>JAKOOJ010000009.1:53601318-54929235 GCA_022577455.1 Arizona elegans
ATTAGATATAAGGATTTGTTAAATGAACAGGGAAATTTATAAACAAAACAAGAACGAGCAAAATCTAGGCAGGGAGACTGGTGGACATATACACAAATTTACTCTAAATACAAAGAGGATATAAAACTATATGAAATTCAAAATGGTCAGCAAGAATTGGATAAAATTATACAAGGAATGGAGGAAAAATTAATTAGCAAAATATATAAATATTTATTGAGATACAAGATGGAAGATGAGGTCATCAAGGAGACAATGATAAAATGGGCAAAAAATTTAGATATAATATAGAATTGGAGAAATGGGAAAAATGTGGGAAACAAATATAAAATTGACTATGTCTGCGGCATTCAAGGAAAACCAGATTAAGATGTTTTATAGATGGCATCTCCCACCAGCAAGGCTTGCCAAAATGTTTTTAAACGTTTCACCAACATGTTGGAAATGTAAAAAGGCATATGGAACATATTATCATTTATAGTGGACATGCCCATCCCCAAAAAGTTATTGACCAAAATTAGAAAATGGTTGGAAGAGATAATCGAGCAACCCATAGATTGGAAACCAGAGATTTATTTATTAGGAATATCCACCAGGAAATATACCAAAGAAGTACAATACCTAATTTTACATATAGTAACAGCAGCAAGGATATCATATACACAAAATTGGAAAAATAATAATTTACCAACTGAGGAAGAACTGATAAGAAAAATTCTGGACTGTGCTGAGATGGGCAAATTAACGAAGGAGATAAAAGAAAAGGAGGATACATAATACTATGCAGTATGGAACAAACGGTATAATTGGCTGGAGATTAGAAATAGTAAATAAGAATGAATGGGAAAATGTCACAAAATGGATAATATTTGTAAAATAATATATAGTTAAAATATTATGTGTGAAGAATTATATACAGAAATAAGAAATAAAGGGACTATAAAGACAAGTATAGTTAAAGAAGAGCAGGGGGGAAATGTAAATAATAGAAGAATACCATTATGAAACTGTTGTAAAAAGGAAATACATGTTTTATGTTTGTGTTTGTCATGTTCTGTCTTCTAAAAAACAATAAAAAGATTTTTTAAAAAATTAAATATGTGAAAAAGATGGTTACAGAAAGATGCAATTGATGCTGCCATTTGAATCATAGAATCGTAGAGCTGGAAGGAACCTTGGAGATCTTCTAGTCTAGCCGCCTGCCCAAGACAGGAGTCCTTATATCATCCTAGACAAATGGATGTCCAGTTTTTTCTTGAAAACCTTCAGTGATGGAGCACCACAACTTTGGGAGCCAAGCTGTTCCATTGATTAGTTGTTTTCACTGTCAGAAAATGTCTCCTTAGTTCCAGATTGGATCTCCCTCTGATAAGCTTCCACTTATTGCTTCTTGATCTGTACTCAGAGGCTTTGGAGAGTAAATTGACTCCCCTCTTCTCTGTGACAGCACTTCAAGTATTGGAAAACAGCTATCATGTCATCCCTAAGCCTTCTTATTATTAGGTTAAACATATATGCTTCCTGGAAGCATTCATTGTACAGTTTAGTCTTTAATCCCCTTATCTTTGTTACTCTTCTCTGCACTCTTTCTAGGACCTCAACGTCTTTTTTTTTTATTGTGGTGACCAAAATTCATTGCAATATTCCAAATATGATCTTACTAGTACAACATAAAGTAGTACTGTCACTTCTTGTGATCTTGATGCTATCTCTCTGTTGATGCAGATAGAACCTTTTTGTCAACTGCGGGACACTTCTGACTCACACTTAAGCAGTGGTCTAGTAGAACACATAGATTCCTCTCACAGGCACTACTGCTGAACCAGATACTACCTATTCTATACTATCTATTTGTTTTTTTCTGTCTAAGTGTAGGACTTTACTTTTCTCATTACTGAAATGCATCTTGCTGGAAGTGCTCAAGGCTATCAAGATCCTTTTGATTCTTACGTCTATCTTCCAAAATGTTAATAATTCTTACCAGCTTGGTATCATCTGCAAATCTGATAAGTGCCTTTCAGTCTTCTGGTCTAGATAATTTATGAAGATGTTGAAGTCTCTCTTTTTTGGTAAAGGTTGATTTTTTTAAAAAAAGTTACTGATTGGGTTGGCATTCATATCACAGAGTGTGGACTAAATCTTTGGGGCTACATGAATTTCCACCCAAGTGGCTTTGGGTGGCTTTCATGCCTCCTAAAATGGGACTAGAACTCACCTCCTGCTTTCTAGGCCAATAGCTTAACCACTATACCAGTGGTCCTCAACCTTCCTAATGTCGCGACCTTTTAATACAGTTCCTCATGTTGTGGTGACCCCCAATCAGGGGTGGGTTCTAAATTTTTTTACTACCGGTTCTGTGGGCATGGCTTATTTTGTGGGCGTGGCTTGGAGGTCATATGACTGGGTGGGCGTGGCTAGTTGGTCATGTGACCGGGTGGCCATGGCTATGTGTATAGGGTGTCAGGTTTTGTTGCTATCTTAAATAAACTTCATTTTCAAACGCAAAGTCTCTAATGAATCTTTTTTCTTTATTTAAGAATAGAGAACGACATTCCTGAACTCTGTTGCAGCCAAGATTGGCACCTCCTTTCACACCCCTCCCTTTCCGTTCTTCAACCCCAATGTCTCATTGGCCACTATCCAGATCCATCTCTTCGTCCCATGCACTTTCTCTTCACAAGAATTCCCCCCTCCCTCTGTTGCCCAGGTAACGCTATCTGCTGAAGAGCCAGGAACTAGGTGAAAGTTCATCCCAGCATTAAGCAAGTCTTCCTGTGTCTTTTATGTCAGCGCTGAAAGAGATCACAATTTGGAACGCTGACATCTTGCCCCTCTCCCTTCACTTCTCTGATGTAACCTGCCCCATAGGAAAAACACAACAAGATAAGTATCATTGTCCCCTTCTTTGCTGCGAACCCCCCCCTCCTGGCTTTCCCGGGTGGTCTGCATGGAATTTTGCTATAAGGCGGTCAGCTTGGATGTTTGAACTCTTCACCCAGGAAGCCTTTGATAACAGGTAGCCCTTCCATTTAATTAAGTATTGGAGGTGCCCCCTGTGCCATCTTGAGTCAAGAATTCGTTGCACTTCGTAGTGAGTTTGGCCCCTAACAACTAGGGGCCCAGGGGGATCACGTGGCATCGGCCTTAAGGTAGACCCCACTACAGGTTTCAGAAGGCTACTGTGAAAAACGGGGTGAATTTTCCCCAAGAGCCATGGCAACTGCAGTTGTACTGTAACGGGGTTGATTATTTTTACTATAGGGAACGGTCCTATAAATTTCGGGCCTAATTTCTTGCTCGGGAGTCTAAGTCTCAAGTACTTGGTGGAAAGGTAGACTTTCTCTCCCAATTGAAATGGTCTTTGGGGAGTTTGGTGTTTGTCTGCTTGTCTCTTATAAGATTGAGCCGCCTTGGCCAACACCCTCTTGACATTCTCCCAAGTTTCTCTCAACATTGCCATCCAGTCGGTCAAGCTGACTGAGGAAGGGGGCTCCCTCAGGTACTCTGGCATGGGGACAAAATCCATGCCACTCACTACTTTGAACGGGGTTAGCCCCGTGCTGCTGTGGACAGTATTATTATATGCGACCTCCGCAAAAGATAGGAGGTCTGCCCAATTGGACTGCTGGTAGTCGACGTAGCATCTCAAGTACTGTTCTATCATAGCATTCAGTCTTTCTGCCCACCCCATTGGTGCTCGGGTGAAAGGCTGAGCCGAGCCCTTGGGATGACCCCATGGATCGTAGAAACTCCCTCCAAAACTTTGCTGTGAACTGGACCCCTCGGTTGGAGATGATTCTCCTGAGGACTCCATGCAGGCGGTAGATGTGTTTCAGGAACAGTTTGGATAACTGGCGGGCTGAGGGAAGTCCGCTACAAGGAATGAAGTGTGCCTGTTTGGAGAATAAGTCTATTACAGTCCAGATCACTGTATTCCCACTGCTCCTCGGTAGGTCTACTATGAAGTCCATCGCAATCGCCTCCCATGGTCTTGTCGGCTCAGCTACTGGTTGCAACAGTCCAGGCGGGCAACCTAGTCTTGTTTTCATCGTGGCACAAATGGTGCAGCTTTTTACATAACTGTCCACGTCCTTTCTCATGTGGGGCCACCAGAACTGCCTTCATACTAGGTGCAGCGTCTTTAGGAAACCGAAGTGTCCTGCTGGTTTAACATCGTGGCTCCTCTTGAGGATCAGGGTGTGTAAAGTCTGTGGGACATAGAGCTTTGTCCCTTTCCATGCTAGGTCGTCCCTTTTTGTCAAGAGATGTTGATTGTTTCGGAACCAGGGGTCTGTCAGTGTCTCATTTTTTAATTTTGCAGTTAAGTGACTTGCAAGTTGGCCTTGCTGGTCACGTTGTTGCCGTCTGGTGATCACTTAAGCCACTGCTTGGGTGGAGGGGATGATGGCATTCACTACTTGCTCCCGCTCACTGTTGTATTGGGGCATTCAGGAGAGGGCATCAGCCAGGAAATTCCTCCCTCCTGGGATGTGCTTAAGCTCGAAATTGAAATGATTGAAGTATTGAGCCCACCGGACTTGCCTGGGCGACAGTTTCCGTGGGGTTTTTAGGGCTTCCAGGTTTTTATGATCAGTCCAGACTTCAAACAGTTTCTGGCCTCCCTCTAGCAGGTGCCGCCAGGTCAACAACACCCACCTTACTGCGAACGCTTCCTTCTCCCACGCTGCCCATCGCCTCTCTGTGTCGGTGAGCTTGCGGGAGGTGTAGGCGCAGGGTTGTAGATCACTTTGACTGTTCTTTTGGAGTAATACGGCTCCTACTGCCACATCACTTGCATCTGCTTGGATGATGAAAGGTTGTTCCGGATCAGGGTGTTTTAAGACAGGTTCTTTTGCAAACATTCCCTTTAGTGTCTCGAATGCCTGTTGGCAGGTCAGTTCCCATTGCAGGGGTTGTCCCGGGCGGGGTTTTGTCGCTGGGCTTCCTGTCTTTAGGAGGTCCATCAAAGGTTTGGCAATTTTCGCGAACGAGGGGATGAACTGTCTGTAAAAGTTCACGAAGCCCAGGAAGCTTTGCAGTTGTCTGCGGGTGCGAGGGTTGCCATTGTAGAACTGATTGGACCTTGGCTGGGTCCATTTCTATCCCCTCATTTGATACTCGGTAGCCTAGGTAGTCTAGCCATGATTGATGGAAATCGCATTTTGACAGTTTGACATACAGGTTTGCCCTCAGCAGTTTTTTCAGTACTTGGTGGACAAGGGGTATGTGTTCGTCTATGGTCTCCGTGTTGATGAGAATATCGTCCAGGTAGACGAGGACCCCTTTGTATAGGTGCTCATGTAGGACTTCATTTATCAACTGCATGAACACTGCCGGGGCTCCTTGCAATACAAAGGGCATTACCTTGAACTGGAAACTACCCAGGGGGCAGTTGAATGCTGTTTTCCATTCATCTCCTGCCTTGATGTGTACTCGGTAATAAGCTTCTTGAAGGTCTAGTTTGGTGAAAACTTTTCCTTTAGCTAGGTGGGCTAGCATGTCCTTCATGAGGGGGAGGGGGTATAAGTTTTGTACACAAATGGCATTGATACTTCGAAAGTGAAAGTTCATCCCAGCATTAAGCAAGTCTTCCTGTGTCTTTTATGTCAGCGCTGAAAGAGATCACAATTTGGAACGCTGACATAGGGACTACTCAGAGGGCTGAAAAAAGTCATTTCTGACTTTTGACTGGTCCTCACACGTATGACCATCCTCACATTTATGCCTCTGCAGCATTCTTAACAACCATGTCACTCATTTCACAACTGCTTCTCTTCAACATGGTGATAAAATAGGGCAAAAAACGTAAAATGTGAGGACAGTCGTAAATTCGAGGACTGGTCAAAAGTGCGAGGACCAGTCAAAAATAACTTTTTCAGCCCTCTGAGTAGTCCCTGTGCACAAAAGGACTACCCAGAGGGCTGAAAAAAGTGATTTCTGACAGGTCCTCGCACTTTTGACCGGTCTTCGCAGTTATGACTTGTCATCATTTATGCCCATTCTACCATTCTTAACAACTGTGTCACTCATTTCACAACTGCTTCTCTTCACGATGGTGACAAGATAGGGCAAAAACTGTAAATTGTGAGGACAGTCGTAAGTTTGAGGACTGGTCAAAAGTGCGAGGACCAGTCAAAAATCACTTTTTCAGCCCTCTGAATAGTCCATATGCATAAAAGGATACAGCAATAGAGAGGGATGAAGGAAGGGAAGGGAAATTAGAGTAGGAGTGAGGGTAAGAGAGGGAGGAAGAGAGGACGGGAAGGAGAAAGGAAGAGGAAGTAGGGAGAAGAAGAAGGGGGGAGAGAAAGTAAGAAGGAAAGAAAAGAGAGAGGTGGTAGGTTTGAGGAGAAAGATTGCTGTACAATAAAAAAGATGAAAGGGAAGAAAGCCAACCCCAAAAAATATAAAGATATTAAGATAAAGAATGAATTGTTAAACTTTAAAGAATAAAAGAGAACAAATAGCAATAAATAACAATAATTAGAAACACACATACAAACATACAACGTATTTTCTTTGAACAGAGTATTTGGCCGGTTCACAAATTTAAACAGTTGTAGGAGGTTAGCACCCACCCCTTTCCTAGAAGAATGAAATATTAAAAAGGCAGAATATTATATTTCCCTGGATGAGAAATGGAGAAGCATATCTTACAGACAAAGCAGCTCCCACCTTCCTGCCCCCCACCCTTTGTTAATGGGCCAGAGGCAGAAAGTCAATCCTTTGTCAAAGGACATTTGCAACACAATAGCAACAGAAACTAACACAATGGGCCCCATCTAGCAACCCAAACTCACCACACATGACCTGGGAAGCATTTGACCTGGGAAGCACATGTGACCATCAGCCAGCAAGGCTAGCTAAGACCCCCACCCCCTGGGAGTATGACAACCAATCAGGATACTCTTTCGGGGCCCCAAGAAATGCAAAGCCAGAGAGAGCATAAAAACCCGAGGATTTACTGTATCTGCCCCTTTTCTGTTCAGGAACTCAAGCCATGTGATCCTGTCCACCATTAAACCATCTTTCCAAGCAGTCTCCATGTTTCCAGTGTCTTTTTCCCCACTTGGAGCAGAACCCAGAAGGATATTTTTTCCAACACAGTGTTTAGTCATTTCAATTAAATTTACAATTTCTATATTTCCTTTTTACCATATTTATTCCTCATCTATTTTTTAAAAAAACCAATATTACCCTTCATTCTCATCTCTAATCTTAATTAGAGATGATTAGAGAATTGAAAAAAAATCAATTTTTCCCTTCTATTTTATATTATACCCCTTCATATTGTCATCTATTTTTATATCCCTCCTCACATTGGTTAATTATGTAATTATGTAATACAGTTGTTTAATACAAATTCAACATTTTAATATAAATCAATTAGTTATATAACTATCTTTTTTGTATATTAATCAATAAGAACATGAATATTCCAATTATTTCCATGCAATCCAATTTCTTACAAATCAATTAATTATATTTACCAATAATAATAAACCAAATAATTTTCCCCATATATTCCTCCAAACCACAACTTAACCATTTCTGCTTTCAACACAATATACAATTAATAGTATCTCAATTATTACAATTCCCTAGTTAAATAGAGCTTTTTTTCTTTTGTGTTTTACAATCTTGAACTCTCCTCTTTTTCCCTAAATTTCCCATTGTTTGCACCTACCTTTTTTGGTGAGGAAAAAGAAAAGAAATCTCTCTGCCTCATTTTGTCACGTTGCAGCCAAGACCCTGCTTACTTTCAATTTCGCTTTTTCAGCAAAACTAGGGGAAAAAAAATCTGCTCCAGGAATTTACCTCTTTGCAGCTAGCTTGCAACAGAGCCCTCCGCAAAACAGCTGAGAGTAGGGCGGCTCTTTGAAGCCCCGCAGCAAGAATTTAAAGTTTTTTTTCCTCTAGCCATCAGTTGGGACTCAGGAGGCAGCAATAGATTGGGAGTGGGCGGGGTAAGTGAACGGCCGGCGATCCAACAGAGCAGAGAGTGAGGGTGAGTGAAGGCGTGGGGGGGCGAGAGAGGGCTTTGGCGACCCCTGTGAAATGGCTGTTCGAACCCCAAAGGGGTCGCGACCCCCAGGTTGAGAATTGCTGCACTATACCATACTGGCTCTCTGATATGTCCCTTTGAGAATTTACTCTATTTTTTTTCTTTCCTGGTGGATTTTTTATTTTACCTTATCCAAGGTGGCAAGACAATTACTAAAGTTATTTCCTGATGTTTTACCAAACTTCCTTCCTTCTTTTCAATCCACAGTTCATTCAAAAACTGCCCATTCACTTATTACTATATACTGATATATTCAATTCTCAAACTGATGTCATAATCTCTATACAAGCTATAAATAAAGTAAATTCCAGGGAGATTTCATATTTTTAAACCACCCGGGTAAGGTGTTTCATAATTATTTTGTCAGATGAATGAATTCTGAATTTTAATTATATAGTAAATAATGTACTGATTGCTTTGAGGTTCAACTTTGAAACCATGGAGAGAGTGTGTGTGTATACAGACACACCCACCCACCCACACACACACACATACTTAATTTAGCTTATTAATTATGAATTAAACAATACTTGAGTGGATCTGCACAGTTAGCCATAAGCCATTGTTGTCCCCAATTTGGGTCTGAACCTGGTGCTGAGGCCGATGAAAGATGCCAGATACAAGTGCAGATTTTGTTTCCTTTTATTGAAGTGCTCCAAGAAAAGGAGTCCTGTCCAAAATGCCAAGAGCCTAGAACAAAGGATTAAAAAAGCTTTATACATTTTCACTAAAGGAGAAGGCGGGACAAGGTGGGATAATAAGAAATATCATCTAATTTTAATTAATATGGGATATTATTATTTAATTAATATGGGATATGGTTGCTCCCATCCTCTGTGGTCAAGATGTATTCCGCAGCGGCGCTTCTTGGTCTGCGAGACTCCCCCCTCTCGCAGGCTTGGCCCTCCACTCTATCGAGGGCCTACCTCGATGACGGGCTTTGGAACCCTGAGAGGTGGCATGCCGCAAAGAGGGGGTTGTGGGGTTTTTTAAAATTGTCTTTTTGTAATCTTTTAAGGGGTTTAGGGCGGGGGGTGGGGAGGGAGGGGCATAGGTCAGGCTTGTTACAGGGGCATGGAACGGAAGGCGGGGAGTGGGGTGTGGAGGAGCTCAGTGTGGATAGGGTGGAGGGCAGTTCTATCTGGACTGTGGTTGGGAGGGGCAGATATGGCGGGAGTAGGGGACCACATCAGGTGGTGGGGGCACGCACCCGCTATCTCCAAGTGGTGGCATGCCTCGGCCCCCATGACTCTTCTCGTCTCCCCGGCTGTCCAGAGTCTCAGAGCCCAGGCCTTAGACTGATGTTGTGCAACGCCAGGTCCGTGGTTAATAAGGCCCCCCTCATTTGTGAGCTAATACAGGAGAGGGGTGCGGACCTGGCAGGTATTACAGAGACCTGGTTGGGCCAAGGGGGGGCGTCCCCCTCGTAGAGATGTGCCCACCAGGTTTCCGCGCATTCCATCAGCAAAGGGCCCAGGGCAGGGGTGGGGGGGGTGGCGGTCGTTATAAAGGAAGGTCTTGATCCGAGGGAGGCCACTGTACCTCAGATAGCCGGATGTGAGTCTCTCCTGGTGAAGTGGGGCCATGGGATGCAGGTGGGCCTGCTGATCGCCCTGGCTCCCTGCCACGTGACAGCGGCCCTGCCCGAGCTTCTCAATGTTATTGCTGGGGTGGCGGTTGATACCCCCAGACTTTTGGTCATGGGGGATTTCAACCTGCCATCTACCGGTGAGGCGTCTGGGATGGCTCGGGAGTTTATGGCTTCCATGACAGCCATGGACCTGACACAATTAATTCATGGCCCCAGTCACGTGGGAGGACACACTCTGGACTTGGTTTTTATCGCTGGTCAGTGGCGGAGTGGTCTGGATATAGGGGATATAGTTATTGAACCCCTGTCATGGTCGGACCATTTTCTCCTGAGACTGGACCTTTCGACCGCTGCACTCCACTGCAGGGAGGCGGAACCGACCAGGTGGTTCCGCCCCAGGCGCCTGATGGATCCTGATAGGTTCCAGAGGGAGCTTGGGCCAGTTCCTGAAACTCTGGCTCACGACTCGGCTGAAGATCTGGTGGCTGCCTGGGATAGGACAGCCGCCGGTGCTCTGGACTGAGTCGTGCCTTTGCAGCCTCTGACCCGACGCCGAACCTGCCCGGCCCCTTGGTTTTCCGAGGAGCTGAGGGAGATGAAGCGCCGGAAAAGACGCCTAGAGAGTGGTTGGAGGGCCAGTCGCTCCGAATCCGACCGAACACTAGTTAGGTCTCATATTAAGACCTATCTAGTGGCGATAAAAGCGGCAAAGCGTAACCACTTTTCCGCTCTTATTGCATTGGCAGATAACCGCCCAGCCGCCTTGTTTAGGATGACTCGCTCCCTCCTACATCAGGGAGCGCGGGAAGACCCCTTGCAAGGGCAGGCTGAGGTTTTTGCACAGTATCTGCACGATAAAATCGCTCAGATTCGGGAAGGCTTGGACTCTGACTGGGTAGATCCCGGCGGGGTGACTGAGGCAGGTCTTGAGAATGTTATCTGGGATGAGTTCGACCCTGTGACTCCTGAGGACGTGGACAGGATCCTGGGGAGGCTAAATGCAACCACATGTTTATTGGACCCGTGCCCCTCCTGGCTGGTACTGGCCACCCGGGAGGTAACACGAGGCTGGCTCCAGAGGATCATAAATGCTTCTTTGAGAGAGGGTTTCTTGCCTCCCGCCTTGAAAGAGGCGGTGGTGAGGCCCCTCCTCAAGAAGCCTTCTCTGGACATGGCCGTTTTGGCAAACTATCGTCCGGTCTCCAACCTTCGCTTTGTTGCGAAGGCTGTGGAGAGTGTGGTTGCGCAACAGCTCCCACAGTTCCTGGATGAAACCGTCTATCTAGATCCGTGCCAGTCCGGCTTCAGGCCTGGGTACAGCACGGAGACGGCATTGGTCGCATTGGTGGATGATCTCTGGAGGGCTCGGGACAGGGGTTGTTCCTCTGTTCTGGTCCTATTAGACCTCTCAGCGGCTTTTGATACCATCGACCATGGTATCATGCTGCGCCGGCTGGAGGGACTGGGGGTGGGAGGCACCGTGCTGCGGTGGTTCTCCTCCTATCTCTCTGACCGGTCGCAGTCTGTGTTGGCAGGGGGGCAGAGGTCGACCTCGAGGCGCCTTGCTTGCGGGGTGCCGCAAGGGTCGGTCCTCTCGCCACTCCTGTTCAACATTTATGTGAAGCCGCTGGGTGAGATCATCCGTGGTTTTGGGGTGCGATGCCATCTGTACGCTGATGACACTCAGCTGTACATTTCCACCCCAGACCACCCCAATGATGCCTTCAAAGTGATGTCCCAGTGTCTGGAGGCCGTGCGGGTCTGGATGGGGAGGAACAGGCTTCGGCTCAACCCTTCCAAGACCGAGTGGCTGTGGATGCCGGCGTCCCGGTATAGCCAGCTGGTGCCATCGCTGGCTATTGGGGGCGAGTCACTGACCCCCACAGAGGGGGCTCGCAACTTGGGCATCCTCCTGGACACACGGCTGTATTTAGAAGAGCATATGATGGCCGTGGCCAGGGGGGCTTTTTATCAGGTTCGCCTGATACGCCAGTTGCGCCCCTTTCTGGATCGGGACTCCTTGTGCACAGTCACTCATGCCTTGGTTACGTCATGCCTGGACTACTGTAACGCTCTCTACATGGGGCTCCCCCTGAGGAGCACCCGGAGGCTCCAGCTGGTGCAGAATGCGGCTGCGCGGGTGATTATGGGAGCGACATGGCGCTCCCACATAACACCTCCCCTGCGCGAGCTGCATTGGCTCCCGGTGGTCTTCCGGGTGCGATTTAAGGTGTTGGTTCTCATCTTTAAAGCGCTCCATGGCTTAGGGCCAGGGTATTTGCGAGACCGCCTGCTGCTACCGATAACCTCCCACCGGCCGAGGGCCTCCTCGGGGTGCCATCGGTCAGGCAATGTCAGCTGGCAGCCCCCAGGGGGCGAGCCTTCTCTGTGGGGGCACCCGCCCTCTGGAATGAGCTGCCTCCTGGAATACAATCGATCCCGGACCTCCGGACCTTCCGTAAAGCCCTGAAGACGTTTTTATTTCATCAAGCCGGCCTAGCCTAAATGGTTTTTAATTGGGATTTTAAATTTTATGGATTTGGGGTTTTAAATTGGGTAGCCAATGATTTAATTCTTTTAATTATCTTAACTTTTGTATTTGTATGTTTTTTAATTTTGGCTGTTCACCGCCCTGAGTCCCTTCTGGGAGAAGGGCGGTATACAAATTAAATTAATAATAATAATAATAATAATAATAATAATAATCATCATCATCATCTAACCATTTGTTCAATTGGTCTCTAGCCATTCCTATTCCTAAACCTTGACTAATGAAAGCTCCAGGATTTATCTAATACACATTCTATTTGCTCCGGGCCATCCCTATTTCCATGGTGGGATTCTGCCAGTTCTAGGCAGTTCAGCTGAACCGTTTGTTAAATTGCTGGCTCGCCCTGCCCCTTGCCCCGCCCCTCCACACCACTGGGCAAGGGGTGGGCGAGCCAGCAATTTAACAAATGGTTCAGTGTTTTTTTATAATTTTATTGGCCTCGCAGCTGCTGCGGGGCTTCAAAGAGCGGCCCTACAGCTGATCAGTGTTAAAAGAAAAGAAATGAGAAAAAAAAAAAAAGAAAAAAGAAAAGAAATGAGTAGACCAACGCCTGTAAAAATAAATGGGTAGACCCAGTGGTTTGATTCTACTTCGGTAGAACCGGTTGTTAAGTAGTTAAACCAGTGATTGCCAAAGTGGGCGGTACTGCCCCCTGGGGGGCGGTGGAATGCCTTGGGGGCGGTAAGAGGCAAGGGGGGCAGCAGGAGGGGCTAAATGGCAAGGAGGGTGGCCCCCACCCTTTGGCCTGTGCCTTGCAGCACTTACCTCCTTGCAAGAAAACAGCAAGAAAAAACAGCCCCTTCAGCATCAGTTAATTAGCACAAGTTGATTAGATCGGCCTCCCGCCTCTCAGCTGATTTGCTCTCAGCTGTTTTGCCAGGGCTCTATTACTCTCTGCAAAGAGTGCTCGAGCAGATTTTTTCCCCCCTAGCCTAGCTATGCTGAAAAAGCGAAACCGAAAGTAAAGCAGGGTCTTTGCTTAACGTGACAAAATGAGGCAGAGAGAGATTTCTTTTTCTTTTTCCTCACCAAAAAAAGTAGGTGCAAACAATGGGAAATTTAGGGAAAAAGAGGAGAGTTCAAGATTTTAAAACACAAAAGAAAAAAAGCTCTATTTAACTAGGGAATTGTAATAATTGAGATACTATTAATTGTATATTGTGTTGAAAGCAGAAATGGTTAAGTTGTGGTTTGGAGGAATATATGGGGAAAATTATTTGGTTTATTATTATTGGTAAATATAATTAATTGATTTGTAAGAAATTGGATTCCATGAAAATAATTGGAATATTCATGTTCATATTGATTAATATACAAAAAAGATAGTTATATAACTAATTGATTTATATTAGAATGTTGAATTTGTATTAAATAACTGTAATATTACATAATTAACCAATGTGAGGATGGATATAAAAATAGATGACAATGGGAAGGGGTATAATATAGAATAGAAGGGAAAAATTGAATTTGATTAAGATTAGAGATGAGGATGAAGGCTAATATTGGTTTTTTACAAAAATAGATGAGGAATAAATATGGCAAAAAGGAAATATAGAAATTGTAAATTTAATTGAAATGACTAAATACTGTTTAAATTTGTGAACCAGCCAAAACTCTGTTCAAAGAAAATACATTGTATGTTTGTATGTGTGTTTCTAATTATTGCTATTGATTCATATTTGTTCTCTTTTATTCTTTAAAGTTTAACAATTTATTTTTTTATTTTATTTTATTTTTATTTTTTTATTTGATTTGATTCATATGCCACCCTTCTCTGGAGACTCAGGGCGGCTTACAGTGCATTAAGCAATAGCCTTCATACTTTTGTATATTTATACAAAGTCAGCTTATTGCCCCCACAATTCATTCTTTATCTTAATATCTTTATATTTGTTTGGGGTTGGCTTTCTTCCCTTTCATCTTTTTTATTGTACAGCAATCTTTCTCCTCAAACCTACCACCCCTCTCTTTTCTTTCCTTCTTACTTTCTCTTTCTCCCCCTCTTCTTCTCCTCCCTACTTCCTCTTCCTTTCTCCTTCTCCTCCTCTCTTCCTCCCTCTCATCCTCTCACTCCTACTCTAATTTCCCTTCCCTTCCTTCATCCCTCTCTATTGCTGTATCCTTTTATGCATATGGACTACTCAGAGGGCTGAAAAAGTTATTTTTGACTGGTCCTCGCACTTTTGACCAGTCCTCGAACTTACGACTGTCCTAACATTTTATGTTTTTGCCCTATCTTGTCACCATGGTGAAGAGAAGCAGTTGTGAAATGAGTGACACGGTTGTTAAGAATGCTACAATGGGCATAAATGATGACCAGTCATAAGTGCGAAGACCGGCCAAAAGTGTGAGGACCTGTCAGAAATCACTTTTTTCAGCCCTCTGGGTAGTCCTTTTGTGCATATGGACTACTCAGAGGGTTGAAAAAGTTATTTTTGATTGGTCCTCGCACTTTTGACCAGTCCTCGAACTTACGACTGTCCTCACATTTTACTTTTTTGCTCTATCTTGTCACCATGATGAAGAGAAGCAGTTTTGAAGTGAGTGACACGGTTGTTAAGAATGCTGCAGAGGCATAAATGTGAGGATGGTCATAAGTGCGAGGACCGGTCAAAAGTGCGAGGACTAATCAGAAATGACTTTTTTCAGCCCTCTAAGTAGTCCCTATACAGATAGCCACGCCCACCCAGTCACAAGACCAGCTAGCCATGCCCACCTGGTCACATGACCAGCTAGCCATGCCCACCCAGTCACATGACCACCAAGCCACACCCCCAACTAAGGCATGCCCACAGAACTGGTTGTTAAAAAAATTGAATCCCACTGCTGCCTATTTCTAACTTTTATCTGAGCTATGCAGGATGTCTAACTCTTTGTTACTATTATCAGTCCTCTAACTACCTAGGATTGTTACAAGTGTTACATGTGTATATACTCTGTGAATAAGCATTCTTTGTTCTTGCCAGACTCACTCCACAATTACAGGCCTCCCGGTCTCCTTTCAAATGTATGCCATAACCTTGTTTTGTTTTAGCAGCCTGCCCATCACCATGGTTTACAAAAACACAATCGTAACACACAAAGATAAGGCCAAAAAATTCAAATCTTAGCTTAGTCTGTTGGGTGTTCTGTATAAATATGTAGTTTCTGTCCCTAAACAACTTCCAAATGCAACAAATGGTTGCTTAACATCATACATTTTTATGCTTACAATATTCTTGTTAGGTGGCTTATTTGAAGTGTACCTAACCCAGGCACCAAAACAACTTCACATTTACTCTGTTCATTCCTAATGATAATAGAATGGTAGAATGTATGAATATGAAGGGGCCTTGGGAGTCATTTAGCCCAAAACCTTGTTTAGTGCAGGGATCTATTAAACCAGGTATTAGCAACCTGCAGCTCTGGAGCCGCATGAAGCTCTTTCATCCCTCTGCTGTGGCTCCCTCTCGCCCTGTCGTGGCAGAGGGATGAAAGAGCTGTTGCCCTGTTGCAGTGGTGGCAATGGCCAGATCCTTAGTGCAGGAGCGAAGAGCCCCTGTACTTGCCTTTGCACGGCAACAGGATTCCACCTTCGTCGTGGAACATTTGCTGTTGCCACTAGCAAGGAGGACTGGGAGAGAATGGCAGGGGAGATCTTGCGGGATGGGGGCCATCCCCCAAGCCTGGCATTCCTCCTACCTTGTCGGTGGGGCCAAGAGAAAGAAGGGGGCAGTGTGGGGAAGCGCTTCCCTCCCCCGGCCGAGTACCAAGCACAAAAGCCCAGTGGGGGGGAGGACTGGCCCGGCAGAAGCCCCCCCCTCCTTGACAAGTCAGATAGTGAGAGGCCTGGCCCGGGTCTCACAGTGGGACACTGTTCAGCAACTCCAGACGTAAGCTGCCACCTTTGAAATGCGCCGCGCCTTTAAGGAAGCTGGGCAGTGATGGCTGGGGCTGGGGGGGTGGGAAGCAGAGGCATCAGGGCTGCTCCCCCCCTACTCAGCAAGCCAGGCCTGGAGGAGCACAGAGAGCTGCAGGCCAAGTGACAGAGGGTCAGAAGGCACACTCCTACGTTGCTCCAACATGCGTTTCCAGTGCAAGCTCCTCTGTCCCAAAGTGGGATTGAGTGGAAGGTAGGGGGAAGGGAGCAGGGATAAGGGTAGGGGGGCTTCTAGGAGAAGAAGACTGTCTGGCTTTCTTTTTGGCATGTGGTGGGGGGAAGACCCAATAAAAATCCAATTTCCCCCAATAAATGGGTAAAATAAAGGCCTGGAAGTCCAGAATCCAAAAAGGGGGGTGGGGTCTGTTTGTCAGAGGATCAGAGAGGAAATCAGTTGAAATCTGGGTAGGAGGCTATTGAGAGAGGGATCTGCCTGGGTCTCTTCTTCCCTCCCCCATAGATTCCCCCTTCCCAGCTTTCTTCCCTAGCCTCATTTTAAGGGGAGGGGGAAGCAAGGTGGGACAATAGTAGCTAAAAGGCTGCAGGGGGGAGTGGATAGAGAACCCCCTCCATGGTATCGACTGGCTCTTTGTCTCCCCACCCGCTTTGTAACATTTTCCATGGGGAAGCAAAGGGTCTTGGTTGGAGGCAATGGGCATAAAATGCAGCAACTCCAGAGCGCACCAGGTTCTCAGACAGGTAGGCCCCTGACCCACTCCCCCAAGTCCAGAGGGTACTCCCCGCTAGGTTTCCTGATTCACGTTTCTGAATCCTGATTTTTTCTGGGTGGGGGAGAGGAGAGACACTCCTCAAAATGAGAGAGAGGGGGGGAGGGAGAGAGGGGCAGGGCTGGGTGAGGCAAATAATTTAACAATTGGTTCTCTGCCCTAATGGCTGGATGGACAGGGGTGGCTGGGGGGGAGTGTCATGTGACTGGGTGGGAGTGAGTGATATCGAGTTGGCCATGCCAAACCAGATTTTGTGGCTCCCGGTGTTTTCTTTTCTATGGGAAATGGGTCCAAATGGCTCTTTGTTTAAGGTTGCTGATCCCGGTATTAAACCAACACAAGTTAACCACTATCATTTCTTTGACCCTCTTTTCAAGTTCTGGAACATTGTCAGTTTCTATATTATTTTTATATCCTTTCTTTTTTGCACAGTGTACTTAGCACCTCATGTTCCAAAATCATGCTTAGAAATGGGATAAACTGAGAGATTATGAATAGCGAAAGATTATCTCTTGGGATTTGAAACTGAATCTGCTTTGCTTCAGCCCTGTATGCCTTATACTGTACCATAACAGCTCTCAAAATGAAATGCTCTGATTGTTATAACTCTCTGGGATATAGTCTATTAGCATCCCAAAGATCACTAAAAATAGTTTTGCAAGCTGGTGCCCTCCAGATCAAAAGGCAGAACAAGGGAACCTATCATTGCATCAAATTTCAGCCAATTTAAATAATAGGATTTCATGCACATTGTGAAGTAAAAATGAATTGATGGCATTAGCAGCTTAGTGCATTATACAAATCCTAGTCATTTTATTGTGTATCTCTTGAATTTGTATACTATTTTATGAGAAAAGGAACACAAAGAAAAGACTAATTTTATAATTACAAAGTTTAATCATTGTAAATATTTTAAATACCATTTATCAATAGCAATTTAATAAGTAATATTTAATAATCCTTTAAATATTGATTAGAAGCTTCATGATACTTATTATAATAAAGCAAATGACTGCTTTCTTCAGGAAAGAAATGACTCAGAAAATTTGGGACCTGGTGAATTTGAAATCAGTAGTTTGATGCTTTCTGAGGAGTAAATTCACTTACATTCATTAATTAGCTATAGAACCACAGACAGACTTTGTTGGAGGTAATAATATGTATCTGTTGATTCTATAATATTTTAAAACAACAGTATCCAATCATTTCGTGAAACGTTTAGTAAAACTTTAGTGAAAAAGAAAGAAAAGGACAGGCAATTGTGGAAGATTGTGGGAAGCGCATGCTTACGATAGAAGCAAAGCCCAGCCTGTCTCTTTCTCAAGCGATCAAATGTTTGTGTGTGAGAGAGAGAATGAGAGAGAGAGAGAGAGCAACGATGGAGGAGAGTAACAAGAATTGCAAGCAACACTGTTTGAAAAGGTTTCCTCTCTGCCGTTTCTCTCTCTCTCTCTTTCACACACACACACACAAACACACAAACACACACACACACTCTCTCTCTCTCTTACACACACACAGAGAGAGACATTTGTTGAGAAATGGTGGAGGGCAACTGGGTAAGGGGACTGACCCTCACTTGCCTCCAGCTTGGCGCCAGCTCAGAGTGGTGCCTCGAAACCCAGCTTCTGCGTGGGTGACCCCCCCCACCCCCGCATGGTCAACATGAGAAATGGGCTTCCTTGCAGTGTGAGACTCATCGTGTCATCATCGCAGCCTCTTGGAGCAGGATGCTGCAAGGCTTGCTGTGCCGTTACGCACATGAATGGCAGCACCGCTACAAGGTTCAACATACTGGTGCAGCTGCGAGCAGCAGGATGCCAGCTGCGCCGGTGTGATGAAGCTTGTGGCGGTGCTACCATTCACGCATGCAACATCACAGCCTTGCAGGGTCCTGCTCCAAGAGGCTGCAGTGGTATGTCGAGTCTCACAAAGACTCATTTCTGGTGGAGTTTGGGGGAGAGAAAGAAAGGCTTCTGCTGCTTTCCTTGCATGCAGCCAAAAGTTTGCAAAAGGCAGGACTGTGAAATTCCAAACTCAACCCATACCCACACCTCTTGTATGAACAACGCTGGGGCTGGGGAGGCCATTGAAGGAGCCCCATATGGCCCCCACCTGCTTCTGCTTCGCTTTTGCCAGGGCAGTGGGTGCTAGATGGGCGCTGTCCCAAAGCCTCCCAGCTCCTTGGTTTGGGGCAGATGGTGCCCGGCAGGCCCAGGTATGGTGGGCGGGCAGGCGGGTGAAGCGGCTGCGTGGCTCACTTGAGTTGTGAAAAACCCAGGGGTTTGGGTGGCATTTACATGGCCAGGATGCCTGTGCTTCTGAGGCAGGAGAGGCCCAGAGAGGAGGTGCTGCAAGGCAGCCCATTTCTCACATTGGCCGTGTGGGGGTCGCCGATGCAAAGGCTAGGCCTTGGGGTGCCATCTTGAGCAGGCGCCGAGCTGGAGGTGGGGAAGGGTCAGTCCCCTTACCTGGTTGCCCTCCACCATTTCTCAACAAATGGTGTGTGGTCTCTCTCTGTGTGTGTGTGTGTGTGTGTGTGAGAGAGAGAGAGAGAGAGAGAGAGAGAGAGGGAGGGAGAGAGAGAGAGAGAGAGAGAGAGAGAGAGAGAGAGAGAGAGAGAAATGGTGGAGAGGAAACCCTTTCAAACAGCGTTACCTGCAATTCTTGTTACTCCCCTCCATCGTTTCGCTCTCTCTCTCTCTCTCTCTCTCTCTCACACACACACACACACACAGAGACAGACATTTGATCACTTGAAAGGGACAGGTTGGGCTTTGCTTCTTTTGTAAGCGATTCCGATGGGTCGCATGGCTTTCTGCCTCATCATAGCAGCAGCCTAATGCAACACCCAAGCACCAGCCTGGCGGAGCACAAACTGTGCTCGCCTCTGCTCCATAGCCACAACTGCGGAACAGAGGGACCCTCGGCTGCAAGATAGCCTGGCAGGGCTGGGGCTAGCAAGAGTGCACTGGAAATATCTCCAGGCACCCAGAGAGAAAGAACTCCCAGCCCTCGCTGGATCAGCTGATCTGCAGACTGTGGTTAAGGGGCCCAGCAGCCATGAGGTGACTGTGCTCGCTGCCTCCTGTACCTCAAAAAAAAAAAAAAAAAAAAGACCTCCCTGAAAATAAGCCCAAGTGCTTATTTTCAAGCCTAAAAGAAAATAAGACCCTGTTTTATTTTCGGGGAAACACAGGTATTAATAAAGCTATTTCTCTTCTTCTCTCAATTCAAAATAACCCAGAGAGGGTAAGGGTTAGCCTAAAGGCAAATGATCAAAAGTGAGATAGAAATCAATATTTTATTTATAAAAGGAATATCCTTTTACTTCTGCCTGTTAAGAGTGATTTTCTATAGTCAGTTATGTAATTTAAGCTTTTTGCTCAAGATAAAATATTCAGATTTTGAATTGCTTTTTTTTCCCAGATGGAAAACCATTATAAAAGGTTTGTGATGTTGCAAAGGTACAAGACTGTCAATTAATTATTTGAGCCTAAGGGAGGCCCAGGGATCCCCAAACATCTCAGTTCTTTTCATTTCATTCCCATTTTGAAATTTTCATGCTTTATTCCTCAGGATACCTGTGGTTGGGACCAGGCTACCTTCTGCCAAGATATAGATGATCTTGGCTCCCTTCAAGGTCATCTTTACATGTTGTGTTTTACTTTATCCTGAGGCAAACAAGGCTTAAATCTCTCCTGTATAACAAGTGAAGCAGTTATCAGCAACAGGTTCATCCTTCCACACTGTCTTTCAAAATACAGTGTGTCCTGAAGGACTCTGTGGGGATTAGCTCCATATCACCTCCTTGCTTTCTTTGTCTTGGAAATTTTGTTCCAGTGGGAGAGATTTTTCTTTCTGTGGGCAAATTAAATTGGAAACTAACAACCAAGCACAATAAGTATATTATTTTTCTGTTTCCGAAGTATGAAATGTGCCTTAATTGACCCATTCTTGCCATTCTTGTAATAATTCTTCACTCAATTAAATTGCTGTCTTGAAATAATGGATTCACTTGTATGGTGAGATGCCATGTGCTATGAATTATGCTGCCAAAATGAAGCTTTTAAATTAGTATGTGTAGGCTAAGGCATTTGACAGTCTCTGGAAAGAAGGGGGAAGCCTGTTTTACTTATACAGTGTATGTTTGAACCCAGTATATTATCTACCAATTAAATATTTTTTTAGAATGAAATAAAACTTTAAATTACTTGCACATTAAACAGATGACTCTCAGTTTTGATGCATTTGATTCTGCTTATAGACAATATAATTTGCATATTTAATGTATAAGCTTCAGTGTGGATTTGCATTTTCTACTGGAATCATAGATTAACAAAATTTATCTTAAAACAGTTTTAGTTTAATTTAATTTAATTTTAATTTAATTTCCAATTTATATACCGCCCTTCTCCCTGAGGACTCAGGGTGGTGTACAGCCAAGATAAAAAACATAGAATACAAATATTAAAACATTTAAAAATATATATAAATTTGGGCCGAAAGTTAAGAATCACAAACTAATTAAAAAATTTAAAAATTTCTTCTAAGCCAACCCGGCTTGCTGGAAAAGATGGGTTTTCAGGGAACGATGGAAGGCATTGAGGTCATGGATTCTCCTTATCTCCGGGGGCAACTGATTCCAGAGGGTGGGAGCCCCCACAGAGAAGGCCCTCCCCCTGGGGGCCACCAGCCTACATTGTTTGGCTGATGGCACCCTGAGGAGGCCCTCTCTGTGGGAGCGCACGGGTCGATGGGAGGTCGTTGGTAGCAGCAGGCGGTCTCGGAGATAGCTAGGCCCTATGCCAGTTTAAACAAAGAAATGTGAGATGTCTTCAAACCTTGGTGCACTACTTTAGCTGTATAGAAGAAATTGATATTTCTCTATCTCACGATATTGATATGATAGTATAATGAAGATGATATGAACTGCTCTAGGTAAGTGACAAAATCTTTGTAAATGCAGTTCATAGGAACATGATTTATTTTACATGCACTGAAAATATGTCTTGAACCCCTTTCAGATGCTTGTTTTTGGATGCAAAAATGGTTGGTGGAACTCACTTGGATTTGCTTATTTTTTTATTTATTTGTTTGATTTTTGATACTGCCCAACTCCAGGCAACTCTTGCTAATGATAAAATTATGAATTCTTTCTTAAATGAAAGGATAACAGAAATATCCTATAATATTCTGTATTACAGAATACATCCTGGATAACAGAAATGGGATTTTTAAAAAGCAACTCTGGCTACTGTTCCTTTATCCTTAAACTAGGTGGTCAGCTCTTTTTTTAAAAAAATATCTCCATAAGTGTCCAAAAGTTGTATAGCTAAATTGTCCTTTTTTCGTATAGTGGTGTAAAACTCTATAATACTGAGAGTGAATAAATAAATTCTATAACACATTCTGAATTGTACATTTCATAACTGCTATTATTAGGCTGCATTCATTCATATGTGGTGCAGATATGAAAAGATCTCATGGAGGTACCAACTTATTACTGCATTTCTATAAAATGATGTTCAAGATTACCTTAGCGGGGATCTCCCTTCATGTTATTTCTACAACCACAACCCTTTGAAGTAAATTCTACATAGTTAGATTACATAACAGGCAGGGGGGAAAACATTCTCCATAAACTATATAGAGTAACATCAGATGATTCATATGCCTACACGTACCTTTGTTTTGTTGCAGGAAAAAAGAAGTTAGAAAACCTGCATACTGCAGAACATAGATATCTCTCCATTTCCATCCCTCTATTTAAATCCAAATCGTTTTCCTCAGCCCTTTCTAGTCAACCAACTTTCACCATTCTATTTCTAGTCTGGAGAATGGGAGACCTTTGTCCATGTTTATACAGTAATTTTGTATGGTCTGAGAATTCCCACCTTGCTAGATTCAGCTCTTAGAAACTGAAGGAGAGTGATTAGCCCATGTCACCCACAGATGGATTAAAATTTGCCCTCTCCTGTTGTCGTCCAATGGATTTACCATTATAACATACTGTCTCTCTGTCCCTTTGTGTCTTTCTTCAGCACTACTTACATCTATCTTAAATGAGAGGCATTCTCAACATACACTTTCATCTTTTTATCAACTTTTTGTGCCTATCTTTATAGGATGATGATGGCAGAGGGCACAAGATATAGCTAGAGGACCAAATAAGATTATCTTTCTCATTGGCGTCTTGTTTCCACAGTATTTAAAGCAATTGATTTAATTCCTAGCCTAACAAATTTCCACTGAAATGAGAGAGTGATTTATAAATAAACAAGTTTAGTCATAGTACAGTTATCTAATATCTATCATATGTAAGATAGATCACAAAGTTATTTAACTGGCTAATTAATTTTAGTCTTTCTATTTTATTCTTTTATCCCTAGTCTCATAAAATGGTGGTAATAAATCCTTCAGATTACCATTACTGAATTATTTAATTTATGTTCCCTAACAAAGGTCAAAGTAAGTGCAAAGAATCCAGAAGTCTGGATTGATGAAGAATGGACTACATTATGGAAACATCTATCTTGCTACATAATGCAAGATAAGAAAATCAATCTCTTTGCCTTGTTTTCTGCTGCTAAAAAGAGAATATTACACACTGACATTTGCAAGGTACAACCAATATGATGCATCATTCTCAATATATTTTGAAAAGCTGCAGACTTTCTTCAAAGGCCACCAGGCCAAACTTAACTTTAAGCAAAATGAGATGGCTGTCTGAGGACACAGAGGTAGGCCAGGCAGCAACCAAGTATTGGAGAAGAAAACTTTTGTGGTCCAGATGTGTCTAAGAGCAGATGTGGGAAACTACTATCAGATATTGGAATGGTATATTGGAATGATCCCAGGAGGCAGAAAGAAGAGAACTGTCAAAGAAATGTTGAGACTCTAGAAAGGGTGCAGAGAAGAGCAACGAAGATGATTAGGGGACTGGAGGCTAAAATATATGATGAACAGTTGCAGGACCTGGGCATGGATAGTCTAGTGAAGAGAAGGACTAAGGGAGATATGATAACAGTGTTTCAATATTTGAGGGGCTGCCACAGAGGGGAGTGGCTCAAGCTATTTTCCAAAGCACCTGAAGGCCAGACAAGGAATAATGGATGGAAACTGAACAAGGAGAGATTCAACCTGGAAATAAAGAGAAATTTTCTGACAGTGAGAACAATCAACCAGTGGAACAGCTTGCCTTCAGAAGTTGTGGGAGTTCATTACTGGAAGCTTTCAAGAAGGGATTGGACTGCAATCTATCAAAAATGGTGTAGGGTCTGCTGGGCGGGGGATTGGATTAGATGACCTACAAGGTCCCTTCCAATTCTGTTAATCTGTAAATAGAAAGAAAAAAAGGAACTGAACCCATAGCTGAAGTGTGGGTGGAGAAATCAGCCAAACCACCTAAAGGTGGTTAGAAATAAGAAATAATGGGTGGAAGATTATTAAAGAGAGATCTAAAATGGAACTTTCTTCTACAACTTACAGTATTTCCATGCTACTGCCATTCCTTCACCTTCCAAATCTTAACAAGAGTTTAAAATTTGAGCCACAAGGGCTCCTACCACCACCAAGCTCAAAATATGAAAAACAAGTATGAACTGATCCAGTTGACCAACAGGGAATTCCAAAATGGATGCTCCTCAGTATTCCACCCATGGCCAAGAATCTCATTGATTCTCTTTGTGAGGAAAAGCTGGTACATTAAAACTAGATATGAGCTTTCAATTTGAGATATAGAGACCTCAGGGTCAGAGCTTTCTATGGGGCAAGAAATTTTAAATTGATGTCTGTTGCATGTTTAACAGACATAAAAACTGAGCAGAGCTTTGACACCCTGTAATTATAATATTATTCATGTATGATTCTGGCTAATGATTCAGTCAGTTTACCCTACTTGGCAGGCTTTGTTGTGAGAAAAAGTAGGAAAGGCACTCTCCACTCCTTGAGCTCCTGAAGGAAAAGGGAAATATGAAAGTATTAGCCTCCCACCCACCCAAAAAAACACAACAACAGATAAGTGAATGGCATATTTTCCAACTTGCAAATGACATAAAAGTCAAAATTAAAACTCGGGAGCTAGATGCTTATGTTTTATTTTGACTATGATGTACTTTGCAATTTGACTCAACTGAACACTTTGCCTGTTCAGTTCTGGGAACACCCACCATTTAAAAGGGGTGCAGAAGAAGTTACTTCAGGTTTTTTCAAAAGATTAAATTGTTGCACTACTATGCAATACTTAACTGAAGTTCTCATATGTATGACTTAAAGAATGACAAAGGCACTTTAATCATATATGATGTCAGCGTTCCAAATTAGGCTCTCTTCCAGCGCTGACATAAAGAGAACAGTAGCTTGAATTATTGCTGAGATGAACTTTTACCTAGTCTTTGTATGTTACAGATAGGGTTTCCTGGGAGACGAGGAGGGGGGCACATTCCTGTGAAAAGAACGTGCTGGGATGTAGAGATGGATTTGCATGATGGCCAATGAGACATTGGGGTTGGAGTGCGGAAGAGGAGGGGGTTGGAAGGAGGGGCCAGTTTGGCTGCAAAATGAATCAGAAATGTCAGACTCTGCTATTCTTAAAATAAAAGTGATTCATTAGAGAGCTTGCGCTTGAGAATGAAGTTTTTTTCAAGATAGCACCGAAACCTGACAGACAGCCAAACTCTCCCCCAAATCCAGGCTGGCTGAGTTTAAATCATCCCGTTCCCTCCCAGACATCTGGTCGGACGGACTATGGCTGAAGCCAAGCTCTCGGAGGAAAGCCTGCTTCAAGAGACGGGAGGAGCAGAAGCGGTCGTGATTCCAGCCAACTTGGAAAATACAAAGGTTCAACTTTCTCTGCCTTCCCTCCCCGCAGAACTTCAAGCAAAGAAACGTGAGGCAGATAAGTACCCGGGGACTGTGCTAAAAGCCTTAGAAGCGGAATTTTCTTTTGCAAATGTAAAAGATAAGGAAAAACCCCTAAGTGAATTGAGAAGGGCGAGCTGGGGATGGGAATGGCAGCGAAGCCCAGACAAGGCAGCACCTCCCCACCCCAGGATGAGAGACGAGGCAGAGGACTATCAACACCAAGGCTGGCCCTCCAGAGCTCAGCACAGAGAGGAGAGGGCAGAGAGGGAGGAGCCACCCCAGTTCAGAGGGAAGTTCAATGGTGACCCAGACAACCTCGCCCAATTCCTCGATTCAGCTGAGATATACATAGAGCGGTTCGGACACCTCTACCCTTTCCCCAGAGCCCTAGTGAATGCTATCTCGGAAGGGCTGGAGGGAGAAGCAAAGAGGTGGTCAGCATCACTCTACAAATACAGGGCCCCCCAGCTACGAGATGCAGATGGGTTCTTGCAACTATTGAGAGCCCGTTATGAGGAGGAGGAGGAGGACCCCTATGTGGAAGACGAGCTCAGAAACCTAATGCAGAGGGGGAAGCCTATCAGAGAGCATATCCGTGAATTCAGGAGAGTCATTGGGACACTGCCTCCCCTACCAGAGCGATTGCTGGTGTATTTTTTTAGAACAAGCCTAGATAAAAGAATTTCCCAAGTGACTGCCTATCGTGACATCCCAAACCGACTCGCTGAATGGTTCCGGGTAGCGATAAAAGTCGACAGAGGGCTGCGGGCGAGTGACACGTCAAAACCACCAGAGGGAAAGGAGAGAGGCCGACCAGACCAGGGGCCACTCAACAGATGAGAAACCCCAACATCACAGCCCTCCTACAGACCAACTGCCCCACGGAGCCCACTAAAATGCTACAGATGTGGAGGAAGCGGCCACATAGCAGCAAGATGTGGAACGCCTAGACCGGGACCAGCTCCACCACCCAAAGCACAACCGGAACGAGGG
Organism: Arizona elegans; assembly: GCA_022577455.1. Lineage (NCBI taxonomy): Eukaryota > Metazoa > Chordata > Lepidosauria > Squamata > Colubridae > Arizona > Arizona elegans. The sequence continues at coordinate 53,628,034 of JAKOOJ010000009.1, forward strand.
CCCAAGCGCATCACCCACGTACCGCGGGAAGCTCCCCAAATCATCTGACCGAAACCCGAGGAATCCCAGATGAGGGAGATCAGTCCCCCGAACCCTATGACACAGAGGACGAAGGCGAGGATGACCCGATGGTGAGTGGACCCGTCCATCCTTTTCTTTTCCCCATACGCCTAACAGCCCCCAAAACAGGGGCCCAAGAGACTTTCCAAGCCCTAATAGACTCGGGTAGCACACGGTGCCTAATCAACCTACCCACAGTTCTAAAATTGGGAATCCGAGCTAAACAGCTCAAACAACCAATTCGCTTTGAGCAAGTTGATGGGTCCCTAGTGGGAGGAGCGTACGCCACACACTTGACTGAACCCGTGAGACTAGAACTCGCAGATCACTGGGAGACGATCCGCTTCATAATAGCCCCCAAGATGACAGAACCAGTCATATTGGGGCTCTCGTGGCTCGACAAATGGGGCCCAATCATTTGGTGGCAAGAGGGAACCTGCAGGCTGAGAATAGCAAAGGGGCCCCAACCCCTGCCGCCCCGACCAGAAGAATTCCCTCCCATGCTGAAACCCCAAAGCAGCCCTCCACTACAGAAGAAAACACCACAAACACAAGGGTCCCTCCCAGAAGGTGCAGCAAAGCAATTGGCAGCCGTACCCACCACCGCTTGTAACGCAAACCAGATTCCAAGGGAGTACCAAGACCTGGCAGGGGTATTCAGCGAGGCTGAGTGTGACATTCTTCCCCCCCACCGCGAGACCGATTGTGCCATCGAAATTATCCCCGGAGCGAAACTACCCAAACCTAAAATGTATGCCATGACGCCCCGAGAAATGCAGGAAATGCGAGACTACATAGACAAAAACTTACAAAGGGGATTTATTGAGCCAGTAAAACCAAGGGTAGCGGCGCCGGTCATGTTTAAAGAGAAAAAGGACGGCTCCATGAGACTGGTGGTCGACTTTCGAAGTATCAACGCTCTTTGTGTACACAACTTGTACCCCCTCCCCCTCATGAAAGACATGTTAGCCCACCTAGCTAAAGGGAAGGTTTTCACCAAACTAGACCTTCGAGAAGCTTATTACCGAGTACGCATAAAGGCAGGAGATGAATGGAAAACAGCATTCAACTGCCCCCTGGGTAGTTTCCAGTTTAAAGTACTGCCTTTTGGATTGCAAGGAGCCCCGGCAGTATTCATGCAGTTAATAAACGAAGTCTTACATGAACACCTTTACAAAGGGGTCCTCGTCTATCTGGACAATATTCTTATCTACACGGAGACCATAGACGAACATATACCCCTCATCCGCCAAGTACTGAAAAAACTGCTACGGGCGAACCTATATGTCAAACTGCCAAAATGCGATTTCCACCAATCACGGCTAGACTACCTGGGCTACCGAGTATCAAATGAGGGGATAAAGATGGACCCAGCCAAGGTCCAATCAGTTCTACAATGGCAGCCCCCTCGCACCCGCAGACAACTGCAAAGTTTTCTAGGCTTTGCGAATTTCTACAGACAATTCATCCCCTCGTTCGCGAAGATTGCCAAACCTTTGATGGACCTCCTAAAGACAGGAAGCCCAGCAATGAAACCTCGCCCGGGACAACCCCTACAGTGGGACCTGACCTGCCAACAGGCATTTGAGACGATGGGCGGCATGGGAGAAGGAAGCGTTTGCAGTAAGGTGGGCCTTGTTGACCTGGCGGCACCTTCTAGAGGGAGGCCAGAAACCATTTGAAGTCTGGACTGATCATAAAAACCTAGAGGCCCTAAAAACCCCACGAAAACTGTCGCCCAGGCAAGTGCGGTGGGCACAATACTTCAATCGTTTCAATTTCGAGCTTAAGCACATCCCAGGAGGGAGAAATTTCCTGGCAGATGCCCTCTCCCGGATGCCCCAATACAATAGTGAGCGGGAGCAGGTAGTGAATGCCATCATCCCCTCCACCCAAGCTGCGGCCCAAGTGATCACCAGACGGCAACGACGTGATCAGCAAGGCCAACTTGCAAGTGACTTAACTGCAAAATTAAAAAATGAAACGCTGACAGACCCCTGGTATCGGGACAATCAACATCTCTTGACAAAAAGAGATGAACTAGCATGGAGGGGGACAAAGCTCTATGTCCCACAGAGTTTACGCATCCTGATTCTCAAGAGGAGCCACGACGTTAAACCAGCAGGACACTTCGGATTCCTAAAGACTCTGCACCTAGTACGAAGGCAGTTCTGGTGGCCACACATGAGAAAGGACGTAGACAGTTATGTAAAAAGCTGCACCATTTGTGCCACGATGAAGACAAGGCCAGGGTGCCCGCCTGGATTGTTGCAACCAGTAGCTGAACCAACAAGACCATGGGAGGAGATTGCAATGGACTTTATAGTAGACCTACCGAGGAGCAGTGGAAATACAGTGATCTGGACTGTAATAGACTTATTCTCCAAACAGGCACACTTCATTCCTTGTAGTGGACTGCCTTCAGCTCGTCAGTTATCCAAACTGTTCCTGAAACACATTTACCACCTACATGGAGTCCCCAGGAGAATCATTTCCGACAGAGGGGTCCAGTTCACAGCAAAGTTCTGGAGGGAGTTTCTACGATCCATAGGTTCATCCCAAGGGCTCAGCTCAGCATTTCACCCGAGCACCAATGGGGGGGCAGAAAGACTGAACGCTATGATAGAACAGTATTTAACATGCTACGTCGACTACCAGCAGTCCAATTGGGCAGACCTCCTATCTTTTGCAGAGGTTGCATATAATAATGCTGTCCACAGCAGCATGGGGCTAACCCCGTTCAAAATAGTGAGTGGCATGGATTTTGTTCCCATGCCAGAATACCCGAGGGAGCCCCCTTCCTCAGTCAGTTTGACCGACTGGATGGCAATGTTGAGACAAACTTGGGAAAATGTTAAGAGGGCGCTGGCAAAGGCGGCTCAATCTTATAAGGAACAAGCAGACAAGCACCGAACTCCCCAAAGACCATTTCAACTGGGAGAGAAAGTTTACCTCTCCACCAATTACTTGAGACTTAGACTCCTGAGCAGGAAATTGGGTCCAAAATTTATAGGACCATTTCCTATAATAAAAATAATCAACCCCGTTACAGTTCAATTGCAGTTGCCACGGCTTTTGGGGAAAATTCACCCCGTTTTTCACAGTAGCCTTCTAAAACCTGTAGTGGGGTCTACTTTAAGGCCAACACCACGTGAACCCCCTGGGCCCCTGGTTGTTGGGGGCCAAACGCACTACGAAGTGCAGCGGATTCTTGATTCAAGATGACACAGGGGGCGCCTCCAGTACTTAATTAAATGGAAGGGTTACCCAGTGTCAGAGGCTTCCTGGGTGAAGAGCGCAAACATTCAAGCTGATCGCCTTATAGCAAAATTCCATGCAGACCACCCGGGAAAGCCGGGGGGGGGGGTGCACAGCCAGGGAGGGGCTGATGAGACTAATCTTGTTGTGTTTTCCCTATGGGATAGGTGATGTCGCAGAAGTGAAGGGAGAGGGGCCGGATGTCTGTGTTCCAAATTAGGCTCTCTTCCAGCGCTGACATAAAGAGAACAGTAGCTTGAATTATTGCTGAGATGAACTTTTACCTAGTCTTTGTATGTTACAGATAGGGTTTCCTGGGAGACGAGGGGGGGGCACATTCCTGTGAAAAGAACGTGCTGGGATGTAGAGATGGATTTGCATGATGGCCAATGAGACATTGGGGTTGGAGTGCGGAAGAGGAGGGGGTTGGAAGGAGGGGCCAGTTTGGCTGCAAAATGAATCAGAAATGTCAGACTCTGCTATTCTTAAAATAAAAGTGATTCATTAGAGAGCTTGCGCTTGAGAATGAAGTTTTTTTCAAGATAGCACCGAAACCTGACATATGATTTACTACAATTTGAGTCTGGGAACCCATTTGGGAATTGCTTTGGCCTTTTAATAAAAGTGAGATTAGATTAAAAATATTGGAAATATTACTAAATGAAGTTAGGAAAGATGCGGAAATAAAAGGTTTGAGAACACGGAAAGAAGAGTACAAATTGCAAGCCTTCGCTGACGATGTGTTTATAATGGAGCAACCGGAAATAACAGGAACCAAACTCTTAGCGAAGATAGAGGAATATGGAAAAGTCGCAGGGTTTAAAATTAACAAACAAAAAACTAAAGTATTAACAAAGAATTTGACAAAGGCACAGGAGACAAAACTAGAAGACAAATTAGGAATACAAATTGTAAAGAGAGTAAAGTATCTAGGAATCTGGCTTACTGCAAAAGCAATAACAATTAGAGAAGACAATTATAACAAATTAATGAAACAAATTAGAAAAGATCTGGAAACGTGGAACAAATTACAACTGTCATTTTTGGGGAAAATTGCATCCATAAAAATGAATATATTGCCTAGATTGCCTAGGACCTTAATAAAATAATAACAAAATTTATTTGGAATGGGAAAAGGGCCAGAATCAAAATAAAGTGTATGCAAGACATTCGGGAAAAAGGAGGTTTAGGCCTACCAGACTGGGAGTTATATTATAAAGCAGCATCGCTAAACTGGATAAGGGACTGGATAGACCTTAAGAATAAAAGAATGCTATCACTAGAGGGCTTTGAATTACAACGCGGATGGCACGCCTTTTTGTGGGAGGGAAAGGACAAGCTCCACGGATATTTCCAGCAACATATTATCAGAGAATCATTGTACAAAACATGGCAAGAGATTAGAAAACATTATACCAAAATTCCACGATGGCTATCGACAATGGAAGCACTAATATATCCTAATGCCATGGATATAGAGAAAATGAGGACCTATAAAGAACTACTGAACAGTGAAGGAGAATTACAAACAAGACAAGAATTATAAAATCAGGGTATAGACATTGATTGGTGGCCATACATGCAAATAGAATCAAGATACAAAACTGATCGGGCACAATTTGGATTCCAAAATGAACCAAATGAATTGGATAAAATATTACAAAGTACAGATGAGAAAATGATTACCAAAATTTATAAGTACCTACTAAAATACAAATTAGAAGAGGAAGTTGTCAAAGAGAATATGATAATATGGGCCAAAAATATAGGATATACTATAGAATTGGATAAGTGGGAGAATTTGTGGAAGATAAATTATAAGATGACATTGTCTATACCCTACAAGGAAAACCTTTACAAGATGTTCTACCGATGGCACCTTCCACCGGCGCGCCTAGCCAAGATGTTCCCAAATACATCTCCGTTGTGCTGGAAATGTAAATCACAGAAAGGGACTTATTATCATCTCTGGTGGTTATGCCGTAAGGCAAAACAATACTGGCAGCAAATTAAAACAATGATTGAAGAAATCACGAAACAAAAACTTGAAATGAGGCCGGAAACCTTTTTATTGGGAATAATCACAGCAAAATATACCAAAGAAATAAAATATCTGATCATCCATATCCTCACAGCAGCACGTATACTCTTTGCCCAACATTGGAAATCTGAACAGTTACCTACTGAAGATAAAATAATAGCTAAAATTACAGAATGTGCAGAACTGGATAAGCTCACAAAAGAAATACAAGAGAAAGACGATACTGATTACTATTTAGTATGGCAAAGATGGTACAGCTGGCTGGAGGCAAAAATAGGAATATAAAGATAATTTTCGACTATTTAATAGAAAGGCATAGAAGTAACTAAGAAGTCAATTATATATATATATACATATATAACCATGTAAACAGGTGATTGTAGATATTGATACAAATAGAAAGACGAAAAATAACTCACCGTGGTAGTAACTTCTAAGAGTCAGTCATTGGACTGAATTGATGTTTGTTTGTTTTGTATGTTGTTTTAATGTATTGTTTTTTCTTTTTATTATTAATAAAAAATTTATATAAAAAAAAAAGTAAAGATTCCCCAACATTGGGTAATTTAATAGATTTGAACTGTATGAAAACTTTCTAATCAAAATGGCATTTGTAAATTTATTCATCATTGTTTTTGATGTAATTATATTTGTTGGCTTTTTCTTAAATATTTTAGTAATTCTGAAAGAAAGGCTAAATGAAAGGGGTGTAACTATGTCATTAAATTAGCTGAATACTAGTTTGATTTTTTTTAAAAAAAAAAGTCATTTCATGGACTGTGCCAGGTATGATAAAAATGTTTTATGATGAACAAGGAAAAGTTGGTATATAAGAAAGTATAGGATCAAATAAATCACAAATTTCTATTCTTTCTGTAAACCTTCACCCACATTTCTAAAAGGGATACATTAATAAATTGTACATAACATCCATTATATTTCATATATTCATTTATTTACAGTTCAAGACCTTGTCACAAAATTTAAAATACAGCATATCATTAAAACTTACTGTATATACAGATAATGCATACACATATAAGAGGAGGAAACCCAATAAAATTAGCATTTCATTGGAGGTATAGCTAAGGGTATAGATTTAAAAATTGCTACTTCTTTCAGAACACCTGGGTATTGATTGTTTAGTAAGAATACTTCAATGTCCTCTTCATATTTCATCATATTTCATTTTTGTTATGCAAACATCTTCAATACAGAAAGCTAGCATTTCAAGGCAAAACTCCAGTTCTTCCTTTGCTGTGTTAGTTTTCTGTATGCAAAGATTATCTTTCACTCACGGGTGAAATCTACTTACCTTCCTTACTGGTTCAGAAGTGCATGTGCTGCGTGTGCGTGTTCGCTTCCCTCATGTCTGCGCACATTGATGCACGCGCAGATCTTCAGAAACACATTACTTCCTGGTGTCAGCCATTTTATTTGAGACGACATCGAAACCTGACACCTGGTTAAAACCAGGAAGTAACGACACCTGGGCAGGTAGGTGGAGCTTTGTTCCACCATCGCTACCAGATTGCCAAACCAACCACGACGATCGCTATAGGATCGCCCAATCCGGTCCGAACCAGGAGCATTTCATCCCTGCTTTCACTGATCTTACCCAGCAGATCAATGAATTTATCACCTATTGATCAATATTTTAGGATTCCAAGGATTGGGGTAAGCCTGTGAAGAAGTCGACTGGCCTATATTCTCTACTTGCATATTTTGAACCACAGGATGATGCAATGATCCAATGCAATCTTGGGGCAGTCATCCTTCTGATACTGTAGTTGCCATGGAGACTGGTTCATTGGTTTTGGATCCAGCCCCTTAAAAGCCATTTAGATCAATTTGATAGCTTGGAGCTCTCAAGCATTTTCTCTCTGTTAATACGGAAATAACTTCAAAATTAACAACATTAAATCAGGGTATGGAAAAACACTTTGATGTCATTCAAATAGCTAATGACTTGCTTCTTTACTGAAAAACTGAAAATTAGAGCTATGGAAAACCATTATACTTGTTCAATAGCACTTGTAGGCACTCCCTAAATTTCAATATATGAAAATAATACTAAAACTAATGCTCATAAAATGTAAAATAGCTTTTTTCCTGACTCGCTGCTCTGACATTCCTAAGCGTGGGGAGAAGATCACTCTAATTGGTTTGACTGAGTGCCAATCATTTTCCCTCTGCAGTTGGGATCATGCCTCCACCATCCCATCTCTAGCAATCTTTTCACTCAGTCAATTGGATCAGACTTGAGTGCCTTTTGCTCTTTAGCTAATTTCCTTTTGGACTGATTTCTACGTTGTTTTTGTGGCGCTTAATAATATTTGGTTGAGGGTTACGCGATGTGGGACTAGCGATATACTCTGCGCCGGGTGAGTTGGTGTTCCCGGGCTCCGGATGCCAGCCACCACCATTTTAACTTTTTTTATGGCGCTTCTGAGGCTTGACTTTTATTATTACTGCAGCCTCTTATAGCCATTAGCCGCGGGTATGAGAGCTGGTTGTCTGGCGTGCCGGCAAAACCGCCTCCACCCTCGCAACCCTCGGCGCCTGACAGCAACTTTGGAGTTCCTGCCTGGCTGGCATACTCAAACGTCGTGAGGACACTTCGTGGCAGTTGAAACTTCCCGCCTAAACTTTATTGCTTCCCTGCCTGTCAGTTGGCGGCGCAGAGGGAAAGCGGAGCTCGTATTCCATTCTTCGGTGCTGACTGGTTCTTTTCTGGTGTTGCGGTATGCTGAGGGGCTCTCCTACTCGCTACCACCCTTTTTTGGTGCTGGCTGTTGTCCTTTTCTGTGACTGCGGTGCGCTGAGGGGATCTCCTGTTCACGACCACCATTTTTCGCATGGCCACCATTTTTGTAAGCATCGCCTTGAGCTCCTTCTGTCACAGCTTCTGACCCGACTCTACAGAGCTGTAACTGAAGCGACAGGCTGCAGACATCATTCTTGCAGTGACCAGCCTCCTGCCATCATTCTACACTTTGCTATGGGGACTACGATTCAGGGAAGTGTTATATTTTTATTACGTGTGGTGTTTTGTGGGAAATTTCCTTAAAAAAAAATCTTTTAATTAATATTGTTGCTAGCAATGGCAGATGGAGACCTGTCTTCAGACCTTGAACAGGTCCCTTCCCCGCCCAGGGATTCCTTTGCCCAAGCCCGCTAAGAAAAAGAGAGGCAAGAGTCATGCTGTGGGTCAGCCTCAACTACCTGGACCCTCTCAACCAGCCATGGCCATTCCAGGGGTGGATAAGGCAGCTCTACGCAGGCACAATGCCCTTGAGCGCCAATTCAATAGGGCACAGCACCAAGTACAGTCTAGCCCTTGCCCTAGTTTTTCTCAATCTGCTGTGGCTCAGCAGTCTGTCATTGATGCCTTGGCTACTCAGGAGACTGATAACGTGACATGGCCACAGAACAACCTAACCTTTGGGCCACAGGACCAGCCTGAGATTGCTGTACAGGAAGGATTTGATCAGCAGGGACACACCCAATCTGGTTCTATGCTCCTGCATCCCCAGAGGCCTCCTACTATACCTGAGGCCACGTTCACCCCGACAGCTGCGGGTTTCCCGGTGGGGGAAGGTCATACCGGTGGACAACCCTTTGACTTTCAGTCATTGGTTTCTCAAGCTATTACCCGCATCTTTCAGGCAGGGTTACAACAAACCAGCTATCTTATACCGTCTGAGGTCTGTGCTAGCTCAATTTGCCCTGCCCCCTTGGCCTCACTTCAACCTTCAGCTCAGGCCTTTGGTCACTTGGAGGAACCTCTCCGGGATGAGGTTTACCTTGAGGACTTTGAACTCTCAGAGGATGAGGAAATGATTCCGGATAAACCGGCCTTTCTGAGGTTGTTTAGACCTTCATTGTTCAAGTCACTCCTGCATAAGGCTAAGATGGCCACAAATATGGGCCAAGGACTTGACCAGCCTTCAACTTCTCAATCACAGCCTGATCCCAATGGAAACTTATTTCTGGTACCCAAACCTGATTATGACTTTGTACCGTGTCCAGACCTTTTCTCACAGGTAATACAATGGCCGTGGGAGCATTCCGGATCTCTTCCGGGACCCAATAGGTTCAATAGAAAACTATATTGTTCAGCACCTGAGCTTGATGCCTTGCTTCAAGTACCATCTGTGGACAAGCCTGTGGCTAGCCTGACGTCGTCTTCGGTTCTTATCAGTGAGGTTGGTGAAGGTCTCAAATTAGAGGACAAACGGGCTGAGTTGGCGTTTCGCAAAACCCACCAGGCGGCTTCTTTATGAAAAACTGAAAATTAGAGCTATGGAAAACAATTATACTTGTTCAATAGCACTTGTAGGCACTCCCTAAACTTCAATATATGAAAATAATACTAAAACTAATGCTCATAAAATGTAAAATAGCTTGTTGTGACATCTCAGTGGACATCTGGGCAAGTGGCAAATTTCACCCTAAAAACAGCTATCTCTAAGATTCTGGATCTGGGCTCTTTTGGAGAAGATGGAGGGGTGAATAGCTAGGTTGGCTTTGGCTACTCTTGAGGTGAAAATGTATGTTGATCCATCTGGTGGGTCATGAATAATTTAATAAATGGTTTAAACCAGATGTTGCGAACTATTGAGGCTGATTTTTTAAATTTCCTCTTCCACATCAAAAGGTGAAGATAACCAGTTCAACTGATATAAATGGACCTAATCTGGCCCTTTGCATTGGTTAAAACAGAAATGGGTGCCACAGGACCATTTGTATTTTTTAACGCCCCTTTGTTCAATTTTCAAAATTTCTCTTGCCATCATTGCTAAAAAAAAAGATGAAAATGACTGTATAGGCCCTAAAATACTGGGTCTTTTTTTAATAAAAGAAGGATCTCCTAATTGTCTCCAAAAATGCACCCTTTCCAAACTATTAAATGCAGTCCTTGATCTATAACCATAATTTACAAACACACATCTTGATGAAGGTTGGACATGGAATGAGTATAAAGTGTTTCCACCCATCCTTGACAGCAAAAACTAAAATTGACATTTCAAATGTCATTCCCAATGCTATTCTTCATTCTGCCTTAGTCTTCTTCTCAATCAGCAACTGTAGAGGAGGTCAAAACAGGGAAATTAGTGTTTGAGACATCAGGAGAGAAGCCCTGATCTTTGAAAGTTGCTCTCCTAACAATCTGGGCTGGAAACAGTGCTCAGAAGAAGTCTTACATTAGAACAAAAAATTCCAATATATGCTGTAAATTCAAAGGAAAATGTTACATGCAAGCAATGTAAGGCAACAATATCATGGCCTGTTTTCTCATGTGTTTTCATGGCAAATGTGGGGAACCTTGTCTCAATGAGGAAAATGGGAGGGTCTGCATCTACATATAACTATAATTAATCCAGGAGTCATTGTGGTTGTAAATTTAGGCATTGCATGATTGGATTTGAAGTTATGACCAGTTTTTATTTCAGTTTTTAAAGAAAAAAAATCTTTAAAGCAGTACTGCATTGTACAAATATAACCGTTTAGTCTATTGAGGCCCAAAATCAAATCAAGCTGCTAGCAGCTTTTCCAATTAACATATTTTATTAAATTATTAAAATTATTGAATTCACAAAAATATTTGCCTTTGAATAAAATGCATTAGTCAGAGAAAGCCTCCTTCTAATCATACTGTAATAATTCAACCAAAAGCTATCTAAATCTATTTTGTGTAATTCGATGCTCCTAAGTGATCTCTCCCAAATCATAGTGTGTGAGTGTGTGTGTGTGTGTGTGTGTCTGTCTGTCTGTCTGTCTGTCTATCTATCTATCTATCTATCTATCATCTAGATGTATAGATACACACACAATATATACTATATATATATATGTATGTATATATGTGTGTGTGTGTATGTATGTGCGCACACACACACACACACACTAAATTAGTGATGTCTATGAGATTCTCAGTCATCCAGGTCATGGTTTTCCCAAAGGTGCTTTTTCAAGAAGCAATTGGACTTTCTGGTTGTTCTTTGAAGACATTTCGCTTCTCATTCAAGAAGCTTCTTCAGCTCTGACTGGATGTTGGCAATGGAAAGATTTATGCTCCTTGCAGACACCTGGTCATTTGCATTCTTTTAGCCAGTCGTTAAGGCCACCTGGAGGTTTATTTGTGTCATCATGGTCTACTGAGTGGTGCAAATGGATGTGGAGCCTTGTTGGAATTATTGAAAGGACTGTGATGTAGACTGGAGATAAATGATGTTGTATCCTTCCCCCTCTGTTGAGAGAGGGCTGTTTAATTTTGACATAGATGGCCTCTTTGACCTCTCTTTCTTTCTTTTTTTAATTAGTTTTTTATTTTTAAATATACATCAATATCAATACATGAACAATGTGGTCCCTGGGCATAATTCATTTTGATACAAACATCAATAATGATAAGCATAATAATTGTTATATTAATCAAACTTATATAATCCTAGTATTAATATACATGGTTTTTTTTAAAGTAGTTATTCAATATTTCAATATTCCATTTTTAATGCAAATAATGTTGTAAGCATATATGGTAATACTATTTTTTCCCCTCTAATCTTTTCCATCAAATTATTACTTATATTCTATTATATAAAAAGAGGAAAAAAATCTGCTAATATTCCTCCTATTTCTTATTTCTACCTCTATTCTAATTTCTAATCAGCTCATTATTGCTAATCCTAATATTAATACACATGTTTATATGAGGCATAGCCCTTCATTATTTAATTGTTCAAAGTCACAATACACCATTCATGTACCAATCTTCCCATTATTTAAACATACTTTATATTACCTTTTTCCAACCTCCGATCTTTCCATCTAACTATTGCTTCATATAAAGGTGTGTATTCTTATTCCTACCTTTATTCAAATTTCTAATCAGACCATTTTTATATTAGAATATATATATATATGTATATGTATGTATGTGTGTGTGTGTATATATATACGTCTTTGGTTATTCGGGTTTTCTCCTGCATAAAATTGGAAGTATCTTGGCACCGTTTCAACGAAGTCTCATTCATCATCTTCAGGCTGGTGTTTTCGGCTTTGTGCTTCTAGGAGCAAAGTGTGATCACAGCTGTTTCTTCCTTTTAACTGCCAGTGGGGATGTGAACTGATTGGGTGGGAGCTTGGCTGTGTTCTGATTGGGTGGAGGTGTGTTCTGATTGGTTGGGGGCTTGGCTGTGCTCTGATTGGATGGGGGGTTGGCTGTGCTCTGATTGTTTGGGGGTGTGTTCTGTTTAGGTCGGGGCTTGGTTGTGCTCGGGTTAGTCAGAGTTGCAGGGGGATTTGAGCTGGTGAGCTGTGTTGCTGTTGTTTGGCTTCGCGTTCGTGGTTGTGCCACATCTTCATGGTGGGTGTCAGTTTGCAAGCCAGACCACAGCTGCATCAATAGCCACTTTAAACCCCTCCAATCCATACATGAAGCAAACTGACACCCACCATGGTGTCTTCGGCTTCGTGCCTGTGTGAGCAAAGCGTGATCGGAGCTGCCGTCTCGCTATAAATACTGGTGGGGAGATGTGGGTGCTGGCTTTGTCGCAACCAACCCGCTCACAGCAACATACATACATACATACATACATACATACATACATACATGTATGTATGTATATATTCTATCCATCAATCTTACCCATTTTAATACTTGGATTCTTATTCATTTTTTGGCTTGCCTCCCATATTCCTCTCTTGGGCTTTATCTCTATCAACATCTGTATCTTCACCATTCTGACTGAATATTTCTCCCCTCTCTATCCTCCTAAACTGCCAGGTCTCTAGAATATCCACCCAAGCCCCTATCTCCCTTTCAAAGGTATCTTCCTGGTTATCCAATTCCATTTTTAAATCTCTTAAAGTGCTTTTCCCTTGGTTTATTTCATCAGTCATTATTATCTTTATCATCTTCTTGCTTTGTTTGCTGGTTTGTCCATTCTGTCTTTTCTTCTGTTCTTTCTGCTCTCTCCTCTCTTTCCTGGACTCTTTAATCTTCATTCATCATCAGTTGTAGCATATTTTCTATTTTTTCATATATGCCTTTATCTCTCTGTGATTCTTTTCCATAGTACCCCTAATGCTTTGAAACATCAACACCATTTCTCTTGAAAACTCACTCCTTTCCCCCTGATGGAGCATCTTGTCTTAATTTAATAAGTCCTGCTCTTACTAAAGTCCAAAAGAAATATATTCCAGTCCAATGTTACTCTTCAGAAAGTTCAGTGATCATAGTCCTTTACATCTCAGAATTATTAATCAATTCCATTGAAGTAGTCCAGGAAGCTTCCACAAGTCAAGTTACTTTACCTAAAAGTCTTCCTTATTATCATAACAGAGTCTCCAGTAATCATAAAGTAACTAGTTATAGAACAGTAAGTGTCACCACAATCTTCCAGATGACTGTTATTTCTCTCATCAAAAGTTTTTCTAAACTTGTAGGGGTCTGGTATATTCCATTCACCAGTAGATGGCACCCTCAGCTGAGGTTTCAGCATTGTTTCAAGTTTTATAGATTTTAATCAATCCAAATTTAATTCAGTTTATGGAAGCAAAGTCAACTATTCAAGTAAATTCAAGTAGATAGTCCAGCATTTTTAATGCCTTTCCAAAACAATGCTTTCCCAATTTAAAAATCCAATTTTCTGTTTTAAAAGGTCTTTAGCTTTTCTCCCTTAGTTCCTTTCTTTTGGGTCTAGGATTTTTCTCTCTATGGTAGCTTGCTGCTTTAAAAAATAGTTCTAAGAGTCTCTTTTCCTAGATTTTTCTCTTTCTTTTTTTCTTTAAAGTTAGGGTCTAAATAAAAAGGAATCTTCTCACACAGCTCCAATCACTGTTCATCTGCACCACTTCTGCATGTTTCTTTGTTGCCTCAGCTATGCCAGCTTCATGGCAGTCATGATGGCTGCCTCTTCTCATCACGGGAGAGGGAAGAAGCCCTGAGTCCAGCAGGAGAGTTGCTACTCTCCCCAAACTACAGGGCTCCCCTCTTTTCTTCACCATCCCTACTGGGTGGCTTTAGCTCCTTTGGAGCCCTCCAAAAGGGAGAACTCGGGGTGGGAGTGCGGAGAGCTGCTCCTCATGTCCAATATCACCACAGCATCAGCCAGAGGTCCCCTCTTTGACCCCTCTTTCAAACCAGCAGTCATCATGTGGACTTTGCTGTATTCAAAAGAGTGGCCTTTGTTTTTTAAATGCAGATGGACTGCTGAATCTAGTCCTGATGGGTTTGTTCTCCTATGTTATGCCATGTGTTTATGAAGTGGTTGTTTTGTTTCCCCAATGTACAGATCTGCACAAGGCTCACTGCACTGTACTGCATATACCACATTGCTCAGTTTGTGTCTGGGTATTTTATCTTTGGGGTGGATAAGCTTCTGCCTTAGTATATTCTTGGATTTGAAGTGTGCACACATGTTGTATTGGCTGAAGATCCTCCTGAGCTTTTCCAATATTCCTGCAATGGAAGACAAGATTGCTTCATTTATTGTTCTCTTTGTTGTCTATTATGGAAGAACTCCTATAGTTTTTTGAGATTTGATGAAGGCCCACTTGGGATAGCCAGACATTCCTTGAAAAAGGGAAAGAAAAAGAATTAAAACATATCAAGGAAGCCCACCTGCTGCCTTCTCCTACACACCCAAACTCCTTCCCCTCTCTCCTACACACCAACACCCCCTTCCCACTCTCCTACACCCCCACTCCCCTTCCCTCTTTCGTACACCCCCATGCCCCCTTCCCTCTCTCCTACACACCCACACTCTCTTCCTTCTCTCCTACACAAATTACCCTCTTCCCTCTGTCACACACACCACCAACTTTCCCAGCTCTCTGTCAATTTTTCTAGCCATCTTTCTCTGCTGACTGGGGAGAGGTTTTAAAGATGGAGAACAACAACTGCATTTATATTGTGTTCTTTAAATTCAATTTAAAAAAATTATCAGGGTTTGTTGTTTTGATGGATTGCCCTGAAATCCTCTGAACAGCAGACAGACAAGAAATATTTTAAATTGATCAATAAATAAAACATGCTTTTCAACATGCACCCTCCTGCCATAGACACCCTCCTGCCATAGACAAGAAATGATTCCCAACTTAGACATTACATGGAACTATGCCTTGTTGAATATTTTCCCTTTTTTGCTTTGCAAACTTGCTAGAGGAAAACAAGTGACAAATGGGTTGACTCATTAGGGAAAGATTTATAAAGATCCTTTTCTGTTTTTGCTCAAAATAAGTGGAGTCTACCAGAGATTAAAAGCACAGTTTGTAGGGTGCTGTTGAATCTAGTCGGTCTCAGCTCTTAGTGATCACACAGGTAGACCTTCCTCAGGATGAACCGTCCTCAACTGACTCTTTAGGTGGTCAAATGCTGCACCCACCGCTGTTGTAACTGAGTTCATCTATCTTGCTGTTGGTCATCCTGTTTTCCTCCTCTGTCCTTCCACCTTTCCCAGTGTTTCAGTTGTATTATGGATGCAGGTACATGCCTATTTAAATATCATGATTTTGATATGGAATCTGAGGGCTGTGATTTTGGAGATGATGGTATGGATCTGCAAAGCCACATTTTGTCCACACTTTACTAGATGATGGCTTAAAGTGTGAACTAACCCAAGGTTATTTGGGTGGTTTTGTTTAGCCTTTGTCTCACATGTTTAAGGGTTTTTAATGTGTTTTTTTACCTTGTGTTCACCTAGCTTTTATAGCAAAGCTATTTGTTCATGGTGTAATGAGGTGGCTCATGGCTGATTTGGGTTGGGGATTGACTGGCCCAAGATCCTCCAGCTCCTGTATCTAAGGGTGGGCTAGGACCTGGCTCACCTGACTTTTCCTACATTCCCACATCATGGTTAGCGGGTCTAGGACATTCAAGCTCCCACCCTTGCCCACGCCTCCTTCACCTCCAGCCTCCCACCTCAGCCAATTTACTGCCAACTTTCCTCCGTTGGCCCTCCCCCGGCCAGTCTCCCTGGCAAATGGGCCTCTGGCCCTCCATCCTGCACCTTTCAGCCCAGCCCATTCGCCAAGACACCATTGGTCCTGGGCCCTTGGCTGCACAGGACAAATAGCCACCATCCAATTGGGTGGGAGGCAGAAACCATGGTACTGCATGGCAGCATATGATTGATAATCACAGAGGCTGTAAGGTTATGGGGAAGGGGGCAGGCCAACTGCACATTCAATGTCAGGCAGGCAGGATCAAGTGGGAGGAAGGGGTAGGGGGTGGCAGGCAGAGTCCATGAGCAGAGGCAATGGAGGAAAGGGTAGGAAAAAAAGGAAGCCACTCCTTAACAAAGTTTTTTTTTTAAAGCTGTCACAGGCTCCGGGCAGAGTGGACAACAGGCAGACAGCAGTGGGCAGAAGGCTTTCTATTTTGATCCCTCCCCCATGTCATTGCCTCTATGCCTGGACTCTGGCCTGATGGGCCTCTGCATGACTGTCAGCTCACCTCTCCCAGCCCACTTCCCCTTTTCCCCTCTGTTCATGCCAGTCTGGTTTCAGTGCCCCTTCCTCCTAATGCCTGTTGTGACTTGGTCCCCTGTTGTACCCACTCCACTGAGTGAATCTTGGGAAGGAAGGAAGGAAGGAAGGAAGGAAGGAAGGAAGGAAGGAAGGAAGGAAGGAAGGATAGCTGAGGGCCTGGGTGTGGTGTCTGGCACCAGGGATCTCTGCGGTGCTGAGTGGGACCTTGGCAGCAGTTGGATCTTGACATGTAGGCTTTGTTCAAAAAGAAAATAAAAGATACTAGGTTAAAAAATTGTCACAAAAGGCTGCAAGAGGGGTGGTGAAGTGAAAGAAGGAGGCAATTGTGACATTGGGGAGGAAAAGAACGAGAGAGGCAAGAGAAGCTGGGATGGGAGCTTCTTGCAGCCTTCCACAGGGCTGGGAGCAGGAGATTGCCATGGACTTCATTGTGAAGCTCCCTGAAAGTGGGGGGAAATACAGTCATTTGGACCATGATAGATTTATTCTCAAAACAAGCCAATTTCACTGCTTGTCCAGGGCTCCCATCAGCAAAAAAGCTGGCTAGGTTGTTTATAAAGCAGATTAATAGGTTGCATGTCATTCCCTGAATTATTTCTGACAGGGGTGTCCAATTCACTCCTAAATTCTGGAAAGAGTTCGTTAGGTTCATTGGATCCTTACAGGGACTTAGCTCAGCTTTTCATCCAAGTACCAATGGGACCTCAGAACATACGAATACCATGGTAGAGCAGTAATTAAGGTGCTATGTCAACAATCAGCAGTCTAACTGAGCAGAACGAATGCTGTTCACTGAGGTGGCATACAATAATACCGTGCATAGCAGTACCGGCCTGACCCCTTTCCAGGTTACCAGTGACATGGAATTGGTTCCCATGCATGAGCTCCCCAGGGAACCCCCTTCATCTGTATCACTAAATGAATGGATGGAGTCCCTGAAGGAGGGTTGGGAAAATACCAAGCGGGCTTTGCGAAAAGTGGCAAAACCCCATAAAGTACAAGCTGACAAGTGCTGCAGCCCCCAAGAGCCGTTCTGGGTCAGAAGCAAAGTTTACCTCTCGACAAAATATCTAAAATTAAAACTCCTGTACAAGAAGCTAGGACCAAAGATTATAGGGCCTTTCCCTATAGTGAAGATAATTAACCCTGTTACAGTACAGCTGTCAGCTTTGGAAGCCATATTAGGCCGGAAGCTTCCATGCTGCCACCTTGTCATGTGTGGGAAAGTAGGAGGGGGGATTTAGTAGAGGGGTTGTCTTTAGATATAATAGCATTCTTCCGGTCGGTCAAGGTCAGAACGATCCTGCATCTGGAGAAAGAGTGATCACAGTGCTGTCTCGAGATGGGATGGATGGTGATTGGAGCATGTGATTGACTGAGGAGTGAGGGGATGGTTTTGGGGTTTTGATTTACTGAGGGAAAACCCGGACATCTCAGATTTGGGTTTTCCCAGATGTGCCAGTTTACCTATTCTAGTAAATAGAACTTTGAAAAATGCTTGCTTCAAAGTTTTTACTTGGAGTTGGAGGTTTTTCTGGAATGTTGACATTAACCCGAATCTGCCTTAAAGCATAACAGCACCCCGAAAGGGGGCTGTCAGGGATGTTGAGCCCCAGCATCTACCTAAACCTCGGGTGGTGCAAAGATTCATTGAAAATGGAAGAGAAAGAAGAGATTGCAGAGCGGGCCATGGGGACGGATACTCAAGGATTTATCAACACCCTGTTTTCTCCTTCTGAAGAAATGGCACAATCCATTGAGGCTACAGAGGAGGCCTGAAGGCTAGGCACTCAGCCCAAGGAGTTGGATTCCTGGAAAAGTTGCCAATCTGATCCAACTCCAGAAAGGGGACCAGAGGAGAGACCGCCTGGCTGTCGTTATGCTCCTAGCCCAATGAAGTCACCCCGTGAGCCAGAGTGGAGGAGGGGGACAGCTTTGGGATCTGGAGATTCCCAGGACTGGAACCTGTTGCCCCTATCATGAAGCCAATCATTAACCGGGCTCCCTGAGCATTTTGAACAGATGGAAGTGGGAAGTTATGCACCCCCCAACCTCCTCAAGTGAGAGGAAGCTTAGCGCAACCTACGTTCACCTTTCCCGATCCAGTACCTGGCAGAGGAATTAGCAGGGTGCAGGCACCTTTCTATCTGGTCAGGGACAAAACGAGGAGTGGCTCAGCTCAGAATGGCCATCCCACAGCTGGGAGACATCAGACGCAGCAAGCATGGGGTATGCAACCCCTACTGGCCCCCCTCACCAGCCTGCCTTTGTGCTACCTCCTGCTGAATGTATCCCCCCAGACTGGGGATTCTATCCCGGCCAGGGGTGGGTCCAGCACCAATGGTATCCAGCATCATCTGCTCCAATTTTCCAGGGATCCCCATGGCCCCAATATGGCCTAATGATCCCAGCACCTCAGGGGGGGCTAATCCAGCAGCAGGCTGGAGTTCTCCCCCTCTCTGCAGCCCAACAAGCAGCTCAGCCGCTGGCCCCTCTCCCTCAGCAGGCTGCCATCCAGCAACCAGCAGCTGCTCCGTCACAGGTTCCAGCTCAGCCGCCCATCACAGGCCCAATCCACCTGCAAAGCCAATGCCACCTTGCTTCAGAGCAACATTTGATGGTATGCCTGCCAAACTGGCTTACTTCCTCAGCAGGGTCTGGGCTCATATAGTTCAGTATGGAGGCCAATACGAGTCAGATCGGGACTTGGTATCAGTGATTTCTGATGGGATGAATGAAGGGGAGGCTTCCGAATGGATAGCCCAGCTGCACAATGAGGGCGCTGTGGAACTAAATGATGCTGATGGGTTTGTTGCACTGTTCCAGGCCAGATTCGAAGACCCAGACCGAATCAATGAAAATGAAGCCACAATAAAGGTGATGAAGCAAGGTAATCGATCCATAAAAGACTTTGTATGGGACTTTAGATGGGTCACAGGGAACCTGGGGCATTGGCTGGACTGCATACTCCTACACTATTTTAAAGAGGCCATTGATCAAGAAGTCAGAACAGCCTGTGGGGTCCGGGGGGTGCCTGAGCGACTGCATGACTGGTACACCATGTCCATAGCTCTGGACAGAGAAATTCACCCCCACCGCAAAATCCCAGCAGAGAAGCCTCCTTGGAGAACTTTAGCTAGACAGTCCCTTTCAAAGTGCTGAAGTCTCCCACCCCCTCAATCGGCAGAAGTGATTAAATGCTATCAGTGTGAACAACAGGGACATCGAGCTTCTGAGTGCCTGGCCCCTGCCCCAGTTCCACAACAACATCTGGCCATGACCACCCAAGGCAGAAGGGCTCCAAGGATGTCCCTAGACACCAATCGATTTGCCAGACAAGCCATAGAGGTTCTTCTCCCCACTGAAGAGAGCAAGGAACCTCCAGCCAAAGAAGCCCCTCCTGACAAGGCTAGCAGAGAAGACGATCCAATAGTGAGTTCACCCATCCCCCCCTTTTCAATTAAAGTGAGACTGGTGGTGCCAGAGATGGGGGAGCAGGGAGAGCTGCCAGCAATAATAGATACAGGCTGTACCAGATGTTTAATTGGACTTCCAATTGTTGAACAATTGGGAATCAAAACAAGAGCCTTAAAGCGCCCAATTAAGTTTTACCAGGTGGATGGGACATTAATTGGAGGAGTCTCAGCTACCCAAATTACAGAATTGGTTGGAATTGGAAGACATCATGAACTTATATGATTTATAGTAACTTCAAAGATGTCAGAATCTGTCATACTGGGCCTGGCTTGGCTGTACAAATGGGCCCCCACCATTAAATGGGAAGATGGATACCGGAAAATCATAATGGGTGTTGGCCCCCTGCCCCCTGTCCCTTCTCCCAAGGAACAGCCTACCGATAATGGCCAGCTGCCAGAAACAGCAGCTGCTGGTTCAGGCAGGCCTCCAGGCGAACCACAGATTCCTAAGGTATATACAGACTTAGCCAAAGCATTTAGTGAGGAGGAATGTAACATCCTACCCCCTCATTGAGCCATGGGTTGTGCCATTGAATTAGAACCGGGAGCCAAGTTGCCAAAACCCAGGATGTACTCCATGGCACCTGCTGAAATGATCGAGCTGAGGAAGTACATTGACACCAACCTAGCCAGAGGGTTCATCGAGCCTGCGAAATCCAGGATGGCTGCCCCCGTATTGTTTAAAGAGATGGGGGACTGAGATTATGTGTAGACTTTAGGGGCGTGTACTGAATTTGCATACAAAATACCTACCCCCTACCACTAATGAAAGACTTGCTGAACCACTTGTCAAAAGGCAAGATTTTCACCAAGTTAGATCTAAGGAAAGCCTACCGGGTTCGCATAAAGGAGAAAGATGAATGGAAGACTGTTTTTAACTGCCCCCTGGGCAGTTTCCAATTCCAGGTCATGCCTTTTGGACTCCAAGGGCCCCCCGCAGTCTTCATGCAACTGATCAATGAAGTTCTTCATGAACACCTGTATAAGGGGGTCCTTGTTTACCTGAACGACATTCTTATATTCAGTGAAAATATGGAAGAGCATGTCAAACTAGTCAGGCAAGTGCTGAAAAAACTCCTAGCAGCCAAACTTTATGCAAAGCTATCAAAATGCGAGTTCCCTAAGGAGTCTTGGACTACCTGGGCTACAGGGTGTTGAATCAGGGAATTGAAATGGACCTGGGGAATGTGAAGGTGGTGTTAGACTGGCAACCCCCACGAACATGTAAGCAACTTCAAAGCTTCCTGGGGTTTGCAAATTTTTACAGACAATTCATCCCTTCCTTTGCCGAGATTGCTCTCCCCTTGACAGAATTACTAAAAACTGGTCCATCTCTCACCAAGCCAAAACCTAGCCAACCCCTAGCTTGGACAATGGACTGTCAAAAATCCTTTGAACAATTAAAATGCCTATTCGCAGTAGAGCCAATCCTCCAGCACCCTGACCCAATTAAACCATTTGTACTCCAGCTTGACGCTAGTGATGTGGTGGTGACTATTCTACTGTAAAAGAACGCCCAAAATGAACTAATGCCATGTGCTTACGTATCGAAAAAGTTAATGGACACGGAGCGCAGATGAGCGATATGGGAGAAGGAGGCTTTTGTGGTGCGATGGGCTCTCCTATCCTGGAGACAATTCCTAGAGGGGGTTAAGGAGCCTTTCGAAGTGCAGACTGATCACAAAAACCTTGAGGCACTGAAGACCCCTTGGAAGTTTTCCCCCAAGCAAATTCGCTGGGCTCAGTATTTCAAATGCTTTAACTTCAAACTGAAATACATTCCAGGGGGGGAGGGGAACCTATTAGTTGATGCTCTATCAAGGAAACCTCAGTTTGACAGCCGACGGGAAGTGGTAGTTCACACCATGATCTCTGAAATCCAACCAGCAGCCCAAGCATGCACTAGAGCACAAACGTGCCATGGTTCCAACCTCCCTGAAGACAAGTTGACAGCAGAGCTAAAAGCAGCACTCTTAACCGATGCCTGGTTCAAGGAAAACCAGATGGACCTAACCCTAAGAGAGGGATTAGCTTGGACGGGGAGTAAGATTTATGTGCCCAGCAGCATGTGACTCCTGGTGCTAAAGCAAAGTCATGATTCTCGACTAGGAGGCCACTTTGGATTTTTAAAAACCCTCCATTTGACTAGAAGACAATTCTGGTGGCCAAGAATGAAAGCCGATGTAGTTGGCGCCACCTGTGCCACCATGAAGTCCAGACCAGGGAAGCCCCCTGGCTTCTCCAGACCATGGCTGAACCCACAAAACCCTGGGAGGAGATTACAATGGACTTCATAGTCAAACTCCCTAACAGCAGAGGGAACAAGGTGATTTGGTCTGTTGTTTATTTATTCTCCAAACAAGCACACAGTACCTGCCCTCGGCCAAGAAGCTGGCAAAACTTTTTGTGAAGCATATCTACAGAGTATATGGGGTTCCAAGGAGAATAATATCAGATCGCGGGAAAGAGTATTTTGAGGAGTTAAATAAAATAGTGTTGAAATATATTTGGTAGGGTAAAAAAGCGAGAATAAAACTAAAATTGTTGCAAGATGCTAGAATACGAGGAGGATTTGGCCTGCTAGTTGGGAATTATATTATCAAGCGACAAGTTTGATGTGGATTAAGGAATGGATAATGCTAAGAAATACTAGATTACTGACTTTAGAAGGACATGATTTGTTGTAGGGATGGCATGCTTTTTTATGGTATAAGGGTATATGGCAGGGGTTTTTTAGAAGACATTTTATATGAGACGCTTTGTTATTAAATTGGGAGAAGATCAAAAGACAACACTATTTAAAAATTCCAGTCTAGTTATCATCTATTGAAGCATTCTCTTATTCAATAACATTTAGGAAGGAACAAATTGTTAGATATAATGAATTATTGAATGAAAAGGGTGAACTTCAATCTATGCAAGAACTAGAAGAACAAGGTATAAAAATGAATTGGTTTTCCTATTTGCAAATACAATCTAGATACTGTATGATAAAGATTTTAAGACAGAAGGTTTATTTATGGATATTTATTAGAGGTTAAGTTGGAAGAAGAACAAGTTAAAGAAACAATGATTGCTTGGGGGAAAAATTTTGAATATGGAATTGACTTAGAGAAATGGCAAAAACTGTGGTTGTTAAACTATAAAATGACAATGTCAACTGCATATAAAGAAAATTTGTATAAGATGTTTTACAGGTGGCATTTACCCCTGACGAGAATAGCCAGAATGTTCAAGAATAAATCTGAAAAATGTTGGAAATGTCATCAGATACCGGATTCATATTACCATATGTGGTGGACATGTGCAGAAGCTAAAAGATACTGGACTAAAATCCACACATAGTTGGAAAAAATTACAAAAAAACACATAGACTTTAAACCAGAGATCTTTTTATTGGAGATTATATGTGATAAACAACAGGAAAACCCCATTATTGTTTTAAAGAGACAGAGACTAAAATAATCCTGGGACAGAGTTTATTCTTTGCAAAGGGCCTTTCTCTCTCTGGAGGAAAGACGGAAATAAAACAAATTACACGAGTTTTATAGTCTTCAGGAACATCAGAATACACGTCAATAAAGTCCCTTGGGAATCAGTTTCAGATCTTACATAACATCTTATATAACATATGTAGTACATGATCCACCCTGGAAATTCCCCAATTCCCAACAGAAATACCCCTCAAAAACATCAATTGCGTACTTCCTTTTCCTAGAACAGACAAACCTCAAAACAATCCCATTTCAGTACTGTTCCCAGAACACCAGCTTCCGTCAAAACAGCTGCATGATACATATTTCCTTCAAGGTAATCATTTCAGAAAATCCTTATTATGTACTTTTTGTCTAGTTATATAATCAGGTTATACAAGGTAAAATAAAGCCTTAACATGATTTTAAAATGGTGTAACTCAGGTTATGCTTTTACAGGAATAATTCTTATATTTCTCACAATCCTCAATTCTCCTCTTTATCAGTTTATTCCTGTAAATTATGAACATCCTGTAACAGTATAGAAACTCCTCTCCATACCATAGGTAATTTGGGCAATGCCATGTTACCACATAAAAACATTAACTTGGAGGGAGTTTGTATAACCCTTCCTCTAAAATCTGAAACTCCTTGTATGACGGTGTATAATTACCAAATAGCTCAGTGCATTGCTTATATAAAAATTCCATTCTATTTGTAAGATCAATGTATTGAGGAACTATCTCATATGTACGGTTGCACTTGGCACACACCATCTCCAAAAGATGACTTAATACATATTTCAGCTTCCTCAGTGGTGTCTATTAGGGTTAGTGGTGTTTCTATAAGAGAATAACGGTGCTCGAGTTCAGTATGGAAACATAGCTGCTACCATGTTATAGGATAACTAGGCAACACAGCCAAAATCCCCATTCCTATCCGCACCTGTAGAATAACAAACATTACCACAAAAAAAAACCATTATTCCTAGAGAACTAGCTCCCCCAACATATTGTCCAAAGAGATAAAAGGTTATTATCTTTATCTTTTATTTTATTATTATCTTTAGTATCTCAACTTTCCCCGCATATAGCAATCCAAACATCATTTCATACGTAGATATCCCCAGATCTTTCCTAGGACTAGTTCTTATTCTTAATAGAGCTAAAGGCAAACACTTTGTCCAAGGTAGTTGAAGCTCTAACATTAATTTTTGTAACATAGATTTACTTGTCTGATTAGCACATTCACATTCACTAGAACTTGGCGTGAACAATAAATGTAGTTGCCAATCAATTCCTAATTATTCCATAACCTTTATCACCTGGACAATGAAATGTGTACCCCTATCACTATCAATAAGATCAACCAATGCATATTTGGGTATTATTCACTCCAGTATGATTTAACAATCATCTGAGCACCTGTCTTTACACAAAGAAAGGCTTCAAACCATCCAGTAAAATAATCCACTATTATTATTACATATATCAATGGTCACACCACCGGCATTTCAATGTAATCTACTTGGATTCATTGAAAAGGCCAAATGGTCAAATCTCTACATGTTATGCACATACACAATGTACTCATTTCTGTACCATTTATATAACTATTGTATACACACTCATACACACATGTATGCATATATGTTTAATAAAATCAATAAGTGCTTGCGTTCCCCAATGGGTTCCCTCATGCACTCACAGCTTTAGTAAAAATTTGCACCCTTCCTTTAGTCATCCATTTCCCATTCACTTACACACCCCTTCATCCACTATTTGTATAATAGCAAGTTTAGAAGAACCCATCAGCTGTCTTTAAAACAGCTGTGATAAAATCCACCTGCTGCAATTCCTTCCTATTACTAAATATCAACACCCTTTCAATCCAGATTATTCCAAAAGTATGTAAGATACCATAAGCATATTTTGAATCAACATGAATATTCCCTACCTCATTAGTTAATATGTGCAATGCTTACAATAAAGAAAAAACCTCACATGTCTGCTCTGACCATTCAGACAGTAACTTTCCAGCTTCCAATATCTCAGTAGTGTCTCCATTCACAACTGCATAACCATTCAGCCTCATCCCATTCTCAACCTATTTATTCATAACCACACAATTTCGTTTCACATCGTCCCATCTCTCTCTCCTGACAGGAATTCAACTAAATTTAAATTCCTATTGGTCAAGAGAACCAAACTCTCTTGAGACAATTTTATTACTTTCTTCAACTCTTCAAACCTTTCTTCCAAACAACTTAGTTTGGAATTAACTATCAATAAATCAATAAAGTATCAATAAATACTCAACTCTCCCCACTTCGGAGGAATCACACCACACCTCTATCACAAATTAGCTAAACTATTTCCACAAGCTTCAAAGAAATGCAAAGCTTAATCTAAATTCACAAGTCTAAACCACAAGTCTATACAGACTAACTTACAGGTAACTTCCTAGCTAACCAGACCAAAAGTCCATCTTTATCTTCTACCAGTAAGTAATTCTTCCCTCAAGGGAACATCCCTTATCTGGACAACACTAAGCTAAAATAACATAGTCAACTATTCCCCAGGCTATCCAGTATCCAGGCTATCCTAGAAATCTCCTTCTCAGCATTCAAAATCATTCAAAATGCACAGACATAAAAACATAAAAGAGGGTAATAAAAAAACTTCAAAAAACAAAAGAAAATCACCTAATAGAGGTACTCCGGGTCTCTACTCCCAAAAATAATTATTTTAAACTTTCAATGTCACTTCTCTATTATATAGATTTATTTAAACACCTCAAACATTTCACAAACAAAAATAAAATCAAAACTCAGAGCAGGACAGGAAATACATCTGCATAGCTGCCAATGCAGTCAGAAACAATGCAGGATCAAATAACCCATTCGCCCCTCCTTTCTCTCAGACAAACTCAGCAAAGGAAAAAAAAATGTGTAAAAGGGAAAACAAACCGCACCTTTCCCCGCCCCACTTTCCTACTTCTCTTGTTCAGAACAAAAAAAAAGGGAAAATATAGGGAGGAAAAATACTACTCCTGTCTCCAATTAACATCGTAAATACCTCTTCCTAATCCTACTTCTCCATAGGATCTCTCTCATCTCTCACTTGCTCATTCAAACACTTGCTATTACAACATAACAACAACTACAACAACAAACTCTTGCCACTCACTATTTCATTATACAAAAGGAGATCTCTCAGGGGTTCAACGCACAGGCATTCACAAATATCAGGATCACCTTACCACCCCCATGTGAGGGCTTGCCACACACTCTCATATTTATTCTGCAATCAGACCTTTTAGTGTATTCCAACACACACATACCATTTAACAACATTTGCAAACCTGGAATAAAACCTGGGAAGGTTCCATCCCTTCAGATACCCATTTCATTTTCATCCTTGACATCTTGTAGCCTATTCCTCAAGCAGTGGAAAACTTCAGGATGCGGTTTTTAATCAAAAACTTGATTTCGGGCCCTAACCGTCATCCGTTTTCCACAGCTCCAAGCTTAAGCCAAGAAGGTCACTTAATTAGCCGGCACACACATATCACTATCACATCACATTAATCAAAGACAAAATATTCACATTCAACCTCAGGTAGGAAGAACAATAAACCTTCCTTACTACATTCCTACAGAGTTTTCTGCCTCATCCAAGAACGAGAAAGATCTGTATACCAAGCTCCCATCCCAGAAGAGACAATGCATCTCTCCCAAGCAGATTAATACCTGCTTCTGGAACAAATATCACATCCAAATGTATAATACACTTTCCACACTCAATTTCACATTCTTCAACAATGGCACATCAAAAGGTATACTCTTGACACCCCTTATCTTAATAGTTACACCTGTGGGATACACTCCTCTAGGCAATTTACAAATAGAGGTTCTAGTCACACCCGTATCTATTAGAAACACATGGTCCTCCTCTTCTGGACCCACTAATCATCCTCTTCTCAGGACAAGCTCTAGCAAAATGCCTCTCCTTTACACACACAAAGCACTTTTTGCTTTCCAATCCACCAACACTAGGCTTTCTTCCACTGGAGTAATACTCTCCCAATTCCAGGACACTGTCGCCACATTGCAACAGAAGTATCACAAAGCCTTTTCCTCTTCCACCTAACTCCTTTCCCTCTCCTGTCTGTTTCAACACAGACACCATCATTCGACTTTTCTTTCTTTCTTTTCTCCTAGTCTTGGCCTCATCCCTATTCACATAGACCTTTTGAGCTTCTTTCAACAGAGCAGCAATATCAGTAGTAGCCCAATTTTCAAGCTTCTGTATGTCTGGCCATGATTTGGTCACAAATTTCATTTTCATTAAGGACTCATAAGCCGGCGTTTCAGGAGAAAGACCAGTGTGCTTATTCAAATTGTCCTTAATATGTTCCAGAAACACAGACGGTGTTTCTTCCCACAACTGTTCCACCTCTAAGACTTTTGTTAAAGTTTCTTCCTTGAGGTACAGCTGTCTTAACTCCCTGAATTATAATTCTCTTCAGGTCCTCCATTTGCTCCCGTCAGCCAAATTAACTAATTTAGCTAATTTAGGATCAAATGGAGACTTAACATCGGCAGCAACGGGCTGAGCAGCTCCCACTAGGGTTTTATCCCAAAAAAGCCATAGCTGCCTTTCGAATTTGTGACCTCTCCTCAGGGGAGAACAAATAACCCAATATATGCTGTTACTCTGCAAAAGTATACAGATTGGGTCCCAGGAATAAATCCAATGACTCAGACAACTTGATCAGATCTGCCTATAAAGACGGCATGTTGCTTTGATAATCTTCCAGATCAAAAGATGTCAAAGACACATTCACAAAAGCCACAATACCATTCGGCATTCCTCTTAAAGGAAACATTCCTTTAGTTTGTGAACATGTAACACGAGGAGAAGTGGATGGATTCTATTTCACAGTTACTGACAATTCATCCAACTCCTTCTCCGGCTGCCTATATTACTGCCCTGCCGAAGTCTCTTCCTTTCTGCTCCCAGCAACAACATTCCACCCACAACCTGGATTATACGAAGGAGGGGGAGGTGGGCATGTAGCATAAACTAAAGGATCCCAGCCTTCCTCTTCTCCTTCCCATACAAAACTCTAGAACTTCTCTGGAGAAGAGGGTCAAACTACTGAACATGGAACTGAGGTTCAACATATAACAATTGAGCTTTCAACTTCTTTTTTTACCAAAACTTTCTTCAAAGCATTGATCCAATATGGGTCTGACTCCCCAAACTTACTCCACCTATAATTAGGCTGTATCAACACAAACGTCAGCCAAACCTTTTTACAATAATAGTCATAGTCACCTTATCTAAAATCTTTGTACAAGCTTTCAACCAATCCTCTGACCACTGTGTTAACAATTTCCCTAATGGAGATATGGGGGATGGAGGGTATTTCAGTCTCAGCAGCACTTTTCCCTAGTAAAGGCCCCAGCCTGTATTTTACTAATTATACACACAAATCATACAGGCCATACACACACAAACATACACAAAACCAAACCACCAAAAAGAAAACATATACTCACTCCTGGCGCACCGAAGTCTTCAGGAACGTTCCTCTCTGTCCAGGCATTCACGTCTCTGCCCCAGGGTCCATAGAAAAGCAATTCCAGCTGGGACAGAGTTTATTCTTTGCAAAGGGCCTTTCTCTCTCTGGAGGAGAGGAAAGACAGAAATAAAACAAATTACATGAGTTTTATAGTCTTCAGGAACATCAGAATACACGTCAATAAAGTCCCTTGGGAATCAGTTTCAGATCTTACATAACATCTTATATAACATATGTAGTACATGATCCACCCTGGAAATTCCCCAATTCCCAACAGAAATACCCCTCAAAAACATCAATAGCGTACTTCCTTTTCCTAGAACAGACAAACCTCAAAACAATCCCATTTCAGTACTTTTCCCAGAACACCAGCTTCCGTCAAAACAACTGCATGATACATATTTCCTTCAAGATAATCGTTTCAGAAAATCCTTATTATGTACTTTTTGTCTAGTTATATAATCAGGTTGTTAGGGTGTGTGTAAAAAGTATTTGTTGCTTGTGCAACGAGCAGAGCAGAAACACACAGGGAAGGAGATAAACGTGCAGCTCGTGTGAGAAAAATACTTTATATACAAGATAATAAGCAGTCTCGGTGTAGGTAAAACAGTCCAAGGTCATAAACAGTAATATCAGTCCAGTAAGTATCTTCCCTTACCAAAGCAAACAGACTTTAGTAACTCTCGGTATACAGTACCATATAACAATCCAATCTAACACCAATCAGCAGAAAGATGCAGGAAGCAACAGGAACAGGAACAATCAGGAGCAAAGAACGCTTCTTTGCGCTGCTTATTTATACACTGTAGCCTAATTACAGGGTTCAGCAAACCCTGATTACGTGGCTCAATTGTTTCTTAAAGAAACAGATATATTGCCTGACCAACAAGTTAGGAATAAGCTACAAGCTGAACCTAACACAGGTTATACAAGGTAAAATAAAGCCTTAACATGATTTTAAAATGGCGTAACTCAGGTTATGCTTTTACAGGAATAATTCTTATATTTCTCACATTATACCTGAAATATATAATAAAGAATTGAGATGTTTGATTGTGAATGTATTAACAGTGGCTAGGATTGTGTTTGCTAAAAATTGAAAAAATGAGAAAATACCAACGCAGGATGAAGTCATTAAGAAAATAATGGGGGACTTCCGGTTTCCCTGTCTTCGGCGACGACGGTGCCTTTTGAAGGATCGCCAGCCCAGCCGCTTGTAGAGCCGCTTCGCGATCGAGAAGCAGCTTGAAAACTTCAAAATCCTAAGGATTCTTGGAGGAGAGATAGCAGGGCACAGGTCGAGCCCCTGTAAAAGGGAATTGTTTCTGGGGAGGAAACAGGCGCGGCTCCCTCCCAACCTGCTGAGACTCCGGGCGGCGTGGGACGATTCTGCTTTTGCAGAACAAGCCGGCTGCAGGAAGCACTTAAAGAGAAAGGAATTAACCTAAACAAGCAGTGGAAATTCACTTGAACCCTGAAACTTGGAATTGCAAGTATTAGCGCTTTGTTGATTCTTTAACTTGAGAGAAAATGTGAATGAGTGAAAGTGACTTGAAAAAATATGGTGCTCAGCATTAGAGTGAACGAGCCAGCGAGTGTGGATTGGTGAAGTCATCTTGCTTTGTTACAAAGTTACTAAGTTGCTATAAAGTTGCTTCGCTTGTAACAAGAGAAACAAGAGAAAAATTTCTCCCTTTTTAATACTTGACTTTGCTTCACCTCAGTTTCTATTTGATTAAATCTGGGGGACTTTTTTAGAAGTCTCTGTGGAGGTGGGAGAGGAAAAGGAACTTCCCTCTTCAGAAAAACTAGCTTACATGGCAGGATGGCCTCAAAGAAGCAGGAAGGGAAGGCAGCAGAGGGGGGGATCCCCCACACATAAACATGAAACGCAGTTTCCCCCTGCTCAACAGTTACAAACTCAGAAAAAAGATTTTGATATGGGAGATTTAAAAGAATTTATTTCTAAAATTTTGGATGATAAATTTCAAAAATCCCAACAGGAAATAGATGACAAACTTCAAAAGTCTCAACAGGAAATTATGCAGGGAATTAATGAAGTTAAAGATATGGTGAAACAGAATCAAAACAAGGTGACCAAAAAAATATCAGATATGGCATCTGGCCTGGCAGAATTTATTATTAAAGTTGATTCAAAAGTGGATGAATTTAAATCAGAAGTCAATGTTAAGATGAAAGACAATGATCACAAAATTTCTGATGTTGATGATAAAATGCAGAGAGTTGAAAACGAAATTGTTATGATGCAATTCAGGGCAATGGAATTCGCTATACGGCTTCGAGGAATTAGAGAAGATGACAGACAGGATTTGAGACAGGTCTGTGCTGAGGCTCTGGCTGTGATTCTAAAAATTAATCCTGATGTGGTTTTTTACAAAATAGACAAAATTTACAGAGTGAATTCCTGAGTGGCCAGACAAAGACAATTGCCTAGAGATGTGGTCATATATTTTACGGATAGAGCAATAAGAAATGATATCCTGCAAAAATCTTTTCATACCTCTGTGCAAGTAGGGGGTTCGCAAATTACAGTTTACAAAGAATTACCACCTAAAATGCTGAAAACCAGAAAAGACTTTGGCTTTCTTTTTTTTTTTTAATTGTAAAAGTTTTACAATTACATTTTCACCCCATTTTCACCCCCCTAACCCTCCCCAAACTCCCCAACCCACCCTCCCAAACCCCCCCTGACCCTCCCCTCCCCCCCGGACTTCCATAGAATATCATTATCCCCTATACAAAAACCTTGAACCCCCCCAACCCCCATGTCATTTTTCATCTTCACATAGTTCGACTATTTCTATCTTAATATAATATAATACTATCAATGAAAAGCTATTTGATACTTCTTGGTTTGGTATTTGTTCTGCACATAATCTATCCACTTTTTCCATCCACATTCATAAGTCTCTTGTGAGCGATCTTTTAAGTATGCTGAAATCTTCACCATCTCCGCAAAGCTGGCCATCTTCAAAATCCATTCTTCTACGGTGGGCAGAGCTTCATTTTTCCAATATTTACCTATCAACAATCTCGCTGCTGTAATCATATACAAAATCAACTTTATTTCATCCACTGTAAAACCCTCAACTATACCCAATAAAAGCAATTGTGGAGAAAATTGGATTTTTTTCTTTAAAACATTCTGCATGACCCACCAAATTTTTATCCAAAAAGCCTTAACTTTCTTACAAGTCCAACAAATATGATAATATGTAGCATCTAAACAATCACACCTCCAACATTTTGGCTGAACATTAGGGTACATACACGACAATTTCTTAGGATCTAAATGCCATCTATAAAACATTTTGTAAAAATTTTCCCTCAAATTCTGCGACTGTGTAAATTTAACATTCTGAACCCAAATTTTTTCCCATGTTTCCAACATCACTGGTTCTTCAAAATTTTGTGCCCACTTAATCATACAATCTTTAACTAATTCAGTTTCCGAATCCCTTTCTAACAAAACATTATAAAGCCTTTTAATATGCATTGGACCTTTCTCTTTTATATGTCTAACCAATTCTTCCTCATGCAACATAATACCAGTTCTTTGGTCCTCTTTCCATCTCAACTGCAATTGATTGTATTGTAACCAAGTTAAATTAATCCCTTCAGCCAACAGTGTCTGTAATGTCTTCAGCTGCCATCTGCCCGCATCTGTAAAAAGAACCTCTTTGTATAAAAACCCCCCGAGTGACATTATATTTGTATTCCACAAAATATGACCAAGATCCAGCCATAGCGGTATTTTATAATCCCATTTGAGTTGGTGCTTCTTCCAAACTCTCAACAAAGAGTCTCTAAGTATATGGCTTTTAAATACTTTATCCACTTTGCTGTCTTAAAATAAATAAGCATGCCATCCAAATTCCAAATCAAAACTTTCTGCGTTTAGTATTCCAGTCTTTTTTCCTCCAAACCAATCACTTGTTAAAGTCAGAGCTGCTGCATCATAATATAACTGTAGGTTTGGAAGTTTAAGACCTCCCCTTTCTGGAACATCTTGCATAATTTTCAATTTTACTCTTGGTTTTTTCCCGTTCCAGACAAACTTGTTCACTCCAGTTTGCCATACTTTTAGTTGTTTATCATTTTTAAGCACCGGAATCATTTGAAACAAAAAAAGAAATCTTGGCAAAATGTTCATCTTAACTGCTGCTATTCTTCCAAGTAAAGACAGCTGCAGTTTTTTCCAAGTCTCCATGTCTTTTTGCACCTCTCGCCACAACACCTCATAATTATTTTGAAACAATTTCATATTTGATTCTGCAACCTGAACTCCTAGATATTTTACCTTTGGTACAATCTCAAAACCTGCCCTCCTTTCAAGCTCGTGTTTACGATCTTGTGTCATATTTTTGACTATCATCTTAGTTTTTTTCTGGTTCAGACTAAAACCTGAAACTTTACCATAGTCTAGTATAATGTCCTTCATCTGGATTATTGATTCCATTGGCTGTGTTAGGGTAATGACCAGATCATCTGCAAATGCCTTTATTCTGTAATCCTCTTGCCTTATCATTATACCTTTCAAGATATTAGAGTCCCTTATTGTATTTAGCAAGACTTCTAGTGTTAAAATAAACAACAATGGGGACAACGGACATCCCTGTCTTGTTCCTTTTTCGATTTTAAACTCTGATGTCAGACTTCCATTAATAATAATCTGTGCCTTTTGCTCTTGGTAGATTGCTGAAACCGCCTGTATAAATTGGTCTCCAAATCCCATTTTTTAAAAAGTCTTTAGTAGAAAATTCCAATCCACTTTATCGAAGGCCTTCTCCGCATCCAAAAAAACCAGCACTGCAGAGATCTGTTTATTTTTCTCAAGATATTCCAGTAAATCTATAACTTGCCTTACATTGTCCTTCATGTATCTACCCTCTATAAACCCAGCTTGGTCGTCATTAATCACCTCTTGAATTACTGGCATCAGTCTGTTGGCTAATACTTTTGCATAAATTTTATAGTCATTATTTAGAAGAGATATTGGTCTATAATTTTCCGGTTTTTTGGGACCTGCTTGTTCTTTTGGTATCAAAGTAATATATGCTGATTTCCATGATGGGGGTATTTTACCCCCTTGTTGTATATTACAAAATAAGTCTCTAAGTTGTTCCACCATTTCTGCTTGTAAAGTTTTATAATACACTGCTGTCAATCCATCTGTTCCAGGAGCTTTAGCTGTTTTCAATTGTTTAATTGCTGCAATTATTTCCTCAACTGTTATAGGGTAATTCATTCTTTCTTTTTGTTAGCTAGTAATTTTTGAGACTCTTTTCTCTTCTAGATATTTTTCTGTAAGTCCATTCTGTATGTCATCTTTAGCATATAATTTAACGTAATAATCTACAAAGACTTCTTTAATCAGTTTTTGTTGGAAAATTTCTTTCCCCCCAATGTCAATACTCTCAATAGTCCGTATTCTCTGCTTTTTCCTTAAGGTATAAGCCAACCATCTCCCCGGTTTGTTGGCATTACAAAACGTATTATGCTTCGCATATTGTAGATTTGTTGCAGCTTGTTCCGCCAAAAGCATTTGAAACTGATCTTTCAAAAGTTTTATAGCACCACGTATTCTTTCATCTGTTGGGTTTTTAATAAGTAACTGTTCCTTATTCTTTATTTCTGCTTCCAATTCGAGTCTTTTCCTTTGTCGATTCTGTTTATGTTTGAAGTTCATATGAATAAGTACCCCTCTCATATAAGCTTTGCTTGCGTCCCATACTAGTTCGATTGGGGTACCCTTATTCAAATTCATTTCAAAAAATTCTTTCATCTGTTTTTTAAGTTCTATTATATTTTTTTCATATCTGAACAAATTTTCATTTAGTGTCCATGACCTTCTCTCAGACTTTCCCATCTCGATTTCTATCCATACAGAGCTATGATCAGTTAAAGTTCTTGGAAATATCTTTGTTCTTTTTGTTTTAATAAGTAAATCATCTGATAACAAGATAAAGTCAATCCTGGAGAAAGATCTGTGTCTGTCAGAGAAAAAAGTATAGTCCAGTTCTTTTGGGTTATATATTCTCCAGATATCCTTTAATTCCAAATCTTCTTTCATATCAAAAAAAGTCTGTGGCAGTCTGATCCTTGATTTCGCCAAACTTTTTTTATCTAATTTAGAATCAATTACTCCATTCCAGTCTCCCATTATTAGAATAGATCTATAATCCCATTGCAATATTTTATTATGTAGAGTCTTATAAAAATGATCCTGTTGTTGATTCGGAGCATAAATTCCAATCAAAAGAATTTGGCCATTTGCTGTGTGCAGTTCAATTGCAACAAACCTACCATCTTCATCTACTTCTATAATTTTAGCGGACAGTCTTTTATTCACATAAATAACCACACCATTCTTTTTTTCCGAGGTTGAAGCTATAAAGTGTGTTCCTAATTTAGAATTTATCAAATAGTTATGATCTTGAGTTTGAATATGAGTTTCTTGTAAACAAATTATATCATTTTTAAATTGTCTCAAATATGTAAATAATTTCTTCCTTTTTTGTGGTGAATTTAGTCCATTAACATTCCAAGATAAGAGCCTAATTGTCATCTTGACCTTCCTGAAGCGATGAGCTGCTTTGCCTAACTTCTTCTGAAGTCTTCGGCCTTGCTCCTCCCATGGCTTCACGTTTTTCTTTTATCTGCTTGGAAATTGCACGAGTTATACGCTGGACTTTAACTTCAGGCATCCCAGCTACATCCAAAACAGCACCAGTTGACAGAATTGGGGAAGGTTCTGACAATGATTCCTCCAAAAGGCCTCCTCCCCGTGCAGCACCCTGCATTTCCACTGGTTCCATCTGCTTAGACTGTTGTGCCCTCTCGTGCTGAGATTGCTTTTCTTTATCACTTTTTATCTCCAACAATGTAGATGTACGTGGGGATGATGATCTTTCTTTAAGGATATTATAATAAAAATATTCCGCCTTCTGAAAAGTATTCAATCGATGTCTCTCTCCATTATATTTCAAAATTATACCAGTTGGGGCATCCCACCGAAATGGTATTTCTTGCTTTTGCAATTCATTCACTAAGAACCTGTACTCTTTTCGATCTTTTAACATCTTAGGTGGTAATTCCTTATAGATTCCAATTTGAGCTCCCTCCACTTGCACAGAGGAAAGAAAGGATCTTTGCAGAATATCATTTCTTATTCTTCTATCAGTAAAGTATATCACCACATCTCTGGGCAATTTTCTTTGTCTAGCAACCCATGAATTCACTCTGTAAATTTTATCTATTTTATAGACCACATCTGCTGGATCAATTTTTAGCAATACAGCCAAGGCATCAGAACAAATCTGTCTCAGATCTTGCCTATCATTCTCTTTAATTCCTCGAAGCCTAATAGCAAATTCCATGGATTGGAACTGTATCATTGTAATTTCGTTTTCGACTCTCTCCACTTTGTTATCCACATCTGCAATTTTAATATCAGCATCCTTCATTTTGACATTGACTTCTGATTTAAATTCTTCCAGTTTGGAGTCCACTTTAGTAATGGATTCTGCCAAGTCAGAAACCACATTTGACAATTTATCTGACACCTTATCATAATTTTCTTTCATTGCCTCTTTAAATTCATTAATTTCCCTCTTCATTTCCTGTTGTGATTTTTGAAATTTTTCATCCAAAGCCTGGGTAATAAAATCTTTTAAACTTTGCACATCAAAGTCCTTTCCCTCCCTCTGCTGACTGGGAGGGGCTGCTGTTCTGGTTTGTGGGTGGGAGATCCCTCCCCTGCCACCTTTCCTTCCTGTTTCTTTGAAGCCATTTTGCCTCGTAAATTAACTTTTCTGAAAGAAGAAAATCTTTTTTTTCCTTTCCTTTGCACCTCCACAATATCCTTTGAAAAAGTCCCCCAGAATTAAATAGATTGAGGCAAGCTCAAATTTATTTTTCTTTTCTTTTCCACTCTTCTCCGTTCGCTTGCAACAGGCACTGCTACAATGTAGCTTGTTAGAATAGTTCTGCGCAGTCACTCTCCCTTTCAGCTCGTTAACGCTGGAACAGCGCCATTTTTTCAAGCCGTTTCCACTCGCTCTGGCTTTTCCCCAAATCAAAAGTTCAAAAGAGAAGAAATACTTGCAGTTTCTTGGTTTGGGGGTTGAGGTTGTTTTATAACAAAGTTATCTTCCCATCAGTTTAAATGTTTGCTGCAGCCGGCTTGCTCTGACAAGCAGAGTCGTCCCACACCGTCCGGAGTCTCCGCAAGTTAAAAGGGAGCCACACCCGTTTCCTCCCCAGTAGCAAACTTCTGGGGGTTCACGGGGGCTCAACCTGCTTCTTGCTTTACTCTTCTCCTCAAATCCTCAGGATTCTGGAGTTTTCAAGCCGCTTCCCTCACTCGGGGCGGCTCTACAGGCGGCGGGGCTGGCGGCCGTTCAAAAGTGACCGTCTTCGCCGGTGGCAGTCAAACCCGGAAGTCCCGACTTTGGCTTTCTTGTTAAAGAATTGCAAAATCAACAGATACCATTTTGGTGGGATGCCCCAACTGGTATAATTCTGAGATACAAGGGAGAAAGATATCGTTTGAATACTGTGGAGAAGGCGGAGCATTTTTATACTACCATCTTTAAAGAAAGAACACCATCTCCATGTACATCCACAGTTCTGGAGATTAAGGAGAGTGACAAGAAGCAACTTCAACAAGAATCGCAAGAACAGTCTAAGCAGGAATCAGAGGAAACGAAGGGTGCTGAAGGAGGTTTTTTGGATGAGCCTTTGTTGGAATCTTCTCCAATTCTGGACCCGGTTTGGATGGTTGAAGTTAAGGATCAGCGTATAACCCGAGCAAAATCCAAGCAACTTAAAGAAAAACAACAACAGGAAAGACAAGATAAAAAGGGAGCTAAGAGTACTACACAAGAGACTGGAGCCATGGGGAAAGCAGGACTGAAGATTCCAGAAGACATTCGGTTATTCTGCTCTTTGCTCCAGAAAGATAATGATGATGATTAAGTGCTTATCTTGGAATGTGAATGGGTTGAATTCAGCACAGAAAAGGAAGAAATTATTTGCATATTTGAAACAATTTAATAACGATATAATTTGTTTACAAGAAACGCATATTACAGTTCAAGATCAAAACTATTTGAAAAATTCCAAATTAGGAACACACTTTATATCTTCAACTATCCAAAAAAAGAATGGTGTGGTTATTTATAAACCATTTATAAAAAAATTAACAGCCAAAGTTATAGAAGCAGATCAAGATGGTAGGTTCGTAGCAATTGAACTACTTACAGCAAATGGCCAAATTCTTTTGATTGGAATTTATGCTCCCAACCAACAACAGGACCACTTCTACAAAATGTTACATACTAAAATACTACAATGGGATTACAGATCTATTTTAATTATGGGAGACTCGAATGGAGTAATTGATTCTAAATTAGATAAAAAGAGTTTGGCGAAGTCAAGGATTAGATTACCACAGACTTTTTTTGATATGAAAGAAGATTTGGAACTAAAAGATATTTGGAGAATACATAATCCAAAAGAATTGGACTATACTTTTTTTTCTGACAGACATAGATCCTTCTCTAGGATTGATTTCATTTTGTTGTCAGATGATTTACTTGTCAGGACAAAAAGAACAAAGATTTTACCAAGAACCTTGACTGACCATAGCCCAGTATGGATAGAAATTGAGATAGGTAAGACTGAGAGACGCTCTTGGAGATTAAATGAAAACTTGTTCAGATATGAAAAAAATATAATAGAACTTAAAAAGTACTTGAAAGAGTTTTTTGAAATGAATTTGAACAAAGGCACCCCAACGGAAATTGTGTGGGATGCAAGCAAGGCTTATATGAGAGGGGTGCTTATTTATATGAACTCTAAACACAGATTGATTCGACAAAAGAAAAGACTTGAATTGGAAGCAGAAATAAAGAATAAAGAACAGTTACTTATTAAAAATCCAACAGATGAAAGAATACGTGGTGTTATAAAACTTTTGAAAGACCAATTCCAAATGCTTATGGCGGAACAAGTTGCAACAAATTTACAATATGCGAAGCATAATACATTTTGTAATGCCAATAAACCGGGCAGATGGTTGGCCTATACACTGAGGAAAAAACAGAGTATACGGACTATTGATAGTATTGATATTGGAGGGAAAGAAATTTTTCAACAAAAATTAATTAAAGAAGCTTTTGTGGACTATTACACTAAATTATATGCTAAAGATGAGGTGCAGAATGGACTTATAGAAAAATACTTAGATAATAAAAGAGTTATAAAAATTACTGACCAACAAAAGGAAAGAATGAATCATCCTATAACAGAGGAGGAGATAATAGTAGCAATTAAACAATTAAAAACAGCCAAAGCTCCTGGAATGGATGGTCTGACTGCAGTGTATTATAAAACTTTGCAAGCAGAAATGGTGGAACAACTCAGAGACTTATTTTGTAATATACAACAAGGGGGTAAAATACCCTCATCATGGACAACAGCTTATATTTCTTTGATACCAAAAGAGCAAGCAGATCCTAAAAAAACAGAGAATTACAGACCAATATCTCTTCTGAATACGGATTATAAAATTTATGCAAAAGTATTAGCCAACAGGTTGATGCCAGTAATTCAAAAGGTGATTCATGATGATCAAGTGGGATTTATCGAGGGTAGATACATGAAGGACAATGTAAGGCAAGTAATAGATTTATTGGAATATCTTGAGAAGAATAAACAGATCCCTGCAGTGCTGGTTTTCTTGGATGCAGAGAAGGCCTTTGATAGAGTGGATTGGAATTTTCTATTAAAGACTTTAACAAAGATGAACTTTGGGGACCAATTTATACAGGCGGTTTCAGCAATTTATCAAGAGCAAAAGGCACAGATTATTATCAATGGAAGTTTGACAACAGAGTTTAAAATCGAAAAAGGAACAAGACAGGGATGTCCGCTGTCCCCACTTCTATTTATTTTAACATTAGAAGTCTTGTTAAATACAATACGGGACTCTAATATCTTGAAAGGTATAATGATAAGGCAAGAGGACTACAGAATAAAGGCATTCGCAGATGGTTGTTACCCTAACACACCCAATGGAATCAACCATCCAGATGAAGGACATTATACAAGACTATGGTAAAGTTTTAGGTTTTAGACTGAACCAGAAAAAAACTAAGATGATAGTTAAAAATATGACTCAAGATCGTAAACACGAGCTTGAAAGAAGGGCAGGTTTTGAGATTGTACCAAAGGTAAAATATCTAGGAGTTCAGGTTGCAGAATCAAACACAAAATTGTTTCAAAATAACTACGAGGTGTTGTGGCAAGAGGTGCAGAAAGATATGGAGACCTGGAAAAAACTGCAGCTGTCTCTACTTGGAAGAATAGCAGCAATTAAGATGAATATTTTGCCAAGATTTCTTTTTTTGTTTCAAATGATTCCGATGCTTAATAATGATAAACAATTGAAACTGTGGCAAACTGGAGTGAATAAGTTTGTCTGGAACGAGAAAAAGCCGAGAGTGAAAATGAAAATTATGCAAGATGTTCCAGAAAGGGGAGGTCTTAAACTTCCAAACCTACAGTTATATTATGATGCAGCAGCTTTGACTTTAACAAGTGATTGGTTTGGAGGGAAAAAGACTGGAATATTGAACGCAGAAAGTTTTGATTTGGAATTTGGATGGCATGCCTACTTATTTTATGACAACAAAGTGGACAAAGTATTTAAAAGCCATATACTTAGAGATTCTTTGATGAGAGTTTGGAAGAAGCACCGACTCAAATGGGATTATAAAATACCGCTATGGCTGGATCTTGGTCATACTTTGTGGAATACAAATATAATGTCACTCGGGGGGGGGGGTTTATACAAAGAGGTTCTTTTTACAGATGCGGGCAGATGGCAGCTGAAGACATTACAGACATTGTTGGCTGAAGGGATTAATTTAACTTGGTTACAATATAATCAATTGCAATTGAGATGGAAAGAGGACCAAAAAACTGGTATTATGATGCATGAGGAAGAATTGGTTAGACATATAAAAGAGAAAGGTCCAATGCATATTAAAAGACTTTATAATGTTTTGTTAGAAAGGGATTCAGAAACTGAATTAGTTAAAGATTGTATGATTAAGTGGGCACAAAATTTTGAGGAACCAGTGATGTTGGAAACATGGGAAAAAATTTGGGTTCAGAACATTAAATTTACACAGTCACAGAATTTGAGGGAAAATTTTTATAAAATGTTTTATAGATGGCATTTAGACCCCAAAAAATTGTCGTGTATGTACCCTAATGTTCAGCCTAAATGTTGGAGATGTGATTGTTTAGATGCTACATATTATCATGTTTGGTGGACCTGTAGGAAAGTCAAGGCTTTTTGGATAAAAATTTGGTGGGTCATGCAGAATATTTTGAAGAAAAAAATTCAATTTTCTCCACAATTGTTTTTATTGGGTATAGTTAAGGGTTTTACATTGGGTGAAACAAATCTGATATTGTACATGATACCAGCAGCAAGACTGTTGATAGGTAAATACTGGAAAAATGAGGCTTTGCCCACGATTGAGGAATGGATTTTGAAGATGGCCAGTTTTGCAGAGATGGCGAAGATTTCAGCATATTTAAAAGATTGTTCACAAGAGATTTATGAATGGGAATGGAAAAAGTGGATAATGTTCAGAACAAATATCAAACTAGGAAGTATCAAATAGCCTTTATTTGAAAATGTTATATTAAGATAGAAATATTTTAATGTAATGAAGATGAAAATTTATAAGGGGGAGGGAGGGGTTCAAGTTTTATATAAGTTTTATACAAAGGAGGGTTTTTCCTTTTACCTGATATGAGTATATTGTGTGGAAGTCCGGGGGGAGGGGAGGGTTAGGGTGGGTTAGGGAGGTTGGGAAGTTTGGGGTGGGTTGAGGGGGGGGAAAAGGGGTGAAAATGTAATTGTAAAACTTTTGCAATAAAAAAAAAGAAAATAATGGAATGTGCTGAAATGAGCAAATTGACATTTGAAATTAGAGAACAAGAAGATAAACAATACTATAAGATATGCGATCTATTCTATCAATGGTTAGATAAAAAATATGGAAATGAAATATGATAGAGATTTTTACAATACAAGAATTGTAGAACTATGTGAAATATAACATATAGATGTATTATTATTGGATAGATACAGGAGGATGAAATGAATGTTATAAAAAAAAGTAATGCAAATTTTAGAATATTTTGAATAATAATGAGGGAATAAATAGTCACAGTCAAATAAATGATCAATGAGGATAACAAGATAAAGATACATGTTAGGTTGATGATATGAGAATCTGGATAAATTGTAAATTGTAAACTGTGAATTTGATGAATGATGCACAAAAGACTTGTAACAAACCGACACACTGTTTGCAATTGAAGATGGTTTTATGTTTGTTTAAAAATTAAAAAAAAAAATCAAAAAAAAATATATGAAAGATCGCGGGGCCCAGTTTACTGCTAAGTTCTGGAAGGAGTTCCTAAGGTCCATTGGGTTGTCCCAGGGGCTTAGCTCAGCTTTCCACCCATCTACGAATGGATCTGCTGAAAAATTGAACGCAATGATGGAACAATACATTAGATGTTATGTAAATTATCAACAAGAGAACTGGGCGGAGTTATTACCGTTTGCAGAAGTTGCTTATAATAATGCAGTACACAGTAGTACAGGGTTGATTCCTTTTCAAATAACTATGGGCATGGATTTTGTGCCAATGCCTGAGTTTCCTAGAGAGCCATCCACATCCATGTCCCTAACAGAATGGATAATCTCATTACAAAGGGGTTAGGAGAATACTAAGAAATGAGCAATAGGATCTAATTTAAGGCCCTTACTAGCTGCTCCCCGCCCCCCTCCTTGGACTCATCCAGTTACAAATCCATCTGATGGTGACTTCTAGTTATTACTTTACTTGTTTCTAGATCTGTTTTTTTATTATCTTTTCCAGTATCTTCCCCAGTATTGATGTTCGGCGGATTGGTCTGTAGTTTCCTGGGTCTGTTTTTTTCCCCTTTTTTTGAAGATGGGAACCATACCAGCTCTTTTCCAGTCCTCTGGTAGTTTCCCAGTGCTCCAGGATTTTTGAAATATGTGGTACAGTGATTCTGAAATGACATCTGCCATCTCCTTTGGATCACTGGGATGTAATCCATCAGGTCCTGGTGATTTGTATTCATCAAGATCAGACATGTATTCTCTTAACATTTTTTTGTTTTTGCTTATTTTAACTTTTATTTCTAGTCTGTCTTTTACAGTTATTTTTTTGGTAGGTTAAACTATTGTTGCTTTTTGCTTGAAGAGCAATGCAAGGAATGAGTTAACCACTCTGCTTTCTCTATGCTGTCTATTACTTCTTCGCCATCTTCTCTCTTTAGTGGACCAACTGTTTCCTTGATTTTTTTCTTGTTATTTATATGTTGGAAGAAAATTTTTATTATTATCTTTGACGTCTGTTGCAAGTCTTTGTTCATTCTAAGCCTTTGCTTTCCTGACTTCGTCTTTGCAGATTCTGGCTATATGCTGATATTCTGCCTTAGTTGTGTGTCCTTCTTTCCATTTTTTGTACTTGTCCTTTTTGTCTTTCAGTTTGTCAGAGAGATCTTTGTGCAGCCATGCTGGTTACTTCTTGGATTTCTTGTTTTTCTTTTTCAGAGGTATTGTGCTGGTCTGGGCTTTTATGATCATATTTTTCAGAGTTTCCCAAGATTCTTGAGTTGTTTTCCCCTTTAGGATTTTCATCCAAGGAATCTTTCCCAAGTTCTCTCTGAGTTTGTTAAAATCAGCTTTTTAAAATCTGGTATCATTATGTTCTACTTCTTGTGTTTGCATTATGTTGAATTCTAGTATGACATGGTCACTCTCACCCAAGGTTCCTGCAGTTTCAACTCCCTCTATCACTTCTTCTCTGTTTGTAAGTATTAAGTCCACTATGGCTGTCCCTCTAGTTCCCTCCTCTACCTTTTTGGACAACAAAGTTGTCAACTAGGTTGATCAGGAACCTATTCGATTTCTCACTTGGTGTGGAATTAATCTTCCAAATGATGCCAGGGTAATTGAAGTCCCCCATTACTATTGTAAGTGTTTTCTACATATATTTTTTAATTGGTTGGCAAAAAATACATCTATTTTTTCTGCTTGGTTGGATGGTCTGTAGTATAGACCTGTGGTAATGCCATTCTTGTTTTCTTTTATATTGACCCATATGCATTCTAGGAGGTTTTCATTTTTGGTTTCATGCATTTCTGTAGCAATGTAGTGGTAATTCTACCTCCTTTTTTATGGGGTCTGGGTTTTTTTGAACAGTTTGTATCCTTCTATCAGTATGTTCCAGACATGGGTTTCATCCCACCAAGTTTCTATAATTCCAACTATATATATCTACTTTCATGTATTAATAGTTCAAATT
Organism: Arizona elegans; assembly: GCA_022577455.1. Classification (NCBI taxonomy): domain Eukaryota; kingdom Metazoa; phylum Chordata; class Lepidosauria; order Squamata; family Colubridae; genus Arizona; species Arizona elegans. The sequence goes on from JAKOOJ010000009.1 coordinate 53,672,882, forward strand.
CACTTTGTTTGTTCCCCAAAATTTGTGGATTTGTATATAAGCACTTGAGATCTATATGTCTGACTCTGGGTATGTATCCTATGTCTCCTATTTGGTATTTGAGTTCGTCTTCCTTGCCATCCCTCCTTACTTCATTATTTGATTTGTTTTCTAGGGGTTTTTGAAGTCCAAAGGACTCACAGGAGTCTTTTCCAGCACCATAGTTCAAAGGCCTCAATTCTTTGGCGCTCAGCCTTTCTTATGGTCCAACTTTCACAGCCATACATTGCAACTGGGAAAACCATAGCCTTGACTATACACACTTTTGTTGGAAGGGTGATGTCTCTGCTTTTTAGTATGCTGTCTAGATTTGCCATAGTTTTCCTCCCCAGGAGGAAAAGTCCCCATCTGCAGTGATATTGGATCCCAGGAAAATAAAATCTGTCATGTTAGGATATGGTGCATGCCTAACAGGTTGTCCAGGCAATATATGGACAATATATGTGTTCTATGACTTTAACATATGTATTCTATGACTTTAAGAGGTACTGCTGAGTCACTGTAATGCTGAGTCATTGTATCCGAATTGGATAAGCTGTGTTGTAACAGTATTTAAGAAGGGAGCTGAAATGTAGTGATTGATGATATGCTACCATCGTGTGTGGAGATGCTATCATCGTGGATGGATATGCTACCATCGTGATCTGTTACCAGCGTGTATGTGCTGTTTATTACCTACTGCTGTTTTGTATGGTAAGAAGACGATTTTGTATCACTGGACTGATTTGAATGGCTAAGACTTGGATTGATTAAAGACTATGAGTTTGTTTCTCACTACAAAGTAAAAACTTTGATAAACCAGTTTGTATGTATTTTATTCATCACTCTCAGAACTGTTTCCCTGTGCTCTACGCTCTGCTGGTTGATTAACCCAACAATACCCTTAACATTGGTTATGGGCCCAGAGCCAACCAGAACTAACTAGGATTGCTCAGAGCTAAACAGAGCTATATAGTGAACTGAGAGTTAATGTGAATAATACAGAAAAGTGTGTTTGTGATATATAATCCAAGTGAAGATGGCACAAGAGCAAGTATCGAATATCTCCATGATAACCTGATTGGATGGAACAAACTGTATCCTGGTCTACCAAATGTAATCTACTTTTGCGTAAAGAAGGACTGTGGGACATAGTAAATAATCCACCGGATGTAACAGCATGGGATCCTGATGACAATGAAGATGCGAAGAAATTGGCCAAGTTTAACTCTTTGCATAATTGGACTGACACTGAATGACCAGCAGCTTGTCCATATTCATGGCGAGGAATCTGATGCTCAAGTTGGACCAAATTGAAGAGATTATATGTTCGTGACAGTGTGGGTGCTCATATAAATCTCACACGGAAATTGTTTAGACAACATATTCTTAAAAGAGGAGACATGATGGCTCATTTGGAATCCATGACCAGAATTTTCGAGGAGCTGCATGAAAAGGAACTTGTTTTCTCGGAACTACAACAAGTTTATATAATCCTTTCTTCTTTGGACGATAGTTATGACGACTATGTTTCTTCACTGGAGGTTTTGACCAGAGATGAACTCACATTGACTGGCATAACCAGTAGGTTATTGGAAGAGTCCAGAAGAAGACAAGAAAGGGATCAATTGAGAGTAAAACAACCAAAAGAAGAAAAAATGTATTCAACTACTTATTTTGTAAAACGATGTTTTGCTTGTGGGGCTAAAGGGCATATAGCTAAGTATTGTAAGAATAAGAAAATATCTATTGGGGACAATAATAGACCCAAGAAGTGTTGTAATTTAGCTATATCCAGTCCAACTACCAAAGTTAACCAGGATTGGTGGGTTGTTGATAGTGGTGCTTCTCAATCTATTACTAGGAATAGAAATTTTTTTGTGGAATTGAAGAAGAGTAACCAACGTCTTAAATTAGCCAATGGTTGGAAGGTTAAGGTAGCTGGAGAGGGTGTTGCATGTTGATCATTTATTAACGAACCTTTGCCAATGTTATACATTCCTGGGTTAAAATTTAATTTGCTATCTGTTAAATCTTTATTGCAATTTGGGTTTACAGTAACATTTAAAAATGATGTGTTTAATTGAGAAAAATGGAAATGTTGATACTGCAATATTAGAAAATGACTTATTCATTTTACGTGAGAACCCAGCATTAGTGGCTAATTCTAAGTTTATAGGAATGATATACCACATGATGAATGTATTCATCTGTTGTATCGGAGACTAGGGCATATAAATTTCAGGACGTTAAAGAAAACAGTTCAGTTATCTGAAGGGATAAAACTACCATCATGTAGTGTTTGAATTGTAACGCCTGTAGTCAGCAAAAAAGTAGGGTAACCCCAGAAAATCGTATCAATGGTTTTAAAACCAAAAAGCCATTAGAGGTAATGTTTGTAGATTTGATTGGACCCAAAAAACCCAGTAGAGGAGGAGCCTGCTATATCCTAAGCATAGTAGACCATTACTCTATACGAATTCTGTTATCTAATGAAAACGAAATGTGAAACATTCCAGCATATAAATAACTGGCTCCGGTTTGTAGAAAGGAAACAGGAGTTTAAAGTAATGTGCTTAGTAACTGATAATGGCACGGAATTCACTAACCAAAGGTTAGAGAAATTTTTGCAAGAGGCGGAATACAGCATAAATGGTCGGCACCGTATAGACTACAACACAACACTTATGTTGAAAGAAGGGGTCAAACATTACAAGCCATGACTAGAACAATGTTGGCAGATGCTGGTTTGCCTGAAACCTTATGGGGTGAGGCTGTTATGTGTGCTAAATAACGTTGTACATTCATCTACGGGTGAAATACCATTTACATTATGGTATGGGAGGAAACCAAACCTTAGTTACTTGCACACATTTGGAGCCCCTGCTTGGGTACATATTCCATCTAATGTGAGGAGGAAGGAACAACAGAGAGACAGAAAAATGTTTTTTGTTGGCTATGACTCAAATCATTGATCCTTTAAATTTTGGGCACCAGGAACTACTAGTGTTTACTGTAGTGCAAATGCAAAATTTCTGGAGCACGAAGGATGGGAGAAACTTGAGTGTGCAGATTACAGACAGGATGACAATAATGTTAGTATTGAGCATCAAATGTTTAATGATACCCCTGATGAGGATATAGACAATGTAGAGGTCTCTATTAAGGATGAAGAACAGGATGTAGGTTTAGGGGAGGAGATACCTGCAATGAGTCCTGTATTGCCTAGGACAGTGGTTCTCAACCTTCCTAATGCCGCGAGCCATTAATACAGTTCCTCATGTTGTGGTGACCCCCAACCAGGGGTGGGTTTTACTATCGGTTCTGTGGATGTGGCTTATTTTGTGGGTGTGGCTTGGAGGTCATGTGACTGGGTGGGTGTGGCTAGCTGGTCATGTGACCGGGTGGCCATGGCTATGTGTATAGGGACTACTCAAAGGGCTGAAAAAAGTCATTTCTGACAGATCCTCACACTTTTGACTGGTCCTCACACTAATGACCATCCGCACATTTATGCCCGTGCAGCATTCTTAACAACCATGTCACTCATTTCACAACTGCTTCTCTTCACCATGGTGATAAGATAGGGCAAAAAACGTAAAATGTGAGGACAGTCGTAAATTCGAGGACTGGTCAAAAGTGCGAGGACCAGACAAAAATAACTTTTTCAGCCCTCTGAGTAGTCCATATGCATAAAAGGATACAGTAATAGAGAGGGATGAAGGAAGGGAAGGGAAATTAGAGTAGGAGTGAGGGTAAGAGAGGGAGGAAGAGAAGAGGAGAAGGAGAAGAAGAGCGGGGGGAAGAGAAAGTAAAAAGGAAAGAAAAGAGAGAGGTGGTAGGTTTGAGGAGAAAGATTGCTGTACAATAAAAAAGATGAAAGGGAAGAAAACCAACCCCAAACAAATATAAAGATATTAAGATAAAGAATGAATTGTTAAACTTTAAAGAATAAAAGAGAACAAATATGAATCAATAGCAATAATTAGAAACACACATACAAACATACAATGTATTTTCTTTGAACAGAGTATTTGGTCGGTTCACAAATTTAACCAGTGTTTAGTCATTTCAATTAAATTTACAATTTCTATATTTTCTTTTTGCCATATTTATTCCTCATCTATTTTTTTTAAAAAACCAATATTACCCTTCATCCTCATCTCTAATCTTAATCAAATTCAATTTTCCCCTTCTATTCTATATTATACCCCTTCCCATTGTCATCTATTTTTATATTCATCCTCACATTGGTTAATTACATAATTATGTAATACAGTTGTTTAATACAAATTCAACATTTTAATATAAATCAATTAGTTATATAACTATCTTTTTTGTATATCAATCAATATGAACATGAATGTTCCAATTATTTCCATGCAATCCAATTTCTTACAAATCAATTAATTATATTTACCAATAATAATAAACCAAGTAATTTCCCCCATATATTCCTCCAAACCACAACTTAACCATTTCTGCTTTCAACACAATATACAATTAATAGTATCTCAATTATTACAATTCCCTAGTTAAATAGAGCTTTTTTTCTTCTGTGTTTTAAAATCTTGAACCTCTTCTTTTGTCCTAAATTTCCCATTGTTTGCAGTTTTGCACCTACCTTTTTTGGTGAGGAAAAAGAAAAAGAAAAAGAAATCTCTCTCTGTCTCATTTTGTCACGTTGCAGCAAAGACCCTGCTTTACTTTCAGTTTCGTTTTTTCAGCATAGCTAGGGGGAAAAAAAATCTGCTCCTCTCTTTGCAGCTAGCAACAGAGCCCTCCGCAAAACAGCTGAGAGTAAATCAGCTGAGAGTCCGGAGGCTGATCAAATCAACTTATGGTAATTAACCTATGCTGAAGCTGAAAGGGGCTGTTTTTTTTTATTTTTGCAGGCACCGGTCTTCTCATTTGTTTTCTTTTAACACTGATGAGTTGTAGGGCGGCCCTTTGAAGCCCCGCAGCAAGAATTTAAACGGTTTGTTTCCCTCTAGCCATCACCTGGGATTCAGGAGGCAGCAATAGATTGGGAGTGGGCAGAGTAAGCGAATGGCGAACGGCGATCCAACAGAGGCAGAGGGTGAGGGTGAGTGAAGGCGGGGGGTTGAGAGAGGGCTTTGGCAACCCCTGTGAAATGGCCGTTCGACCCCCAAAGGGGTCACGACCCCCAGGTTGAGAACCGTTGGCCTAGGAGATCTAATAGGGAAAGACATCCCTATGTTTTTACCATGGCTGTTCACCGCTCTGAGTCCCTCAGGAGAAGGGCGGCATATAAATATAATAAACTAACTGACTAACTAACTAACTAACCTGATAGGTATAAAGCAACCGTGGTTTGTCAGGTTAACATAGAACCTTCAAATTATGAGGACATGAGATGTATCCTGAAAAGGAGCAGAATGCTTGGAAGGAAGCAATGAGTAAAGAAATCAACTCATTAACTGAATTAGGAGTTTATGAAAATGTTAAATTACCACCTGGAGAGAAATTGATTGGTTATAGATGAGTGTATAAATTAAAGAAAGGTATAGATGGGACTGTAACCCATAAAGCTCATCTTGTAGCTCAAGGTTTTGCTCAAACTGAAAAAGATTTTGATGAGGTGTTTGCTCCGGGTTTAAGAGCTAGCACGTTAAGAACAATGCTAGTGTGGGCAGCAAAGAATAAGTATATAATTAACCATATAGATGTGGAGACAGCATACTTGCATGGTCCATTATGACATATCATTTATATGAAAAAGCCGTTAGGAGTTAAAACAAATAATCAAACTGATTGTTGGAAATTAAAAAGAAGCCTTTATGGTTTAAGACAATCAGGGTTTGAATGGAACCAGTGTATAGTTAAAGAGCTGAATAATATTGGATTTCAGGAAGGTGTAGCAGACAAATGTCTCTTTAAAAGAGAGAATAATGGTTTAATATCATTTTTGCTATTATTTACTGATGATATAGCAATAGTAACTAAGACTGATAAAGAAGTAATGGAGATTATTAGAAAGTTGCAAGATAAATCTAAGATCAGTAATTTAGGTCATATTAGACATTATTTGGGCCTTGATATTGTTCGAACAGCTAGAGGATATAAACTGTCTCAGTCTAGCAAGATAAGTCAGATGTTGAAACGCTATAGTATGGAGCTATGTAAACCAGCTAAAATGCCTATGGCACAGGATTTTCAACATGGAGAAATCCAAAGTCCTGGATTTAGTAAAGAGATCTATCAATCCCTAATAGGAAGTCTATCATATATTAGCAATTGGTTGAGACCTGATATTTCATATAGCATAAACCAATTAGCAAAATATAATGCAGAGCCAACAGATCGGCATTGGCAGGCCGCAAAGCGGATATTGAGATATTTAAAAATGACAATGCAATATGCATTATATTTAGAACCTAACCATGATCTAATACTGAGTGCATATGCTGATGCCAGTTTTGCTACTGATTTCACCACCAGAAAGTCTACATCAGGTATTGCAATAATGTTAGGTAACTGTCTAATCGGATGGAAATCAATACGGCAGAAACATATTAGTCTATCCACTATGGAAGCAGAATTCTCCTGTTTGTCACTAGTATGTACTGGTCTGATTTATTATAAACAACTAATGATGGACGTCGGCTTGAAGGTAGATTATCCAATCGTAATTTATGAAGATAACCAAGCTGCTATAAAAATGGCGACCAACTTCGCGGTTAAGACAAGGTCTAAGTATACTGATATTCGTTATTTAAATGTTCGTCAGAGTATTCAAAGCGATATGGTCCAGCTAGAATATTGTATGTCCAAAAACAATATTGCTGATAATTTCACCAAAGCGCAGGGTGCAGTCAAATATAAGATGTGTTGTGAAAGCTATGGTTTGAGAATATGAACCGGTATATATTGGCCTGTCCAAAGGGGAGTATGTTAGGATATGGTGCATGCCTAACAGGTTGTCCAGACAATATATGGACAATATATGTGTTCTATGACTTTAACATGCTTATGTATTCTATGACTTTAAGAGGTACTGCTGAGTCATTGTAATGCTGAGTCATTGTATCCTAATTGGATAAGCTCTGTTGTAACAGTATTTAAGAAGGGAGCTGAAATATAGTCATTGATGATATCCTACCATTGTGTGTGGAGATGCTATCATCGTGGTTGGATATGCTACCATCATGATCTGTTACCAGCGTGTATGTGCTGTTTATTACCTACTGCTGTTTTGTATGGTAAGAAGACGATTTTGTATCACTGGACTGATTTGAATGGCTAAGACTTGGATTGATTAAAGACTATGAGTTTGTTTCTCACTACAAAGTAAAAACTTTGATAAAAAAAGTTTGTATGTATTTTATTCATTGCTCTCAGCACCGTTTCCCTGTGCTCTATGCTCTGCTGGTTGGTTAACACAACAATATCCTTAACATGTCACTACTTCCATTTCTTCCCCATCTATTTGCCAGGAATTGAGAGGGCCGGATGCCATGATCTTAGTTTTCTTAATGTTGACTTTCAAGCCAACTTTTGCATTCTCTTTCTTCACCCGCATCAAGAGGCACTTTAGCTCCTCTTCACTTTCTGCCAATAGAGTGGTATCATCGGCATATCTGAGGTTGTTAATATTTCTCCCGGTAATCTTAATTACAACTTGTGATTCATCTAGCCCCACCTTTCTCATGATGTGCTCTGCATATAAGTTAAATAGGCAGGGTGACAGTATACAATTTTGCTTGACTCCTTTCCCAATTTTGAACCAATCAGTGGTTCCGTGTCCAGTTCTCACTGTTGCTTCTTGACCCACATATAAGTTTCTCAAGGGACAAATAAAATGGTCTGGTACTCCCATCTCTTTAAGAACTTGCCACAATTTGTTGTGATCCACACAATCAAAGGCTTTAGCATAGTCAATGAAGCAGAAGTAGATGTTTTTCTGGAACTCCCTAGCTTTCTCCATGATCCAGCGTATATTGGCAATTTGATCTCTAGTTCCTCTGCCTTTTCGAAATCCTACCTGTACTTCTGGTGGTTCTTGATTCACATACTGCTGGAGCCTAGCTTGTAGGATTTTAAGCATAACCTTACTGGCATGTGAAATTAGTGCAATGGTATGATAGTTTGGACATTCTTTGGCATTGCCTTTCTTTGGAATTGGAATGTAAACTGACCTTTTCCAATCCTGTGGCCACTGTTGAGTTTTCCAAATTTGTGGGCAAATTGAGTGTAGCACTTTTACTGCATCGTCTTTTAAGATTTTGAATAGCTCAGCTGGAATACTGTCACCTCCACTAGCTTTGTTGTTGCTCAGATTATCTAAGGCCCATTTGACTTCACATTCTAGGATGTCTGGCTCAAGGTCAGTGACCACCCCATCATGATTATCAGAGATGTTAAGTTCGTTCTTGTATAGTTTTTGTGTGTAATTTTGCCACCTCTTCTTAATCTCTTCTGCCTCTGTTAGGTCCCTGCCATTTTGATCCTTTATCATGCCCATCTTTTCATGAAACGTTCCCTTCATATCTCCAATTTTCTTGAAAAGATCTCTGGTCCTCCCTATTCTATGGTTTTCTTCTATTTCTTGCACTGTTCATTTAAGAAGGCATTTTATTCATATATATATATTGTAATTTTCTTTTTCAAAACTCTAATACATAATCAAGCAGACAGTGTCATTTTTTAAAAAAGTTGGATTAACAGTTCATACGATATCTACATTATATACATATATATATATATATATATATATATATATATATATATATATATATATATACATCTTCAACTTCCTTATAAACATTACCTATTTTTATTTCTGTTATCTATCCACTCATACCATTTATCCCACACCACATAGTATTCTGAATCCTCTTTTTCTTTTAATTCTAAAGTTAATTTATTCATTTTCCAGAGTACTGCTCCTGCAGTCCATAGCTGGGTTTCTTCATCATCAGTTCCTTTTGACTGGGTGAACTTGAAAAATATCTCTCTCTTCGTCCTGTGGCCACGCCCCCTGCTCCCATAATGCACCAGTCTTTTCACTCAGTCACTGAAGACTGGTGTGTTTTTTTCTCTCTTCGTGTTTTAACTTTGCCTTTCTTCTTAGATTCCTAGCGTTAGGCTTTTATTTTATTCTTGGTTAGCTTCTTTGCTTCGGTGAGAGCCTGTAGAGGGGAAGCTGCAGGGGCTTGGTATCGGCGCTGGGGGCTCCAGTCAGCCTTTGCCGGCCGTCAGATCGCAGCTGGGGCTTCCGACCCTTCGGGGCGGTCCCCGGACCTCTATTTTAGCCGCAGGGGAGAGTGCAGGCGTGGCGGATCACCGTAGGCACCCCCCACTCCTTTTCGTTGTTTTTTTTTTTTGGGGGGGGTCGTTGGCTCTCGTAGGAGCGGCTCCGGAGCTTTGCAAGGTTCGCCCTGCAGGCTCTGATGTGTGGGCGTGTGGCCTTGTCGGCTGGAGCGAGGCCTAATTAGATTGCCGGCTTGCCGTTACCTCCTGATGGGCGTTCCTCATCGGCAAGGGATCGCGGAGGCTCTTTCTGCAGCAAGAGCGACTAGCGGTGAGAGTGTGGGCGCCCGACCCTCGGGCGGCGCCTCTGGGAGCGTGTTGCAGGGCAAAAGGACCCTACTCTGTGTGCCGGTTCGCCCCAGTATCGCAACATTTACCTCAGGCGTGTTGGAACACTGCGGGCGCCATTTTGGGACTGTTTTCTTGGCGTCGGCCATTTTGTCTCCAGCTGGTGTCTCTCTCCCTTGGGAGTCGTTTTCCTTAAAGATCGCCTGGCTTCTGGATTGCCTCACTGCTATCCCGGTCAGCCGGGATCAGAGGCTGAGTTTGGCCTGGTTGTTAGTCCTTGGTCTGGGACTCTTCAGTGGCCACTCCAAACCTCCCTGTGCCTGCTGCCCCCCCCCACCCCCCCATCATAGGAGGCAGCCAGTGACCCCTGTATATAGTTCCCATTGTTGGGGTTTTTCTCTTCAAAAAAAAAAAAGAATATAAAGGGAGAAATACTGTATATATAGTTATATATGTATATTTATATTTAAAAAAAAAAAGCCAAAAAAAAAAAGAAGAAAAGAAGAATTTCTGTATATATATATTGGCTTGTCTCCGATTATGGCTGAGTCCTATTTATCTTCGGACTTGGAGCGGGAGCCCAGTCCGCCCAGGGCTCCGTCTAAGCACAAGTCAAAGTCACGGGGGCGCTCTACTGCTGCTTCTACTGAGTCTCACCAACATAGAAGCTCAGCAGCAGCAGAGAAAGACGCTCAGCGCCGGCATAGAGCGCTGGAGAGGCAATATGATAGGGCCCGGCTAGCCACTTCTGCCTCTGTATTCGCATCCAGCCAGCAGCTTCCTCCTCAAGGTCATGCATCTTTGGCTTCTTCAGCTACTCCTGCCTTGGATACGGCGCCCACTCCGGACCGCGACGTCTCCACCTCTCAGGCAACCCCTCATTCCCGCGGCCTGTCTAAAAGAACCTCTATGTCCTTGCCAGATGTTTCGGCTGTGGGACTCGCTGAGCCTCTTGCTCAGTCTTCTCGTCGGGCTGAGGCGACTTTTACCCCTACTGCTGCCGGGCTTCGAGGTCCAGACGGACAACTGTTGACGCCCCAGGTGGACCTCCAGGCAGCGCTGTCCACTGCTCTCTCCTCCATATTAGCTGCCGGTCTTCAGCAGTCGGTGCTCCAGCAGCCCCTTCCAACCACGTCCAACATTTCTTACTCAGGTGCTCCTGGTCGATCCAAGTCTCCATCCCGGGTGGCTCACATGTCTTCTGAGGAATCTGAGCAGGAGGAGGAGTTACTTGAGGAATTGGAATTCTCGGAAGATGAAGGCCTGGCTCCAGACACTCCGGCCTTTTCGGGTCTGTTTCGGCCCTCGCTATTCAAATCGCTTTTGCATAAGGCCAAACAGATCACTAACATGGGTGTTCCACCTCCTGAGCCTTCTACCTCATCAACACCTCATGAGGCCTTATTCTCATCTTCCAAGCCCGGGAAGGACTTTATCCCATGTCCACAACTCTTTGCGGATGTTCTGCAATCTCCCTGGTCTCAGCCGGGCTCTCAGATGGGTCCTACCAGTCTAGATAAAAAACTATATTGTGGGGCCCCGGAACTGGACTCTTTCTTATCCTTACCTGTGGTCAATCCTCCGATTGCAAACCTTTCCTCCTCTTCCCTCTTGTCTTCGGACGCTTTGGACACTCTTAAATCAGAGGATAGAAAGACTGAACTCTCCTTTCGCAAGGAGCATCAATCCCTTGCTTGGACAATTAGGACGGCGACCGCCACGTCGTTTTTTAACAGAGCCACGCTGCTTTGGTTGAGGCAACTTCAGGAGAGACTACCACCGGAAGACACACGTCTTCATCAGGATATAAATAAAATTGTGGCTGCCACAGAATATTCGGCGGACGCCTCCTTAAACTCTGTGAAGTTCGCCTCCCGGGCTTTGGCTTCGTCTGTCACGTCTCGCAGACTGTTTTGGCTCAGGAATTGGAGAGCTGATGCCAAAGCAAAGTGGAAGCTGGCGGCGGCTCCTTTCAAGGCCCCTAACCTCTTTGGGCCGGCCCTGGATCCTGTCTTGGTCAAGGACAAGGATAAAAGAAAAGTGATGCCCACGTCTTCGTACCGGAGACCGGAAAGGCGCTACGCACCATATTCTCAGCGTCAGCCCTTTCGGGCCTCGTCCGGGGCAGGGGCCCCCTACTCACAGCGAAACTTTTTTCCCGGGAACAACCGATCATCGGACAGACAGCGTTTCAGGGACAGGTCCAGAGCCAACAACTCCAGACGTCCCTTCCGTGGGGCCAGTTTCCGCCAGCCCCGGAGAGGCAAATGACTACAGCCTGCAAGGTCCCATTGGCAGACGGCTTCAGTTCTTCAGCCGCCAATGGGAACGATCGACCAAGGACGCCTGGATCCTTCGGACGGTGTCTCAGGGTCTGGCCATCAAGTTTCTGGGTCGTCCTCCAGTTCGTTACATCCGCTGTCCGTCCCACCTGTCCCCTGACAAGGAAGCTCTCTTGAGGAAGGAGGTTCTTCACCTGCTCCTTATCCGAGCCATAGAGCCCGTTCCACCGGATCAGAGGGGCAAGGGCTTCTATTCAACTCTCTTTTTGGTCCCCAAACATTCCGGGGGCTGGAGAGCCATTTTGAATTTGAAGCAGCTGAATCTGTCGGTCCGCTACCGCAGATTCAAGATGCAATCCTTGGGGTCCATCCTTGCTGGAGTTCAACGGGGCGACTTCCTCCAGTCTGTTGATCTCAGGGAGGCATATCTGCACGTTCCGGTCCTCCCGGCCCATCGCCAGTACCTGCGTTTCCAACTTGGGGAGGACCATTATCAATACTGTGCAATGCCCTTCGGCTTGTCTTCCGCTCCACGGACTTTCACAAAACTCGTGGCGGTGGTGGCAGCGGCTCTCCGGATGTTGCCAGTAAGGGTCTTGTGTTATCTGGACGACATTTTAGTCCTGTCTTCCTCCAGAGGCCAAGCATCTCGGGACCTGGCCCATGTCATCGGCTCCTTTCAGGATCACGGGTTCTCAATAAATTTCCCGAAGAGCCATCTGCTCCCGACCACCGTCCTTCAACACCTGGGGGCGGTAATCGACTCTGTTCAGGGCAAGGTCTCCCTATCACCGGACAGGGCGGAGAGCATTCGCAGTCTGATTCGGCTCATTCTGTCCAAGCGGTCTGTTCCCCTCCTACATCTGTCCCAGTTGTTGGGGAAGATGGTCTCATGTTTCTCGATAGTGCCATGGGCGCGCAGACACATGAGGCCATTGCAGTGGTTTCTGCTGCCTTTTCAACGGACGGGTCGCAGCGACTCTCTCCACAAGGTCTCTCTTCCCCCTCAGATATCCATGTCCCTCAAGTGGTGGACGGGTCCCAACCTCATGCTGGGAACACAGTTCCTGCTCACGGATCAGATAACGTTGACCTCGGACGCCAGTCTCCTGGGCTGGGGAGCCCATCTCAATGATCAGATAGTACAGGGCCGCTGGTCATCTTTGGAACAAACATTGAGCATCAACATCTTAGAGTTGAGAGCGATTCGCCTAGCTCTCTGTCATTTTCAACTCCTGTTGCGGGGCCAGCACGTTCTCATCCTCATGGACAATATTTCCGCCAAGGCCCATATAAACAAGGAAGGGGGTACGAGGTCGAGAGATCTGATGCTGGAGGCAGAAAAACTGTTCTCTTGGGCCGAGGGTCATGTTCTGTCTCTGAAGGCCGATCACATCTCCGGCGTGGACAATGTCAGGGCGGACTGGCTCAGCAGAACTCTGATAGACCAGTCGGAATGGCAACTGGATCCCGAGATTTTCCAGGAGACCATCACCATCTTCGGCCGACCTGTGGTGGACCTCTTCGCCAGTCCGGCGAATGCTCAACTCCCCAGGTTTGTGACACGCTATCCAACTCAAGGGGCAGAGGGCCACAATGCTCTGCGGTGCCGCTGGCCTCCCGGCCTTCTGTACGCCTTTCCGCCGCTTCCGCTGATCCCTCAGGTCATTTGAAAGTTATTGGAAGAACGTGCGGCGATTCTGCTGGTGGCTCCCATGTGGCCTCGTCGGCCGTGGTTTGCCGATCTAGTGGCTCTGTCCATTCTCCCGCCGTGGGAGATTCCAGCGGACCGTCTCTCTCTACGCCAAGGAGCGGTGTTCTACCCAGATCCCGGATGGCTCCAATTGGCCGTTTGGCTTTTGAGCGGGTCATCCTGCGCAAGGACCGTCTCCCCGACTCCGTCATAGCCACTATTCAGGCGTCTCGTAGACCTTCAACATCTCGCATATATGAGGCCTCGTGGCGGGCTTTCTGTAACTGGTGCGCTGACAAGTTGGTGGACCCTACGTCGGCACAGATCGTTGACGTCCTCTGTTTCTTACAGTCGGGCCTGGACAAGGGCTTGTCACCATCTACCCTCCGTCAACAGACCGCTGCCTTGTCCACTGTAGTGCGCTGTCCACCTTACTCGTCTCTGTCTCAGCACCCCCAACTGAGAGAGTTCTTGCATGGGGCTGTGAACTTACACCCGCCTCCAGTTCGTCGATATCCGACCTGGGACCTTTCCCTGGTTCTGCAAGCGCTTATGAGTCCTCCCTTCGAACCGTTGGGCTCTGTGTCGCTTAAGTACCTGTCCTACAAGATCGCCTTCCTCTTAGCGATAACATCAGCTAGACGGATATCCGAACTATCAGCTCTGTCAGTACGGGACGATTTGTGTATCTTCCACGCTAATTCTGTTGTCCTTCGCCTGGACCCGGCGTTTTTGCCGAAAGTGAACTCATACTTTCATCGCGCTCAGGAATTGATCCTTCCTGACTTCTGCCCGGCGCCCAAGCACCAACGGGAGAAGGATTGGCACACCCTGGACGTGCGCAGGGCCCTTTGGCGTTATATTCGCAGAACTGAGTTGTTCCGGAAAACGGAGGCCCTCTTGGTGTCTTTTCATCCTAGATCCTTGGGCCAAAAAATTTCTCCATCGACAGTGGGCAGGTGGATTAAGGCGTGCATTTCCACTGCTTATGAACACCAGGATAGGCAAGTTACCACCTCCTCCGCTCTATCAAATTTTAATAAGTAATTATATAATCTAAATATTAATTTTCCTTCAGGGCCCATCAGCAATTTATCTAATTGGTTGAATTCTATATCAATACCAAATTCTTTCATGTCTTTCTTATATCTGGACTGTATTTGTAAATATGGCCACCAATCAATGAGCATTCTCTGTTCTTTTAATACTTGGTTACTTTTAAGTTTTTCTTGTTTGTCTAAAATTTATTTGTATCTAAACATTTTACTGATATCTACTGTGTTGGGGTGGGTCATAGCTTCCGTGGTTGATAGCCAGCCCAGAATTTTCATATAATGCTTCCTCCTTACTTCTTCCCAAACTCGTATCAATGCATCTCTAATTTTATGTCTAAAATAGTATGAATGTATCCTGTTCCTTTTGTCCCAACTAAAAGCATGCCACCCCTTTTGTAGGTCATGTCCTTCCAGAGTTAAAATTCTTCTATTCCTTAAATTGATGCAATCTCTTACCCAAACTAACGTAGCTGCTTTATGATATATTTCCCACGCTGGAAGACCAAAACTACCCCTACATCTACTATCTTGAAGTGATCGTAATTTTATCCTTGCCTTTTTCCTGGACCAGACGAATTTGGAGGTAATTTTATTAATTTCTGTGAAGAATTTTTTATCTAATGGGATGGGTATCGTTTGAAATATATATAGTAGTTTAGGTAGGATATTCATCTTAATAGACGCTATCCTCTCTAAAAGCGATATTTGTAATTTCTCCCACTTTTCCAGATCCCTTTTTATTTTTTGGACCAAAGCCACATAATTATCTTCTTTTAGGGATGAACCTAAAAGTATTTAATTTTTTTAACAATTTGTAAGTCTAATTTCTTTTCTAATTCTTTTTTCTCGGTTGTTGTTAAGTTCTTAACCAACATTTTGGTTTTCCCTTTGTTGATTTTAAGTCCTGATACTTCCCCATACCTTCCTATTTCTTGCAATAAAACTGGGCCAGATTCCAGAGGTTCTTCAATACCACATCGTCTGCAAAGGCCTGTGCCTTATATTCTTCTCTTTTAATTTTCATTCCCTTTACCTCACAATTTGCTCTAATTCTGTTTAATAGGATTTCTAATGTTAGAATAAATAGTAATGGTGACAATGGACACCCTTGTCGTACCCCTTTATTTATCTGAAATGTATTTGTAGTATCCCCATTCACTATTACCTTTGCCCTTTGTGATTTATTTATTGCCTCTATCATATTCTCAAATTTAGTTCCAAATTTCATTAATTTAATTAGCTTAATCATAAATTGCCAATTCAAGTTATCAAAGACTTTTTGGGCATCCAGAAAAACAAGAGCCACTTGTTTCTCTGGATGAACTTCATAGTATTCCAGGGTGTCTACAATTATTCTCGTATTGTCTCTTATTTGTCTAATGGGGAGAAAACCATTTCAATCATGATGTATAGTAACGTTTAGTATTTTTTTCAACCTTTCTGCAATTATGTTCATAAATATTTTATAATCTGTATTTAAAAGGGATATTGATCTATAATTTCTAATTTGACTCTTATCTGTACCTTCTTTCGGAAGTAGGGTGAATTCCCTCCACAATTCTGGTATCTTTGCTTCATATAATGCTTCATTGCAAATTTCCAATAATATTGGTTGTATAATTTCATCCAATTTTTTATAAATTTCTCCTGGGAGACCATCCAGTCCTGGTGTCTTGTTATTCTTGAGTCTTAAATTGCTGCTCTCAATTCTTCTGATGTTATTGCTTTATTCAACAGTTCCCTTTTTTCCTCCCCTAATGGTATAATCTTGTCTTCCATTAAATAATTATCAATCTTCTCCATTGGTATGTCTTCCTTTTTATAAAGATCTGCATAGTAATCTTGTGCTATTTTCTTTCTCCATTGAGAGTGGAGACAGCAGCCAGTGTGGGTACCGTATTTTCCGGCGTATAAGACGACTTTTTAACCCAGGAAAATCACCTCAAAAGTCGGGGGTTGTCTTATACGCCGGGTACCCGAATCTGAGTTGCTGGCGCTGACCGATGACACTTTGGGAGCGCCGGCAACGTTGAGGGGAAGCTGTACTCTGAATTAGTTCCAACCTACAAGAGGTGCCAGGCAGTGCGCGGCCCACGAGAAAGGAACGCGTCCCCACTCTACCCCGGAATTCGGGTCACCTTCCTTCCTTTCCCAGCAGTCCACAGTGAAAGCGGCGACGCGGTCGACCTGGGCCAGCGCCTTCCACACCTGGCTCTGCGTCTCCATTATGAGAAGCTCCATGCGACTTCGCCCCAGTCGCGCAGCTCTCGCAATCCGCTCACCGGAGGAGCCATGAAGTGCTCGCACCGCCTTGCCAGATCTTCCTCGTCCTCCTTTCCCCACGGCTTTCCCGTTGTAATTGCTGCTGCTGCTGCTGCCGAGGCTGCTCCTTCATCTCCGCCCACCGCACCAGACCCAGCCCGGCCAGCACCGCCGTGGCTCCCGCAGTCCAAGCGGATCGGCGCCCGGGCTCGCAGGCGAAGGGTGGGAGTGCGTAGCGATCGACGCCGATCGCTGCCACCCACCATCGCCCCAACGGGAAGAACCGCCCGGCAGCAATTCCAAGGAGCCCGAAGCGAACATCCTGGAGCAGCACGGGCCGGCCCGGAGGCTTAAACCCCGGGAGCCCAGGTGCCGAGCCCCGCACAGCAGAAAAGACATGACAGCCGGTGCCCAGTTCCTTCTGCAGCCATCTGGATCAGCGCCCGGGCTCGCAGGCGAAGGGTGGGAGTGCGCAGCGCACTTTCCTGGCTTGGCGCCAATCCGGACGGTTGCAGAAGGAACTGGGCACCGGCTGTCATGTCTTTTCTGCTGTGCGGGGTTCGGCACCTGGGCTCCCGGGGTTTAAGCCTCCGGGCCGGCCCACGCTGCTCCAAGATGTTCGCTTCGGGCTCCTTGGAATTGCTGCTGGGTGGTTCTTCCCGTTGGGGCGATGGTGGGTGGCAGCGATCGGTGTCAATCGCTGCGCACTCCCACCCTTCGCCTGCGAGCCCGAGCGCCGATCCGCTTGGACTGCGGGAGCCACGGCGGTGCTGGCCGGGCTGGGTCTGGTGCGGTGGGCGGAGATGAAGGAGCAGCCTCGGCGGCAGCAGCAGCAGCAATTACAACGGGAAAGCCGTGGGGAAAGGAGGACCAGCTGGTTGCTGCGCGGAGCTTCCCCCAGGCATCCAGGGGGATATTACCGACGCTCTGACTTCCCCAGACCGGTGGGGCTCGCAATCAGTGGGGGGTCAGCTGGGGAAGTCGGAGCGTTGGTAATA
The DNA here is from genome assembly GCA_022577455.1 of Arizona elegans. Taxonomy (NCBI): domain Eukaryota; kingdom Metazoa; phylum Chordata; class Lepidosauria; order Squamata; family Colubridae; genus Arizona; species Arizona elegans. Next base: position 53,690,751 of record JAKOOJ010000009.1, read on the forward strand.
TCCCCCTAGATACCTGGGAGAAGCTCCGCTCAGCAACCAGCTGGTTCCAGCATTCAGCTCAATGCAGCCTTGACTAGATCGGCACAGCTTCCTGTCAATGTTGTCGGCGCTCCCTTAACGTCATCAGTCAGTGCCAGCAACTCAGATTCATGACAAGGCTGCATGGGTGAAGGAAAAAAACCTGGTACAAAATAGCCCTCTTGCCTCTACACGTAGCATAGCCCATTACCTTTCTCTACAGTACAGCAACAATACATACAGTACAGCAACAGTACATACAGTATAGTATACAAATATAACAGTCAAGACCCCATCATGGCTCCACCAGCAAGAAGAAAGAAATATGAAGCCAGTTTTAAACTTAAAGTTGTAAACTTTGCCATGGAACATAATAACTGTGCTGCTGCAAGACAATATGGAGTAACAGAAAAGATGGTTCGGGACTGGAAAGCAAATGTAAAAGCATTAAAGAGTATGCCAAGAGGTAAGTGTGCATTAAGAAGAGGCACCCCACATTGGCCAGAACTCGAAAAACATGTAGCAGACATGGTGAATGAGCATCGCCAAAACGGTTATGTAGTGACACGAAATAAAATACGTTTGTTTGCACTTCAGTGGGCCAAATCTAACCCAGATCACAGCAACAGATTTAAGGCCACTGTATCCTGGTGTACTAGATTCTTGGAAAGGCATAATTTGGTTCTGAGGCAAAAGACAAAAATTGCACAAAAATTACCTGCAGATCTTGATGCCAAAGTAAATAGTTTCCATCGATACGTAATAAAACAGCGCAAGAAACATGGCTATGCGTTAAGTAGTATCGGAAATATGGATGAAACTCCAATGAATTTTGATATGATTGGAAATAAAACTGTCCATCCAAAAGGTGAAAAAACAATTTTAATTAAAACAACAGGACATGAGAAGTCCAGTTTTACAGTGGTACTAGCATGCACAGCTGATGGCTCCAAACTGAGACCAATGATTATTTTTAAAAGAAAAACAATGCCGAAACTAAAGTTCCCTGTTGGTTGTTTTGTACATGTGAATGAAAAAGGCTGGATGGATGAAGAAGGGGTAAAGCTATGGCTTGATAATATATGGAGCAGGCGACCAGGTGGACTTATTCAAAAACGTAGTCTACTGGTGTGGGATATGTTCAGGGCTCATTTAACTCCCAGCACCAAGCAAAGGCTTGCAAGAATAAACACAGATGCGGCAGTTATTCCTGCAGGATTGACATCGTTGGTACAGCCACTGGATGTGTGCCTAAACAAGCCATTTAAAGATCGCATTCGAGAACAGTGGAATGAGTGGATGGTTAGCGGTGAAAAGTCATTCACAAAAGGAGGAAACATGCGTGCTCCACAGTTGGATGTTTTGTGCAAGTTTGTCATAAAAGCTTGGAATGATATTGATGCAGAAACAGTAATCAAGTCTTTCAAGAAGTGTGGCATATCAAATTCATTAGATGGTATGGAGGACGACTACTTGTGGCAAGATGATGAGGAAGCCGAAGCTGAGACCACACCATCTGATACAGAATTAGATCCATATGATGACTGCCTTACAAATGTATCACAAGATGTCCTTGATGTACTTATGATATCAGATGACGAACAGGAGGATTTTGAAGGCTTTTAAAGGGAAACTGTCACACCAGCAAAACCTGTAAAAATAGCTTGCAGTTATGATGGGCGTTACTGACTCGCCAGGGACTTGCCCGGCACTGGCTCTCTATTGTTTGTTATCTTCCTCCTATCATAATCAGTTCCAGTTTGGTTGACAGCTTAGAAAACAAACAGCATGGCAGCTCCCATGGGTTTATTGTCTTATCCTTCCTTTCAGCTTTAGAGTGAATTAGGAAAAGTTTAATCCAATTGCACTGTTTTATGTTGACATGTTTGATGACAAACAGCCTTATGTTTATAAGTGACAGTTTTCCTGCTAAGTACCTGCGTGTCATAAGCATTTGAATTAAAATTACCATATTGAAATCAAATCTGATGTTTTTTAATTTTTATTTGGTGTGCGTTGGAAGAGGGGTAGTCTTATACGGCGAGTATAGCCCAAACCCTATATTTTAACAGGAAAAGTAGGGGGTCGTCTTATACACCCAGTCGTCTTATACACCGGAAAATACGGTAGTGCTAGTCCAATCAGCATGATGGACTGAGTCTGTCAATCATTGTTAGTTCTGCCCTTGTTGCCGGGCAGGCCATCTTTTGACTCAGTCCTTCAGTGGACAGGCATGTGGGTCTTAGTTCCTCCTGATTTCTGGCTATTTTGGCTTTAATCTGACTTTGTTCTGTCCTTTTGACTTCGGATTTCCTGACTACGAATATTGGCTTTATTCCCTCATCGGTTGACTGACTCTCGGACTGTTATCTACTGGTATTGTGGACTTAGTTCTTTTGAACAGCTGGGGATATTCAGCTTCGTTTACCTCCCCTTGGGCGGGGTGGATTGCCCTGCGCGTTGTTGGGATCGCTTGGCTGCCTGACCCTTTTGCCTTCAATTGCGCTCCCTTTGGGCTTCTTGGACTGTTCCACTCAGCTACAGTGCGACGTTTCATCTGTGGTAGCCATTTTGCCTCGCGATTTGCCTCATCAACATCTTTGTTGACTGCGTCGGCCATTTTGCTTTCCAGTACTGTCTTGGCTTCACCATAAGGGCGGAGGCCATTTTGGATGCCCCTTTTTTCACCACGACGCCTCTCAGCCGTCCTTGCAAGCCGCGTTTGATTGATTGTGAAGGTGGCAGCCATTTTGTTTCTGCCAGTACTGTCTTGGCCTCAAAGTAAGGGTGGTGGCCATTTTGGATACCCTTTTTTCACTGCTACGAACATCAGCTGTCCTTTCTAGCCGTTTGGATTGCCTTTATTGTTGACTGAGTTCCAGCTTGAAATTGTTTGCGACAAAGCGCAGCTACTTGGCCCGGTTACCAGCGGACCTTCCCAACTGTCTTGGGGGCCAACTTAGAACAGCTTACTTGCCTTCTGGCCCTTTGAGTATTTCTGACTGTGAGCCTTCAATTACAATTTGCCGGGCCATTGACACTGGGTGCTGCTGAACTTGTGGAGTTTTCACGCTCCCTAATCCTTTCTATGAGGCTGCAATTATCTAAGGGCTGTCTAGTGGAGTGTTTGCGCTCCCATTGTATTTTCATCACCGCTTCCTCTGCGCTGTTCCCTGTGGAGTTTCCTACACTCCCGCCAGTGCAGCTGTGGTCTATCTTACCAGTAACATGCCCAAAGCCCAGTCTAAATCTAAACATGGCCGAAGGGCCAGTAATTCTTCCAATGAGCAACCTATCTCTGAACCAGTTTTGCAGCCTTTAGCCTGGGAGGCCTTTCAGGAGCCATCCCCGGTTACAACTTAGACTCGACCCCAACACAAGTCACATTCCCATGGCTTGACTTCGAAGGCAGAGAAAAGGCGGGACAAAGTCTTGACCAAACTCTGCAACAAGGCTTCTGCGAATATTGCCTCTGCTATGGCTAAGCCTTCCTCTGTGGTGGAAGTTCTGGTCCCTGCGACTGTTTCTAGGGCTGTCACTCCGGATCAGCTGTCGCTCCAGGATTGCCCTGTGACTGTCTCCACAGCTGACTTATGGGGTTCTGAAGCCGCTCTTCCACCGGCTCCTCCAGATCCGGACACTTTGCAGGATCCTGTTTTACCTCCGCCTCCTGCTCCAGCCCCTGTACAGGTTCCAGCCCAGTTGTCATCCGAACAATTTCAATTTATGATTGAGGCTGCTGTGCAGAAGTCTTTGGCCACCCATTCCGGTCTTTCCAGCCAAGCAGGGTCCGTGAGGTCCCTTTCTTCTATTTCCCCGGAGAGTACAGCTCATGGGGATGTTCAGGCCAGGGAATCAGGCTCTCCTTCATGTTCCCATGCCAGCCACACCTCAACTATAGTGGATGCTGAGTGCAGTGACTCAGGCCTGTCTGAGGATGAAAATCTCCCTCCAGAACAACCGACCTTCTCTGGGCTGTTCCCACAGTTGTTATTTAAATCTCTTCTATTCAAAGCGGTTAATACAACTCGCTTGTCGTCTCCTGTCGTGGATCCGCTTCAGGCCTCCGCAGCGGGATCCTTGGATCCCATGTTTACCGAACCTGTCAAGCCTATCATTTCTATTCCAACTCCACCGGTCTTCCTGGATGTAGTTAAGCGACAGTGGTCTTCCCCGGCGACGGCCGTCCTCCCTTCTGCTAACGACCGTAAAAATTTTCAGTTTGCTGCGGAATTGGACTCTCTTCTGCAAATTCCCTTGGTGGATGCTCGTATCGCTGCTTTACTGCCGAATGCTACCGTACCGGGCGATCCTGACGAAGCCCTTCGTCCTGATGTGCTTCGCTCCAACTTGTTGTTACAGAGGGCCCATCAGGGTGCTGCTTGGGCCATCCGAGCAGCGACCACTGCTTCCTTCTTTAATTGGACCACCCTCCTCTAGTTACGGCAACTACAGGAAAAACTACCGCCGGACGATATACGCGTTAAACAAGACCTTAACAAAATTGTTGCAGCCCTACAATTTTCAGCGGACTCTACGCTTAATGCCTCTCGCTTCGCTTCCAAGGCTCTGGCTTCCTCCATCATGGCTTGCCGTTTGGTCTGGCTCCGACACTGGCAGGCTGATTCCCGTCATAAATGGCGTCTCGCATCCATTCCCTTCAGGGGGGGTCCCATCTCTTTGGTGATGCGTTAGAGCCCTTCCTTACCGAGACTAAGGACAAGAAAAAAGTGCTGGCTCCGGTTTACCGTAGAGGAGAATCCCATTTCACTCCATATCCACCTTGTTCACAATTTCAAGGTCCTGACACCGGAGGGTCTTCTTCCCTGTCGTCCCCTAGGCCTTTTACTTCTGTTAACAGGCAACGAGGTTACCCAGATAGGTCCTTCTGGGGCAAGCCCTTTGTTTCTCGATGGCCCTTTCGAGGGGGAGGGGGTCGTTCTTACCGGTGCCGTCGTTGATTGCATTTCTGACCCTCCCATAGGCAGTAGATTGGCCCTCTTTTCTGCCATTTGGGAGCGGTCCACCTCAGACAAGTGGGTCCAGGCCACTCTAAGATCAGGGCTGGCCATTGAATTCATGTCTACTCCCCCCAACACCTTTGTTTGTTGTCCGATTTCTCGTAATCCTGAATGGAAGTCCCTTATGGACTCAGCGGTTCAGCACCTCCTGACTATAAACGCTATTCAGCTGGTTCCTCCTGGTCAGGAGGGTACGGGGTTCTATTCCCGGGTGTTTCTAGTTCCTAAATCGTCGGGGGGGGGGGGGAGGCCTATTCTGGATCTGAAGTGGTTGAACAGGTATGTGGTGTACCGTAAATTTAAAATGCAATCATTAAAGACCATCCTTGACGGTGTCCGGAAGGGCGATCTCCTCTCATCTATTGACCTTACAGAGGCCTATTTACACATCCCTATCTTCCCTTCCCATAGACAGTTTTTGAGGTTTTGTTATGGCGGAGTGCATTACCAGTATAGGGCTCTGCCCTTTGGCCTCTCCTCTGCCCCCCATACCTTTACAAAGGTGCTGGCTGCTCTGGCGGCTTTCCTCCGCCTCCGTTCAGTTAGACTTTTGTGTTACCTTGATGATATTTTGGTTTTGTCTTCCTCTGTCCAGCAGGCTGCCCTCGATGTCCGTCTTACTGTTGAGACGCTAGCTGCTCACGGCTTCTCAATTAATTTGAAGAAGAGCTACCTCTCACACTCCACTAGTCTAGTACTTTTGGGCGCCTTGATTGACACTCTTCAGGGCAAGGTGTTTCTCTCTCCCGATAGGCAGGACAGCCTGCGGAAGTTAGTCTCCCAAATTGAAGGGTGTCGGGTTGTTTCTTCTTACATCTTGTTGCAACTCTTAGGGAAAATGATATCTGCTATAGCCATAGTCCCCTGGGCACAGCTGCACGCCAGGGAACTCCAATGGTTTCTCTTGCCATTGCAGAAGGCGGGCAGAGGCACATCGTCGAGGCCGATTCCGATCCCACCTGTGGTGCGCCGGTCTCTCTGGTGATGGCGTTCCCCTGCTCTCGCTGCGGGTTGCTTCTTCCTCGAACCCCTAAGGGTGGTAGTGACAACACATGCCAGCCTCCCAGGCTGGGGAGCCCACTGTCAAGGCCACCTGGCTCAGGGAACATGGACGCCCTCAGAATCACGTCGCCCAATCAATTGGCTGGAACTAAAAGCAGTCTTCCTCGCCCTGAAGGTGTTATGTCATCTGGTTTCCGGAGCTCACATCCTCATCCTGATGGACAACATCGCCACCAAGGCACACCTGAACAGATTGGGGGGCAGCAGATCGAAATATCTCCTCGCGGTGGCAATGAAATTGGGACTCTGGTCAGAGCGCCACCTCCGTTCCCTCCGGGCAGAACACATTTCCGGGGCGCAGAATGTTCAAGCGGATTGGCTGAGTCGCTGTCGGATAGACAATGCGGAGTGGTGCCTCCACCCTCGCATTTTCCGGGATCTGTCACTTTGATTCGGCACTCCAATAATCGATCTTTTCGCGACTCACGAGAATGCTCAGCTTCCGCAATTCTTCTCCTGGTATCCGGATCCTCGTGCGGCCGGTGTTGACGCTCTACGGATTCCATGGCCGTCGGGCCTCCTGTATGCCTTCCCCCCGACATCCCTCCTTCCCAGGGTCATCCGCAAAATTTTATTCGAGAGGGCAGAAATGATCCTTGTGGCTCCTCATTGGCCCTGGAGACCCGGGTTTGCCGACCTCGTGTCCCTATCGGTGACCCCATCGTGGCACATTCCTCTCGAGAACGACACTCTCTCTCAGGGTGCTCTGAGTCACCCGGACCTAGCCTGGCTCAACCTGACCGCTTGGAGGTTGAGCGGAGCACGTTGAGGGCAGTGGACATTTTGGCAGATGTTATTCGGACATTACAGGCCTCCCGCCGTTCCTCCACGGACCGTATTTATTCTGCCACCTGGCGGGCCTTCTGCAGCTGGTGTAACCGAAATGGCGTACCTTTTCTACAACCATCCATTGTACACATTCTGATGTTCTTGCAGGAGGGCCTGTCCCAGTGTCTCTCTCCTAACACTCTACGGCGGCAGGTAGCCGCGTTGTCCTCTGTACTTACCTGCGGTTCCTTGTCATCCTTGGTCCAGCACCCTTTGATCCGCCATTTTCTCCATGGTGCCAAGAACTTGTGCCCTCCCATGCTGCACCGACACCCTACTTGGGATCTTCCTCTGGTCTTGGAGTCCCTTACAGGTCCTCCATATGAACCTCCAAGGACTACTAGTCTCAGGCTTCTCCCCTGCAAGGTTGCCTTCTTGGTGGCCATAACTTCGGCCCGCCGCATCTCCGAAATTGTGGCTTTATCCACGCGTTCGGACCTTTGTGTGGGGATGGTGTTATCTCAGTGGCCGGCAAACTGATGCTGTGTAAACCACATCTTCACAAAGTTCTAATCTTATCAGGAAATGTAAGACAGGATGTCTGGAAAAGACCCTATCTCAAATATGCAGACACAGGGACGCGGCACGTAAGCATTGTGTGTCACAGGAAGAGCATGAGGGAAACACGAATTGTCCACATGGACTTCACGAGCTTTCTGTAGCCAATCAGGACAAGTAAACGTTGATTAATGCTTTGCCATGATAGTTGTAAAATGACAATAAAAGGGAGCCTTTTGAATGGGGTCAGGGTGCCTTCCCCAAGGTACCTCACACCGAGGTGCCTTGATCAAGGTGCCTTCCACCCGAGGGGCCTTCCCGTGAACCATCATCCTGCCTACGCGTCTTTCTTCATCGAAACAACATCTGGTGACCCTGACGTGATTCCTCCTATGCTTACTCGGCTGGACGAGCCCAGGTGCACCACAGCGAACTTCGCTCTCAAAAATTCTTGAGTATGGGGTGGGGGGGAACTCTCAGCTCAGCAGAGGCTTCATGCAAAAAAGCTGCAGACAATGCTTAGAGATAATGGAATGGCAGGAATTAAGTTAAGTGAGTTAGACTCACCGCCACGAGCAGAAATAAAGCATTTGTTGTTGTGGCAAAAATGTAAGGAAGCAGTAGAGGTTATGGGAACTCATAAACTCAAGGCATCGTCTCCATCTCTTTCTCTGTCTTCTGATCAGGGGTCTGCTCTCTCTCCTTCTCATTTTCAGTTAACTTTACCGGCTACAACTACGGTTGCAGCCAGTAGAAATTAGTTCCCCGACAGCTTCCTTAACGATTTCTCCTTTACAGGAGATTTCTCCTTTACAGGAGATTTTTTCAGCTGTCAGAGCAGGGTTTCAGGAAGAGCAACAAAAAGGAACTCTCACTGGGGTAGAAATAACAGAGTGTCTCCAAGCTTTTCTTGTCATACAAATGGTTAATCCCCAGAGACAAGATCAATATCAGTGGTATCCTTTGCCAGGTTTGTGTTTCACTTATACTACTGGGATGATGGAAGGCATATCTAATGAATATATTTTGATTCCTGAAGATTGGAAGCAAGTTTTTCTAATGGTTTTGACTTCAATAAAGTATGTTGTTTGGGACAGAGCAAAAAAGAGTTTTTTCCTATAGTCATGTCTCCGCCTCCTGTCTCTTATCTGCAGTTCCAGAGTCATAGCAGATAATGCTGGGGTTAATTTAATCACCCAGGAGTCTGTGGAATTTAAATTTACTTTGGAGGCTCTGGTTTAGTGGGTGTTATTTTACCTTGATCTATTGCTAAATTTTATTTGGTATATCATCGTATGAATGATATTTTAATTGGAGCTTAAAAATATAACTAATTGGCTTTCAGAAATATAAAATGATTTATGTGTCTATGGATTGTAAATTGCATCAGAATAAATACAACTGCTTTCTTATCTGTATTTAAGGACATAAACTGTTGCAGTTCTTTTTCTGCTCCGGCTTTTCTTTATTTAAAGTTACCAAAAATTACTTCTTTAGTAAATTTGAAACAATTGCTGGGTAATATTAATTGGATTGGCTCATATTTTTTGTTACCTACGCATTTACTTAATTCATTATTTGAAATATTGACAAAAAGAAAAAGCCAGGAGATTTAATTATAGTTACATCTGTAGCATGTGCTACAGTTGAGAAAATTAATAACATCTTGAGTATTTAATTTGTAGATTGAATCTCTCATAGAGATTGTCAATTATTTTTTAATATTTCCTACTAGTAAACTACATAAAAACGTTGGAAGTTTTAGAACAGCAAAAAAGTATATTGTATTAAATGGTTTTATTTGCCTCATTACCATTAAGAAAATGTTTTACTCTTGTTGAAAGATAGAAGAAACTTAGGCAGAGTTTCAGCCCCTACCTTTCTCCATGGGACATTAAGAAGCTGAAGCCACCTTATTTTCCACAACAAAGGAAGGACAAAATTACAGGGGCCAGCAACATTTAAAGCAGATATGGGACACAGGAAAAAAAAGAAAACACCAAGAAGGAAAAGAAATCAAGTTAAAGTAACTAGAATTTTTAACACATGAGGAAAGGAGAAAAACACAGAAATAGCAAGCTGAATAATTATAAGGAATGAACAATTACAAAGGGCTAGGAAAAACAGAGAGTAGACTATAAAACAATTATTTATTAAGAATTTCAAAAGACTTTAAAGGGTCACATAGAAAATCAAAAGACGTTTTAAGATATAAAAAAGGGTTACTCTTACAGTTTGAACAGGCTAGCCTCGAAACACTGTGCTTGATTTATTTCTTGTCTGTTTTCCTATAAACAATAAATTGATTCTACTCTCAAGCAGCTCGACGCAGCACCAAATGGCTTACGGTAACAGCTCTTGACGACAAACACACAGCTCAATTAAAGCCTGTTATTTTCCCCATTCATGTAAATCTGTGGGGGAGATATTTGATGTTGCAGTCTCAAGCAGCTGACCTCCAATCATTTTGAAGCAATCTCACAGCTGGGAGTTTTGAATTCAGGAAGGAAAAGCTCTGCCTTTCAGCAATCCTTAAAGGGAAAGGCTTCTTTTTTCTTTTCAACACTTTTATTTAAGCTACTGCTGAAATTATAACCTTGGGGCGTACTTGAGCCTGTTGAAGAAATGGAACTGACTTGATGAATATCATTCTTTCTATCTTAAAATCTGACTTTAACTTTTATTTTTAGAATAATTTATTTCTTCAGTGTGTTTTAATTGACTATATAGGCTGTATTTCATATCATCTGTCTACAGATCCTAGGTTTATTTGCTTAATGATTTCCTCTTTTATTATTCATCTTTTGTTTTCTTTCTCCACTATTGCAAGCTCTTTGCTTTTCTGATGGGGGAGGAACGAGAGGAGTGATTGCTTAAAAAGATCCTACTGACAACATCTGGAAAGTTTCCTTTCAATGTTTAGAATTGTCTGTTGTTATTTTATCTTTCCATATTTTTTCTCAACAGTTTTTGATCTGATTTCTGACTTTCAGTATGTGTGTTAACTGATTTTTAATTTCCCTAGTGCATATGTTACACTTTCTTTGAATAAGGATCTTATGTCTCTCTTTTTGACATTACAGCAAGTTTTGCAAATTAGAAAGAATCAAATTTATATTGCACATATTAGGAGTCATCAGTCTTTCCCAGGTATGTTATCAGAAGGAAATGCTGTTGCAGACAACGAAGCAGCATGTGTTATCTGTTACTCCATGGGAAAGTCATTCTATGTTTCATCAAAATGCCAAGGCTCTTGCAAAACAATTTCACATTCCTTTAGATCATGCTAGAGCGATCATACAACAATGTCCTCAATGTTCTCAAATTACCCCATCTCTTTCCATTGGGGTGAATCCGAGAGGACTTAAAGCAAACAACTTTGGCTACTTTTTCTTATTTTATACGGGCTACTCCTCAGAAAGGGGAAGCTACTAAACATGTTGTTAATCATTATATTTGAACATTTGCTGTCATGGGCCTACCTTCTACATTAGAAACAGACAATGGTCCTGCATATTGTAGTCGCTCCTTTGCTGAATTTTGTGGCACATGGCAAATTAAACATCTTTTTGGCATATTTTTAACTTAAGTGGAGCACAAAATTTTTACATTAAAGTCTGCTTTGGATAAAACAAAAACAAACAGGGGGAATTCCTATAGGTCTCCCTGGTAAACAGGAATGGTTAAATAAAGTTCTGTTTACTCTGAATCATCTTAATATCACAAATTTATCAACTCAGATAATGTATAGATTATAGCCTAATCCTGAATGGCATGGACCTGTTCCCTTATTGACATGGGGAAGGGGATATGCTGCTGTGCTTATGCCTACAGGTCTGGTGTGGATTCCTGCTTGGTGTGTGAAACCGTGGAAGGATGGCATGGCACCAAGGACTGAAGAACCCAATCCTAAACTTCTCACTCAGCCTGCAGAACCCTCAGCAGGATCGGGATTGAGCACCTCGCCAGGCTCATCAAGTGACCTGGAGACAGATTAAATCTCTCTCTGCTCAATCTACAAAACTGCTACAGAAGAAGGACATACCGCAAACACCAGAGAACTTTTCAGTTAGCAGCTTTTGCTTGTTTAAATGCTAATTCTGTAACCATTATAATGTGTATTATTTTTATGTGTATTTTCCCTCCTTGCATGACTACAATGACTTTGCAACATGGAATTCCAGAACAAGGACTTTGGGAACAAAATTCCTATATATGGGATGTGCAAAATGTCTCTTGATTAGTAAACAGGACAGATTGTTGGATTTGCATGCACATTTCCACACATGCAAGAGAAGGACTTTTAATACATGCTATTCCTTTTCATGAAACCGGATGGAATCAACATCTTTAGATCCCTGGAATGCTACAAAATGAAAATGTTAATTATCCTATTTAGTTATGCTTTAGATATTATTTTAGCAGCCAAGGGTGGTGTATGTGCTTTGATTCATTCACATTGTTGTATGTATGTTACTGATTATAAAGCAAATATTTCAGCTACAATTGAGCACATGGAAAACATGATTGCAGATAATCCAATTGGCTCCACTATTCCACAATCCCCATGGGAATGGTTATGGTCTTGGCTCCCAGATTTTGGATGGGTTCGGCAAATAGTGCCCATTGCTATTTTAATTATCATTTGCTTTAATTTGCTGTTGCTGTTGCTTACAATGTTTGCCTGGGTTCTTAGCAATATTTCGTCCAAGAATTTGGCCCTCCAAATCTGAAATTATGTATGCTTGCAAAATATTAAACAATAAAAAGTAAAATAAAAAAGGAGGACATGTGGGGATGGTGTTATCTCAGTGGCTGGCAAACTGATGCTGTGTAAACCACATCTTCACAAAGTTCTAATCTTATCAGGAAATGTAAGACAGGATGTCTGGAAAAGACCCTATCTCAAATATGCAGACATAGGGACCCGGCATGTAAGCATTGTGTGTCACAGGAAGAGCATGAGGGAAACACGAATTGTCCACATGGACTTCACGAGCTTTCTGTAGCCAATCAGGACAAGTAAACATTGATTAATGCTTTGCCATGATAGTTGTAAAATGACAATAAAAGGGAGCCTTTTGAATGGGGTCAGGGTGCCTTCCCCAAGGTACCTCACACCAAGGTGCCTTGATCAAGGTGCCTTCCACCCGAGGGGCCTTCCCGTGAACCATCATCCTGCCTACGCGTCTTTCTTCATCAAAACAACACCTTTGTGTTTTCCACACGGACCGTGTTGTCCTCTGCTTGGACCCTTCATACCGAAGGTCAACTCTGTGTTTCACCATTCACAGGAACTTATGCTGCCTAATTTCTGCCCTCGTCCTGCTCACCCACAGGAGCGACGCTGGCATGCCCTGGATGTCAGGCGGGCATTGCGTATCTACCTGAAAAGGACGACTCCTTTTCGCTGTTCGGAATCACTCTTTGTCTCCTTTTTACCTACCTCCCAAGGATGTAAAGTCTCCTCGTCTACCATAGGTCGCTGGATTAGACAGACTATTGCCTCAGCCTACGACTTTCAGTCACTCCCGCGCCCCTCCAGATTGACGGCTCATTCCACTCGCAGTTCGGCTACAACGGCAGCGTGGGCCACCCAGGCTCCTTTACTCGAAATTTGTAGGGCAGCTACGTGGACTTCGCCTGGTCCTTTCATACAACACTACAAACTGAACCTGTTTGCATCAGCTAAGGCCTCGTTTGGCCGCCGGGTCCTTCAAAGGGTCATTGCCAGGGAGTGTGCTGCGGTCCAGCAAGATCCCCCCCCCCCGGCTCTGGGACAGTGAACTTGGGTATGTCCCACACTGGCTGCTGTCTCCACTCTCAATGGAGAAGGAGCATTGGTCCTACCTGACTATTCAGGGGACTATTCAGAATAATGAAGAAGAGAAAAGGAGCGTTAGTCCTACCTGATACGTTCCTTCTCGTTGAGTGGAGACAGCAGCCAGACCCTCCCTTTCTGGCTGGACCTTGCGTATTTTGCTCTCTTCTCTGTCTTCTGGTATTTCTTCTTACCCCACATGCCGAGTCTGTCTTCGATTCTTCGCCAAAAGCTGGCCTGCCCGGCAACAAGGGTGGAACTAACAATGATTGACAGACTCAGTCCTTCATGCTGATTGGACTAGCACTACCCACACTGTCTGCTATCTCCACTCAACGAGAAGGAACGTATCAGGTAGGACTAACGCTCCTTTTCTCTTCTTCATTATTCTGAATAGTCCCCATCACATCCTCCAGTTGTTGGATAATCCGACCTTCTCTCTCTTTTTTCAATTTGTAGGCCAACCACCTTCCGGTTTTGTTAGCGTGTTTGAAATAAAATTGTTTAGAATGTTTTAAGTTTTTTGCAATTTCCTATTTATTTATTTATTTGTTTGTTTCAATTTGTATATTGCCCTTCTCCAACAGGACTCAGGGCGGTGAACAGCCAGAATAAAAACAAAACATACAAACTTTAAAAACAGTTTAAAATAATTAAATATTTTTGGCCGCAGTTTAAAACAAACCCAATTTAAAATCAATCAAATTTAACCCAAAACTGTGGGATCAAGCCAGCCCGGCTAGTTGAAATAAATAAGGTTTTAGGGCCCGACGAAAAATCCGGAGCTTTACTCTGATAAATTTAGTTTATGTTTTGCAAGGGTCAAATTCTCTTTAATTAATTCATCTCCTGGTTTTACTTGGAGTCACTTTTCCAAATTTCCAATTTCTTCCAATAGAATATTGCGCATCTTCCATTTTCCCTTATTTTTCTTTGCATTGTAGGCTGTTGTTATCCCCCTTATGTAGGCTTTCATAGTATCCCATAAATTAATTAGGGAGGTGTGTTGCTTTTTATTTTCTTTAAAAATAATCTCAGTTCCTTCATTATCCTTTCTATATACTCCTTTTCTTTTAATATTTGAGGGTTTAACATCCATCTTCTAATTCTTTTTTGGGGGGGCCTTTCCGTGTTACCTCAAGGGGGTTGTGATCTGCCCACATATTACGGGAAATCTCAATTTTTTCTATTCCTAATCCTAGTTCCCTGTTCATCCACAGCATATCAATTCTGGACCAAGATGCATGAGGGTTAGAATAAAAGGTATATTTATTTTCTTTTGGGTGACGAATTCTCCACATGTCAATTAAATTTAGTTCATCTACCATATTAAAAAACATTTTGGATAATATATTTCTTTTCTTCTTATTATCTTTACCACTGGCATAGTCTTTTTTGGTATCTACTATCCCATTATAGTCACCCACAATGCAAATATTCCTATGACCTGCCATAATTATCTTTTCATGTAATTTCTTATAATAGTCCCCCTGATTTTTAGGCGCATAAATAACTACTAACAAAATTGAAGTATACCCTCTCTTTATTTCCACCATTAACGTTCTTCCTTTTGAGTCCACATAGATTTGTTTAGCTATTATTCCTTCCTTAATATATTTATTTATTTATTTATTTTATTTTATTTTTGAATTTGTATACCGCCCTTCTCCCTAAGGACTCAGGGCAGCCACATAAAAACATAGACTATAAATATTAAAATACCATTAAAAGATATATATAAATTTGGCCCCATAATTAAAAACAGTAACAAACCAATTAAAACATTTAAAAAGTGTTAGGCCACCCCTGCTTGCTGGAAAAAGAAAGTTTTAAGGGCACGGCGGAAGGCACCGAGGTCTTGGATTCTCCTTAACTCTGGGGGCAGCTGATTCCAGAAGGTAGGTGCCCCCACAGAGAAGGCCCTCCCCCTGGGGGTCACCAGCCTACATTGTTTGGCTGATGGCACCCCGAGGAGGCCCACTCTATGGGAGCACACAGGTCAATGGGAGGCCGTCGGTAGCAGCAGGCGGTCTCGAAGATAACTAGGTCCTATGCCATGGAGCGCTTTAAAGGTGATAACCAACACCTTGAAGCGTACCCGGAAGACCACTGGGAGCCAATGCAGCTCGCGCAGGAGAGGTGTTATATGGGAGTGCCAGGTAGCTCCCGTGACTACCCGCGCGGCCGCATTCTGGACCAGTTGGAGCCTCCGGGTGCCCTTCAAGGGGAGCCCCATGTAGAGAGCATTGCAGTAGTCCAGGCGAGAGGTGACGAGGGCATGAGTGACTGTGCACAGGGAATCCCGATCAAGAAAGGGCCGCAACTGGCGAATCAGGTGAACCTGATAAAAGGTCCCCCTGGTTACAGCCGTCAGATGTTCCTCCGAGGACAGCTGCATATCCAGGAGGGCTCCCAGATTGCGACCCCTATTGGGGGCCAAAGACTCGCCCCCAATAGTCAGTGATGGAGTCAACTGACTATATCGGGATGCCAGGAGCCACAGCCACTCAGTCTTGGAAGGGTTGAGCCTGAGCCTGTTCCTCCCCATCCAGATCAGCACAGCCTCCAGGCACTGAGACATCACTTCAAGGGCATCGTTGGGGTGGCCTGGGGTGGAGATGTACAGCTGGGTGTCATCAGCGTACTGATGGTACTTCACCCCAAAGCCACAGATGATCTCACCCAGTGGCTTCACATAAATGTTGAACAGAAGGGGCGAGAGGACCGACCCCTGAGGCACTCCACATATAAGAGGCCTCGAGGTCGATCTCTGCCCCCCTGCCAACACAAACTGCAACTGGTCTGAGAGAAAGGAGGAGAACCACCGTAGCACGGTGCCCCCCATCCCCAACTCTTCCAACCGGTGCAGCATGATACCATGGTCGATGGTATCAAAAGCCGCTAAGAGGTCTAACAGGGCCAGAACAGAGGAGTAACCCCTGTCCCGAGCCCTCCAGAGATCATCTACCAACGCGACCAATGCCGTTTCCGTGCTGTGCCCGGGCCTGAAACCCGACTGGAACAGATCTAGATAAGACGCTTCCTCCAGGTACTGCGGAAACTGTTGCGCGACCACACTCTCGATAACCTTCGCCACGAAGTGAAGGTTGGAGACAGGACGATAGTTGGCTAATACTACTGGGTCCAGGGAAGGCTTCTTGAGGAGAGGCCTCACCACCGCCGCCTTCAAGGCCATGGGGAAGTAACCCTCACTCAACGAAACGTTAATAATTCCCTGGAGCCAGCCTCATGTAACCTCCCGGGAAGCCAGTACTAACCAGGAGGGACACGGATCCAGTAAACATGTGGCTGCACTAAGTCTCCCCAGAATCCTGTCCACGTCATCAAGGGTCACAGAGTCAAACTCTTCCCAGATAACATTCTCAAGACTATTCCTCGCCACCCTGCCCGAATCTACCCAGTCAGAGTCCAAATCCCCCTGGAGCTGAGCAATTTTGTCATACAGATATTGTCCGAAATCTTTGGCCCTGCTTTCCAGGGGGTCCTCCCGCGCTCCCAGGTGGAGCAGGGAGCGAGTCACCCTGAACAGGGCAGCCGGACGATTCTCTGATGATGCAATAAGAGCAGAAAAGTAATTAAACTTTGCTGCCTTTATCGCCACTAGGTAGGTCTTTATATGTGACTTTACCAGTGTTCGATCAGATATCACAACCCCTTTCTTTTTCTTCTCTGATAGAGCTGTATATATATTAAGAAGGCATTTTTATCTCTTCTAGCTATTCTCTAGAATTCTGCGTTCAATTGGGTTTATCTTTCTCTTTTTCCCTTGCCTTTCACTTCTCTTCTTTCTTCAGCTATTTGCAAAACTTCCTCAGACAACCATTTTCCTTTCTTGCTTTCCTTTTTCTTTGGGATGGTTTTAGTTGCTACCTCTTGTACAATATTGTGAACCTCCATCCATAGTTCTTCAGGCACTCCTTCAGATCTAATTCCTTAAATCTATTTGTCACCTCTACTGTATACTCATCAGGAATATGATTTAGTTCATACCTGAATGGCCTAGTGCTTTTCCTACTTTCTTCAATTTAAGCCTAAATTTTGCAACGAAAAGCTCATGATTTGAGCCACAATCAGCTCCTGGTCTGTTTTTACTGACTGTATAGAGCTTCTCCATCTTTGGCTGCAGAGCACATAGTCAATCTGATTTTTGTGTTGACCGTCTGGTGATGTCCATGTGTAGAGTCGTCTCTTGGGTTGTTGGAAAAGAGTGTTTGCTATGACCATCGTATTCTCTTGACAAAATTCTATCAGCCTGTGCCCTGTTTCATTTTGTATTCCAAGGCCAAACTTGCCTGTTATTCTGGTTGCATTATAAACATACTGTGATGCTTTCTGCTGTTACGTTGGAGCCTATGTGACTGCTAGTTTCTCATACAATACTAAACTGCAGAACTATTGTTCAGGAGCGAAAATATTAGGAGGTTGGTAGTGTAGCCAAGGCCAGTCCTGCTATCAAATTTGATGAAATGGCTCTTTCAAACATCAAATAATGAGACCTGGTTGAGATATCCTTCAAGACAGGAGATAATGCTGTTCCATTGCCAAGGTTAAAGAAAGATTCAGTGACTCATCTGGTCAGCTTTTGCACCAAAGTTCTCATTTTAACTTTTGCCTCAAGCACTAACTCTGAAGATGCTGTGGAGCTACACAATTAAGGGCTACACTAAATCTGAATTCCATAGAGCTTTTGCATATTTACCATCATGCTGCTCCCCGCCCACCAGAGGAGATCCCATCGCTACTGCTGTTATGTATGTATTTCAGTAGTGGAATTCAAATAATTTAACAACAGGTTCTGTGAGTAGGGCTAGGTGGGCGTGGCTAAGTGGTCATGTGACTGAGTGGCCATGGCCAAATTGACATCACTCACTCCCACCCAGTCATATGATCCCCCCAGCCACACCTACCCAAGTTTTGTGGCTTCCATTATTTTCTTTTAAACAGGTCTCTCTCTCTTTCTCTCTCTCTTTCTCCCTCTCATCTCTTTCTCTTTCTCCCCCCTCTCTCTCTTTCTCATCTCTCTCATCTCTTTCTCCCTCTCTCTCATCTCTTTCTCTCTCATCTCTTTCTCTTTCTTTCTCCCTCTGTCACTAATCTCTTTTTCTCTCTCCCTCTCTTTCTCCCACATCTCTCTTTCTCTCTCTCATTTTCTCTCATCTCCTCTCCTCTCCTCTCTCTCTCATCTCTTTCTTTCTCCCTCTCTCTCGTGTGTGCGTGTGCGTGTGTGCGTGTGCACAAGCGTACAAGCGCAAGCCTGATAGAGGAGAGAGCCGTCCACTTCCACAGCACAGGAAGGGGTTTGAGGCAGCATCGTGGCCTTGAGTGCCAACATCACAACCGCCCCTTCCTCTTTTCCCCCTTCTTGTTGCGGTCTCGCAACATCTTTTCCTCTCCCCCATGAGATTGCCATTTCCTTCGTAGCGCCCCTGGGGCTTGAGACTTTCCCTTCTTCTCTTTCCTGAGGCACCGGTTTTAACGGAGGAGAAGCAAAAGTGGCCAAACGGCGCACGTCCTCCTGGAGGACTCATCCTGCAGCAACAGCAGGTGGGATCTAGGCCCACATTCTAGGTGTTTGTTCTGCTCTTCCCCCATCCTGTTTCATATCATTTAACCTATCCCCATTTCCATGATAGCCAGCTGACCTGCCTGCTGTCTGGGCTGGCAGGAGCACATGGCATTGCCTGTATCACAAGATTAAAATCTGAAACAGCTGGGTTGCTTGGCTTGCCCTGACAGATCGCCTTTTTTTTCTCTTCTCACCTTGTTTTTTTAACTCGCCGCTTTAGAGGCAGCGTATACAGGCAAAGCCCAGGAGGCACACTTGCACGGGGCAAGGGTCTCGGTCACCCTGCCCCTTTCCCTCCACTTTTTTTCCCGCCCTCCTTTTTGTTCGAGGGCCGCCGCCCCCTTGACGCCACAGCACCATTACCTTTAGGGAGCTGCAGTCTCAAAGATCGCATGGCAAGACAAAAGGCAGCCATGTGTGCTGTCGCTGCCTTTCAGATGGCTGCCTCAGGAGCAAGGGGAATAAAGAGGCCAGCCGGCAGGCAAAGGTTCACTCACTTGCTTTGCTCTCCCGCCTCCACTGCCTTTTCTCAGCTCCCCTTGTCTTGCAGCCAGCTTTCTCATTTAGGGAGACGCTGCAGATTGGGAGGGCCACGTGGCAAGAGAAAAGGCAGTGAAACTTACAAGAGCAGAAACGGGACAGCAAAGCAAGCGATGCTTCGGGCTGCTGGATGGTCTCTTTATTTCCCCTCGCTCAGAAGGCAGCAGGGTAGCACAACATGAGGCCATGGAGGCTTTATAGTGTTTCTGGGACAAGGGAGCTGCTGCTGCCATTCCAGAGGGCAGGGAGCAGCTGGGAGACCAGGCATTCCCACAACCTGACCAGGTAAGCGGGCTCAGGTTGGCTGATGGAGGGCAATCATTCCTTCACTTGTGGTCCTCAGGGGACTGACCAGGAGTGCCCAGTGGGCTTGGGCTAGGCTGGCTGGCTCACGTGGTGGCAGCAGCAGGGATCACCGGTGGGGGGGAGATGCCGCTGGGCCTGGATGTGTCCTCATCTCGGCAGCTCCAAAATTAAATGCAGAAAGCAGCATACCGTGGGAGGGAGACCTGCTCCAGATCTGCCCACTTGGCCAAAGAGCTGCCGTGGGCGCAACATAGCAAAGCTTGGCCTCCTTTTGGGCTTGGCTCTTGGCTGCCACCCACTCCCCTCCACCTCAGGTCCTGCATCCAACCTGTGACAGGGCAACTCGCCACTTCTGGGCGGTGGTCAAGCAACCCTTGGGAACAGCACTGCACTGGGGCGCTGTGTGCCCGGTGGGCCTCCTACTGGAGCTGGGCCCAAAAGACAGCCGAGCCTCATTGTGTCATCTCCCCCCCAGACCCTTTGGACAAGCACGGTGGGCCCCCTCCCCCACCAGGTGAAGGGCCAGGTGAAGGATGGCCGCATGGGAGGCAGCTGGATGAGGAGCAGAGATCGGCAAAGGAAGGCTTACCACCTATGCTGTAAGCGTGACTCTATGCATCACCCAGGGTCAGCAAGGCACGATAAGGAGTGAGTGGGAGGGGCAGGGAGAGATGGGATGGGTGGAAGGGGAGGGGCAGGCAGGGAATTTAACAACCGGTTTGCCCAAACTGCCCCAAACCGGCTGAATCCCACCTTTGATGTATTTCCTCCTTCATCACTGCTGTTCTTGAACTGTCCCCAGAAAAACACTGTTGCTTCTGAAAATATTGCCACAGCTCACTTCTATGATTGTTATCCTTATGAAAATAAGTCAAAATGGTGCCTTTCTACCCTGGACATGAAATGAAGGCTATGAAGGAGAGTGAGACAGCCCTCCGAACTGAACCTTTTTTGACTCCCCCAGTTTCTTTAATACAGACTAATTCAACCATTTTTAGAAAAGTCTGTGGCCATTAATCAATATCCTTATATTCAGTGGCGGGATTCAGCCGGTTTGCACCAGTTCACCCAAACCGGTAGCTAACTTTTTGTGCAGTTCAGCGAACTGACTGAAAATAAAGTGCAAGAGAGAGATTTTTCTTCTCTCTCCCTTCAGTTAATAGCTCCTGGCTATTAACAGCCAAGAACCACCTAACAGGCGAATACTTAGTTGCTATAACAACTAAGTACATGCCTTGAATAAACAATAGAAACTGACAGGATTAGGACAGGGAAACATCCAGGAAACCCATCTAAGGATGGGATTAACCTCTTCCCTTCTGGAAATGAAACATTTTCATTATAAAGGATATTAAGTAACACGTTTGTGATCAGTGGATATTCCCTGGAGTTCCCCAAGACCTTTTATAGCTGCTTCAGTGTTGGCTACTTCTTGTTTCTTCCTGGGGGAAAAAGATACAGGATGGGACAATGATGCAGCTTGATCATACAGGCCCTGAATTTAATGCAAATGTGGTCCAGCCAGCTGTATTGCTTCTGCTGTGAAGCACCCAATTTAGAACATAGAGAACACAGAATAATAGAGTTGGAAGGGACCTCAGAGGTCTTCTAGTCCAAATCCCTGCTCAAGCAGGAGACCCTATATCATTTCAGACAAATAGTTGTCCCATCTCTTTTTGAAAGCCTCTAGTGATGGAGCACCCACAACTTCTGAAGGTAAGCTATTACATTGGTTGATTGGTCTCACCCTTAGGAAATTTCTCCTTAGTCCTAGGTTGCTTCTCTCTTTGATTAGTTTCCATCCACTGTTTCTTGTGCCTTTTGGTGCTTTGGAAAATAGATTGACTATTATTTTTGTAGGACCCCCTCAAATATTGGAACAGTGCTATTTTATTGTGAGTTATGAGCACTATTTTATTGTGAGTTGGGGAGATTTTTGGCAAAATTTATACATCTTCTTTTCAACATCTTCACATCAGTAATCCATATTTCTACATTTTCTCTTTCTTATCTTAATATATCTTTTGTACATAAATTTCTAGTACATCATATATATACTGTTATAATATATTCTGTTGTTCTGATTATTTTATGTACATTTGACATAAACATGTACCTAATTTCCTTTCCACAATTTTTATATCTTCCCATTTATTTCTATATTTCTCCACCTAATTTAACCATTATTTAGTCTTCCTTGTCCCCCCCTTTTTTCCTCTCCTTTTCCTCCAACCATTTATACCATTTCTCCCAGACTAAATAATATTCTGTTTCATCTTTTTCTTGTATCTCCTTCGTGAGCTTATCCATTTCTGCACATTCCATGATTTTTCTAATCACATTGTCTTCTGATGGTATGTCATTGTTTTTCCAGTTTTGGGCAAAAACTATTTGTGC
Organism: Arizona elegans; assembly: GCA_022577455.1. Taxonomy (NCBI): domain Eukaryota; kingdom Metazoa; phylum Chordata; class Lepidosauria; order Squamata; family Colubridae; genus Arizona; species Arizona elegans. The sequence continues at coordinate 53,712,829 of JAKOOJ010000009.1, forward strand.
TGCTGTAATTATATGAATGATTAAATATCTTATTTCTTTTTCATATGATCCACTAATTATTCCCAGTAGGAAAGTTTCTGACCTAATTTCTATTTGTTTATTTATTTATTTAATTTATTTATTAAATTTATATACCGCCCTATTCCCGAGGGACTCAGGGCGGTGAACAGCGAAAGATAAAAATACATGTAATACAAACGTTAAAAAACCAATTAAAATATACTAAACACTCTGGTCCTAGATAATTCAAGACATCCCAGTTTAAAACAAAATCAGAAGCAATATAAAGGGAAAGTTAGGCCAGGCCGGCCTGCTGAAACAGGAATGTTTTGAGGGTACGGCGGAAAGTGCGCAGATCCGGGATCTTCTGTATCTCTGCGGGGAGCTTGTTCCAGATGGTGGGTGCTCTCACAGAAAAGGCTCTCCCCCTGGGGGCCGCCAGTCGACACTGTTAGGCTGATGGCACCCTGAGAAGCCCCTCTCTATGGGAGCGTACTGGGCTGTGAGAGGCTATTGGTGGCAGAAGGCGGTCTCGTAAGTACCCCGGTCCTAAGCCATGGAGCGCTCTAAAGGTGGTAACCAAGACCTTGAAGCGCACCCGGAAGACCACCGGGAGCCAGTGCAGCTCGCGCAGGAGGGGAACCACATGGGAGAGCCATGCTGCTCCCATAACTACCCGCACTGCCACATTCGGGACCAGCTGGAGCCTCCGGGTGCTCCTCAAGGGGAGCCCCATGTAGAGAGCATTACAGTAGTCCAGGCGTGAAGTGACGAGGGCATGAGTGACCGTATTTAACGAGTCCCGATCCAGAAAGGGACGCAATTGGCGAATCAGGCAAACCTGATAAAAAGACCTCCCGGCCACAGCCGTCAAGTGCTCTTCTAAAGACAGCCGTGAGTCCAAGAGGACGCCTAAGTTGTGAACCCTCTCCATGGGGGGCAATGACTCGTCCCCAATAGTCAGTGATGGCACCAACTGACTATATCGGGACGTTGGAAACCACAGCCACTCGGTCTTGGATGGGTTGAGCCTGAGTCTGTTCCTCCCCATCCAGATCCGTACAGCCTCCAGACACCGGGACATCACTTCAAGGGCATCATTGGGGTGGTCCAGGCTGGAGATGTATAGCTGAGTATCATCAGCATACTGATGATATTTCACCCCAAAACCACGGATGATCTCACCCAGTGGCTTCACATAAATGTTGAACAGAAGGGGCGAGAGAACCGATCCCTGTGGCACCCCACATACAAGGGGCCTCGGGGTCGACCTCTGCCCCCCTGTCAACACGGACTGCGACCGATCAGAGAGAAAGGAGGAGAACCACTGCAACACGGTGCCCCCCACCCCTAGCTCTTCCAACCGGTGCAGCATGATACCATGGTCGATGGTATCAAAAGCCGCTGAGAGGTCTAATAGGACCAGGATAGAGGAGCAACCCCTGTCCCGGGCCCTCCAGAGATCATCTACCAATGCGACCAATGCCATTTCTGTGCTGTATCCAGGCCTGAAGCCTGACTGGAATGGATCTAGATAAGCCGATTCATCCAAGTACTGAGGAAGCTGTCACGCTACCACACTCTCAACAACCTTCGCAACGAAGCGAAGGTTGGAGACTGGACAGTAATTAGCCAACACTGCTGGGTCCAGGGAAGGCTTCTTGAGGAGAGGTTTCACCACTGCCTCTTTCAAGGCGGCGGGGAAGGCACCCTCCCTCAAGGAAGCATTTATAATCCCCTGGAGCCAGCCACGTGTAACCTCCCGAGAGGCCAGCACCAGCCAGGAGGGACACGGGTCCAATAAACATGTGGCCGCGCTCAGTCTGCCCAGTATCTTGTCCACGTTCAAACTCTTCCTAGGTAATATTCTCAAGACTTGCCTCCATCCTCCCTCCTGAATCTACCCAGTCAGAGTCCAAATTTTCCCGAATCTGAGCGATTTTGTCATACAGATATTGTACAAAGTCCTCGGCTCTACCCTCCAAGGGGTCCTCCCGCACTTCCTGGTGGAGCAGGGAGCGGGTCACCCTAAACAGGACGGCCGGGCGATTATCTGATGACACAATAAGAGCGGAAAAATAGTTACATTTTGCCGCTTTTATTGCCACCAGGTAGGTCTTAATATGAGACCTTACCAGTGTTCGGTCAGATTCAGAATGGCTGGCCCTCCAACTGCTCTCCAGGCGTCTTTTCCGGCGTTTCATCTCCCTCAGCTCCTCGGTGAACCAGGGAGCCAGGTGAGATCGACGCCGGGTCAGAGGCCACAAAGGCACGACCCGGTCTAAAGCTCCAGTGGCAGCCACTAGGTCTCCAGTCGAGCCGTGTGCCAGAGCCTCAGGAAATGGCCCAAGCTCAGTCTGGAACCTATCCGGGTCCATCAGGCACCTGGGGCGGAACCACCTCATCGGCAGGGTGTGGCAGTTCGAAGGTCAAAGCGAAGAAGGGAGTGATCTGACCATGACAAGGGCTCGATCGCTATATCCCCTATCTCAAGATCTCTCAGCCACTGACCAGAGACAAAAACCAGGTCCAGCGTGTTTCCCCCCGTGTGAGTCGGGCCATGAACTAATTGGGTCAGGTCCATGGCCGTCATGGAAGCCATGAACTCCTGAGCCACCTGAGCCACCTCACCGACGGATGGCAGGTTGAAATCCCCCATGACCATAAGCCTAGGGGTATCAACCGCCACCGCGGCTATAACGTTGAGTAGTTCAGGCAAGGCCGCTGCCACGTGGCAGGGCTTGATTTATAATTTCTTCCATTTGTGTTTTAATTATTTGCCAAACCTAATAGGTTGGGAAACCTATTATAAAGCAACTTCATTGATATGGATTAAAGATTGGATGGAACTGAACAATAAAAGAATATTAACATTAGAGGGGTACGATTTACAAAGAGGGTGGCATGCTTTCCTGTGGAAGGGAAAAAGTAAACAGCACGGATATTTTCAAAGCCATTTAATTAGGGAAGCATTGCTACAGACATGGCAGGGGATAAAAAAGAACCATTATGATAAAATTCCGGAATGGCTATCCACTATGGAGGCACAAATTTATCCAAATGCTCTAGATATTGGTAAAATGAAAACTTACAAAGACCTGTTAAATAATCAAGGGGAATTAAGAACAAGACAGGAATTGAAAGAACAGGGTACAGACATTGATTGGTGGCCCTATATGCAAATAAAATCTAGATACAAGACAGATTTGGCACAATTTGGATTTCAAAAGGAAACATATGAATTAGATAAAATTCTCCAGGGAACAGAGGACAAATTGATTAAAAAAATATATAACTATTTATAACATAATGCATTTAACAACTAATTCAGAGGCCATCTAAATAGAACAAAATATATACATATATTCATTTTCATATTTTGACAGCAATGATCCATTCCTCCTTGTGGTGCCGCTGGATACAGCCCACCCATTTTGTGTAGTGCTAAACCAATCATGGAACCTGACGCTAGGCCCGGGTGACAGGCCGGTCAGACATTTTGTCGCAACAAATGGATCGAAGCCACTAGGGCATCCCTCGCAGGTGACACATGATGGTCCTGCAAAGTGGCAGTCAGTGATCCGAAAAGTGGACCGTGCACTTGTGGGAATATGCTAAGAAGAAGAAGAAGATTCATGTTGCAGGTAAAATATACATGTTTCAAATAAAGTTTAGTTTGCATCATAGACTACAAAGAAACATAAAGTGTCATCTATGACATCATGCTTCTGCATTTTCATAAAACATAGAACATGTTCTATTTTTATCTCTGACATAATCCTTCATTTTCCATGTTATAACATTTAATTTAATTTAATTTAATTAATTAAATTTATATGCCGCCTCTCTCCGAAGACTCAGGGCGGCTCACAATACATTTTAAAAAATAATTATAAAAAAAACATTGAAAAATTAAAAACGTTAAAAACTCATTCACGCCATTCATGGCCAGATCTCGCCAGATCAGAAGAGCGAGATCAACGGCCCCAGGCCTGCTGGAAAAGCCAGGTCTTCACCGCTTTTCGGAAGGCCAATAGGGTGGGGATGGTCTGGACTTCAGGAGGTAACTGGTTCTAGAGAGCTGGGGCAGCCACAGAGAAGGCCCTCCCCTGCGGGCCCGCCAGCCGGCATTGTTTAGCTGACGGGACCCGGAGGAGACCAACTCTGTGGGATCTTACCGGTCACTTGGAGCTATGCGGCAGAAGGAGGTCTCGAAGCCATGTAGGGCTTTAAAGGTAATAACCAACACCTTGAATTGTGACCGGAGACCAATAGGGAGCCAGTGCAACTCGCGGAGAATTGGTGTAATGTGAGTGTACCTAGGTGCACTTATGGCAGTGAAGTCACAAAAGGATTGCTAAGAAGAAAAATGAAAAGTGCTAATTTGCCAAAAACTGTAGAAGTAGAATACATCAGGCTAGCCATCAGGTTAATTTAATTCATGGGTTCTGATCTGGCCTTCTGGAGCTATAGAGACAAGTCCACTCCCACCTGTATAGGACTGAGATGGCGAACCTATGGCACGCATGCCACAGGTGGCACGTGGAGCCATATCTGTGGGCATGCGAGCATTGCCGTAGCTCAGCTCCAGTGCGCATGCGCGCGCCAGCCAACTTATTTTCGGGCCTTCCGGGCCCGCTGGAAGTCGGGAAATGGGCCATTTCCAGCCTCCAGAGGGCCTCCAAGGGGGGTGGGAAGGCCGTTTTTGCCCTCCCCAGGCTCTAAGAAAGCCTCTGGAGCCTGGCGAGGGCAAAAAACGGGCCTACTGGGAATGGGGTGAGGTCAACAGTAGACAGTTTTAGGTTAAAATTTTGGGGGTTTTGGGATGAGACCACTGAGTTTGATAGTGCATTCCAGGCATTAACAACTCCGTTACTGAAGTCATATTTTCTGCAATCGAGTTTGGAGCAGTTCACTTTAAGTTTGTATCTATTGTGTGTTCATGTATTGTTGTGGTTGAAGCTGAGGTAGTCATTGACAGGTTCCAGTCCCGCCTTAGAATTTTTGGATTGGGGGTATGAAACTTGGAAATATTTTCTCAGATTAATGTTGGGTACCAGAATTAGGGATTCCTAGAGTGTCCAATATTGTGTGGTGTGTTGGAGGAAAGTGAAATTGTGGGAAAAGACCAGTTCCATGTTGAGCAAAGCCATAAGTCTCTGCCTTTTGCTTGTGGGAGAACCAGAGATATTTGTGTGGTTACTGTGAATCTGTCAGTTTCTTACAAAAATCAAATCCAGAAGAACACAGAAACTGATACAGCTGGATTCATTAACTTCTTTATATACACAATAATACTGTACATGAAGTAAATTTACAATACCAGCAGCAGATTCACAGTTTCATTTCAGCTCAGAACAGCAAACAAGTTCACACACTGGTTTCAGTTTCTTTTCTCTGCACAGACTCAGAAGCTGCAGACTAAGACATGCCCTGGATCCAGTCTGTCTCAGCTTTCAATTGGCTGACTTAGTTGCAATGCCTATTCATTGGCTGACTTTGTTACCATGTCTTCCCAGTCATGAACATTCTGACAGAATCTTAGACTGACCTTGGTCTGATGCCATCTGAGTGTATTATTGTAGCAGATGATTTTATGAGCTATGCTTAGGTCATACTGAAGGCGGTGTAGTTCTAAATTTTCTAAACCCAGAATTTCAAGTCTGGTGGCATAGGGTATTTTGTTACGAGCAGAGGAGTGGAGGACTCTTCTTGTTAAATATTTCTGGATGCTCTCAATTGTATTAATGTCCGATATGCAGTGCGGGTTCCAGACAGATGAGCTGTATTCGAAAATTGGTCTAGCAAATGTTTTGTATACTCTGGTTAGAAGTGTAATATTACTGGAGAAGAAGCTACGCAAGATTAGGTTTACAACTCTTAATGCCTTTTTGGCGATGTTGTTACAGTGGGCTTTGGCACTTAGATTATTTGATATGAGTACTCCAAAGTCCTTGACAGACCCTTGAGGGTCATCTACAAGGTTGTGTCCACTCAGCTTGTATTTTGTGTTCTGATTCTTTTTGCCAATGTGTAAGACAGAGCAGTGTTGGTTGAGATTTGGAGTTGACAATTTTTTGACCATTCCAACACAAAGCCAAGGTCTTTTTGAAGGGTAGCAGCATTGTTGGTAGTGTTAAATAGTTTAACATCATCAGCGAAGAGAACACAGTTACTCATAATATGATCACAAAGGTCATTAATATATAGTATGAAGAGTGTTGGTCCTAGAACATGGCCTTGGGGGACACCGCTATTAACAGGTGCAGTATTTGACTTCCGGTTTGCTTCCTGACGCCGAAAGATGGTCCCGTTTTTGGACCACCAGCCCCGCTGCCTGTTAGAGCCGCTTTGATCAAGAGAAGAGGCTCGGAAGTTCCAGAATCCTGCAGGATTATTGGAAGAGAGTGGGTGAGAAGCAGGTTGAGCCCCTGTGAGCCCCCAGATAGCTATCGTTTGCTTCTGGGGAGGAAACAGGCGCGGCTCCCTTTCAGCTCGCCGAGACTCCGGACAGCGTGGGACGAGTCTGCCTAGCGCAGAACAAGGCGGCAGGAGCAACCCTTTTTTACTGAAAACAAAGCAATTCAAATTACCAGGGTGGAACAACAACTTGAACCTTAAAAACTGCAAGTATTACTAGCCCTGTGATTTATTCTAAAACGGAAGAGTGAGCGAGTGAAAGTCTCTTGAAAATGGCTCCCGGCTTGAGCGTTAACGAGCTGAAAGCGAGAGTGGATTTCAACTAGTTACAAAGTTGTACTGTCTGTAACAAGTGGAGGAAAAGAAAAGAAAACTCTTTTTAAAATAAGTCTGATTTTGCTTCAATTTCACCCTTATTCTGATTAAACCTGGGGGAATTTTTTAGAGGATTTTGTGGTGGAGGAAAGGGGAAAAGGATTTCTTTTTTTGGAAAAGCCAGCTTACGTGGCAGGATGGCTTCTAAGCAGACCAAACAGGAAGTGAAGGCGGCATGGGGGGGATCCCCCACACGTAAGCCTGAACAGCAGCCTCCCAGCCAGCAGAGCCAGAAAAAAGAGATTGATCTTGAAAGTTTAAAGGATTTCATTACTCAGGTTTTGGATGAAAAATTTAAACAATCACAACAGGAAATTAAGCAGGAGATTAAAGAAATTAAAGAGGTGGTGCAAGAAAAGTATGATAAGGTGACTAAAAAATTAATGAAAGTGGTGACTGGATTATCAGAAGCAATTATTAAAATGGATGCTAAGGTGGAAGAATTTAAATTAGAAATGGATGTCAAAATGAAGGAGACTGACTATAAAATTTTTGATGCTGACAATAAAATGCAGAGATTTGAAAATGAAATCACAATGATGCAGTTCAGGTCCATGGAATTTGCCATAAGGCTGAGAGGCATAAAAGAGAATGATAGACAAGATTTGAGACAGATTTGTTCTGATGCTCTTGCTGTGCTGTTAAAGATTAGCCCTGAAGAGATTTTTTGCAAAATTGATAAAATTTACAGAGTGAATTCGTGGGTGGCCAGACAAAGACAATTGCCTAGAGATGTGGTAATATACTTTACAGACAGAAGAATGAGAAATGATATCTTGCAAAAGTCTTTTCTCTCTACTGTCCAAGTGGAGGGAAAGGAGATTGGAGTTTATAAAGAACTACCACCTAAGATGTTAAAAGATAGAAAGGATTTTGGATTTTTGGTGAATGAATTAAAAAAACAACAAATTCCATTTCGGTGGGATGCTCCAACTGGCATAATCTTGAGGTATAATGGAGAAAGATATCGATTAAATACTGTTGAGAAGGCAGAAGAATTTTACTCTAATGTTTTCAAAAGAAGTTCACCATCCCCATGTACATCTACTGTGTTGGAGATAAAGGAGAGTGACAAGGAGAAGCAACTCCAGAAAGAGATGGAAGAACAGTTTAAGCAGGTGGAACCAGAGGTAATGGAAATGCAGGGAGCTACAGGAGGTTTTCTGGAGGAGCCCCTGCTAGACCTTCCTTCGAAAATTGTGATTGACCCACCTAAGACTACAAGAGATGTGGCTTTGGACCTAGCCCGGATGGCTGAAGCTAAAGATCAGCGTGTAACTCGAGCAATTTCTAAGCAACTCAAAGAAAAACAACAACAGGAAAGGCCCAAGCCACAACAATATAAGAAAGGAGCCAAGAGCAATATACAAGAATGTGAAGCCATGGGGGGAGCAAAGCCGAAGACTACCGATTCGGAAGATCTTCGGCAATTTTGCTCGTCGCTTCAAAAAAGTGTACATGACGATTAAGTTTTTATCTTGGAATGTGAACGGACTGAACTCACCACAGAAAAGGAAGAAATTATTTACATACCTGAGACAATTTAATAATGATATAATCTGTTTACAAGAAACTCATGTTAGAACACAAGATCAAAAATATCTGATAAATTCAAGATTAGGAATACATTTTATAGCCTCAAGTCTGGAAAAAAAGAATGGTGTGGTTATTTATATAAATAAAAGACTGTCAGCTAAAATTATAGAAGCAGATGAAGGTGGTAGGTTTATAGCAATTGAACTGCACACAGCAAGTGGGCCAACTCTAGTGATTGGAATTTATGCTCCTAATCAACAACAGGATAATTTTTACAAAGCTTTGCATTCTAAAATATTGCAATGGGACTATAGATCTATCTTAATCATGGGAGATTGGAATGGAGTAATTGATTCAAAAATAGATAAAAAGAGTTCAGCGAAGTCAAGGATTAAACTACCACAGACTTTTTTTGATATGAAGGAAGATTTGGAATTAAAAGATATCTGGAGAATATATAATCCAAAAGAATTGGACTTTACTTTTTTTTCAGATAGACATAGATCTTTCTCCAGGATTGATTTTATTTTACTATCAACCGATTTACTTGTAAAAACAAAAAGAACAAAGATTTTTCCAAGGACTTTAACTGACCATAGCCCGGTATGGATAGAAATTGAGATGGGAAAGAGTGAGAGAAGATCATGGAGATTAAATGAAAATCTGTTTAGATATGAAAAAAATATAATAGAACTTAAAAAGCAGATGAAAGAATTTTTTGAAATGAATTTGAATAAGGGTACCCCTATTGAAATCGTGTGGGATGCGAGTAAAGCATATATGAGAGGGGTACTCATCCATATGAACTCTAAACACAAATTGAATAGACAAAAGAAAAGATCTGAAATGGAAGCAGAAATAAAGAATAAAGAACAGTTACTTATAAAAAATCCAACAGATGAAAGAATACGAGGAGTTATAAAACTTTTGAAAGATCAATTTCAAATGCTTATGGTGGAACAAAGAGCAACAAATTTACAATTTGCGAAACATAACACATTTTGCAACGCTAACGCTAATAAAGAGCCTTGATGGTACAGTGGTTTAATGCACCCTGTTATTAACACAGCTGCCTGCAATTTCTGCTGGTTCGAATCTCTCCAAGGCTCAAGGTTGACTCAGCCTTCCATCCTTTCTAAGGTAGGTGAAATGAGGACCCAGTTTGTGGGGGCAATAAGCTGACTTTGTATAAAATATACAAAAGGATGAAGGCTATTGCTTAACGCATTGTAAGCCGCCCTGAGTCTCCGGAGAAGGGCGGCATATAAATCAAATTAAAAAAAACAACAACAAACAAACCGGGCAGATAGTTGGTTTATACACTAAGGAAGAAGCAGAGTACCCGGATTATTATTATTTTTTTTTTTATTGAAAAAGTTTTCAAATACAAGTTTTCCCCCTTTTCCCCCCCCCTTCCCTAACCCGCCCTTTCCACCCAACCCCCCCTGTGACTTCTTCACAACAATAGGCTATTTCATAACTAGTTACATACATAATATCTTTCCTTTCCCTTAGTCCCTTCTCGGAATACTGACCCTTAGCATATTAATCTTATAACTCCCATTTTTACGATAATCTGCCCTTTTTCTCCTCCCCTAAACTTATAGTGTATTATTACAATTTAACATTTAATCTTTTGACTTCCGGTTTCCTCGTCTTCGGCGGCGACGGTGCTTTCTTTTGGCACCGCCACCCCCGCCGCTTGTAGAGCCGCTTCCTGATTGTGAAGCGGCTCGAAATCTTCGAAATCCATAGGATTGAAGAAGAAGAGGCAGCAGGGCACAGGTAGAGCCCCTGCAACCCCCCCAGGGAACTGTTTCTGGGGAGGAAGCAGGCGCGGCTCCCTTACAACCTGCTGAAACTCCGGGCGGCGTGGGACGTCTTCTGCTTGTGCGGAACAAGCCGACCTCAGGAAACCTTTAAAGAGCGAGGAAATAACTCAAATAAACATCCGCAATCCACTTGAACCCTGAAACTTTGAACTGCAAGTATTAGTCCTTTGCTGAACTTTTTTACTGAAGTGAAAGTCTCGGAATGAGTGAAAGTGATTGAAAAAATATGGCGCTCAGCAAATGAATTAGTGGGTGTGGATTGGTGAAGTTATCTTGTCTTGCTATAAAGTTAAAAAGTTGTTACAGAGTTGCTCCGGCTGCAACAGAAATAAGAGGAAAATCTCTCCCTTTTACTTGTCTTTGCTGCATTATAGCTTTGTTTTGAGTAATTCTGGGGGACTTTTTTAGAAGGTATTGTGGAGGTGGCAGAAGAGGCGGACCCTCCCTTTTTAAGAAAGCTAGCTTACGTGGCAGGATGGCTTCAAAAAAGCAGGAAGGCAAAACAGGGGGGGGATCCCCCCCACGTAAGCAGGATACGCAGTCACAAGCCCAAAAAAAAGATTTGGATATGGGAGAATTAAAAGCATTCATCTCAAATATTTTGGATGAGAAATTTCAAGACATGGATGACAAAATAAATAAAATAGATGAAAAAATTCAAAAGTCACAACAGGAAATCATGCAGGAAATGCAGCAGAGCCAAAAGATGGTGACCAAAAAAATAACGGATGTGGCGTCTGGTCTGGCAGGATTTATTATGAAAGTTGAGACAAAAGTGGATGAATTTAAATTAGAAGTTAATGCTAAGATGAAAAATAATGATCATAAATTTTTTGATGTTGATGACAAGATGCAGAGAGTTGAGAATGATATTGTTATGATGCAATTTCGTGCAATGGAATTTGCTATAAGGCTTCGAGGAATTAGAGAAGAGGAGAGACAAGATTTGAGACAGATCTGTGCTGAAGCCCTAGCTGTGATTTTAAAAGTTGAACCTGAGATGGTTTTTTGCAAAATAGATAAAATCTATAGAGTTAACTCGTGGGTGGCCAGACAAAGACAACTGCCTAGAGATGTGGTCATATATTTTACAGATAGAGCAATAAGAAATGACATTTTGCAAAAATCTTTTCTCACTTCTGTGCAAGTGAGTGGATCCAAGATTACAGTTTACAAGGAGCTCCCACCCAAGATGTTGAAATCTAGAAAAGAGTATGGTTTTCTTGTTAAAGAACTGCAGAATAATCAAATCCCATTTCGTTGGGACGCCCCAACTGGCATAATTTTGAGATATAAGGGAGAGAAACACCGTCTGAATACTGTGGAGAAGGCGGAGCAATTTTATAACGACATCTTTAAAGAAAGAACTCCATCCCCACGCACATCTACAGTTTTGGAGATTAAAGAACAACAATCTAAGCAGGAATTAGCAGAGCTGAAGGGTGCTGAAGGAGGCTTTTTGGATGAGCCTTTGCTGGAACCTTCTCCAATCTCGGAGCTGGCTTGGGCGGCTGAAGTTAAGGATCAGCGTATAACTCGAGCAAAAGCCAAGGAACTTAAAGAAAAGTTACAGCAGGAGAGTCAAGACAAGGCTGGGGCTGTGGGAAAAGCAGGACAGAGGATCTCAGATGACATCCTAAGGTTCTGCGCTTCGCTCCAGAAGGAGAATAAGGATGATTAAATGTTTATCTTGGAATGTGAATGGGTTGAATGCAACACAAAAAAGGAAGAAAATATTTGCATATTTAAAACAACATAATAATGATATAATTTGTTTACAAGAAACGCATATTACAGTTCAAGATCAAAACTATTTGAAAAATTCCAAATTAGGAACACATTTTATATCCTCAACTAACCAAAAAAAGAATGGTGTGGTTATTTATGTAAACAAAAAATTAACAGCCAAACTTATAGAAGCTGATCAGGATGGTAGGTTTGTAGCAATTGAATTACTTTCTGCTAATAGTCAAATTCTTCTGATAGGAATTTATGCTCCTAATCAACAACAGGACTATTTTTATAAAATGCTGCATACTAAAATACTTCAATGGGATTATAGATCTATTTTAATTATGGGAGACTGGAATGGAGTAATTGACTCTAAATTAGATAAAAAGACTTTGGCAAAATCAAGAATTAGATTACCACAGACTTTTTTTGATATGAAAGAAGACCTGGAATTAAAAGATATTTGGAGAATACATAACCCAAAAGAACTGGACTATACTTTCTTTTCTGACAGACATAGATCCTTTTCCAGGATTGATTTTATTTTGTTGTCTGATGACTTACTTGTTAGGACAAAAAGAACAAAGATTCTGCCAAGAACCTTGACTGATCACAGTCCAGTCTGGATAGAAATTGAGACATGTAAGAATGAGAGACGTTCTTGGAGATTAAATGAAAACTTGTTTAGATATGAGAAAAATATAATAGAACTTAAAAAGCATCTGAAAGAGTTTTTTGAAATGAACTTGAACAAAGGCACCCCAATGGAAATTGTGTGGGACGCAAGCAAAGCTTATATGAGAGGGGTGCTTATATATATGAACTCTAAACATAAGCGGATTCGACAAAAGAAAAGACTTGAATTGGAAGCAGAAATAAAGGACAAAGAACAGTTACTTATTAAAAACCCAACAGATGAAAGAACCAGTGATGTTGGAAACATGGGAAAAAATTTGGGTTCAGAATGTTAAATTTACACAGTCGCAGAATCTGCGGGAAAATTTCTATAAAATGTTTTATGGATGGCATTTAGATCCAAAAAAATTGTCGTGTATGTACCCTAGTGCCCAGCCTAAATGTTGGAGATGTGACTGCTTAGACGCTACATATTATCATGTTTGGTGGACCTGTAAGAAAGTTAAGGCTTTTTGGGTAAAAATTTGGTGGGTCATGCAGAATGTTTTGAAGAGAAAAATTCAATTTTCTCCACAACTGTTTTTATTGGGTATAGTTAAGGGTTTTACATTGGGGGAAACAAAAATGATATTGTACATGATAACTGCAGCAAGATTGTTGATAGGTAAATACTGGAAAAATGAAGCGCTGCCTTCGATTGAGGAATGGACTTTGAAGATGGCCAGTTTTGCGGAGATGGCGAAGATTTCAGCATATTTAAAAGATTGTTCTCAAGAGATTTATGAATGGGAATGGAAGAAGTGGATAAATTATGTTCAGCATAAATATCAAACTAGGAAGTATCAAATAGCCTTTATTTAAAAATGTTATATAAGATAGAAACATTTTAGGGTTGAGGATAAAAATTTGTTAGAAAATGTTATATTAAGATAGAAATATTTTAAGGTTAAGGATGAAAATTTGTTAGAAAATGTTACATTATGATAGAAATATTTTTAAGGTAATCAGGATGAAAATTTATCTGAAAATGATATACCAAGATAGAAATAGGTTAATGTAATGAAGATGAAAATTTGTAAGGGGGAGGGAGGGGTTCAAGTTTTATATACAAAGGAGGGTTTTTTCCTTTTATCTGACATGAGCATACTAGGAAGTCTGGGGGGAGGGGAGGGTTAGGGCGGGCTGGGGAGGTTGGGAAGTTTGGGGGGGGTAGGGGGGGGGGAAAAGGGGGTGAAAATGTAATTGTAAAACTTTTGCAATAAAAAAAAAAACATTTAATCTTTTATATATATTAATATGACATTTTAAAGCGGCCTTCTCCCTACATCCAAATTTAACATTTATTCAATTCTGTCCAATTCCTCCACTCCTCTAAATATATGACTTAAAATCATACAGTACAATTCTAAATATAATCCACTGCCCACTTTACTAAAATATACACATATCTATATATGCATCCCATTTTATAAAAAGAAAAAAAAAAGACAATAACTTTAAATTTATAATCCATGTAATATCTTCTTTGGTGTCTTTCCACTGGATTGTTAAATCCTCCACTCCCCTAAATATATGACTTAAAGATCCTTTTTCTTAAACTAATCAATCAGTAAACTAACCTATTTCAACCCTTCAGTTCCTACAAAATCATGCAATACAATTCTAAATATAATCCACTGCCCACATTACTAAGATATACACATATCTATATATGCATTCCATTTTGTAAAAAGAAAAAAGACAATAACTTTAAATTTATAATCCATATAATATCTTCTTTGATGTCTTTCCACTGGATTGTTAAATCCATCACCCATAATAGGGTAAAATAACATGCTGGTGCAACAGTTTGTTCAAAATCTTCAATCGTCTTCTGCCCCCATCAGTAGTAGATATCCTCGCATCTGTATAAAAGTAAAAACAACCACCCGAGTGACATTATAATTATGATTATATCCATATGGTTATAGTTGTGGAATTCATCAGGATTGTTAATTCCCATCATCCTACTGAGTAACATCCAGATCTTCTGCATGCCCCGGCGTAACTCTCCTGCCTTATAACTCAAAATAATTATAATATATTTACCAAAAAAAAATAATAATAATTCCAGAATAGATGATTCAAATCCAACAAAGTGAGGCTCTTTTCACATCCCAAAATCATGGCCTTGCAGAGATCTGCCACAATCCTCAGGATAGTATCAAACAATTGTTCGCCTCCACTATCTTTTCAAATATTCATTCGTTTTTTAAAGTCCCTGGCTTCACTGTTGCATAGTTTAGAAATTGCTGTTTCTATGAGATCTATTTCTTTTCTTTTTCTTTTGCGGGTTGAATTTCCATCCTCGTTTCTTGCCTACCAATTGTGTGTCTGCTAGTTGATTTTCATTCTGCTTTATGGGTTGTTCTTGTTGGGTTAGTTTTATCATCTCATCTTTCTTCTCCATCACTTGTATATCAACTGATTGATTTGCGCACTTGTCTGTGACTTGATAGTTCATCAGCTTGGTGTCGGATGACACTACTCTCTTGTTTATAGACAGACCAGCTGGGGTATCCAGGGGATCCAAAGACAATTTATCTGCAACAGTCTCTGTAATTTGATATTTTCCTTTTGTTTCCAACTCCTTTTGCTTATCCTGTATTATGCCTAAAGGTGTTAAATTCATTTTTAAAATTTTTTGATAAAAATCTTCCGCTTTTTCAACAGTGTGCAATTGATATCTTACTCCTTGATATCTCAATATTAAACCAACTGGGGTGTCCCACCTGAATAGGATATTTCTTTTTTTTAATTCAGTCACTAGAAAGCCAAATTTCTTCCTCTCCATTAACATCTTGGGCGGGAGCTCCTTAAAAATCCAAATCTTTCTTCCATGAAATTGCAAAGTGGAATTAAAAGAATTCTGCACAATATTATTCCTAATTTCTTTATCTGTAAAATAGATCACCACGTCTCTAGGCAATTGCCTTTGCTTTGCCAACCAGGAGTTTATTCTGTAAATTCTATCAATCCTGCAATACACTTCATCAGGTTGAACCTTTAAAATCCCAGCCAGAATTTCAGAAGATATTTTCCTTAGATCATCTCTATTATTTTCCTGCAAACCTCTCAGTCTAATTGCATATTCTGTAAAATTATATTGAATCATTATAACTTCTCTTTCAATCCTCTGTTGTACATTTTCTTCATTACCAATCTTTTGGTCAGTCTCCATTTTAGATTTGTCTTCTGAGCTATTATCCTGAGTGTTTATCAAATCCTTTTTAATTTTTTGAGTCATGTCATCCAAATTCTCCTCAATTTCCTTCATTTTAGACTCTAATATTTTAGTCTTTGCATCCACCCAAATCAGAAAGTCTGATAAACCATTAGCAGATTTTAAAATCTTTTGATTCAAAAAGTCAAACTTTGATTTCACCAATTCACCAATTTCTTTAATTTCCTGCTTAAATTTTTCAAGTTGCTGGTTCACAATCTCATCCCTTCTTACAATCTCTTCAAGGAGAAATTCTAATATATTAAAATCAGGTTTCTGACACTGGAGAGTTAGAATTTGTTGGTGCAGTTTCTTAAGGGGGGAAGTTCCCCCCCCCCCGTTTGTCCAGCTGTGTAAGTCCCGATGCCATTTCCCACACAGACAAGATTTAGCAAAAAAGGGAGAAGAAATAGAAAACGAAAGGACTTTCCCTTAAAAAAAAAAAAAAAACTTCTTTTCAATCAACAACACAGGAGCGAGGTTTTATCTACAAATGTAGCCAGTGATATTTATTCTGCTACATTGTAGTAATAAGAAACGGAAGGACTTTCCCTTTCAGCCCTTCTCCAGCCACGGCAGACGCCATTTTAAAAGGCTCTTTTTCCCTCTTTCCTCTCCTCTTTTCTCTTAAATAGTTTTTTGAAGGGTAAAATACTTGCGGTTCAGTATTAAGGGTCCAGCTCGTCTTTTCTTTAATTATTCTGTTAAATTCGCAGGCTTGCTCTTGACGCCTGGCTCTGCATAGGCAGAGGTCTCCCAAAGCCCGGAGCAGCGGCAGGGGATATGGGGCTTCTCATCCGCTCCGTCCCAAAAGTAAAAAAAAAACTTTTGGGACTCTGCAGAGAGTTCTACCCACCCCTGCCGGCTCTATCTCCGTTTCCTCTGGAAACGGAGTTTTTTCGAGCCGCCATTCCGCTATAAAGGCGGCTCTGACAGGCAATGAAAGCTGACGATCCCAAAGGAACGTCTGGCGGCGGCCAGCAGCAAACCGGAAGTCGGAGAGTACCCGGATTATTGATAGTATTGATATTGGAGGGAAGGAAATTTCTCAACAAAAATTAATTAAAGAAGTTTTTGTAGATTATTATACTAAATTATATGCCAAAAATGATACACAGAATGGACTTATAGAAAAATATCTAGAAAATAAAAGAGTTACAAAAATTACCAATCAACAAAAGCAGAGAATGAATTATCCTATAACAGCCGAGGAGATTATTGCCGCAATTGAACAATTGAAAACAGCTAAAGCTCCTGGGACGGATGGTTTAACTGCGGTGTACTATAAAACTTTACAAGCAGAAATGATTGAACATCTTAAAGATTTATTTTGTAGCATACAACAAGGGGGTAAAATACCCCCATCATGGAAAACAGCTTATATTTCATTGATACCGAAAGAGGAAATAGATCCTAAAAAACCTGAGAATTTTAGACCAATATCTCTTCTGAATAATGACTATAAAATATTTGCAAAAGTATTAGCCAACAGGTTGATGCCAGTCATTCAAGAGGTGATTCATTGTGACCAAGCGGGATTTATAGAAGGCAGATACATGAAGGATAATGTAAGGCAAGTTATAGATTTACTGGAATATCTAGAGAAGAATAAACAGATCCCTGCAGTGCTGGTTTTCTTGGATGCGGAGAAGGCCTTTGATAGAGTGGATTGGAATTTTCTATTAAAGACTTTAAAAAAGATGGACTTTGGGGATCAATTTATACAGGCAGTTTCGGCAATTTATCAAGAACAAAAGGCACAGATTATTATTAATGGAAGTTTGGCAACAGACTTTAATATTGAAAAAGGAACAAGACAAGGTTGTCCGTTATCCCCATTGTTATTTATTTTAACATTAGAAGTCTTGTTGAATACAATATGGGACTCGAGCACCTTGAAAGGAATAGTGATAAGGCAAGAAGATTACAGAATAAGGGCATTTGCAGATGATCTGGTTGTTACCCTAACACAGCCAATGGAATCAATAATCCAGATGAAAGACATTATAAAAGATTATGGTACAGTATCAGGATTTAGATTGAACCAGAAAAAAATGAAGATGATAGTTAAAAATATGACACAAGATCGAAAACACGAACTTGAAAGCAAGGCAGGTTTTGAGATAGTACCAAAGGTCAAATATCTAGGAGTTCAGGTTGCAGAATCAAACATGAAACTGTTTCAAAATAATTATGAGGTGTTGTGGCGAGACGTACAGAAAGATATGGAGACTTGGAAAAAACTGCAGCTGTCTTTACTTGGAAGAATAGCAGCAGTTAAGATGAACATTTTGCCAAGATTTCTTTTTTTGTTTCAAATGATTCCGGTGCTTAAAAGTGATAAACAATTGAAAGAATGGCAAAGAGGACTGAATAAGTTTGTTTGGAACGAGAAAAAGCCGAGAGTGAAACTGAAAATTATTCAAGACGTTCCAGAAAGGGGAGGCCTTAAACTTCCAAACCTACAATTATATTATGAAGCAGTAGCCTTGACTCAAGCAAGTGATTGGTTTGGAAGGAAAAAGACTGGAATATTGAACATAGAAAGTTTTGATCTTGAATTTGGTTGGCATGCTTATTTATTTTATGAGAACAAAGTGGACAAAATATTCAAAAGCCATATACTTAGAGATTCCTTGATGAGAGTTTGGAAGAAGCACCGATTTAAATGGGATTATAAAATACCGTTGTGGTTGAATCTTGGTCATATCATGTGGAATACAAATATAATGTCACTCGGGGGGTTGTTATATAAAGAAATTCTTTTTGCAGATGCGGGCAGATGGCAACTGAAGACTTTAGAAACGCTGTTGGAAGAAGGGATTAATTTAACTTGGTTACAGTATAATCAACTTCAATTGAGATGGAAAGAGGACCAAAAAACTGGTATAATGATGTATGAGGAAGAATTGGTTAGACATATAAAAGAGAAAAGTCCAATGCATATTAAAAGGGTTTATAATGTTTCGTTAGAAAGGGATTCAGAAACTGAATTGGTTAAAGATTGCATGATAAAGTGGGCACAAAATTTTGCAGAACCAGTGATGTTGGAAACATGGGAAAAAATATGGGTTCAGAATGTTAAATTTACACAGTCGCAGAATTTGAGGGAAAATTTTTATAAAATGTTTTATAGATGGCATTTAGATCCTAAGAAATTGTCGTGCATGTACCCTAATGTTCAACCAAAATGCTGGAGATGTGATTGCTTAGATGCCACATATTATCATGTGTGGTGGACTTGTAAGAAAGTGAAGGCTTTTTGGATAAAAATTTGGTGGGTTATGCAGAATGTTTTGAAGAAAAAAATTCAGTGTTCTCCACAATTGTTTTTATTGGGTATAGTTAAGGGTTTTACATTGGGTGAAACAAAGTTGATATTGTATATGATAACAGCAGCAAGATAACTGATAGGTCAATATTGGAAAAGTGAAGTTATGCCTACTATTGATGAATGGACTTTGAAGATGGCCAGCTTTGCAGAGATGGCGAAGATTTCAGCATACTTAAAAGACCGCTCACAAGAGACTTATGTATGGGAGTGGAAAAAGTGGATAGATTATGTGCAGAATAAATATCAAACTAGGAAATATCAGATAGCTTTTAACTGAAAGTATTATATAGAGATAGAATAATTGAAATTTGTGAAGATGTGAAAAATATACAGGGGGTGGAGGGGTTCAAGTTTTATAAAAAGGGGATTTTGGATTATATTTTGTGGAAGTCCGGGGGGGAGGGGTGGGCTGGGGGGGCTAGGGAGGGTTAGGGAAGTCAGGGAGGGTTGGGGGGGAAATGGGTAGAAAATGTAATTGTAAAACTTTTTCAATTAAAAAAAAAAACAGGTGCAGTATTTGATAGGGCATTCCCTATTTTGACCACTTGTTGTCTGTTTGACAGGAACGCAGTTATCCAATTATGGAGGGGTCCAGAGATGCCATAGGATTTTAGTTTTAGAAGTAGTTTGTCATATACCACTGAATCAAAGGCTTTACAGAAGTCTATGAAAATTGCATCTATTGCTTTGCCCTGATCAAGATTTGTAGTCCATATGTTTTTGCAGTGTAGAAGTTGTAGATTATAGGATAATATTTTTCTGAAACCAAATTGTTTATTACAGAGTAGGTTGTTTGTTTCTAGGTGGAGGGTAATCAATCAATGATGATTTATTCCATGACTTTGCAGATGACGCAGCATAAAGAGATTGGTCTGTAATTTTAGACTAGACTGGGGTCTCCCTTTTTGAAGATAGGGATGACCATGGCTAGTGACTATAGGTTGGGTAGGGAGCTGGTCCTGAAAATTTTTTCAAAGATTATGCTTAGGGGTTCTGCTAAAACAGTGGAAAGCTTTTTTAAGAAGTATGCACATTTAATCTAGCATTTGATTTATCCTGGAAAATTCTACCAAAAATGATTCAAGGACACGACATTAAAAGCATCACTGAAGACTCCAAGATGTGGAAGTTTTCCCTTAAGAAAAGGAAATTTGCCTTCAACTTTGAAAGTAAGAATCTTTCTGGGAAATTAAAGACAGTGTCGGCTGGTGGCCCCCAGGGATAGAGCCTTCTCTGTGGGTGCGCCCACCCTCTGGAATCAACTCCCCTTGGAGTTCCGATTAGCGCCTGACCTTCGCACCTTCCGCCATGAATTAAAAACTTGGCTTTTCAAATCCCTTGACCTGGAGTGATGGGGTTTTAAGGGTTAAATTTTTTAGATTTTAGATTTTATTTTGTATTGTGGCTTGTGTTTTTATTATTGTGAGCCGCCCTGAGTCCATTGGGAGATAGGCGGCATATAAGCCGAATAAAATAAATAAATAAATAAATAAATAAATAAATAAATAAATAAATAAATAAATAATTGCCAATCCTCAAACTGTAACACCAGAGGAATAATTAGAAGCAGGGGCAAGAGCCCTGCAGGAATTATTCCTTGAAGAATGAAGGTTGCTATCTTTCTCACTGCCATCTCTTCAAGTGATTTAATCTGCAGAAAAGGTCAGAAGATTAACAGATGTTTAAGATGTTCAAGAAAAAACTTAAGTAGCAGTTACCGGGGTAACACGGAAGAAAGAGTGACATTAAAAAGTGTATTTTCAGCAAAGAGTGAGAGTTTCTAGGCAATGGACTCCAACACATTCTTCCTGGGGAGAAGATACCATGGGAACATTACAGAACATCATCTACATGGAAAAGATACATCACACAGAAAAATGAGTTGGTTTCTTCTGGCAATGAATCCTGTGGGATAGCAGTGAAAGTTGTTTGGAGATTCAGTTTGACAAAGTTCAGCTGAGGCAACCAAACTGGATTGGAAAGATCTGAGTGCTTTAGTAGGTGCTCCAAAATGTCTTTGTTATCAAGTTGGATAACTTGCGTAACCAAGTTGGGGATGTACATATCCAAATCCAATAGATTCAAACAATCAAATTGGTTTAATCTTCAAAAATGAGATTGATTCAGATTAGGATTTGTCTGATTTATTCATACTTACTTCTTATGCTCTTATAATAGATAAAATACTGCATATTATTGAGGTGAGAAGATGAGAATAAGCAAAGCAAATGAGTCCTATGTTGAGTAAAAAAAACACACCATATTTTTTCTCTCTCAAAAAATCTGCAGACAGCAGATTTATAAGGGATCAGACAGAACTGATCAGATTCAGGCAGGCAGACAGTCAAAAAGTGAATAGAATCACTTCATGCAGAAGACATCGGAGGTAGGGAGGAGAACTTGAGACCACCAGCTATGATAACTAGTTTCTCATCATATATAAACTATTTACAGTTCTTTTAGTGGGTTTATAGCATTCATAAATCATAAAATAAGATGTGCTACCTGGTTCCCCATCAGGACTTCTGTTTTCTTCTATTTATGTCTACTTAAGAGAAAAATGAGGGGGAAATGTGGTAGCTGTTTTCAAATATTTTGAGAGTTTTCACAGAGAAAACTTGAAATTATTCTGGTTCAGACCACACATCAGGAGGTACCTCATGACTGTATGAATGTCAGACAATAGAACAGGCTGCCTCATAAAGGGTAAGTTCTTCTTTGCTAGAGGCCTTTAGACAGATGCTAGATGATCATCCCTCAGTTATGTTCTAGTCTAGTGGATCCTATAGCAAGCAGTATGTTGTATTTCTGCAACCTTTGAAGTCTCTTAGATGACTTCTAAGATTCTTTCAGGTTCTATGAACTGGAAGGGTATGGTATTCCAATGTACCTATAATTTCTCTTTACAATCTCTCTTTGTTCCAGTATAAAGGAAGAGAACTTGTTTGGGTGTAGCATGACAAGTAAAATAACCTAGGGAAGGAAGGAGACAGGATTCAGTCTTCTCACCTATAAACACCTTTCCATATTAAAGCCACCTTCTTTATAATATCTCAGGAAAAATGGAAAGACAGCAGATATCATTGCTGTCTATAGAACACACTAGCATGGATCTGAATCAGTTACCATCCCATCAAGTAACATTCAACAGTGTACCTGATCAGTTTCAGATGTGGAAATGGGGGGACAGCAATAAATTGTCTTGAACTAATTTTGGGAATGTCATGTTAGCTGAGTCATCATGAGTCTTTTCATTTGGGTTGTTAGAATAATGAAATATCTTTCCCTTCTAATGGTGTTCCTCTTCCATATTTTATTCTTTTTTTAAAAAAAGATTTTATTAACAATAAACAAACATACATATACAAACATACACACATAAAAACAAACTATACATAAACAAACTGTACACTAAAATCAAGTCATGCAACTTGAGCTTTGTGAATGGAGCTACATCGGTTTTTTGTGTCCTTATGTCCCTTATTTCGTCTTCTTTTTCTCTAACCAATCGTACCATTTTTGCCAAATCAAATAGTAATCTGAGTCTTCTTTTTCTTGAATTTCTTTGGTAAGTCTGTCCATCTCCACACATTCCAATGTTTTTTGTATTGTTCTCTCTTCTGATGGCGTGTCTTCCAATTTCCACATTTGTGCGAAAGTAATTCTGGCTGCTGTAAGAATGTGTATTATCAGATATTATATTTCTTTTTCGTAGTATTTTGTCAATATTCGTAATAAATAAGTTTCTGGTCTAAGAGGCACTTTCTGTGTAGTAATTTCTTCCAGTTGTTTTTGGATCATTTTCCAGAATGTTTTAACCTTTGGGCATGACCACCACATGTGGTAATAGGTCCCTTTGCATGTTTTATATTTCCAACAGTTCTGTGTGGTGTTTGGAAACATCTTTGCCAGATGTGCAGGGGGGAGGTGCCACCTGTAGAACATCTTGTATGTGTTTTCTTTGTAAGGTACGGACATTGTCAATTTGGTGTTTATTTTCCATATTCTCTCCCAATTTTCTTATTTGATATTGTATCCAAAATTCTTGGCCCACGTAATCATATTTTCCTTCACTACTTCTTCCTCTAATTTGTATTTTAAGAAATAATTATATATTTTGGTTATTAATTTATCGTCAGATTGCAGTATAATTTTGTCTAATTCATTCCATTCTTTTTGGATTCCAAATTTTTCCCTATCCATTTTATATCTTGATTTTATCTGTAGGTACGGCCACCAATCAATGTCCATACCTTGCTGTCTGAGCTCTTCTCTTGATTTCATTTCTCATTTTGTATTTGTTGTGGCCCCGCCCTCTGAGCCTGTCCCATCGGAGGAAGAAAGCTCCGAGCATGAGGAAGAGGAGTCAGCCAGGCCTCCCTCTCCAGGGCCCTCCCCTCTGGCACTGTCTCAGGTGCCGGCCGAGGGAGAGGAGATTAACAGAGAGACAGGTGGCTCGGATGAGAGTGAGGGAGAAACATCATTCTTGGACGCACGCCTCCGAAGGCATGATAAACGATTGCAGCAGCTCAGGATGCATGCTAGGGATTAGAACTGAGTCACTGGACCACACCCCAGAGACTATATAATAGAGGGTGGTGGCCAGTGATCTTTGTGACGAACAAAGTAAATCTTGGATAGTCACTAAAGCCTCGTCTGGAACTGCTGAGAGAAATATTTATTGTTGTTGGACGTTTGGACGCTAAGTATGTTATCTGTCTGTTTTCTGTGGAAATAAACGCACTTGGCAGACGGTGTGTAAATCACTGCCAAAGTTGGAGATAAGGACCTGGGTGTGTGCCAAAGTGTTTCCTTAACCCTCGGCTGGCTGTGTGTGTATGTGTGTGTATGGGGACAGATCATCTTGTTTGTCACCCCATACTCCATCGTTAACCCACGATGGACCAACAGCTGCAGCAGCAGATACAGCAGATTCTGGAAGCCAATCAGCTTCTGCAACAGCAAGTAGCACAGCTAACTGCCCAACTTGCTTTGGGAAATGCTCCTGCAGCTCCACCTCCTCCCCCTCCCCCTCCGAGATGCCCAGTGAACGTGCCAGATCGGTTTTCTCGGCAGCAGGAGATGTTCCCGGCCTTCTTGGGACAATGCCAACTGTTCATGGCAATGAGGCCGGAGGATTTTCTGGATGACCGGGCTCGGGTGGCATTTGTTATCAGCTCCCTCTCTGGCACTGCTGCCCGATGGGCCATGCCCCTGTTGTTGCAAGATAGCCCCTTGCTCCTGGACTATCAGGGCTTTTTACAACACCTGCGCACCATGTTTGAAGACCCCCTCCGGGTGCAGATGGCAGCGAGGCGCATCAAGGACCTCCGCCAAGGCAAGTGCCCCCTGCAGGACTATATTGCGGAGTTCCGACTGCTAGGCCAGGATTCGGCTTGGAATGAGGTGGCGCTGATGGACGCCTTCCAGGACGGCCTCTCCGACGAGATGCAGGACGAGCTGGTTCATGTGGAGGTGCCACCGACCCTCTACGCACTGGTGACCCAATGCCTGTGCATCGACGCCCGCCTGCAACGGCGACGGCCCCGTCGGGCTCTTCCAGAACCACCGACAGCGTCAGCACCCCCGCGTTTCGCACCGACAGCGCTCCGGACCGTACCGCATTTTGTGGTGACGGCTGAGGAGCCCATGGAACTCGGAGTAGCCAGACCTCAACTGATGGCCCAGGAGCGGATGTGGAGACATCAAGGGGGGTTGTGCCTCTATTGCGGCGAGGTGGGACATTTTGCCGCCTCGTGTCCCCGCAAGCGGAGTGGACCGCTCAAGCCTGTTCCGGAGTCTCAGCGTGACCAGCCGGGAAACGAGCCAGGCCTGGCCTAGGGGAAACTCTGGGTCAGGCACGTGACCATGCCCTGCCGGAGTCGGCGGCTGTGGACTGTGAGCCCCCTCGGCACCTGATTTTGAACACCCAGGTGTTGTTGGCTAACCGGTCGGAGGGGCTCCAGGCGCACACGCTGGTGGACTCGGGGGCCACCCCGAACTTTATGGACCAGGCCTTTGTGGCCCATTACAAAGTCCCCTTGGTTCCAGTGGTCCCTCCGTTGAGGGTCGAAACTATCGATGGGCGGGAACTCATGGCGGGGCTCATCAAATTCGCTACCCAGCCCTTGCGCCTCGCCATTGGGAACCACAAGGAGACGATCCAGTTTTACGTAACGGCGGATCTGCACTTTCCCTTGGTCCTGGGGATGGCCTGGCTTCGGGCGCACGACCCTCAGGTGGCGTGGTCGAGAAATGCCATCTCGTTCCCGAGCCTGCAGTGTGTCGACCACCTTCGCCACACCTGTGCCGGCCAGGACGTCTCTGCCTCGAACGTCTCCTTGCCTCCGGAGCTGATGCCCTTCGCCGACGTGTTCAGCGAGAAGGAGGCGGACCGCTTGCCCCCGCACCGACCCTACGACTGCGCGGTGGACCTAATGCCCAACGCGCCCCTGCCCTCGGGATGCCTGTACTCCATGTCGGAGCCCGAGCTGGCCGCCTTACGGGACTTTCTGGAAAAGAACCTGGCCCGTGGGTTCATCCGGCCTTCGACCTCCCCGCTCTCGGCCCCAGTCCTCTTGGTTAAAAAGAAGACGGGGGACTTGCGCCTGTGTTGTGACTACTGGCGCTTGAATGCCATCACAGTGCGAAATCGCTACCCCCTGCCGCTGATCCCGGAGCTGATGGAGAGGTTGCGGGAGGCCTCGATCTTCACTAAGCTCGATCTCCGAGGGGCCTACAACCTGGTGCACGTGCAAGAGGGGGACGAGTGGAAGACGGCGTTCGGCACTCGGTACGGACACTTCAAGTATACCATCATGCCATTCGGGTTGACCAACGCCCCTGCGGTCTTCCAGCACTTGATGAACAACGTGTTCCGGGACATGCTGAATCGGTTCATGGTGATCTACTTGAATGACATTTTGATCTATTCCCGGACCCCGGAAAGTCACCTCCAGCATGTCCGCCAGGTCCTGCAGCGCCTGGGGGAGCACCAGCTCTATGCGAAGTTGGAGAAATGCTACTTCTTCCAGACTTCCATAGAGTTCCTCGGGCACATCATCACCCCCGAGGGCATCACGATGGACCCGCGCAAGGTGGAGGCCTTGCGCAGTTGGGAACCCCCGCGTCGGGTGAAGGACGTCCAGCGTCTGTTGGGATTTGCCAACTACTATCGGACCTTCATCCTGGGCTTCGCCACCCTGACCTTGCCATTGACCCAGCTCCTTCGGAAGAAGGTCCCGTTCCAGTGGGCGCCCCCGCAGCAGCAGGCCTTCGAGGTCCTCAAGCAGGCCTTCCTCCCGGAGCCAGTCCTGAGGCACCCCAATCCACACCGTCCGTTCGTGGTTGAGATGGACGCGTCCAATGTGGTGATTGGGGCGGTGCTGCTACAGGCTCCGGTGGATGGCGGCACTCTTTTCCCCTGCGCTTACCACTCCCAGAAACTCAACCCTTCCGAGTGCAACTACACCATCTGGGAAAAGGAGTTGCTGGCTATCAAGGCCGCGTTCGAGGCTTGGCGACATCACCTCGAGGGGGCCCGACACCAGATGGAGGTGCGGACGGACCATCGGAACCTGGAGCACCTCAGCAGGGCCAGGAAGTTGAACCAGCGGCAGATCCGGTGGTCGTTGTTTTTCGCCCGGTTCAACTTCCACGTCACATACGTTCCGAGCAACCTCAACCAGAGGGCGGATGCGCTATCCTGTAAGCCGGAATACTTTTGCCCCAAGGACTTCCTCCCCCCCGGACGGTGCTGCCAGCAGACTCCTTGGCCGCGGTCCAGGAACCGGTGGACCTGTGGGCTCAGGTGCTGGAAGCGCAGCGACGGGACGACTGGTTGCAGCAGCAGAGAGTGGACGTCAGCCCCGCGTCCCAATGGACCGTGGAGGAGGGCTTGCTCAGACACCGGGGTCGGCTGTACGTGCCCACGAGTCCGCTCCGAGCCCTCGTCATGAACCAGTGCCATGACAACCCCGCGGCGGGGCACTTCGGCTTCTTTAAGACTTTGAACTTAGTGATGCGGACTTTTTGGTGGCCTCGGGTACGGCACGACGTGCACGCCTACGTGACATCCTGTGTGATGTGCCGACAGGCCAAAGCCGCGTCCGGCCCCCCTCCTGGACTCCTCCAGCCACTGCCGACACCGGAGAGACCGTGGGGAGCCATCTCCATGGACTTCCTGACAGACAAGCCTGATGGCCGCGCTGGAGGTGCAGGTGTGCCTGTCGTCGTCGCACCATCCGGAGACTGACGGGGGCACGGAGAAGGTCATCGGCATACTGGAGCAGTACCTCCGCTGTTTTGTCAACCAGCAGCAGGACAACTGGGCCGAGTACCTTCCCCTGGCGGAGTTCGCTTTTAATAACTCCCAACACACCTCCACCCAGATGACCCCATTCCATGCCAACATCGGATACCATCCACGGCTTTTCCCGTTGACCATCATGGACTCCCCTGTTCCCGAGACCCGGGACTTCCTCTCAGAGCTGCAGGCGGTGCAGCAACTGGTGCGGCGGCAGCTGATCCGGGCGAAAGAGGATTATAAACGGTTCGCCGATCACGCCCGCCGGGCGACGCCACCGCTGGAAGTAGGAGATCGGGTGTTGTTGTCCACGAAACACCTCCCCACGGACCGGCCAGTGAGGAAACTGGCCCACCGCTTTATCAGTCCCTTCCCTATCGAGGCTGTCATCAATCCGGTGGCCTACCGGTTGACTCTACCCCTCTCCATGCGGCTCCACCCCGTTTTTCATCGGTCTCTCCTGGTCCCTGAGGCCCCTGCGAGCCATCTCCGCCACCCGCCGACGCCTGCCCCCCCAGCTGCAGCCGACGAGGACGACGCCTCAACATATGAGGTGGACAGTATCCGGGACTCCTGTTGGCTGAAGGGGCGCTTCCAATACCTCATCGCCTGGAAGGGGTACGGGCCCGAGGATTTCACCTGGGTGGACGCATCTGCCGTTCAGGCCCCTGACCTGGTGCGAGCTTTCCACAAACAGTTCCCGTCCCGACCCCATCCCGACCGTCAGACCCGGGGGTAGGGCCCTGCGGTGGGGGATAGTGTTGTGGCCCCGCCCTCTGAGCCTGTCCCATCGGAGGAAGAAAGCTCCGAGCATGAGGAAGAGGAGTCAGCCAGGCCTCTCTCTCCAGGCCCCTCCCCTCTGGCACTGTCTCAGGTGCCGGCTGAGGGAGAGGAGATTAACAGAGAGACAGGTGGCTCGGATGAGAGTGAGGGAGAAACATCATTCCTGGACGCACGCCTCCGAAGGCGTGATAAACGATTGCAGCAGCTCAGGAGGTGTGCTAGGGATTAGAACTGAGTCACTGGACCACACCCCAGAGACTATATAATAGAGGGTGGTGGCCAGTGATCTTTGTGACGAACAAAGTAAACCTTGGATAGTCACTAAAGCCTCGTCTGGAACTGCTGAGAGAAATATTTATTGTTGTTGGACGTTTGGACGCTGAGTATGTTATCTGTCTGTTTTCTGTGGAAATAAACGCACTTGGCAGATGGTGTGTAAATCATCTCCAAAGTTGGAGATAAGGACCTGGGTGTGTGCCAGAGTGTTTCCTTAACCCTCGGCTGGCTGTGTGTGTGTGTGTGTGTGTGTACGGGGACAGATCAGTATTCAACAATTCATCATATGTTTTCATTTTATCTATATCCACTGTATTCGGGTAAATTTGGGCTTCCATGGTTGATATCCATTTTGGGATTTTGTCGTAATGTTTTCTCCTTATTTCCATCCAGATTTTTGCCAATGCATCTCTAATATAATGTCTCCTAAAATGTTTATGTTGCCTGGGTTTTTCCTCCCATAAAAATGTGTGCCATCCTTTTAAGAGATCGAATCCTTCTAATGCTAACATGCATTTATTTTTGAGTGTTATCCAGTCCTTTATCCAAGTTAATGCTGTTGCATTATAGTAAGTTAGCCAGTCTGGTAATCCTAGACCACCCCTCTCTCTGGTATCTTGCAGATGTTTCAATTTAATCCTAGCTCTTTTTCCTTGCCATATGTATTTTAAGATCATTTTGTCAAGATCTTTGAAATATGATTTTCCTGGATTTATTGGTATTGTTCTAAATAAATAAATATAATATTTTTGGTAAAACTGTCATTTTAATCGATGTGATTTTACCTAAAAATGATAGTCTCAGTTTAGTCCATACCTCTAAGTCCTTTTGAATTTGTTTGGCCAGTTTGTTGTAATTATCTTCTTTAAGAGTTAAAACTTTATTGGTGAGCCAAATTCCAAGGTATTTTATTTTGGTTGTTGTTTGTATTTCTAACGTCTCTTCTAATTCTTTCTCCTGTGTTTTCGTCAAATTTTTAGTTAATAATTCTGTTTTCTGTCTATTAATTTTCAGTCCTGCCACTTCACCATATTGTTCTACTTTCCTTAATAGTTTTATTCCTGATTGTTTTAGGCGGTCTAAAATTAATACTACATCATCGGCGAACGCTTGTAATTTGTACTCTTGGTTTTTTGTTCTTAATCCTTTTATATCCTTATCATTCCTAATTTCATTCAACAATGTTTCCAATGCTAATATAAATAATATAAGGGATAGAGGACATCCTTGTCTCACCACCTTAGATATTTTGACTTGGTCTGTTGTCTCTCCGTTTATCCATATTTTCATGAATTGATTGGAGTATATTGTTTTAATCATATTTAAAAATTTGTCGCCTGTTCCCATTTTTTCTAATTGTAATATTAAGAATGTCCAATTAAGGTTATCAAACGCCTTTTGTGCGTCGAGGAAGAGTAAGGCCATTTGTTCATCTGATTTTTGCTCGTAATATTCCAGAACGTCAATTATTGTTCTTGTATTGTTTTTTATCTGTCTGTTTGGAATTAATCCATTTTGATCTGGGTGGATATAATCAACAATAAGATTCTTCATTCTCTGTGCCATAATTGATGTAAATAGTTTATAGTCGACGTTCAGAAGCGATATGGGTCTGTAATTTTTAATTTGGGTGAAGTCTGAATCTTCCTTGGGTATCAGTGTGATAATCGTCTCTGTCCATGATTTCAGGATTTTGGCTTCTAGAATTGCTTCATTCAGGACCAGTAGTAAGATGTTATCTATTGACTGATTTTCTATTTTGTAAAATTCCGCCGGAATGCTGTCTGGACCTGGTGTTTTATTGTTATTCTGTTTCTTCCTTGCTTCAATTAACTCTAACATTGATATTGGTCTGTTCAGTAGATCTCTTTGGATTCATTTATTTCTTGAATATTAGTTTTATTTATATACTCTTTAACTTTCTCTATGTGGATTATTTCCTGGGCGTATAATTCCTGATAAAAACTCTTAGCAATTCGTTTCTTTTCCTCATTCGTATGTTGCATTTGCCCTTGTTCATCTTGTAATTGATATATTAGTCTTTGTTCCTTTTCTTTCTTTAATTTATAGGCCAACCACCGTCCTGTTTTATTGGCACATTCAAATTGGTTTTGTTTTGTCATTTTAATTTTCCTTGCTATTTCTGTTGTTGTTATTAAATTTATTTCATGTTTAATGAGGTTTATTTTCATATTTTGTTTTGTTTTCTTCCATATTTTGTTCTTAATCACCTCCATCCCTTGTTCCTTGGTGAGAAAAATGATTTTTTTCCACAAAATTCTAAAACAATTCCTAAATAAATAATTTAGAAACTAAACCAAGGTCAGAGTTTAGAAATCTAGTTATATTATTAAATTAAAATATTGCATATTTTAACAACTGAATATATCTTACATGCTGCTATGACTGAAAAAATGTACACCAGTGAACAAAAACATAAGTAAAAATGCATCAAAAAAACTGGGCCAGATAATATTTTATTCTACTTTATGAACCCTCCATTTTGCAAACAATTAAAGGGCATCCTTACCAAAATAATACAAATGTGCAACAGATACTCATCTTCGTGCTGCCTGGAAGAGCATTTTCCATCCGCCTGTCTGCAAGTATTATATCAAATTTATCTCTTTTCTATTATAGTCATATAATTCCAGCAGGTCATTCTTTGCACAGCCTCTCTTGATTAATTAAAGTTTCATTTCAAACCTTTAATAGACCAATCAATAATTTAGGTAGCAAAGAAATTGTTTTCTGGGAAAATTGCAGGATAGACTTTTCTAAAATCAGAAGGTTGCTTGAATCTTTTGCTTGATGCAATAAAAGGTGAGATTTCAAACAGAATGGCAGGTTGGATTTCATGTGACAGGTTAAGCAATATCTATGAACATAGAACATGGAAGAGAACATAGAGCTCTTCTGGTGGATGTAAACTTCTTTTTTGGTGGGAGTACACTGTATATTCATATGGCACATCCTAGATTATTCCAGTTTTGTAATTTTCTGTCCTGGGTATTAGCCCCCTACCCCCAAACTGAATGTCAGAAGTAGGTAACCTTGGGTATTTGAAGTAACATCATAAAATGGATGCTGTCTCATTACAGATGTGGGGAAGAATGGATAAAGAGAGGAATATTCTTTAGGGGGTTTTTTTTGGTAACTGGTATCTGCATATGGTATGATTGTACCATTATAAAATTTATCTTTTCTCCACCTTAAAATGACAGGAAGGAACTAGGAAGACTGGTGGGCCAAATGCTGGAGCCGATGATGGGGTTTAAGAGGAAGGACAATTGAAAGCACACATCAAAGACCACTTTGAATATCTTGCTCCCATGAAAGCATTATAAATAGTATATTAAAGTAGTGGCATGTCTTGTTTTCCCAGAGTTGTGTCCAACACATGTAGTCCACATGGATATATCAGTTTTCTTTGCAACAATTTTTCAGCTTTACCAGAGTACATGTTTTAACTTTTATTTCTTTTTGAAATTTAGATAATTAATTAAAAAAACATCATGGGTGAACCAAGAGCACTACTCAGGTAACCCTGAAGACACAGATAAATCTTCAAGTGCTTTAATGACCAGCCCTCTCTCCCCCACCCACGCCTTCACTCACCCTCACCCTCTGCCTCTGTTGGATCACCGTTCGCCATTCGCTTACCCCGCCCACCCCCAATTTACTGCTGCCTCTGGAGTCCCAGCTGATGGCTAGAGGGGAAAAAACTGTTTAAATTATTGCCACGGAGCTTCAAAGGGCCGCCCTACAGGTGATCAGTGTTAACAGAAAACAAATGAGAAGATTGGTGCCTGCAAAAATAGAAAAAACAGCCTCTTTCAGCGTCAGCATAGGTTAATTAGCATAAGTTGATTAGCTGCAAAGTGCTGGAGCAATTTTTTTTCCCTAGCTAAAACGAAACTGAAAGGGTCTTTGCTGCAACGTGACAAAATGAGGCAGGGAGAGAGATTTCTTTTTCTTTTTGCTCAGCAAAAAAGGTAGGTGCAAACAATGAGAAATTTAGGGAAAAAGAGGAGAGTTCAAGATTTTAAAACACAAAAGAAAAAAAGCTCTATTTAACTAGGGAATTGTAATAATTGAGATACTATTAATTGTATATTGTGTTGAAAGCAGAAATGGTTAAGTTGTGGTTTGGAGGAATATATGGGGGAAATTATTTGGTTTATTATTATTGGTAAATATAATTAATTGATTTGTAAGAAATTGGATTGCATGGAAATAATTGGAACATTCATGTTCATATTGATTAATATACAAAAAAGACAGTTATATAACTAATTGATTTATATTAAAATGTTGAATTTGTATTAAACAACTGTATTACATAATTACATAATCAACCAATGTGAAGAGGGATATAAAAATAGAAGAGGTATAATATAGAACAGAAGAGAAAAATTGAATTTGATTAAGATTAGAGATGAGGATGAAGGGTAATATTGGTTTTTTAAAAAAAATAGATGAGGAATAAATATGGCAAAAAGGAAATATAGAAAGTGTAAATTTAATTGAAATGACTAAACACTGTGTTGGAAGAAATATCCTTCTGGGTTCTGCTCCAAGTGGGGAAAAAGACACTGGAAACATGGAGACTGCTTGGAAAGATGGTTTAATGGTGGACAGGATCACATGGCTTGAATTCCTGAATAGAAAAGGGGCAGATACAGTAAATCCTCGGGTTTTTATGCTCTCTCTGGCTTTGCATTTCTTGGGGCCCCAAAAGAGTATCCTGATTGGTTGTCAGACTCCCAAGGGGTGGGGGTCTTAGCTAGCCTTGCTGGCTGATGGTCACATGTGCTTCCCAGGTTACATGTGGTGAGTTTCGGTTGCTAGATGGGGCCCATTGTGTTAGTTTCTGTTGCTATTGTGTTGCAAATGTCCTTTGACAAAGGATTGACTTTCTGCCTCTGGCCCATTAACAAAGGGTGGGGGGCAGGAAGGTGGGAGCTGCTTTGTCTGTAAGATATGGTTCTCCATTTCTCATCCAGGGAAATATAATATTCTGCCTTTTTAATATTTCATTCTTCTAGGAAAGGGGTGGGTGCTAACCTCCTACAACTGTTTAAATTTGTGAACCGGCCAAATACTCTGTTCAAAGAAAATACATTCTATGTTTGTATGTGTGTTTCTAATTATTGCTATTTATTCATATTTGTTCTCTTTTATTCTTTAAAGTTTAACAATTCATTCTTTATCTTAATATCTTTATATTTGTTTGGGTTTGGCTTTCTTCCCTTTCATCTTTTTTATTGTACAGCAATCTTTCTCCTCAAACCTACCACCTCTGTCTTTTCTTTCCTTCTTACTTTCTCTTCCCCCCATTTTCTTCTCCCTACTTCCTCTTCCTTTCTCCTTCCCCTCCTCTCTTCCTCCCTCTCTTACCCTCACTCCTCCTCTAATTTCCCTTCCCTTCCTCATCCCTCTCTATTGCTGTATCCTTTTATGCATATGGACTACTCAGAGGGCTGAAAAAGTTATTTTTGACTGGTCCTCGCACTTTTGACCAGTCCTCGAACTTACGACTGTCCTCACAATTTACGTTTTTGCCCTATCTTGTCACCATGGTGAAGAGAAGCAGTTGTGAAATGAGTGACACGGTTGTTAAGAATGCTACAATGGGCATAAATGATGACCAGTCATAACTGCAAAGACCGGTCAAAAGTGCGAGGACTTGTCAGAAATCACTTTTTTCAGCCCTCTGGGTAGTCCTTTTGTGCACAGGGACTACTCAGAGGGCTGAAAAAGTTATTTTTGACTGGTCCTCACACTTTTGACTAGTCCTCGAATTTACGACTGTCCTCACATTTTACGTTTTTTGCCCTATCTTGTCACCATGGTGAAGAGAAGCAGTTGTGAAATGAGTGACATGATTGTTAAGAATGCTGCACAGGCATAAATGTGAGGATGGTCATAAATGTGAGGACCAGTCAAAAGTGCGAGGACCTGTCAGAAATGACTTTTTTCAGCCCTCTGAGTAGTCCCTATACACACAGCCATGGCCACCCGGTCACATGACCAGCTAGCCACGCCTACCCAGTCACATGACCTCCAAGCTACGCCCACAAAATAAGCCATGCCCACAGAACCGGTAGTAAAAAATTTTAGAGCCCACCCCTGGTTGGGGGTCACCACAACATGAGGAACTGTATTAAAGGGTCGCGGCATTAGGAAGGTTGAGAACCACTGCTCTAAAAGGATGCAAATGACCAGCTGTCTGCAAGAAATATAAATCCTTACATTCCCCACTATCCTGTCAGAACTGAAGAAGCTTCTTGGATGAGAAGCAAAACATCTTCAGAAGAAAAATCAAGAAAGTCCAGTTGTCTCCTGAAAAAGCACCTTTGGGACAAACATCATGGGTGCACTTACAAAGTTTTTAAGAGCTCCTTTCATAACACTAGTGTTTCTCATCCTCAGCAATTTTAAACTGCGTGAAATTCAGTTCCCTGGTGACTTGGGAATTCTAGCAGTTGAAGTTCACACATCTTAATGTTGCTAAGGTTGAGAACCACTAATATAGGGCAGCAGTCCCCACTTTTTTTGGCACCAGGGATCGTTTTCATGGAAGACAATTTTTCCATGGACTGGTGGGGGAGGGGGATGGTTTTGGTTTTGCTCGCTGGCACCTGCTCACCTCCAGCTGTGTGGCCTGGTTCCAACAAGCCAGGGACTGGTACCAGACCATGCCCCAGGGGTTGGGGACCCCTCATATAGGGGATATTTACCAAATACTCACTGTTCTTTTTCATTCTTGGATCACTGAATGGCTGAATCATTTTTTTCTGTACTTCCATCTTCTTCTCACTTATTCAAGCAGAATATCAATCTGGGGAGTTCTGGGACCTGAAGCTCACACAGCTTGAAGTTGTGAGATTGAGAAAACTTGCATAACATGTGGTGAGAGTGTTGTTTCTTGTTCACTCAAAAATCTATTATAGTTCCAGCACTGAAAGTTGCAAAAGATCTTTGGACCACCTTGGGAAGTGAGTGTGATTTTTATCTTTATTCACATAATAAAATTTTGGGTAAAGATAATCTCATTTTGAAAATTGCAAACAACTAGTTTCCGCTCATGGAAAAATAGGTTCATCAATACTTTAGAGAAAATTAACTGCTATCTAATGTTTAAACTATTTGAGCTATTGTACAAAAAATTTGAATTGCCAAAATGCAGAATGGAAATTGTACCAAATTAAAACATCTGTTGATTTTATAATTTGGTCCTAAAACCCTTGAATTATTACTCACATGGAAAGATCTTTTGAATAAATTCTAATCTACGGATCTTCTAATAGATAATTAAATAATGCTTTAAGTTTTTTTAAAAAGAATTTTAAAGGAGCTGGAATTTATTTATCTATTTATTGAATTTATATACCACCCATCTCACTGTCGAATGACTCTTGGCAGCTTGCAACATCATAAAACAGCAATATAAAAATTAGCATGTTGAAATGTTAAAAACATTGAATATTAAAAGTTAGTTTAAAAGCTAGATAAGAAGGAACCAATACACAAACAGTGGAGGTGGGATCTTCTTCTTAGTCTAGTAACTACCTCTGGATGCCTGAATAGCCTGAATAGCCAAATATTATGGAATACCTAAAATATTAAGTTCCTTCTGATCTTAAGATAAATTTAACAACCTTAACAAATATTTTCATGTTTCTTAGACCCCTTCCCCCCAGAAAATACTTTTCAAAAAATTACTCTCAACTACACTGTAAGAAAACATTTGAACATATGGCAGGCTTTTAAAGTTTAAAGATATGAACCAAGCTTTGAAGATTATACCAGGAATTTGGAATTTATCAAAGTGTAAAGAGCCATGAATTTTCAGAGGAAAAAAAAATGATTCTGGTAGAATAAAAAAAATTACATCATTCTGACTTTACAGTCTTGGATTGATTATATATATTCAGCTTTCACTTTTGAACTAGCTCTCTGACAAGGGTCTAGGACTGTGATGGCGAACCTATGGCACGCGTGCCACAGGTGGCTCGTGGAGCCATATCTGTGGGCATGCGAGCATTGCCCTAGCTCAGCTCCAGTGCGCATGCGCACATCAGCCAACTTATTTTCGTGCCTTCTGGGCCCACTGGAAGTCGGGAAATGGGTCATTTCCAGCCTCCAGAAGGCCTCAGGAGGGGAGGCTGTGTTTGCCCTCTCCAGGCTCCTAGAAAGGCTCTGGAGCCTGAGGAGGGCAAA
Source organism: Arizona elegans (assembly GCA_022577455.1). Taxonomy (NCBI): domain Eukaryota; kingdom Metazoa; phylum Chordata; class Lepidosauria; order Squamata; family Colubridae; genus Arizona; species Arizona elegans. The sequence goes on from JAKOOJ010000009.1 coordinate 53,749,545, forward strand.
AAAACCGGGCCTACTGGGCCCACCGTACCATCGAGTCCCAAAAGCAGGGGTCATGCAGGGTGGTCGCGCATACATGCATGGGGGCGGAGCGCATTGAATTATGGATGTGGGCACACGTGCACGCGACCCCTCGCGCTCCCCTCGCTTTTGGCACACAACGGCAAAAAGGTTAGCCATCACTGGTCTAGGACAAATCACTGTGGCCAACTCACCATACCTAACTTGCCACAGTTAATTTGCCATGACCAACTTGCTACTGCCAACTTGCTGCAGGATAACTCGCTGTGGGACAAGAGTTACACTAATATCAAAGAAATATGAAATAGAATAATTAAAGAAAGGATTCAAAAGGAGGGAGAGAATGAAATGTGCATGGCAGAAAGTAAAATAATTTTATATATTTATTTACTTTAAATAAATAAATAGAATTGTCTTGCAGCAAACTGTCCCATGATGAGTTGGCCATGGTGAGTAGTCCTGCAGTAAGTTGGCTACGGCAAGTTGGCCGTGGCGAATTGGCCATGACAAGTTGGCTGCAGCGAGTTGGCTATGGCAAGTTGTCCCATTTCACTCTGACAATCAGATGGAAAGACTGATCAATATCTTTTTGTGCATCAAAGTTTAAAAAAAGAATCTCACCTAGGCACTCCACTGAGATAGGTAAAACCTTGGTCTGAACCATTGTCAGAATATAGTAGGCCTGAATTCTTAGCTCAAGAAATAATGTTCTTCATTGTCAGTTAGAAAAATTGCTGTATTGGCTAGAATGTATTTTTATCTTACTGACCCAGACAGATGCATCCTATTATTCTCCTATATGCTGTCTCAGATGTCACATGAAGATAACATATGATACTCCCTTTCTGTACTATCTCACCCCCAATGTCTGGAAGAAACAGTTTAGTTCCTTATCTTACCATATATATCATGTATAACACCCCTGGGTGGTCGCTCCCGAACATTCTCCAGGCGCCACGGGGCTTGGACCTCTGGGGGACGGTAGCGACAACCCTGTGGTGCCGATGGTGCTACAAGCGAGCCCAAGAACCCTGCACTGTAGGAAAGAAGGTCTGAACAATTCCTGGCCAGGACATGAGGAGTGAACATGCCTCAGGCGAGTATGCATTAAAGTGTGTGGTACCTGTCTCACTTGAAGACAGAAGAGGGGGACTGATCACTCTCCTGGACTCGGGGCGGAGGCCCTAAAGTAGTCCGTGTTAGGTTGTGTGGGTGGTTAAGTCACTGCAGTTCTCGTTCATGACCGTGAGCTTCGGGGCGGCGAGTCAGTGACAGTGTGATAGGATGGGGGGAAAACAGAGCGTGCCCAACACACCATTGGCATGTATGTTAAAAGGATTTGACACTTATTTTAATGACCCCTCATATCCAAAAGGGACAAAGGATAGGTTGAAGTTTTTGTGTGAAACTGTGTGGCCACGATTGGGAACAGGCTGGCCGCCTCAAGGTTCCTTCAAGGAGGAGATAGCGGATGACCTGCGGGGTGTAATAGCAGTATATCAGGACCAATTCCAATTCTCTGACCAATTCCCTTATGTAGACCAATGGGTAAATGCTTTGACTGAAAGGGCAGATGATTTGTTGCAATGTCAGGCAGAGATGGTTCGGCTATGCGTAGCCCGACCAGGGAATAGATGATTGAGGGTGAAGCCCATGAAGGGAGGAGATGTGAAGGAAAGAAAGACTGAGAGATATACCATGAGGAAGAAAGTTTTTGTAGAGGAACAGGAGGAAGTTATGAGATCCCCTCCGTGTGCTCCGCTGTTGCCGCCCTTGGTACCTCCACAGGCACAGGCACAGGGACCGGTTGGAAATGGAGATGGGCATCAAAGAAGAGCCAGTGATGGTGCCACGGGAGTGAAGGTTAAGTTGGGTCCCTCAGCCAATGGTAGTGGGCAGAGTGAAGATGATGAAGAGACTCTAGGGGCTGTGGGTGGAGAGGAAGTCGTAGGAGTACAGACCCGTTTGGCTATGGCAAAAGCGGAAGCTGCCAAACGAGAGTTTCTTGCACCACTACGCCAGGTAGATCAGCAAGTGGTTAATCAGCAAGGGCAGGTGGAATACCGACCCCTTTTTCAATATGTGCCATTTACCACTACTGATCTCTTGAATTGGAAACAGCACTATGGGCCGCTAACCACTAAGCCTACGGAGATGGCAGATTTATTCCAAACTAGTATGCAGACACATAACCCGACTTGGCAGAATGTACAGCAGTTGCTGAATACTTTATTGACCCCTGAAGAAAGGGAAAAATGGAAGGCAGCTATTCAGAAGTGTGTGAAAGCTAGATTTCCGAATGTCGAGGACATTCAGTCGCAATTGTTGGAACTGGCTCCAATAATCAATCCGGGATGGGATCCCAGGCACCAACAACACATGACCCATATAAAGGAATATCAGAATTTGGTAATAGAGGCTCTTAGACAGGCAGGAAAACCCCCGGTGAACATGTCCAAACCTTCGTTGGTAACTTAGGGAGCAGATGAAAGTCTGGAAAGTTTTCTTCAAAGATTGATTGAGGCATATGAATTGTATATGCAGGTGGATCCGAGACATGCGGATAATGTAAGGATGCTGAATGAGAGGTTTATAGCCCAGAGTTATGAAGATATTAGGAGGAAGCTGCAGAGATTGGAAGGGGCTCTGGGGAAGAATACAAGTGAGTTGCTGGAAGTTGCAAGGAAAGTATATGCGAATAGAGACAAGGTGGAAAAGAAGGAAAAGGATGCAAGGATGCAAAAGAAGGCGGAGTTGTTGGCTGTGGCATTACAAGGATTATTATTATTATTATTATTATTATTATTATTATTATTATTATTATTATTTTATTTCTATACCGCCCTTCTCCTGAAGGACTCAGGGCGGTGTACAGCCAATTTAAAAACACAAGACACAACAATGATTAAAAATTAAAATAATTAAATAGATTTGGCCGATTTAAAACCCCAAAAATTTAAAATACCCCAATTTAAAATTATTATGTTGATAGCCTGGCCTGGCGGAACAACAGGGTCTTCAATCTCACCCAGAAGACCACTGGGAGCCAGTGCAGCTCACGCAGGAGGGGTGTCACGTGGGCACAACGAGTTGCGCCCATAACCACCTGCACGGCCGCATTCTGGACCAGTTGGAGCCTCCGAGTGCTCTTCAAGGGGAGCCCCATGTAGACAGCATTACAATAGTCCAGCCGGGAGGTGACAAGGGTATGAGTGACCATGCGCAAGGCGTCCCGGTCCAGAAAGGCTGCAACTGGCGGATCAGGCGAACCTGATAAAAGGGCCCCCTGGCCACGGCCGTCATATGGTCTTCTAAAGACAGCCGTGCGTCCAGGAGGACACCAGATTGCGAGCCCTCTCTGTGGGGGGCAAAGATTCACCCCCAATAATCAGCGATGGCACCTGCTGACTATATCGGGACGCTGGCAGCCACAGCCACTCAGTCTTGGACGGGTTGAGTCTGAGCCTGTTCCTCCCCATCCAGACCCGCACGGCCTCCAGGCAGCGAGACATCACATCAAGGGCATCGTTGGGGTGGTCTGGGGTGGAGATGTACAGCTGAGTATCATCAGCGTACAGATGACACTTCACCCCAAAACCACAGATGATCTCACCCAGCGGCTTCACATAAATGTTGAACAGAAGGGGTGAGAGGACTGACCCTTGTGGCACTCCCCATGCGAGACGCCTCGAGGTTGACCTCTGCCCCCCTGCCAACACGAACTGTGAGCGGTCAGAGAGGAAGGAGGAGAACCACCGCAGAACGGTGCCCCCTATTCCTAACCGTCTCAACCGCTGCAGCATGGTACCATGGTCGATGGTATCAAAAGCCGCTGAGAGATCTAATAGGACTAGGACAGAGGAGCAACCCCTGCCCTGAGCCCTCCAGAGATCATCCACCAACACGACCAATGCCGTTTCTGTGCTGTGCCCCTGCCTGAAGCCCGACTGGCACGGGTCTAGATAGATAGCTTCATCCAGGTGCCCGGGCAGTTGTCGTGCCACCACACCACAACAACCTTCGCTACAAAATGTAGGGCAGGGTCGCTGCCACGTGGCAGGGAGCCAGGTATGCAGTCAGCAAACCCATCTGCACCCCACGGCCCCACTTCACAAAGAGGGACTCACATCCGGCTATCTGAGGTACAGTGGTCTCCCTCGGACAAAGACTCTCCCTAATAATCACCGCCACTCCCCCACCCCTGCCCTGGGCCCTTGGCTGATGAAATGCACGGAAACCTGGTGGGCACATTTCAACGAGGGGAACCCCCCCTCTTGGCCCAACCAGGTCTCCGTAATACCTGCCAGGTCCGCACCCCCCTCTAAAATAAGATCACAAATGAGGGATGACTATAGGCCCCACTCAGGGTGAATCCCTGGCCCCAATCAATGTGCTTACTGTAAAGGAGAGTGACATTGGCAGAGGGAATGCCCAAGGAGAATGATGAGGGGCAGAGGAATAATGCGAAGACCAGGGGTGAGACCAGATTTTGGATCTGGACCACATGGAAATATGGCGCCAGGAAGGTTTCCAGGTAGAGGTGGAGAACAAGGCTGGCGAGGAGGTAGAGGTTTTGGCAGAGGTTTTAGTAGAGGTTTTGAAAACTCTAACTGAGTGCAGGAGGTAGAGAGCATTGGATTGGCCGAAATGGGCTGGTCAGACTGATGGGGACCAGGCTTGGAAGAGGCCCCACCCGAGCCATTGGTTGCTGTGAATATAGGGGGCCAACAAACAACTTTCTTGGCAGATACTGGAGCAGGGAGATCAGTTGTGAATAAAAAAATTCAGCGCCTGGGCCACATAGGCTTCAGGTCCAGGACATATCTGGACAGGTCCTGGGGCACCAGGTCCTGAAACCCATTACTTGTGATTTCAAAGGGACTGAAGTCCAACATTCTTTACATCCCTGAATGTCCAATTCCATTGTTAGGTAGGGATTTGCTTTGCAAGTTGGGTGCAACCATTTCATTTGATGAAGGTCGTCAGAGGGTGACTGTAAGGCATTCACCAGAAGAAACTTGGAGGTTAATGGTGGGGAGACAGGTGGGAATGTAAAAACAGGAAGAGAAGTGGCATCAGTTTAATGTGCCTGTGTTATGGGCAGAGGATAATCCACCGGGCTTTGCGGCTCATCATCCCCCTGTGGTGGTTGAGGTGAAACCTGGGGCTATTCCTGTGTGTATAGGCCAACGACCTGTCTCTTGGGAGGCTATTTGTGCTGTATACGAAAATATTCAGAAATATTTGAAGGCTGGTGTTTTAGTACCCATCCAATCCCCCTGGAATACTCCAATCATTCCACTTAAAAAGCCTGATGGGTCTTATCGCCCGGTGCAGGATCTGAGACCCATAAATAACCTGACTGTGACCCTGCACCCAGCCGTACCAAACCCCTATATGCTCCTCAGTTTGATTCCCCCACAAACTGGCTGGTTCTCAGTAATTGATCTAAAAGATGCCTTTTTCACCATTCCTGTACATCCAATTAGCCAGCCCGTTTGCTTTTGAGTGGGAACACCCTCGCACAGGAACAAAAATGCAATATACTTGGACTCGGCTTCCCCAAGGGTTTAAGAATTCCCCTACTTTATTTGGGACAGCATTGGCCACTGATCTGCAATATTATGTCCCCCACCAGCAAGGGGATACAGTTTTGCAATATGTTGATGATGTATTAATAACAGGGCAGTCAAAAGATTTGTGTTGGGACAATACGAAGGTATTGTTGGACTTACTGTTAGAATGTGGATACCGAGTCTCGAGGAAGAAGGCCCAGTTGGTGCAACAGCGTGTTAGATATTTAGGATATGATATTGAAAAGGGACGTCGGGCATTAGGACCAGAGCGGAAGCAGGCAATTCTAGCTTTAGCCGAGCCCCGAACTAAAAGACAATTGAGGAGTTTCTTGGGATTGACAAGCTTTTGTCGCATTTGGATACCTAATTTTGCTTTGATGGCAGCTCCTTTATATGCTGCCACAAAAGGAGCTAATGTGGAACCCCTTGAGTGGGGAGGGGAACAGAAAAGAGCTTTTAAAGACATTAAAACAGCTTTAACACAGGCGCCGGCTTTAGCACTGCCTAACTTGCAGAAGTCTTTTAATCTGTATGTTGATACCAGTAAAAACATCCCTTTAGGGGTTCTTACCCAGCTCTTAGGAAGTTGGCAGAAGCCAATGGCTTATTTATCAAAACAGTTGGATGGAGTAGCTAAAGGTTGGCCCCATTGTTTGAAGGTGCTGGCTGCAATTGCAGAATTGATACAGGATTGCAATAAGCTTACCTTCTCTTGTCCTATAAATGTGCATTCCCCTCATGCTGTACAGTCCATATTGGATACTAAAGGTCATTTGTGGATAAGTGGTCAGCAATTGGCAAAATATCAGGCAATAATGATTGAAAATCGTCAAGTACGACACATGACTGTTTACAGGTACTTGATAAGGTTTATTCCACCTGGCCTGATTTAACTGATATTCCATTGGCTAATGCGCAGTTAAATTGGTACACTGATGGGTCTAGCTATGTTATGGATGGTAATTGGCTGTCTGGATATGCAGTTGTGGATGATGATAAAGTGATAGAAAGTGGCCCATTAAGTAAAGTTTATAGTGCGCAAGTAGCTGAATTGTGGGCATTGATACGAGCTCTGGAGTTGGCGGAGGGAAGAAGCTTGAATGTGTGGACTGATAGCAAATATGCATTTCTCACACTGCATGCACACGGAGCGGTATACAAAGAGAGAGGTTTTAAGGATTCAGCGGGGAAAGACATCCTACATGGACATCTTATCAGCCGCTTGATTAAAGCTGTTAATAAACCAAAAAAAGTTGCTGTCATGCATTGTAAAGGACATCAGAGGGGAGATGATAGAGTGGTGTTGGGAAATAGAGCTGCTGATGTGGAGGCCAGAGAAGCCGCAAAAAGGGAAGGGCTGACCCAAGATTTGTTTGTTCAAGTTGCTATGGTTTGGGGAGTTTTACCTCCTTTACACAGCAGGAAAGTGTGAAGGCAGTCACTGATTTAAAAGCTAAGATTGAGGAAGGATGGTATGTGTTACCAGACAAAAGGATCTTTGTACTGTCGTCAATGGCTTGGACACTAGCACAGCTAGCACATAATACCACTCATATGGGAAAAACGGCTTTAGAAGCAGCATTAAGACGGGATTATTACATCAGTGGTCTTGCTGGGTTTGTTGCAGGGACTGTTGCTAAATCTGTAACCTGTGCAAAGGTAAATCCAAGACAAGGACCACTATTGCCCCCTGGAGCAATACCACGATCCTACATTCCCATGGATTATGTTATGATAGATTTTACTGATATGCCAAGGTGTGGATTCTATAAAGCAATGTTAGTCATGGTTGATATGTATACTGGGTGGCCGGAGGCATTTCCTACCAAAACTAAACAAGCAAGGGAAGTGGCTCGGATTTTGCTCAAATAAATAATTCCCAGGTTTGGAATCCCTGGCCATATATCTTCAGATAATGGCCCTGAATTTGTCCATCACATTAATCAAGCTGTGACTAATGCAGTGGGGATCCATTGGAGGTTACACAGTGCGTTTCACCCCCAATCTGGAACTCCTGCAGAATGAATGAATCGCACCTTAAAGGAAAGGATCACTAAGATATGTGCTGAAAGCCACCATAAATGGCCAGATGCCCTTCCATTGGCTCTTTATGCTATTAGGAGCTCTCCCCGCAGCCAACACAAACTATCACCCTTTGAATTGATGTTTGGTTGCCTTCCAAATCTGTTACGTAAGAATTTAACAGGTTGGCCTGATTTGGGACATAAAGGGGGTGTTTGGAATTTAGAAATGGTGCAAGAACTCAACAAACAAGTTGAGAAGCTTCAACACTATGTGATGGAACAAGTGCCCCCTAGGCTGGTTACACGCTGTCATCCATTTAACCAGGGGATAAGGTCTGGATAAAGCACCGAAAAAAGGAACAGTTAGAAGGTAGATGGAAAGGACCGTATACTGTTGTTATGGCCTCCCCGCTTGCTATTAAAATTGCAGAATCCAAGTCGTGGATCCATTGGACACGAGTCAAGGCCACTGCTGACCCGGATTGGACAGTGACTGTTGACAAGCAGAAACCGACTAAGTTAACTTTTAGACACAAATAGTTTTGCATAAGTGTGCAGTGTAGGAGGCAGGCTGCTCTGCTGGAGCCTTACCAGCAATAGGCTTCTCTACGCACAGCAGTGAAGAAACCCCTGTTAAGCCACTTCGGAAGCTGGCTTTCAACGCACAGGTGAAGAATTGAACAACGATGGAGCTGCAAGTAGTTATGCTTTTTATCTTATTATATGCCTTGGTAGTACAGGGGTTTAAGGCACCCTGTTATTAAGCTGGTTATTAAGACCAGCTGCCTGCAATTACTGCAGGGTTCGAATCTCGCCAAGGCTCAAGGTTGACTCAGCCTTCCATCCTTTCTAAGGTAGGTGAAATGAGGACCCAGTTGTGGGGGCAATAAGCTGACTTTGTATAAATATACAAAAGGATGAAGGCTATTGCTGAGCACATTGTAAGCCGCCCTGAGTCTTCGGAGAAGGGCGGCATATAAATCAAATTTAAAAAAAAATGTATTGAATGTGCAGAGTAATAATATATGTATTAGTAACTTGGGTCAGTGGAGTAATCCTAATGAATGACCCCACATTGTGCAGGCCTATACTATAGGATCTGGTAGCTGTGATGGGAATCCATCTTTGTCTTTTTTAAAAAATTTATTTTATTAATATATTCTATACATCAATACACAAATGAAATATACAATTCTGCCACCATGGTGTAATGTGAGTACATTGTCCATAAATATAAAGTCATTCCTTTATACATACATACTTGCCATCATATATCTATTCTATCCCACCTTTTCTGGACCCAATCGTACCATAATTTCCAACTGTTATAAAATTCTGAATCTTTTTTACCATTGATCAATCTAGTTAATCTATCTGATTCCGCACACTCATTAATTTTATATATTATTTTCAAATCCATCGGTAAGTATTGATTTTTCCACTCCTGCGCAAATGCTAATCTTGCTGCAGTAATAATATGAATCAACAAGAACCATACACCTGATTTAACATTCAAAGGTTTTGCCCCCAACAGGAAAGTCTCGGGCCTCAATTCCAAATTGATCTGTGTAATTTCCAAAATCCACTGCCATATTTTTTTCCAATATTTAACCGTCTGCGGGCAGGTCCACCATTGATGAAAGTAAGTTCCATTACTGTAACTGCATTTCCAACAGCAGGAAGATGTCCCAGGAAACATTTTAGCTAGTCTCGCAGGGGGGAGATGCCAATGGTAGACCATTTTATATGTTTTCCTTATACGAGGAGGCCATGGTTAATTTCATATTTTTCAACCAAATCTGTTCCCATTGCTGGAAGTCAAGGGGATATCCAAAATTTCACCCCCACGCTATCATGCAATCCTTCACTACATCCTGTCTATCTGCAGAGACGATAAATATGCGTAACATTTAGATAGTACCCCTTTCCCTCCTTCTAATAAGATCTTATCCAATTCTTGTCTTTTACGGTAAATTCCTTCACTATATAAATCTTTTTTATACCTGGAGTGCACTTGGGAATAAGACCACCAGTCTATCTTATATCCTTGGAGAGTTAATAATTCTCGTGACTTCGGATTACCCTGAGCATCCAAAAAGACTTCATAAGTCAAAGTTTTCTCCCCTTTATACAATGTTGAGTAAATCTGAGCTTCTTGTGTCGAAATCCAACATGAGACTTTTAAATATACTCTTCTAATCTTTTCCCAAGTGTACCCAAGAGTCCTATGTAAATAGTGATTGTCAAAGTGTCTGTGGCAGCCGGACGCTCCCAGCCATAAAAAATAGTGCCAGCAATGTTGAAGACCGGCTCCCTCAAATGTCAAAAATTGTCTCTTTTGTAGGGTCATCCATTCTTCCACCCAAATCAAGTTTGCTGCTTGGTAATAAAGCTCCCAATTTGGGAGTCCAAGTCCTCCTATGTTTTTAGGTTCTTGTAACATTTTAAATCCAATCCGTGGCTTCTTTCCCTGCCAGATAAACTTGGATATACTCGTATCCAAATTTGTATAAAACTCTTTGTTCAACCTTACCGGGGCTGTTTGAAATAGAAATAGCCATTTGGGTAACATGCACATCTTAATGGTTGTCACCCTTCCCAAAATTGATAGCTGGAGATTTTTCCATCTTTCTAGATCTCTGAGTATCTGGTTGTAAAGGGGAAGATAGTTATCTTACCTTGTCTTTTATTCCTGAATGTTGGAATGGCATTTTACCACACCTGTGCCAACATCCTCAAGCATTTGATAAAATCGCAACAATAGCTTGCCAGATCCGCGGTTATTCCAACCCTAGGGCTTGTCATTATGTAGGTTATGCATTTAGAAAAGGGATGTGTGTTAGAGCCCCTCACAAAGTGGGGAGTCCTCCAGTAACTTTAAAATGTGGTAATCCCTTATATTGGGGCTGGGAACAAGTTAATGCTATCTCCCAGTTAAAGCCAGGGTGGCAGGGCACCTGTATTTTGCATATGAATCCAGTAGAACATGGAGTTACTTTACAAACCTCCAGGAAGGGTAACAGAAAACTACGGAAAATTAGAGAAGTAAAGTTGGGACAGGGCCCCTGTATTCCCTGTACTCGGGAAAATCATTCAACCATCCACTTACGCATTGGGAAACCAGAGTCATGTATTCATTTTGACCTTACCACTTGTTTTTGGGGAAGGAAATCTGAAGTGATTTACAGATGTAATGGTATGGAAGGGGTTCTATGTTATAGATTGGAGAGTGATAAAACTGGCACTCCTACCCCTAGTAAAGTAGTTAATACTTTCAGAGTCTCGAGAGGAATTGAGGACCATGAAGATGGAAGAAAAGCCATGCAGGACAAAGATGTATGTGCCCCCTGTGTAACAAAGGCAAGGGTAGGGGAGAGAGTCATGAATACATTGATATACCATACTCAAGCACCACAAGGATGTATAGGTATAGGGACTACATGTGTGCATAATCATACTATGTATAGCTTATGCTTGCTAAAAAACAAAACTATATGTTACAACCTGGCTGTGCCCATCTGTTTGAATGTAACTTTATGGGTAGGTTTGGCTAAGGATGGAAGTCGTCAGATGCCTGAGGGTGAGGGATGTTTATATTTGTTAAATTACACCCTCCAGCTTAAACAAGGGAAACAGCCTTTAACATTAGTTTTTGATGCATGTGCAGTGATGAACAAAGGGAAAGGAACCCCATGTGGAGATCAAACATGAGTTAATACATACATTCATAACCATAAATATCTATGTCCATCCAATCTCAATTGGGCATATGGTAACCCAAATCAATGGCTCCCTTGTGCTGGAAATACACAATGTTCTGGCTGGAAATGTGCATGTGACTACACAGGAGGTGGCTATGAAGGATGCAAATATATCAACTCATTTCATAGAGGCCATGGTAATACAGTGGAGATGGAAGTAGCTTGCACACATCCACCGGTAGCAAGTTATGGATTTGGAACTGATGGCACAGGAAAAGACCCACAGACCTATTTAACAGTTAAAATAGTATAAGTTTTTGATGGAGAGGTGAGATCACTGGGATGGTCAGTATATGATAGCCTACAGAAATTACATAAGCCATTGCCTGTCAGTACTAAAGCAAACAATTTATTTGTAGAGATGGCTGAAGAAGTAGCAAAAACATTGATAGTTAAAAATTATTTTGTATGTGGGGGAACAAATATAGGAGAGCAATGGCCTTGGGAAGCAATGGAGGCCAATCCTATGATTTATAACAACCTCTCACGTGCTGGGAACATTACAGAAAGAGTACAACTCTCAGGTATTGTTTGGATACTCACAACCAATTTAGTGGGAAGAAATTGTTTTGTCAGAAAAAGTTCGGTGTATGTAGGAGAATTGATCTGCTTAGGATCCTGGGATGCAGGGTATCAGCAGTGGAAGTCTCCTAGTGATTTATCTGAACCTGAAAAAATTGATACTACCTTCTTAAGCTATCTCGATGATGTACAACCTGGTCAAGAATGGATAGCTCCTAACAACATGTATTGGATTTGTGGTAACTTGGCCTATGAGGAACTTCCTTATAATTGGTCTGGATCCTGTGTTTTAGGATGGATAAAACCTTCCTTCTTCCTTCTTCCTATTCAATCCAGGCAAATTTTGGGGGTTCCCCTGTATGAGCAAATCGGGCATAGAAAAAGGAGGGAAATCTCTACTGCTTTTTCGGACTTCTGTGTAAGGAACTTTCTGCCTATGAGAAGGAAGAAGAGGTATGGACTAATGAATGTATAGTCTGTACGTATGGTAGAGCAACCTGGGCTGAAGATGGGTCATAGGGTTATAGAACACCAATCTATATACTAAATCGTATAATCAGGCTTCAGGCAGTATTGGATTTAGCAGGAATCAGAATTGATAAAGCTCTTAATATTCTATCAGAAGCCACTGATAGGATTAGGACAGCTGTATACCAAAATCAATTAGCTCTGGATTATTTATTGGCCAAAGAAGGAGGCGTATATGGAAAATTTAATTTGTCTAATTGCTGCTTACAAATCGATGAAACAGGAAAGGTTGTTAAACAACTCACTACCGAGATTAGGCAATTTACACACAATCCAACTCATATATGTAAAGGTTTCAACCTCAGAGAGGCATTTGGTGAATGGTTTCCTAAACTTTCAGGCTTACAAGCCGCAATGGCACTTATTGGCCTAATTGCAGCCGGACGTGTTATCATACCTTGTGTGTTACCTATCATGATTCGAACCCTCTCCAATAGTTTATCTATCTAGTTTATCTAGAAAGGAAAGCCACTGCTCAAGTAATGGCCATGTGGGAATATGAACGTCTCCAAAGGGAAAACCCTGAATATGTGACTCTTCTGGAAGTTTCAGATGAGTCACAAAGGGGGGAAATGAGATAGGTAAAACCTTGGTCTGAACCATTGTCAGAATATAGTAGGCCTGAATTCTTAGCTCAAGAAATAATGTTCTTCATTGTCAGTTAGAAAAATTGCTGTATTGGCTAGAATGTATTTTTATCTTACTGACCCAGACAGATGCATCCTGTTATTCTCCTATATGCTGTCTCAGATGTCACATGAAGATAACATATGATACTCCCTTTCTGTATTATCTCACCCCCAATGTCTGGAAGAAACGGTTTAGTTCCTTATCTTATCATATATGTCATGTATAACACCCCTGAATACGCCTACGTCTTCAATAGTATAAAAATCTGCTTATGTAAACCCTTCGGGGTTCAGACATTTTTGCCTGCTTGGCTGTTTGAATCTGCGCAAATAAACTTTCCTACAATGAAGAGCTTGACCTAGTCCTGTCTTTCCTACAACACCACTTCATAAAAACTGCACAGGAAATAAAAAAAGGTATACATCAGAAAAGTGGGGAGAAATGAGCAATGAAATTATAGAGGTATTAAATTATTTGAGGCATTTTTAACATTCCCACTGAATGACAAGAGAAAGAATAGTTTGATTGTGGAACTAAGGACTCATAATGATTGGGGTTTCTCCCTTACTAGATATGCTCTACTGAAGCCAAACAAACATTTGTCTGGGATATTTTCATATGAATCGTTGTACTAAGCTTGCAGTTGGACTCAGTGAATTCAATAAGCCATCCCAATTCCATGATGGTATGAGTCACTGAAAGGACACCATTCTTCTAGCCCAACACAAGGATTCTCGCAATACTGCTGATAGGACGGGGATTTGCGGCAGAGAGGATTCAACTCAGCCAACACTGCATGTCTGGATAGGTCCATATACTGAGTCAAATTAAGTCCAAGGGCTAGCAATTGGGTCTAGGACAATTGGCCGCAGCTGCATTGCTCCACCCCATTCACCCAGCTTCCTCTTGCCCCAGCCAAACCACCACAGCCACCCTTCTCCCCCACACCACCTTGGTCACCATGCTTCAGGCCTTCATCCTCAGATGCTCCTCCTCACTGTTTCTCTGCCATCACCTTGGCCCAGGTGATTCACCTTGGGACAAATGGCCATGGCATGGTTGCATAGGACAATTAGCCCAGACAAGGAGGAGGAACAGGAGATAGTGGCAGTAGGCGGGAGGCAGTATGACCCTCCTTAGCTCTGCTCCAAGGCAGCTGCAGGAGGCAGGAAAAGCAGTTGCAGCATTGGGGGCTCTACAGCGCTGCTGACAGAGCTGCTCTTCATGTGCGAGAGGCACAGGTGGGGCAAGGGGATAGAGCTGGGGGGGGCACCCGGAGGGGATCCTTCTAAGGTGATTGTCTCAGTTCCAGGCAGCACCAACGCAGCTCCATGTGCAGTTGCGGGGAAAATACAGCCAGAAGGGGCATGCAGCAGCAATCCATACCAAAGCATTTTTACCACCAGCTAGGTCAACAGCCAAGGCATTGTGTGTGTGTGCATGTGTGTCTGTCTGATTGTCTATATGTATGTACTGTATGTTTGCCTGCCTGTTTCTGTGTTTCTGTGTGTGTCTGTGCCTCTGTGTGTGTGTGTGTCTGTTTGTGTCTCACTCTGTGTGTCTGTGCGTGTTTCTCTCTGTGTCTCTCAGTCACAGTCTCAGTCTCAGTCTCTGTCTGTCTGTCTGTCTGTCTGTCTCTCTCTCTCTGTTTGTGTGTGTGTGTAGGGGATTCCCCCCTCCATCAAGACCCTCATGGAAGAAAATTGGCTCCTGTTTGGGAAGTGGAGCAACTAGCCAAATGGCATCCACACATTTCAGAGCCAGGACCCCAGACTCCCCACTAAAGTTCCTATTGCCACCCAGGCCATGCTGCCCCTCTACCTCCCCTCTGGTTCTGGCTTGGGACTTGCCAGGTGGTGCAGACTACTCCAAGCCCACCAAAGTTGCCCGGTCACCCACCTTCTCTGCCTGCCCACTTGCAGCTCTGTTTTGCAGTGGTGGCAGCAGCAATTCATCTGATCAGGGCAATGCTGCTGGCAACAGCAGCTGTGCAGGGCTTCTTTATGCCCAGCCAGAGTTGAAGCAGAAGCAGGAGCCTGAGCAGACCCAGATATAGAGGAGGTGGAAGGGTGGTAGCAGCAGGCAGGGCAGCAGTAGGACTTCCTCAGCTTGGCTCCAGGATGATTGCAGGAACAGGAGACAGGAGAAGTGACGGCAGAATCGGTAGCACCATGGCACTGTGGCTGGGAGTGTGAGAGCCATGAGGGGGAAGGGGACAGAGCAAGGGGACACCAGGAGGGGCTTCCAAGGACTTCATCTCAATCCCAGAATAGCACCAGGGCAGCTGCATGTGCAGCAAGTCCCACAGAAGAAGCAAGCCTATGTACACGAACATAATGTTTCCCCTTCTGGAATTGTCTCTTCAGTCTTCTTGGCAATATTTCTCTCTCTCTCTCCACCTCCTTGCCCTCTTCATGACCCTCGCACTGCTGCAGCTGCTCCCTGCCAGGCAAATGGGAGCATTCTGTGTATGCCCAGAGGCATTCTTCCCACTTTCCCTTCTGCAAAGTACAACTCCCAGAGTCCTTTCCCTCCCTCTGTCCCTTGCCTTGCACCCCACACACCTCTCACACCTGTTCCAGGCTGCAGCTGCACCCTGCCTAAAAAATGGAAGTGCCCTGCATATGTCCAGAGGCATTCTTCCCACTTTTCCCTCCACAAACTACAACTCCTAGAGTTCTTTTCCTTCCATCACTCACTGCCTCCCCTTGCCCCTCTTTCACCTGAGGAGCAGCATCATTATAAAATAAAATATTTCTGCAGCTTTCTGAGATTTGGTGTGTTTCTGTAGTGTTTCACTCTAACTACACAAACACACAAAATCTCACAAAGCTGTATGTGGCATTTTGTGTGGAAAAAGTGTGAAAGTTGGTTTTTGAGCTTTTTGTGGCTGTGTGAGGTTCCCTGCTTGTTGCAGGGGCCATTTTGGGTGAAGTGCAGCTGCTTTTACATTGTGTGTGAGTCAATTGTGTTGTGTTGTGTAAAGTGTAAAAGTTGGTTTTTGGTACCTCATATTGTTTTGTGTACTTTGTTTATTATTTTTATTAATTATTATTATTGGCCATGCCCACCCAGTCACCTGACCACCAAGCCATGCCCACCAATTAAACCACACCCACAGGACCGGTAGGGAAATTTTTTAGATTTCACCCCTGGGGCAGGGTAATGTGGCTGCAGCGAATTGTCCCATTCTGCTAGTAATTCCCCATCCCAACTTCCAATCTAAATTCAACCGGACTATCATTGCAGTTTATTAAGGTGTTAAACCTTTGAAGGTGCTGAACCTTAGAAGAACAACTTTGGTGGCCCTTTTTCTTCGACTCCTAGCTGTTCCTCCAACCCATTTTCAGGGGTGTAAACCAAAGGTGGGTTGCTACCAGTTCACCCCGGATTGGGTGAACTGGTAGCGGTGGCAGCGGGAGGCTCCATCTACCTGCCCAGATGCTTGTGCGCATGTGCAGAAGCATTATGTGCATGCGTGAGCGCGCACCCATGAGCAAACCGGTAGTGACAAATTCTGAAACCCGCCCCTGGTGTAAACTATTATGATTCTCCATTAATTTGAGTTGCAATGCCTCTTCATGCACAATGCATATGCCACCTAATTTTATTTGAATACATTGGTTCACAGGGAATCACCTGTGAGACATGCTGTCTCAGTTATGTTGTTATTTAAGATGTTATTATTTAAGCTTTGTAACTAAGGTAACACAGTGCCTCAATCTGACTGACATTCTGCAATTATAAAATTGTATATTGAAGACAATGGATGCTAAAGACAAATGTTCCAAACATTGTCATTTTAAATCAATGTAATGTGTCTGGAGAGGTGGGTAGGTTGTACTTAAAGATTCTGTACTTCCGCTTGGCTCCGTGAGCCTCGAAAGACATTCTTTTGAGAGCGTCCGTTCCCTGGCTCCGTTAAAGCCCCAGAACAGCTGACAAACGCTGTCTGGAGGCTTGAAATTCTCTCCCCGGGCAAAGGGGAGAGAGAAGAGCAGGCAGGTGGAGGTAGAGCCCCCCCCCAACACCCTAGGAAAGATCCTGGGGCGCGAAGGGTGCGCGCTCCCTAAAAGCCTGTCAAGCCGCTCCAGACCAGGGACGTCTCCGCTAATTAGCGGAATTAGAAGCCGCGACCAATCTTGCTGAATGGAAATGAGGAAATTAACATCTTGAACTAACAGCAGGCGGAACGAGCAAGGAGAAATCAGACCGCAAGTATTTTTTACCTAACTCCAATGCCTAGAGCCTCCTTCGGAAGTAATCACTTAGTACTTTGCAACAATATGGCGATTGAAGCTTGAAAGGGCGGGGGAAACGGAAAGTTACAGGAAAAGTATCGTTTTGCTGGCAGCCCTTCGCCTGGAAAAAAAAAAGCTTTTGTGCTGACAGAAGGAGGATTTTAAACGTTAATTAATATTGGGAAATCTTTTGAGGAACTCTTCTTTTTGGCTCTGATTAAATATATAAAGACTAATTTCAAACTGGAAATGGCCTCAAAGTCTGTAAAAACTGTTCCTTCTAAAGGGACTGGGAGTGCTGGTAGCTCCCCAGCTCATATTCCTAGATTACAAGTTTCTGCTCCTCCAGCGGATCCACAGACTTTAACGTTGGAGATGTTGCAACAAGCCCTCCAAGTCACCCAAAATAAAATTGTTGATGTGATTGATGAAAAAATTAAGGAAACTAATGAAAAAATTAAGGAAACTAATGAAAAGATACAGGCTGTGTCAGATGAGATTGCAATTCGCAATCAGGGGATTAGGGATGATATATTAATGGCATTTAAGTGTCTGGCAGGCAACATTGAAATGGTGGATGACAGAGTTGAGGAAATTAAACAATCTTCTGAAATTTTGGATAGTAAAATAGGAGAAGCTCAAAACAGAATTCAAAGGGCTGAAGATGATGTAACAATGATACAATACAGAGACATGGAATTTGCTTTAAGATTCAGAGGGGTGAAGGAGAATAAACAAGAGAATTTGAAAGAAATGATGTCAGAAGCATTGGCACCGCTGGTGGGGGAGTCAAAAAATGATCTGGGCTGGCAGATTGACAAGCTGTACTGCGTTAATTCCTGGATTGCTAGACAGAAACATTTACCAAGAGACATTGTGATATACTTTACTACAAAGAGAGTACGTAATGAAATTTTACAGGCTACTTTTAAAAACAAGCTTTGGGTGGAAGGCCAGGAAGTAATGACAATGAAAGAAATCCCCCCTAAGATCTTGAGAGCTAGAAGGGAGTATGCTTTTCTCGTGGATGAACTGAGAAAATGCCAGATACAGTACAGATGGGAGGTGCCAACTGGACTAGTGGTGACTTACTCAGGAGAGAGATATCGGCTTAATACAATTTGGAAAGCAAGAGGTTTTTATACTAATGTACTAAAGGCTGGCACACCCAAATCAACTAAATCACCAGAAGGCAAAATAAAGAAAGGAGTAATGGAAGCTGAGACAGAAGAGCTCTTGACAATAGTTCAGGGGGGAGCTTTGGCTGATCAAGAAGAAATATTACAAATCCAAATGGCTACTCAAGAGTTGGCGCTGATTGATTTCTCGCAGTTACCAAAGGATCAAAGACACACCAGATCGGTGACAGCTAGACTCAAGGAAGAATTAAGACAGCAACAATCCCAGATGGCAGCTCAAGAAATGATCCAAGATATTACTAAAACAGGAGCAGTGGGGGGAGCAAGACCTAAAAGTCAAATGAGATCAGAGCATCAGGACTTGCTTCAGAGGCTCCAAAGGCCCAGAGATGGGAACTAGATTTTTGACTTGGAACGTTAACGGCTTGAATTCTCCACAGAAAAGAAGAAAAATATTTCACCATCTCAAGCAATTTAAGAATGAAGTAATTTGCTTACAAGAGACTCATATAAGAATACAAGATCAAAAATATTTGATTAATGCAAGACTTGGTACATCTTACGTAGCAGCAGCACCAGAAAAGAAAAATGGTATAGTTATATATTTGAAAAGAGACTTAGTTGCTAAATTAATTGAAGCAGACGATCAAGGAAGATTTTTAGCGATAGAACTTTTAATAAAAGGAGAACAAATACTTGTAATCGGAGTTTATGCCCCGAATCAACAACAAGAAAATTTTTATAATTTACTACACTCAAAATTGACACAGTGAGCATATAAAACTTGTATCCTGTTAGGTGACTGGAATGGTGTTTTGGACGTTAAAAAAGACAAGAAAGGACCTAAACAAAATATGTTAACAAGAGCAAAATTGCCCAAAGCGTTTTGGGAAATGATGGATGACTGGGAGTTGAGAGATATTTGACGTGAAAGAAACCCGGAAGAAAAAGATTTTACTTTTTTTTCAGATAGACATCAATCCTTTTCAAGGATTGATTTTATATTAATTACTAATGATCTATTTGTTTAGGTATGAAGAAAATGTAAAAGAGTGTAAAAAATTTATGAAAGAATTTTTTGTTATGAATATGCAAAAGGGCACATCGATGGAAATGGTATGGGATGCAAGTAAGGCATATATGCGGGGAATTTTTATATATTTGAATAATAAATATAGAAAGAAACAGGGGACAAAAAGAAAAGAATTAGAAGATGAGATTAGTAAACAGGAACGGGCTTTAGTAGCTAATCCAACAGATAAGAAAATCAAAGAGGCAATCAATTTATTGAAAGGTCAATTTAATATGTTAATAGCAGATCAAGTGGCAACTAATTTAAGATATGCAAAACATAATACTTTTTACAATGCCAATAAACCAGGCAGGTGGTTAGCATATTTGTTAGGGAAAAAGCAAAAATCAAGGACAATAGAGAGAATAAAATATAAGGGTAAAGAGGTTTATGAGCAACAATTGATTAAAAAATCCTTTTTAGAGTTTTATTTCAAGGCTGTATACTGGTGATAAAATTAAAGATATAGATATAGATAGATATTTGCAGAAAGAGAATATTTATACAATTTCAAATGAGCAGAGGGATAGTTTAAATCAATTGATAACTTCCGAGGAAATTGCGTTAGCAATTAAGCAGTTGAAAGTGGGTAAAGCTCCTGGGACGGACGGTTTGATGGCTATTTACTATAAAACCCTACAGGAGGAAATGATAGAACCGTTGAAAGAATTATTTAACAATATACAACAGGGAGGAGAGGTACCTCCAACTTGGAAGACAGCATTTATCTCGTTGATCCCAAAAGAAGGGCATGACGATACAGATCCTAAAAATTATAGGCCAATTTCATTACTAAATACAGACTATAAGATATTTGCTAAAATTTTGGCAAATAGATTAATGACAGTCATGCAGCAAATGATTCACCGTGGTTTTATAAATGGTAGACAAATAAAGAGTAATGTAAGGCAAATTGTTAACTTATTAGAGTATTTGGGAAGGAACAACCAGGTCCCCGCAGTGCTTGTGTTCTTGGATGCTGAGAAAGCCTTTGATAGATTGAATTGGCAATTTTTACTAAAACTAATTGAAAGGATGCAATTTGGAGAACAATTTGTACAATCTATTAAGGCAATATATCAAAAACAAACAGCGCAAATAAAAGTTAATGGTGGTTTAACAGATGCTTTTAACATAGAAAAAGGAACAAGGCAAGGCTGTCCTTTGTCCCCGTTATTGTTTATTTTGACGCTGGAAATTTTATTGAACAAGATACGCAAGATGAATACAATAAAGGGAATTAAAATTAGACAGCATGAGTACAAGGTACGAGCATTTGCGGATGACCTGGTTGTTACCTTAACCCAACCGGTACAATCGATTACAGCCTTGATGGATATAACCTGCTTATATGGACAAGTATCTGGTTTTAAAATAAATGTAGCTAAAACAAAAATAATAGCTAAAAACATGGTTAGGAGCCAGAAAGAAGAGATAGAAAGGTTAACAGGATTTGAAGTAGTTAAGAAGGTTAAATATCTGGGGGTCTATATTATGACTGCAAATACGAAATTATATCAGTACAACTATGAACCATTATGGCACAAAATACAGAAAGAGTTGGACAATTGGAAAAAACTACAACTGTCTTTGCTGGGAAGGATAGCCGCTGTAAAAATGAATATTTTACCAAAATTTCTATTTCTTTTTCAAATGATACCTATACTTAAAAAAGATGAAAACTTGAAGGAATGGCAGAAGGGCATAAATAAATTTGTATGGGCAGGGAAGAAACCACGAGTCAAACAAAAGATATTGCAAGATACTAGAGAAAGAGGTGGTCTCAAGATGCCCAATTTAAGATTGTATTATGAAGCTGCTGCCCTCTCAGCAATCACAGATTGGATAAATTTAATGGAGGAAAAGATATTGAATATTGAAGGATATGGTTTGGTTTATGGCTGGCATGCTTACTTAGTGTATGATAAGAAAGTAGATAAGACTTTTAAAAGTCATATATTAAGAAATGCTCTATTGCGTGTCTGGAAAAAGTATAAATATAAACTAAATGATAGGTTACCAATATGTACAGTACCCAGACACGCGATAGAGAACATAAATTTAGAGCAAAAGCAAGATAAGATTACATATAAGGAACTCCTTTATAAGGAAGGAGTCAGATTACAGTTAAAATCCATGGAACAACTAAGAGAAGAAGGGATTATTAGGACTTGGTTTCAATATGGACAGCTGCTGGCCAGATGGAGAGAAGATAAAAAAAATGGTATTTTGCAGCAGGATGAGAATTTGATAAAGCAAATAAGAGATGAAGGTCAAATGCACATAAAAAGGTTGTACAATGCATTACTGGAAATAGATTCGGAAACAGATTTAGTCAAGGATTGTATGATAAAATGGGTACAAAATGTAGGTGAACCAATAATGATGGAAACATGGGAAAAGATATGGGTTAGAAATGTAAGATTTACACAAGCACAAAATCTAAGGGAGAATTTTTACAAAATGTTTTATAGATGGCATTTAGATCCAAAAAAACTAGCTTGTATGTATCCAAATTTACAACCCAAGTGTTGGCGATGTGAGTGTGAAGATGCTACATATTTTCATATATGGTGGACATGTAAAAAGATTAAGGCTTTTTGGATAAAAATACGGTGGATTATTCAAAATATTTTGAAGAAAAAAATTAAATTCACACCACAGTTTTTTCTGTTGGGAATAGTTACGGATTGTACTGTAATAGAGACTAAGCTGGTTTTGAACTTAATAATGGCTGCCAGGTTACTGGTGGCACAGTACTGGAAGAAGGAAGATCCACCTACTATTGAGGAATGGACATTAAAAGTTGTGCATTTGGCAGAAATGGCAAAAATTTCATCATACCTTAAAGACCATTCAAATGAGAGATATATATCGGAATGGAGAAAATGGATTGATTACATACAGAAGAAGTATCCAAATAAGAAGATTCATATAGCTTATGAATGAAATAATATTAAGTAGTTTATGTTTGTTTTTTCTGAGTTACAAGGAGTTAAGGATCTAGGGAGAATATGAAATGTAATAATTTGTTAGCACATTTTAGTTTTTGGTTTGTGAATGCTATACCCTGTGCTCGTTCTGGGAAGTCTAGGAAGGGGGGTGGGGGGAGGGAGGGGAAGGGAGGATGGGAAGGGGAGGGTGGGTTTGAGGGGGGAAGGGTGGGGGGGTGAAAATGTTTGTATTTTTCATAAAACTTTTCAATAAAAAAAAAAGGATTCTGTGTGTTTAAGTACCTGATCAGAATGAAATGTACAGGACGCAGCACTTAACTCCAATACAATACAGTGTATTAAAAACAAAATATGCACCCCTCAATAAGGATTTAGATTAGTGAATTTGAGATTGACTTCATCGTCCCCAGCTTTCAGTTTCAAATAATCATGGAGGCAGAGGGAGGGAGGGAAAGAAGGAAGGAAGGAAGGAAGGAAGGAAGGAAGGAAGGAAGGAAGGAAGGAAGGAAGGAAGGAAGGAAGGAAGAGATATTAGCAAAATGGACACTTATTTTTCCTGGAAATGTGTTTACTTAGCAGCACTTAATTCAAATTTACTTATTGATTTATTATTGTCTCACTTCCCCCTCCATTTTGAAGTGTGGCTTGTGGCAGATACACATGTCCAGAGAAGCAGAAATACAAGTGTGATGTAGACACAGAGATTAGAAAGGAATTACATAGCAGGGTTTGAAAATAAAATTCTGAATGCTTTAAATCAAGAGTGCAACATCATAATGAGGTATTGTTTCCCACTGCAAGAACTATTAGTTATTGCTCCCTGGGCCTCTTTCTGCTCTGTATAGGCACTCACTTACTGCTGTTAAGTATGAGACCATCAGGAATTTTAAAAATGAGTAGTTTTCATATTGTGTATCTCTATCTAACTATCTGGGAGCCTAGGTCAGCAATAATGTAGACCATCCAGAAATATCATAGTCATCCCCCCCAAAAAAACCACTAGGTGGCATCCAAGAACCATGAAAACAATCACTTTTTAAATGAACTAAAAAAACAAGCAATCTCGATACTAAATTTCAAAAGCTATCATATAAGATTTGGGACAATTGTAATTTCTTTTATAATCACTCATTAATATTGTTATGCTTACGGAACTATATGAACCATACTGTCAGGTCACTATAGATCCCTATTGGGATTCTGCCATTCCTGTAGGAAGGGCCTGGATCAGGGGTGGGTTCTAAAATTTTTTACTACCGGTTCTGTGGGCATGGCTTATTTTGTGGGCATGGCTTGGAAGTCATGTGACTGGGTGGGTGTGGCTAGCTGGTCATGTGACCAGGTGGCCATGGCTATGTGTATAGGGACTACTCAGAGGGCTGAAAAAAGTCATTTCTGACAGGTGCTTGCACTTTTGACTGGTCCTCACACTTATGACCATCCTCACATTTATGAGTCCACTAGGAGAAGGGCAGGATATAAATTGAATAAATAAATGCCCTGCAGCATTCTTAACAACCATGTCACTCATTTCACAACTGCTTCTCTTCACCATGGTGGTAAGATAGTGCAAAAAACGTAAAATGTGAGGACAGTCATAAGTTCAAGGACTGGTCAAAAGTGCGAGGACAAGTCAAAAATAACTTTTTCAGCCCTCTGAAAGGATACAGCAATAGAGATGGAAGAAGGAAGGAGAGAGTGGGAAGGAAGAGAAGGGAGGAAGGAAGGGAAGGGAAATTAGAGTAGGAGTGAGGGTAAGAGAGGGAGGAAGAGAGGAGGAGAAGGAGAAAGGAAGAGGAAGTAGGAAGGAGAAGAAGAGGGGGGGAGAGAAAGTAAGAAGGAAAGAAAAGAGAGAGGTGGTAGGTTTGAGGAGAAAGATTGCTGTACAATAAAAAAGATGAAAGGGAAGAAAACCAACCCCAAACAAATATAAAGATATTAAGATAAAGAATGAATTGTTAAACTTTAAAGAATAAAAGAGAACAAATATGAATAAATAGCAATAATTAGAAACACAAATACAAACATACAGTGTATTTTCTTTGAACAGAGTATTTGGCTGGTTCACAAATTTAAACAGTGTTTAGTCATTTAAATTAAATTTACAATTTCTATATTTCCTTTTTGCCATATTTACTCCTCATCTATTTTTTTTTAAAAAAAACAATATTACCCTTCATCCTCATCTCTAATCTTAATCAAATTCAATTTTTCCCGGAACTTCCAGTTTGCTGCTGGCCGCCGCCAGACGTTCCTTTGGGATCGTCAGCTGCCATTGCCTGTCAGAGCCCCCGTTACAGCGGATGGCGGCTCGAAAAAACTCCGTTCCCAAGAGGAAACGGAGATAGAGCCGGCAGGGGTGGGTAGAACTCTCCGCAGTGTCCCAAAAGTCTTTTTTTAACTTTTGGGACGGAGCGGATGAGAAGCCCCATATCCCCTGCCGTTGCTCCGGGCTTTGGGAGACCTCTGCCTATGCAGAGCCAGGCGTCAAGAGCAAGCCTGCGAATTCAACAGAATAATTAAAGAAATGACGAGCTGGACCCTTAATACTGAACTGCAAGTATTTCACCCTTCTAAAATCTATCTAAGAGAAAAGAGGAGAGGAAAAGAGGGGAAAAGAACCTTTTAAAATGGCGTCTGCTGTGGCTGGAGAAGGGCTAAAAGGGAAAGTCCTTCCGTTTCTCCTTACTACAATGTAGCGGAATAAATATCACTGGCTACATTTGTAGATAAAACCTCGCTCCTGTGCTGTTGATTGAAAAGAAGTTTTTTTTTTCTTTTTTTAAGGGAAAGTCCTTTCGTTTTCTATTTCTTCTCTCTTTTTTGCTAAATCTTGTCTGTGTGGGAAATGGCATCGGGACTTACACAGCTGGACAAATGGGGGGGGGAACTTCCCCTCTCAAGAAATTGCGCCAACAAATTCCAACTCTCCAGTGTGAGAAACCCGATTTTAATATATTAGAATTTATCCTTGAAGAGATTGTAAGAAGGGATGAGATTGTGAACCAGCAACTTGAAAAATTTAAGCAGGAAATTAAAGAAATTGGTGAATTGGTGAAATCAAAGTTTGACTTTTTGAATCAAAAGATTTTAAAAGCTACTAATGGTTTATCAGGCTTTCTGATTCGGGTGGATGCAAAGACTAAATTATTAGAGTCTAAAATGAAGGAAATTGAGGAGAATTTGGATGACATGACTCAAAAAATTAAAAAGGATTTGATAAACACTCAGGATAATAGCTCGGAAGACAAATCTAAAATGGAGACTGACCAAAAGACTGGTAATGAAGAAAATGTACAACAGAGGATTGAAAGAGAAGTTTTAATGATTCAATATAATTTTACAGAATATGCAATTAGACTGAGAGGTTTGCAGGAAAATAATAGAGATGATCTAAGGAAAATATCTTCTGAAATTCTGGCTGGGATCTTAAAGGTTCAACCTGATGAAGTGTATTGCAGGATTGATAGAATTTACAGAATAAACTCCTGGTTGGCAAAGCAAAGGCAATTGCCTAGAGACGTGGTGATCTATTTTACAGATAAAGAAATTAGGAATAATATTGTGCAGAATTCTTTTAATTCTACTTTGCAATTTCATGGAAGAAAGATTTGGATTTTTAAGGAGCTCCCGCCCAAGATGTTAATGGAGAGGAAGAAATTTGGCTTTCTAGTGACTGAATTAAAAAAAAGAAATATCCTATTCAGGTGGGACACCCCAGTTGGCCTAATATTGAGATATCAAGGAATAAGATATCAATTGCATACTGTTGAAAAAGCAGAAGATTTTTATCAAAAAATTTTAAAAATGAATTTAACACCTTTAATTTAATTTAATTTAATTTCCAATTTATATACCGCCCTTCTCCCTGAGGACTCAGGGCGGTGTACAGCCAAGATAAAAAAACATAGAATACAAATATTAAAACATTTAAAAATATATATAGATTTGGGCCGAAAGTTAAGAATAACAAACTAATTAAAAAATTTAAAATTTTAAAATTTCTTCTAAGCCAACCCGGCTTGCTGGAAAAGATGGGTTTTCAGGGAACGACGGAAGGCATTGAGGTCATGGATTCTCCTTATCTCCGGGGGCAACTGATTCCAGAGAGTGGGAGCCCCCACAGAGAAGGCCCTCCCCCTGGGGGCCACCAGCCTACATTGTTTGGCTGATGGCACCCCGAGGAGGCCCTCTCTGTGGGAGCGCACGGGTCGATGGGAGGTCGTTGGTAGCAGCAGGCGGTCTCGGAGATAGCTAGGTCCTATGCCATGGAGTGCTTTAAAGGTGATAACCAACACCTTGAAGCGCACCCAGAAGACCACCGGGAGCCAGTGCAGCTCGCGCAGGAGCGGTGTTACATGGGAGCGCCATGTTGCTCCCATCACTACCCGCGCTGCTGCATTCTGGACCAGCTGGAGCCTCCGGGTGCTCTTCAAGGGGAGCCCCATGTAGAGAGCGTTGCAGTAGTCAAGGCGAGAGGTGACGAGGGCGTGAGTGACTGTACACAAGGAATCCCGATCAAGAAAGGGCCGCAACTGGCGAATCAGGCGAACCTGATAAAAGGTCCCCCTGGTAACAGCCGTCAGATGTTCCTCCAAGGACAGCTGCCTATCCAGGAGGACTCCCAGATTGCGCGCCCTCTCCGAGGGGGCCAGAGACTCGCCCCCAATAGTCAGCGATGGAGTCAACTGACTATATCGGGATGCCGGGAGCCACAGCCACTCAGTCTTGGAAGGGTTGAGCTTGAGCCTGTTCCTCCCCATCCAGACCCGCACAGCCTCCAGGCACTGGGACATCACTTCAAGGGCATCGTTGGGGTGGCCTGGGGTGGAGATGTACAGCTGGGTGTCATCAGCGTACTGGTGGTATCTCACCCCAAAGCCACGGATGATCTCGCCCAGCGGCTTCACATAAATGTTGAACAGAAGGGGCGAGAGGACCGATCCCTGCGGCACTCCACAGATGAGAGGCCTCAAGGTCGACCTCTGCCCCCCTGCCAACACAAACTGCGACCGGTCGGAGAGAAAGGAGGAGAACCACCGCAACACAGTGCCTCCCACCCCCAACTCTTCCAGCCGGTGCAGCATGATACCATGGTCGATGGTATCAAAAGCCGCTGAGAGATCTAATAGGACCAGAACAGAGGAATAACCCCTGTCCCGAGCCCTCCAGAGATCATCCACCAACACGACCAATGCCGTTTCCGTGCTGTGCCCAGACCTGAAACCCGACTGGAACGGATCTAGATAGGATGTTTCCTCCAGGAATTGCGGAAACTGTTGCGCGACCACACTCTCAACAACCTTCGCAATGAAGCGAAGGTTGGAGACAGGACGATAGTTGGCCAATATTGCTGGATCCAGGGACGGCTTCTTGAGGAGAGGCCTCACCACCGCCTCTTTCAGGGCAGCGGGGAAGTGACCCTCACTTAAAGAAGCATTAATGACGCCCTGGAGCCAGCCTCGTGTAACCTCCCGGGAAGCCAGTACCAACCAGGAGGGACACGGGTCCAGTAAACATGTGGCCCCACTAAGTCTCCCCAAAATCCTGTCCACATCATCGGGAGTCACAGCATCAAACTCCTCCCAGATAACATTCTCAAGACTATTCCTCGTCACCCTGCCCTGATCTACCCAGTCAGAGTCCAGATCCCCCCGGATCTGAGCGATTTTGTCATACAGGTATTGTCCGAAATCCTCCGCCCTGCCTTCTAAGGGATCCTCCCGCACTCCCAGATGGAGCAGGGCGCGGGTCACCCTAAACAGGGCGGCCGGACAATTCCCTGATGACGCAATAGAGGCGGAAAAGTAGTTAGACTTTGCCGTCTTTATCGCCACTAGGTAGGCCTTAATATGCGACCTTACCAGTGTTCGATCAGATTCAGCGAGACTGGCCCTCCAACCGCTCTCCAGGCGTCTTTTCCGGCGCTTCATTTCCCTCAGCTCCTCAGTAAACCAAGGAGCCGCACGGGATCGGCATCGGGTCAGAGGCCGCAAAGGCACAACTCGGTCCAAGGCCCCACCAGCCGCCCGATCCCAGGCGGCTACCAGGTCCTCGGCCGAGTCATGTGCTAGATCCTCAGGAAATGGCCCAAGCTCCATCTGGAACCTATCAGGATCCATCAGGCGCCTGGGGCGGATCCATCTAATTGGGTCCACCTCCCTGCGGCGAGGGGTCGCGGTTCGAAGATCTAGGCGAAGGAGTGAGTGGTCAGTCCATGACAAGGGTTCCATGTCTATATCCCCTATAACAAGACCACTCAACCACTGGCCAGAGACAAAAATCAAGTCCAGAGTGTGACCTCCCCTGTGAGTAGGGCCATGAACTAACTGGGTCAGGTCCATGGCCGTCATGGAAGCCATGAACTCCTGAGCCACCTCAGACGTTTCACCGACGGATGGCAAGTTGAAATCACCCATGACTAAAAGCCTGGGTGTATCTACCGCCACCGTGGCTATCACGTCGAGTAGCTCAGGTACGTAAGCAACAAGCCCATCTGAACCCCACGGCCCCACCTCACAAGGAGGGACTCACATCCGGCTATCTGAGGCACAGTGGTCTCCCTCGGACTCAGATCCTCGTTAATAATAACCGCCACCCCCCGCCCCTCCCCTGGGCCCTCGGCTGATGGAATGCTCTGAAGCCTGGTGGGCACATTTCCACCAGAGGGACGCCACCCTCCGGGCCCAACCAGGTCTCCGTAATACCCGCCAGGTCCGCTCCTCCCTCTTGTATAAGATCGTGAATGAGGGGGGCCTTATTGACCACGGACCTGGCATTGCACAGCATCAGCCGAAGGCCCAGCTCCTGAATATCTAAGCCACCTAGTATCCGAGCGGAGCCTTGGGGACCGGGGCAAGCAATTGCTCTCAAACAGCAAGTGCGAGCCCCCAACACCTGATGTGGTCCCCTGCTCCCGCCATATCTGCCCCTCCCATTCACCGTGCCGATGGTACAGCCCTCATAGATATCGCCCCCCATCCCTTTTCCAATCCCTCGTCCGGTGCCTCCCGGATCATTACCCTGTGCCGGGCACGGCTCTGACCCTGGTGGATTCCCCCCCCATCCGCCATAGTCGTCTTCCCGGTATCTTTAAAAGAATAATTACAAACCCCCCCCAGAACCCCTTAAAATCTTTAAAAATTTCCCTAAAAAGCCCCATAAATTCTTCCTTGCTCCATGCCATCTCTCCGGACTCCAAAGTCCGTCATCGAGATAGGCCCTCGATAATGTGGGGGGCCAAACCTGCGAGAGGGGAGAGTCTCGCAGGGCGAGGAGTTCCGACACCGAATACATATAGCCATCAGGGGAGACAGTCCAAGGGTGGGGGACCGCTGATGTTACAAGCGTAGGGAAAATTCCAGTCCAAGGTCAGGCTGCCAAGCTCCACTGTCCTCTCACGACAGTGGCTAAGGAGGTGCATATCATTCGGCCCCGAAAGTTTCCAGGGCGGCCGTCTCTCACCAGGCCAATCCATGGAGACTTTGATAGAAAGCTCAGGGTGAGGATAGTAATATTCCACCTCCTCAGGCCTCATGTCCATAGAACCAGAATCCCTCCTGGGATTAGCAGCATCAGGGAATCCAATATCCAGCTCAAGGGAGGTTTAAGTTCGTAAATGTTCGTCAGAGAAGTTCTACATGGTAGGGAATCCAGACAGGCCAGATGGAAGTGGGGAAAAAATTAGGAGTAGTTCAGCAGGCCAAGATGAGTGGGAAGCTATGGTCGTAATTCGCCAAAAGGCCAAACTCAGTCCGAAGGAAGGGGGGGGGAGATTCAAACCGCATAAGTTTGTAGTCATTTTCTGGCCCCAGTAACCCTCAACCTTCCATTCTAGTGGGTGAAGCTCCCCTATTTCGCCCCCCCATCCAGCTCACCCTGGGGGGGGGGTCTCAGGGTCTCCCTGGAGGTAACCCTTCCCTCAAGGGTCATATACTCTCCAGTCACCCCAAAATCAGATCTAAAACCACTGCTGAAGAGTCCTGGGACGTCTGTTTGGAAGTCTGTAGGCCTTTGGGAGCCGCCCCAACCTTAAGCACCCCCATCACAACCACCGCCGCGGCCTCCGCAGTCCCTGCCGCCATCGTCGCCATCGGCCCCCCCACGGACATCCCCAGCCGCCCCCTGCCTCCAAAGATCCACCTCGAGGCATCCAGGGGCATGGGGAACCTCCGTAGGGGCCTCACAATGCCGATGTCGTCCAGGAGCTGCTGCCGCCGCCGCCGTGACCGCCCGTGACCGCCGCCGCCGGTGCCGCTCCCCTGCAGGCCGCAGACTGCCGTCGCCCACTGCCGTCCTGACGTCATCCCCCTCAGCGCTGGGATGGTCTGGGGAGCTGCCAAAGCTCCCAACGGGCTCCTTAGGTGTTGCTTCGCCCGGGCGGGGGGTCATAGATGTTCGAAATGACCCCCCTGAGCCCCCCCAAGCCGAGGCATCACCCCCCAAGAAGCCGAGACTCAGCGTCGGAGCGCCATCTTGGGCATGCGCAGAAAGAAAAGAGGCATAATACAGGATAAGCAAAAGGAGTTGGAAACAAAAGGAAAACATCAAATTACAGAGGCTGTGATGGATAAATTGTCTTTGGACTCCCTGGATACCCCAGCTGGACTGTCTATAAATAAGAGAGCAGTGTCATCCGACTCCAATGTGATGAACCATCAAGTCACAGACAAGTGCGCAAATCAATCAGTTGATATACAAGTGACGGAGAAGAAAGATAAGATGATAAAACTAACCCAACAAGAACAATACATAAAGCAGAATGAAAATCAACTAGCAGACACACAATTGGTAGGCAAGAAACGAGGATGGAAACTCAACCCGGAAAAGAAAAAGAAAAGAAATAGATCGCATAGAAACAGCAATTTCTAAACTATGCAACAGTGATGCCAGGGACTTTAAAAAATGAATGAATATTTGAAAAGATAGTGGAGGCGAACAATTGTTTGATACTATCCTGAGGATTGTGGCAGATCTCTGCAAGGCCATGGTTTTGGGATGTGAAAAGAGCCTCACTTTGTTGGATTTGAATCATCTAAAATTTTTTTTTTTTTTTTGGTAAATAGATTATAACTATTTTGAGTTATAAGGCAGGAGAGTTTCGCCGGGGCATGCAGAAGATCTGGATGTTACTCAGTAGGATGATGGGAATTAATAATCCTGATGACTACCACAACTATACCATATGGATATAATTATAATTATAATGTCACTCGGGTGGTTGTTTTTGCTTTTATACAGATGCGAGGATATTTACTACTGATGGGGGCAGAAGATGATTGGAGATTTTGAACAAACTGTTGCACCAGCATGTTATTTTACCCTATTATGGGTGATGGATTTAACAATCCAGAGGAAAGACATCAAAGAAGATACTATATGGATTATAAATTTAAAGTTATTGTTTTTTCCTTTTTTACAAAATGGAATGCATATATAGATATGTGTATATCTTAGTAATGTGGGCAGTGGATTATATCTAGAATTGTACTGCATGATTTTGTAGGAATTGAAGGGTTGAAATAGGTTAGCTTACTGATTGATTAGTTTAAGAAAAAGGATTCTTAAGTCATATATTTAGGGGAGTGGAGGACTTAATAATTCAGTGGAAAGATACTAAAGAAGATATATTTTTTTCTCTTCTTCTTTTTTTTTTTCTTCTTTTTATAAAATGGGATGCATATATAGATATGTGTATATCTTAGTAATGTGGGCAGTGGATTATATCTAGAATTGTACTGCATGATTTTGTAGGAATTGAAGGGTTGAAATAGGTTAGCTTACTGATTGATTAGTTTAAGAAAAAGGATTCTTAAGTCATATATTTAGGGGAGTGGAGGACTTAATAATTCAGTGG
This sequence comes from Arizona elegans, assembly GCA_022577455.1. NCBI lineage: Eukaryota > Metazoa > Chordata > Lepidosauria > Squamata > Colubridae > Arizona > Arizona elegans. The sequence goes on from JAKOOJ010000009.1 coordinate 53,781,866, forward strand.
AAAGATACTAAAGAAGATATATTTTTTTCTCTTCTTCTTTTTTTTTTCTTCTTTTTATAAAATGGGATGCATATATAGATATGTGTATACTTTAGTAAAGTGGGTAGTGGATTATATCTAGAATTGTACTGTATGATTTTAAGTCATATATTTAGAGGAGTGGAGGAATTGGACAGAATTGAATAAATGTTAAATTTGGATGCAGGGAGAAGGTCGATTTAAAATGTTATATTAATATATATAAAAGACTAAAGGTTAAATTGTAATAATACTCAATAAGCTTAACATGTTAAGGGTCAGTATTTCGAGAAGGGATTAAGGGAAAGGAAAGATATTATGTATGTAACTAGTTATGAAATAGCCTATTGTTGTGAAGAAGTCACAGGGGGGGTTGGGTGGAAAGGGTGGGTTAGGGAAGAGGGGGGGGGAAAAGGGGGAAAAACTTGTATTTGAAAACTTTTTCAATAAAAAAAAAAAATTCAATTTTTCCCTTCTATTCTATATTATACCCCTTCCCATTGTCATCTATTTTTATATCCATCCTCACATTGCTTAATTATGTAACATTACAGTTGTTTAATACAAATTCAACATTTTAATATAAATCAATTAGTTATATAACTATTTTTTGTATATTAATCAATATGAACATGAATATTTCAATTATTTCCATGCAATCCAATTTCTTACAAATCAATTAATTATATTTACCAGTAATAATAAACCAAATAATTTCCCTCATATATTCCTCCAAACCACAACTTAACCATTTCTGCTTTCAACACAATATACAATTAATAGTATCTCAACTCAATTCCCTAGTTAAATAGAGCTTTTTTTCTTTGTGTTTTAAAATCTTGAACTCTCCTCTTTTGACCTAAATTTCCCATTGTTTGCACCTACCTTTTTTGGTGAGAAAAAGAAAAAGAAACCTCTCCCTGCCTCATTTTGTCACATTGCAGCCTGCTTTACTTTCAGTTTTGTTGTGTATTCGGATTAAGCACACTGAGGCGGGCGTCGAATAACAGCTGTTTATTAATGTAATGAGAGTATTAACTAGAACACACAATAATAACAGCACAGCGAATGAACCAACTCTCCTCAGACAGAGGTTTATATAGCGAGCTGTCAGATTGAGTAGCCAATCCGACAGCCGGCGGCTCCCACTACTTTTGTTGCTAGCGGCTGCTCCAATCAACATTCGAAACGCTAGTTAGGCTGAAGACTCAACACTCCTTCCCACCCGGACTGCGCATGCGTAATCAGCCAAGTACGCCGGCTGGCGTCGGCTCCGCCCCGAACGACGAAGGACCGGTTTAGATGGAGGTGTGTCTGCAACATCTGATGCTGGGACCAGCGGAGGCTGCAAACTGGCAGGTGGTGGAACTTCTGGATCAGTGACCCCACTGGGTGTCGGTGGTAAGGCAGCAAACGGCTCGGCAGGGTCTTGACAGTCGGGGCCCGGACGAATTGGTGGCAACCCTTGCGCGGTGACAGAGATCCAAGGTGGTGCATCTGCGGCCAAGTGAACTGAACCCTATAAGAGTAGGGGCCTGTTAATTGTATTATCCTGCCCGGTAGCCACCTTTCCCCCTGGTTAACATTGAACGCATAGACCAGATCCCCTACAGCAAAGGATCTTGCGGGCAACTGGACCTTAGGCCGTCCCGACTGAACATAGTTGGGGTGAAGGCGGTCCAAAGTGATCCGGAGCCGCCGGCCCATCAATAGTTCGGCCGGGCTGAGCCTAGACGTGGGAGTAGGGGTAGAGTGTTGCGCCAGGAGATACTGATATACCCTAGGATGCCAATCGGACCCCCTTAAACGGTATAAGGTTTCCTTCGCTGACCTCACTGCCCTCTCCGCAAGGCCATTCGCGGCCGGATGGGACAGGGCCGTACGGGTGTGATGAATGCCCAGTCTGGCCAGAAACAACTGGAAGGGGGCAGACGTAAACTGAGGGCCATTGTCGGTGACAATGGTGTCCGGAAGGCCATGGGTTGCGAACAACCCTTCCAGAACTCTCGTAACAGCATCAGTAGTGGTAATAGGCATGAGGGACAGTTCCACCCACTTAGAGTACGCATCTACCACAACAAGGAAGGAACGGCCCAGGAAGGGGCCAGCGAGATCAAGATGTAACCTCGCCCAAGGGGCCTTGGGCGTATCCCACTCTTGAACAGGGGCGGTGGGCGGGGCTGACCTAGACTGTTGGCATGTGTGACACCTAGCAACCCAGTTCTTGATATCTTTATCTAACCCGGGCCACCAGATGTAACCCCTGCCCAAAGCTTTCATCCTCACCACCCCGGGGTGGGCATTATGGAGGCAGTACAGAATACTATTTTGCAGAACGGGGGGAATTACAACTCTATGGCCCCAAAGGAGGCAACCGGCCTGAACTGATAACTGGTGTTATTAGAAGGTGCCCGCACCTCGCTAGTGGTCACCAGGGCAGGAAATTCACTGATCAAGAAGACAGACCCCATGGGAGCTGGATCCAGGACCGGTAAAAGGAGGGGGCAATGGCTGAGGGCATCCGCATGCCCAATGGCCTTCCCTGGCTTGTACTGCAACTGGTATGAATAAGCAGCCAGAAATTCTAACCACCGCGAGATGCGCAGGGACAACACCATCGGTCTTTGGCGGTCAGCTGCTAACAAGCCCAATAAGGGCTTGTGGTCGGTCACTAGGGAGAAAGAACGACCATACAAATAATCGTGGAATCTTTTGATTCCTGCCACCGCCACCAGGGCCTCTCTATCTATTTGACTATAATTTCTTTCCGCCGCAGAAAGCATGCTGGAGTAATAAGCAATTGGGGCTTCAGCCCCATTTGGTAATAGATGATTCAAGACTGCCCCCACTCCATAGGGGGAAGCGTCACAGGTTAAGGAGACAGGCAGGGAAACATCATATTGAACAAGGACGGCATCAGAAGTGAGCACGTCCTTAACCACCTGGAAGGAGGCAGCCGCTTCCTTTGACCAGAACCACAGCGTTTTCTTATCTAGGAGTCTATGGAGGGGCTCTGCTAAGGAGGCCTTATGAGGCAAGAAGACTGCATAAAAATTGAGGAGCCCAAGGAATGCCTGCAGTTCAGCCCTAGAGGTTGGTGCAGGGGCATTCTTAATAGCTTCTACCTTGGAAGACGCTGGCCGGATACCAGCTGCGTCGATAAGGAAGCCCAGAAATTCCACTTGGGACACTCCTATGTGACATTTGTCTGCTTTGAGTTTCAGCCCAGCCTCTTTAAAACGGATGATCTCACCCAGTGGCTTCACATAAATGTTGAAGAGGAGGGGCGAGAGGACCAACCCCTGCGGCACCCCACAAACAAGGTGCCTCGGGGTTGATCACTGCCCCCCTGCCAACACAGATTGCGACCGGTCAGAGAGATAGGAGGAGAACCACGGCAAAACAGTGCCCGCCACCCCCAACCCCTCTAACCGGTGCAACATGATACCATGGTCGATGGTATCAAAAGCCACTGAGAGATCTAACAGGACCAGGATAGAGGAGCAACCCCTACCCCAAGCCCTCCAGAGATTATCCACCAACGCGACCAATGCCGTTTCCATGCGGTGCCCAGGCCTGAAGCCAGACTGGAGCAGATCTAGATAGACAGCTTCATCCAGGTACCGTGGAAACTGCCGCACCACCACACTCTCAACAACCTTCACGACAAAAGGAAGGTTAGAGACTGGATGATAATTAGCCAAAACAGCCGGATCCAGAGAGGGCTTCTTGAGGAGGGGCCTCACCACTGCTTCTTTCAAGGTGGCCGGCAAGACACCCTCACTCAAGGAAGCATTAATAATCCTCTGGAGCCAGCCTCGTGTAACCTCCCGGGAAGCCAGCACCAACCAGGAGGGACACGGGTCCAATAAACAAGTGGTCACGTTCAGCCATCCCAGAATCCTGTCCACGTCCTTGGGAGCCACAGGATCAAACTCCTCCAAGATAACAGTCTCAAGACCTGCCTCAATCATCCCATCTGAACTTACCCAGTCAGAGGCCAAGCCTTCCCGAATCTGAGCAATTTTATCATGCAGATACTGCACAAAATCCTCAGCTCAACCCTGCAAGGGATCATCCTGCGCTCCCAGATGGAGGAGGGAGCGGGTCACCCTAAACAGAGCAGCTGGGCGGTTATCTGCTGACGCGATAAGAGCGGAAAAATAGCTAGATTTTGCCGCTTTTATCGCCATTAGGTAGATCTTAATATGAGACCTCACCAGTGTTCGGTCAGATTTGGAATGGCTGCTCCTCCAACCGCTCTCCAGGCGTCTTTTCTGGCGCTTCATCTCCCTCAGCTCCTTGGAGAACCAAGGAGCTAGGTGAGTTCGGTGCTGGGTCAGAGGCCGCAAAGGCAAGATGCGGTCCAAAGCCCCAGCGGCCGCCCTATCCCAGGTGGCCACCAAGTCTTCAGCCGAGTCATGAGCCAGAGTCTCAGGAAATGGTCCAAGCTCCATCTGGAACCTATCAGGATCCATCAAGCGCCTGGAGCGGAACCACCTAATCGATTCCGCCTCCCTGTGGTGGGGTGCAGCGGTTAGAAAGTCAAGTCAAAGGAGCGAGTGGTCAGACCATGACAAGGGTTCAATGACTATATCCCCTGTATCAAGGCCACTCAACCACTGACCAGAGACAAAAACTAAGCCCAGAGTGTGCCTGCCCATGTGAGTAGGGCCATGAATTAACTGAGTCAGGTGCATGGCCATCATGGAAGCCATGAACTCCCGAGCCACCTCAGACATTTCACTGATGGATGGCAGGTTAAAATCCCCCATGACCAAAAGCCTGGGGTATTGACCGCCACCCCGGCTATGATGTTGAGTAGCTCGGGCAGGGCCATTGCCACATGGCAGGGAGCCAGGTACGTGATCAACAGGCCCATCTGCACCCCACGACCCCAGTTCACAAAAAGGGACTCACATCCGGCTATCTGCAATACAGTGATCTCCTTCGGATCAAGACCTTCCTTTATAATAACCACCACCACCACCACCGCCCCTACCCTGAGCTCTCGGCTGATGGAATATGCGGAAGCCTGGTGGGCACATATCCACGAGGGGAACCTCCCCTCCTGGCCCAACCAGATCTCCGTAATACCTGTCAGGTCTGCTCCCCCCTCCTGAATAAGATCGCAAATGAGGGGAGCTTTATTTACCATGGACCTGGCATTGCACAACAACAGCCAAAAGCTCGGGCCCTGAGAGTCTGTGCCTTGCTTTTCTTGCTATCACTATCTCCCAATATAAGTTCTTTTTGAAATGATGCTAGTTTCAAGAGTTCTGCTTTGTTGGGTGAAGAAGACGAAGATATGTTCAAGAACTTTAACTGATCATAGCCTGGTGTGGATGGAATTAGAGCAGGAAAAGGGAGCTAGAAGGTCTTGGAGGATAAATGAAATTTTTTTTAGATATGAGGAAAATGTGAAAGAATGTAAAAAACAAATGAAAGAATTTTTTGTTATGAATATGCACAAGGGTACACCTATGGAAATGGTCTGGGATGCAATATATGAGAGGAATCTTAATACATTTGAATAATAAATATAGACGTAGACAAGAAAAGAAATGGAGGGACTTAGAAGAGGAAATAAAAAAGAAAGAGCAGGCACTTATATTGAATCCAACAGATAAGAAAATAAAGGAAACAAGGGCAGTTCAACATGTTGATGGCAGACCAAGTGGCAACTAATTTACAATATGCTAAACATAATACTTTCTGTAATGCGAATAAACCAGGTAGATGGTTAGCTTATTTGTTAAGGAAAAAACAAAAGCTATGTACCATAGAAAAAATAGAATACAAAGGTAAAGGGGTATATCAACAAAATATGATTTAAAAAGCTTTTTTAGAATTTTATACAAAGTTATATGCTAGTGATACAATTCAAGGTAAAGACATAGATAGATATTTACATGAGGAGAATATTCCTGTAGTTACACCAGAGCAAAGGGAAGGACTGAACCAACCAATAACTTTGGAGGAAATTATTTTAGCAATTAAACAGTTAAAAGGGGGTAAAGCTCCAGGCACAGATGGACTGACAGCTGTTTATTATAAAAATTTGCAGTTAGAAATGGTGGAACCGCTTAAGGAATTATTTAGCAAGATTTAAGCTGGAGGAGATGTACCCTCATCCTGGAGAACAGCTTTTATTTCATTGATCCCAAAGGAGGACCAAGATTGTAGTCAACCTAAAAATTATAGGCCAATATCGCTTTTAAATACTGATTATAAGATTTTTGCTAAAATATTAGCAAATAGGTTAATGATAGTTATGCAACAAATGATTCATAATGATCAATCTGGATTTATAAGTGGGAGACAAATGAAATGTAATGTAAGACAAATTGTAAATTTATTGGAATATTTGGAAAGAAACAACCAAGTCCCTGCAGCACTTATTTTTTTGGATGCGAAGAAGGCATTTGATCTATTGAATTTGCAATTTTTATTGAAAATAATAGAAAAGATGCAGTTTGGAGAGTACTTTATACAATCTATTAGGGCAATATATCAGAGACAAACAGCACAAATAATAATTAATGGTGGTTTAACATAAATTTTTAAAATTGAAAAAGGAACAAGACAGGGATCCCCTTTATCACCATTATTGTTTATTTTAACTTTGGAACTTTTATTGAATAAAATACGAGAGTCAAATAAAATAAAGGGAATTAAAATTAGACATCATGATTATAGACTAAGAGCATTTGCAGATGACTTGGTTGTTACATTAACTCAACCAGTACAATCAGTTACAGGTTTAATGGATATAATTAGCCAATATAGACAAATGTCTGGATTTAAAATAAACAAACAAAAAACAAAGATAATAACTAAAAAGATGACGGTAAAGCAAAAAGAAGAACTAGAAAGATTAACAGGATTTGAAATAGTAAAAAAGGTTAAATATTTAGGGGTATATATTACAGCTTCAAATGTAAAATTATATAAAAATAATTATGAATTTTTATGGCAAAAAATACAGAAAGAGATGGAAAATTGGGGAAAATTACAATTATCTTTTTCAGGAAGAATAGCAGCAATAAAAATGAATGTTTTACCCAGGTTTTTATTTTTGTTCCAAATGATACCAATACTCAAGAAAGATGAAAATTTGAGGGAATGGCAGAAGGGTATTAATAATTTTGTTTGGGCAGGGAGAAGACCGAGAATAAAGTTAAAAATAATGCAAGATATACGTGAAAGAGGAGGTCTTAAAATGCCTAATTTAAGATTATACTATGAAGCAGCTGTCCTATCAATAATTAGTGACTGGATTAATTCAACAGAAGAAAGAATATTGAATATTGAAGGATACGATTTGTTATATGGTTGGCATGCTTATTTATTATATGATAAGAAGGTGGATAAGACCTTTAAAAGTCATATATTAAGGAATGCCTTGTTACGAGTTTGGAAAAAGTATCAATATAAGTTAAATTATAAGATACCTATATGGGCAATACCCAGACATGCGATAGAGAATATAAGTGTAGAACAAAAGCAAGAGGTGATTACCTATAAAGAGCTTCTTAAAATGGAAGGGGGTACATTGCAGTTAAAGTCTTTAAATGCATTAAAAGAAGAAAGGATAATTCAAACTTGGTTTCAGTATGGACAGTTGCAAGCTAGATGGAAAGAAGATCAGAGAATTGGTATCATGCAGAATGAGGAAAATTTGGTAAAACAAATTAGAGATCAAGGCCAAATGCATATAAAAAGATTATATAATATATTGATAGAAATAGATTCAGAAACGGAATTAGTTAAGGATTGTATGATAAAATGGGCACAAAATATTCAGGAACCAATAATGATGGAAACTTCGGAAAAAATATGGGTTAGAAATGTGAAATTTATGCAAGCACAAAATTTAAGAGAAATTTTTTATAAAATGTTTTATAAATGGGATTTAGATCCTAAAAAGTTAGCTTGTATGTATCCGAATTTGCAATCTAAGTGTTGGAGATGTGATTGTGATGATGCCACTTATTATCATATATGGTGGACTTGTAAAAAAGTTAAAGCATTTTGGATTAAAATATGGTGGATTATCCAAAATATTCTTAAAAAGAAGATAAAGTTTACTCCACAGTTGTTTTTGTTGGGTATAATCACAGATTGTACGGTTATAGAGACTAAATTGATCTTAAATTTAATAACTGCAGCTAGACTTTTGGTGGCGCAATATTGGAAGAAGGAAGATCTGCCTACTATTGAAGAATGGACATTAAAAGTAGCGAATTTAGCAGAAATGGCGAAAATTTCAGCTTATTTGAAAGATCACTCACAATAAAGATATATATTGGAATGGAAAAGATTGATTGATTATATTCAAAACAAATATCAGACTAAAAAGTATCAAATAGCTTATGAATGAATAGAAAAATTAAGAGTATTCATATTTAGTTAAGTAAAAGGGGAGTTAAAGTGTGAAGGGGGGGATAGGAATCCATAGATAGTTAGCTTAGTTTAGTATATGATTGTTAATTGTTATACCCTGTATTTTGTTCTGGGAAGTTTGGGGCGGGAGGGGGGAGGGGGAAATATTTGTATTTTATTTATTTTTTTGTAAAACTCTTTAATAAAAAAAAAAGAGTTCTGCTTTGTTCAGGAGAGAGGAGAGGCAAGTCCTTATGTTTGGCAGGATCTACAATTGTGGTCAATCCAGAGAAGCTTTGCTCTACCGAGGGGACCCTACAAACTATTTCTGACCAGGACAGCAAGCACAGAGAAGCAAAGTGCTGGGGGGAAACCTCCAGAATGACCCAAGCTGATGCGGCCTCCGGATGCTCGGTGGAGGAACCAGCTGCACTGGAAGGCCCTGTAAAGCCGAGATGGTCTGTCAGCATTGGGAAGAAAGACCACTGAAAAGGAAGGACCAAAGGAGTCACCCTCACTTGACGCAGTCAGCATCAGGGCTAGAGGCACAAGCTGGTAGCCCTGTCCGATCACGACAACCTGGATGAGGAGCCAGAATGAGAGGATCACCTCAAGAAACATTTAAGGGCCTGGTGGCTCAGCAGACTGATAGCATTGTGATTAACACCAGCTGTCTGCAATTACTGTAAGTTTGAATCTCACCAGGCTCAAGGGTGACTCAGCCTTCCATCCTTTCTAAGGTAGGTAAATTGAGGACCCAGTTTGTGGGGGCAATAAGCTGACTTTGTATAAATATACAAAAGTATGAGGGCTATTGCTTAACGCGTTGTAAGCCGCCCTGAGTCTCCGGAGAAGGGCGGCATATAAATCAAATTAATTAAAAAAAAACATGTCATGCGCTTCGTGCTGGAGGCTTTCTAGGACCTTAGGGCCTTACGCGTGCCCTGGACCACTTAGATGGAGGTGACAATAAGCAAGGGGAAACCAATGAGGGAAGAGTGGATTCTCCCACCCCAGGAGCATCTGGAAATACCACTGGGACAGATGGGGCAGCTGCCAACCCTGCCACCCCTCCATGCCAAAATCCATGTCCAGTGAACATCCCCAGAGCGGCAGCCAGGAGAGTTCCCCAGCAGGAAGGAAAAGCACCCCCCTGAGCATCAAGTTTGATAGAGATCCCCGGGATTCTTCCCCAGCCATCGTAGGTGTCCTCATAGGTGTCCTCACCTTTCTCATAGGTGTCCTCACCTACATGCAGGAGTATGGCCAAGACTTCCCAACCTAGGGAGCCCAGGTCCAGGTCATGACCCTGGCCCTGGAGGGAGCAGCTGTGAGGTGGATGGTGACCCTCCATAATGCAAACACTCCGGAGCTCTGGAAATTTGATCATTTCATGATGGCCCTCTGGCTGAGGTTTGAGGACCCTTTAGCTGACCACAAGGCCAGAATATCTGAGCTGAGCTGAGGGATAGGGAGGGGGGATTAGAGATAGCTGGGGTTTTGTAGCCAAAATAAAATATTTTCTCTTGGGAACCAAGGACATTCTCACAACTGTCCCGAGGAAGGAGGAGTGATGTCACTAGACAACCAGACAGCATCTTGATTGGACCATGTGACTCAGAGATTAAGAACATGAGACAAGGCCGCCAGCCATTGGCTGAATACACCAAGGAGTTCCGAGACCTGACCTGTTGCATGGACTGGCCGGAGGACATCCTGATGAGCTGCTTCAAGGATGGGCTAAATGCCAACCTCTACCACACCTGCATTGCCCATGGGGCACCAAATGGTCTTCATGACTGGTATGTCCTGGGGAAAGAGGCCAAAATCAACCAAGCGAGGAATCAGTACTGGTCTAGCAGTGTCTGGAAGAGATCACCACCTGAGAGGAAGCAAGAGCCCTACAAACCACAAGCAGAACTCCACACTCAACCACCTGTTTCAAGTGTGGAAAAGAAGGCCACCGGGCTGCCGAATGACAATAAAAGACACTGATCAAGAAAAGTGATTACTTGCTTGCAGGAAACTCGGCCAAGTCTACCCCATGCACCAAAGACACTGCCCTGAAAAGCAGCAAGGTCAGAGAATTCTGCCCATTTCCAAAATCCAGAGAGGGAACTCCAACCCCATCCAAGGAAGGCCCCAGCCAATCTGACAGTGATCTGGTGGATGACCCCTTGGTAAGTGGGCCAATCAAACCCCTAGAACCCTGGTGATTAACCTATGGCACGCATGGCAGAGGTGGCACACAGAGCCCTCTCTGTGGGCAAGCGCACTGTCGCCCCAGCACAGTCTGCCATGGGGTGGGTGTCGGCAAGCCACAGGCTTTTTCATCCCTTCGCTGCAGTTCCCTATTGGGTGATCCCACCACTGGATGGCCCCGCCCCTTCCCCCCTCCCAGTCACCCCAAAGGAGTCTTTGAGGGCTGAACGCCAAGAGGCACAGATTTCCTCCACCTTCTGCATTCCCACCCCGTGCTGAAGTGAACCAAATGGGCCAGTGTCTCCCTCCCTGCTAAGTGGCCCCGCCGAGCTCACTTGCAAACTCCGCCAAGCCCAGCTCTAAATGTTCAGTTCGCACGTTCCTCCTAGCCAGCGCCAGCACCATGGCAGCAATGGGGAAGGTGAACCCCCTACCTGCTCCGCTCTCACCGGCCAGAGGTAGGGCTCTGCACCGCTGCCTCCCAGTCAGAGCACCACATTTGTTTGCTTGCTCAGGCTGCCTGGGACCCTGCTGTGGGGGGAGAGGGGAAGAGGGGTGTGTGTCTCCACAACAGGATCCAGGTTGGAGATGCCTTATTTTGCGTGGATCTCTAACACTTGGCTTTGCCTGCCAGCCTTCACTCCCCCTCTACAGCCCAAGTGGTTGGATTCACATGACACATGAAGCTGGGCAGGAGAGCACGGATAGATGGAGGGAGGGAGGGAGTGTTGCATGTTGAAAATACCTAACTATATGTACATATTTAAAGTCATGTAAGGGTTAATCATCTATACATCAATTGTCCTACCCACTGACTCCTCCTTACCATTTGACTCCTCCTACTGTGTATATATTCTGATGTCCTGCACAGTTCCCTTGCCTTGCCTGATTATCTCCTGCAATAGAAACAAAGAAATAAATACTGTTTATGTTCTCATGACTTGCATCCTGATTATTGGGCCTAGATAAAAGAAATAAAAGAATCAAGTTGGTTGCAGAGGATGGTTTAAAGGCCCAACCAATCGAAAAGATGCAAGAAACTCCAAAGCTGGATGAAGGCAAAAGAAGACCTGTTACCAGATCAATCAAAAAAAGAATGGCAGCTCAACTAACTCCTACAGAAAACACACTGAAAGAAAAGACAGAGAAAGAAGAGAAACTTTCCAGTAATGAGATACTGCCAGATACCAAAGAACAACAAACCAAAAATGAAGATACCCCATCAGTCATCAAAAAGGAGGAAGATATGAAAAAGAAAATAATTAAACTGATAGAAGAAATCCCGAATGATCCAAATCTGTTAGCGAAACTCCACAATCTCATAGAAAATAACGGAGCAGCGACAAATGAGGAGGAAGAGGAATCCAGCCAAGATGAAGAAAGCGAGGTAGGAAAACCAAATACTGACTATATAACTGATGATGAAGCCGGCGACAATTTCACGCCTTTTTCATGGTGGCCATCTTGCATGACTAATTCATTAAAGATGGCCGACCAGCAGCCAATGGGATTTCAAGATTCGAATCCCAAGGCGGGAAACAGGGCCTACAAAAAAACGTCCATCAAACAACAGAAACAAACGATAAACCATTAAAAGATGACTTATCATACCAGCCTTCCACACTAGAAATAAATAATGCCATGCGAGTATTAACCACGGCATTTGGAAAGAAATTAAAATTACCGGACCCACAGCCAGACAAGCAGAAAAAATCCAATAAATCTACCTACAACAAACAACAAACTGAATTAAACTACATAAAAGATGAAGCCGCCACACACAAAAAGATTTATAAGCCGCTACCCACTGAAACCAGTCACCAGGCACACTCGCGAACCTCACAAGAACCCAGAAATAAAAGATCATACTCACCGATCAGAAGACATCACACTGAGCAGTCAATGTACTCCGACAGCGATGATCCAGACCAGGCCGAGTTCTGCAGCTGCGCAGAGGAACAGAGCCATCAGACCCTCCGAGATGACTCCGATGACTAGCAGAGCAGCAGGAATGCCCCGGCAACTTGAACGACCTCCCAGGCGACCATCGACTACTTGAAGCCTCCCAGAGTCGAGGCAGAAGAAAATCCTGAAGATTGGGGCCTTCTCCCAAGAGCCACGAGCACAGGATCCTTCATCGGCGACTGCTGGAGAAAAATGAGATCTGAGCATGCGCAGAACACCCCTGTAAGAAAAAATGCAGAAAACATAGTCTCAAGTCAGTACAGATACGCCTCTAGAATCCCAACACCATATTGTGAGTTCACTAAAGACCTAAACCATGGACAGAGACAGATTGTAAGTAATTCTTCACACAACCCAGGGGCTTTACCAGCAGACTTTGTAAAATTAAAGTTAGATGGATCAAATTTATTGGATTGGAGTCAACAGCTCCAAGTTATATACTTAAGAGAAAACATATTATTTTTTATTAATGATCCACCCAGCAAACCATGGACTTATGAATTGGACTGTTTACATCATAAAGCTTATTATATTCTCATTGCCACTATATCACCTAGCATTTACTCTAGCATTGAACACAACTTAACTGTTTCTGAAATATTTCAAAAAATTTTTAACATGTTTCATAGTAAGAGTGTTGCCACAACAACTAGGATTTCTAGGAAGTTCCACTCTGCCAAGCTAAAAAGTAGAACGCCCATGAGTGAACATATTCTAAACTTAATTGCCACCAGAGCTGATCTCATTCAAAGAGGAGAAAATATTTCAGAAGGAAGTTTAAAGAGTATTATAATCAACTCATTAGATTCTAGCTGGGATAACTATATCACCCTGCTAGACAGTCTCAGTTTAGAGAACCTATCACTAGAAACACTTACTACCAAACTTATATCAGAAGATAATCTAAGAAAGGAACGTTCCATGAGCCACAGAGAAAGTAGAACTACAAAGAAGGTAGAGTTCCAAGGCAGAGGTAGATATACACCTGAATGTCACACATGCGGTTCAAGAAATCATTATATGAGAGACTGCCCAAGGTATGAAAGAAATAGGGACCAATCATATCACAGAGAGAAGTCAGATAGAAGAGTTAACTTCTTCTGGTTGGTGACGCGTGGTGTCATGGCGTGGTGAGAGTGATCGCTCTCTCCCACTGCCACTTAATGCAACGTTTTGGGGACCGTTCGAGGCGTGGAAGCCTGGAGGGCTTCGCGGACTATAGTGGGGCTTCGGTGAGTCGAGTGGCGGAGTGCAAACCCACCCGGCGCGACCGATTTCCACTGTCAAGCTAACGGGGCGCGTCTGCCTCTTAATGGCAGACCTGAAGCCACGATAGCCAACAAGAGGGGAAGCAAAGATTCCGGGAAAGAGAGGCGAGAGCATCAGTAACCACTTACCCCCGAGTGCGCTTGGGATCGGAAGATCAGATAAAGCGTTGCTGGCCGGATCGGAGTGGAAGGGCTCAAAAGAGGAAAAAAGCGGCGATTGAAAGAAAGGAGGAGGACTGACAGCGAGATCGCAGACAGGTCGGCAAGAAAGAAGGAGGAAAGATCGGCAAGCGGACCAGCGGCACTACCTTTTTTTTGGATTTAATTTGCTGCATAGATCGAGCTCTGAGGACGTGGGGAAGAGATTCTGCTGACTGGAGAGAGAACGACCAGAAATTTAGGACCGGAAGTGCAACCATACTTGATACCAATGAGAAGAACAATGAAGAGCTAGAGAGGAAAGAAGAAGCACCAGGAAGAGAACAACGGAATAATTAAACTTACTTTTACAAGGTGTTGGAGATCTTGAAGAAGCGAGAAGTAGAAGGGTGATATTAAATTAATGTACTTTCCAGCATAGACTCTAATAAGTGTGGTACTCGAAGGGACTAAGAGGACCTGAATTTAAATCTGTATTAATACATATTGTTATTACTTTAAAAATAGTCTAAAACTACAATATATACATATTTATTCTTCTTCTTTTTTTTCTTTTTTTTCTCTATACATTTAAAGTATTTATAATATTTATATAAGTATTTAAATTATTTAAAGTACCTATATATTCAGAGTATTAAAAGTAGTAATACAACATAGCTAATTAATATATTTAAATATCTGTATAGACATATTAGAACCTATTATCTTCTATTTATTTACCTATCTATTTACCCATTTATATATATATATCTATTTATCTATCTACCTATTTAGATATCTATCACTTATTTATTAGCTACTCTTTCTGTCTTGTTTTTCTATTTTTTACTGCTGTGTGCATAGACTGGCTATTGATTGATTATTGTGTTTAATATTATTAAGGATAAATTTTATAAAATAGTGATTTAATTTATAACACCAATTAATTAAGTGCTTACTGACTGGATATTGAGTATTATTTTATTGATCATATATATTGGTACTGAAAGGTTTTTTCTTCTAAGAATTGAGAATCTAATTAATTGTTAATTAGGAGTTGAGCTAAACTAGAAACACAGCTTCCAAATAATGATTAGTCAACAAAGCTAAGTAGTGGGCAGCATAGCGGAGAAAAGGTCAATAATTCCATTTCTACTTGTCTTGTGAATTGGGAATATCTTCAAAAATTTTCTCTTCTTTAGTATTGTTAAACTAAGCAAGGGAAGTCAATTGGTGGATGACAGTTTGGAGGAACATAGAAAGGATAGTCAAAGAACAGGCGAAAGTGCTTAGGGAGATTACAAGTTTTGCATCCACTGTGGCAAAAACAGGAAAGAAAATAACCCCCAGCGTTTCAAGTCCCACAATTACAATGTCGTCCCCTGCAACCCAAAAACCGATGGAAGGGCTACCAAAAATCGAGAAGTCATCAGTGATTCCAACAATGCAAGCGATGCAGGCATCACTAGCAATGATTCAAGAGACAATGCTCTTAATGCAAGAGAAAATGACTAATAATCACCAGGAAATGAAAACAGACATACAAGGCATCGACCAGAAAATAGGTGACATACAACAAGCCATTCTAAAGAACGAACAGAGAATAGGAAAAATAGAATCTAAGGTGGAACAACAAGAGAAAGATTTAGAAACAGTAGATCAAAAATTAATGGCCCAGAATAGGGATCTGGAGGAATCGATTACGCAATTGGAAATGGACAAGGCCTCTTTCTATTTGCGTTTCCAAAATGTTATAGAAGACAAGGATGAAAATTTAGGCAAAGTAATGGCCGAATTAATAGCGGAGGTGCTCCAACATGATCCAAACGACATAATAAAAGAATTGGATGAGGTGTATAGAGTACAGACGAACTACGCCAGACAGAACAAACTACCCAGAGAGGTACATATAAGGTTCGCACGAAAGAAAGTTAAGGATATCTTTTATAAAATGGTAAAAGAAGAACCGATCAATTATAAGGAAAAGGAGGTGATTGTCCTGAAGCAAGTGCTGAGGAGGGTGAGAGAACAACGAAGAGACTACAGATTCCTGGCCTCACAGCTGAATAAAAGGAACATACTTTTTAGATGGACCTTGCCGGAGGGTATGCTGATTACTTGGCAAGGGAGGAGGATTAAAATAAACAGTCTGGTGGAGGCTCAAGAATTCCTTGACCAACTGAGAGGGTCAGAAGACGAACAAAGTAGCAAAGAGGAACTGGAAGCTGTTATCACAGAAGAAGAACTCACCCAAAGAAGATCCCAAGAAGAGGTCTCGACGGGGAAAGAGAGCCTAGAGGAGAAAGAAAAGGAAGAGAAAGAAAGTAGAGAAGCAGGAAAGAAACAAAGGCCTCAAAGAGCAGTTTGAGCTAATACCAACCTCAAATTTAAGTAAATCAACAGAAGGCAAAAAGGATGGACGATTGGAAAATCTTATCGATTAATGTAAACGGACTTAACGATCATAAAAAAAGAAAAACCTTCTTTAACAAATTAGTCATACAAAATGCAGACATAGTCTGTCTTCAGGAGGTACACATTAAACAAGAACACATAAAATATCTGGAACATAAAAAACTGGGGAATCTGTATACCTCTCTAGCCATGAAGAAAAAGAGAGGGGTGGCACTATATATTAGAAAAGAGATGAAGACAGAACTGAAATATGCAGACCCCAAAGGCAGATTACTAATTGTTGAAACTGAGAGGGGCAATTCGGCAATATTAATAGCAGCGATCTATGCCCCAAACAAAAATTTGAAAGAGTTTTATAGCAAAACAAGAGAAATAATAAGAGGACTGGACAACAACAATATTTGTATCATTGGGGATTTTAACGGAGTGGCCGATGCGTACAAAGATCACAAAAGACCCAGAGGTCAAAAGAAAATAAGGAAAAATTTACCAAAAACCTTCTTCGACTTAGTTGATGAATTAAACCTTGTAGATATCTGGTGAACACTACACCCCAATAAGAGACAATATACCTTCTATTCTAACCCCAATAAATCATGGTCTAGAATAGACATGATGTGGGTAAGCAGGAACTTGGGTATGGACATTGCGTCAGCGGAAATTTTACCCAATACCTGGGCAGATCACAATCCACTGGAAATCAGATGGAAAAGTAGATATAAGAGAAAAAACACAAGATGGAGAATGAACACACAATTTTTGCGAGACAAAAAAAATATTGATAAAGTCAAGAGGGAATTAGAAATCCTTTTTGAAGAACATGAAAAAGAACCAACGAACTGGGGGATAATCTGGGATACGATGAAGGCCTATTTAAGAGGCCTAATGATATCATATGGAGCATACAGAAATAAAGAGAGGAGAGAAACTCAAAGAACATTGCTAGAAGAACTGGCAAAGGCAGAGAAAGAGGCGCAACAAAATCCTGACAATGAAATAACAAAAGTAAATTGGATGAACATTCGTCATAAATTAAATATAATGGATCAAGAAAAACTTGCATATAATATTAAGAGAACAAAACAATATTACTTCGAGAACGCCAATAAGCCAGGAAGGTGGTTATCCACAGAATCAAAAAAGAGAGAGAGAGAAAGGAATTATTCTCCAACTTGAAGACACCGAAGGCCATACCACAACTAAGGAAGAAAAAAAATTGGAAATAGCACACGAATTCTATGCGTCTTTATATAAAGAAGAAGATATATCCAAAGAGAAAGTAAAACAATATTTATTGGAGGAGGGAATGCCACAGATTGGAGAGGAGGAAAAAGAGATGTTAAACAAAGAGATCACATTAACAGAATTAAAGACTGCAATTGCCAAACTGAAAAAGAACAAATCTCCGGGCCCGGACAGATTCCCAGGGGAATTATACAAAAATTTAGAATTAGAAGACATTCTACTCCCAAGAATGCTCCAAATTTTCAATGAGGCCCTAATGAAAAACAAAATACCAGAATCCTGGAGAGAAGGTTCCTGTGGTTTTCACCTAATTAAAAGTAAAAGTTTTCCTTCAACCTCAAACAATCAGTCACATGGCCCAATCACTCCTCTTTCCTTGGGCCATGTGTGAGAATGTCCTTGGTTCCCAAGAGAAAGTATTTTATTTTGGCTATAAAACCACAGCTATCTCTAATCCAGGGTAGCAACACTGAAGCTCCAAGCTGGCTTCAGTCAGGTCAGCTTCAGGGTTGACAGGTTGCCCCCTCTCCCCCAGTTGAAGAGGATTTCCTGCAAGACAAAAATATACAGGGAGAAGTTAGTCAAGGCTCAGCCCACACACCCTCTTCCTCCCCCAGGAGGTCTCTTAGGTTTCTGGGGGAACTTGTCATTAAACTGTTTGACTAACCTATCTGCCTTCACATCCCAGCTCTTGACTCATGTGGCCTCAGAAAGTGGGCACCCCTTCCACTGCACAAGGTACTGCAATCTGCCCCTATGCAATTTTGAATACAGAATCTTCTTTACATCATAATGCATCTTCCCCTGCATCACTCTTGGTTTGGGGGCTGCTTGGTCTGATCAGGGAGCCTACCACCAGCTTTAGCAAACTTCTGTGAAAGACCGGATGCACTTTCCTTAGCAGGCGAGGGAAGCTAAGATGATGTCAGCATTCCAGAAAAACCTCCAACCCCAAGTAAAAACTCTGAAGCAAGCATTTTTCAAAGTTCTATTTACTAGAATAGGTAAACTAACACATCTGGGAAAACCCGGATCTGAGAGGTCCAGATTTTCCCTCAGTAAATCAAAACTCCCAAAACCACCCCCTCACTCCTCAGTCGATCACATGCACCAATCACCATCCATCCCATCTCAAGACAACACTCTGACCATTTCTTCTCCAGATTCAGGATTGGTCGACCTTGACCGACAGGAAGAATGCTATTATGTCTAAAGACAACCCCTCTACTAAATCCCCCCTCCTACTTTTTCACACATGAGAAGGTGGCAGCATGGAAGTTTCCGGTCTAATATGACATCCAAAGCTGACAGGCATCCCCCCGCCTGCAGAAAAAAACACACCCTGAAAAATAAAGCAGACAAAACACAAAAGATGGGGTTAATGCCTTGTACATAACCTCTTAACCCCCTCTCCCCGCTCCAGGAGTTCCCTTTGGCTTCTCAGGAAATTGATAATGAAATTGCTTTACTAGAGTATCAGCATTCACATTCCAACTTTTCACCCAAGTAGCTTCAGACAACGGGTACCCTTTCTATTATACCAAATACTGTAACCGACCCCTGTATAGTCTAGAGCCGTGATGGCGAATCTATGGCAAGCGTGTTACAGGTGGCATGTGTAGCCATATAGGTGGACACATGAGCTCAGCTCCAGCATGCATGTGTGCGCTGGTCAGCTGATTTTTGGGTCTTCTGGGCCCACCAAAAGAAGGGAAGGCCCGTTTTTTTCTCTCCCCAGGCTCCAGAGACTTTCTAGGAGTCTGGGGAGGGCAAAAACAGCCTCCCCCACCCCCCGGAGGCCCTCTGGAGGCCGAAAATGGCCTGTTTGCAATTTCCAGTAAGCACATAGAATTATGGTGTGGGCACGTGCGCACACCCCCTCCCCCCGTTCCTGGCACGTGATGGCAAAAAGGTTAGCCATCACTGGTTTAGAGTCAAGGATCTTCTTAATTTCATAATGAGTCTCCCCTTGTACTACCAAAGGGGGGAGAGCAGCTGGTTGAGGGCCTTAAAGTTAGATCTTATTGCTGGTTTCAATAAGCTACTGTGAAAAACTGGGTGCACTTTCCCTAATATGCGAGGGAGGCTAAATTGGATAGTCACTGGTTAATCACTTTCACTATAGGGAAGGGACCTATGAATTTGGGTCCAAATTGCTTGTTGGGTAACCTCAATCTTAGATATTTGGTCGACAAATACACCTTATCTCCTATTCGGAAAGGTGGTTGGAGGGATCAGCGTTCGTCTGCCTGGGCCTTATATTTCTCTGCTGTTTCAGCTAAAGCTTTCTTAGTATTCTCCCAACCCTTTTGCAATGAGGTTATCCCAGGGGTGAAATGTTCCTGGTTCGGACCGACTCGGGCAAGTAGGTAGCGATGGCGGTGGGCAGTTTGGAGAACTGGTAGCAAAAATCCCTGCCCCCGCCCCCCATGCCCAGCTGAGCCGCGCAATCATCAGAGCCTTTTTTTCTTTTAAATGGCTCTGACAAGCCAAGCTCTGAGGATCCCAGCTGAGTTGCCTGCTATAGGCAACTCAGCTTGGATTGCCAGAGCCATGTAAAAGAAAAAAACTTTTTTCCTTTTAAATGGTTCTGACGATCCAAGCTCTGACGACTCCAGATGAGTTGCCTGCTAATCGGTAGCAAAAATCCCTCCCCTCCCCCCCTCAGCTTGCTTACCTTAGCTGCTAGTTGCAACCCCTTGCTGTAATCCCTGCAATCCATTGCATCAGCAAGCAACTGAATCTCCCTGCCTGCAATCAAGCAGGCAGGGAGTTGTGGACTTCAATTCCCAGAATTCCTCAGCCAGCAAAGCAAAGCTGGCTGAGAAATTCTGGGAGTTGAAGTCTACAAGTCTTAAAGTTGCCAAGATTGGAAACCCCTGTTCTTTTGGGTAAGTTTTTTTCCCCTTTGGGAGCTTTAAAAAAATAGTTAATTGGGGTTTTTTTTAGTTGTTCTTTTTTTAGACCTAGCCATTTAAAGTTTAGGAAGTTTTAAATTTAGCTGCTTTTATATAAAAATAAAAATAAATTAAAATAAAATAATATTTGTGCAGCTTTCTGAGATTTAGTGTGTTTCTGTAGTGTTTCACTCTAACTACACAAACACACAAAATCTCACAAAGCTGTATGTGGAATTTTGTTTGTGTAAAGTGTGAAAGTTGGTTTTTTGGGCTTTTTGTGACTGTGTGAGGTTCCTGCTTGTTGCAGGGGCCATTTTGGGTCTAGCACGGCTGCTTTTATATTGTGCGTGAGCCAGTTGTGTTGTGCTGTGTTTTGTAGGTTAAAAAAGGGCAAAGAAGTGACATTAACTTGGCCATGCCCACCCAGTCACCTTACCACCAAACCCCACCCACTAATTAAGCCACGCCCACAGAACTGGTAGCAAAAATATTTAGATTTCACCCCTGGGTTATCCATTCCATTAAGGACATGGATGTGGATGGCTCTCTAGGCAACTCAGGCATCTGCACAAAATTCATGCCCATAGTTATTTGAAAAGGAGTCAACCCTGTACTACTGTGTATTGCATTATTATAAGCAACTTCTGTGGATGGTAATAACTCCGCCCAGTTCTCTTGTTGATAATTTACATAACATCTAATGTATTGTTCCACTATTGCGTTCAATTATTCAGCAGATCCGTTAGTAGATGGGTGGAAAGCTGAGCTAAGCCCCTGGGATGACAGCTCTGCTGTCAACTTGTCTTCAGGGAGGTTGGAACCATGGCGCGTTTGCGCTCTACTGCATGCTTGGACTGCTGGTTGGGTTTCAGAGATCATGGCGTGAACTACCTCTTCCCGTCAGCTGTCAAACTGGGGCTTCCTTGATAGAGCATCAGCTAATAGGTCCCCCCCCCCCCCCCGGAATGTATTTCAGGTTGAAGTTAAAGCATTTGAAATACTGAGCCCAGCAAACCTGCTTGGGGGAAAGCTTCCAAGGGGTCTTCAGTGCCTCAAGGTTTTTGTGGTGAGTCCACACTTCGAAAGGCTCCTTAACCCCCTCTAGGAAGTGTCTCCAGGATAGGAGAGCCATCGCACTGCAAAAGCCTCCTTCTCCCATACCGCTCATCTGTATTCAGTGTCTGTTAATTTTTTCAATACGTAAGCATATGACATTAGTTCATTTTGAGTGTTTCTTTGCAGTAGAATAGCTGCTACTGCCACGTCACTAGCATCAGCTTGGACTGTAAATGGTTTATTAGGCTCAGGGTGCTGGAGGATTGGCTCAACCGTGAAGAGGTGTTTTAATTGTTCAAAGGATTTTTGACAATCCATTATCCAAGGTAGGGGTTGGCTACGTTTTGACTTGGTCGGAGACAGACTGGTTTTTAGTAGTTCTGTCAAGAGAGTGCAACTTCCACATAGAAAGGGATGAATTGTCAGTAAAAATTTGCAAACCCCAGGAAGCTTTGAAGTTGCTTATGTGTTCATGGGGGTTGCCAATCTAGCACCGCCTTCACCTTCCCCGGGTCTATTTCAATTCCCTGATTCAACACCCGGTAGCCCAGGTAGTCCAAGGACTCCTTATGGAATTCGCATTTTGACAGCTTTGCATAAAGTTTGGCTGCTAGGAATTTTTTCAGCACTTGCCTGATTAGTATGACATGCTCTTCCATATTTTTGCTGAATATAAGAATGTCATTCAGGTAAACAAGAACCCCCTTATACAGGTGCTCATGCAGAACTTCATTGATCAGTTGCATGAAGACTGCGGGGGGCCCTTGAAGTCCGAAAGGCATGATTTGGAATTGGAAACTGCCCAGGGGGCAGTTAAAAGCAGTCTTCCATTTGTCTCCATTCTTTATGCAAACCCGGTAAGTAGGCTTCCCTTAGATCTAGTTTGGTGAAAATCTTGCCTTTTGACAAGTGGTTCAGCAAGTCTTTCATTAGTGGTAGGGAGTAGGTATTTTGTATGCAAATGTAGTTACTGCCCCTTAAGTCAACACATAATCTCAAGACCCATCTTTCTTGTCTTTAAATAATACAGAGGTGGCCACCCTGGATTTTGCTGGTTCGATGAACCCTCTGGCTAAGGTGATGTCAATTTACTTCCTCAGCTTGGTCATTTCAGCAGGTGTCCTGGAGTACATCCTTGGCTTTGGTAACTTGGCTCCTTGTTCTAGTTCAATGGTACAATGAACATTCAACGGGTCGTTGAAGGGGGAGGATGTTACACTCCTCCTTGCTAAATACTTTGGCTAAGTCTGTATATACCTTAGGAATCTGGAGTTTGCCTGAGGCCTGTCTGAAACAGTGGCTGCTGTTTCTGGTGGCTGGGCCTTATGGGTTGGCAGTTTCTTGGGGGAAGGGACAGGAGGCAGTGGCCCAAGGCCAATTATGATTTTACGGTATCCATCTTCCCATGTAATGGTGGGGACCCATTTGTCCAGCCAAGTAAGGCCCAATATGACCAATTCTGACATCTTTGGCACTATTATGAAACATATACGTTCATGGTGTCTTCCAATTTCTAATCTAACCAGTTCAGTGATTTGGGTGGCTGGGACTCCTCCAATTAATGTTCCATTCACCTGTTTAAACTTAATTGGGCACTTTAAGGCTTGTGTTTTTATCCCTAATTGTTCAACAATTGGAAGTCCAATTAAACATCTGGTGCAGCTGTATCTATTATTGCTGGCACTTCTCCTTGCTCCCCCATTTCTGGCACCACCAGTCTCACTTTAATTGAAAAGTGGGGGATGGGTGAACTCACCATTGGGTCGTCTTCTCTGTTAGCCTCGTCAGGAGGGGCTTCTTTGGCCGGAGGTTTCTAGCTCTCTTCGGTGGGGAGGGGAACATCTATGGCTTGTTTGGCAAATCGACTGGTATCTGGGGTCTTCCTTGGAGCCCTTTTGCCTCAGGCAGCTGTGGCCAGATGTTGTTGTGGAACTGGTGCAGGGGCCAGGTGCTCAGAAGCTCAATGTCCTGTTTGTCCTCACTGATAGCATTTAATCACTCCTGCCAGTTGAGGGGTGGGGGAGACTTCAGCAGGCTTTGAAAGTTTCTAGATGGTCCCTTCTAGAGGAGGCTTCTCTGCTGGGGCTTTGCGGTGGGGGTGAATTTCTCTGTCCAGAGCTATGGACATAGTATACCAGTCGTGCAGTCGCTCAAGCACCCCTTGGACTCCACAAGCTGTCCTGACTTCCTGATCTATAGCTTCTTTAAAATTTTGTAGGAGTATGCACTCCAGCCAATGCCCCAGGTTCCCTGCAACCAGTCTAAAGTCCCATACAAAGTCTTTTATGCGTTGATTACCTTGCTTCATCACTTTTATTGTGGCTTCATTTTCATTGATTCAGTCTGGGTCTTCAAATCTGGCCTGGTGCAGCGCAACAAACCCATCGGCATCATTCAGTTCAGCAGCTCCCTCATTGTGTAGCTGGGCTATCCATTCAGAAGCCTCCCCTTCATTATTTCCATCAGAAATAGCTGATACTAAATCTCAATCTGCTTCATATTGGTCTCCATACTGATATATATGAGCCCAGACCCTGATGAGGAAGTAAGCCAGTTTGGCAGTTGTACCATCAAATGTTGCTCTGAAGCGGGGTGGCGTTTGCCTCATGGATGGATTGGGCCCGGAGGCGGGTGGCTGAGTTGGAACCAGAGCTGCTGCTGGTTGCTGGATGGCAGCCTGCTGAGGGAGAGGGGCTGGCAGCTGAACTGCTTGTTGGGCTGCAGGGGTGGGGGGGACTCCAGCCGGTTGCTGGATTAGACCCCCTGTGGTGCTGGTATTGTTGGGGCATATTGGGGCCATGGGGAATCCTGGAAAATTGGAGCAGATGTTGCTGGAGGCCACTGGCACTGGATACACCCCTGGCTGGGATAAAATCCCCAGCCTGGGTGGGATACATTCAGCAGGAGATAGCACAAAGGCAGGCTGGCGAGGGGAGCCAGCAAAGCGGTTTGGCATTCCCAATGCTGGCTGCATCTGATGTCTCCCAGCTACTGGATGGCCATGCTGCACTGAGCCGCTTCTCCTGTCATCTCTGCCTGGAGAGAATGGTGCCTGCACCCCGCTAATTCTTCTGCCATTTTCTGGAGCGGGGAAGGTAAACATAGGTTGTGCTAAGCTCCAGCTCACTTGAGGAGTTTGAGAGGGGAGTGCATAACTTCCCACTTCCATCCATTCAAACCAGAGCCTGGTTAACGATTAGCTTCGAGACGGAGGCCACAGGTTCCAGTCCCGGGAATCTCTGGATCTCAAAGCTGTCTCCTCTCTGCACTCTGGCTCATGGGGTGACTTCATTGGGCTGGGAGCAGCATGATATCCAGGTGGTCTCTCCACTGGTCCCCTTTCTGGAGTTGGATCAGACTGGCAACTTTTCCAGGAATCAGTCTCCTTGGGCCGAGCGTCCAGCCTTTGCGTTGCCTCTGCAGCTTCAATGGCTCACACCATTCCTCAGAGGGAACGTACAGGGTTTCAGAGAATCCTTCAGTATTCGTCCCAATGGCCCCCTCTGCGATCTCCTCTTTCCCCTCCATCTTCACTGAGTCTTCGCACCATCCGAGGTTTAGGTCAATGCTGGGGCTCAACACCCCAGACAGCATCCTTTCAGGGTGCCATTAGGTTTTTTAGGGGATTCAGGTTAATGTCAGCATTCCAGAAACAATCCCTCTCCAATTAAAAACTCTGAAGCAAGCATTTCTCAAAATTCTTTTTAATTGAGTAGGTATACTGGCACATCTGGGAAAACCCGAATCTGAGAATTCTGGGTTTTCCCTCAGTAAATCAAAACCCCCAAAACCATCCCCTCAATCATCAGTCAATCACATGCTCCAATCACCATTTGTCCTATCTTGAGACAGCACTCCAACTACTTCTTCTCCAGATGCAGGATTGTCCTGACCTTGACCAAAAGGAAGAATGCTATTTTGTCTAAAACCAATCCCTCTATGAAATTCCCTCCTCCTACTTTCCCACCCAGGAGAAGGTGGCAGCATGGAAGCTTCTGGCCTAATATGACTTCCAAAGCTGACAATACTGAGAGGCAGTGGGCCATCTGCAAAAGCAGGCTTGCGTGGTTTGATGGGCTCTTCTCACCTGGAGGCAGTTCGTAGACGGCAGTAAGATTCCATTTGAAGTGTGGACAGACCACAAGAACCTGGAGGTGTTAAAGACCCCGAGGAAGCTATCTCCTAAGCAGGTCCAAAGGGTTCAGTATTTTAACCACTTCAATTTCACTCTTCGCTACTTGCCAGGTTGGAAGAATTTGTCAGCCAATGCCCTCTCTCACATGTCCCAGGACAGAAGTACCCAAGAGGAGGTAATTAACTCCATTATCCCATCCAGGCAGCTCACAGCACCAATATTTGTGAGCAGGGTGGATAAAAATCAATGATTTTTTTAAAAAAGTTTAAATCGGATTTTTTTGATTTTTATTGAATTTATTTTAATAAAAATCTTTTGGGGTAAAAATCTATCGTAAGTTAGTTTTCTATTTAAGATACATAAATAATTTAGTTTATTCAGCATGAAATGGAGCTTAGTTATGTAGCATGAGGCTGTATATTCTGCAACACTGGGACTATTAGTGAGTCAACAATGGGTCAAAGGAGTAGCAGAGAGGACAGTTGCTCTTTAAAAATTATGATTTAAATCGAGTTGATTTAAATCAAGCCTTTTTACTAGTGATTTAAATCATGATTTAAATTGTGATTTAAATCAACTCGATTTAAATCAAATCCACCCTGTTTGTGAGGTAGCAGAAAACAGTCTCCCCACAGCCAACTGGGGACTCGGTGATGCAACCGCTCAAAGATGCCTTGGGGATGGATGAGTGGTTCCAGAGACATTAAAGATGATTTGTTGATAAAGGAGGGCTTGGCATGGAAGGGAGTAAATTGTAAGTCCCAGCCAGCCAGAGAACCTTGGTCCTGCAGGGGAGCCACAATGCAAAATCTGCAGGGCATTTTGGCTTTGTGAAGACCCTTCACCTGGTAAAGAAACAGTTCTGGTGGCCAAAGATGAAAAAGGACATAGAAGCTTATGTGGCCAATTATCCTGTGTATGCCTCCATGAAACACCTACCTTGGAAGCTTCCCGGCTTGCTACAGTCAGTAGCCAACCAGCTAACCTGTGGTAGAAGATATCGTGGAGTTGCTTGAGAGTGCTGAGAACACAGTAAATTGTCATCGACCTGTTCTCGAAGTAAGCACACTTTGTGACATGTCCAAATATTTCTTCCACCCAGGCCCTAGCCAAGATGTTTGTGCAGCATATATACAGACTACATGGGGTCCCAAAGAATAGTATCTCAGAGAGGGGGGTGCAATTCACTGCAAAATTTGGCGGGAATTTTAAAAAAATGATAGGATTCTCCCAGGACTTCACTGCCTATCATCCGAATACCAGTGGAACTTCTGAATGTGGCAACTCATTAGTAAAGCAATACATGTGCTGTTATGTAAACTATCAGCAGACTAATCGGGCCAAGCTCCTGCCTTTCTCAGAGGTGGCATACAGTATAACATAGCAGCACAGGTTTTACCCCTTTCAAAGTGGCCACACGGACTGAGTTCATGCCCATACCAGAGCTCCCACAGAAAGCTCCATCTTCAGTGTCATTAGCCGACTGGATAGCTTTAAAAGCTATGTGGCCCACCATGCGCAAAGTGTTAAATAAAGCTAGGCAAAGCCAAAAAGGCAAGCAGATTAGAAAAGCCCCCCCCCCCCCACCGCAAAGGGAATTTAGAATGGGGTATAAAATGTATTTGTCCACCAAGTATCTAAGCCTGAGGCAGCCCTGTAAAAACTTAATTCCCAAATACATAGGGCCTTTCCAAATCATACGGATCGTGAATCCAGTGATGGTGGAGCTGAAATTGCCAAGAAGCCTCAGGTGAGTTCATCTGGTATTTCATTGCAGTCTTTTAAAACTCTTTCAGAGCTCTGGCTTAAGAACAATCAAAGAACCACCTATTCCTCCCATCCTAGTTAAGGGAGAGGAGCACTATGAGATCAAAAAGATTCTCAACTCCAGATATCACAAGGGAAAATTACAATATGTAGTACTGTGGAAAGGCTACCCGTTAGCAAATGCTGAATGGGTGGCTGCTCCAGATGTTAGGTAGTGAGGTTAGTTAAGAAGTTTCACACTAGATACCCTCAATGGCCCAATAAGGAATGTGGCAGTAGTTGGATTGTAAGTAATAATGTGTAGGTATGTTTATTATTGTTTCAGGTCTACCCTTCTTCCGGGGGTGGGGGCAACATGTCAAGATTTATTCGTACTTTCACCTACATTCTGCTTCGCTCGCAGCTTGAGAAAGGGAGTGGGTGGAAGGGAGTGCAAGGGTGGGGGCAATGGCATCAAAGTATTGTTGGTTCCCATGAGACATTGCTCCCACCTCAAGGACATCCCAAGCAGGTGTGGGAAGTCCAGAGCTGGTTTCATTTCTTCTCTGCCAATGTGGTTTATTCAGTAAAGTTTTATACTCTTGGTAACTTTTTCCGGATTCGCCAATTAGACAGTTGACGCCAGGGCTGATACATTCTGGCCAATGGAGATCGACCTAGCAGGTTCTGCAATAGCCCCAACCATGGATAGTGGAGACCCCTCCTTGAAAAAAGAAGAGAAACCTCAAAGCAAGAGGGACAGGACCTTAGCCCATGGCACCGCTCAACTGGTTGCTTCAAATGTGGGAAAGAAGGGCACATTTATTTTTAAACAAACATACATAAAAACATCTTCAATTACACACAGTGTGTCGGTTGGTTACAAGTCTTTTGTGCGTCTTTACCATATTCATAGCTTACAGTTTACCTAAATTCTTATATTATCAATCTAATATATATCTATGTATTATTGTTCTCATTAATCATTTATTTGACTATAGCTATTCTTCCCTCATTTTGTACAAAATATTCTAAGATTTAAGTTAATTTATATTATAACATTCATCTCATCATCCTAAATCAATCCAATAATAATACATCTTTATATTATATTTTATATAGTTTTACAATTCTTATATTATAAAAATCTCTATCATATTTCATTTCCATATTTTTTATCTAACCATTGATAAAATAAATCCCATATAATATTGTTGATCTTCTTGTTCTCTAATTTCAAATGTCAATTTACTCATTTCAGCACATTCCATTATTTTCTTAATAACTTCATCTTGCATTGGTATTTTCTCATTTTTCCAATTTTTAGCAAATACAATTCTAGCCACTGTTAATACGTTCACAATCAGATATCTTAATTCTCTATTATATATTTCAGGTACAATCCCCAATAAAAAAATCTCTGGTTTAAAATCTATGTGCTTTTTTATCATTTTTTCCAACCATGTGTGGATTTTAGTCCAGTATCTTTTGGCTTCTGTACACGTCCACCACATATGGTAATATGAACCCGGTATCTGATGACATTTCCAACATTTTTCAGATTTATTCTTGAACATTCTGGCTATTCTCATCGGGGGTAAATGCCACCTGTAAAACATCGCATACAAATTTTCTTTATATGCAGTTGACATTGTCATTTTATAATTTTTGCCATTTCTCTAAGTCAATCCCACATCCAAAATTTCCCCCCCAAGCAATCATTGTTTCTTTAACTTGTTCTTCTTCCAATTTAACCTCCAATAAATATCCATATAGTTTTTTAATTAAGTTTTCATCAGTACCTGTTAAAATTTTATCTAAATTAGTCAAATTACCATAAAAACCTTCTGTCTTAAAATCTTTATCATATCTAGAATGTATTTGCAGGTAGGAAAACCAATTCATCTTTATACCTTGTTCTTCTAATTCTTGCATAGATTTAAGTTCACCCTTTTCATTCAATAATTCACTATATCTAACAATTTGTTCCTTTCTAAATGTTACAGTATTTCTTAATATCATCCATTCCTTGATCCACATCAAATTTGTCACTTAATAGTATAATTCCCAATTAGGCAAGCCAAATCCTCCTCTTATTCTAGCATCTTGTAACAAGTTTAATTTTATCCTCGCTTTTTTTCCCTGCCAAATATATTTCAACACTATTTTATTTAAATCTTCAAAATAATCTTTCCCCAATCTAACTGGAATTGTCTGGAACAAATATAGAATTCTAGGTAGTATATTCATCTTTGAATGTACTACATCTTGCTGTCCATATACAAGTGTACATATACTTGCTGTCAAGTATATCCCCAAGTACTTAACCTTATTTGTGACCTGTATCTTCAATACTTCCGCCAGTTCTTCTTTTTGTTTTATTAACATATTTTTTGTCAAAATCTTCGTTTTGTCTTTATTTATTTTCAAACCTGCTATTTTTCCATATTCTCTTATCTTGTCTCTCAATTTAATTGCTGTTTCTAATGGATCTTCAAGAATAAAAATCAGTTCATCTGCGAATGCTTGCAATTTGTATTCTTCCTTTTGAATTTTCATTCCTTTTATATCTTTTTCTTCTCTAATATTTCTGTTTAGCACTTCTAATGTTAACACAAACAACAGAGGTGACAGTGGACAACCTTGTCTCGTTCCTTTTTTTATTTCAATAGACTCTGTCAATTCTCCATTTATCATTACTTTTGCTGTTTGTTTGTGACTTCTATGGCTTCTA
Organism: Arizona elegans; assembly: GCA_022577455.1. NCBI lineage: Eukaryota > Metazoa > Chordata > Lepidosauria > Squamata > Colubridae > Arizona > Arizona elegans. The sequence continues at coordinate 53,812,073 of JAKOOJ010000009.1, forward strand.
TGGCTTGAATAAATTTTCTACCAAAGCCCATCTGCTCCAGCTGTAATAACATAAATTGCCAATTCACATTGTCAAAGGCTTTCTGTGCATCTAGAAATATCAAAGCCATTGAAGTCTCCCATCATGCAAATATTATCATAGTCCAATTCAATTATTTTCATATGTAATTTTCTATAAAATTCTTCTTGATTATCATTTGGAGCGTATATTGCTATTAGAAGTATTTTCATATTATTGTCTGTTATTTCCACCATCAAAATACTTCCATCATCATCTGAATAAATTTGCTCCGCTGGGGTTGTGTCTCCAATATATAAAACAACACCTCTTTTCTTACATTGTGGCAATGAAGTAAATGTTTTCCCTAATTTTGGCTATATCAATATTTGTTCATGCTGCTTTTTAATGTGTACTTCTTGTAAACAGATTATATCAAACTTTAATTTCTCTAATTTATGAAATGTCTTTCTTCTTTTAATAGCTAAATTAAGTCCATTTATGTTCATTGTAATCAATTTTTTCTCTTCCATATTTATATTTTATAAGAAGGATTTATTGCTCTAGTAGATCTTGGTTCACGTTGTTCTCTATATTCCACGTTGCCACCCACTGCGCTGCCTTCTTTTTCAGTTGTTGCAAGGCATTCCTTGTGTAGTTCAATCAATGTATCTTCTCTTGGTCTCCTCTTCTTTCTCTCTAAAGTATTCTGCACAGAATAATTCTGCTTTGTCAATTGAATCTATTCTATATTTTTGTTGTTGCCAGGTAAACGCAAGGCCTTTTGGTATCAGCCATCTGTAATTCACATCTTTCTTAAGTAATATTTTGGTCAGAAAATGATATTCTCTTCTCATCTCCCTCACTCTTCTCGGTATTTGTTTCAGAACCACAATTTCCTTGTCTTTATATTTCAATGTTTTCTGTCTTGTAATCTGCAGTATTTGTGTTTTAATTGATTTTTTAGTAAATCTTATGTGGACTTCTCTTGGTAGCTTGTTTCTCATTGCGTATCTTGTAAAAATACCTTGTCTATGTCATCTATCATTTTTTCTTTAGTAGTTTCTAGTGCTTCTGCTAAAATTTCTATCATTTTTTTCTGCCAAGTTTTCTCCTTTTTCTTCTTCTATATTTTGAAATCTGAGGTAAAATAGAGCCTTGGTGGTGCAGCGGACTAAGTGCTGTTATGTAGCAGTTAGCTGCCAGCTCCCTGCAATTACTGCGAGTTCAATTCTCACCAGGCTCAAGGTTGACTCAGCCTTCCATCCTTCCGAGGTAGGTAAATTGAGGACCCGGATTGTGGGGGCAATAAGCTGACTTTGTAGAAACACCGCTTATGGGGGGCCAAAAGCCCTCATAAGCAGGTATATACAAAAGAATGAAGGTGTTTGCTATAAGTGCATTGTAAGCCGCCCTGAGTCTTTGGAGGAAGGCGGCATATAAATTGAACTAATAAATAAAAAAAATTCTGATCTGTCCATCTCCCATCCCAATATTCCACTCTTATCTCGTTCAACCTCATCCAATCCACTGTCAATATTTGATTTTTTTTTTGTCCCTTTGTTCTTCCTTTTCTTCAATTTTTTGGAGTCTATCCTCATATTTCTCCATCATTTGATGTATGTTCTCCACTTTTTCATCTGTTTTTTCTGTTCTTTGTTCAATTTTTTCTGTTCTTTGTTCAATATTTTCTGTCCTGTTCAATATTCTTTACTCTTGATTGTATTTTTTGAATTTCTTGCCAAATCAACTGCAACTTCACTTCCTTTTCCTTCTCTCATTCCTTCTCCTTTTCCTGTTGCAACATTGTCTGTATTGATCGTTGTCCTCCAGATGGCAGAGGAAGGAATCAATGTAGAAGAACCTATAGCCGTTGCCTTTCTACTCATTTTTGTGTAGTGGTTGAAAAAAAATTCAAACAAATAAAAAAATCTTCAGGTTCTTCTATACCTTAATCCACTTATATGGAGGACAGATATTGTCCCAAGTAACAAGCAGAAAAAGGAAAAGGAAAAGGAAAAGGAAAGAAAAGGAAAAGGAAAAGGAAAAGGAAATTAAAGAAAAGAAAAGAAAAGAAAAGAAAAGAAAAAAGTTCTTCAGGCTCTTGTATGCCTTAATCCAATTAAGTAGAGAGATATTGACCAAATTAACAATCTCCAATCAAAAAAAGAAAAAAGCCAAAAAAGAAAAGGGGAAAAAGACAATAGGAAAATATCTATGTGTGTATAAAAAGTTAAAAATCCTCTAAAAGGCCACAGTCCAGCTAAGAATAAGAATAATTGAATAATGGGGAGGTGGAGAAGTAACACCAATAAAAGTAAAAAACAAAACAAAACCCAACAATGAGCTTTCTGTCTGGAAGGAAGATCCACCACTGTATAATAACCAAAACTCTTTTGTTAAATTTCAAATAATTATTTACAGCTCTCTTTCCAGAGTCACTGCAATCTTCTTCTTTTCAATCTCAGATTCCTGCCACTGATAGTTTCCCAGAAGAGCACCTGAATAAAGAATCATGTAAACAGTCTTTGATGCTCTTCCCACTATCTTATCTATAAATAGGGTCAGAGTCCTTGGAATGTAACAGTAGTTACTTTCTTAAACCGGGGGGGGGGGGGGGGGAGAAACAATATTTCCAGTCCACTAGATGGCAGTGTTACTTATTACCTCCACTTTCCCTTCCCTTCTTATATTCAATACACCATAAAACAAAAAGAGATAGAAAAAAGTAAACAAAAAGTAGAACAAAAGAAAATTTATACAAAAAGACACCAAGAATTTAGTAGTTAAGTAGATAAAATGGAAATCTCCAGTCCAATCCAAATTAAAAAATAAAAGCATCCATAAACATCCACAAGTAAAAATATGTTAAAAAATAGGGAGAGCTACCTTAGACTCAGGTTTAATTCCACCACTTAACCTCTTCTGTCTTCAATTTTAATTTTCTTTTAACCTCAGAGTGTTCTCTCAGATAATATATTTAAAAATTATCTCACCAAGCCGACACACTTTCTTCCCAACTTCCGTTTTGGAGCTGTCCCAACTTCGGCAGTTTCAATGGCTGCCTCTTCACCGCCGGAAAAAAGGGCTTTGTGGTGTGCCTGGGATCAGCAGGATGTGCCCTCCACTATCACCGTCTCTACAGGACGGTGAGGTCCAAAATGGACCGTCCAGTGGTGAAGATATCAATGGCGATCTTGGAGCTTCAAGATTGCCCGCCGTACCACCGCCCCTCCCACAGCAGCCAACTGTTGAGCACTATGTCTGATACAAAAACCAGCCTCTGATCCCACAAAGAAGGTGGGGAAAGTGCTGGCAAGAACTCAGGAAGCAGGAGTAGAGGTTATTGAGTTCACCCCACTTCAGCTGACTTGTGCATGCTAATGTGGGCACCTGTTCTTCCTTCCAGTGTCATTTCTTCTTGGGCTGTAGGTCTACCCACCCTTTCAAAAAGAACCTTCCCAGTGGTGGGTTGCCTCCGGTTCGGATCGGTTTGCAAGAACCGGTAGTAAAACTGGCGGGAGGCCCTGCTCACTGACCTGGATGTTGTTTGATCTGTCCCCGTACCCACACACACACAAACACAGCCAGCCGAGGGTTAAGGAAGCACTTTGGAATGCACCCAGTTTCTTTATCTCCTACTTGGCAGCGATAGACACACCGTCTGCCAAGTGCCTTTATTTTCACAGTAAAACAGAAAGATTAAATACTCAAGAGTCCAAATGTCCGACAACAAGAAATCTTTCTCTCAGCAATTCTGGACGAGGCTTTAGTGACTATCCAAGGTTTGCTTTGTTCGTCACAAGGATCACTGACCACCACCCTCTATTATATAGTCTCTGGGGTGTGGTCCAGTGACTCAGTTCTAATCCCTAGCACGCCTCCTAAGCTGCTGCAATCATTTATCATGCCTTCGGAGGCGTGCGTCCAGGAATGATGTTTCTTCGTCACTCTGATCCGAGCCACCTGTCTCCCTACTGATCTCCTCTCCCTCGGCCGGCACCTGAGACAATGCCAGAGGGGAGGGGCCTGGAGAGGGAGGCCTGGCTGACTCCTCTTCCTCATGCTCGGAGCTTTCTTCCTCCGATGGGACAGGTTCAGAGGACGGGGCCACAACACTATCCCCCACCGCAGGGCCCTTCCCCCGGGTCTGATGGTCGGGATGGGGTCGGGACGGGAACTGTTCGTGAAAAGCCCATACCAGGTCAGGGGCCTGAACGGCAGACGCGTCCACCCAGGTGAAATCCTCAGGCCCGTACCCTTTCCAGGCGATGAGGTATTGGAAGCGCCCCTTCAGCCAACGGGAGTCCCGGATACTGTCCACCTCGTACGTTGAGGCATCGTCCTCGTCGGCTGCGGCTGGGGGGGCAGGCGTTGGTGGGCGGGGGAGATGGCTCGCGGGGGCCTCAGGGACCAGGAGGGACCGATGAAAAACAGGGTGGAGCCGCATGGAGCGGGGTAGAGTCAACCGGTAGGCCACCGGATTGATGACCACCTCGATAGGGAAGGGACCGATAAAGCGTTGGGCCAGTTTCCTCACCGGCCGGTCCGTGGGGAGGTGTTTCGTGGACAACCACACCCGATCTCCTACTTCCAGCGGTGGCGTCGCCCGGCGGGCGCGATCGGCGAACCGTTTATAATCCTCTTTCGCCCGGATCAGCTGCCGCCGCACCAGTTGCTGCACCGCCTGCAGCTCCGAGAGGAAGTCCCGGGTCTCGGGAACAGGGGAGTCCATGATGGTCAATGGGAAAAGCCGTGGATGGTATCCGACGTTGGCATGGAACGGGGTCATCTGGGTGGAGGTGTGTTGGGAGTTATTAAAAGCGAACTCCGCCAGGGGAAGGTACTCGGCCCAGTTGTCCTGCTGCTGGTTGACAAAACAGCGGAGGTACTGCTCCAGTATGCCGATGACCTTCTCCGTGCCCCCGTCAGTCTCCGGATGGTGCGACGACGACAGGCACACCTGCACCTCCAGCGCGGCCATCAGGCTTTTCTAGAAGTAGGCCGTGAACTGGGCTCCGTGGTCCGAAACCACCCGGTCCGGCAGGCCGTGGAGGCGGAAGATATGTTGCAGGAACAGGCGAGCCGTGGTGCGGGCCGAGGGCAGGCCGCGGCATGGGATGAAATGTGCCATCTTCGTGAGCGCATCCACCACCACGAGGACGGTCGTGTACATAGCGGACAGGGGCAGGTCTGTCAGGAAGTCCATGGAGATGGCTCCCCACGGTCTCTCCGGTGTCGGCAGCGGCTGGAGGAGTCCAGGAGGGGGGCCGGACGCGGCTTTGGCCTGTCGGCACGTCACACAGGACATCACATAGGCGTGCACGTCGTGCCGTACCCGAGGCCACCAAAAAGTCCGCGTCACCAAGTTCAAAGTCTTAAAGAAGCCGAAGTGTCCTGCCGCAGGGTTTTCATGGCACTGGTTCATGACGAGGGCTCGGCGCGGACTCGTGGGCACGTACAGCCGACCCCGGTGTCTGAGCAAGCCCTCCTCCACGGTCCATGGGGACGCGGGGCTGATGTCCACTCTCCGCTGCTGCGACCAGTCGTCCCGTCGCTGCGCTTCCAGCACCTGAGCCCGCAGGTCCACCGGTTCCTGAACCGCGGCCAAGGAGTCCGCTGGCAGCACCGTCCGGGGGGGAAGGGAGTCCTTGGGGCAAAAGTATTCCGGTTTACGGGATAGTGTGTCCGCCCTCTGGTTGAGGTTGCTTGGAATGTATGTGACGTGGAAGTTGAACCGGGCGAAAAACAACGACCACCGGATCTGCCGCTGGTTCAACTTCCTGGCCGTGGTGAGGTGCTCCAGGTTCCGATGGTCCGTCCGCACCTCCACCTGGTGTCGGGCCCCCTCGAGGTGATGTCGCCAAGCCTCGAATGCGGCCTTGATGGCCAGCAACTCCTTTTCCCAGATGGTGTAGTTACGCTCGGAAGGGTTGAGTTTCCGGGAGTGGTATGCGCAGGGAAAAAGAGTGCCGCCATCCACCGGAGCCTGTAGCAGCACTGCCCCAATCGCCATGTTGGACGCGTCTGTCTCAACCACGAACGGACGGTGTGGATTGGGGTGCCTCAGGACTGGCTCCGTGAGGAAGGCCTGCTTGAGGACCTCGAAGGCCTGCTGCTGCGGGGGCCCCCACTGGAACGGGACCTTCTTCCGAAGGAGCTGGGTCAACGGCAAGGTCAGAGTGGCGAAGCCCGGGATGAAGGTCCGATAGTAGTTGGCAAATCCCAACAGACGCTGGACGTCCTTCACCCGATGCGGGGGTTCCCAACTGCGCAAGGCCTCCACCTTGCGCGGGTCCATCGCGATGCCCTCGGGGGTGATGATGTGCCCGAGGAACTCTATGGAAGTCTGGAAGAAGTAGCATTTCTCCAACTTCACATAGAGCTGGTGCTCCCGCAGGCGCTGCAGGACCTGGCGGACATGCTGGAGGTGACTTTCCGGGGTCCAGGAATAGATCAAAATGTCATCCAAGTAGATCACCACGAACCGATCCAGCATGTCCCGGAACACGTCGTTGATCAAGTGCTGGAAGACCGCGGGGGCGTTGGTCAACCCGAACGGCATGACAGTATACTCGAAGTGTCCATACCGAGTGCCGAACGCCGTCTTCCACTCGTCCCCCTCTCGCATGTGCACCAGGTATAGGCCCCTCGGAGATCGAGCTTAGTGAAGATCGAGGCCTCCCGCAACCTCTCCATCAGCTCCGAGAGCAGCGGCAGGGGGTAGCGATTTCGCACTGTGATGGCATTCAAGCGCCGGTAGTCGCAACACAGGCGCAAGTCCCCCGTCTTCTTTTTAATGAAGAGGACCGGGGCCGAGAGCGGGGAGGTCGAAGGCCGGATGAACCCGCTGATGACACTCAGCTGTACATTTCCACCCCAGACCACCCCAATGATGCCCTCAAAGTGATGTCCCAGTGTCTGGAGGCCGTGCGGGTCTGGATGGGGAGGAACAGGCTTCGGCTCAACTCTTCCAAGACCGAGTGGCTGTGGATGCCGGCGTCCCGGTATAGCCAGCTGGTGCCATCGCTGGCTATTGGGGGCGAGTCACTGACCCCCACAGAGGGGGCTCGCAACTTGGGTGTCCTCCTGGACACACGGCTGTCTTTAGAAGAGCATATGACGGCCGTGGCCAAGGGGGCTTTTTATCAGGTTCGCCTGATACGCCAGTTGCGCCCCTTTCTGGATCGGGACTCCTTGTGCACAGTCACTCATGCCTTGGTTACGTCACGCCTGGACTACTGTAACGCTCTCTACATGGGGCTCCCCCTGAGGAGCACCCGGAGGCTCCAGCTGGTGCAGAATGCGGCCGCGCGGGTGATTATGGGAGCGACGTGGCGCTCCCACGTAACACCTCTCCTGCGCGAGCTGCATTGGCTCCCGGTGGTCTTCCGGGTGTGCTTTAAGGTGTTGGTTCTCATCTTTAAAGCGCTCCATGGCTTAGGGCCAGGGTATTTGCGAGACCGCCTGCTGCTACCGATAACCTCCCACCGGCCAATACGCTCTCACAGAGAGGGCCTCCTCAGGGTGCCGTCGGTCAGGCAATGTCGGCTGGCGGCCCACAGGGGGCGAGCCTTCTCTGTGGGGGCACCCGCCCTGTGGAATGAGCTGCCTCCTGGAATACGATTGATCCCGGACATCCGGACCTTCCGTAAAGCCCTGAAGATGTTTTTATTTCATCAAGACGGCCTAGCCTAAATGGTTTTTAATTGGGATTTTAAATTTTATGGATTTGGGGTTTTAAATTGGGTAGCCAATGATTTAATTCTTTTAATTATCTTAACTTTTGTATTTGTATGTTTTTTTAATTTTGGCTGTTCACCGCCCTGAGTCCCTCTGGGAGAAGGGCGGTATACAAATTAATTAAATAAATAAATAAATAAATAAATAAATAAATAAAACCCACGGGCCAGGTTCTTTTCCAGAAAGTCCCGTAAGGCGGCCAGCTCGGGCTCCGACATGGAGTACAGGCGTCCCAAGGGCAGGGGCGCGTTGGGCATTAGGTCCACCGCACAGTCGTAGGGTCGGTGCGGGGGCAAGCGATCCGCCTCCTTCTCGCTGAACACGTCGGCGAAGGGCGTCAGCTCCAGAGGCAAGGAGACGTTTGGGGCAGAGACGTCCTGGCCGGCGCAGGTGTGGCAAAGGTGGTCGACACACTGCAGGCTCAGGAACGAGATGGCGTTTCTCGACCACACCACCTGAGGGTCGTGCGCCCGAAGCCAGGCCATCCCCAGGACCAAGGGAAAGTGCAGATCCGCTGTTACGTAAAACTGGAACGCCTCCTCGTGGTTCCCAATGGCGAGGCGCAAGGGCTGGGTAGCGAATTTGATGGGCCCCGCCACGAGTTCCCGCCCATCGATAGTCTCGACCCTCAACGGAGGGTCCACTGGAACCAAGGGGACTTTGTAATGGGCCACAAAGGCCTGGTCCATAAAGTTCGTGGTGGCCCCCGAGTCCACCAGCGCGTGCGCCTGGAGCCCCTCCGACCGGTTAGCCAACAACACCCGGGTGTTCAAAATCAGGTGCCAAGGGGGCTCACAGTCCACAGCCGCCGACTCTGGCGGGGCATGGTCACGTGCCTGACCCAGAGTTTCCCTTAGGCCAGGCCTGGCCCGTTTCCTGGCTGGTCACGCCGAGACTCCGGAACAGGCTTGAGCAGTCCACTCCGCTTCCGGGGACACGAGGTGGCAAAATGTCCCGCCTCGCCGCAATAGAGGCACGACCCCCTTGACGTCTCCGCATCCGCTCCTGGGCCGTCAGTTGAGGTCTGGCTGCTCCGAGCTCCATGGGCTCCTCAGCCGTCGCCACAAAACACTGTGCGGTCCGGAGCGCTGTCGGTGCGAAACGCGGGGGTGCCGACGCTGTCGGTAGTTCCGGAAGAGCCCGATGGGGCCGTTGCCGTTGCAGGCGGGCGTCGATGCACAGGCATTGGGTCACCAGCGCGTCGAGGGTCGGTGGCGCCTCCACACGAACCAGCTCGTTCTGCAACTCGTCGGAAAGGCCGTCCTGGAAGGCGTCCATCAGCGCCACCTCATTCCAAGCCGAATCCTGGCCTAGTATTCAGAACTCTGCAATATAGTCCTGCAGGGGGCGCTTGTCTTGGCGGAGGTCCTTGATGCGCCTCGCTGCCGTCTGCACCCGGAGGGGGTCCTCAAACATGGTGCGCAGGTGTTGTAAAAAGCCCTGAAAGTCCAGGAGCAAGGGGCTATCTTGCAACAACAGGGGTGTGGCCCATCGGGCGGCAGTGCCAGAGAGGGAGCTGATAACAAATGCCACCCGAGCCCGGTCATCCGGAAAATCCTCCGGCCTCATCGCCATGAACAGTTGGCATTGTCCCAAGAAGGCCGGGAACATCTCCTGCTGCCCAGAAACCTATCTGGCACGTTCACTGGGCATCTCGGACGGGGAGGGGGAGGAGGTGGAGCTGCAGGAGCATTTCCCAAAGCAAGTTGGGCAGTTAGCTGTGCTACTTGCTGTTGCAGAAGCTGATTGGCCTGCAGTATCTGCTGTAACTGCTGCTGCAGCTGTTGGTCCATCGTGGGTTAACGATGGAGTATGGGGTGACGAACAAGATGATCTGTCCCCGTACCCACACACACACAAACACAGCCAGCCGAGGGTTAAGGAAGCACTTTGGAACGCACCCAGTTTCTTTATCTCCCACTTGGCAGCAATAGACACACCGTCTGCCAAATGCCTTTATTTTCACAGTAAAACAGAAAGATTAAATACTCAAGAGTCCAAATGTCTGACAACAAGAAATCTTTCTCTCAGCAATTCCGGACGAGGGTTTAGTGACTATCCAAGGTTTGCTTTGTTCGTCACAAGGATCACTGACCACCACCCTCTATTATATAGTCTCTGGGGTGTGGTCCAGTGACTCAATTCTAATCCCTAGCATGCCTCCTAAGCTGCTGCAATCGTTTATCACGCCTTCGGAGGCGTGCGTCCAGGAATGATGTTTCTTCGTCACTCTGATCCGAGCCACCTGTCTCCCTACTGATCTCCTCTCCCTCGGCCGGCACCTGAGACAATGCCAGAGGGGAGGGGCCTGGAGAGGGAGGCCTGGCTGACTCCTCTTCCTCATGCTCGGAGCTTTCTTCCTCCGATGGGACAGGCTCAGAGGGCGGGGCCACAACAATTGTCATCAGTAATCTGCGCATGTGCAGAAGCTTCTGTGCATGCGCAGAAGCAAGGCGCGGGCAGTCGCTTTGCTCATGCACGCAATCTACTTACCTTTACCGGTAGTAACGGTAAGTAGAACCCACCCCTGAACCTTCTCCCATATAGTTTCACCTTTTTTATTTTTCAGGGAATTTCTTAGGCCTCACTTGAATTCCTGAATACACTGGTGTTTTGTCAAGGAAAGCACCAACGTGTAATTGAATAATTCAAGAATTTAACCTTGTCTGAGGATGTAATGATAACTTCTTTCATGTACTTGTCCCTGCTTGTCCTACAGAAGAATATCCCATGCAAATAACATGACACAGTACAGCTTGCCTACTTGGACACCATTTTATGTACTCCATGAGCTATTTCTAAGTGTGGTAGCTGCTAGGCAAGCATTTTCTTGCAATGCTTACAAATTCCAAATATTAAAAAGGTTGTGTAAAATTTTCAATAATTCAGTTTCCCGTTCTAATGTAAGTGAAGAAAAGAACTATAGAACAATCCAGCTGTCTTCTGCAAGACTAGTAAATCTCTGTTCAAAAGTAGCCCATCTGACAGGCCACTAATTGAAAGAAGAAATAAAGAGACTACTGAGTCCTTTTGAAATTAATATACTGAAATAAGCACTGATATCTCTTCTTGTAATGCCTCTTTATTATAAATATGTAATATTTCAATTTAATTTGAGCAGCATATATTGACGTTTTTAAAAAGGTGAGTTTTATTTCCAATAAGTTAAAATGTAACTTATTTCATTCAAGTGGTAGCATATCATGAACCTCCATATAAAATACTTCGAAACAGCAATCCTATACTCATCAGTAAATTTCATAGGGATTATTTCTGAAAGGACATGGATAGGATTGTACAGCATTCCGATTTGGCTCCATCTATTTACCGTAATACTTCATGAGGAACATAGTTTTTTGAGTCTCAAAATGTAATCGATCCGTTTTCATAGACGCTAGGAAAAACAGAGATCGCTCAAGCTACCGTATATACCTCAGGACGAACTATTTCTTTTCGACTTCTTTCTGCCTTCCGTTCGGAAAACAGGCAAGCCTGCAAGTTCATTGGCGGAGAATACTGCCAATCTGAATTAATTATCCGTTGGAATAATATTAAGAGGCGGGGAGAAAGGAGTTTGAACACTAACGGTTTCATTTTCTTCTTAATTGGCTCTTTACTGGGATAAGGGGGTGGGACGTGGTCTGAGAATGGTAGTTCTCAGTAAATGACAAATAGAGGAAAGCTGGGCGTTTGTTTATTGGCGGAAGCTTGAGTAGAGTTGGGGGAAAGTCCTTCTTTCTTGGAAGGACTGTTTAGAACACCAAACGTCCATCTCGACTCTCATTTGGTGAGACTCTGGCAACGCATGTGCAAATGGAGGCCAGCCTGACGTGTGCGGTGTGTCTGTCGCTCTTCGAGGATCCGGTCACGCTGCCCGTCTGCTCTCACAACTTCTGCCGCCATTGCGTCGTCGAGTATCTCAGTCAAGCTGCAAGCGTCGCGTTGCCCTCTTCCTCTTCCTCTGCATCGAGGCCCTCTTCTCGAAGCCGTGACTCGCTCCAGCAGAGCCCTCGGGCTCCCGGCCGCCCATCACGGGATGGAGGCTCGATTATTCTGTCATGCCCGCTGTGCCGCAAACTCTGCTCGCTTCCTTCCGACCGCGGGGCCTCTGCATTACCTGTCAACACCACGCTAGCCGAGGTGGTGAAACTGTTCAGGGCTGCTAGCCCGGCGACGAAACCTAGCCTGGAAGCGATGGCGGAGGTGGACTCGTCAGCTCTCGTCCCTCAACTGGCTGCCCTGGGCGGGATCTGCAAGAAACACCCGGGGCGACTTTTGCAGCTCTACTGCCGGATGTGCCGCTCGGGAGGCTGCGGGCAATGCGTATCAGAAGACCATCGCGGCGTCTTCCATTCAGTCAACCTCATCGACACGGTGTACCAGGAGGAAAAAGTACGCGCTTATCTGTGGACTGGAGGGAAGGGAAGGGAAGGGAGCGACCCTGGAAAAGTGACGTGGACCTCCCAAGAGAGACTAACATATACGCAGTTCTAGGAGTGTCTATGATGCTTTCCAGAAGCGTTAAAAAGGCCTCTCTTAAGGCCCAACCCATTTGAAGACAATCAGATACAAGGAAAACTAATAAAAGAGAACAGAGTTCTCTGTGATCCTAGGACACACTTCACACATAAATCAATACAAGCTGTTGAGAAGTAGATGAAACTTTTACAAACACAAATCCAATACCATAAGAAAACATTCTAGAATAAGAAGATAGGGTTTTGTAGCAAGTTTTTTTAGTACTACAGGTAACCTCCACTTAGAACCATTTGTTTAACAACTGTTCAAAGTTACAGTGGCACTGAAATAAATGATTTATAACTGATCCTTGCCCTTAACCATTGCAGCATCCTATGGTCACATGATCAAAATTAGGACACTGGCAACGGGCATGTATGTATGATGGTTGCAGTATCCTGTGATTTTGTGATCAACCTCTGCTGGCTTCCAAAAAATCTGGGGAGGAAGCCAGATTCACTTAACTACTGCAATGATTTGCTTAATAACTATGGCAAAAGAGGTCATAAAATGAGGCACAATTCACTTAACTGCGTTAGCAGCAGAAATTTTGGTCCCAATTGTGGTCGTAAGTCAAAGACTATAATCTGTTCACAGTTTGATTTAGTGTATTAGAATGTAATATGTACATAATTACATAAATGGTGTATATAAAATATATACAGCAAAATGCTTGTGCAAATATAGCAGTAACTTAATTTGAGATAATCCAGCTATTCAATCGTCATAGTTAAATTTTATACAAAGATAGGAATACTTAAAAGGTATGGACCAGCAGATCTTAAGCATGGATGGATGGGTAGGTAGATGGGTAGATAGATAACATTGAGAGCATGATAAGTCCATATATTTATTTTATTTATTGGAATTTGTCAAATAAATGAGAACAAGAATAAGAATAAAAATATAATGACAGGGACGATAGGCATGTTAGTGCACTTATGCACGCCCCCTCTAATGACCGCTTAATATAAGGATATTACTTTTCAGGTAAATTGTTTAGTTGCTCCTAGAAGTGTGTGACATTTATCACTGCTGATGAATTACTGGTGTGCAGTGGAAGAGCAAAAACTAAGCAGCAAACTATCAAACTGGGAAGTGAAAATTTAAACAAAATTCTCTGCATATATCATTTACTAATGTAAATACTAATAGGTCTTGTTTGATTGCCATCTTGGCCATTGTTTTTGTTATGTATTTTAGCCCATCTTTCTATTATACTAAATAGAAAGATACTACTAATAATGATACTATACTACGTATCATTTGCAGCACTAAAAATGCATAGTATAAGAAAAGCGCTGGTTTGGTGAAGTGGTTAAGATATGGTATACATACTAGCTCTGCCTTAGGCTTGAAGCTAGCTGCATGGCCCTGAGCAAGTTACTCTCTCTCAGCCTTAGCAATCGAGCAATGGCAAACCGCATTTGAACCACATTTCCAAGAAAGCTTCATGGACTTACTGACTGAAAGGCACCAAATAAATTAGCAAAAGAAAATTAGAATAAAATGTAAATAACGAGTTCATTAATTTGCGCTCTCCCCTTTTTCTTTAACTTATTAGTTTTTATTTACTTTTACCAAACCTGTTGATCTCAGTGGAATATAAATCTGATTGAGGACCTTAATTAAAATTGTAACTTGTAAGCCAAATTCTAAGAAAAAAACAGTAAAATTAATAAAATTAGGAAATAAACTCCTATTTCTGAATATATTTTTGGAAATCTAAACCAGGCATCTTTCTATATGAATCTTCCTATATTAGCTAAACAACATAATACTAACATTAAAACTGGAAAACATTTTTGCTGATATTTTTTTAGTTTAAGCAAAATTATTCAAAATGTTTGAAGTAATTAGAAATGATGTTTAAATAAAGTATTGTGCATCTCAAATGTGTTTAACTTTTTAAACTACCTTTTTTACAGCTAGCCTTCTTTAGTAACCTGAAGAAAATAAGAGAATTGCAATTGAAAATGATGAATGAAATCTCAGTATCTCCAAAGGATGAAAAGGTAAACTGAATTAACAAGTTGAGAATCAACTGAGAAAAATATTTTACTAAATGAATTATGTTTGTACATATATACAGTGAAAATACTATTTTTTCTCAATTCTGTTCTAAGCATAAATGGTATACAGATAGTCCTCGACTTACAGTGGTTCATTTAGTGGCCTTTCAGAGTTACAATGTCACTGAAAAAAGTGACTTATGTCCATTTTTCACATGATACTGATAAACTTTTTGATCCTTTTGTTTCTGTTGGAATTGAAAACAGTCAGAAGCTTTTCTGAATATATGTGTTTTCCCTTTCCTTTTAAAAAAATATGACATAGAGTGGGAGGTTTTCTTTTAAAAGAAATAAAAGCTGCTTCCCATGTTAGTTTTTTTCTAATATAGCCAATAATAATCTAATACTGAAACATAACTAATTAACTATTGTTAATTAGTTAAATGCGCTAAGCAATAGTTAAACTATTGCTTAGCGCGTTGTAAGCCGCCCTGAGTCTCCGGAGAAGGGCGGCATATAAATCAAATTAAAAAAATAAAATAAAAAAATAAATTACTTTTTTTTTCAAGTATGCAAACACTTTTTGGTTGGGATTAAAATTCCAGGAAAAGTAACCCAAACTAACTTTTCCAGACTTTGAATTGAAATAACTGGAAAACCTCTATCAGTGATCTTATTTATTGGTAATTCTGAAAGTTGGGCACAGTAATGTTTGAACAAACTAAAATGGGTGTAAAAACATAGTAACTCCAATAGAGTGCTTACAGCATTTAATTTTGGTCATAGTTGCAACCTAGTGACAGAATAAAGTAGGAAAACCTCTCAAAACCTCTGAAGGATCTGAAATGTTCCAGCTTTTGGCACATTTTGCATATTTTAGTTAGGTAGAGGTGAGTGCTGAGAGCCTTGCATAGAATTAAAGCACATGATTTACCTTTTAAAAATCTGGCATAGCCCTTTTGAATAGTGATGGTGGAGTAGGGGATAATGTTCAAATTAAAACATCTTAAATATCTGCAAATTTATGTTTATTGTTTATAAACTATAGTTTATCAGTTAGTCTCTTGTGATCCTCTTCTCCTAGGCTGGTTTCAAAAAGAAATTGCAATCCCAAAGTCAAAATAGATTGCCCACCTCAGACATGCAGACTTAATATTTTTGGGGTTTGTTTTTTTTAAGTCAGTTGCCAGAAGTCAGCACTGACTTAAAAGCATCACGTGCATACATGTGCGCACGCAAACTCACACACACACAATTCTAGTGCTTTGAACTGCTTTCTGGTATTTTGACTTCTGCATGGATAGGAGCATTTCAGTGCTCATACATTTTGTCTTTGTCACTGTTACTGTAGGCCCTAATGCAGAATGAAGAGGAATTGATTAAAACTGAATTTGAAAAACTCTATAATGCTTTGGAAACCAGAAAGAAGGAGTTGCTTAAAAACCTTGAAAGCCAGAAGAAAAGAAAAGAGAAAGAGCATCTTATATGGAAGAATATGAAAGAAGCTCACCGAAAAACAATTGAAAATATTCTGATTGACTGTGAAAACCTTTTAGATGAATGTGATCCACAGCATTTCTTAGAGGTAAACACAGTTAGTTTTGGATTTGATATAAAGTGATTTGTTTTTTGTCCATATTGTTTAAAACAGTAATTAATGTATTTTAAATATGATTTTGGGTGTGTGCTAAACAGTAGCTAAATTATTTTATATTTTCTACTTGGATGTACACTGGGGCAATCCCAATAAAAGTGTCTTTTATTTTCTGCATGCATGCTCAGACAATTTCAGTAGATTATCTAAGCAGTTGAGCCATAATCTTTCAAGACGCCAACTCAGTGTTTAGTGGATTCAGAGGTGTCTTCATAAAGCACAACTAAATATTTATTGATTGATTGATTGCTTGATTGATTTAATTTGTATACCGCCCTTCTCCCAGAAGGGACTCAGGGCGGTGAACAGCCAAAATTAAAAAACATACAAATGCAAAAGTTAAGATAATTAAAAGAATTAAATCACTGGCTACCCAATTTAAAACCCCAAATCCATAAAATTTAAAATTCCAATTAAAAACCATTTAGGCTAGGCCGGCTTGATGAAATAAAAACGTCTTCAGGGCTTTATGGAAGGTCCAGAGGTCCGGGATCAGTCGTATTCCAGGAGGCAGCTCATTCCACAGGGCGGGTGCCCCCACAGAGAAGGCTCGCCCCCTGGGGGCCGCCAGCCGACATTGCCTGACCGACGGCACCCTGAGGAGGCCCTCTCTGTGAGAGCGTATTGGCCGGTGGGAGGTTATCGGTAGCAGCAGGCGGTCTCGCAAACACCCTGGCCCTAAGCCATGGAGCGCTTTAAAGATGAGAACCAACACCTTAAAGCGCACCCGGAAGACCACCGGGAGCCAATGCAGCTCGCGCAGGAGAGGTGTTACGTGGGAGCGCCACGTCGCTCCCATAATCACCCGCGTGGCCGCATTCTGCACCAGCTGGAACCTCCGGGTGCTCCTCAGGGGGAGCCCCATGTAGAGAGTGTTACAATAGTCCAGGCGTGATGTAACCAAGGCATGAGTGACTGTGCACAAGGAGTCCCGATCCAGAAAGGGGCGCAACTGGCGTATCAGGAGAACCTGATAAAAAGCCCCCCTGGCCACGGCCGTCATATGCTCTTCTAAAGACAGCCGTGTGTCCAGGAGGACGCCCAAGTTGCGAGCCCCCTCTGTGGGGGTCAGTGACTCGCCCCCAATAGCCAGCGATGGCACCAGCTGGCTATACCGGGACGCCGGCATCCACAGCCACTCGGTCTTGGAAGGATTGAGCCGAAGCCTGTTCCTCCCCATCCAGCCCCGCACAGCCTCCAGACACTGGGACATCACTTCGAGGGCATCATTGGGGTGGTCTGGGGTGGAAATGTACAGCTGAGTGTCATCAGCGTACAGATGGCATCGCACCCCAAAACCACGGATGATCTCACCCAGCGGCTTCACATAAATGTTGAACAGGAGCGGCGAGAGAACCGACCCTTGCGACACCCCGCAAGCAAGGCACCTCGAGGTCGACCTCTGCCCCCCTGCCAACACAGACTGCGACCGGTCAGAGAGCACGGTGCCTCCCACCCCCAATCCCTCCAGCCGGCGCAGCATGATACCATGGTCGATGGTATCAAAAGCCGCTGAGAAGTCTAACAGGACCAGAACAGAGGAACAACCCCTGTCGCGGGCCCTCCAGAGATCATCCACCAATGCAACCAATGCCATCTCCATGCTGTACCCAGGCCTGAAGCCGGACTGGCACGGATCTAAATAGACGGTTTCATCCAGGAACTGTGGGAGTTGTCGCGCAACCACACTCTCCGCAACCTTCGCAACAAAGCGAAGGTTGGAGACCAGACGGTAGTTTGCCAAAACGGCCAGGTCCAGAGAAGGCTTCTTGAGGAGGGGCCTCACCACCGCCTCTTTCAAGGCGGGAGGCAAGAAATCCTCTCTCAGAGAAGCATTTATAATCCTCTGGAGCCAGCCTCGTGTTACCTCCCGGGTGGCCAGTACCAGCCAGGAGGGGCACGGGTCCAATAAACATGCGGTTGCGTTTAACCTCCCCAGGATCCTGTCCACGTCCTCAGGAGTCACAGGGTCAAACTCATCCCAGATAACATTCTCAAGACCAGCCTCAGTCACCCCGCCAGGATCTATCCAGTCAGAGTCCAAGCCTTCCCGAATCTGAGCGATTTTATCATGCAGATACTGTGCAAAATCCTCAGCCTGCCCTTGCAAGGGGTCTTCCCGCGCTCCCTGATGTAGGAGGAAGCGAGTCACCCTAAACAAGGCGGCTGGGCGGTTATCTGCCGATGCAATAAGAGCGGAAAAGTGGTTACGCTTTGCCGCTTTTATCACCACTAGATAGGTCTTAATATGAGACCTAACTAGTGTTCGGTCGGATTCGGAGCGACTAGCCCTCCAACCACTCTCTAGGCGTCTTTTCCGGCGCTTCATCTCCCTCAGCTCCTCGGAAAACCAAGGGGCCGGGCAGGTTCGGCGTCGGGTCAGAGGCCGCAAAGGCACGACTCGGTCCAGAGCACCAGCGGCCGTCCTATCCCAGGCAGCCACCAGATCTTCAGCCGAGTCATGAGCCAGAGTTTCAGGAACTGGCCCAAGCTCCCTCTGGAACCTATCAGGATCCATCAGGCACCTGAGGCAGAACCACCTGGTCGGTTCCGCCTCCCTGCAGTGGGGTGCAGCAGTCAAAAAGTCCAGTCTCAGGAGAGAATGGTCCGACCATGACCGGGGTTCAATAACTATATCCCCTATATCCAGACCACTCAGCCACTGACCAGAGATAAAAACCAAGTCCAGAGTGTGTCCTCCCACATGAGTGGGGCCATGAATTAATTGTGTCAGGTCCATGGCTGTCATGGAAGCCATAAATTCCCGAGCCATCCCAGACGCCTCACCGGTAGACAGCAGGTTGAAA
The DNA here is from genome assembly GCA_022577455.1 of Arizona elegans. Lineage (NCBI taxonomy): Eukaryota > Metazoa > Chordata > Lepidosauria > Squamata > Colubridae > Arizona > Arizona elegans. Next base: position 53,830,804 of record JAKOOJ010000009.1, read on the forward strand.
TCCCCCATGACCAAAAGTCTGGGGGTATCAACCGCCACCCCGGCAATAACGTTGAGAAGCTCGGGCAGGGCCGCTGTCACGTGGCAGGGAGCCAGATACGCGATCAGCAGGCCCACCTGCATCCCATGGCCCCACTTCACCAGGAGAGACTCACATCCGACTATCTGAGGTACAGTGGCCTCCCTCGGATCAAGACCTTCCTTTATAACGACCGCCACCCCCCCACCCCTGCCCTGGGCCCTTGGCTGATGGAATGCGCGGAAATCTGGTGGGCACATCTCTACGAGGGGGACCCCCCCTCTTAGCCCAGCCAGGTCTCTGTAATACCTGCCAGGTCCGCACCCCCCTCCTGTATTAGCTCACAAATGAGGGGGGCCTTATTAACCACGGACCTGGCGTTGCACAGCATCAGTCTAAGGCCTGGGCTCTGAGACTCTGGACAGCCGGGGAGACGAGAAGAGTCATGGGGGCTGAGGCATGCCACCGCTTGGAGATAGCGGGTGCGTGCCTCCACCACCTGATGTGGCCCCCTACACCCGCCATATCTGCCCCTCCCAACCACGGTCCTGATAGAATTGCCCTCCACCCTATCCACACTGAGCTCCTCCACACCCTGCTCCCCGCCTTCCGTTCCATGCCCCTGTAACGAGCCTGACCTATGCCCCTCCCTCTCCACCCCCTGCCCTAAGCCCCTTAAAAGATTACAAAAAGACAATTTTAAAAAACCCCACAACCCCCTCTTTGCAGCATGCCACCTCTCGGGGTTCCAAAGCCCGTCATTGAGGTAGGCCCTCGATAGAGTGGAGGGCCAAGCCTGCGAGAGGGGGGAGTCTCGCAGACCAAGAAGCTCCGCTGCGGAATACATCTTGACCACAGAGGATGGGAGCAACCATATCCTAGGGGTCCATATAAAAGGTCCAGGGGACAGACATGGAATGGGAGTCTCAAGAGCATTTTCAACAAGACCAGGTCCACAGTCCCCTCACAACAGAGGACGAAGTCAGGTTCCAGGTCGACCACAGTCCAAGTGGGGGGGGGGATAGACCCAACCACCCTCTCACAGTGGTCCGATCAACCAGTCGACCCCCTCTTGTGGTGAAATGGCAGCGATGCACCAATGCAGACAGCACAGCATCCGGGGCTCAGGTCCAAAAACCGCCCTCTCACGGCGGTTGGTCCGATGGTCAGGTCTCCTCTGCTGGCAGATGCAAGAAATTCAATATCATCCCAGTTCAGCCCCCAGGGGCCCCGACATCAGAGCCACCCTCTCACGGTGGTTTAACTGAGCCCAGCCCTCTCAGCTGATGGGATGGAGCCATGTACCAGCCCCCATTCAGATTTAAATAGTCCTCCCCGCAGTTAGGGAAAGTTCAGATGAAAATAAACTTGGCGTCAAGTGAGTCAGCGAGCTAGCCGACAATCCAAGGTGGGCATAGTCCCGGTAGAGAAGCATTGGGGAGAAACGGGCAGTTATCTCTAGCCACCCCCCCAGCCCCCACATAAACAATGGAGGCCTCCCAAGATCTAAGAGCGTCTCATGCCAGGTCCTCGCCCAACCCAAAAGGCAGATGATCTCCCGGCCTCGTTGCCCCTCCCCCATCCCCAGCTTCCTGGGGGGGGTATCTCCTCCAGCGACGCTGCCGTCGCTGCCATAATGCCCAAAAGGTCTGGCAGCGTCCCAAAGATCTTCTGGGAAATCCGGCAACTCCCACAGCACTCCGGGCAACCCCTCAGCCTGGGAAATCGCCGTACAGCAGCGCCCCAGGCAAAAACGCCGCCACACCGATTCCGACGCCCACATGGGCTCCAGCTGGAAGAAACGCTGCCGACGCCCAGCTGATGCAGTCTGCTGCTCCCGACATCGCCCGCTCTCTCTCTCTGCCCAGCCTCAATATCTGGAGGAGAAAAGACCCTCTCCGTGTGGGCAGAGAGTTCTCCTAACCGGGCCTGGGGTCGTAGATCTTCACAACGAGCCCCAAAAGACCCCAGAAGGGTAGGTCAGTCCCTCATCCTCAAGCCGCGATCTCAGCAACCGTCGCCATCTTGGGCATGCTTCTATGTATATATATGTATTCTGAGAGAAATGGGGGGCATTCAGAAGGATGTGTTCTATATGTACATGACTTCTACTACTGCAAGACAGACTGACATTGATTATTCATCTTGAAACATCTCCTTTCCTTTCAAGATGCACCAAGACAAATTCCTTGTGTGTCCAATCACACTTGGCCAATAAAAAATTCTGTTCTATTCTATTCTAAGATATCCAAACAGACTAATTTTATTAAAATTGGTGTAGAAAACAATGCATAGAATATTAGACTTATCAAACAATAAAATATAACTAATAAAACAAAGCAAGACTAAATATAAAAAAATTGATTCCAAATAAATCTTAATGGAAAGTAAGAAATGAGATAAACTGAAAAGCAACATAAAATGACACAGAATGAAAATAATTTTCCATGATTTAAAAGGTCCAAACTAATTTTTTAGCTCTGAATCAAATGTGCAACATAGTTTCTGTTAGTTAGAGTAGTGATTGGGCATTGAATACTCAGACATGCAGACTTACATGACAGTATACAGACTTTTGGATGGTAGAATTACCATATTTTCCGGCGTATAAGACGACCCCTGAATTTTCCTGTTAAAATATAGGGTTTGGGCTATACTCGCCATATAAGACTACCCCTTTTCCAACGCACACCAAATAAAAATTAAAAAACATCAACTGGCTCACCCACAATGTAAAAGCAGCTGTGCTAGACCCAAAATGGCCCCTGCAACAAGCAGGAACCTCACACAGCCACAAAAAGCCCTCAAGAAAACAACTTTCACACTTTACACACACACAACACAACACAACTGGCTCACCCACAATGTAAAAGCAGCTGTGCTAGACCCAAAATGGCCCCTGCAACAAGCAGGAACCTCACACAGCCACAAAAAGCCCAAAACCCCAATTTTCACACTTTACACAAACAAAATTCCACATACAGCTTTGTGAGATTTTGTGTGTTTGTGTAGTTAGAGTGAAACACTACAAAAATCTCTAGACTAAATCTCAGAAAGCTGCACAAATATTATATTATTTTATTTTAATTTTATTTTTATATGAAAGCTAAATTTAAAACTTCCTAAACTTTAAATGGCTAGGTCTAAAAAAGAACAACTAAAAAAAAACCCCAATTAACTATTTTTTTTTAAAGATCCAAAGGGGAAAAAAACTTACCCAATAGAACAGGGGTCTCCAACCTTGGCAACTTTAAGACTTGTAGACTTCAACTCCCAGAATAACTCAGCCAGCTTTGTTTTTTTGGCTGAGGAATTCTGGGAGTTGAAATCCACAACTCCCTACCTGCTTGATTGCAGGCAGGGAGTTGCTTGCTGATGGAATGGATTCAGGCAAGCAAAGCAAGGCAAGCGTTGCGACTAGCAGCTAAGGTAAGCAAGCTGGAGGGGGAAAACTTTTTTCCTTCTACATGGCTCTGGCAATCCCAGCTGAGTTGCCTGATTAGCAGATTGTCAGAGCTTGGATCGCCAGAGCCATGTGAAAGGAAAAAAGTTTTTTACTTCTACATGGCTCTGGCGATCCCAGCGGAGTTGCCTGATTAGCAGATCGTCAGAGCTTGGATCGCCACAGCCATGTGAAAGGAAAAAGTTTTTTACTTCTACATGGCTCTGGCGATCCCAGCTGAGTTGCCTGATTAGCAGGCAATTCAACTGGGATCGTCAGAGCTTGGATCGCAAGAGCTATTTAAGGCTCGTCAGAGCCTTTTGGGCTGGTCTGCCTGGTTACAGGAGAACGACACTCGGCGTATAAGACGACCGCCGACTTCTGAGAAGATTTTCATGTGTTAAAAAGTCATACGCCGGAAAATACGGTAGAAATAAAATATTTGAGGATTTCATTGAATAGATTCCCAAAATGCCTTCATTTCAAGCAGTATATCAGATGTTCAAATTTTTTCTTGATTTTACATGTTGAAACAATCAATATAGTCTATACTATTGGTTAATTATCTAATTTCTGAAAAATATTGTGATAATATGGTGGGTTGTAATGAACTTAATTTTCATTTTTCTTAATTCACAGGTTGCATGCAATTTGAACCAAAGGTAAGTTAAAGTTGATTAAGCTCGTTAGTTAATTGTAAAATCTTGAAAATATTTTTAAGTGTGAAAGGTACTTTATGCATAAAGCTAATTGTATGTAATTACTTTCAATAGAAGAAAATGATGTTGTTTTTTTAAAAAATCACCAGATACTTTACTATTTGATTTTCCTTATCAGATTTTTATGTGCTGATTTGTGTAAAAATTTCTGACTATATTAAGTGAAACATCTAAGGAAAATTATGCTTATCGAGTTCAAGTAGAACAGTGATAAGTTCAATATTGGAACTTTCTGTTTTGAGGCAAGTAAAAGTATAACTTTTTGTCTTAAGTATATTTTCATAGACAAATATTAAGGGATTTTGAATTTTTATTCTGAAAAAAGTCAAATAACAAGCTTCCTTAACTGGTCAAATTCTGATTATGATTTATGTTCTTAAGTCAAGAAATCTTTCTTACGTGAAATGTTAATATTAGCTACATAGTTAATAAATATGGTTTAAAATTAGATTGGTACAGTTACCAATCAGGTAGACAAATCCCTGTTCACAATGTAAAAAATAAGTAATTTTATGAATATTTTAATTTTTTTATTAGTTTTCGACCAATGTTTTTTTCTGACAGTAACTCCATAAAAATCAAGTTGTTTTTCACTTAGTTATTTTATTTCTTTTAGATCAGTTGTGCTTGACACAAATAAGTTTCTTTAATTAAATGTTTCATTTGTATTGTGTTCTACATTTATAGATGTTTTTTATATACTACTGCTCATTTTTTTAAAAAAATCAGCAAGAGGGAATCCCATATAATTGTATTTTTATTATTGTACAGAATGAAGACTCAACTTGAGCTGATGCAGATGGCATCTGGTCATGAAGATCAGCCAGAATGCAAACAAATACAGCTAGATATCAAATCTATAGTTAAGGATATTTCAGCCTTGACTATCACTGAAGTTAGTTTGGATATTCCAAAAGGTAGGATGATACAGCTGTTGAAATGATTCATACTTATTTTAAAAGCTTTTCTTTATATAAATAGGGAACTTTTTCCTTTGTAGTTATGTTTCATTTGCTCCACTAATTGTAAACATGGAAGTTATGGCTAAAACTATTTCACTGTATTTAATATAGTCTATATAAAATACATTTAATATAGTCATCAGTATATAAGACAATGCACTTTTCTCTCTTACCTTTCATCTTAAAAGCTGACATTCCTTCAGGAAATAGTGAACCTTCTACATCTGCAAGTCCTGAAAATAAATGGGAAGATAAAATTGAACAAGATAAGTTCCATGTAAGTTACCATATGTAGTAGATGGTAATAGATGTTTCATTTGGACTATCAAAACATTTTTTAATTTAAATATCTTTTTTTAGCCAGTGCCAGGAAAAGATGTTTTGGAAAATGGTAAGAATATTCCAACTCAGTATATGTCAGTGTCAGCAACTACTAAATTTCAAAACATGAGTCATGAGGTAAGATTACATGTTTAGTCTTAATGCCTTTGTAATTCAAATGTAAGCTGGGCGGCTTGGATACTTGAAGGGTTCCTGTATCTGGCTGGATACTATCCTTTTTAACCCAATTGCAGTGACCTCACAAATAGAGACAGACTTCAATAAAATATTCATATCTTTTCTCTTTTCATCTTGAAGCACATTTGTTTATTTGTGTCAGAAGCATCACAATTAAAATAAGCATACTATACAACATAACATTTAAAATATAAAAGATTAAAATATGTACAAATTAAACAAATCTCACTTAGAAACTAGCAATACTAATTATGTTCTGTCGTGCTGCCATGAGCTTCTCAAGTGTACACTGATCAGGACAAAAAGGGCAGGTATACATATGTTTTATTCTCTACATGCCACCAGAGTCGCAAAAGTCAGAAGGCACCCGATAGCCCCATTTATTCAGCGGGTCTCTGGATCTTGTTCCCATGGACATTCTATTCAACAATTTCCATACTTTCCAGCTTTCATCAGACCCAGCTCCTCCATTGGTTCCATCCAGATTGGTTTTTTGTTGCTTTCCATAAGTCCATTCCGCTTTCAAATTCTTCAAAGTCTTTTGTTGACCTAAGAAAGTTTTTTCTGGATTTTACTCTCTCATGAACTGGTTGTAGGACATAGAAAGGGTGTTGTCTAGATATAGAAGATTTAAGCCTCTCTCTGTATGCTGCTGCTTCTCTGCAAACAGCAGGCGGATCAGTGTTGGCTAGATCTTATCTAGAGGGTAGTTTTCAGGCATCAGGTAATAATTCTGCTAGCTTTATTCGGAGCAACATCTACTTTCCCAATGTGTGCTGATTTATACCAAGTAACAAAGAACCAGAGGTATTGTCTTAAGGAACCTTGGTAGATAGAGCTCATTAATTTCCTGAGGATGTTGTTTCATCCACTGACCTTCAGTTTAGTATTGGTTCAGTGCTGCTTATATGATAGGGCCCTATCTAGAGTGACCCCTAAATATACAGGGCTGTAGCAATTCTCCAATAATAACTTCCTATTCCATATAATATGCAGCTTCCTAGCAGCCTACTTATTTCCAAGATGGAAGGCACATATCTGAGTTTTTGCTGGATTTGGTCTTAACTGGTTATCACAATAGTATTGATCCAGCTCCACCAGGGTTTCAGTTAAACAGTGTTCAATCCCCTCAAATGTTTCTCCCTGTACAGCCATTGCCTGAGCATTAGCATATAATTGTTAGTACTTTCAGGGAGTGGTTGATCATTTGTATAAATATTAAAAAGAATTGGAGCCAATACACTATCTTATGGTAAGCTGTTTCTTTGGTTCCTCCATCTACTTCGCCTTCCCCCCGGAACTCCACAAAAAATATACGGTTGTCAAGCAGATTCCTGATGATATTTATATTTAAAATCTTTAGTCATATCATGAACTTTTTCCTTCAGCTTCCTAAGATTGATGGTATCATATGTAGCTGTGAGATCTATGAATGAAGTTCCTGTTACATTGCCTTTTTGGAATCCATCTTTGATATAGCGGGTTAAATTCAGGATATGAGTGATGCAACTTTTTTTAGGGCAAAATCCAGCCTGCTGTGGTATGAGAAAGTATTCTACAGCTACAGTAAGGCGATTTTGTATCATTCTTTCAAAGATTTTGTAGGTATGGCACGAGAGAAGTTGGACTGTAGTTCTTAGAGTTATTGGCCTCTTTCCCTAGTTTTAAAACTGCTACAACTAACCTTTTGCCAGACACTAGGAATCTTACATTGTTCCAAGCATTCAATTAAACATTTCTAGTAGCCACTGTTTTGCTTTTGGCCCCAATTGCTCTATCTGTTCAATAAGGATGTCATCCAAACTAGCAGCTTTCAGTGGCCTACTCTTCCTTATAGCTTCTCTTAGTTCTTCCATAATAAAGGGGGACGATAAGTTAGTCGTTTCATCTTCTTCATTTCTATTGATCTTGATCTTCTGTTTTGGTGGCCTTTGATCTGGGTTGCCATTCTTAAGAAGCTGACTGGCTATTCTGTCTGCAATCATGTTGGCAAAATCTCTAGAGCAATTTGGGTCATTATTCAGGCGGCTCAACAATCTCCAAACTTTATGGCTACTTATGTGTATGTCCAGTTCCTCTATTGTTTTAATCCAGCTTCAGCTATAGAAGTAATTAACTGTTGGCCTGCATTCACTGTGTCCTCTGCCATAGAATCCACTTCAAAAAGAGAGAGATGCTTCTGTGGTTTTTCATTTGTTTCCACTGTAAGGCCTTGGATATAGTTGGTTTTACAACCCTGTAGGACTGATAGCAGCGAACATTTTTTAATGGCCTCCACAAAATTGTTTAATAGCAATAGCACTTAGACTTATATATTACTTCACAGTGCTTTACAGCCCTCTCTAAGTGGTTAAAGTCAGCATATTGCCCCAACAATTTGGGTCCTCATTTTACCAACCTCGAAAGGATGGAAGGCTGCCTCAACCTTGATGAGACTTGAACTGTTGGCAGTCGGCTGTCAACAGAATTAGCCTGCAATACTGCATTCTAACCACTGCACCACCATGGCTCTTTAGTTTGGTTTAGGTATTAATTGAATAACAGCACTGTCCAACAGTCTTTTAAATTTAGGCCAGTTGTCTTTTTTAAAGTTAAAGTTATACCTACATCTAAAGCGGATACTGTGAAGTTGAACTACAGCAGTAAACTGACACATAATTTGGCCAGTGCTGAGGATTTGGAATAGGTGGGCAAACTACTTTAACACATTGTTGGATTATACAATCACTCACAAATATCAAATCTGGGTTATATCTTCTGTGCCACTGTTAAATGAAGCTGGTAATTAGTTGTCATGTAAAAGAGTCAGTTTATTCAAATCCACCCAGTGTATTACAGCCTCCCTGTTTCTTCCATCTTTTATACGAAGTACGTATACTGCCAATATTACTTGGATCGCATTTTGGGGGGGGAAAATTATGATTCACCCTATAATATAACCTTATTTTTCCTACTGTGCTATTTCTGGATATTTATTTAGTAATATCTAACTAAATTTAAGTGCTGTAACATGAAATTTACTTAGTAATATAAAGAATCCATCAAGTCAGTTTTGACTCCTGTTGACTATGTGGGTACTCCATGTAGTTTTGGGGGGCAATAACACAAAATTGGTTTGGCATTGTTACCTTCCAGAATATTTTTTTCAACTTAGGATATAACCTTCAGTAGAGATTTGGGATTTCCTGGTTTATTAACAATGTTCAGCATTGTTCATCTTTTTTAAGATCACCCAAAGTTGGTTCAGTCAGGTCTGCTACATTTTAGATAAATCTAAAATGCTGGTAGAAAATAATTATAAACCAGCTAATCATTTTGGGAAATTTGCAATAAGTATGGTATCCTCTTCTATTTTAGGAGCTGCGTTATATACATTACATGAAACGTGAAGTACATTCAGATGAATTACATGCAGAGAATTTACATGAAAGAAATACATTGCCAAAATTTTGGTTTTCAAAAAAGGTAATTTCAGGAAATGGCTTGTTTTGCCTAGATGTTGAAACACATAATCAGAAGAAACAAAATTCACAAATACGACGACAACAAAGCACCGATAAATGTAGTTTATCTAATTCCCTTGGTTTTACATTCAAAACACAAACCCCAAACTTCAATTTTTATAGCTCAAATACTAGTTGTAATGTATTAGACCCAAAAGGCACTCAAAATGACACCAAGAAAACTAACTTGTTGGAAAATACCAATAAATATCTTAAGACAGAAAAACCTTTGCCAACTCCTGTAGAAATGTATCCTTCTAAAACCCTGTTCTCATTTACTGCATGCCCAAATGTATCTGAGACAGCTATACAACCAAAAAAGACTTCAAAACCAGTCTCAACAGAAGTTATGGAGTATTTTTCAAATTTTGGTGCCAACTTGAAAGTGTCATCTACTTCATCTTTCCAAAAACAAAAGTTAGTGTTGTCCACTTCCTTTCTGGAAAATCCTAAAAGCAAAGTTTGCAACCTGAGAAATATAAATGGGAAAATCTCTTCATCCTTCTCTACAAAAATTGCTGCTACTACTACTATTAGTACTAACACAGCCATCAATTTTAATCCAAATGTTACTGGAAAACATTTTTCCTCAGATTTATCTTCTGAAAGTAATTATTTTGAGACATCTAAACAGAACATTTCAAAGCAGTCACCAATACCTAGAAGTTTATTTTCAAATAATTGTACTTGGACAGGAAATACTCCATATATATATTGTGTCAAAAAAGCTTCCAGAAATAATTATGAGACTTTGATTTCTCCAGCAATGTCTTTCAATAAAACTCAATATGCTTATAATAAATCAGAAGTTAACTCAAAAGCTAAAATTGCATTTGAAAAAAAACCTGTTTCATCCAGAAAAAATGGACCTGTGTATCAAAAACAAAAGGCAATATGTCATTCGTCATTATTCTGCATGGGCACATGTCTAAAATCTCAAAATGATAATACTGTTTCTCAGCAAAATTTAGTCTGTGATTCATATGCAAGCAGCACTTCAGTTTCCACTGATCATAATGAAAATAATTTTTTAGAAAGTCATTCATTAGCTGTCCAAGAATATAGATCTCCTTCAATACTTAATGAAACAAATTGCACAGCAAATTCAGATCCTGATGTTGAAGATGTAAATCAAGTGTCCACTGCTAGTGACCAAAGCACTCTATCAGAATATTTTTCTGTTTCTGAAGATATAACAACCCAGCTGGAAACTGAACATGTGTAAACAGAATGAAGCAGTTTACCAAGTATAAAAATACATATTAATTTTCCTTCAGAGGAACATGATCAAATTAAATTTCTTTCCTGATGTTTTAGTAGAATCAGATACAATATTTTGAAGCATAGTGCCAGCATTTTTTTCTTATTTTATGTAGAATATTAGGATTCTCATTCATAATAATCATTTGGGCAAATAGTTACAAGAATTTTTACTTATATATTTTGTAAAACTTATATAAAACATTAGGTCTGGTTTTGAATATGAATTCATCTTCAAAAAATCAATTATTTATAAAAGCAATAATGAACATTTTTCTTGTGAGTTGGCTTTACTGAGTCATTTTTTTGTTTCTAGAGCTTGTGGCGTAATGTTACTTTCCTTGTGATTAAAGTCCAAGGTAAATGAACATTAAACCTCATGTCCATTTCCAGTACAGGAAATCATGTTTCATAGTAATGGATTTAACTTTCAAAGCCACTTACAATAGCATTTACATTTGTTTCCCATTCCAAGGTTTAGAAAGCCATGGTCTCTAAAGCTGGAATATATACATCTAATGTAAAACAATATAACACTTTAATTTTTATTTTGTATCTGTTTCTACCATAGAAAGATCTTCCTTTAATAATTATTTAATAATTCTCTATTTAATAATTATGTATTTAGATTTTTTATTTATCTGCAAATATAGCTTCCTAATACAATATGGGAACGCGTTAAGCAATAGCCTTCATACTTTTGTATATTTTATACAAAGTCAGCTTATTGCCCCCACAAACCGGGTCCTCATTTTACCCACCTTAGAAAGGATGGAAGGCTGAGTCGACCTTGAGCCTGGTGAGAATTGAACTCGCAGTAATTGCAGGCAGCTGGATGTTAAATGCTGCCTTAGTAGGAGGCATTAGCCTCCTACGCCACTCAGGCTCCTTGTTAATAGAATTCTGCTAAAATCTGTTGTAATTAATAATCTATCTTGGACAGCTGCAGAAATAATATACCCAGAATATGAGATAATAGTTCAATTAATTTAGAAGCTAAGGTACTAAAATAAATTGCTTTATATACAGTATCCCATAATGTATTCCCTATGTCATGTTGACCACATTAATACCATATGGAAAAAGTACTTAATTTTACAAAATAAATTCTAAAACTTGAATATCACTAGTATATTCTATAATTTTTTAAAAATGCATGTCTTTCAGGAACAAATGTACCCTTTTATCAAGGCATTAATTGTAAACAATAAGATTCTAAATTCTGTTTTCTCCCTCCATGTTTTTGTATCTTTGGCACTGATCCCACAAATTGGTTACAGGGCAACATTCTGAAATTTTCTTTTCAGTCAGCTAATTTTGATACAATTGGCTACATTACAGTATTTAAAACATCCCAAACATACAAACCATTCCTCGTTTTGAGGCCCTTGCTTATTTTGATTCTGTTACGTGTGATCTTTTATGTATTAATTTGCACTGAAGAGAGTTAAGAATTGCTTCCAAATAAACCTGTTTTAAGACTGCACTGCTAAGAGACATAGCTGGTATTCCACTTGTCTCTCTTGCATATTCATTCTAGCTCAGAGGCCGTTCTTTGAAAATTACACTGCTTAATCATATTTAATTCTTTTGTAAGGGTCAATGAATATCTTACCTGCTCTTTTCCTCAAACTGCATCCTTAGAAGTCATATTCTGGAGTAATCGGCGTGTCATAAGAAACAGTTAGTAGGTAGTAATAATGGGTAGAGCAGGATGATGCTAAATAAAGCTGACATCCTTATGTGCCCATAATTTTGTTTGTTGTTTGCTATAGCACCAAACTGACATTGGTTGATCTTTAAAAAAAGTAATGTAATTTGGATCTGTTTGGTATTAAGATGGAAGACAGCCAAAATATTCCAGAGCTGTATACTGGGAAGGAAAAGCATACTTATTTTCATATAAATGCTAAGAGAGAAGGAAAAACGTGTATGTACATGTAGTCACAAGGAGTCAAAATTGACTTGAAGGACTAAAAATCCTTCTGAGACTGCATTTTTTCTTTTATGTGTTACAATGATTAAGGAAGTATTTTAAGGAATAACGTTCCAGCCTGTTATGCAATTGAACCCAGTATTTTTCAGTATGATGTTTTTTCAGATATTTTTGCACTGTATAGTATTTAGTAAATTTAGTATTCCACGTTGTTCTCTAAAATTGAAAATCAAAAACATATTTTCAAAACTCAGTTGATTCCACAGGATTTAGAAATCCAATGTACTATGGTAACTTTAAAACTAAAAAGAGCCAAAAATTGGAAGAGGGGACAAAATAGATTATCCAAAAATCAATTACTAAGCTTATTCCTTCCTATAGATTCATTGAAGTACAGTGCAACATGATTTTGTATTTGGAAACGAAGCAGTTGGACAAAAGACAGAAGCATTTTTATTTTCAAACCATTTCACAGTTGACATCCAGAAGAACAAAGTATGCAGAATGCAAAAGCAACAGAAACGGGTGGGTATGTAAAAGAGGGAACTTTGCTGTTGGTCCTCCTCACGCAAGAAAGTGGGCAGCACTTAACTGAATGAATAATAAAATGTACAGATACAGTTGGCTAGATCTTATATTCTTTTCTGTCACAATATTCTTATACAATGATGTACAGTTTATTTTTATGCTACCTTTTAGTTCCTTCAACAGTTAATTAGATTTACAAAAACAACAGTTACAAATAAAAATCAGTAAATAAACACTGGTAGATGATCAAAAAGTCACATTTACTACACTCTTCCAAGCAAAAATTTTAGTCATCCTGATCCCAATGCCCAAAAAACAACCCAAGTTTTTAAGTGCCTTTCTAAAAAGCCAAAAGGTTTGGGGCAACCATTCATTGAGGGGGGGAGGAGATCATTCCAAAGGGCAGGCACCACAACTAAAGGTAGACCTCGTAGGTCCCTTCAGATTATTGTGTTTCCTTGTAGGACGTGGGCAGGCAGATAATATTGAAGAAAGGCAATCCTGTTAATAGCCTAGCCACGGTAGACCTTTACAGGTAACATTCTGAATTGTATCTGGAAGCTTGTAAGAAGGCAGTGCAGGTGGTTAGTGGGGTTTATAGGTGTACTGAAGTATGCTAAACATATCCATGCCACTGCATCATGGACTATTTGAGACTTCAAAGTAGTCTTCAAGAGTAACCTCACATGAAGTATATTTCAATAGTGTAACTGAGAGGTAATAAGACGTGTGACAGAAAGCTGGGATTCCTGGTCTAAGAATGGACATAATTGGGCAAGATGAAATTGGGCAAAGATCATCTGGTTGTAGGTGCCATCTGCTCTTTGAAAAGAAACTGAATCCAGAAGAAGACACCACATTGCACACTGGATTTGAGCAGGATAATGTAACACCATTCATATCCAAAAATATTCACCAATCCCTGGTATCCTGATATACACGTGAAATAATTTTTGCTTACTACGGGTGATGTCCACTCATAATCCCAATTGAAAACAACTGGCTTTATTTTTGTTAAAGTTCTTTCATCTTTATTCATCAGTACAAAACCCATCAATTTATGCCTCAAAGGCAAACAAATACCTTTATACATTATAGTTTCATTTGAAATCTATAAATGAATAAATTACATTTGGCTTACCACTTGTGAGACTGACAGAATACCCTGTAATTATTTGTTGCCTTGTCATTCCTGATAAGAATTCAGATGATGTTATAAGACACCACTGTAGTATGCTGCTTTTAAATTCCTGAACATATATTACACACTACGTCAAAAACAATTTCTATATAACCAATTTTTTTTGCAAGTACAGTCCAAAGTTTGTCCCTTCTAATTGTGGAAATGGGAATGTAGAAAAGATTTTGTATTCAAAATACACTTTCAAATCAACTATAAAGTACGGTACTTGAAAGAAAGATGGAAAGATTAAAAACATTTAAGTGGTCTTTATGGTGTATAGAAGGAAACCTATGAATGTTTCTGAGGTACAAGAATTTAGCAAGGAAAGAAAGAATAGAATAGAGAGACTTTTACTTGCCTATAGAAAACATTTGGAAGCTGTTGTTTTCACCATAACAGAATGAAGATGCTGAAAGATAATAGTTAATAGTTCACTTTCTTAATTAAACAACTGTATACAAATATCCTCCATTTAGATTTGCAGAAATATATTTGTTTACCTTTGTATTGTGCACAATGTGTCAATTTTATTGAATCATACAGCTGGATCAGGATATCTAAACTTTCGCATGCCTATATCAATAATGCCTACGGTATATTGTTTTAAAATGATTAGCATATTGGAATTTACCAGATTGTCTCGAACTAGATAAATCTAAGTGTGGGTCCAGTAAATGTGGATCCACACCAGGGGTGAAATGCTCCCGATTCGGACTGGATCGCCTGATCCGGTAGTGATGGTGGGTGGTTCGAAGAACCAGTAGCAAAAATCCCTGCCCCCCCCCCCCACCACCATGCCCAGCTGAGCTGCACGATCACCAGAGGCTTTTTTTAAAAAACTTTTAAAAGCATTTTTTCTATAATCTCTTCCGACAAAAAAATGCTTTAAAAGTAAAAAAAAAAAAAAAAGCCTCTGATGATTGCGGCTCAGCTGGGATCGTCAGAGGCTTTTCAAAGTATTTTTTTCTGCAACCTCTTGGTCGAAGAGGTGGTAAAAAATGCTTTGAAAAGTCTCTGATGATTCCAGCTGAGTTGCCTGATCGGCAGAGGCTTTTCAAAGCATTAGAAAAAATGCTTTGAAAAGTTAAAAAAAAAAAAAAGTTGGCCATGCCCACTATTACCCCCCACCAAGCCACGTCCACAGTACCGGTAGTAACAAATGTTACATTTCACCCCTGATCCACACTATTTTAAAGACCAAAGAGACAAAGTGCTGTTTTAAATCCAGTGATCTATTATTTTTCATACCTGATTGCAAAGTCTCTCAGTATAAAATTTTTTTTTTCATTAAAAAAATATATCCTCACAATGTTAAATTCTCATGTACTTTTAAACTCAGCAATTACATTCATTATAGAATTAGGAACATGAGCTCTCCCTGTTTAATTTGAGCTCCAAATGGAAAATTTCTGAAGGGAAAGAAATGGCACCATCATGAGTATTAATAAATTGACTGGCATACACGTGGGGCTTACATCAGTGGTGGGTTCCTCCTGGTTCAGCCGAGCCGGTAGCGGTGATTATATGACGTCACCAAACCGGTTCTGCCCCCCCCCGCCCCCTTCTTACCTTTTATTTGGCCCCACCCTCAATCTATTGCTGCCTCCTGAGTCCCAGCTGATGGCTAGAGGGAAAAAAAACTTTAAACTCTTGCCACAGGGCTTCAAAGGGCCGCCCTACAGCTGATCAGTGTTAAAAGAAAACAAATGAGTAGATCGGTGCCTACAAAAATAAATGGGTAGACCCAGTGGTGGGATTCTACTTTGGTAGAACCGGTTGTTAAGTAGTTAAGCAGTTCGGAGAACCAGTTGTTA
Organism: Arizona elegans; assembly: GCA_022577455.1. Taxonomy (NCBI): domain Eukaryota; kingdom Metazoa; phylum Chordata; class Lepidosauria; order Squamata; family Colubridae; genus Arizona; species Arizona elegans. Next base: position 53,846,688 of record JAKOOJ010000009.1, read on the forward strand.
AAAGAAATCTTTTGTTTTTTTCCACTTTACAGGGTTAATCCTGTAAGGATTAATTACAACATTTGGTGTTGTTTCCTAGCCTAATCTTTATTACAGAAACTGCCTCTCCAGCAATATGCCTAGACTTACTGTCACTTCCGGTTCCGGAGGCTATTTTTTTGCTTGACTTTCTTAAAGGGGAAGGGTTGTTTTAAGCTTTTTACACCGCTGTTGGGAAGAAATACTCCCCTGTTGGAGTTCTTCCAGCCAGGTGCAATCTTCAGCACTTTGAAGAAATAATTGAATCCTTTATGCATATAGACTACTCAGAGGGCTGAAAAAGTTATTTTTGACTGGTCCTCGCACTTTTGACCAGTTCTCGAACTTACGACTGTCCTCACCTTTTACGTTTTTTGCCCTATTTTGTCACCATGGTGAAGAGAAGCAGTTGTGAAATGAGTGACATGGTTGTTAAGAATGCTGCACGGGCATAAATGTGAGGATGGTCATAAGTGTGAGGACCAGTCAAAAGTGCGAGGGCCTGTCAGAAATGACTTTTTTCAGCCCTCTGAGTAGTCCCTATACACATAGCCATGGCCACCTGGTCACATGACCAGCTAGCCACGCCCACCTAGTCACATGACCTCCAAGCCACGTCCACAAAATAAGCCATGCCCACAGAACCGGTAATAAAAAATTTTAGAACCCACCCTGGCTTACATGTTGTTATAATTAGTCATAATCAAAAAGAAAATTAACTATAAACTATAACTATAACTAACTACAACTATATCATATACTGAAATGATGAAAAATTAGGGTTATGCCACATTCTTAGCTCCAAAAATAGTAGTAATCTCACTAAATCTGTCTGTCCATCCATCCATCTCTAGATTAAAATTTTACTACTCTTTTTCCTAATGTTTTGAATGTCCCAAAAGTGCTTTTTCAGGAGGCAACTGGACTTGCTTGTTTTTTCTTTGAAGACATTTCACTTCTCAACCAAGAAGCTCTGACTGGATGGTGGGGAATGGAAGGATTTATATTCCTTGCAGAGTTGGTCATCTGCATCCTTTTAGAAGGTCTTTGAAGCACTTGGAGGCTTATCTGTGCTAATGATTCCTGTAGTCTGCAATTTTTTTCTGGAAATCTGTTCCTACTTCCACACAGGGTGTTCATCCCAAATTGCATAGCTAAAAGCAATGGTGGGATTCAAATAATTTAACAACCAGTTCTCTGCCCTAATGACCATTTTGTATGTGTGTGTGTATATGTTCGTGTTCCCCCCACCCTGCACAACATGCATTGCAAATCCAGGAGCTCAGAAAAAGTTCCCAGAGAATATACAGTGCAGCAGACCCTCATGGGGGTCCCAGGAGGCCCTGCATGGATGCCCTCCAAGTGCCCCGCTCACCCAGCATGCCCAGGTCCTCCTCGCTTGGCCTCATCTTGACTCTCTGGCTGATACCCACCACTGGCTGCACCACGTCAGTGCAGGTAGCTGACTGGCACAGACCTCAGCTCCTGTCTTCCATAGCTGGCCAGGGTCAGCCCATCTGGAAGGGCGCCACAGGCGGGGCATGGGGGAACGCTCCAGAGAACATGAGCTTGACCACCCAGTACACGGTCTGCATCTTCCACAAGTACCTGAGTGAGAAAGCCCAAAGCCACTACCTCGAGACCATGGACAAGGGGACGCTGTGCTCCATGTTACACTCTTTGTACACCAAGGCGCGCTCCAAGAGCAGGCAGCACTACTCGAGTCATCGCTCATCAATATCCACAGCTCGCTCAACTGTTACCTCAACAAACCTCCTTATTGCCACACCCGCGACTTCACCAAGGATCCAGAACTGTGCACCGCTAACCTGACTGGCCGCCGTCATCCAGAAGCTGGAGGAGCAGGGTGCTGAGTCGGTGGTGCAAAAGCAAGCCATTACGTGTGTTAGGGCGTGTGTAAAAAGTATTTGTTGCTTGTGCAACGAGCAGAGCAGAAACACACAGGGAAGGAGATAAACGTGCAGCTCGTGTGAGAAAAATACTTTATATACAAGATAATAAGCAGTCTCGGTGTAGGTAAAACAGTCCAAGGTCATAAACAGTAATATCAATCCAGTAAGTATCTTCCCTTACCAAAGCAACAGACTTTAGTAACTCTCGGTATACAGTACCATATAACAATCCAGTCTAACACCAATCAGCAGAAAGACGCAGGAAGCAACAGGAACAATCAGGAGCAAAGAACGCTTCTCTGTGCTGCTTATTTATGCACTGTAGCCTAATTACAGGGTTCAGCAAACCCTGATTACATGGCTCAGTTGTTTCTTAAAGAAACAGATATATTGCCTGACCAACAAGTTAGGAGTAAGCTACAAGCTGAACCTAACATTCTCCCCATTGGGCAGGACAATATACACAGTAGATACAGAAACAAAAATACACATCCAAATCATACATTGTACAGTGGTATCAGTTACATTTCAGATTCTTAATCCAAATCTTTCACAACAATTGGTGTGTTTAATGGCACCTTGCGCTTTGGTAAAATTATCGGCAATATTGTCCTCTGATGCGCAATATTCCAATGTAATCATGTTATCCTTAACACATTGCCGAACATTCAGATAACGTATATCAGTGTATTTAGTCCTCGTCTTTACAGCAAGAGTCGTTGCCATTGTAATGGCTGCCTGGTTATCTTCATAAACCGTAATAGGATAGTCCATTTTGAATCCAATATCTTCCATCAACTGTTTATAATAAATCAGTTCAGTACATGTTAGTGATAGACAAGAAAACTCCGCTTCCATGGTAGACAAACAGATGTGTTTCTGGCGAATTGATCTCCATCCAATCTTATCCAACATGATTGCTATTCCAGACGTAGATTTTCTGGCAAAACTGGCATCAGCATATGCCTTTAACACCATATTGGCATTTGGTTCTAAATACATAGCAAAATGTAACGTTCTTTTAAGATATCTAAGAATACGTTTTGCAGCTTTCCAATGCCTATCAGTAGGCTCTGAACTATATTGTGCTAGTTGATTAACACTAAAAGCTATATCAGGCCGTGTCCAGTTGCTCAAATACGACAAACTGCCTATTAATGATTGATACAGTTCTTTACTGAACTGTGGACTCTGCAAACTATCCTGCTGGAATTCTTGTGTCATAGGAGTCTTGGCAGGTTTACATAATTCCATCCCATATTTTTTCAACAATTTGCAGATTTTATTAGATTGTGAAATTTTAAATCCTCTAGATGTTTTCAGGATATCCAGCCCTAGATAATGCCGTATATGTCCTAGATTTCTAAGTTTAAATTTTGTTTGCAACTGACCGATAATCCCTCTGGCCTCAGCATCAGTTCTGGTAATTATGGCAATGTCGTCTGTAAAGAGTAACAAGAATGAAACACATCCATCCTGTTCTTTTTTAAACAGACATTTATCTGCTACGCCCTCATAGAACCCAATGTTATGTAATTCCTGCACTATACATTGGTTCCACTCGTAACCTGATTGCCTTAAACCATATAGGCTTTTTTGTAGCCTCCAACAATCAGTGCTATCCTGTGTATCATAACCAGGAGGTGTCTTCATATATATTGTATGCCTCAACGGAGCGTTCAAGTAAGCTGTCTCGACATCTATATGAGTAATAGAGCATTTATTTCTAGCTGCCCAAACCAGCATTGTTCTCAAAGTGCTTGCTCGTAAACTTGGAGCAAAAACCTCATCATAGTCTCTATCTGTCTGTGAGAACCCTTGTGCAACAAGCCGAGCTTTATGGGTTACTACCCCATCTACACTTTTCTTTACCTTGTAGACCCACCTACAGCCTATAATTTTCTCATTTGGTAGTATTCTTACAACTTCATAGACACCAAGCTCTTCAATGAATCAATTTCTCTATCCATTGCCTCTTGCCAGGCTTTTTGCTCCTTTTCTGGATATAATTTTATATCATGATAACTGGATGGTTTGATATCTACTTGGCAAACCACTATGGCTTTATAGCGATCTGGTGGATGCCGGTCCCTGGAAGATCGTCTAGGCATAAAAGGACTAACATCAGGTATATTGGGTTCATCCTCCCCTAACCCTGATTCCTGTTCCTGTTCTTCAACCTTAATAGATGGTTTAACAGCCATCTCAGATGAACTATCATCAGGAATATGGTCTACCTTAACATCCACATCTGTAAAACCATAGTCTGCTTTTTCTAACCTGTCCCAGCCTTCATGTTCTAGGAATTTAGCACTAGCGCTACACAAAACGTTTGTTGTTCCTTTTTCCCAGAACCTATAGGACCTATAGTTAGCCTCATAGCCAACAAAAATCATTTTCTTTGCTTTCTGTTGGTCCTTCCTTCTCTGACTAACCGGTATATGCACCCAGGCTGGTGCACCAAAAGTATGTATATAACTTAAATCAGGCTTCCTCCCGTGCCATAAAGTAAAAGGAATTTTTCCTGTAGAGGAGTGCACCACATTATTTAAAATATGATTGGCACATAGTATTGCTTCTCTCCACAATTTATCAGGTAAACAAGCATCAGCCAGCATAGTCCTAGTCATAGCTTGTAGGGTCTGGCCTCTTCATTCTATATATGCATTATGTTCCAGCCGAAAAGGGGCAGAACGTTTATGCTGTATCCCAGCATCCTTCAAAAACTTAGCCAACTGATGGTTAGTAAACTCAGTTCTATTGTCAGTAACAATGCATTTCACCTTAAACTTCTGCTTCCTTTCTACAAAACGAAGCCAGTTTGTGATACATTGGAACGTATCACTTTTGGACTTCATAAGGTAGCAAAAACCATATCTGGTAAAGTGATCAACTATACTCAAAATATAGCATGCTCCCCCTAAACTGGGTTTCTTTGGCCCTATTAAGTCTAAAAAGACTACCTCCAAAGGTTTAGTTGTTTTAAACCCATTGCAGCGGTTTGCAGGTGTAACTTTACTTTTATGCTGGTTACAAGTATTACAGTTCAGGTATTTGCTGCAAGCCCTTAACTTAATGCCTTTAGACTGCTTAACAGTCGAATGCAACAACCTGAAATTCAAATGACCAAGCCTTCTATGTAGTAAATGTACGCATTCATCATGCGGCTTTACATTTCCAAATTTAGCTTTTGACTGAACTAACAGTAATGACTTATCCCTAATGACAAATAAGTCATTTTCTAATTCTGCAGTAACTACAGTGCCTTCACATTCCAGCAAACATTTGTTGTTTTTAAACGTTACTGTAAACCCAGAATGTAGTAATGACTTTACAGATAAAAGGTTATATTTCAAACTAGGGATATAAAGCATGGGTAAAGGGTGCTTACTAATAGAACATTGAACAAGTCCCTTCCCAGCTACAGTCACATTCCAGCCATTAGCTAATTTGACCTTTTTAGTACTTTTCTTCATGTTTAGAAACAGTTTTCTGTTTTTTGTTATGGATTGAGAGGCACCGCTATCAATCACCCACCAATCATCTCTTATATTAATAGATGAACTGGTTGCTAAATTACACCCTTTCCTGGGTTTAGCAGAGTTTCTAGCAGACACTTTCTTATTTTTACAATATTTTGCAATGTGCCCCTTAGCCCCACATGCATAACAGCGTTTAACAATATTGACATTCTCATATACAGCTTCCACTTTTGGTTGCTGTTGCATCCTTAACTGGTCTCGTTCTTGCCTACGTTTGGCCTCATCCAGTAACCTACCAGTTATACTGGCCAATGTTAGTTCATCTCTAGACAATACTTCTAATGATGAAACAAAAGAGTCATAACTGTCATCCAACGATGAAAGAATAATATAAACTTGCTGCAGTTCAGTAAACACAAGTTCTTTCTCATGTAGCTCCTGGAAAAGTCCTGTCATAGAGTCCAGGTGAGCCATCATGTCTCCTCCTTTCTGAAGATGTAAGCGAAATAATTTCCGTGTCAGGTAGATATGGACACCCACAGAGTCACGAACGTAGAGCTTCTTTAGCTTTGTCCAACACCTCGCAGCAGACTCTTCGCCCCAGAAATGGACAAGTTGCTGGTCTCCCAGTGTCAGGCCAATGATGCATAAAGCACGCTCGTTGTCCCTGTGAAACTTTGCTATCTTTTTGGCATCTTCTTCGTCAGCAGCATTCAATACAGTTATGTCCGGTGGATTATTAACCATGTCCCACAGTCCTTCTTTTCACAAAAGTAGACAGCATTTTGTGGACCAGGTAACATAGTTTATACCATCCAACCGGGTTATGGTAGAATAACTTGTACCTTGCTCAAAAGCCATCATCTTGACTACTACACCCACTGCCTGCACTTCTCACTTCCGCAAAAACAAATTAAAGAGCCCTGGAACGTTCTGGGCCCATAACCAATGTTAGGGCGTGTGTAAAAAGTATTTGTTGCTTGTGCAACGAGCAGAGCAGAAACACACAGGGAAGGAGATAAACGTGCAGCTCGTGTGAGAAAAATACTTTATATACAAGATAATAAGCAGTCTCGGTGTAGGTAAAACAGTCCAAGGTCATAAACAGTAATATCAGTCCAGTAAGTATCTTCCCTTACCAAAGCAAACAGACTTTAGTAACTCTCGGTATACAGTACCATATAACAATCCAGTCTAACACCAATCAGCAGAAAGACGCAGGAAGCAACAGGAACAATCAGGAGCAAAGAACGTTTCTCTGCGCTGCTTATTTATGCACTGTAGCCTAATTACAGGGTTCAGCAAGCCCTGATTACGTGGCTCAGTTGTTTCTTAAAGAAACAGATATATTGCCTGACCAACAAGTTAGGAGTAAGCTACAAGCTGAACCTAACAACGTGCACTGATCTTCAGAAGCTCTACACCTGCAAAGTGTTCAGCACGCAAAGCTCCTTCGGGCTCCTGAACAATGTTTGCTTTGAGACGTGCATGTACTCCTGCACACGGGGCTGTGAGAACCAGCATGAGCTGGAGGAGGACTCCTTCAGATTGGCCATGGACAAGGACAGGTGCAAGTTTGTCTACTTTAAGGCCCTGGGGCCATATCATAAGTCACACTCATCATCTTGGAACAAAAAGTGCGCCAAGAGCAGCAACGAGGAGAATTTGCCACACATGTACAAAACCAGCATGGAGTTCTGCCCTTACGCCAGTTTTGTGTAATATGTGGGGAAGTGTAACTCGTTCTGTAAGGCCTTTTTTGTGAATGCATGGGACAGGGGATTAGTAATAGCAAAAATAGAACTGCTTGATTATCCTTTTGGAATTACAGTCTAGTATTATGTAGATCAGTTCAGGAGTTTTCGGAGGGTGGAAAATGCTGGGCCCTGAGAATGGTTTCATTGCTCCATAAGAACATTATATTCTATCTTTATTATATATATATATATATATATAAAGTAGGAAGCCTCCATCATGGTAAATACTATTAGTGTCTTCCCCAACAAAAAATAACATGGTGGCACAGTTGTTAGAATGCAGTTTTGCAGGCTAACTCTGCATTCCCACTGCCAGGGGTTCTATCCTGACTGACTCAAGGTGACTCAGCCTTCCATCCTGCCAAGGTCAGTAAAATGAGAATTCAGATTGTTGGGGGCAATATGCTGACATTTGTAAACTGTTTAGAATGGGCTGTGAGGCACTGTGAAGCTGTATATAAGTCTAAATGCTATTGCTATTCAAGGTATTAACATGCTTCCTTGAAAATAAAAAAAAAAATCTAAACTACATGAAGATGCATTTTTGCTAGAAGCCAATAAAATGGGATAAAATGTAACCAATATAACACGAGTCTTATAAGGAAAAGCTTATAAAGAAAAGTTAGAGATACTATGTCAAGACTGAACCGCTTTTGAAACTTTTATCGCTATTCAACTTGCTAAAGAACTGTGGGGAGGGAAGGGTAAGAAAGAATGCAGATGCTCCAGGGATAGACCATGAGACCCAAGAACCCACCAAGGTCACTGATGCAGGTGTCTGACAAAGAAGTGAACTGTTCTCAAAATAAAAGGACAATTCATAATTGGACATTATGACCCGATCCAAAGGGTGAGCGGAGAAAGCAGAGCAGCCACTGGTATGAGAGGAAGGAGCTGCAGCCAGGACCTCCCTCCTTGAAGGAGCTGTGGCAGGATAAAGTGGGAAAGGCTGCGAAGGCATTCGCTCTGATCCCACTGGGGGTTGCTGCGACCCAAGGATCAAAGTGGGAAGCCAAAAAACGTGGATTAGGAAGAGCTGGTAGATGAAGTACCTGACTGTATCCTGCAGCTGAGGGAGAGGTTTGTTAGGATGGAGGTACAAGGTGTGGTGTACCTGCTAGCCCTGGGACCAGGAGCAGGAGCTGGCCAAGCCCAAGCCTCCACAAAACCCTCGCTGTCACAGCCCCAACTCGCAACATTGGGGTCTGTGGCTCAGACTGCGAGTTCCCCCAAAAAACCATCCCTCCCCAGATAGCCCTGAGAAAACCCCAAGTGCCTCAGGGTATCACAGGACTCCAGGCACAAGTGATCCTATAGGTGGTGAGGTGCCGCTGGGTTACATGCTGGTTACAACCAAAACCCCCATCTCTTGAAAGCCACATTCAACAGGAGGTCAGAGAAGTTAGCCTTCTTCCTGAGGCAAGTGTGGAGCCACATGGACTGGTAAAGGACTGCCTATCCAGATGATGTCACATGCATGAATGCCATCACCACGAGCCTGAAGTGGGAGGCTGCAGACTGGGTGGTGTTCCTCCACAATGAAGGAGCTCTGGAGTTGGAGAATGTTGATGTCTTCATGGAGGTGCTTTGGACCAAATTCAGGGACCACTCACAGACCCACTGAGCAGAAGCAGAGATGTGGAACATAAGACAGGGAACCAGGTCAGTGGCTGAATACATTTGAAAGTTCTGAGGCCTGGTGGGGAGCTGGAGCAATTGCTAGTCTACCAATTCCAAAATAGGCTGAATCAGGAGCTGTACCAAAACTGCCTGCCCCAAGAAATCCCGGATGAGCTCCACGCATCATACCAACTGGTGACTACAAGTAGAGTTAGACCTGATGGAGTACAAGCATCATGCTGGGCTCGAGAACTGACTAAGGAGGAGCCAAGGAGATGCTCACTGGGACGGAGAATCCCGGTAGCCCTGCCTTGACCTCGAGGGAGACCCACGGCGCCCAGCAGGAGCCAGTTTCCAGTGTGGGAAGGAGAGCCATCGGGCCGTGACTTGCCCAGTGCCACAGACGGTGGCAGCCCAGAAAGCCCCTAGCCAACCAAAGGCCAAGAAAGTGCCAAAGAAGGTGAAGGAGAAGATGCAGATGGCACATCAGATCATGGAGGTCTCTCCCCAGTCCAGCAAATGGGAGGAACTCTGATCCCCAGCAAATCCAGCCTGGTCTTCTAATGAAAGAGACCCAATAGTAAGTGGAGCCATCACCCCTTTCACTGACCAAGTGGAGATTGTCGTGCCCCACTCAGGAACCCGGGAGGTTTCACTGCCCTAATAGAGTTTGGCTGCACCCACTGTTTGATCAGTTTACAGACAGTTAAAATGTTGGGAATAATAGTAAGGAGATTGAGACAGCCTATGAAGTTTGAGCAAACTGATGGCTCAATCACAGGGGGGAGGTGATGCCTGCCACATGCCTGACAGAGCCAGTGAGCATGAGAGCAGGGAGCCACAAAGAGACTATCTGATTCATAGTGGCCCCATAAAGGCAGAGACCATAATACTGGGATTCTCATGGTTGAAGAAATAAAACTCAGTGATGGATTGGGGAAGGGACCAGTGGCACTTAAAGGAGGGAATGAAAAAACTAAAGCTAGTAGGAAAGATGCACAGAACAGGCCAGGCATGGCTGAGAAAGGAAGAGAGGACTGAGCCAATGAACACCCTAGCAGAACCTGAACCAGGGAAGCTATCCATCCCAAGACAGTACAGGGACCACACAGAAATGTTCAGTGAGAAGGAGTCCGATATACTCCCTCCCCATCATCCCATGGACTGTGCGATTGAGATATTACTGGGGGCAAAGCTGCCTAAGCCAAAGATGTAATAATAATAGCCTTTATTATCATTGTACATCATGTATACAAAGAAATTGGTTTAGCCTCTACTGGTGCAATCCATAACAGAAAATACAAGACAATACAATTCCCAATTTATACAAGTAATTGGGGAAAGAAAAAAAACTAATCATACATTTCCATATGTACGTGGAATGATTGTGATTGTGTTTAGGAGTCTGACAGCCCATGGGTAGAAGCTGTTTTTAAACTGTTTGTCCGGCTGGCTGTATGTCAATGTCTTCTGCCTGATGGTAAAAGTGAAAAAAGACACTGGCCAGAGTGTGAATCATCCCTAAGTATCTTCCTTACTCTGCTGAAACAGCGAGACCTGGTGATGTCATCCAGTGGTGTTAGAGGGCAACCAATGGTTTCTTGTGCCAAATTGATTACTCTCTGTAGTGTCTTCTGTCCACAGCTGTTAAACCAGTGTACCATACTGTTATACAGTATGTGAGGACACTTTCTATCGTGGACCGATAGAAAGAAGTAATCAGCTGTTATTCCAGCTGATTTTTCTGCAGGACTCTAAGGAAATGAAGTTTCTGTTGAGCCTTACTATCCACCAGGGATGTGTTGTTTTTCCAGATGAGATCTTGACTAATGAGCACTCCCAAGAATTTAAAAGAGGAAACCCTTTCCAGATGGCCCCCGTGATATACAATGGGGCAGGTTCCTCTCTGTGCTTCCAGAAATCCAGTACCATCACCTTTGTCTTGCTAGTATATAGATGTAAATACTAAAGATGTACGTGATGACCCTGAGGGAGATGGAGGAGCTGTGGAGTTTCATGGATATGAATCTGGCTATAGGGTTCATTTAGCTGGTGAAATCTTGAATAACAGCCCCCATACTTTTCAAAGAGAAGAAGGATGGGTCCATGAGACCGTACATGGATTTCTGTGGGATTAATGATGTTTGCATCAAGAATATGTACCCTTATGAGGTACCTGTCCAAAGGGAAGGAATTTATCAAACAATTTGAGGGAAGCATATTACCGAGTAAGAATTAAAGAAGGAGATGAGTGGAAAACAGCGTTCAATTGCCCCTTGGGATGCTACCAATTCCAAGTGTTGTCTTTTGGACTGCAGGGGGGCCCATCCATGTTCATGAAACTGATAAACGAGGTGCTGCACAAGCATTTGTACCTGGAGGACATCCTTATCCCGAAACAATGGAGGAGCATGTGAAGTTAGTGCGTGAGGTGCTCCTAGACTCTAAACTCTATGCTAAGCTATCAAAATGTGATTTTCATAAGACTACCCTGGACTATTTGGGGTACTGAATATTAAGCAAGGTGGTAGAGATGGACCCTGGGAAGGTGAAAGCAATATTGGAGTGGGAGGCCCCCCCCCACGGATTAGAAAACAGCTGCAAAGTTCCTTGGGCTTTGCCAACTTCTATAGACAGTTCATTCCATCATTCGCCCAGATCGCTCTACCAATCACAGAGCTGCTAAAGACTGGAGGAGAGGGAATGAAGCCTAAGCCCTCTGAACTAGACTATGGAATACCAAATGGCTTTTGAGAAACTCAAGTGATTGTTTGTGGCAGAGCCAGTGCTTAAACAACTGAACCCAGATGAACCATTTGTCATCCAAGCCGATGCCAGTGATGTGGCAGTGGGGACTATCCTACTTCAAAGGAACACTGAAGGGAAGCTGCAGCCCTGTCCCTACACATCCCGTAAGCTCACCGATACAGAAAGGTGGCAGTGTGGGAAAGGAAACTTGTACTGTTCAATGGGCACTATTAACAGTGAGGCAGTTTTTGGAAGGTAGTAAGAGCCAGTTTGAAGTATGGACAGACCACAAGAACGTGGAGTCCTTGAGGACACTGAGAAAGCTGTCTCCAAAACAAGTACGATCAGCTTAGTACTTCAACTGATTCAATTTCATGCTTAAGTACTTGCTGGGGAGGGGGATTTCTTGGCAGATGCACTCTCCCAGATGCCCCAGTACAAGAACACCCAAGAAGAGGTAGTCAACTCTATCATCCCCTCCAAGTAATTAGTATCCCAAACCTCTGAATAGCATTGATCGCAAACCGCTCCCCATGACCCTACGAAGGGTTGGCATGACAAGTAAGGGAAGCCCTACAGGAATATGAGTGGTTCAAAGCCTGTTTGAGAACTCAGGTCTTATAGTGGAGTCATGATGTGAAACTGGTTGGTCACTTCAACTTTGTACAAACCTGGCTAGGAGGCAGTTCTGGTGGCCCAAGATGCAAAAGGACATAGAGAGCTATGTGGTGAGCTACCCGGTGTGTGCGTCCATGAAGCAAATGCCAGGAAAGATCCCTGATTTACTGCAGTCGATGGCTAACCTTATCAGGCTTTGGGAAGAGATCACCATGGATTTCATCATGGAGTTGCCAGAGAGTCAAGGGGCACTGTGATTTGGATAGTAGTCTACTTGTTCTCGAAGCAGGCTCATTTCATCGTGTGCTCTAAGCTCCCCTTAGCCCAGAGACTAGCCAAGTTGTTCATGCAACATATCTACTGGCTGCATGGAGTCCCGAGGCAGATCATTTCAGATCAGGGGGTACAATTCACAAAAGTCTGGCAGGAGTTTTTGAAGCTGATAGGTTCCTCCCAGGGGCTTTGTTCAGTGTTCCATCCAAGCATTAATGGATGGCAGAACAGGCCAATGTGATGGTGGAGCAATATTTATGTTGTATGTAAACTATCAGCAAATGAACTGGGTGGAACTTTTGCTGTATGCAGAGGTGGCCTGCAACAACTCAGTTCATAGCAGCACTGGATTTACCCCATTCAAAGTGAATACATGGATGGAGTTTGTACCTGATCTGTCCCCGTCCCCACACACACACAAAACACAGCCAGCCGAGGGTTAAGGAAACACTTTGGAACGCACCCAGTTCTTATCTCCCACTTGGCAGCGATAGACACACCGTCTGCCAAGTGATTTTATTTCCACAAACAGAAAGCAAAGATACGAACGTTCACAAAAGTCCAAGCAGAAATAATATTCCTCCCAGCAGTTCCGGACGAGGCTTTAGTGACTATCCAAGGTTTACTTTGTTCGTCACAAAGATCCTTGACCACCACCCTCTATTATATAGTCTCTGGGGTGTGGTCCAGTGACTCAGTTCTAATCCCAGCACGCCTCCTAAGCTGCTGCAAACGTTTATCACGCCTTCGGAGGCGTGCGTCCAGGAATGATGTTCCATTATCACTCTGATCCGAATCAGCTGTCTCCTCTCCCTCGGCCGGCACTTGAGACAATGCCAGAGGGGAGGGGCCTGGAGAGGGAGGCCTGGCTGACTCCTCTTCCTCATGCTCGGAGCTTTCTTCCTCCGATGGGACAGGCTCAGAGGGCGGGGCCACAACACTATCCCCCACCGCAGGGCCCTTCCCCCGGGTCTGACGGTCGGGATGGGGTCGGGACGGGAACTGTTCGTGGAAAGCCCGCACCAGGTCAGGGGCCTGAACGGCAGACGCATCCACCCAGGTGAAATCCTCGGGCCCGTACCCCTTCCAGGCAATGAGGTATTGGAAGCGCCCCTTCAGCCAACGGGAGTCCCGGATACTGTCCACCTCGTACGTCGAGGCGTCATCCTCGACGGCTGCGGCTGGGGGGGCAGGCGTCGACGGGTGGCGGAGATGGCTCACGGGGGCCTCAGGGACCAGGAGGGACTGATGAAAAACGGGGTGGAGCCGCATGGAGCGGGGTAGAGTCAACCGGTAGGCCACCGGATTGATGACCGCCTCGATAGGGAAGGGACCAATAAAGCGTTGGGCCAGTTTCCTCACCGGCCGGTCCGTGGGGAGGTGTTTCGTGGACAACCACACCCGATCTCCTACTTCCAGCGGTGGCGTCGCCCGGCGGGCCCGATCGGCAAACCGTTTATAATCCTCTTTCGCCCGGATCAGCTGCCGCCGCACCAGTTGCTGCACCGCCTGCAGCTCCGAGAGGAAGTCCTGGGTCTCGGGAACAGGGGAGTCCATGATGGTCAACGGGAAAAGCCGTGGATGGTATCCGACGTTGGCATGGAACGGGGTCATCTGGGTGGAGGTGTGTTGGGAGTTATTAAAAGCGAACTCCGCCAGGGGAAGGTACTCGGCCCAGTTGTCCTGCTGCTGGTTGACAAAACAGCGGAGGTACTGCTCCAGTATGCCGATGACCTTCTCCGTGCCCCCGTCAGTCTCCAGATGGTGCGACGACGACAGACACACCTGCACCTCCAGCGCGGCCATCAGGCTTTTCCAGAAGCGGGCCATGAACTGGGCCCCGCGGTCCGAAACCACCCGGTCCGGCAGGCCGTGGAGGCGGAAGATATGTTGCAGGAACAGGCGAGCCGTGGTGCGGGCCGAGGGCAGGCCGCGGCATGGGATGAAATGTGCCATCTTCGTGAACGCATCCACCACCACGAGGACGGTCGTGTACGTAGCGGACAGGAGCAGGTCTGTCAGGAAGTCCATGGAGATGGCTCCCCACGGTCTCTCTGGTGTCGGCAGTGGCTGGAGGAGTCCGGGAGGGGGGCCGGACGCGGCTTTGGCCTGTCAGCACGTCACACAGGACGTCACGTAGGCGTGCACGTCGTGCCGTACCTGAGGCCACCAAAAAGTCCGCGTCACCAAGTTCAAAGTCTTAAAGAAGCCAAAGTGCCCCGCCGTGGGGTTGTCATGACACTGGTTCATGACGAGGGCTCGGAGCGGACTCGTGGGCACGTACAGCCGACCCCGGTGTCTGAGCAAGCCCTCCTCCACGGTCCATGGGGACGCGGGGCCGACGTCCGCTCTCCGCTGCTGCGACCAGTCGTCCCGTCGCTGTGCTTCCAGCACCTGAGCCCGCAGGTCCACCGGTTCCTGGACCGTGGCCAAGGAGTCCGCTGGCAGCACCGTCCGGGGGGGAAGGGAGTCCTTGGGGCAAAAGTATTCCGGCTTACGGGATAGCGCGTCCGCCCTCTGGTTGAGGTTGCTCGGAATGTATGTGACGTGGAAGTTGAACCGGGCGAAAAACAACGACCACCAGATCTGCCGCTGGTTCAACTTCCGTGCCATGGTGAGGTGCTCCAGGTTCCGATGGTCCGTCCGCACCTCCACCTGGTGTCGGGCCCCCTCGAGGTGATGTCGCCAAGCCTCGAACGCGGCCTTGATGGCCAGCAACTCCTTTTCCCAGATGGTGTAGTTGCGCTCGGAAGGGTTGAGTTTCCGGGAGTGGTATGCACAGGGAAAAAGAGTGCCGCTATCCACCGGAGCCTGTAGCAGCACCACCCCAATCGCCATGTTGGACGTGTCCGTCTCCACCATGAACAGACGGTGTGGATTGGGGTGCCTCAGGACTGGCTCCGTGAGGAAGGCCTGCTTGAGGACCTCGAAGGCCTGCTGCTGTGGGGGCCCCCACTGGAACGGGACCTTCTTCCGAAGGAGCTGGGTCAACGGCAGGGTCAGGGTGGCGAAGCCCGGGATGAAGGTCCGATAGTAGTTGGCGAATCCCAACAGACGCTGGACGTCCTTCACCCGGTGTGGGGGTTCCCAACTGCGCAAGGCCTCCACCTTGCGCGGGTCCATCGCGATGCCCTCGGGGGTGATGATGTGCCCGAGGAACTCTATGGAAGTCTGGAGGAAGTAGCATTTCTCCAACTTCACATAGAGCTGGTGCTCCCGCAGGCGCTGCAGGACCTGGCGGACATGCTGGAGGTGACTTTCCGGGGTCCAGGAATAGATCAAAATGTCATCCAAGTAGATCACCACGAACCGATCCAGCATGTCCCGAACACATCGTTCATCAAGTGCTGGAAGACCGCGGGGGCGTTGGTCAACCCGAACGGCATGACGGTATACTCGAAGTGTCCGTACCGAGTGCCGAACGCCCTCTTCCACTTGTCCCCCTCTCTCACGTGCACCAGGTTGTAGGCCCCTCGGAGATCAAGCTTAGTGAAGATCGAGGCCTCCTGCAACCTCTCCATCAGCTCCAGGATCAGCGGGAGGGGGTAGCGATTTCGCACTGTGATGGCATTCAGGTGCTGGTAGTCGCAACACAGGCGCAAGTCCCCCGTCTTCTTTTTAACGAAGAGGACCAGGGCCAAGAGCGGGGAGGTCGAAGGCCGGATGAACCCACGGGCCAAGTTCTTTTCCAGAAAGTCCCATAAGGCGGCCAGCTCGGGCTCCGACATGGAGTACAGGCGTCCCGAGGGCAGGGGCGCGTTGGGCATTAGGTCCACCGCACAGTCGTAGGGTCGGTGCGGGGGCAAGCGGTCCGCCTCCTTCTCGCTGAACACGTCGGCAAAGGGCGTCAGCTCCGGAGGCAAGGAGACGTTTGGGGCAGAGACGTCCTGGCCGGCGCAGGTGTGGTGAAGGTGGTCGACACACTGCAGGCTCGGGAACGAGATGGCGTTTCTCGACCACGCCACGTGAGGGTCGTGCGCCCGAAGCCAGGCCATCCCCAGGACCAAGGGAAAGTGCAGATCCGCCGTTACATAAAACTGGATCGCCTCCTCGTGGTTCCCAATGGCGAGGCGCAAGGGCTGGGTAGCGGTTTTGATGGGCCCCGCCACGAGTTCCCGCCCATCTATAGTTTCGACCCTCAACGGAGGGTCCACTGGAACCAAGGGGACTTTGTAATGGGCCACAAATGCCTGGTCCATAAAGTTCGTGGTGGCCCCCGAGTCCACCAGCGCGTGCGCCTGGAGCCCCTCTGACCGGTTAGCCAACAACACCCGGGTGTTCAAAATCAGGTGCTGAGGGGGCTCACAGTCCACAGCTGCCGACTCCATCGGGGCATGGTCACGTGCCTGACCCAGAGTTTCCCCTAGCCAGGCCTGGCCTGTTTCCCGGCTGGTCACGCCGAGACTCCGGAACCGGCTTGAGCGGTCCACTCCGCTTCCGGGGACACGAGGCGGCAAAATGTCCCGCCTCGCCGCAATAGAGGCACAACCCCCCTTGACGTCTCCGCATCCGCTCCTGGGCTGTCAGTTGAGGTCTGGCTGCTCCGAGCTCCATAGGCTCCTCAGCTGTCGCCACAAAACGCTGTGCGGTCCGGAGCGCTGTCGGTGCGAAACGCGGGGGTGCCGACGCTGTTAATGGTTCCGGAAGAGCCCGACGGGGCCGTCGCCATTGCAGGCGGGCGTCGATGCGCAGGCATTGGGTCACCAGCGCGTCGAGGGTCGGTGGCGCCTCCACACGAACCAGCTCGTCCTGCATCTCGTCGGAAAGGCCGTCCTGGAAGGCGTCCATCAGCGCCACCTCATTCCAAGCCGAATCCTGGCCTAACAGTCGGAACTCTGCAATATAGTCCTGCAGGGGGCACTTGCCTTGGCGGAGGTCCTTGATGCGCCTCGCTGCCGTCTGCACCCGGAGGGGGTCCTCAAACATGGTGCGCAGGTGTTGTAAAAAGCCCTGAAAGTCCAGGAGCAAGGGGCTATCATGCACAACAGGGGCGTGGCCCATCGGGCGGCAGTGCCAGAGAGGGAGCTGATAACAAATGCCACCCGAGCCCGGTCATCCGGAAAATCCTCCGGCCTCATCGCCATAAACAGTTGGCATTGTCTCAAGAAGGCCGGAAACATCTCCTGCTGCCCAGAAAACCTATCTGGCACGTTCACTGGGCATCTCGGACGGGGAGGGGGAGGAGGTGGAGCTGCAGGAGCATTTCCCAAAGCAAGTTGGGCAGTTAGCTGTGCTACTTGCTGTTGCAGAAGCTGATTGGCCTCCAGCATCTGCTGTATCTGCTGCTGCAGCTGTTGGTCCATCGTGGGTTAACAATGGAGTATGGGGTGACGAACAAGATGATCTGTCCCCGTACCCACACACACACAAAACACAGCCAGCCGAGGGTTAAGGAAACACTTTGGAACGCACCCAGTTCTTATCTCCCACTTGGCAGCGATAGACACACCGTCTGCCAAGTGATTTTATTTCCACAAACAGAAAGCAAAGATACGAACGTTCACAAAAGTCCAAGCAGAAATAATATCCCTCCCAGCAGTTCCGGACGAGGCTTTAGTGACTATCCAAGGTTTACTTTGTTCGTCACAAAGATCCTTGACCACCACCCTCTATTATAAAGTCTCTGGGGTGTGGTCCAGTGACTCAGTTCTAATCCCTAGCATGCCTCCTAAGCTGCTGCAAACGTTTATCACGCCTTCGGAGGCGTGCGTCCAGGAATGATGTTCCATTACCACTCTGATCCGAATCAGCTGTCTCCTCTCCCTCGGCCGGCACTTGAGACAATGCCAGAGGGGAGGGGCCTGGAGAGGGAGGCCTGGCTGACTCCTCTTCCTCATGCTCGGAGCTTTCTTCCTCCGATGGGACAGGCTCAGAGGGCGGGGCCACAACAGTACCCGTGCCTGAATTCCCAAGCAAGCCCCCCCTCCTCAGTAAAACCGACAGTAGATGAACACCCTAAGACAGTGGTTCTCAACCTGTGGATCGCAACCCCTTTGGGGGTCGAACGACCCTTTCACAGGGGTCGCCTAAGACCATCGGAAAACACATATTTTCAATGGTTTTAGGAATAATTTTATGGCTGAGGGTCACCACAACATGAGGAACTGTATTAAAGGGTCATGGCATTAGGAAGGTTGAGAACCACTGCCCTAAAAGAAGCCTGGGGAAATGTGCTGAAAGCTTTAGGGAAAGCAGGGGAGTCACAAAAGAAACAGGCAGATTGGAGGAGGGCTCCACAAAAGGAGTTTAGGATTGGGGATAAAGTATATTTATCCACAAAGTACTGAAACTTAGGCAACTCTGAAGGAAACTGGGCCCTAAGTACATAGTTTTCTCAGTGGTGCGCATCATAAACCCAGTCACAATGGAGGTAAAATTGCCAAAAATGCTTGGGAAAGTCTACCTGGTGTTCCACTGAACTTTGGAACCCACAGTTCCAATTTAAGACAAGCAGAAAGCAAGCCTCCAGCCCCCATTTCTGTGAAAGGGAAGGAACTCCAGAATGAAGAACTACCATGTTTCCCTGAAAATAAGACCCGGTCTTATTTTCTTTTGGGCCTCAAAATAAGCACCAGGTCTTATTTTGGGGGGATGTCTTAACCGCTTACCTTAGGACCACCACAGCCAGGCTTCCTACGCCCTGACATCTGTCACGCCGCTGCTTGACTTCTGCGGCCACTTGTGGCCAGACACTGTGTGGCTCATTATGCCAATGCCCTCACACACAGCAGGAGACACAATTGCACCATTTTGCGCATGAGCAGCAGCACTGTTGCGATGTGCCATGTAGGGTCCTGCCACAATCAGCGGCACCAGTGCAACATACTATGTGGGGTCCTGCTGTAAGCAGCGGCATTGGCGTGACCAGCCTTGCAGCATCCTGCCATGAGTGATGGCACCAGTGTAATACAGCCTCCTGCTGTGAGCAGTGGTACCAGCATGATGAGCCATACAGCCTGCCATGAGCAGCAGAACCAGCACGATGCGCCATGTGGCATCCATCCACAAGAGACCGCAGAAGTCAGGAAGTGGCGCAACAGATGTCAGGATGTGAGAGGCCAGGGTCTGGCAGTCCTAAAGTAAGCAGAGCGCATGGGGCAGCTCCATCCCCCACCCCTACCCTAGCTTGGTTTTTAGGCATGCACCTCACCCTACCTTGTACAACCAGATGGTGGGTGGGGCTTAACTAGGGCTTATTTTGGGGGATAGGGCTTATATTTAGTGCAGGCATGAAAATCAGGCTAGGACTTGTTTTTTGGGTAGGTTGTATTTTCGGGGAAACATGGTGTGAAAAAGGGAATATCTTTCAGAATTTAAGCACCGTTTTTTAACTGGTTGTTTACATTGCTTTTTAACAGCTATCTACCAGCATACATTATAAAAATGTTTGTCCATAATTCCAATGCCTGTAATACTGTAAGGACCAGCTTCTCCCCCTCTTCCAAGAAAGTACAAACTCTTGAGAATTTTGTATTTCAAAAAGAACCTTTTATTGAAAGGGATGAGAGCAAGTCAAAACTCAAAGCAGGCTCTGGGGTCCCTCGGGGCATTCAGTTCAGGATAAAGGAAATTAGGAACCCTGTCCCCACCTTCCCATGTGGATTCTGACCAATCCGCTGGTGTGAAGATGAATTGTACCATCCTCTCTGAGAAACAGCTACAAAGAGCTTCTCAGGGTCATTTTTACAATCCACTTGTTTTCCCCCTCCCCTTTCATTTCCC
Source organism: Arizona elegans (assembly GCA_022577455.1). Taxonomy (NCBI): domain Eukaryota; kingdom Metazoa; phylum Chordata; class Lepidosauria; order Squamata; family Colubridae; genus Arizona; species Arizona elegans. The sequence continues at coordinate 53,866,839 of JAKOOJ010000009.1, forward strand.
AAGGTGTGAGAATTCTCCAGGCATTCCTGGCGCCAGGCAACAGTTATAAATCAGGTTAACGTTTATACAAAGAGGACCAGGCAAGAAATTGGATACTTAGGACACATAGGAAAAGAACTAAATGTGACAACTCCAAATCCCCCACCTTCTTCCACGAAGAATGGCAGATACATGGATCTGATGAATACAGCAATTCCATACCATAACATTTCCCCCATCCTATGAGGGAAAGAAAAGATGTGGAGGAGGAAAATGTGTTCCTTGGATAGTATATGAACAAGAAAATAATTTGTTTTGCCAGGAAGCCAGGAAAAGTAAGAGAGTGAGAATTTATAGAGGACAAAGTCAGTCCCTAAAAAAAAGCAAACTACATTGTGGCTGATTAGCATAAAACCAGACTATTTCTAACTTCACTGGCAAGATTAGACATAACCAGTTTTTAAAAAATAAAAGGAATCTATTTTTAATAATGTCTTGAGTCATATCATACTCTAAGACAAAAAACAAATCAATTGTAGCTTAGCATGCTATAAACCCAAAAGTTACTTAATGGTTACTTGTCTCATAAGAACTCCTGTAACTGAATTGATTGAACAAGCTTACCGTGGTAAGTATGCAGGCAACACAGATGTAATATAGTTTATTAAATAACATACTAGGAAGCCTGGAATACTTCTGCCATCACCTTCTGGAGCACTTGTCTCTTGGCCAATCAAAGGGGACGATGAAGAAAAAAAGATTGAAGACTTTCCAGCTCTGGAAATTCTGTTCCCAAAATAGTCTCAAGCTAAGTGCCTCTTTGCTTCACACATACTTTCCTGTTCACTTCCCTGGGTTGTGCCAATTTCCCTTTCTTCATTTGATTTAACAGTCCATTAAATATTACACACCTTTGGGGAATCCCTATTGCACTTGCTCTTTTGTTTTATCTTGGATTGAAACTTCCTTTCATTTAGCAGCAATGTTTCTGTCATCAAGGTACAGCTATTGAATGGCTTTTATTCCTTCAAAGTAGAGGTAGTCCTCGACTTACAACAATTCATTTAGTGACCATTCAAAGTTACAATGGCTCTGCAAAAAGTGACTTATGACCATTTTTCACATGATCATTGCATCATCCCCATGGTCATGTGATCAAAGTTCAGATGCTTGGCAATTGATTCATATTTAGGATGGTTGCAGTGTCCCAGGGCCATGTAACTTTCTGACAAGCAAAGTTAATGGGAAAGCCAAAATCACTTAACAACCATGTTACTAGACAACAGCAGTGGTTCACTTAATAACTGGTTGTAAAAAGGGACAAAATTCATTTAACAAATGTCTCACATAACAATAGAAATTTTGGGCTCAATTGTGGTTGTAAATCGAGGATTACCTGTTAATAACATGAAATAGTTTGTTGGTCCTTTGATGAAAACTCATGATTTAATGAAGTAGGAAAAAATATAACTTTTATCATTGTCAGCACATTTAATGGCATTAGATTAATTGAACTATATTTTAAAAAATAACTAGATTGTACACACATACTGTTTTTAAATTTCAACAAGATGCAAAAGAGTAGGAGTAAAAGACAGTAGTATGAAAATATATATATATACACTGTATATATTTAACACATTTTTCACAGCAACCCATCTAACTGGAACCAGGTGACTTTGGTAATACAAGTTTAGAATTATTAAAAGCAACTCATCTAATTCAAGAATATAGTAATGTTCTCTCAGATCCTCCTGTCTATTACAAATTCAGTTTGTTCTTTGAAGGCCAAGGTTCTATTAAAGTAGGTAGGATAAGAAATATTTTATTTTTTCTTTACAATGTGTTCTGTTTGATTGTTAATGTATCTCATTATATTTTTTTTGCTCCCCTTTATTAAGGAAAATCTGCCTTAATAAATCTGTCAATCTAACTAACAAATTTGCTACTGCGCATATGTAAGATGGCAGTCCTCCGGAGTATCGGCTGAGGGAGGATGGTGAGGGTTTTTCGACTATTAGGGGTGGGAGGCCGATTTTCATCTTCTGCCCCCCCCGTTCCGGTCTGCTGAGACCCTGGCGAGTTGGATGAGCCGCCCCTGATAGGGGACAGGCTCCTGGACGGCCCTGAGACACCGCTGAGGGATTGCATCACCTGGGCGCCACTGGGAGGGCGGCGGCATTCTCTGCGATGGCGCTCAGGCCGCAGAGAGTTTGCGGCTGGGTTAGCGCCCCCCTGTCAGCGTGGAAGCCGCTCCTGGCCATTTTGGAACTCCTCAGTGCGCTGGCAGCTTGTAGAAGCGTAAGGCACCTTGAGGGGACGAAGGTGGCAGATGGCGGCGATACCGGCGGCGGGGCAAGGGCGAAGCTCCGTATCGTTTGGCAGCTGGCTCTAGCTGAAGGCTGAAGGGGATGCTTTCCTGGATGGGACTGTATTGGGTTTCTGTAACTCCCTGAGCAACTTGTGGCCTCGGAAGATCTGGGCAAAATTGCCCTGAGAGGACAGGACATGACTGCAGGGTGAGTGGGCCCAGAGAAGAACTGGGGGTGATGAAAATGGGCCAGAGGGGGATTGGCAATTTTCCATTCCTGTCTCCTCCTTGGAATCCCTCCTCACCCCTTTTTTGTGGCCTCCCTTGACTGCTGCCCTGACCTGCTTCGGCCAGACCATTCTTGCCAGCCTCAGCTGTTTTGGGACCTTATTATCACCCTCCCTATTTGTGTTGCCACCTGATCTCCTTCCCTCTGGTACTATGCCTGTTACATCTTGGGCTTCTTCCATCGCCTTTTATCAGCCTCAGCATTGCGGAGAGGATCAGTGGGCTATGGGCTTTGGTGTTGAAAGTCTTGGACAATTTCTGCTGCCTCATTCCGGAAGGATGAATCATGACTCCGCTGGCGGCTCTTCTGCCACCTAGTCGCTGTGAGAGGGCGGCTGTGGCTAATTCCCTCCGGACTAAATCGTTGCAGCCGCTTGTTGACTTTCCATCGTGGTGAGAGAGCAGTGGATTTCCCAGTTGCCCTGTGCTCAGCTGTATTACATCTACTCCTCCCAGCATTACCAGCTCCGGCACCCATAATCACCCTTAACCACCTCCCATGTTTGTGAACTGGCCTATACCTTGGCAGACCTCCTCTCACTGCGAGACTCCCCCCTCTTGCAGGTGTGGCCCTCTACTCTATCGAGGGCCTACCTTTATGACAGGCTTTGGAACCCCAAGAGGTGGCATGTCGCAAAAAGGGGATTGAGGGGTTTTTTGGGGAAATTTTTAGACAGATTTTTAAGGGGTTCTGGGAGGGGGGAGGGTTGTGTGGGTTTGGGGGATAACCCACGAGGGGAAGGGTCTGGCCTGGCTGCTAATTGGGCCATGTGGGGTGCGGATTTTGAGGGTAAGGGGGGTATCAGAGTTCACTCTACTGAGGGCTTTTCTATCAATACGCTGAGTGAGAGGGGCAGATATGGCGGGAGCAGGGGGCCATATCATGTGGTGGGGGCGCGCACTCGCTATCTTCAAGCAGTGGCATGCACCGGTCCCCATAGCCTTTCTCGTTCCCCAGGTTGCACAGACTCTTAGGGCCCAAGCCTTCGGCTGTTGTTGTGCAATGCCAGGTCTGTGGTAAATAAAGCCCCCCTCATTTGTGATCTTATTCAGGAGGGGGGAGCAGACATGGCAGGTATTACGGAGACCTGGTTGGGCCAGGAGGGGGGAGTTCCCCTCGTAGATATGTGCCCACCAGGCTTCCGGGCATTCCACCAGCCGAGAGCTCAGGGCAGGGGCGTGGGGGTGGTGGTTATTATAAAGGAAGGTCTTGAACTGAGGGAGACCACTGTTCCACAGATAGCTGGATGCGAGTCCCTTCTTGTGAAGTGGGGCCATGGAGTGCAGATGGGTCTGTTGATCACGTACCTGGCTCCCTGCCGCATGGCAACGACCCTGCCTGAGCTGCTTAATGTCATAGCCGAGGTGGCGGTTGATACCCCCAGACTTTTGGTCATGGGGGATTTCAACCTGCCATCCATCGGTGAAATGTCTGAGGTGGCTCGGGAGTTCATGGCTTCCATGACGGCCATGGACCTGACTCAGTTAATTCTGGGCCCTACTCACACGGGCGGGCACACTCTGGGCTTAGTTTTTATCTCTGGTCAGTGGTTGAGTGGCCTTGATATAGGGGATATAGTCATTGAACCCTTGTCATGGTCTGACCACTCGCTCCTTCGACTTGACTTTCTAACCGCTGCACCCCGCTGCAGGGAGGCGGGACCGACCAGGTGGTTCCGCCCCAGGCGTCTGATGGATCCTGATAGGTTCCTGGTGGCTGCCTGGGACAGTGCGGCCGCTGGGGCTTTGGACCACGTTGTGCCTTTGCGGCCTCTGACCCGGCACCGAACTCACCTGGCTCCTTGGTTCTCCGAGGAGCTGAGGGAGATGAAGTGCCAGAAAAGATGCCTGGAGAGCAGTTGGAGGACCAGCCGTTCCGAATCCGACCGAACACTGGTGCAGTCTCTATATTAAGACCTATCTAGTGGCGATAAAAGCGGCAAAATCTAGCTATTTTTCCGCTCTTATTGTATCATCAGATAATCGCCCAGCCACCCTGTTTAGGGTGACCCGCTCCCTCCTCCATCCGGGAGCGCGGGATGATCCCTTGCAGGGTCGAGCTGAGGATTTTGTGCAGTATCTGCATGACAAGATCGCTCAGATTCGGGAAGGCTTGGCCTCTGACTGGGTAAGTCCAGACGGGATGACTGAGGCAGGTCTTGAGAGTGTTATCTGGGAGGAGTTTGATCCTGTGGCTCCTGAGGACGTGGACAGGATTCTGGGACAGCTGAACACAACCACATGTTTATTGGACCCATGTCCCTCCTGGTTGGTGCTGGCCTCCAGGGAGGTTACACAAGGCTGGCTCCAGAGGATTATTAACACTTCCTTGAGTGAGGGTGTCCTACCAGCCGCCTTGAAAGAAGCGGTGGTGAGGCCCCTCCTCAAGAAGCCCTCTCTGGATCTGGCTGTTTTGGCTAACTATCGTCCAGTCTCCAACCTTCGTTTTATTGCGAAGGTTGTTGAGAGTGTGGTGGCACGGCAGCTTCCACAGTACCTGGATGAAGCTGTCTATCTAGATCTGTTCCAGTCCGGCTTCAGGCCTGGGTACAGCACGGAAACAGCATTGGTCACGTTGATGGATGATCTCTGGAGGGCTCGGGATAGGGGATGCTCCTCTATCCTGATCCTGTTAGATCAATCAGCGGCTTTTGATACCATCGATCATGGTATCATGTTGCACCGGTTGGAGGGGTTGGGGGTGGGGGGGCACCATTTTGCGGTGGTTCTCCACCTACCTCTCTGACCAGTCGCAATCTGTGTTGGCAGGGAGGCAGCGGTCGACCCCGAGGCGCCTTGTTTGTGGGGTGCCGCAAGGGTTGGTCTTCTCGCCCCTTCTGTTCAACATTTATGTAAAGCTGCTGGGTGAGATCATCCATGGCTTTGGGGTGGAGTTCCATCAGTATGCTGATGACACTCAGCTGTACATCTCCACCCCAGGCCACCCCAACGATGCCCTTGAAGTGATGTCCCAGTGCCTGGAGGCCGTGCGGGCCTGGATGGGGAGAAACAGGCTCCGACTCAACCCTTCCAAGACCAAGTGGCTGTGGCTTCCGGCGTCCTGATATAGCCAGCTGGAGCCATCGCTGGTTATTGGGGGCGAATCATTGGCCCCCACGGAAAGGGCTCGCAACTTGGGCGTCCTCCTGGATACACGGCTGTCTTTAGAAGAGCATATGATGGCCGTGGCCAGGGGGGCTTTTTATCAGGTGCGCCTGATACGCCAGCTGCGTCCCTTTCTAGATCGGGACTCCCTACACACGGTCACTCAGGCACTCGTCACTTCCCGCCTGGACTACTGCAATGCTTTCTACATGGGGCTCCACTTGGGGTGCACCCGGAGGCTCCAGTTGGTCCAGAATGCGGCCGCATGGGGGATTATGGGAGCGACGGGGCGCTCCCATGTGACACCTCTCCTGCGTGAGCTGCACTGGCTTCCTGTGGTCTTCTAGGTGCGCTTCAAGGTGTTGGTGACCACCTTTAAAGCGCTCCATGGCTTAAGGCCGGGGTATTTACGAGGCTGCCTTCTGCCGCCAATAGCCTTCCACCGGACAGTTCGCTCACACAGAGAGGGCCTCCTCAGGGTGCCGTTGGCCAGACAATGTCGACTGGCGACCCCCAGGGGGAGAGCCTTCTCTGTGGCGGCACCCGCCCTCTGGAACAACCTACCCCCAGAGATACACACGATACCAGACCTCCGGACTTTTCGTCGGGCCCTGAAAACATATCTATTCCATCTAGCTGGGCTGGCTTGACTCCATCCTTACGGTTTTAAATTTATAATTGGTTTTAATTGGGTTATTTTAAATTTACGGCCAAAAGTATTTAATGTTTTTTAAATTGTTTTTAAATTTTATATGTTGTGTTTTTACCGTGGCTGTTCACCACCCTGAGTCCTGTTGGAGAAGGGCGGTATACAAATTAAATAAATAAATAAAAATAAATAAATAATAAAATTTCATGCTGAGCTATATATATTTTTTGACACCCAAGGATGGCTGCATAGCACTGCAGGAAAGCAGAGAGAAATGGGCCAGAGATACTCAGTGGTAAAGGTCCCCTTATAGGAATAGAAGGGAATGATGAGATTCACCCCATAACATGGCTTTTTGGCAAATGGACATTTTGAAATTGATCATGTCCATCAAAGTAGCAATTTTATAAGAATATCCATGACTTGTTTTTGAAATTCCAAATGTGCTCCGCAGCTTGTAAAGTTTAAGATTTTTGACTATCCCTGAGGGTCATATATAAGCAGTTTGAATAATATGGAGTGGGAAAAGACAACTTGTCAGGTATGCCTCCTTTCAACACTCAAGAAAGAAAAACCCCAACTCCATTTTCATAGAGAAAGGTATGAACTGAATGCAACAAAGAAAAGCAAGGTCTGAGGCAATAGGTGTGAAAATCACATATAGAAAGCATCCTTAAAACCCTCCCCCCAATTGTCCAGTAAGGATTATCCAATCCACATCCTCCCAAGGGGTCATATGGGGTGCAGCTTCCGATGGCTCCATCCTTCTGGTATGCCATGACAGTTGACCTTGAGTGGTTATCAGTGCACCTCCCAGCTGCAGAGAAACACTGAGGAAAACTTTCTCCCATTTACTCCACCAGCTCACTTCCCCCTCCCAGACATCCAGATAGCCCCCCCTCCCCCCGTTACAATGGCAGCCGAGAAAGCAAGCAATATAAAGGTGGAGGCTGACACAACTGTTGTTTTTAAGTTCATCTTGATATGGAAATTGTCATATGTTAAAGCATTCCATATAATGCATTCCTGGGTACTACAGGAAAAAGTAGACAATATACAGTAATTGCTCTACACCAGGAGTGTCAAACTCGATTTCATTGAGGGCTGCATCAGGGTTGTGTTTGACCTCAGGGGGTGGGGAAGCATTGCCATGGTGGGTGCAGCCAGCTCAACGTCACTCATGCCAGGGGTGCCTGTGGTGGCCCGAGCGCTCTGCCAGCTAAAACCTAGCTTGGGAGGGCCACATGCCACCCTCCCGAGCTCCATTTTTGCTGGCATAGGATTGCAGGAGGCCATCGTAGCTGAAAAAGGAGGTCAGGAGAGCATGCAGCTGACCTCCGTTTTTGCTGGAAGAGGCACTGTGGGCCAGTCCTTTGCTGTTTCCAGGGTGGCCCCTTGGGCCAGATCTAAGCAACTTGCAGGCCAAATCCAGCCTGCGAGCTTTGAGTTTGACATCCCTGCTTGACTCCTATCCTTAACAAAACAGCAATGTGCTACACACATTTACCCTTGCCAGATGTCCACTATTTGAGCGGACAGTCCGCTTTTTTCACATTATGTTCACTATTTTTTTTCACAAAATAGTGGACATTTTTTTATTCAAAAGCTTTATGATGAAATGGTACATAATCTAAAGCTGTACAGTCTAAGAGAATAAGGATAGGAGAATCACGTTTTGTTTTGTTTTTTCATAAGTTAGAATGAGACAAAGATCAAATATCCCTTGAACTCGATTCTCCGAAAAAATTAATGAGATTAAAATAAAAATATATTATAAAATTATGTACAGTTCACATTTTTAAAATGTATTGTAGCTTGTGTCAACTGACCTAAAATGGCGTCGAGTGATGAGAGTGACAGCGGCGAGATTTCGAATTCTTTAAAACAAAAGAGAGGAGTGTGCAAATACACCAAAGACTGGGAAGCTACTTTTGCATGGATTACCAATAATGAAACTGACAGAACAAATACAACGGCTTACTGTAAATTGTGTCAAAAATCGTTCACAATTGAATATAATGGTATAAAAGCTGTCACACAGCATGCAAACACAAAAAATCATTTAGATAAGGAGAAAATAGCTTCCAGCAACAAGCGAATCAATTAGTTTTTCATTGTTAAAGATTCCTCTTTCAGTGAGAAAGTGACTGTAGCTGAAATGGCTGAAACTTACCATGGGATCAAACACCATATTTCTTTCCTGGCTCAAGATTGCGGTATTAAGTTAATGAAGCAAATTTTTGATGATTCAGAAATTGTAAAAAAGATGTCTTGTCAAAGAACCAAATCATCAGCTATTATCAATGAGGTTTTGTATCCTTTTTCTATTGAGTTGGTTCTCAATGATCTTAAAACTGTAATTCCATTTTCTCTCTCCACTGATGCATCAAACAAGGGAAATCGCAAAATGTATCCCGTTGTTGCACAATATTTTACTTGTGAAGAAGGACTGTGTGTGAAAATTTTAGACTTTTATGAGGATTCTTTCGAAGATTCTACATCAATAAAAAATCAGCTGTGTCGAGTTCTTAGTGATAACAAATTGGAAATAAATAATGTTTCAGCTTACTCAGCAGATAATGCATCAGTCAATTATGGAGTAAACAAATCTGTTTACCAAAAATTATTGCTGGAAAATGACAATATTGTAGCTGCTTACTGCAATAATCACATTTTATACAACAGCGCAAAAAATGCATTAAAGCAGTTATCTTTTGATATCGAAAATGTAGTGCTGAAGGTTTTTGTCGAATTTTCAAATTCTGCGAAGAAACGAGAAGAGTTGAAATCATTTTTTGAGTTTTGCGAGTCAGAATTCCATGAAGTTTTGTGCCATGTTTCAACACGTTGGTTAAGTTTGTTTAAAGTGGTTGAAAGACTTCTTTTAAACTGGATACCTCTAAAATCATATTTTATTTCTCTTGAATCTGATGAGTGCCATAAGGTTATCTGGAACCTTATTTCGGATCAGGAAAATGAACTCGCAAAGGACGATGAACCAACAATTTCAGAATTGTATTTATATTTCATGCACTTCTTCATGTCAATAATGCAAGACACCCTACTGAAGCTGGAAAGCAAGAAAATTCTTGCATGTGATCTTCACATTATCATGTGTAAGCTGTGTGATTCTTTGCAAAAAAATACGATGAGCAGTTTTTGGAATGAAAGTTTTATTTGCCTTACGTAAAAAACATTTGCCTGAGAATGCCGTGCAAAAGTTCAAGAAGGAAGCCATCAACGTGTATCAAAGAGCCATTGCATACTTAGAAAAGTGGTATAATTTCACCGATTCAGTATATGAGACGCTAAGTTGTTTCAATCTAATTGATCGCAATAATCTTCCAACTTTAGAAGAAATGACGAACATCTGGTTATTATCACCATGGCGAGGAGAACTTCCACCCAACACTCTCTTCGATTAAATTTCTGCCTTAGAAGAAGTTTATATTCATCTGCAGGGTGATTCATCCCTTGATAAGTGGACGTACTTTTTCAAGAAAGAGCCAGCTCTGAGTTTACTGAAACTGTTCCAGTATTGTGCATCAATTCCGGTATCAAATGCAAAAGTTGAACGAATTTTCAGCGTCATGGGAAATTTGTGGACTGACGAATGTAACCGACTGCTTGTACCATCAGTTCGAAGTGAACTTTGTATATTTTTTAATATTTCTCAATGTTGTACTGAAATTAAAGAATTATTCCTTAAACACAAAGAATTGATCAAAGCTGCGCAGTCAAATAAAAAATACACACGACAGCAAAATAAAATGTAATTTAATATTTTACATATTATTATAATATATTTGATGTTTTGAATTTTAAATAAAGTTTTGAAGTGATTATTTTAATATGTGTTAAAATGTTTGTAAGAAAATATATAATTTAATTGTATTTTTTTAAATTTTTTTACTACTTAACCCCCCCCCCCCCCGCTTGTCCGCTATTTTTTGGAAGCAGACCTGGCAACCCTACACACATTTCCTTTTGCTATGTTCATTCTATAGACATTGGGTAGGTTGCAAGGAGGAGAACTAGCAACTTAATCACTTCAAAGGAAAATCTAATATGGAATGTTTTTATGCAACATGCTATAGTATATATGATTCAGTAAGGTGTTTCAGTAAAGTGTCTTCATCGACCCAAGTATAAAGTTAGATTTTCTGATCTGGTTATATTGTTTAAAAACTCTTGAAGATGAGATCTCATTGAAATGCTAGAATGTATGGTATTTACTTACAAAAAGCTGTGATCAACAAAAAATCCAAAAGAGTCACCCTATGATCTTAACACTATTTAGCTATGACAGATTTCCATAGTATCACTTTCACCCCTTGGCCAGGACATTCTTTGGATTTAAAAAAATCTCATTTCTCAAATTAGTTTGTGTTTTTGAACCTAATATCTAAGTCCTGCTGCATTTTGCTTTTTAAGTATCAGGGATATGGGATCATTAAAGAAATACATTCTGATTCCATACATCTTCAGAGTTTCATTGAAATCCACTAATGTTACCTTCCACATAATGTACATCCCATATAAAACATTGTCTAACATCATAAATTGCTCATTGCCCAGCTCATTGTGAAGTCTTCAATGAAACCCATTCAGAAGAATGAAATTTATCTCATAAAAAGACAGATAAACAGATTAGTTAAGTGGGTTCTGCACTTTATAAATATATTTTCCTTTTTAAATGTATTTTTGTATTAGATTTTGTATTAATGTAATTTTGTTTAATGTAATTTGGTTTAGTTGTTTAATATTGTATAATTCTTAATAAAAAGAGATATTATTTGTAGATAGTGCAAGCTTGATGTGCTACAATTGTATTATTTCTTAATATTAAGGCCTCAAATCTGCATCCACATATTAATGGATTTGTAAACCCTTCTGAACTGAATAGAAATTTCTTCTGAATATAAAATGCCATTAGTCACTTAAGTGATGTTAAAGCATTCTGTATATTTACTTTTGATTATCTTCTTCTCTTTTGGAAGCAATTTCAATTTCAAATTCAAATAGCTCAAATTAATTAAGAATATATAGCAATCTGGAGGAAGTGGATTATCTGGACTCTTGCAGTCAGGTTTCAGACCAGATTATAGTACAAAGGCAGCACTAATTACATTTGTCAGTGACTTTTGGTGGCCTCAGGCTTGGGGTGGTACATTCATTCTGGTCATTCTGGATCTCTCAGTAGCTTTTGATACCATCAAGTGTAATATCCTTCTGGACTAGTTTAGGGGATTAGGAGTGGAGAGTGTGATTTTACAATGGTTTTCCACCTTCCTTTGATGCCAGTTCCATTAGTGTTGTCTTTTGTAATATATTGGCATATTTTAAAGTAATGTTAGCTGCCCCAGTCATTATGCTGAGATGGGCAGCAGTGTAAATCTTTTAAATAAATAGAATGAAATAAATATATGTTATATTTCACTTTCTCCAAACTGGGCATCTCCAAATATTCAGATGTAAACTTTCAAATAGGTGATTTCTCTAATTAAAATCCAATAGAAAAAGGGGGACAACTTCCTGCTAATATAATTTGTTTTCCTATTTCCAATCCCCTTTTAGCATTACTTTTCAAGAGCATTCTCAACTGAAATAATATTTTTTTGAGTGCATATTTACTGTCAACACAAATTATGGAGCTGAAATCCTCTGGCAGTTCTGCACGAAGCTGAAATTCTTTGATAGGCAGATCTCTTGGTCAACCAAGAAGTTTGCATAACAACTGCAACTGGCAGTAATAGGATTGTGGTCACTGAGTGAAGCAATCATGTGGGCATCTTGTTTAACAATCAGTTTGCTCAGTGACTGAGATTTCAATCCCAATTGTGGTCATAACTCGCTTCCACCCTAAAGGACGAATTAGTTTATCAGTTATTTTTATTACCTTTTTTTGCATCTTTGCTGATTAATAAAAAGAAGTGAAGATTTAGAAATCATAGAAAATGGGGTGAGGTATAGAATGAAGAGGTGTTTGGTTGCATTTTAAGAGATAGTGATAAATTGTTAGTATTGAATATACTTATTGGGTATGAAAGGGAAAGTTTATTTTTTTTCCCTTTTATGGGGGGCGGGGTTGTTCTGCACTTTATAAATATATTTTCTTTTTAAAAATATATTTTTGTATTAGGTTTTATATTTGTTTTAGTTGTTTATTGTAATTTGTTTACTTGTTTAATATAATCTTTAATAAAAATTATGCTAAAAAGAGAGGAAAATGCAAAAGGAATAAATATGTTAAAAATGCATTTTTCTAAAATAAATTCCAGTATGGGATTTTTTTCTCAGGTATATAAGACGAGATTCAGAAATTAAAATGAAGTCATATGGTGTACATTAGTGTTAAAGAAGAGATACAGCTAGGGGTGAAATTCAAAATGTTTCCCTACCGGTTCTGTGGTCATGGCTTGGTGGGCATGGCAGGTGAAGGATACTGCAAAATCTCCATTCCCACCCCACTCTGGGGCCAGCCAGAGGTGGTATTTGTTGGTTCTCTGAACTACTCAAAATTTCTGCTACTGGTTCTCCAAAACCTGTCAGAACCTGCTGGATTTCACCCCTACATACATGTCAGGGTAAATGTCTAATCCTCCCAGGCAGGGGCTGGCACCTCCCCATATCCCATCATACCCCCTTACCTCAGACTTCTCCCCTGGTGTATAAAAGAGTCCTACACTGGGCATCCAGTTGTTCCAGAAGTGTACCTGCAAAGGCAAGACAGAGGTCAGTGACCTTTTATCCTGAATGGGCCTAGGACCACTCCAGGCCTAAAATAAAGAATTGATGAAGAGATTCCACTGTCTCCTGTGAGTTATTGGGTTAGATCCATCCATCATTAACAAGTTGGTAGCAGAAGATGGTTACCCATAACTCTAAATAATGACCGAACAAGCTGCTTACTCTGATAAGAAGAGCAGAGTAAACACCAGGGCATTTACCAAGAGGATGGCTGCTCAACTGACACACAAAGGTGCCATGCCAAGAGTCACCCCAGCTGAAAGTGGACAGGACATCGAGCTGGACCCACTCATCCGCAATGAGATACCACAAGAGGAAGCAGATGACCACGACAGAGAAGAGCCAGAAGAGGAAATCGAACTAAGAATGGCCCTGCTGAAAGTGATGGAAGCGACCATCAGCAATGGAGAGCTCATCGTGAAACTCCAAGGCCTCCTAAAAAACCATGGAGCAGCAATGAGCACCCAGGAACGAATCCAAGAAGCCGCCAGTCCGGTAAGGGAAAGGGATTCCCTCGCAGAGGTACCGGACATAGACGGGCTCAGTTTCGCGCCAATTTCCTGGCAGCCATCTTGGAATGGCCAGCAACCAATAGAAGGCCGGGGTTTGAATTTAATGGCGGGAACCAGCCAAGGCCCTGAAACGAACGAGGGGCACCCCGAAAACAGCTATGGGGAACAGACCAAATGCAACAGGAGCTCGCCTACCGAGCTCGAAATAGAAAAAGCCATGGAGACCCTAGCGGCAGTGTTCGGCCCCGCATTCAGGCCTCCCGCACCAGCCGCAGGCTGCAGGAAGGCCTCCAGCGACCAGGGAGATCCCAGGCCTGCCATTGAAGCCGCAACACCGGCCCTGCCAACCACCAGAAGAGGGACACACCTACATGATGGACACGGGGCATTGACCGCCTACGGACAGACCTCGCGGCAGGATTCAAACCCGCCACCCTTTCTACTGCGGGAATGGAACCCGAGGGAAGAAAATCAACCCAGCTACTTACCAACGCTGCGACATCCACCAGGCCTTCCTGCACCTCCAAGGACCAGTGCTCACCGATCCGCCGTCGCCGCTGAGCCGCCGATCTTCGGGAGTCCTCGGTTAACGACCGCGAGGCCTCCGCAGCCCCCATTGATGTCCGCCAGGGATCCAGCCGCCCAGCAGCAATCCACGATGCCCAGCGAGGAACCCAGGCAGGCCAGGGGTGAGTCCAGCACCCACCTGGCCAGCCTAGGCCTGGGCCTAGGAGCCACGACCACAAGCTCCTCACCCAACGACTTCCAGAGACAAATGAGCCTCAAGCATGCCCAGTTTTCACCTACAGAGAGAGAGAGGAAAGAAACATAGAGACACATCAGTACAGAGTGGGAAGAAACAGATACACATCAGTACAGAATAACAGCATGCATACCCGTGCCTTATTGTGAGTTCCCTCACTTTCAAAACCATGGACAGCTACCCTCAGTAGGTAACCATTCTAACAATTCTGGGGCTTTACCTGTTAATTTTCCCAAACTACAAATAGATGAAAAAAATCTTCTAGAGTGGAGTCAGCAGCTGCAGATAATATTTATGAAAGAAAACTTACTTTTCCTAATCTCAGACCCACCCCAGAAACCTTGGACTTTTGAAATTGACTGTAACCACCACAGGGCTTTTGGTATTCTGTTAACCAGTATTTCTCCCACTATGTACCCAAGCATAGGGAATCACATGACAGTGCATGAAGCGATGCAAAAACTTTATAACCTTTTTTACAGCAGAAGTAGAGCAACAACAACCAGAATTTCCAGAGAATTCCATTCTGCCAGTCTTAGACCGGGGGTCTGCATGAGTGAACACCTGTTAAAACTTAACGCAACCAGGGCTGAATTAATGCATAGGGATGAAGCAATCACTGAGGAGAGTATGATGAGTATAGTCATAAACTCTTTAGACAATAGCTGGGACAACTTTGTGATGCAGCTGGACAGCCTCAATCTGGAACACTTAACATTAAACACACTCACTAACCGCCTCATTGCAGAGAATAATCTAAGGAGGGACCACCACATATCAAGAAGGGACCCCAGGCCTACCAAAAGGATTGAGTTCCAGGACAGGGGAAAGATTACCCCAGAATGTTTTTCCTGTGGGTCCAGGAACCACTTAAGGAGGGATTGCCCCAGAGGCAATAGGGACAGGGGATATAGAGAGAGACGGTCACCAGACCGCAGACATTTCAGGGAACAGGGATGTGGGTGGTCACCCAACTCTAGAAAAAACAATGAACGCAGGGATGCTTCCAGGGATAGCAACCCAGGGGCCATGTATGGCTTCATGCATGGTAAAGCGGGCCCCAAGCAAGGGACAAATGAGAACATGTGGCTTCTGGACTCAGGAGCCACCAACCACACAACACACAACCCCAATCTATTCACCTCCCTCGTAGAGACAGACTTCAATATCAGAATGGCTAACCAGAGCACAGCCAAGGTCATAGGGAAAGGAAATGTACCTATACCAGGGGTTGGGAAAATAGAGGGGGTATTGTACGTACCAGAGATACCCCACAATGTCTTAGCCATCACAAAGCTCACAACAGACACAGACACAGAGGTAACATTCAAGGAAGGCAGGGTACAGTTACTCAACCAAGGAAAAAGGGGTGGCAAGGTAAACCACACATGATGGACTACCATACTTTACACCCAGTGAGAGCAGCAAGGGAAGTATAAACACAAGCATCACTTATGAGCAGGAGGGAAACACCGAAACAAGAGGGGGACCCCAGAGGGAAACAAACACTGTGTCACCAGGCAAAAACAAGGTATCCGTGGGAAAACCCATCCACAACAATTGTGCCCACCTCCTTCACAGAAGACTAGGACATATCAGCTTCCCGGTTGTAGAAAAAATGCTTGAATGTACCGAGGGTTTGAAAGAAAAAACTGCAAAAATTATTTGGAGTGTTCAGTGTGTAAATCTTCGAAAATTAAAGTCAAAGTGAAGCCCAAAAGGTCAGAGCGCACAACTGACTCCCCATTTCAGCTAGTACACATGGATTTAGTGGGACCACTGAGGCCCTCCATTGGACATAGAAAAAGGTTTTTCCTAACCATAGTAGACGATTACAGCAGGTATGGCTATGTATACTCACTCAAGCATAAGAATGAGACATTCCAAAGGTTCAAAGACTTTTATAAAAGGGTGGAACTGCAACATGGGGCGAAAATCAAACAGATAATGACTGACCAGGGTACTTAATTCATGGCCAAGGACTTTGCAAAATGGTTAAGGGAGAGGGGCATATTGCATTTTAGCTCCAGCTCTTTTTCCCCATTTTGGAATGGGGTCTCAGAATGAAAGAACAGCGTACTCCAAACGATGATGAGGTGTGTACTGGAGGACGCTGGAATGAACCAATCATTCTGGTCAGAGGCATTGCACTATTCTAATTACATGCTGAACAGGTTGTGGTCAAGCTCAATCAATAAAACCCCATATGAACTAATGTACAAAAGAAAACCCAACCTAGCCCACCTACACGTATTTGGTGTCCCAGCTGACGTCCACATTCCCCGACAACTAAGGAAGAAAGGAGAAAAGGTGTCAAAAAGGCTAAGGTTCGTGGGCTATGAGCCTGGGACAAAGGGTTTCAGATTTGTGGACAGCAATAACAAATTCATTGTATCCAGGTCTGCGGAATTCCATGAGCATTCGAATTGGTCAAGGCTCTATTGCAATGACATTTTCCTTGGCAGAGATATGCGCCGACATAACCAAAGCAACAAAGAACTGACCACCAGAGGACCAGAGGAAACTGAGCCAAACAGGCCCAAACACCAAGAACTGAGAGCCGAGAAATGAAAAGAAGGACACCCCACACTGAACCTAGATAGCCTCACTGAAAAGGAAGCCAAATGCCTGCATGAAGCAGATACGCCTCCTGACAGACCAGCTAGATCCAGTAGGAACAAATTACCAAAGAGACTAGAGGACTATGTCATGTCTATACACACAGAGCATCTCACACCCAGTTCCTACGAAGAGATACTTGGCCTCCCCCAGGAAGAGAGAGAAAAGTGGAGACAAGCCATGGAAAAGGAGATGGAGAGCCTCTGGAACCTAAAGGTATACTCACCAGCTCAAGTTCCTGAGAACAAAAAGCCAATTGGGACCAAGTGGGTGTTCAAGGTCAAGACACTTGAAGACAACAAAGCACTCTACAAAGCAAGGTTGGTCACACAAGGCTTGGGCACAAAGGTACCCAGAAGACTACACGGACACCTACTCCCCCACACAATCAGGGCTGAGAGTGTCAAGAGCACCCTAGTAATTGCCACCATCCTGGGGCTGGAAGTATTCCAATTCGACCGCATATCTACACGCAGAATTGGATAAGGAAATCTATGTTAAGGCCCCACCAGGATACAACGAAAGGAAGGACAATACATGGCTTCTGAACAAACGTTTATATGGATTCAAACAGTCTGGCAAGAGGTGGTACAACTGTCTAGCCAAAGCTCTCAACACCATGGGCTTCAAAGCCACCTCTGCAGACAAGTGTTTTTTCACAAAGAGAGAGGGAGGAGCATTCGAAGGCATCCTTGTGTATGTGGACGATATATTGTACATAGGGAAGCAAAGGACCAAATGCGATAAATTTGCCACCGAATTAGGAAATCACTTCTCTCTGAAATTGCTAGGGAAGATAGACAAGTACCTAGGAGTCCAAGTAATTAAGACTGATAAAAGCTTCCGGATCTCACAAAGAGAGAAAATCATGGAACTGTTATCCAAATGCAACATGTCAGAGGCAAAACCCTGCGAGACACCCATGCAACCGGACTTCATAAGGAGCATGTACAATGAAGCTGAACCCTTCGTTGATAACAATGTTGTTGTCTTGGTAGTGCAGTGGTTTAAAGCACCCTGTTATTAACACAGCTGCCTGCAATTACTGCAGGTTCGAATCTTACCAGGCTCAAGGTTGACTCAGCCTTCCATCCTTTCTAAGGTAGGTTAAATGAGGACCCAGTTTGTGGGGGCAATAAGCTGACTTTGTATAAATATACAAAAGTATGAAGGCTATTGCTTAACGCATTGTAAGCCACCCTGAGTCTCCGGAGAAGGGCGGCATATAAATCAAATTTTTTAAAAAAATGTTGAAAGACATTTACAGGCATAGCCAGTTTCATGCATTAATTCACTTATGTACTCTCTGATATCATAAATTAATATTTTATTAAGTCATTTTTATGGCAAGAGTGTTAACACAATCTAAACTACAGATGTAAAAGGTTGTTTAGAATAATAATGCATACAAGGCTAATATTATTTCCTTCTTTTGTTTTCCAAAAAGACATGTTGGTAAAGAAGCATGAAGGATGAATTATTTTCTAATACCAGAACTATCCAAAACATTTCCTATAGATAGTTCTAGTTGTGTCACATTTTAAAATTCTTTAATAGTAAATAAAAATATGGTTATCAGCAAGAATATGGTAATACATTGTAATCAGCAGCAATTCAAGTTTTCTTGAATGTTTAAGTTTGAAACATATAGCAGTTGTTCGTTCTTCTAGGCTCAAGTCTATTATGCTGAAATCCCAGATAGTGGCAGTTCACTGAAACATGAGTTCAGTTGCCAAATATAGATGAGAAGGACAGGAATTACATAGTCAGAGAAGACAGATGTAACTCCAGGGCCATGATTATCTCAACACTTACCATGGACCAAGCTTTCTTGAATGAATAGTTAAAGCAGCTCAAACTTCCTATTTTCTTAGAAAAAAGGCTGAAGAGTTCTTATTATCCTACATGAAATTCTTCACTATTTGTCCTGAAGATTTGAAGGGTTTGTATGATCTATTTTGATTCTTCATTGAATATATTTCTTTATATTTATTTAATATTAAGCATTGAGAAATATTATTTCATATTTTGCATTTTTAAAAGCTCCTACTGATTAGTATCATTCTTTTTAATAAATTTATTTTATTGTTAAAGACTTTTATTAATGGAATACTTATACTTTTATCTATTTCATTCCTCTTTCTTAATTATCCCCAAAAATAGTTTACCCAAGTATTTACTTGTGCTCAGAATATTTATTTTCCGCCTTATTTTCACGGGATATCAAATATTCTCTTAACATATCTGAAGTTATGTAGAATTCATGGTTTCTCTCAGGATATTGTCTGAGGTTTCTTTGACAGATAAGTATTTCTGCCAAAATATTGGTTGCAGATTTACTAATATTAGAAAAATTGAGAAAAAAAGTCTGTAGTCTCTCTCTCTCTCTCTCTCTCTCTCTCTCTCTCTCTCTCTCTCTCTCTCTCTCTCTCTCTCTCTCTCTCTCTCTGTGTGTGTGTGTGTGTGAGAGAGAGAGAGAGAGAGAGAGAGATATGGTAAAACAATATATTGAATAGCTTGTGTGTATATTCAATACATTGTTTTACCATCATTATTAAACTTCTTTGTAATATGAGAAAAGCATTTATAAATATGCTGGTGTATAATCAGAGAGGTCTAGAAATAACTCATAGACTAGTTTTAATTATGATCATGTCTGCTATTTGAGAGGGTTCAAGTGTTATTTTAAGTAGATTAGCTATCATTTAAATAAGCAGAGTTCTGGCAAAAGAAATCTAGATTCCCTGTATTGCAGTTCTCTGAATCCTAGCTCCTCCCCAGTTCAGCAAAAATAGAGTGGATAGACAGAGGGTTTTGAATTCAAAACAGATTTAAAGGTATTGGATTGATACTAAATTACTAAATTATAACACAAAAACTGCTAGCCAGACCTTAAAAGTAATGGAACAATTGTAGCCCTTGAATGGTAAATACCCCTCCATTCCTTCATTATTAAAAATTATCTAGTTTCTACTTACGGATTTCAATGGTTGCAAGATGTGACAAGGGTGACTTTGAACTCAGCCTCTTTCAGTGGAATTATTGAATGAACTATTTAAAAATAGCTTAAGAGATATTTTTGCCTGTTATCTTTTACTAAGCAATAGATTTCTATAGAGAAGCAAAGGGATTTCTGTGAGATTGAAGCACACTTAATGCACACACACTTCCCCTCCCCTCCTGTATTTTCTGCTTTGTTGGAAGGAACAGATATTCATAAAGAGAATGTTCATTGATTACATACAGTAGACTTTCTCAGATTTAAGTTTTTTGTCACAGTGATGACAAAATAATGTTTGCAAAATATTTTTTTATTGAAAAAGTTTTCAAATACAAGTTTTTCCCCCTTTCCCCCCCTCTTCCCTAACCCCCCCTCCCCACCCATCCCCCCTGTGACTTCTTCACAACAATAAGCTAATTCATAACTAATTACATAATTTTACCATTCCCTTACTCCCTCCTCAAAATACTGACCCTTAGCATAATATTCTTATAACTCCCATTTTCGCAGTAATCTGCCCTTTTTCTCCTCCCCCAAACTTATAGTATATTATTACAACAATTTAACATTTAATCTTTTATATATATTAATATTAATAATATTAATATAACATTTCAAAGCAGCCTTCTCCCTACATCCAAATTTAACATTTATTCAGTTCTATCCAGTTCCTCCACTCCCCTAAATATATAACTTAAAAATCCTTTTTCTTAAACTAATCAATCAGTAAACTAACCTATTTCAACCCAAATTCCTGCAAAATTACCATGCAATACAATTCTAAATATAATCCACTGCCCACTCTACTAAAATATACATATATCTATATATGCATTCCATTTTATAAAAAAAAAAGACAATAACTTTAAATTTATAATCCATATAATATCTTCTTTGATGTCTTTCCACTGGATTGTTAAATCCATCATCCATAATAGGGTAAAATAACATACTAGTGCAACAGTTTGTTCAAGATCTTCAATCATCTTCTGCCCCCATCAGTAATAGATATCCTCATATATATATGAAAGTAAAAACAACCACCCGAGTGACATTATAATTATATTCCATATAGTTGTAATTGTGGTTTTCATCAGGATTATTAATTCCCATCATTCTAGTGGGTAACATCCAGATCTTCTGCATGCCCCAGCATAATTCTCTTGCCTTGTAACTCGAAATAATTATAATATATTTACCAGTAGAAAAAATCCAAAGTAGATAATTCAAATCCAAGAATGTAAGGCTCTTTTCACACCCCAAAATCACGGCATTGCAGAGATCTGCCACTATCCTCAAGATAGTATTAAACAATTGTTCGCCTCCACTATCTTTTCACATATTCATTCATTTTTTAAAATCCCTGGCTTCACTGTTGCTTGGTTTAGAAACTGCTTTTTCTATGAGATCTATTTCTTTTCTTTTTCTTTTGCGGGTTGAATTTCCATCCTGGTTTCCTTCCTACAAATTGTGTATCAGCTGATCGATTTTCATTCTGCTTTATAGGTTGATCTTGTTGGTTTTGTTTTATTAACTCGTCTTTCTTTTCCATCACTTGTATATCAACTGGTTGATTTACGCACTTGTCTGTAACTTGATGATTCATCACATTGGAGTCGGATGACACTGCTCTCATATTTATAGACAGTCCAGCTGGGGTATCCAGGGAGTCCAAAGACAATTTATCTACCACAGCCTCTGTAATTTGATATTTTCCTTTTGTTTCCAACTCCTTTTGCTTGTCCTGTATTGTGCCTAAAGATGTTAAATTCATTTTTAAAATTTTTTGATAAAATTCTTCCACTTTTTCAGCAGTGTTCAGTTGGTATCTTACTCCTTGGTGTCTCAATATTAAACCAACTGGGACATCCCACCTAAATAGGATATTTCTTTTTTTTAACTCAGTCACTAGAAAGCCAAATTTCTTCCTCTCCATTAACATTTTAGGCGGGAGCTCCTTAAAAATCCAAATCTTTCTTCCATGAAATTGCAAAGTAGAATTAAAAGAGTTCTGCACAATATTATTCCTAATTTCTTTATCTGTAAAATAAATCACCACATCTCTAGGCAATTGCCTTTGCTTTGCCAACCAGGAGTTTATTCTATAAATTCTGTCAATCCTGCAAAACACTTCATCAGGTTGAACCTTTAAAATCCCAGCCAGAATTTCAGAAGATATTTTCCTTAAATCATCTCTGTTATTTTCCTGCAGACCTCTCAGTCTAATTGCATATTCTGTAAAATTATATTGAGTCATTAAAACTTCTCTTTCAATCCTCTGTTGCACATTTTCTTCATTACCAGTCTTTTGGTCAATCTCCATTTTAGGTTTGTCTTCTAGGCTATTATCCTGAGTGTTTGCCAAATCCTTTTTAATTTTTTGGATCTTGTCATCCAAATTCTCCTCAGTTTCTTTCATTTTAGACTCTAATAGTTTAGTCTTTACATCCAACTGAATCATAAAGTCTGATAAACCATTAGCTGTTTTTAAAATCTTTTGATCCAAAAAGTCAAACTTTGATTTCACCAATTCACCAATTTCTTTAATTTCCTGCTTAAATTTTTCAAGTTGCTGAAAATGCACAAAATTAGTAAGGAAAAAAATATTGTTATGTATTGATACTTTTAAGCGGGAGTTTCAAACCTGCCTACGTTTCTGATTGGCTGACAGTCCCTCCTGGATTGTATATAAGGAGGGCTGCAGCCTCTGAGTTTTCGCTGAAGTCTCACTGTATATTAAAGAGCTGTTGTCACTTGCTTGCTTGTGCCTCTCGTTATTCCTGAACCACTTCATTGGCGACGAAGGTGGGATAGAGGCTACAAGAAGCCAACCAGTGAGACCCCGAGCTTCAGCTAGGCGACGAGGCGAACCACAGGAGGCATACCAACATGTCTACCTATGTTCCGCCCAAGCCTTTTGATCCGACCCGCGAAAAATGGGTCTCGTACCTAACAAGGTTCGAATGCTCGCTGGAAGCCAGCGACATGCAGGGCCTCTCTGCTAATCGAAAGAGAGCCCTCTTCCTAAGCCACTGCGGACCGGATGTGTTCGAGATGGCCGAGTCACTGTGTGAGCCAACGCCGGTTCAAACCGTCTCCTGGGACACCCTGATGGCAACTCTCCGGGCTCACTACGCTCCCGTCCCCTCCAAGTTCGTGCAACGATACCAACTCAGACAGCGCGTTCAGCGTGAGGGAGAACCAGTCAGTGCGTACATGGCTAGCCTGAGAAAAGCCACAACCCATTGCGACTATAGAGACTTGGACGATGCGTTGCTTGAGCAACTTATCTGTGGTGTTCGGGACATTAGGCTGCAACAGCGCCTGCTCGCCAAGCCTGATTTGACGCTTGCTGGAGCCCTAGACGAAGCCAGGGCTCATGAAGCCTTCACAAAAGCCGCAGAAACGCTGCAGCGTCCGCTGACCAGCAAAGACAGCCCCAAGTCTGCCCCGGTGCACAGAGAAGACGCCGGATCCAGCTCGGAATCCGAGTCGGATGAGGATGTCTTCCGAACGGAGCACCAGAGAAAAGACACTGGCAGCCCCCGGCGAAGCTGTCCCAGCTGTGGCGGGCACCATGATAGACTGTCCTGCAAATACAGAGAGGCTATTTGCAGGCGCTGCAAGAAAAAAGGGCACTTGGCGCGAGTCTGTAGAGCCATTCTGCCCAGGAAACACCAACCACGTGAGCACCGCAGCCAACCGGAATCAGCACGCCAGAAGCAGCCAACGAGAGAAGGCGGCGCGAAAAAACGGCGCGAATTTGAACCGCGAGATGGCCGCAGCATACATATCGACCAGGCCAGCACGGCGATCAAGGACAAAGTCAGCACGGTGGTCGAGATCAACGGAAAGCCATGCTCGATGGAGATCGACACCGGATCAGCTCTCTCCATAATGTCGTGGGCGACCCTAAAGACCCTCCTGCCGTTGTTCCGGAAGGACCAGCTCTCCAAGCAGAGACTGCGCATCCTAGACTACCAGGGGAACCGAGTACCCCTCGAAGGCGTGGGCACGTTCCGAGTCACCTATGGAGACTATGAAAGAGACCTGCCGCTGACCATCATCACAAAGCAGCTCCCTAGTCTTCTTAGCATGGGGTGGTTCCGAGCCCTTGGCATGGGTTTCACCGGCGTCCACCTGATGTCCAAATCAACTCTGAAAGACAGTCTCCTGTCCGAGTTCCAGGACGTCTTCGGGGACACATTGGGCAAGTATGTGGGGACCCCTATTTCACTAAACTTAGACCCCAACGTAGCCCAAGTAAGACTTAAGGCCAGACGGGTGCCGTTCGCATTGAAACCGAAGATCGATGCGGAACTGGACAAATTGATTAAGCAAGGGGTGTTAGTTCCCGTTGACCATGCCAAGTGGGAAACCCCTATAGTGACCCCAGTAAAGTCCGACGGCTCAATAAGAATTTGCGCCGACTACAAGTGCACGATCAACAAGGCTTTGCAGCCGAGCGCCTATCCGGTGCCGATCGTGCATCATCTACTACACTCCCTGGGGCCCGGAAAATTTTTTGCCAAATTAGACCTGGCCCAAGCCTATCAGCAGTTACCAGTTGACGACGCCACGGCAGAGGCGCAAACAATTGTAACTCATAGGGGTGCATTTAAATGCACCAGGCTCCAGTTTGGGGTGAGTGTCGCACCCGGCCTATTTCAAAGCACCATGGAGCGCCTTTTGCAAGGACTCCCAGGAGTGGTGCCCTATTTCGATGACGTTCTAATCAGCGCCCAGGACGAACGTCAGCTAGGGGACAGAGTAAGGAACATCCTGTCCAGGTTCAGAGAAGCGGGACTGAAACTTAAGAAAAACAAGTGTATGATTGCTGTCCCCTCCGTTGAATTTCTGGGGTACAGGGTGGACGGCACAGGCATCCATCCTACCGAAAGCAAGGTGAGAGCTATTAAGAGCGCACCTGCCCCCAAATCCAAAGCGGAGCTCCAAGCCTTCCTTGGACTGCTCAATTTTTACTCCATGTTTCTGAAGGACAAA
Organism: Arizona elegans; assembly: GCA_022577455.1. Lineage (NCBI taxonomy): Eukaryota > Metazoa > Chordata > Lepidosauria > Squamata > Colubridae > Arizona > Arizona elegans. Next base: position 53,891,820 of record JAKOOJ010000009.1, read on the forward strand.
GCCACGGTTGCAGATCCCCTACACAAGCTTCTAGGGAAGAATGTACCATGGGTCTGGGGGAAACCACAGGCAGCCGCTTTTGAGGCAGTGAAGAGACTCCTGTCTGAGGACAGCTTCCTGATTCAGTACAATACAGCGCTGCCGCTTGTCTTAGTTTGCGACGCCTCCCCCGTAGGAGTTGGTGCCGTCCTAGGCCATAGACTGCCGAATGGCCTAGAGGCGCCCATTGCGTTTTACTCTCGCACCCTGTCCAGCGCAGAGCGGAACTATAGTCAGTTGGACAGAGAGGCTCTGGCTGCGATTGCGGGGGTTAAAAAGTTCCACGAATACCTCTATGGCCGAAAATTCGAACTTGTGACTGATCATAGACCCTTGCTAGGACTTTTGGCGGGCGATAGGCCAACCCCCGCTGCCCTTTCCCCTCGTTTGACCAGATGGGCCATTTTTCTGTCGGCCTACTCGTATCAGCTCGTCCATTGACCTGGCCGAACCCTGGGTCATGCGGATGCCCTTAGCCACTGCCCCCTTCCTGACCTACTTGACAACCCAACACCGGAAGTCTCCATTCTTTTGTTGGACACTTTGACTTTGGGCCCTATCTCCTCTTGCGAGGTGGCAAAAGCCTCGGCTAGAGACCCAATCATCCGAACTGTTATGGGTTGGGTACTGAAGGGGTGGCCGGTCAAGGTGGACGGAGGGGAGTACCAAGATTATGCCAACAAACGCAACAAACTGTTTATGCAAGGGGGTTGCTTGCTATTGGGTGACAGGGTGGTAATTCCAACGAAGCTACGGAATAGAGTTTTAGAGTTGCTGCACGAAGGGCATCCGGGCATTGTTAGGATGAAATGCTTAGCCCGCAGTTATGTCTGGTGGCCCAACATGGACCAAGTCATTTCCGAGTGGGTGGGGAAGTGCAGACCCTGCCAGGAGTCTCGTCCCGTTCCCCCAGTAGCACCCATCCGAGAGTGGGAGAAACCAAAAGGCCCATAGGGGAGGATCCACATTGATTTTGCTGGCCCTTTCCATGGGCAAACGTTTTTAATAGTTGTTGATGCCTACTCAAAGTGGCTTGAAATCATCTTAATGCCATCAACAACGGCCGAGGCAGTTATCAAGGTCCTAAGGAAGTTGTTTGCCACCCACGGCCTGCCGGATACCCTGGTATCTGATAACGACCCTCAATTTACGGCAACTCTTTTTGAAGGCTACTTGGCCGGACTGGGCATCCGCCATGCCCTATCAGCTCCGTTTCACCCGGCTTCGAACGGATTGGCTGAACGCTTTGTTAGGACAGCCAAAGAAGCACTGTCCAGATTAGACAACAGGGACTGGCAGGCCAGGATAGACCAGTTCCTAGCAGTCCAGCATGCCACACCATGCACAGCAACAGGGAGAAGCCCAGCAGAGCTCCTCATGGGCAGGAAGCTCCGGTGCATGTTAGACAGGCTTCACCCTAACTACTCGCACGAGAACTTCAAGGGAGAAACCTGTGGCCTAAGACAATTTCAGGTTGGGTCCCCGGTGTTCGCTCGCAATTATGCCAGCGGACCTCTATGGGTTGCAGGAACCATAGTGGGTATAACAGGCCCAAAATCGTATACGGTAGATGTAGGGGTGGACAGACTCTGGAAGCACCACATAGACCAACTTAGAAAAAGGGTGGTCGGCGAGGCAAACATCAATTTAGACATCTCTGAACCTAACTACAACAACTTTCCCAAAACAGCTAACTCAAGCCCGGGTTCGCGAGAATACTTAGCTGACAAGCCCTGGTTCCAGCGCTGCCCCAGCAAGTCGCCACTCCCAGCCGGGGATAACCACGCCCCGGACAAAATCCAGGAGGTTCCATTGGCGGAGCCGGGAGAGACGGAGAGTCCCTCCGACCAGCTCGACGCCCCACCAGACACTGAACTGCGCAGGTCAACTAGGGCGAGAACTCGTCCTAGGCACCTGTGAAATTTTGTGTGTACGTATGTAAATTTCTGAATGTTAGTGCTTTCTGGGAAGGGAGGGGTGTTATGTATTGATACTTTTAAGCGGGAGTTTCAAACCTGCCTACGTTTCTGATTGGCTGACAGTCCCTCCTGGATTGTATATAAGGAGGGCTGCAGCCTCTGAGTTTTCGCTGAAGTCTCACTGTATATTAAAGAGCTGTTGTCACTTGCTTGCTTGTGCCTCTCGTTATTCCCGAACCACTTCAAATATAATCTATATACTACTAAAATACTAGTGTCTGTTTGATACTTTGTAAACTTCAATTGGGCAAAATGCTGAATCCTAGGACAAAACTTTGTCAACAAAGGTACCTCAAACAGATTATCTTTCAGAATGCCAGGACCCATTAGTCCCAAGGTAATGAAGTTGCTTCAGCCCGCTACACTGCTGTTGTTCAACATTGCCATAGTCAGGCATAATCATGTGATCTGTATTTTCTAACATTCCCTGACAGCTTTCCACAACTCAACAGGGAACCTGGAAGGAACTGATATGATTGCCAAAATTCCTTACTACTTTCCCACTAGCAAAGTCTTTGATTGTGAAAAGCTTGGAAGGACAAAGTAAATGAAAAAATGATGCACTCTCTGCCAGTCCCTTGGTTTCAATGTTCAATGTGAAACAGACAAAGCTTTTGTTTTCTTCCACAGTTAATAATTGCAATAATTGGAGAGCTAGTTCTTTGCTTTCACTTCTAGCGGAAAAAGTCTCACACTGCCCAAAAGGGAGGGAAAAAGGGAACATGCTCACATTTTCATTCTAATCAAAACTTGCTAACTTGCTTTTTGATTTTCAAAATTGCTTTTTGATTTTCATTTCAGGGTTGCCCCACGCAGTTTTCTTTTCTGACATGATTTGGTCCCTTTACAGACCATCTCACATTTCTCTTGGACTCCTCAGCTGTCTCCTGCAGACAATTCTTGATCCTCTTCAACCCTATCACCATAGATATTTTTGGTCCACTGCTCATTGGCTACCACTCCATCTTGTTCTCCCCTGCTTGTTCAGTCACTCCTCTCTTTATCAGTATCTCATGTAGCCCATTTCTCTTGTCTATTTTCTTTACTATTATAAATATATGCACCAGATTACAGGTGCTCAAAAGAATCAGGATTTTTCCAACTGTCTATATGCCTTGAGCCTTGCATTTGATTCCTACACCACCCAAAAAAATAACCTTGGTCCTTACAATGTTGATTAATTTTTTTGCAACATACAGTAGCAGCTCATCCTTCTATTTATTCTCTTTTATTAGTGAAACCTGGGAGAAATAGCCTTTATATAGGTCAAAATATTTTAATTTTCCCAGCATACAACTTTAACTGTCCTTTCAGTATCTACACAAAAAATCTGCCACCTGATGACATTTGTCAAATTGATGTTGTATTTTAAACCTGTAAGATTGAACAGTTAAGTACCATCTAGTTATCTCCAATTGGTATTTTTCAATTTTTATAACCATACAAGAAATTTTCTCTAGCAATATAAGGCAGACATGTCAAACTCAAGGACCCTGGAAAAAGCGAGGGCCCGCCCTGGGCATTCCCCCTGGATGCATGCACAGGAGGCAGCGAGTGTGGGAGGGCTGGCGGTGGCTGGCAGCAGCTTCAGCTTATTGACCCTTTGGCCAGTTATTGGCCGGCAATGAAGGCCAACTGGATGTGAGCCAGGGTGTCCAATAAGCCACGCTTGGTCAGCCCTGCCTGCACTGCACTTGTGCACTTCGGTGCTCCACAGCCAGGCGACACACATCATCACCTGCCTTGCCTCACCCTGCAGCAGCAGCAGCCCTGTCCAGCAGGAGCCCCACCAGCCCTCCACTCTCCTCCAGCCCAGGAAACCCATGAGCCTGGAGGGGAAGGGGACCAGGGCTGGGCTGGGCTGCAGGGTCCCAGTGCCCTGGGAACTCAAGGACTAGGAGGCAGTAGCATTTTCTATGAGAAAAGGGGCAGGAGGAGGAAGGAGGAGAAGGAGAAAAAGGCACTGGCAAGATACAACAGTTGCAGGGAGCTGCCACTGTTCACACAATGGAGGCATCGCAGCAGAATATAGTGGCAACTATATCATATTTGCCCTAGTACTTCAATATTTGCCCTCGTGTTCCCCAAACTTTGAGTATATATAGGCATTTAAGCTCTTTATGGCTGACCCTGGGTATGCTTCCTATATCTCCTACTTTATACCTGAGTTTTTCTTCCTTTCCATCACACCCTACCTCATTGTATGATTGGTTGTCTTGGGTTTATGCTTGGGATTAGGTCCTAAAGATCCTAAGGATTGGTCACCCTCCCCCCTCAATTTTAATTTAAAGTCCTTCTGATAAATTGAGCCAGTCATTTTCCAAATACATTCTTCCCAGTTTTTGTAAGCTGCAGCCCATCCCCTGTCAGAAGCCCTTCATGTAGGTAATGCAGACTCTTAAACTAGTGGTTCATTTCTAAAATTATTTGTTCCCTCATTGGATTATTGACCTTTCATTGGAAGTACAGATGAAAACATCACTTGTGCTCCTAACTCTTTCTTGCCTAGCTGCTCGTAATTTCTCAATATTGTTTTTAGGTTTATTGTTGTCATTTATCCCTATGTGAAGGAGAAGAAAGGGATAGTAATCTGTGGGCTTGATTATTTTGGTAAAGTTCTCAGCCACATCTTTGATTTTTTTCTCCAAGAAGACAACATATCTCCCTATATTTAATGTCCAGTCTATGGATGGATGGTTCTTTCCCCCTAAAATTGAATCCCCCATCACCAATACTTGCCTTTTTTTCTTAGGGAAATCTGAGCTAATTTTTTTCTTTCACGGGAGAACTTGATGATGCCTCTTTTCTAGATGTCTGCATCCTTTTTTGCAGGGGAAGGCTATGAAAGTGAAGGCTCAAAAGGGGCTGGACTAGACAGCAGGGGCATTGTTCTTGGTTGCTGTTTTCTTCTATGAGTGACATGTTTTCATCAGCCTTCCTCTAGATGTCAGCATTCCGAGTAATGCATCCAAAGAAATCAGAACCCCAAGGCAGGAATGTTCCTCAGAGAACATGTTTATTGGATACATCATATCAGCACAGCCAGTGAAAACCAACCCTAAAAGTTTCCCATGGTTATCATGTAATTAAAAGAGAAAAAGTTTTCCTCCCCAGGTGTCACAGGTCACATTGTCCAATCAAAGCAGGTGGCAGACTCCCTTGATCACTTCAGCTCCTTCTCCAACTGTCACCTGTTGGGATGACCTTGGTTCCCATGGAAGAGCTCTTTGTTTTGTCTACAAGATGGTCTAGCTATTGTGTGGCAACTATGAAGTATTACAAGATGGTTTCAGCCAGGTTCGATTCAGAGTCAGATCTCCCCTCTTAATAATAATAATAATAATAACTTTATTGTCATTGTACGTGTATACACAGTATACCCATACAACGAAATTCACTTAACACCCAGAGACCAGGCCCAACACACATAACAATCCCCAAACACACTCCCACCCACCACAATTCTCCACCCCTAAACCACCCAAACATCCACACAACAGACCAAGAAATACTGTCTAACAGCTCACTGATGGTGGCCCTTTAGTTCATTGTTGAGTGCAATTATAGCTCTGGGATAAAAACTATTCAGAAAATGTGTGGTCCATGCTTTAATTGTTCTGTATCTTCTGCCAGAAGGCAACAGTCCAAAAAGATTGTAAGCAGGATGGGAAGATGTTATGCAACTTTCTCAAACAGTGAGATTCGAAGATGTCATCCAGGGCTGGTAACTGGAGTCCGATGATATTCTGGGCAGTTTTAATGATTCTCTGTAGAGCTTTTTTGTCCACTACAGAGCTGCTCCCATACCATGCAAAAATGCTGTATGTCAGGACCAGGGATGGGTTCTAAATTTTTTTACTACCGGTTCTGTGGGTGTGGCTTATTTTGTGGGCGTGGCTTGGAGGTCATGTGACTGGGTGGGTATGGCTAGCTGGTCATGTGACTGGGTGGGCATGGCTATATGTATAGGGACTACTCAGAGGGCTGAAAAAAGTTATTTCTGACAGGTCCTCGCACTTGTGACTGGTCCTCACATTTATGCCCATGCAGCATTCTTAACAACCATGTCACTCATTTCACAACTGCTTCTCTTTACCATGGTGACAAGATAGGGCAAAAAACATAAAATGTGTGGACAGTCGTAAGTTCGAGGACTGGTCAAAAGTGCGAGGACCAGTCAAAAATAACTTTTTCAGCCCTCTGAGTAGTCCATATGCATAAAAGGATACAGCAATAGAGAGGGATGAAGGAAGGGAAGGGAAATTAGAGTAGGAGTGAGGGTAAGAGAGGGAGGAAGAGAGGAGAAGGAGAAAGGAAGAGGAAGTAGGGAGGAGAAGAAGAGGGTGGGGGGAAGAGAAAGTAAGAAGGAAAGAAAAGACAGAGGTGGTAGGTTTGAGGAGAAAGTTTGCTGTACAATAAAAAAGATGAAAGGGAAGAAAGCCAACCCCAAACAAATATAAAGATATTAAGATAAAGAATGAATTGTTAAACTTTAAAGAATAAAAGAGAACAAATATGAATAAATAGCAATAATTAGAAACACACATACAAACATACAATGTATTTTCTTTGAACAGAGTATTTGGCCGGTTCACAAATTTAAACAGTGTTTAGTCATTTCAATTAAATTTACAATTTCTATATTTCCTTTTTGCCATATTTATTCCTCATCTATTTTTTTAAAAAACCAATATTACCTTCATCCTCATCTCTAATCTTAATCAAATTCAATTCTATTCTATATTATACCCCTTCCCATTGTCATCTATTTTTATATCCATCCTCACATTGGTTAATTATGTATTTATGTAATACAGTTGTTTAATACAAATTCAACATTTTAATATAAATCAATTAGTTATATAACTATCTTTTTTGTATATTAATCAATATAAACATGAATATTCCAATTATTTCCATGCAATCCAATTTCTTACAAATTAATTAATTATATTTACCATTAATAATAAACCAAATAATTTCCCCCATATATTCCGCCAAACCACAACTTAACCATTTCTGCTTTCAACACAATATACAATTAATAGTATCTCAATTATTACAATTCCCTAGTTAAATAGAGCTTTTTTTCTTTTGTGTTTTAAAATCTTGAACTCTCCTCTTTTTCCCTAAATTTCCCATTGTTTGCACCTACCTTTTTTGGTGAAGAAAAAGAAAAAGAAATCTCATTCTGCCTCATTTAGTCACATTGCAGCAAAGAGCCTGTTTTACTTTCAGTTTCATTTTTTCAGCATAGCTAGGGGAAAAAAAATCTGCTCCAGCACTCTTTGCAGCTAGCAACAGAGCCCTGCACAAAACAGCTGAGAGCAAACAGCCGAGAGTCGGGAGGCCGATCTAATCAACTTGTGCTAATTAACCTATGCTGAAGCTGAAAGGGCTGTTTTTTCTTGCTGTTTGCTTGCAAGGAGATAACTGTTGTGGGCCACCCTCCTTGCCACTTAGCCCCCCCTGTCGCCCCCTTTTGCCTCTAGCGCCCCCGTGCCTCCCATCTTACTGCCCCTAAGGCATCCCACTGCCCCCTGGGTGGTACTGCCCCTGGGGGGGCGGTATCACCCACTTTGGCAACCACCGTCTTAACTACTTAACTACTTAACAGCCAGTTCTACCGAAGTAGAATCCCACCACTGGGTCTACCCATTTATTTTTGCAGGCACCAATCTACTCATTTGTTTTCTTTTTACACTGATAAGCTGTAGAGCGGCCCTTTGAAGCCCCACGGCAAGAGTTTAAACAGTTTTTTTCCCTCTAGCCATCAGCTGGGACTCAGGAGGCAGCAATAGATTGGGGGTGGGCTGGGTAAGCGAACAGCAACCGAGCCGGGAACTGGTTTGGGGGCGTGGGCAGCCAATGTTATTACCGGTTCTCCGAACTATTAAAATTTTTTACTACTGGTTCTTGCAAACTGGTGCGAACTGGGAGAAACCCACCACTGGTCAGGACACTCTCAATGGTGCTGCGATAATAGGACAGAAGTAGATGCTGAGATAGATTTATCTTCCTGAGCATTCTCAGGAAGTACAGCCTCTTCTGTGCCTTCTTCACAAGCATGTTAGCATTCATAGTTCATGAGAGGTCCTCCGAGATATAAATGTCCAGAAATTTAAAACTACCCACCTTCTCCACCTCCTCACCATCTATATACAATGGTAGATGTGCATCTCTCTTCCTCCTGAAGTCAATTATATTTTTTTTAGTTTTTGTGATGTTAAGTGTGATATTATTTTCATTACACTACAATGTCTCCCCCTGGAGATACGGAGGATCCCAGATCTACGCACCTTCCGACGCGCTCTTAAAACCTTTTTATTCTATCAGGCTGGCCTGGCCTAATTTTTCCCTTTTTTCCTTTTAAAATACAAATTTTAAATTGGTTTTAATTTATTGGGGTGTTTTAAATCAGTCTTCAGCCAAATTATTTAATTCGGTTTTATTCTGTTTTAATTTTTGTACTAACGTGTTTTTGTCTTGTGGCTGTTCACTGCCCTGAGTCCTTCGGGAGTAGGGCGGTATATAAATCAAATAAAACAAACAAACAAACAAAACAAACAAACAATGTCAGCCCTTGTACTTCCTTCCTGTAAGCAGACTCATTGTTCTTATTAATGAGCCCCACCACTGTTGTGTAATCTGCAAATTTAATAATTGTGTTGGTGTTATACAATGGGGTGCAGTCATGTGTGTACAAGAAATAAAGGAAAGGGCTTAGCACACAACCCTGGGGGGCTCCTGTGCTTAGTATCAGAGTAGAGGAATGGTGAGATCCCATCCTTACTGACTGCGGCCTACCTGTCAGAAAATCCCTTATCCACAAACAAATCCTCTTATACCCAAATTGGACATTTTAAAAAACAACCTGTTGGGTAAAATGGTGTTAAAGGCAGAGCTATAATCCACAAATAACAGCCTTGCATATGTTCCCTGTTGTTCCAAGTGATTCAATACAATATGGACAACAAGAGACATAGCATCGTCAGTTGATCTATTACCCCTATATGCAAATTGGTATGGGTCCAAAGTATTATTATTACATGTATTTATATGCCGCCATTCTCCCGAAGGACTCAGGGTGGTGAACACAAGTTAAGAAACAAGTACAATAAAATCATAATTTAATCCAAATAATTAATTAGTAGTAAATAATAAAGCCCGGAATCAGTCTCAGCCTATTTGTTTGAAAAGCCAAGTCTTCAAGTCCTGACGGAAGGAGCGGAGATCAGGAGCCATCCGGAGCTCAGTAGGTAATTCATTCCAGAGGGTGGGAGCACCCACAGAGAACGCCCTACCCCTGGGCACAGCAAGGTGACATTGGCTTGCCTTCAGAATCCTGAGGAGAGCGGCCCTATGTGAGCGAACAGGGCAGTGAGATGCAGGCAGAAGAAGGTCATGCAAATATCCCGGACCTAAGTCATGAAGGGCCTTATAGGTGAGGACTAGCACCTTGAAGCGGACCCGGAGAACCACTGGTAACCAGTGCAGCTCACGCAGGAGGGGTGTTATATGGGAGTAATGAGAGGCTCCCATAACAACCCATGCAGCTGCATTCTGGATCAGCTGGAGTCTCTGGGTGCATCTCAGGGGCAGGCCCATGTAGAGGGAATTGCAGTAATCCAAGCGGGAAGTAACCAGGGCATGAGTGACTGTGAGAAGGTCATCTCGGTCCAGGAAAGGGCGCAACTGGTGCACCAGGTGAACCTGTGCAAAGGCCCCCCTGGTCACGGCCGTTAGATGGTCTTCTAGGGATAGCCGAGCATCCAGGAGGACACCCAAGTTGCGAACCCTATCAATGGGTGCAAGTCTTTCCCCATCTATCAAAAGTGATGGAGCGTCTGAAACCCGAGATGCCAGCATCCACAGCCACTCAGTCTTAGTGGGATTGAGTTTGAGTCTGTTTCTGTCCATCCAGGCTTGTACCTCCTCCAGGCAATGGGACATCATGGAAAGGGCATCTCTGGGGTGGTCTGGGGTGGAGATGTATAATTGGGTATCATCAGCATATTGATGATATCTCACCCCAAAGCCACGAATGATCTCACCCAGTGGCTTCATATAGATGTTAAAGAGCAGGGGGAGAGAACCGACCCCTGAGGCACCCCACAATTAAGGGGCCTCGGGGTGGATCTCTGCCCTCCCACCCATACAAACTGAAAGCGGCCCGAGAGGTAGGAGGAAAACCACCGTAAGACAGTGCCTCCCACCCCTAACCCCATAAGTCGCTGCAGTAGGATACCATGGTCGATGGTATCAAAAGCCACTGAGAGGTCAAGTAGGACCAGGATGGAGGAACAACCCCCATCCCGAGCCAGAGCCAGAGATCTCCCATCCCGAGCCAGAGCCAGAGATCAGAGCCAGAGCCAGAGCTAGAGATCATTCACCAGAGCAACCAATGCCGTTTCCGTGCTGTGACTGTGTCGGAAGCCTGATTGGTATGGGTCAAGGTATTCTGTTTCCTCCAGGAATTGTGGGAGCTGTTGAGCCACTACAGTCTCAACAACCTTCGCGATGAAACAAAGGTTGGAGACGGGACGATAGTTATTAAGTGAGTCTGGATCCAGGGAAGGCTTCTTGAGGAGAGGTCGAACCACCGCCTCCTTAAGAGAGGTGGGGAAGTTCCCCTCTCTCAATGAAGCATTGACAATTGCCTGGATCCAGTCTCTAGTCACCTCTCTGGCAGCTGAAACCAACCAGGAGGGACAAGGGTCCAATAAACAAGTGGAGGAACTAAGTTTGCCTACAATCCTGTCCACTTCCTTGACAGAAACAGGGTCAAACTCAATCCAGATATTATTCTCAAGACCCACCCTAGTCTCCTGATATGGGTTCTTAACTGTGTTCAGTCAGATTCAGATCGGGAGGACCTCCAACTCTCCTCTAAGCATCTTTTCCGACGTTTCATTTCCCGGAGCTCCATGGAAAACCAAGGAGCAATCCGGGATCTGCGTCGGGTTAGAGGCCGCAAAGGTTCGATTCTGTCCAAGGTGTCGGTAGCCACCCATTCCCAGAATGCCACCAGAGCCTCAGCTGAATCGCAGGATTGAGAGGTGGGGAATGTCCCAAGTTCCTTCAAGAACCTTTCTGGGTCCATCAGGTGCCTAGGGCGGAACCATTTTATGGGTCCCATCTCCCAGCGGCAGGGGTTGGCAGATTGAAAGTCTAGTCTAAGGAGGGAATGGTCAGTCCATGACAGGGGAGTGATGGAAAGTTCCCCCTTACCATGACCATTTATCCACTGCCCAGAGAGAAAAACCAGGTCGAGTGTGTGTCCTCCCCTATGAGTTGAGCCCTGAATAACCTGAGTCAGGTCCACGGCTGCCATGAGGCCATGAACTCCCGGACTGTCTCAGATGACTCACCAATCGAAGGCAGATTAAAATCTCCCACAACTAAAAGGCTGGGGAGTTCAAGTGCCACCTCAGACAAGACATCGAGCAGTGTGGGCAGGGCTGTGGCAACAAAGCTGGGAGATAGGTATGTGACCAACAAGCCCGACTGAACTCCTGGGTCCCACTTCAATAGAAGAGACTCACACCCACCTATCTGAGGAACAGTGACCTCCCTAGGACTCAGACTTTCTCTAACAACTACTGCCACCACCCCCTTCCCTTCCCTAGTGTTGCGGCTGATGCAGGACACGAAAGCCTGAGGGGCATAAATCAGAGAGAGGGATTCCCCCCTCTTGCCCCAATCAGGTCTCCGTGATACAGGCCAGGTCCGCACCCTCCTCATCAATAAGATCTCGTATGAGGAGAGCCTTATTCATCACGGACCTGGCATTCACATATATCAGATGGAAACCAGGGTCCTTTGCTCTCATATCCCCAGGAAAGCAGGGTGAGCAGGAGGTATGGGAGCAAGTCACCATCCGAATGCATCTGGTGTGATGCTCCCCACCCCTACTTTGATTTCTTCTGCCCCTTCCCACCATCACAGGTATAGCTTGTCCCACCCTCCTCTGAGCATCTCCTACGACTCCCAACCTCCCGAACCCGCTGGGACTGTCAAAATGGCATGGCTGCTGATCCTTAAGAGACCCCCCAGTCTCATTTTTATTATTAAAAACCACCCTCCTCCAGAACGAAAACCGAGCAGTTGATATACAACTCGTAGAAAGGAAATTAGGATGGAGGTCAAACCCACAAAAAGTCAAGAAAAAAAGAAATAGGTCTCACAAAAACAAAATTTTTTAAACTAGGCAACAGTGAAGCCAGTTATCTAAAAGATGATTGAATACATGAAAAGACAGTTGAGGCGAAGTATTGGTTAATATTATCCTGAGGAGAGTGACAGACCTCTGCAATGCTGTAATTTTGGGATGTGAAAAGGGCCTTAAATTGTTGGATTGGAATTATCTATTTTGGATTCTTTGATAAATGTATTACGTTTATGCTGAGTTATATGGCAAGAGAGTTACGTTGGGGCATGCAGAAGATCTGGTTGTTACCCCATTATGATGGTTGGAATTAATAATCTTGAAGAAAGCCACTACTATAGATACTATATGGAATACAATTATAATGTCATTCGGGTGGTTGTTTTCTTTTTTTATATATATACATGAAGATACTTATTATTGATGCGGGCAGATGATAACTGAGGATTCTGAACATTCTGTTGGAATTGGGATGTTATGTTACCCTAATATGGGTGATGGATTTAATAATCCAGTGGAAAGACATCAAAGAAGACATATGGATTACAAGTTTAAAGTCATTGATTTTATCTATATAAGGGAATATATTTTTTTTAGCAGGGTGGGCAGAAGAATAAAGATATTAAGAATTGTTAAGTATGGAAATTTTGTAGGGAAGTGGGTGAAGACAGGCTAGTTTACTGATTGTTTAGTTTAAGAAAAGGGATGTTTAAGAGATATACTTATGGGGGTGGAGGAAATGGACAGATTATGAGTTGAATAAATGTTAAATTAGGATTTATTACATAGTTTTATAGTGGAAGGCTGCTTTGAAATGTTATATTAATATACATAAAAGATTAAATGTTAAATTAGGATTTATTATATAGTTTTAAAGTGGAAGGTTGTTTTGAAATGTTATATTAATATACATACAAGGTTTGATTTAAGAGATATATGTATGGGGAGGAGAAAAAGGGCAGATTATTGTTAAATTGGGAGTTATAATAATATTACTATGCTAAACCAGAAGTTATTACATAATGTTATAGTAGAATTTTTTTTTATTGCAAAAGTTTTACAATTACATTTTCACCCCTTTCCCCCCCCTCAACCCACCCCAAACTTCCCAACCTAATCTATCCACTTTTTCCATTCCCATTCATAAGTCTCTTGTGAACAATCTTTTAAATATGCTGAAATCTTCGCCATCTCTGCAAAACTGGCCATCTTCAAAGTCCATTCCTCGATCGAGGGCAAAACTTCATTCTTCCAGTATTTACCTATCAGTAATCTCGCAGCTGTTATCATGTACAATATCAACTTTGTTTCACCCGAAGTAAAACCCTTAACTATACCCAATAAAAACAATTGTGGAGAAAATTGAATTTTTTTCTTCAAAACATTCTGCATGACCCACCAAATTTTTATCCAGAAGGCCTTAACTTTCCTACAGGTCCACCAAACATGATAATATGTAGCATCTAAACAATCACATCTCCAACATTTTGGCTGAACATTAGGGTACATACACGACAATTTTTTGGGGTCTAGATGCCATCTATAAAACATTTTATAAAAATTTTCCCTCAAATTCTGCGACTGTGTAAATTTAACATTCTGAACCCAAATTTTTTCCCAAGTTTCCAACATCACTGGCTCCTCAAAATTTTGTGCCCACTTAATCATACAATCTTTAATCAATTCAGTTTCTGAATCCCTTTCTAACAAAACATTATAAAGCCTTTTAATATGCATTGGACCTTTCTCTTTTATATGTCTAACCAATTCTTCCTCATGCAACATAATACCAATTTTTTTGGTCCTCTTTCCATCTCAATTGTAGTTGATTATATTGTAACCAAGTTAAGTTAATCCCTTCGTCCAACAGTGTCTGTAGTGTCTTCAACTGCCATCTGCCCGCATCTGTAAAAAGAATCTCTTTGTATAACCCCCCCCCCCGAGTGACATTATATTTGTATTCCACATAATATGACCAAGATCCAGCCATAACAGTATTTTATAATCCCATTTGAGTCGGTGCTTCTTCCAAACTCTCATCAATGAGTCTCTAAGTATATGGCTTTTAAATACTTTATCCACTTTGTTGTCATAAAATAAGTAGGCATGCCATCCAAATTCAAGATCAAAACTTTCTATATTCATTATTCCAGTCTTTTTCCTTCCAAACCAATCACATACTAGAGTCAAAGCTGCTGCTTCATAATATAACTGTAGGTTTGGAAGTTTAAGGCCTCCCCTTTCTGGAACATCTTGCATAATTTTCAATTTCACTCTCGGTTTTTTCTCGTTCCAAACAAACTTATTCACTCCAGTTTGCCACACTTTAAGTTGTTTATCACTTTTAAGCACCGGAATCATTTGAAACAAAAAAAGAAATCTTGGCAAAATGTTCATCTTAACTGCTGCTATTCTTCCGAGTAAAGACAGCTGCAGTTTTTTCCAAGTCTCCATATCTTTCTGCACCTCTCGCCACAACACCTCATAATTATTTTGAAACAATTTGATATTTGATTCTGCAACCTGAACTCCTAGATATTTTACCTTTGGTACAATCTCAAAACCTGCCCTTCTTTCAAGCTCGTGTTTACGATCTTGTGTCATATTTTTAACTATCATCTTAGTTTTTTTCTGGTTCAATCTAAAACCTGAAACTTTACCATAATCTTGTATAATGTCCTTCATCTGGATTATTGATTCCATTGGCTGTGTTAGGGTAACAATCAAATCATCTGCAAATGCCTTTATTCTATAATCCTCTTGCCTTATCATTATACCTTTCAAGCTATTAGAATCCCGTATTGTGTTTAACAAGACTTCTAATGTTAATATAAACAACAGTGGGGACAACGGACATCCCTGTCTTGTTCCTTTTTCAATTTTAAACTCTGTTGTCAAACTTCCATTAATAATAATCTGTGCCTTTTGCTCTTGGTAAATTGCTAAAACCGCCTGTATAAATTGATCCCCAAAGTCCATCTTTTTTAAAGTCTTTAGTAGAAAATTCCAATCCACTCTATCAAAGGCCTTCTCTGCATCCAAAAAGACCAGCACTGCAGGGATCTGTTTATTCTTCTCAAGATATTCCAATAAATCTATTACTTGCCTTACATTGTCCTTCATGTATCTACCCTCGATAAATCCCGCTTGATCTTCATGAATCACCTTTTGAATTACTGGCATCAACCTGTTGGCTAGTACTTTTGCATAAATTTTATAATCAGTATTCAGAAGAGATATTGGTCTATAATTCTCCGGTTTTTTAGGACCTGCTTGCTCTTTTGGTATCAAAGAAATATAAGCTGTTGTCCATGATGGGGGTATTTTACCCCCTTGTTGAATATTACAAAATAGATCTCTAAGTTGTTCCACCATTTCTGCTTGCAAAGTTTTATAATACACTGCAGTCAAACCATCCGTTCCAGGGGCTTTAGCTGTTTTTAATTGTTTAATTGCTGCCATTATCTCCTCTTCTGTTATAGGATAATTCATTCTTTCCTTTTGTTGATCAGTAATTTTTGTAACTCTTTTATTATCTAAATATTTTTCTATAAGTCCATTCTGCACATCATCTTTGACATATAGTTTAGTATAATAGTCCACAAAAGCTTCTTTAATTAATTTTTGTTGAAAAATTTCTTTCCCTCCAATATCAATACTATCAATAGTCCGTATACTCTGCTTTTTCCTTAATGTATAGGCCAACCATCTGCCCGGTTTATTGGCATTACAAAATGTATTATGCTTCGCATATTGTAAATTTGTTGCAACTTGTTCCGCCATAAGCATTTGAAATTGGTCTTGCAAAAGTTTTATAACACCACGTATTCTCTCATCTGTTGGGTTTTTAATAAGTAGCTGTTCTTTATTCTTTATTTCTACTTCCAGTTCAGATCTTTTCTTTTGTCGAATCAGTCTATGTTTAGAGTTCATATAAATAAGCACCCCTCTCATATAAGCTTTGCTCGCATCCCATACAATTTCAATTGGAGTACCTTTATTCAGGTTCATTTCAAAAAATTCTTTCAAGTGCTTTTTAAATTCTATTGTATTTTTTTCATATCTGAACAAGTTTTCATTTATTCTCCAAGAGCGTCGCTCAATCTTGCCCATTTCAATTTCTATCCATACTGGGCTATGGTCAGTCAAAGTTCTTGGAAAAATCTTTGTTCTTTTTGTCTTCACAAGTAAATCATCTGACAACAAAATAAAGTCAATCCTAGAGAAAGATCTATGTCTATCGGAAAAAAAAGTATAATCCAGTTCTTTTGGATTATGTATTCTCCAAATATCTTTTAATTCCAAATCTTCTTTCATGTCAAAAAAAGTCTGTGGTAATCTGATCCTAGATTTCGCCAAACTCTTTTTATCTAATTTCGAATCTATTACTCCATTCCAATCTCCCATAATTAGAATAGATCTATAGTCCCATTGCAATATTTTAGTATGTAACATTTTATAAAAATGGTCCTGTTGTTGATTAGGAGCATAAATTCCAATCAAAAGAATTTGGCCATTTGCTGTAAGCAATTCGATGGCTACAAACCTACCATCTTCATCTGCTTCTATAATTTTAGCTGTTAATCTTTTGTTTACATAAATAACCACACCATTCTTTTTTTGCAAAGTTGAGGATATAAAATGTGTTCCTAATTTAGAATTTATCAAGTATTTTTGATCTTGAGTTGTAATATGCGTTTCCTGTAAACAAATTATGTCATTATTAAATTGTTTCAAATATGTAAATAATTTCTTCCTTTTCTGTGCTGAATTCAACCCATTCACGTTCCAAGATAAACACTTAATTGTCATCTTTCTTTTCCTGAAGCATCGAGCAGAATAACCGAATATCTTCCCGAATCTTCGGTCTCGCCCCCCCCCCCCCATGGCTCCAGTATCTTGTATGGCACTCATAGCTTCCTTTTCTTGTCTTTCCTGTTGTTGCTTTTCTTTAAGTTGTTTGGATTTTGCACGAGTTATGCGCTGATCCTTGACTTCGGCCATCCGAACCAAATCCAGGATTGGAGAAGATTCCAGCAAAGGCTCATCCAAGAAACCTCCTTCAGCACCCTGCAATTTCTCTAGCTCCACCTGCTTAACCTGTTCTTGCGATTCTTGTTGAGATTGCTTCTTATCACTCTCCTTAATCTCCAAAACTGTGGAAGAATGTGGAGATGGTGTTCTTTCTTTAAAAATGGTAGTATAGAAATACTCCGCCTTCTCCACGGTATTCAAACGATGTCTTTCACCCTTGTATTTCAAAATTATGTCAGTTGGGGCATCCCATCGAAATGGTATTTCTTGCTTTTGCAATTCTTTTACAAGAAAGCCAAAATCTTTTCTTGCTTTCAACATTTTAGGTGGTAGTTCTTTATAGACTCCTATTTGTGAGCCCCCCACTTGCACAGAAGTAAGAAAAGATTGTTGCAGGATATCATTTCTTATTGTTCTGTCCGTGAAGTATATGACCACATCTCTAGGCAGTTGTCTTTGTCTGGCCACCCAGGAATTCACTCTGTAAATTTTATCTATTTTGTAAAAAACCACATCAGGATTAATTTTTAAAAGCACTGCCAGAGCCTCAGCACAAATCTGTCTCAGGTCCTGCCTGTCACCCTCTTTAATTCCTCGAAGCCTTATGGCAAATTCCATTGACCTGAATTGCATCATAACAACTTTGTTTTCAACTCTTTGCATTTTCTCATCAACATCAGAAATTTTATGGTCATTATCTTTCATCTTAACATTAACTTCTGATTTAAGTTCATCCACTTTAGAATCAACTTTAATAATAAATTCTGCAAGGCCAGACGCCACATCTGATATTTTTTTAGTCACCTTGCCATAATCCTGTTTCACCATATCTTTAATTTCATTAATTTCCTGCATAATTTTCTGTTGAGATTTTTGAAGTTTTTCATCTATTTCCTGTTGGGATTTTTGAAATTTATCATCCAAAACTTTAGAAATAAATTCTTTTAAATTTTCAAGATCAAAGTCTTTTTTCTCAGTCTGTTGAGACTGTATTTCATGTTTGTGTGTGGGGGATCCCCCCCCCTGCTGCCTTTCCTTCCTGCTTCTTTGAAGCCATTCTGCCACGTGATTTAGTTTTTCTGAAAAGAGAAATCCTTTTTCTTTTTCCACCTCCACAAAGGCTTCTAAAAAAGTCCCCCAGATTTAATCAGGTAGAAGCTGGGCTGAGGCCAACTCAGATTTTAATAAGAAAGTTTTTCCACTTCTCCTGTTCCTTTGTGTTACAGGCAGAGTTACTTTGTAACAGATCAAAGAAGCTTCACAGAATTACTTTCACTAGCTCGTTAACTCGTTAACTCAATTGCTGGGTGCCATATTTTTTTTTTCTCAAATCAGTTTCACTCGCACTTTCTCTTAGTTTAAAAAGTCACCAAAAACATCAATACTTGCGATTCTCAAGTTTGGGGGTTCAAGTTAATACTTCCGCTGCTTGTTAAGGTTGGTTTCATTCAGATAAAATGTTTGCAGCAGCCAGCTTGTTCTGCGGAGTTCAGCAGAATCGTCCCACGCCGACCAGAGTCTGGCAAGTTGAAAGGGAGCCGCGCCTGTTTCCTCCCCAGCAATAAATCTCTGGGGGCTCACAGGGGCTCAACCGGTGCCTTGCCTTCTCGGCTCCTACAATCCTTAGGATTTTGGAGTTTTCAAGCCACTTCTCGATGTCGAAGCGGCTCTACAAACAGCGGGGCTGGCGATCCTCAAGAGGAGACCGTCTTCGCTGGTGGCAAGACAAATAGGAAGTGCCCTGTAGAATGTTTTTTTGAAATGTATAGTAAAAGGGGGATATAATCATATTATTAGAAAGAAAGGGTCAGTATTTGGGGGACGGAGTAAGGGGATGGTAAAGTATTATATAATCTGTTATGAATTTGAATTTTACTTTGAAGAAGTCACAGGGGGAGGGGTGGAGAGGGGGGGTTAGGGAGGAGGGGGGAGAAAAAAGGGGGGAAAATCTGTATTTGAAAAACGAAAAAGTGGAAGAATTTTATTGCAATGTTTTTAACACTGGCCCAACATCTCCATGTATATTGTCAGCGTCAGGAATACAGGAGGGAGATAAAGAAAAGCTAATTGAACAAAAGACTGAAGTCCAGTGGAAGCAGATGGAGGTGGAGCCAATGGAAATACAAGGAATCACAGGGGCTCTTTGGATGACCCGTGCTCGGATCATCTTTTAAAGGTTTTAGGTGGATCACTTAAAAACACAAGAGAAGCGGCTTTGGATCTTGATCTGATGTCCTGCAAAGTTAAAGATCAGCATATAACTCGAACAGCATACAAACAAATTCCAGAAAAACAACAACAGCAGAAGTTCAAGCCAGCACAAGGCAAGAAAAAAAGCAGGTTCCACAAAACTAGAAAGTTTTAGACCAATATTTTGTTTTTGAATATGGATTATAAAATTTTTGTAAAATTATTACCCAACAGATCAATGCCAGTTATCTAAGAACTGATTTATGTTTATGCAGGATTTATAGAAGGCAGATATATGAAAGATAATGTGAGGCAAATTATAGACTTATTGGACTATCTTGAGAAGAATAAACAGATCCCTGCAGTGCTGGTGTCTAAGCATGTGGAGAAGGCCTGTAATTGAGTGAATTGGAACTTTCTATTATAGATTTTAAGAAAGATGGACTATGTGTATGTTGAAGGGAATAATCATGAGGCAAGAGGACTACGGAACAAGAGCATTTGCAGTTGATCTGGTTGTCACCCTAACATGGTTGATGGAATTAATAATCTAGATGAAAGACTTTGCAGAAGATATCATATGGAATATAAATATAAAGGAAATGGCACCATGTATGCAGTGCCTACTGGGCTGAGTATGCTTCCTTCTCCCACACTGCCCACCTTCTTTCAGTCTCAGTGAGCTTGCGGGAGGTGTATGCATAGAGCTGCAAGTCCCCCTCCACATTTTTTTAGGAGGACCTCAGGCACTGCCACGTTGCTGGCATCTGCCTGGATGGTGAATAGCCACTTTGGGTCCTGGTACTTGAGAATCGGCTCTTCAGCAAAGGGTCTTTTGAGGGTCTCAAAAGCTGCTTGGCATTTGAGTGTCCATTGTAGGGGCTGGCTTGGTTGGGGTTTCACCCCTCCCCCTCCTGTTTTTAGTAGTTTGATGATTGGGAGGGTGATCTCAGCAAAAGAGGGAAGAAACTGCCAGTAGAAGTTTGCAAACCCAAGAAAGCTTTGGAGTTGCTTGTGGGTTTGAGGAGGTTGCCACTCCAGGACAGGCCTGACTTTCCCTGGGTCCATCTCAACACCCTCACTGGACACTTGGTATCCTAGATAGTCTAGGCTGGTCTTGTGGAATTCACATTTGGACAGTTTGGCATACAGGTTTGCCACTAGCAGCTTCTTGAGCACCTGGCAAACCAATTTAATATGCTCTTCCATGGTCTTTGTTAAGGAATTTGCAGAGCAACCCTTGAGTATCAAGGGTGTGCACATGAAAGTGATTGAGAGTAGTTACGAAATAACACAGCCAATACACAGATACACTGAGTTGTGTTTACTTTCAGGAAATAGTAATAAGGCACAGTCCAATAAACAGTCCAGGTCATACACGTATAAAGCAGTAGATAGTAAAACAATAGTCCAGGGATAATCCAATAACAAAGTCTTCTTACCAGTCGTTGTAGTCATACACAATAATCAGTCATCTGTATTTGCAAACAATAGCAAAACACAGCAGAGCAGTAATGATCAAAGAGAAACAAACCATGTTTCTAGCTCCCTCTTAAGAACATTGGCTACAGAGCTAACCAATCAGGACACAGTATGATGCAATACAGCAGTATCTTAAAGCTATTATGATGGTTTATATATTGCCAACCCAACAAGTTAGGTAAAATCATTTCCTAACAGTCTCAGTAAAGATGAGAATGTCATCTAAGTATACAAGGACTCCCTTGTACAGGAGCTCATGTAGTACTTCATTGATCAATTGCATGAACATGGCAGTGGCTCCCTGGAGGCCAAAAGGTATCACCTTGAATTGAAAGCTTCCTAGCAGACAGTTGAATCCGATTTTCCAGTCACCCCCACCCCTTTAATCTGCACCTGGTAGTATGCCTCATGCAGATCTAATTTGGTAAAAAATTTTCTTTTTGCTAGGTGGGCCAGCATGCCCTTTATTCGGAGGAGTTGGTACATATTTTCCATGCATATGGCATTAATCTCTCTAAAGTCTATGGACAATCTCATTGTTCCATCTTTCTTTTCTTTAAACTATACTAGCATGGCTACTTATGACTTCACTGGCTGTATGAACCTTCTTGCCAGGTTCTTATCAATGTATTCCCTTAGTTCCTTCATTTCTCTAGGGGTCATAGAGTATAGTTTTGGGCTGGATAGTTTGGCGCCGGGCAGGATCTCAATTGTGCAGTCAATAGGGTAGTGCATTGCATTCTGCCTTGCTGAAAACCTTTAGATCCCAGTATTAGGATTTGGGATATAGCCTTATTGGTTCAGTAAGGAGTGTGGTGGGGACTCCCTCTATCAATGATCTGTCAATCTGCTCAAACCTCATGGGTTGGGGTAACTTTTTAGTTCTGATGCCCAGTTTCAGAACTGTCTGCAAACTGTTTAGGCAGTGGGTGCAGCCTGAATCTATTAAGGCATCCACAGCCACTGGACCCTGGATTTTGGCACTATGAGTCTCATGGAGAGAGTGAAGGGGCGGATGGCCTCACTTATCATCAGGTCATCCTCAGCCTCCTTTTTGCTGTTGTAGGGAGCAGACTGCTGGATGTCTTGGGCCAGAGTTCTCCCTCCCTCAGGAGGGGGAGGAGAGACTTCAATGGCTTGGAGAGCAAGCTTCCCCTTCTCTCTCACCTTTCATTGGAGCTTCTTCAACTTGGTGGCATCTGGTGGTTTTCCCCTCAGCTGGGGGGCTGAGGCTACACACTCGAGTGCTCGATGCCCTTGCTGGCCACAATGGAAGCATTTGATGGGCAGTCCCGAGGCTCCACTGGAGGGTTCTGTGGCTTGTCCAGAAGTTGATTGCTTGCCAAGTTGGCACTTCTCCTGGCTGGCCTTCGGTTTTTGCTCTGCGGCACCACACTTCTTGTACTGCTTAAGTTCGAGGTCCATTGCCACCGTCATCCAATGCCACTCATGGATCTGATCAGGGACTCCTCTGTAGATGCACACATGAAGTAGCTCATGATCCAGGCCCTCCTTAAAGAAGTAGACCAGTAGTCTCTCTGGCCACTGCCACAGCTTACTATACACTCTCCAAAATTCCTGGACATACTCTTTGGTGGGTCTGTCCTCTGCTTGAGCTCTCAGATTTCTATTTTGGCCTGTAGGGCCTGGGAATCATCTTCAAACCTAGCCCTCAATTCTTGAAGGAAGATTCTGATGTTTCCCAGCTCTGGCGCACCCTCGACATAGAGCTGGGCACCCACTCTGCTGCCTCCCCCTCCAGATTTGCGGTCACTGTCTGAACCATCACCTGGTTGCTTGGGTAGTCTGGTGTGTGGTTATCCAGGTGAGCCTACACTTGATTTAGAAAGAATGCAAGCTTCTCTGGGTCTCCGTCGAACATTGCCTTCATTGGGGGAGGGGCTGCTAGCCAAGGAGAAGGAGGTTGTGGTGGTGCCCAAACTGGAGGCCATTGCCCCAGGAACCAGCCAGCTCTGGGGTAGTACGGCCATGGTGGGGGTCCTTGCCACCCCAGAGGGTTGTGTGGGTGGCCAGGTAAGCTTACCACCTGTCAGTGGCTCAGAAGACTTCATTGCAGGGTCTGGTGGCTCAGCAGACTGATAGCATTGTGATTAACACCAGCTGTCTGCAATTACTGTAAGTTCGAATCTCACCAGGCTCAAGATTGACTCAGCCTTCCATCCTTTCTAAGGTAGGTAAATTGAGGACCCAGTTTGTGGGGGCAATAAGCTGACTTTGTATAAATATACAAAAGTATGAAGGCTATTGCTTAACGCATTGTAAGCCGCCCTGAGTCTCTGGAGAAGGGCGGCATATAAATCAAATTTTAAAAAAAATTGCAGCCCCGGGCTTGACCTTGCTGACAGCACCAGGGGCGGGCTAGCTGACCAGGCTGCCGCAGCTGGACTTCAGCCATGGCAGGGTGGAAATGATAGGGTGGGCCAGCTAAGGATCACTCTGGGAGGTTAGAACTGGCACACCTGTCTCATTCCCTTGATGCTCATCTGGTCGAACCTCTCCCACAGGTTCTCTACCGTCTGGCCAGGGAGGGCCATCAGGTATCATCATTCCCCTGATTCATCCAACTCGATGGGTCTCCTCGCCCTCCAGCATGGAGTGAGAGCAATCAAGTCCTGTGTGGATGTCAACAGGAATCCCACTCCAAATCCCTAGGCTGAGGCCTTGTGTCTGAGGTCCTCCTCGGCTCAGTACAGGTCTCTGGTGCCTCCTTCTGGACCTTCAGCTGGATCCCCTCTGAGAGTGCAGCCTCCTCAAGTGGGATCGTGGTTTGTTGGCTCTCAGTAGAGACCGGACTGGCACTGTTGGGCCCCTCTCGCTCCTTCACCATCTTCTTGATCTTCCCTGATTCTTCTCTGCCCCCTTGAAAGCTGGGCAGCTGGGGCTCAGGACCCTGGAGAATGGCTCCAGATTGAGCTATTTCCCCCTCATCCTCCCCCTCATATTATGTGGCAATTATAAAGCAGTACAAGATGGCTTCAGCCAGGTTCAATTCAGAGTTGACACTAAGGTTTATGTACAGGGTCATTTTTTAAAGAAGTTGTTTGTTTCATTATTATATTCAATTTGGATATAGTCTTCTTGTTTAAATTGGACTTTCTCATTTTGTAGGTTGAGTTTTAGAATTGCTAGAGTTTCCTCTAGACCAGGGCTGTCAAACTCCTGGCCTGCGGGCCGGATGCATTACATGCTGGCCATGCCCACACTCAGTTTAGTGAAAGGGAAAAAAGTCCTGATATGTCATGTGACATATCATGTCATGTGCCATGACATGAGTTTGACACCCTTGCTTTAGACCCTTTACTTTCTCTTCCAGTACAGATAGTCCTTGACTAATGACCACAATTGAGCCCAAAATTTATGTTGTTAAGTGAGACATTTGTTAAGTGAGTTTTGCCCCATTTTACGACCTTTCTAGCCACAGTTGTTAAGTGTACCATTGTGGTTGTTAAGTTAGTAACACAGTTGTTAAGTGAATCTGGCTTCCCCATTGATTTTGCTCATCAAAAATTTGCAAAAGCTGTTCACATGACCCCAGGACATTGCAACCATCATAAATATGAATGCCAAGATCCAAATTTTGATCACATGACCATAGGGGTACTGCAACGGTCCTAAGTGTTAAAAATGGTCATAAGTCACTTTTATTCAGTCCTGTTGTAACTTTGGTCACTTAATGAACTGTTGTAAGTCGAGGACTACCTGCAATTCATTTAGTTTACATTTGGTACATGTGTAATTTGGGTCTTGTATGGATATAAGTATATACATAGAATGTATGTTATAAATGACAACAGTGTAGTCTCTTTTTTCATGACTATGTTTCTTTTTGCTAGCTCATTTAAGGATTAAAATTTGTAAAGGTTATAAATGTTCAAAATGTAAAAGATTTAATCACAGATTTAGAAGAAAATCTAATTTAAAAATTTTAAATTCTAAAAGTTCATTAAAAAAAATATAACAATATGTAAAATGTGCATTTTGTTATACACTTCTTTTTGCAGGAAGTCTCTGGCTGCTTTCTAGGATACAAAGATAAAATCCCAGTTCTTTCTGAGAAAAAATTTCATTTTTTTGTTCCAGCATGCAGGACAGAAGTTGTGAGCAGCCTATCCCTCTCTCTGTAATTATGAAAGAGCCTCATCCTTTTGAGAAAAGCACTTATGTTGGAAACTATGAAAACAATTCTGAGGATTCATCATGTTATGAACTCTTTTATGATTCCCTATCAGATATACAAGATGGGGACTTTTCACATGAACTATCTGCCTTTCTCAGTGAAGATGAGATAAACAAAAGCCTTGAACTTGCTCATCAATCCATTAATTCTGTTGAAGAAGAAGTTAAGCAAGAGTATACTTACTTTAACACGTCTCCAAACTCACCAGAAAATGCCTCTTCTGGGCAAGCCAAAGCACATGACAGTTATCCTTCCAAGAGAAATTGCTCAACCAGCTCCACTTCCTTGTGGCCTTCATCTCAAACTCCCATAGAGCAGCAGGATCAGAATGCATATCCTCAAGGAAAAAATGGTATTTTAGATGTTACTGGTAAACAA
Organism: Arizona elegans; assembly: GCA_022577455.1. NCBI lineage: Eukaryota > Metazoa > Chordata > Lepidosauria > Squamata > Colubridae > Arizona > Arizona elegans. Next base: position 53,917,288 of record JAKOOJ010000009.1, read on the forward strand.
GCAAGTGCGTTTCCCCTACTGCCTCCAAGACCTAGCTTTATCCGAACTCTCAAAAATGCTGAAAGGTTTAGTTTAAATGGTCAAAAGGTGAGCCCTAAATCTAAATCAGTTTTGACCAATAATGTCCCCTTCAAGAATAAGCTATGTGATAAAGCTGCCACTTTGATTGAAGAACTGTCTGCTATTTTTCATGAAGCAGCCAAGATGAGAGTTGAGAGTCCAAATAGAAACTCTTCGTCTCCAGATAGTGGATATCTTTCTCAAAGCAAGCAATTAGCTTTGTTAAATTCTTTAAAGAATTCAGTACTTGAAACAAGTTTAGAAATCACACCAAAAAATGAGATCCCAGAAGTCACTCAGGTTAAAGAATGTGTGCGCCAAAGAAAAGAAGACTCTCAGATTGGTGAGACTGTCTCTCAAAATGAAGTTGCAAAAGGAAGTCTGAATCAATTATCTCCCCCTCGATTTATCCAGAGACTCAGAAGTCAAGAAATTCTTGAAGGAAGCAAGGTTCTACTTCAGTGCAGGGTGGCTGGAAACCCAGTACCTCAGATCAGGTAAGTTTTGAGTATTCATCTTAGAGTAAATATTCATTGATATACCTTTTGTATGATCTTCTACTTCCTTTCACTTGACGCTTTCCATCTGGCACATCTATCAGTGGATCAGTAAGAAAAAAAGCACATACACTCAACAGTTTCATATTCCATTCTGCCAGTTAGCTTAAATTCAGTTTTGCCTCCTAGGAGAAAGGAAAAAGTATCCACCTGTGTTGTTGTTGTTGTTGTTGTTGTTAAAGTGGTTTCCTAATGAAATAATTAAAAAAAAGATTCAGCATTTCAACAACCCATGATAGGAAAACAGACAACCTAGTAATTCAGGATGAAATGGCTGTGGAGTATTGTGACTATTGCCTGGAGGAGATGGGATGTTTCTACCACAGCACCCAATAGCCAATTGGAGCAGATTCATTTGCATATGATGAATATGTTGAACAGACAGACCACAGGGTACCGTTTATTTTGGCAGAGCGAAGAACTTATTTTGGATATGGAGCAAGACAGTATAAACTTTGCAATGTATGGGTGACAGTTTGAGAGTGCCATTGTTATTCCAGTTCTCATGAAATGGTGAAAAGACTGTGCTTGTAATGAGGCAAGCAGGATGGCAGATGAGCTTACCTGAACCTTATTGCAATTACAGTATACTGTTGTTGGAAGAAATCAGGCTCGCTTACCCAGTTGGGAGAGCAAAAGTTGTCACAATCAAATGAAGCTGCGAAGCCAGTTGCTGAAAGGGAGGTCTTTATTTGGGGTTCAGGCAGATTAACAGAATTGGAAGGGACCTTATAGGTCATCTAGTCCAACCCTCCCCTCCCCTGCCCCGCTCAAGCAGGAGACCTACACTATTTCTCACAAATGGCAGTCCAGTCTTTTCTTGAAAGTCTCAAGTGATGAAGCTCCCACAACTTCCGAAAGCAAGCTGTTCCATGGGTTGATTGTTCTCTCTGTCAGAAAGTTCTTCCTCATTTTTAGGTTGAATCTTTCCTTGATCAGTTTCCATCCATTATTCCTTGTCTAGCCTTCAGGTGCTTTGGAAAACAGCTTGACCCCTCCTCTCTGTGGCAGCCCCTCAAGTATTGGAAGATGGTTATCATGTCTCCCCTGGTCCTTCTCTTCACTAGATTAGCCATGCCCAGTTCCTGCAACCATTCTTCATATGTTTTAGCCTCCAGGACTTTATAAAGTGGTATTAACACCTCACTTGAACTTGATTGCATCCCTCTGTTAATGCAGTTTAAGATTGCATTGGCTTTTTTGTCTGCCACTGCACACTGCTGGCTCATATTTAACTGGTTGTCTACTAAGACTCCAAGCTCCCTCTCACAGTCACTGCTATTAAGCCTGGTTTTCCCCAGTTTATGTGTGTGCTTTTGGTTTTTCTTACCTAAGTGTAGGATTTTACTTTTCTCTACACTGAATTTCATTTTGTTAGATAGGGCCCAGTGTTCAAGTCTGTCAAGATCCATCAGGATTTTGAGCCTATCTTCTAGGGTGTTAGCCAGGGGTGAAATCCAGCAGGTTCTGGAGCAGAAATTTTGAGCAGTTTGGAGAACTGATAGCGTAAATTTTGAGTAGTTCGGAGAACCAGCAAATACCACCACTGACTAGCCCCAGAGTGGGGAGGGAATGTGTTAGATCAGGCGCAGGGAAAGAAGATGCGACCAGCGTTGGTCCATTCAGCACTTTATTTCATACAGAATAAGACTGGCGGCTGCGCTGCCGGAGCTCTCCTTTTAAGCGCTCCGGCAAGTCGCACCGCCCAGAGACAGCATTTCAAATTTCCCGCTGGTGGATTAGCCAATCCCCAGCGGATGTCCTTATAAGGACATAACACCACTCCCCTCCTAGTTTGTAGTCTGTCCATCACAGTTAATGAATGTTACGTAGTCGCACAGGTACGCGGGACGTCTGATGGCTCTGTTTGACCTGCGCAGTCCCATTTGAGCTTTGCCGCCTACTAGAGCAGGCGGAGCTCCTGTTTCCTCCAGTTCCCGCCTTGGAACTAACCAGGGGTCGGCTGTCAAGTGTGCGGGCCCTGTCCCAGCACCTCTGGCTGGGTCTCGCACTTCATGTTGCTGGTGACGCTGGTCTTCTCCCTGTCCTGGGTGTCGGGTGCCTCACAGCTGGCCATTGCCACTGGTCGGTGGGGAATGGCTGAAATCCGGTAAGACCCTGGTTTTTCCTCTTGGCTTGGTGGCTTGCGAGGTGGAGGGGTCTGGTTGGGTTCCCGGCTCCCGTTGCTGTTGTTGTTGTTGTTGTTGCTGTTGTTGTTGTTGTTGTTGCTGGTCGTCTCCGCTGGCGGGTCATCCTTCCCCCTTTCAGGGCTGTCACAGGCCCCCCTCGCCGGGATGGTGTAGGCCTCCCTCGCCTGGGTGATGGTGACTGCCTTCACCGAGGCGTTGTTGGTCTGCCTCAAGGCGGTGGCAGAGGTCTCCCTCGCCGGGGTGGCGCAGGTCGACCTCGCTGGAGCATTTCGAGCCTCCCCTCTCCTGATGTCCCCGGTCTACTGCCGTGTGGTGGTGGAGGTCTCCCTCGCCGGGGTGGCGTAGGCCAGTCTTGCCGGGGGGTTGCAGGTCTCCCTTCTGTGGTCGTCCCCAGTCTACTCCCTTGTAGCGGAGAAGGTCTCCCTTCCCGGGCGGGTGAATGCTGGCCTCGCTGGGATGTTGCGGTTCTTCCCCCTCAGGATATCACTGGTCTACCCCCGTGGAACGCCGATGGCCTGCTTTGCTGGGGTGTTGTAGGCCTACCTCGTCGGGATGTTGTAGGCCTACCTCGTCCGGGTGTTGCAGGCCTATCTCGACAGGGTGTTGCAGGCCTACCTCGTCAGGGTGTTGCAGGCCTACCTCGTCGGGGTGTTGCAGGCCTACCTCGTCGGGTTGGTTCTGTCCTACTTCCCTCCACCTTTTCCGGAGCTGGTCGATGTGACGTCTACAGACCTGTCCATCTTCCAGCTCCACTCTGTAGGACTTCGGGCCAGTTATGCTCTCTAACTTCCCCTTCAGCCATTTTGGAGACCCATGGAAATTCAATGCAAATACCGGGTCTCCTATGGTGAAGGCGCGAAGCGGGCGGCTGGCATTTGGTTGCACCTCCAGGTTGTACTGGGGGTGCAGTCAATCCAGAAGTGAACTTAGCCTTCTGCCCATCAACAGCTCCGCTGGGCTCTTGTGAGTGGTGGCATGTGGCGTGATGTGCTGGGTGAGGAGGAACTGGTCTATTCTCTCTTGCCAGTTGGCCGTGCCCATCTTGGTGAGTGCTTCCTTGGTGAGCCTCACCATTCTTTCTACCTGCCCGATACCAGCCGGTCTGTAGGGTGCCGTCAGGGCATGATGCATGCCCAGGACTGCCAGGAATGTTTCCATGGGCTTGGACGTAAACTAGGGCCCATTGTCGGAAACTAGCACATCCAGTAGCCCATGGGTTGCGAAAAGCCTCCGGAGCGCCCTGGTTGTTGCTTGTGGTTGATGCCATGGGAACTACCTCCAGCCACTTCAAGAACTCATCCACAACTATCAGGAGGTACTTCCCTTGCATCGGACCCGCGAAGTCAATATGGATTCTTGACCAGGGGTTGCTGGGCGTCTCCCACTCTGACGGCTGGGCATGGGGAGGCGCGGTCATACCTCCTGGCACAGGTTGCATCTGGAGACCCATTCTTCGATGTCTTTATCCAGGGTTGGCCACCAGACGTAACTTCGTGCCAGCCCCTTCATCCTTAGTATGCCTGGGTGCCCGTTGTGGAGGGTTTCCAGTGTCTTCCATTGCAGGGCATTGGGTATCACCACTCTGTCACCCCAGAGGAGGAAGCCCTTCATAGTGGATAGCTCTTGCTGCTTCCTGGTGAATGGGCTGAAGATTTCTGCTGTCTTTCCTGTGGGCCAGCCCCGCAGAACCCATGATGTCACTTGTTTGAGGGTTTTGTCCTTCTGGGTATGGGCTGCCACGTCCGCGGAGGTTATTGGGCAGGCTTGGTCGTGGTCTATGTGGAAGAGCCCGAGTGTGGGGGCTGGGTCTTCCACCGGCTCTTTGGAAGGGCATCTGCTCAGGGCATCCGCATTTCCTATGGTTTTGCTGGGTCTATGGATCAGTCTGTATGAGTACCCGGCTAGGAAAATTGCCCATCGCGTCATCCTGGGGGACATGTAAGTTGGTGTCGGTTTATCTCCCACAAGTAGACCTAGCAGCGGCTTGTGATCCGTGATGATGATGAACCTCCTGCCATATAGATATTCATGGAAGGGCTTGATGCCCGTGATGAAGGCCAAGGCTTCCTTGTCCAGCTGGCTGTAATTGCGTTCAGCGCTGGACATTGTTTTAGAAAAATAAGCGATGGGTGCTTCTGTGCCATTTGGAAGTTCATGGCTGAGCACCGCACTGACTCCATAGGGTGAGGCGTCGCAAATCAACATCAGGGGAAGCGTCTCGTGGTATTGGATGAGCACGTTGTGTGAAGAGAGCAGTCCTTTGATGGCTTTAAATGCTGCTTCCTATTCCTCCTCCCATTTCCAGGGTACTGCTTTCCCCAATAGGCGATGGAGTGGCTCAGCAGTCGTGGTTTTCTGCTTTAGGAAATCACTATAAAAATTCAGTAATCCTAAGAAAGCCTGAAGCTCTGCTTTGTTTTTGGGGCTTGGAACTTCATGAATGGCTTTGACCTTGTTTTTGGTGGGGTGGATGCCCGTGCCATCAATGAGATAGCCCAGGAACTCGACCTCCTGGACTCCAATGATGCACTTATCTCTCCTGACTCTTCGCCTTGAACCACTGCAGGACAAGCCTGAGTCGCTCAATTAGTTGGGTTTTGGAGTGCCCGGAGATTAAGACATCATCAAAGGAGGTCACCACCCCTGGAATGCCTTGGAGAAGGCGTTCCATCATAGATTGGAAGATGCCTGGGGCTGCGCTGACTCCGAATTGGAGGCGGTTGCATTTAAATACGCCCCTATGGGTGACAATTGTTTGATCCTCTGTTGTTTTTTCATCCACTGGCAGTTGCTGGTAAGCCTGGGCCAGGTCCAGTTTTGCGAATATTGACCCACTCCCAAGTGAATGCAGCAGATGTTGCACCACTGGAACTGGGTATGCGCTCTGCTGTAATGCCTTATTAATTGAACATTTATAGTCAGCGCAGATGCGCACAGATCCAACATGCTTCATTGGGGTCACAATGGAGGTCTCCCATGTTGCATGATCGATTGGTTCCAAAATGCCCTGGGCAATTAATTTGTCCAGTTGGGCATCTACTTTGGGCCATAAGGCGAATGGAACCCTGCGAGGCTTGAGCCTAATTGGTGTAATTGACTTATCTAAATTGAAGGAAATGGGTTTCCCCAAATATTTACCCAGCTTATCATCGAAGATTTCCTTGAACTCTTCGATGAGTTTGTCGAGTTCGTCCTGACGGATTTGGTGAATCCCTCCAATTGAGAGCCCTAATGGCTTGAACCACTCCACTCCCAAAAGGTTCGGGCAGCTGTGCTTGACGATGGTGATGGGGATGTCTCCATGGAAGTTTTGATAGGTGACCAGGAGTGAGGTTCTTCCAAGGACTCCAATTGGGTTTCCCCCGAAGTCAATCAGTCTTGACCATAGGGGTTTCAGGTCCTTTTTACTGAAGCCCGGTTTTAACACTTCAGCTGATGCCAGTCCATGATGGAGTAGATTGATCCCGAATCTACTTCCATGGAGCATGGTGTCCCTTCCACGTGCACCATCACATGGTACTTGGTGGCGCTGTTGTCGTCGGTATGGGCAATGGTGGTCTGATGGACTGTCCCGCTCCTGGGAAACTCTTCTTCCCCGCGTCTGGGTTGAAAAGAGGACTGTCTAGATGACCTCTGGTTATCTTTGCTATTTTTGTGATTCTGGTGCTTGGGCGGTTCTGGGGCTGGATCTGCAGCCCTGCAGGGTTCAGCGATGTGACCCCTTTTCAGGCAACGTCTGCAGGTCGCATCTCTCCACCGGCAATTGGCCCTCACGTGGTCTCCTCTGCAGCTGCCACAGCCCTCCCCTGGTTGCCATTTTGAATGGTTTCCCGCCTTGGGGGCCTGGAGACCTTGTGGATGGCCATTTCCTCTTTGGACTCAGATCCAGCAGTGGAGTCGTCGGTGGAGCTTTGGAAAGCTTTTTGGATTTTATGGACTGCTTTGCCTTTCATCATTGCGGCCGCCGCTTTCTCTGAGGTTTCCGCAGCCGTGGCTTCTTTGACATAGTCCTTGAGTGTAATTCTTTTTCTGCTCAAGAACTTCTTCTGGACTGCCATGTCCCTCATTCCAAACACGATGCGGTCTCTGAGGGCATTCTCCACGTTGTCGAGTTCGCAGTTGGCTGCGATTTGGCACAGGGCTGCCAGAAACTCCTTGATGGACTCTCCTTCCAGTTGGTTCCTCTGCTGGAAGGTGAAGCGGTTGGCGATCGGGGTTCCAGTCGGGGCATAGTGCTCTTGTAGCACCTCTTGGAGGTCAGTCCATGACATCTCCTCGATGTCTCTTGTGGCCATGAGGTCGATGACCATTTCCAGGACTTCAGAGCCGCAGTGGGCCAGGAAAAGGGCTCGCTTGCGGTCATCTGTGAGACCTTGAAAGTTATTACCCCTCAGGAATTGTGGGAACCGGATCATGTACAATCTCCATTTCTCCTTTCCGGGGTTGAAGGCGGCAAGTGAGACTAGCGGGGCTTGCGGCATTGCCATGCTTCTCGGTGGCTTCTGTTCAGTGACTTCAGCTCAGATGTTTCTTGTTGGTGTGCCATGAGGTTCGTCGCTGTGGTTCTTTGTGTCCTTCGTCGCCAGTGTTAGATCAGGCACAGGGAAAGAAGACACGACCAGCGTTGGTCCATTCAGCACTTTATTTCGTACAGAATAAGACTGGCGGCTGCACTGCCGGAGCTCTCCTTTTAAGCGCTCCAGCAAGTTGCACCACCCAGAGACAGCATTTCGAATTTCCCGCCGGTGGATTAGCCAATCCCCAGCGGATGTCCTTATAAGAAATGAAGATTTTGCAATATCCTTTCCCTGCCATGCCCACCAAGCCACACCATGCCCACCAAGCCACGCCCACAGAACCAGTAGTAAAAAAAAAATGGATTTCACCACTGATGTTAGCTATTCCTGCCAGCTTAGTATCATGTGCAAATTTGGTGAGTTCCCCTTCTATTCCCTCATCTAAGTCATTTATGAAGATATTGAAGAGTACTGGGCCTAATATGGAACCTTGTGGCACCTCACTGCTTACACTCTACATTTAAACGTAAATGTAAACCCATTAAAGACTACTCATTGAGTACGGTTTGTCAGCCACTTGCGAATCCATTTGATGGTGAAGCTATCTATCCCACTTTTTCTAGCTTACGAAGAAGTAGGTTGTGGTCTACTTTATTGAATGCCTTGCTGAAGTCTAAGTATATTATATCGACAGTATTTCATTGGTCTACTAATTTAGTCACTATGTTGAATGAAATAAGACTGGTTTGGCATGATCTGTTTTTAACAGATAACTGCAAGTTATTACTTTACTCATTTCTAGGTGTTGGCAGATCTGTTTTTTTATTATCTTTTCCAGTATCTTCCCCGATATTGATGTCAGGCTGATTGGTCTGTAGTTTCCTGGGTCTGATTTTTCTTCCTTTTTTGAAGATGGGAACCACATCAGCTCTTTTCCAGTCCTCTGGTAGTTCCCTGGTGTTCCAGGATTTTTGAAAGATGTGGTGCAGTGGTTCTGAGATGACATCTGCCAGCTCCTTTAGAATTCTGGGCTGTAATCCATCAGGTCCTGGTGATTTGTATTCATCAAGATCAGACAGGTGTTCTCTTACTATTTTTTTTGCTTATTTTAACTTTTATTTCCAGTCTGTTTTTTACAGTTATGTTTCTGGTAGATTAGGCTATAGTTTCTTTTTGCATGAAGACAGATGAAAAGAATGAGTTAAGCAGCTCTGCTTTCTCTCTGTTGCCTGTTACTTCCTTGCCATCTCTCTTTAGTGGACTGACTGTTTCCTTGATTTTTTTCTTGTTATTTATGTCAGGTTTCGGTGCTATCTTAAATAAGCTTAATTTTCAAGCGCAAAACTTCTAATGAATCATTTTTATTTAAGAACAGAAATAAAACCGACATTCCTGACTCTAATTGCTGCCAAACTGGCTCCTCCTTCCAACCCCCTCCTCTTCCGCTCTCCAACCCAATATCCCATTGGCCATCATGCAGATCCATCTCTACGTCCCGACACGTTCTTTTCACAGGAATGTGGCCCCCACCCTCGTCTCCCAGGAAACCCTATCTGTTGCATACAGAAAACTAGGTAAAAGTTCACCTCAGCAATAAATCAACGCCTCTGGTCTTTGCTTCATCTCGTTCATGTCAGAACTGGAAGAGAGCCTAATTTGGAACGCTGACATCCGGCCCCTCTCCCTTCACTTCTGCGACATCACCTATCCCATAGGGAAAAAAACACAACAAGATAAATCTCATTAGCCCCTCCTTGGCTGTGCACCCCCCCTCCCGGCTTCCCCAGGTGGTCTGCATGGAATTTTGCTATAAGGCGGTCTGCTTGGATGTTTGCGCTCTTCACCCAGGAAGCCTCTGACAACGGGTAGCCCTTCCATTTAATTAGGTACTGGAGGCGCCCCCTGTGCCATCTTGAATTAAGAATCCGCTGCACTTCGTAGTGTGTTTGGCCCCCAACAACCAAGGGTCCAGGGGGTTCACGTGGCGATGGCCTTAAAGTAGACCCCACTACAGGTTTTAGAAGGCTACTGTGAAAAACGGGGTGAATTTTCCCCAAAAGCCGTGGCAACTGCAATTGCACTGTAACGGGGTTGATTATTTTTATTATAGGAAATGGTCCTATAAATTTTGGGCCCAATTTCCTGCTCGGGAGTCTACGTCTCAAGTACTTGGTGGAAAGGTAAACTTTCTCTCCCAGCTGAAATGGTCTTTGGGGAGTTCGGTGCTTGTCTGCTTGTTCCTTATAAGATTGAGCCGCCTTTGCCAGCGCCCTCTTAACATTCTCCCAAGTTTGTCTCAACGTTGCCATCCAGTCGGTCAAACTAACTGAGGAAGGGGGCTCCCTCGGATATTCTGGCATGGGGACAAAATCCATGCCACTCATTATTTTGAACGGGGTTAGCCCCGTGGTGCTGTGGACAGCATTGTTATATGCAACCTCCGCAAAAGATAGGAGGTCTGCCCAATTGGACTGCTGGTAGTCGACATAGCATCTTAAATACTGTTCTATCATAGCGTTCAGTCTTTCTGCCCCCCCCCCCATTGGTGCTTGGGTGAAATGCTGAGCTGAGCCCTTGGGATGAACCTATAGATCGTAGAAACTCCCTCCAGAACTTTGCTGTGAACTGGACCCCTCTGTCGGAGATGATTCTCCTGGGGACTCCATGTAGGCGATAAATGTGTTTCAGGAACAGTTTGGATAACTGACGGGCTGAAGGCAGTCCACTACAAGGAATGAAGTGTGCCTGTTTGGAGAATAAGTCTATTACAGTCCAGATCACTGTATTTCCACTGCTCCTCGGTAGGTCAACTATAAAGTCCATTGCAATCTCCTCCCATGGTCTTGTTGGCTCAGCTACTGGTTGCAACAATCCAGGCGGGCACCCTGGTCTTGTTTTCATCGTGGCACAAGTGATGCAGCTCTTTACATAACTGTCTACGTCCTTCCTCATGTGTGGCCACCAGAACTGCCTCCGTACTAGGTGCAGAGTCTTTAGGAACCCGAAGTGTCCTGCTGGTTTAACGTCATGGCTCCTCTTGAGAATCAGGATGCGTAAGCTCTGTGGGACATAGAGCTTTGACCCCCTCCATGTTAGTTCATCTCTTTTTGTCAAGAGATGTTGATTGTCCCGATACCAGGGGTCTGTCAGCGTTTCATTTTTTAATTTTGCAGTTAAGTCACTTGCAAGTTGGCCTTGCTGGTCACGTCGTTGCCGTCTGGTGATCACTTGGGCCGCAGCTTGGGTGGAGGGGATGATGGCATTCACTACCTGCTCCCGCTCACTGTTGTATTGAGGCATTCAGGAGAGGGCGTCAGCCAGGAAATTTCTCCCTCCTGGGATGTGCTTAAGCTCGAAATAAAACCGACATTCCTGACTCTAATTGCTGCCAAACTGGCTCCTCCTTCCAACCCCCTCCTCTTCCGCTCTCCAACCCAATGTCCCATTGGCCATCATGCAGATCCATCTCTATGTCCCGGCACGTTCTTTTCACAGGAATGTGGCCCCCACCCTCGTCTCCCAGGAAACCCTATCTGTTGCATACAGAAAACTAGGTAAAAGTTCATCTCAGCAATAAATCAACGCCTCTGGTCTTTGCTTCATCTCGTTCATGTCAGAACTGGAAGAGAGCCTAATTTGGAACGCTGACAATTTATATGTTGGAAGAAACTTGTTTTGTTATCTTTGACTTTTGTTGCAAGTCTTTGTTCATTCTGAGCCTTTGCTTTCCTGACTTCGTCTTTGCAGATTCTGGCTGTATGCTGATATCCTGCCTTAGTTATGTGTCCTGCTTTCCATTTTTTGTACTTGTCCTTTTTGTCTTTCAATTTGTCAAATAGATCTTTGTGCAGCCATGCTAGTTTCTTCTTGGATTTCTTGTTTTTCTTTCTCATTGGTATTGTGCTGGTCTCGGCTTTTATGATCATATTTTTCAGAGTTTCCCAAGATTCTTGAGTTGTTTTCCCCTTTAGGATTTTCATCCAAGGAATCTTTCCCAAGTTCTCTCTGAGCTTATTAAAATCAGCTCTTTTAAAATCTAAGACTCTGGTATCATTTTGTTCTACTGTTTGTGTTATGTTGAATTCTAGTATGACATGGTCACTCTCACCCAAGGTTCCTGCAGTTTAAACTCCCTCTATCACTTTTTCTCTGTTTGTAAGTATTAAGTCCAGTATGGCTGTCCCTCTAGTTCCCTCCTCTACCTTTTTGGACAACAAAGTTGTCAGCTAGGTTGGTCAGGAACCTATTTGATTTTTCACTTGGTGCAGAATTAGTTTTCCAATTGATATCAGGATAATTTAAGTCCCTCATTACTATTGTAGTGTGTTTCCTACATATGTTTGTTATTTGGTTGGCAAAAAGAATATCTATTTTTTCCTGCTTGATTGGATGGCCTATAGTATACACCTATGGCCATGTCATTCTTTTTGTCTTTTATGTTGACCCATATGCATTCTAGGAGGTTTTCGTCTTTGGTTTCATGCAATTCTATAGGAATATAGTGGTCCTTTTCATACAGTGCAACTCCACCTCCTCTTTTATGGGGTCTGGTTTTTTTGAAGACTTTGTATCCTTCTATCAGTATGTTCCAGTTGCGGATTTCGTCCCACCAAGTTTCTGTTATTCCAACTATATCATATCTACCTTCATGTATTAATAGTTCAAGTTCACCCTGTTTGTTCCCCAGACTTTGTGCATTTGTATATAGGCACTTGAGGTTTTTATGCCTGGGTATGCTTTCTGTTTCTCCTATTTGGTATTTGAGTTTGTCTTTCTTCCCATCCCTCCTTACTTCATTATTTGCCTTGCTTTCTAGGGGTTTTTGCTTGGAATTAGGTCCTGAAGATCCTAAAGACTGGTCACCCTTCCCCCTCAATTTTAGTTTAAAGTCCACCTGATAAATTGAGCCAGTCATTTTCCAAAAACATTCTTCCCAGTCTGTGAGGTGCAACCAATCCCTTGCCAAAAGCCTATCTTGGAGGTAGTACAGACCATGATCCAGGAATCCAAAATTTTTTTTGGCGACACCAACCCTTTAGCTAGTGGCTCACTCCTAGAATTCTTTGTTCTCTTGCCAGATGCTGTCCTTTCGTTGGCAGTACAGATGAAAAAACTACTTGTGTACCTAAGTCCTTGACTTTCTTCCCTAGCTGCTCATAATCATTCAATATTGTTTTCAAGTCCTTTTTTGTGTCATTTGTCCCTACATGTAGTAGTAGAAAGGGATAATAGTCTTTTGGTTTTATTATTTTGGTTAGGTTCTCAAGCCACATATTTGATTTTAGCTCCAGAGAGACAACATACCTCTCTGGATTGACTGTCTGGTCTACAGACAGCAGGTTCTGTTCCCTTGAGAATTGAATCTCCTATCACCAACACTCGCCTTTTTTTCCTAGGGAGGTTTGTGCTGTTTTTCTATCTATCACATTTGGTGGTGCTACTTTTTTAGGGACATTTGATGGTGCTTCTTCTCTATGTGTCTGCATGTTTTCTTCTAGTGAGAGTCCATGATATCGATTGCTTAGCACCAGTGGGGTTGCTTCAGAGTGGGTTGGTTAGGACAGGGGTTTTGTACTAGGTTTGTGTTTTTTTCTATGAGTGACATGTTTCCATCTGTCTTTTTTGTCTAAGGGGTCAACTCTTTTAGAAGTTGTTTGGTCATTATTATGTTCAATTTGGGCATATTCTTCTTGCAAGATTTGGGGTTTCTCATTTTGTAGGTCGAGTTTCAGAGTGGTTAGAGTTTCCTCTAGACCCTTTACTTTTTCTTCTAGTAACTTGATTAATTTACATTTGGTACATATGTAGTTTGTGTATTCTATGGTTCAGAAATGATACAGGCAGCAACGCTCGTTACTTGGACAGCTGACAAAGTAACCTGATGAGTGCATGGATTTTTATATAATTATAGAGCTTTGAAATATTTTGGGTTGTAAAATGTTTCTTGAATATGTGTGTGAAAATGTGTCAGATTGTCGCTGTCTTTTGTATTGTGGCTAAGGTATTATGCCCTGTCTTTGAAGTCAGATGGGAATATAAATTTAAAAGAGTCTTTTATCTTTCTGTTTTAATCTGCTTTGTAAAAGACTGTGGCTATCAGAAGTTTGTTTGTGGATTTGGATAGTCAGTTTCCTGAATGAAAACAAAGTATTCATTGTCGCTAGAGGTATGAATAATGTCTGCAGCTGTTTAGTCCTACTGCTGATAGAGAGGGACCAGACATGAGTTGTTTCTTATTTTAGGAAAGTTTTCCTCTTTGATAAAGACATCTTTCTATTGTTAATTTTTTGAAGGGTAAATTCTTTGGGGAGGGAGTGCCTCCTTACACTGTATTTACCAGACAGGAAGAAAATCCGGACACTCGGCTACATTACCATATTTTAAGTTGGGGTGTCAAACTCAAGGCCCACAGGCCGAATCCAGCCTGCGGGATACTTAGATCTGGCCTTGGAAACATGAAGGACCAGCCTGTGGTGCCTCTGCCAGAAAAAACAGAGCTCAGGAGGGCCACAGGCGGCCCTCCTGAGCTCCGTTTTTGCTGGCAGAGGGTTGCAGAAGGCCGTTGCAGCCAAAAACGGAGCTCAGGAGCCTGTTATCACTGGCAGAGCGCCCGGGCCACCTGCCCACCTCTCCCTACCTGCCTGAGGCCAAACACAACCCTGATGCAGCCATCAATGAAATCGAGTTTGACACTCCTGTTTTAAGAGAATCTAAAATAACCCTTTCATTTTAAATCTAAATTTGATAAATAAAGAGGATTCTTTTCAGGTGCATCTAGTGTTGTTATAGGATATTTGATATAGTCCATTTATCTGAATTATCTGTGTTAACAGGAATACAATGCCAAAATCATCTTGTCCTCTGATTGTGTGTACACACACACACACAGGCTGACAGAGAGAAAGTGTGTGTGAGTGATAGGGTCAGAATCTCATTTATTATGAATATTTCTTAAACACTGGCACAAAATAAATCAATGGTTTGTCACCCATCACCCTTTCTAGCTAATCTCTTTTACCATTTCAGATCTTTCCTGATGTTTGGTTTTAATTAACTTTAAGCTAGAAGTTCTGATTCAAGAAGCATTGCTTTATTGAAAGGATCCACAGTCATTGATGCATTGCCAAATATTATTAGATGTAATGCCATTTCTTCTGCAACAATAAGCAACAAGTGGCACTGCTTGGGTGACTGTGAACCTTTTTCTCTTGTCACTAATTTTATCTTACTTACTATTTTACCCTATAATGTCTTTTGTTACGACGAACAGCTTTTAAAATCTCAGAAAATTGCACAAAGGAAAATCTTCCCATATAATAATACCGATTGTTTTTTTTTAAAGTTTTTTATTATTTTTTTAAAACATAAACATAAAACACATTTTTTCAAAACAAAGCTTTTGATCCGGTCACAAATTAATACAAATCTTACTTTTCAATTAACACAGGTTAATATTTTACTCAGTTATTTCTCTCAATTTTATCTATTTAACTATGGCATTATCCCCAAAAACCCATTACTTAAATCTTAAATCCTAATCAATTATAATTCCATTTTTCTCTTTCATTTGCTTAGATGGATATATTTTAACAATATAAATCATCACAATTATTATAAACATTCATAAAGTAATTAATTCCAACATAATCATTTTATTTTTACTAATGAACTCAACATTTATAGTCTTTATTTCTGTTATTAAACCTAATTTATTCATTTCATTTTAACTATTAATCTCAACGTAGTCCTCCTTATTTGGCTATCCCACCTCATTTTATTTTGCTATAAAACCCAACATCTTTATCTTCATCTTTATTGTTAAACCAATCATTTTTATTTCCTGGCTGTTAAACACAGCATAACCATTTTATTTTTGGCTGTTAAACACAGCATACTCATTTTTGTTTTATGGCCGTTACACAGCATAACCATTTTTGTTTGGCTGTTGAGACACAGCATGCTCATTTTGGTTTTTGGCCGTAACACAGCATATCCTTTTATGTTTTGGCTGTTACACAGCATATCCATTTTGTTTGGCTGTTAAACACAGCATAGTCATTTTTGTTTTCTGGCTGTTATACAGCTTATCTATTTTTATTTTTTGGCAGTTAAACACAGCATAATCATACTTGGTTTAACTATCCCTACTTAATCCTTTCTTTGTTGTTTCCATCCATCTATACATTGCTTATTTTCAGTTAATCATATTTATCCTTATCCTTTTTCATAACAATTTAACATTGAGACATGTTCTTGCTTAAAATATACCTTTAAATATATTTATAAATTCCTTTTAACATTTTAAATTAACCATATTTATCTTTATCCTTTTTCATACCAATTTAACATTAACACATAATTCTTGCTTCAAACATACCTTTAAATATGTTTATAAATTCCTTTTAACATTCTTAATTTCTGTAAAAACCTCCTTTTTATTACTACAATCCACCTGTACATTGTTTTATTTTTAATCACATTGTTTCAATCTTCTTTTTTCTTTTTCCAGTTGTGCTTATCTTATTTCTTCATCTCCTCACCTGCAAACATATATTTCCTTCCATTTTCAAAGTTTTCAATTTTGTCCTCCATAAATCATATTATATCTTTTTGTTATTTTTATTCCGGATATAATATATCAAATTTTCTCTTGGGCCTGCGCTTATTCCTTCTTTTATTCCTGCACCAATTTTTTAAGTTATTATTGTTTCAACTATAGGAGTTCCATTATAATTTCCTTTTCTTTTCACAATAATCAAGCTGCCTGCAGACAGGGGAAAAAAAACCTCCTCCACAAGATCCCACGACTTTTATCTGTAGGACTCAAAATTTCCCATAGCAGAAAAGAGTTACAAAGTTCCTTTTTGAACCAGATGGTGTCCCTCTACAATCCACATTTTCCATTAGCCATATGAGTATCCATTTTGTGCTATTATGTAACAATCCAATTTATTTCTTCTTCTTTTAATTTTAAAAGTATCCAATCTTCTTTTTTTAAAATCCAATTCAAATTTTAAAATATCCAGTCTTTGTCCCATATCTCAATATTTAATTCCTTTAGTTCTATTCAAAGCTTAGTTGTTTATCGGGTCTTTGTTTCTTAAAGGTAACATTTTAAACTTTCAGCCCCTTTGTTATTCAGCTGCTATTTTATAGCTAGGGATCTTATTTATTTATTTATTTATTTATTTATTTATTTATTTATTTATTTATTTAAATTTCTATACCGCCCTACTCCCGAAGGACTCAGGGTGGTGAACAGCCACAGGATAAAACACATAAATACAAAATTTAAAATAGAATAAAAACGAATTAAATAATTTGGCTGAACAAATTTAAAATACCCCATAATTTAAAAACAAATTAAAATTTACATTTAAAAAGGGGAGAAGATTTAGGCCAGGCCAGCTTGATGAAATAAAAAAGTCTTAAGCACATGATGGAAGGTGTGCAGATCCGCGGTCCTCTGTATCTGCGGGGGGAACTCGTTCCAGATCGTAGGTGCTCCCACAGAGAAGGCTCTCCCCCTAGGGGCCGCCAGTCGACATTGTTTGACCGATGGCACCCGGAGGAGCCCCTCTTTATGGGAGCGTACTGGCCGGTGGGAGGCTATTGGTGGTAGCAGGCAGTCCCGTAGATAACCAGGTCCTAACCCATGGAGCGCTTTAAAGGTGATAACCAGAACCTTGAAGCGCACTCGGAAGACCACCGGGAGTCAGTGCAGCTCGCGCAGGAGAGGTGTTACATGGGAACTCCACGTCGCTCCCATAACCACCCATGTGGCCACACTCTGCGCCAGTTGGAGCCTCTGAGTGCACCTCAAGGGGAGCCCCATGTAGAGAGCGTTACAATAGTCCAGACGAGAGGTGATGAGGGCATGAGTGACTGTGTATAGAGAGTCCCGATCTAGAAAGGGACGCAACTGGCGGATCAAGCGAACCTGATGAAAAATCCTCCCTGTCACGGCCGTCAAGTGCTCTTCTAAAGACAGCCGTGAATCCAGGAGGACGCCCTTTCCGTGGGGGCCAATGATTCGCCCCCAATAGTCAGCGATGGCACCAGCTGACTATATCGGGATGTCAGAAACCACAGCCACTAGGTCTTGGATGCGTTGAGCCTGAGCCTGTTTCTCCCCATCTAGATCCGTACGGCCTCCAGGCACTGGGGCATCACTTCAAGGGCATTGTTGGGGTGGTCCGGGGTAGAGATGTACAGCTGGGTGTCGTCAGCGTACTGATGGTACTTCACCCTGAAACCACGGATGATCTCGCCCAGCGGCTTTGCATAAATGTTGAACAAAAGGGGCAAGAGGACCGATCCCTGCAGCACCCCACATATGAGGGGCCTCGGGGTTGACCTCTGCCCCCCTGTCAACACAGACTGTGACCAGTCGGAGAGAAAGGAGGAGAACCACCATAGTACGGTGCCTCCCACCTCCAACTCTTCCAACCGGTGCAGCATGATACCATAGTTGATGGTATCAAAAGCCGCTGAGAGATCTAACAGGACCAGGACAGAGGCGCAACCCCTGTCCCGAGCCCCCCAGAGATCATCAACCAACACAACCAATGCCATTTCTGTGCTGTACCCAGACCTGAAACCCGACTGGAACAGATCCAGATACGACGTTTCATCCAGGTACTGGGGAAGCTGTCGCACAACCACACTCTCAACAACCTTCGCCACAAAGTGAAGGTTGGAGACCGGACGATAATTAGCCAACACTGCCGGGTCCAGGGAGGGCTTCTTGAGGAGAGGCCTCATCACCGCCTCCTTCAAGGTGGTGGGGAAGGCACTCTCACCCAATGAAGTATTTATAATCCCCTGAGCCAGCCTCGCGTCACCTCCTGGGAAGCCAGCACTAACCAGGAGGGACACGGGTCCAACAAACATGTGGTCGCATTCAATCTGCCCAGAATCCTGTCCAAGTCATCTGGGGTCACAGAATCAAACTCATCCCAGATAACATTCTCAAGACCTGCCTCCGTCACCCTCGCTGGATCTACCCAGTCGGAGTCCAGACCTTCCTGAATCTGAGTGATTTTGTCATGCAGATACTGAACAAAATCCTCAGCTCTTCCCTCCAAGGGGTCCTCCCGCGCTTCCTGGTGGAGCAGTAGCGGGTCACCCTAAACAGGACGGCCGGGCAATTATCTGATGATGCAATAAGAGCAGCAAAATGAGTACATTTTGCTGCTTTTATCACCACTAGGTAATTCTTAATATGTGATCTTACCAGTGTCTGGTCCGATTCAGAAAGACTAGCCCTCCAACTACTCTCTAGGTGTCTTTTCTGGCGCTTCATCTCCCTCAGCTCCTCAGTGAACCAAGGAGCCAGGTGAAATCGGCTCCAGGTCAGAGGCTGCAGAGGCACGACTCGATCCAGAGCTCCAGGGGCTGCCCTGTCCCAGGCGGCCACTAAGTCTCCAGTCGAGGCATGAGGCCAGATCCTTGGGGATTGGCCCAAGCTCCATCTGGAACCTATCAGGTTCCATCAGGTGCCTGGGGCGGTACCATCTTATCAGTTCCGCCTCCCTGCGGCAGGGTACCGTGATTCGAAGGTCAAGGCAAAGGAGAGAGTGATCCGACCATGACAAGGGCTCGATGACTATGTCCCCTATCTCGAGATCACTCAACCACTGTCCAGAGACAAAAACCAAGTCCAGTGTGTTTCCCCCCGTGTGCGTAGGGCCATGAATTAGCTGGGTCAGGTCCATGGCCATCATGGAAGCCATGAATTCCTGAGCCACCTCAGATGCCTCACCCATGGATGGCAGGTTAAAATCCCCCATGACCATAAGTCTGGGGGTCTCAACCGCCACCACGGCGATAACGTTGAGTAGCTCGGGCGGGCTGCAGCCATTTGGCAGGGAGCCAGGTACTTGATCAGCAAACCCATCTGAACCCCATGGCCCCACTTCACAAGGAGGGACTCACAGCGGTCCGTCTGAGGGACAGTGGTCTCCCTTGGCCTAAGGCCTTCTCTAATAATAACCGCTACTCCCCTGCCCCTCCCTTGTGGCCTCAGCTGATGGAATGCGTGGAAGCCTGGTGGGCACATTTCTACCAGAGGGACCCCTCCCTCCGGGCCTAACCAGGTCTCCGTAATACCCGACAGTCCGCTCCCCCCTCCTGAACAAGATCACAAATGAGTGGGGCTTTATTTACTACAGACCTGGTGTTGCACAACATCAGTCAAAGGCCCAGGCCCTGAGGGTCTGTGCAACCTGGAAAACAAGTGGAGCTTTGGGGGCCAGAGTGCCTTACCGCTCAAAGACAGTGGGTGTGTGCTCCCTTAACATGATATGGCCCCCTGCTCCCACCATATCTACCTCTCCCACTCATAATACCAATGGTGAAAACACAGTCTGGACATGCTCGACCCCCCCATTACCCCCAGATCCCCCCACCCCCTGCAACGCATCATGGCCAGGCCCGACCCTCCCCTTGGTGGGTTATCCCCCAAACCCACAACCCTAGTTCCCATCCAACCCCTCCCCTCTCCCTTCCCCAGACCCCTTAAAAAATTAAACAAAGACAATTTTAAAAAACCCCGCAACCCCCTCTTTGCGGCATGCCACCTCTCGGGGTTCCAAAGCCCGTCATGGAGGTAGGCCCACAATAGAGTGGAGGGCCAAGCCTGTGAGAGGGGGGAGTCTCGCAGACCAAGAAGCTCTGCTGCTGAGTACATCTTGACCACAACAGGTAAACACGACCATATCCTAAGGGTCCATAGAAAAGGGACCAGGGGAGAAGACAAAGAAATGGGGGGTCTCAAAGACATGTTCACAGGACCAAGTCCACTGTCCCCTCACAACGAGCACAATCCAAAGGGGGCAATAGATCCCACCGCCCTCTCACGGTGGTTAGGTCAGCTGGTCAGCCCCCTCTTGTGGGGAGATGGCAGCAATGAGCGGATGCAAACAGACAGATAGACGTTAATTTTGCTCTAGGCGTTGTTTTAGCCTGGGTTGATTGTCACTCACCTGGCTTCAAAGAGCTCTGTTTCTATCCAATTTCCTCCAGCACATTTCTTGCCTGGTTGACCCAGCTTCGTGGCAACCGCCATGGCTGCCGCCCCCCGCCACCGACTCACAGAGGGTTCCCTTTGACCTCCAAGGAACTTGCCTGTTACTCTTGGTCATCCGAGGTGCCCCTCCTTTTCCCCCGTCCCTGCAGGATGGTTCCGTTCTGAAGACCCATTGGCGACAGTTCGACAGCTGGGGTTTTCGCGGGACTCATCAGAGCCCGCTATTTCCCCAACTGTCTTACCACAACGCCAAACCGGAAGTCTCAATAACACTGATTGTTGAATTACATTGCAACTTGTAATTCTATTTGAAAAAAGGAAATTCACTGTTATCATATGAGGTGGCAAAACAGCCAACTTTAGTTAATCTGTTGGGGGGGTGGGGAGACTAAATGGAATCAAATCTGGTTAGTATTTGAAAGTCCACCAAGAAATCCCACAGCTATAGGCTGAATTGGGAAATTGAGAAAATATTCTGGATAAAACCATTTCTCCCTGTTGTCATCCAAATCAGGCTTAAATCCAGGCATACTTTACATAAATTGGTGCCAATAATTAGTAATTCATATAAAAACATCAGGTTCTTATCCAATGAAGTTAATCCTCTATAATATCTAGTATTTTAGATATTATAGAGGATTAACTTCATTGGATAAGAATCTGATGTTGAGAAAGATTGAAGATAAAAGGACAAGGACATGGCAGAGGACGAGATGATTAGATAGTGTCATTGACACAATGAACATGAATTAGAGCAAACTCCAGGGGATAGTGGAGGACAGAGGGGACTGTTGTGCTAGGGTCCATGGGGTTGTGAAGATTCAGACACAACTTAGTAACTGAACAACAAGGGGGTTAACTGGATATAACATTTAATTTATTCTTTTATATTTTTCCTTTTACAGCTCACTCCATTTTGAAGTAAAAAACTTTTTAAAAATGAATAAAAAATGGTTACTTATCCATCTTCAGTCCTAGAGCATTTATAAAACAGTATATTACTTTGCCAAGTTTTTAAAAGTTCTCTTTCACTTTAAGGAGTGCTCATTTATTCCCATTCTATATTTGAATCCATAAGAGGACTAATGTACTCTATTTCTCCAGTTGTTTAGAGGAAAATTATATATGCTATGCCTATTTGCCCCATTCTGATTTGTTAAAATTCTTCAAATATAGCAAACTGCTGACAAAAATAATTTCCTCTCATTCGTGTGTCTATGTGTGTACATACACTTATATACAGGTAGTCCTCAACTTACAACAGTTCATTTAATGATCATTCAAAGTTGCAACGGCACTGAAAAAAGTGACTTATGACCATTTTTCACATTTACAACCATTGTGGCATCCCCATAGTCACGTAATCTAAATTCAGATGCTTGGCAACTGACTCATATTTATGACAGTTGCAGTGATGCAGGGTCAGGTGACAAGCAAAGTTAATGGGGAAACCTGATTCACTTAACATGTTACTAACTTAACAACTGAAATGATTAATTTAACAACTGTGGCAAGGAAGGTCGTAAAATGGGGCAAAATTCACTTAACAAATGTTTCATTTAGTAACAGAAATTTTATTTATTTATTTATTTATTTATTTATTTATTTATTTATTTATTTATTTATTTATTTATTTTTGAAATTTATATGCCACCATTCTCCCGAAGGACTCAGGGCAGCTTACAACAACAATCAATAATACAAATCACAAAATAACAAAATAAGTTAAAAAACCCTTAAAAACCATATTTAAAATTATTACAGTTTGTGCAATCCCTAGCAGATCAAGTTATTTGATGGAAGAGCCACGTCTTCAGTTCGCAGCGAAAGGAGAGGAGGTCCGGGGCTATCCTGAGCTCGGGCAAATCATTCCAGAGGGTTGGCGCTCCGACAGAGAATGCTCTTCCCCTGGGGGCTGCCAATCAACATTGTTTGGCCGACGGCACCCTGAGGAGGCCTGCTCTGTGGGAGTGCACGGGACGGTGGGAGGAAGGCAGAAGATGGTCCTGCAAGTACCCCGGGCCTAAGCCATGTAGGACCCGGAGAGCAACCGGCAGCCAGTGCAGCTCGCGCAGGAGAGGTGTTGTATGGGAGTAACGAGGAATTCCCATAACTACCCGCGCGGCCTCAGTCTGGACCAGCTGGAGCCTCCGGATGCATCCCAAGGGCAGCCCCATGTAGAGGACATTGCAGTAATCCAACTGAGAAGTAACAAGGGCATGACCGTGGCGAGGGCATCTCGGTCTAGGAAAGTGCGCAACTGGCGCACAAGATGTACTTGTGCAAAGGCCCTCCTGGTTATGGCCATCAGATGGTCATCCATGGACAGCCAAGAATCCAGGAGGACACCCAGATTGCGAACCCTAGTGGAGGGGGTTAAGAGTCTCCCCCCCATCACTTGTTCTGTCCCCGTACCATGCACACATCCAACCAGCCAGCCGAGGGTTAAATAAACTCTTCAAACACTCAACGTCAGTGATAAGGAACTTGGCAGCAACTCCGTGGCTGCCTGCCAAGAACTTTTACTCTGATAACACAGACAAAAATACACACAGTTTGAATAGTCCAGTTTGTAATTAAATCCACAGCAAATAGGTGTTGTGTGCGAAGTACTGCCGTTTCGCTGCTTCCATTGTCGCAAGATAAGACCTAATATGGGTTCTTAGCTGTGTCCAGTCAGATTCCGATTGGGAGGACCTCCAACCACCCCCCAGGCATTTTTTCCGATTTTGGGCAATTTTGGGCTCAATTGTGGTCATGTTGAGGACTACCTGTATCTACGCATAGAAATTGTTGCAAATATAATACCAATATTTTAGTTTGTTTACGCCTCTATTTTTGTAAGGATTTCCGTCAATTTAACTGTAAAAAGTTGAGTTTCTACAATACGGTAGCCTATAATGTAATTGTGTTATACAAACCCACAAAATTGGATAATTTAGGAAAACATGGTTAAGCATGCTTAAGTATAAACATTTGGGTTTTTTGCAATTTCTTAGTTCCTCTCATTGGTTGTGAGAAGCAAACATTTGTAGTTAAAATTATTCCATAGATATTAACTATTAATCCACTAGAGCCGTGATGGTGAACCTATGGCACGCGTACCAGAGGTGGCACGCAGTGCCCTCTCTGTGGGCACGTGAGCCGTCGCCCCATGATCCCGACCCAGGAGAATATCCCGCTTGTGCGTGCCATCTATACAGCAGAGAGGTGAGAGGTGCCATCTATACAGCATTTTATATGTATTTTCCTTATAGGGAATCGACATTGTTAATTTTAGAGTTCTTCCCCAAATTTCTTCCCACTTTTTGAGCTCAATCGAGTGTCCCAAATTTCTCCCCTAGGCAATCATCGAGTCCTTAATAACCTCCTCTCCAATCCAACCCATTAAGAGGAATTGATACAGTTTGGATAATACCTTCTCATCCTTCCCCAACAAGATCTTATCAAGTTCTTGTAGGGAATTATAGATTCCTCCCTTGTTTTTGTCCTGAGCTGTTCTGGATTGGACCTGGTTATATGTCCACCAATCTAACTCATAGCCGAGTCCCGCCAGCTTACTTCAAGGCTTTACTCTGCCTAAAGGGTCTAACAACGCTTGGTAAGTTAAAGGTTTATTTCTGTTATAAAGGGTCGGGCATATCATCGCTTCTAGAGGGGAAAGCCAGATTGGAGTTGTCAGATAATATTTATTTCTTATTCGATCCCAGGTAGTCATCAAAACCTTTCGGATGAAATGGTCCATAACATATTTATGTTTTTTGGACTTTTCCTGACTCAGATAATAATGCCACCCCTGTTGCAGGTTGTGACCTTCCAGTATAAGGATTCTCCTCCTTCTCAGAGCAATCCAGTCTCTGATCCAATTTAAAATAGCCGCTTGGTGATAAAACTCCCATTTTGGTAAGCCAAATCCTCCCCTGAAAGGGGATTCTTGAAGCATTTTCAATTTGATCCTGGTTTTTTGTTCTGCCAAACAAATCTACGTATACTTTGGTCTAAGGATTGAAAAAAAATTGCATCTAATAAAACTGGTGTCAACTTGCAAAGCTTTCAAATTGCCATGAGCAGGAGGGAGGGAGAACTGAAGTGAATTCCATACATTTTCTGATCGCAATCAGAAGGAGGGTTTTAGGTTTCACAGCCAGCCAAAGTGGTTAATTGGAGAATGTGATTTATGACATGGCCAGGGGGGAGGGGAGAGACAGGGTCATAGGGGAACGTAAATCTACGTGGGGTCAGTCCTGACTGCATCCGAGTATTGCCGAGGAATGGTGCTCCTAATAAATCACTATATTTCCTTTGAAGTTTGGATCATGGCTCATGAATTAATTAGGGCATCTTTCGGAAACTTGACAACTGGAGCTGTCTGAAAGAGAAAAACCCATTTGGGCAGAATATATGCCTTAACTATTGCAATTCTACCCAGTAATGATAACTGTAATCCTTTCCATCCTTCAAGCCTTTCTTTAGTTTGACTAAGGAGTTTCAGGTAATTGTCATCTTTAATAGTTGAACATTTGGATGAGAGCCAAATACCTAAATATTTCACCTTTTTAACTATCTGAATCTCTAGTTCTTCCTCTAACTGCGCTTTTTGATCCTTCATCACATTCTTAATTAAGATCTTGGTTTTATCTTTATTTAATTTGAATCCCACTACTTTCCCGTAAGCCTCCAACTCCTGGAGTAAAATTGGTCCCGATTCCAAAGGTTCTTCCAATACAAATATCAAATCGTCCGCAAAGGCTTGAAGCTTAAACTCTTCCCCTCTGATCCTTAGTCCTTTAATTCCTTGGTTCCTTCTAACCTCGTTCAATAATGACTCAAGAGTTAAAATAAATAAAAGTGGAGATAGTGGGCATCCCTGTCTAGTATCTTTACCTATATCGATCTTTTCAGACTCCTCCCCATTAATAAGTATTTTCGCTGTCTGTTTCGCATATATGGTCCGGATCGCTCTGATAAATTTTTCCCCGAATTCCATTTCACTCAACTGTGCAAACAGAAAACTCCAGCTCACTCTATCAAAGGTTTTTTTATGCATCCACGGAGACCAGAGCCACCTGCTTATCAGAATTACATTCATAATTTTCTAATATATTCAATATGATTCTCATATTATCTTTAAGTTGTCTATGAGGCAGGAAGCCGTTCTGGTCCCCGTGGATGTACTCATTCAAAAAAAAATTTACTCTCTTCGCTAAGATCACAGAAAATAATTTGTAATCGGCATTGAGCAGGGAGATCAGCCTGTAATTATTAATCAGAAGCGGATCAGTGCCTTCCTTCGGGATTAATGTAATATACGCTTCGGACCAGGAGGGTGGCATTTGACCAAAGGCCAGCACCTCATTGAACAATTTGGTCAAAAATTCCCCCAAGGTCTCAAGGAGGGCCTTATATATTTCTACTGGGAGACCATCCTTACCTGGGGTCTTCCCCCCCGTTTGTTCCCCTAATACTAACTCTACTTCCTTCAAGGTAATCTCTGCATTCAATATTTCTTTCATTGGGAGTGGGACTTTTCGGGGGTCAGCTCTAGCCAAATACTCTCTAATCTCCTGGTCTTGTTCATCTCCAGCAGTATATAAGGCGGCAAAATATTCTTGTATTATTTTCCCTTTCCCTTCCTTATCTGAGACACATCTTCCAGTTTGGTCTCTCAAACAAACTATCCTATTTCTCTCCTGTTGCTTCTTCAGTCTATAGGTAAGCCATTTTCCCGCTTTATTTGCATGTTCAAAGTGCCTTTGTTTTGCCCATCTAATTTTAGTAGCCAATTCTTCCTGATCTAATAAATTTAACTGGTGCTGCGCTATTTTCTTCTCTGCTAATTTTAGGTCCCCTGGGTCAGCCTGCAATTTAGCTTCCACTTTCTCCAATTCACACACCAATTTACTCCATTTCAATCTCTGACCCTTCTCTTTTTCAATTATATGGGATGCTACTAATCCCCTGATCACCGTGCCCCAGATAATCTGGGGACTAGTATCTTCCTTCCTATTGACTCTAAAGAAAAAATCCATCTCCTTCTTTAGCTTTTGAAGTAAATCTTTATCTTTTAATACCCCTGCATCCATCTTCCATCTCTTTATTCTGTGAGTTCCCCTCCATAATATTTTCAACAGGCTATGGTCCGCCCAGTCATTGACATCTATTTCCACATCCAACACCTGATCACATAACCCTGCAATCATCCAGGCCATATCCAATTTGGACCAGGATTGATGTCTGGAGAGAAATAAGTACCCTGCTTCTTACCCGGGTTTCTATCCCTCCATACGTCTCTCAACCCAATTATCTCTCTAATTTGTTTACAAATTTTTGGCAAGAGCTTCCTCCTCTTTTTCCCGGCTTTGCCTCTCTCTGGTATATAATCCCAATTTCAATCTACTACCTCATTAAAGTCCCCAAGCAGACAGATATTGGCATAGTTTAACTCTAATAACTTATGATATAATTCCCCATAAAAGTTTACTTGGTTTCCATTTGGGGCATAGATTCCAACCAACAAACATTTCCTTTGGTCCATTGTTACCTCTACCATCAGGACTCTACCCTTTTTTCCTGCATAAATTAATTTCGATTCTAAGTGTCCTTTTACATATATCGCCACTCCCTTCTTTTTCTGATCCGCCAAGGTAACATACAGATTTCCCAATCTTTTATTCTCCAGTATCGCTTTCTGGTTTCCCTTTACATGAACCTCCTGTAAGCATATCACATCATAGTTTGCTTTGGCCAACCTGTTGAACACTCTCTTTCTCTTACATGGGTTATTTAAACCATTAATATTGGCTGAAAATAAAGATACCCCCACTTCTCCCTTTACCATCTTCCTTACTACTTCCTTATTACTTGCCCTCTGTTTTCTTTCTAGTCTGTCGGGTTTCTCTTGGGGCAAGGGGTTCTTTCCTTCCTCCAGCTCCTCCCCTCTCTATCTTTCTCCACATCTGCTCATTCCTTGGATTCTTCATCCTCCTGTGGGTCTTCTGGACTTTCACTCTCTGATTCCCCCTCGGCCTTCAAGTCATTCACCTTAAAATTAAGCTCATAAAAGTCTCGTGCATCTCTCAAGTTCTCAATTTTGATCCTCTTATCTCGCCAGGTTATCAATAATCCTTCCAGTATCAGCCATCTATATAGAATTGCATTTTTCCTTAATTGCATCGTCAGAAATTGGTATCTACGCCGCTGTTCTCTAACTTTCCTAGGGATTTGCTTTAGGATCCTAATTTGTTGTCCTTTATATGATATCACCTGATCCCTTACTTTCCTATAAACCTCCTCCCGTACGTCCTTCTTACAAAATTGAATGTGAATTTCTTGTGGCAAGTTATGGCGTTTTACATATCCCATAAATACCCTATAAGCCTCATCAATATCTTTCATTATTAACTCCTTATCTTTTTCCAAGATTTCAGTTAAAATATCTCCAACTACTTCTCTCACACATTCTTCTTTATCTTGTACCATGTTCTGCATTCTTAGAAAAAAGGAGGAGCGTTCCATCTGTAAGAAAATTATTTCTTCTTCCATAGCCCTCGTGATTGCGGCTTGCTCATGCTCCAAACCCGCCAAGCGTCTTTCATATCCTTTGATACGAACTTCCACTTCATGGAGTCTCCCCTCTTGTTTAACCATTGCCTCTCGCACTTCTATCAGTTGCTCTTTTAGTACTTTAATGTCTCCCTGCACCGCTCCCATTTCACTTCTCAAGTTCATCGTTAAATCCTCAAAATTCTTCATCATTACCTCTTGCATCGTCTGCATCATTCCCTGTAGATTCTGTAGCAAGGGGGGACTTTCCCAATATATTTGCATCTTCTGTAGATTTAGATGACATTGAGAGCAATAGCACCGGCGATGATGCCGAAGGGGGCAACAATACTTTCTTGCCCCCTTTAGTAGCAGTTGTAGTCAGAGCAATGGACAGTGCTCTAAACGTAGCAGTGTCTACTTTGTTGAATGCCTTGCTGAAGTCTAAGTGTATTATGTTCACAGTATTTTGCTGGTCTACTAATTTAGTCACTATGTTGAAGAATGAAATAAGATTGGTTTGGCATGATTTGTTTTTAACAAACCCGTGCTGACTGCTAGTTATTACTTTATTCATTTCTAGGTGTTGGCAGATCTGTTTTCTTATTATCTTTTCCAGTATCTTCCCCAGTATTGATGTTAAACTGATTGGTTTATAGTTTCCTGGGTATGTTTTTTTTTCCTTTCTTGAAGATGGGATTTTCCAGGGCTTTTCTTCTCATATAATCTTATCCAATAATTGTTAAATATTTGACCTATCGAGTGACAAAATTGGGAAATTTTCTGGTTTTGAATTTACAAATTCTTAAAGTATGTTAAGGCATTCATAGGAGAAAATTCTTATTTTTTATAACTTCATCATCCTACAATAACTCATAATATTTATGAACAATATTTGTTGAAGATATACAACATTGCATCTGTCAGGGTTCCAAGTAACATACCCATAGCAAAGAAAACTCTGAGGCAGGTAGACTCCTCAAAGAATAAGTTTATTGGATATGTCATAGTGGCACAGGCTGGTGAAAACCGACTCTAACCATTGCCACGGTTTTCACCTAATTAAAAGTAGAAGTTTGTCACTTTCCCAAAACAACCAGTCACATGGTCCAATCAGGATACAGTCCAGTTGCTAGATGACCTCAGTCCCCTTCTTTCGAACACCTGCAGGAATGTCCTTGGTTCCCAAGAGAAAGTATTTTGTTTTGACTATAATACCCCACTATCTCTACTCCTCCTTCCCTATCCCTCAGTTCCAGTGTGTCAGCACTGAAGTCTAAAAATGGCCTCACTCAGGCCAGCTTCAGGGCTGACAGCATCTGGGATTAGTAATTTATTTCTAAATATATAATTTCTCAGGTTTAGTTAGTTGTCTTTCCCTTTGGTCATCTTCTCAGGGCTTCATCATATGATGCAAAAGAAAAGAAACAAGAAAAGAAAAGAAAAATTTGTTTATACCTACATTATAGCCATATCTAAAATATATCTGCTAATTATTACTTTTATTCTATTGTATAAAAATATGTGTGCTAATATTCCCCCTATTTCTTATTTCTACCTCTATTCTGGCTTCTAGTCAGGCCATCATTGCTGATCCTAGTGTTGATACACATGTTTATATTAAGATATAGTCCTTTATTATTTAATTATTCAATGTTTCAATGCATCATTCTAGTGCCAATCACCATATTATTTAAACATACTTAATAATATCATCTTTTGACCTCTAATCTAGCTATTGGAAAATCTAGTTATTACTTCATATAAGAGTGTGTATTCTTATTTCTACCTCTATTCTAGTTTTTAATCAGGCCATCATTGTACTAAAAAAAAAAGTGGAAAAAATATTTTCTTTCTATCCATCATCTCTTGCCCATTTTGATACTTCAATTCTTATTCACTATTTGACGTGCCTGCCATACTCCTCTCTTGGATCCTTATTTCTATCTACATCTGTGTCTTCACTATTCAGTCTAAATATTTCATCTCGATCTTCCTATGTTGCCCGGTCTCCAGAGTATCCACCCAGGCCCCTATCTCCCATTTATGCCATGCAATAGGTTCTTTATCTCCCTGTAATTCTTTGTCATAGTGTCCTTAATGCTTTGGAACATCAACCCAATTTCTTTTGAGATTTCACTTATTTCCACCTGCTGGAGCATCTTGTCTTATTTTAGTAAGTCCCACTTTTACTCAATAGTCCAGATACAATTTATTCAAGCCTAATGTTGCTCCTCAGGAGGTACAATACTCATAATTCTTTATATTCCAAGCTTATTCAATCAGTTCCATTTAAATAGTCCAGGAAGTTTTCCAAACATCAAAAGTCACTTTGCTTTACTTAAGAGTCTTCTTTATTCCCACAGTTGAGTCTCCAGTAAACATAAAGTAGATAATTATAGAACAGTAAGTATCACCACAGTCCTTCAGATGGGTCTTGTTTATTTCTCTTATTACAAACTTTCCCAGGCTTGTAGGGGTATGGTATATTTTCCATTCATCAATAGATGGTGCCCTCAGCTTAGGTTTCAGCATTGCTTCCAATGTAACAAGTTATTTAATCCAATTTTAATTCAATTTGTAGAAGCAAAGTCAGTTATTCAAGTAGATAGTTCCAGCATTTTAAAATGCCTTTCCAAAACAATGCTTACCCAGTTTGAAAGTCCAATTTTCTATGTTTTTAAAGTCTTTAGTTTTTCTCCCCTTAGTTCCTTTCTTTAGGGTCTAGAATTTTTCTCTGTATAATTGTTCACAGCTTCAACAAACATTCAAAGAATCTCTTTTCCTGGATTTTCTTTTCTTTTCTTTCTTTTCAAAGTTAGGGTCTAAATAAAAAAAGGAATCTTCTAACCCAGCTCCAGTCACTATGCATCTACACCACTCGTGCACTTTCTTTGTTGCCTCGGTTGTCCCAACTTCATGGCAGCCATGATGGCTGCCTCTTCTCCTCATCGTGAATAAGAGGGAAGAAGTCCTGAGTCGAGCAGAAGAGTTGCAGCTCCCAGCAACCTACAGAACAGCCCTGTTTTCTTACCATCCCCACAGGGTGGCTTTAGCTCCTTTTGGAGCCCTCCAATGGGGAGAATTCAGCGTAGGAGCGCAGAGACCCACTCCTAAAAGCAATAACTAGTGGGAAAGATTAGAGGTTGAAAGATGGCATTACTATGTAAGCTTAAATAATATTGGCATTAACATGGAACATCGAAATATTGAACAACTACTTCAAAATAAACATGTGTATTAACATTAGGATTTCATAAATTTGATTAATGTAACAAATAATATTAATATTATTATTGCTACTTTTCCCAAATGAATGTTATCCAGATGCCAATAAAATAAAATAAAATAAGATATATCTGCTGTTTTCCTTTCACTAAGAAGGGATTGATGAAAATATCAGCTGTGTCTCAATGTTGTTCACTTTGCCTTAAAGAGCTTAATTGGGACCCATTATGAATAAACAACAGCAGCTTTACTATATGACTACCATATTTCCCTGAAAATAACACTTTTCTTTTGAACCCCGAAATAAGGGCTTGGCCTGCACACTCACAGCCGAGAGTCTGGCAGAGAGAAGCTACCTTCACATGCCGCCATCAAGCCCCTCCCCTCCTGTGGTGTGTGTGTGTATAGAACGTGAGCAGCCTGAAGGCACCAAGCCTGTCCCCATCCCCCACTCACATGTCACCCAGGCCTCACCACATCGATGTGTGGGTGAAGCTGGTGAGCACCAAGTCCTTGAGGAGCTTGTAGCCAGTGCTGCTGGCACCCACCACCAGCATCCGCATGGAAGCCACAGCCTGGGCCAGCTCTCCCTGCAGAGTTCAGCTCCAGCCATCATCATAGAGTGGGAAGCACATTCCCAGAGTGGCCACTGCCCTGGCTGAGGTTTGGAAGCTGCAGACGCAGAGTTTGGGGGAGAGAAAGAAAGATTTCTGTTGCTTCTGCTTTTGGCTGCATGCAAGGAAAGCAGCAGAAGCAGCAGAAGTCTTTCTTTCTCTCCCCCAAACTCTGGGTCTGCGGCTTCCAAACCCCAGTGGCCACTCTGGGAGTGTGCTTCCCACTCTATGGTGATGTTGCCAGAGGCCTCCCCTTCCCCCCTGCTCCTCTCCACTCCAATCGCCCCATGATCCCCCCACCTGAGCACTGACTGACCGGAGTGCCTGCCAGCAAGCCTGGGAAACCCCTTCGCCTTGGAAGTCACCGGACTGGACGGCGATCAGGCAGACTCTTCCTGGGGAAGGGAGCCTTGTGGGACCTTTGCCCACCCTCCCTTCCTCCCACAGGTCCAGTTTACTCTTTCCAGGTGCCAGGCAATGAGACACCGGGCAGCCGTGCCAAGGGAAGCCCCGACAGATACAGCTCGGCCGGCCCAGCCACAGCCAACGCTCCTTGCCCACAGTTGAAGTTGGCCTCAGAGGGCCTCCAGGCCTCCGCAGGTGGTGGCGGCAGTAGCAACATCTGCAGCACCTCAGCCATCCCCACCGAGACCCGCGCCCACCTGCGGGACATGCCAGGCCTGCCATTGTAGTCCTCCGTGACTGCCCACCGTGCATGGAGGCCTCTGCTGCCAGTGGCCACCCTGCCAAGTAAGCCCCTGAGCAGCAATGCTTGTGCTGGGGCTACTGCTTTCTTCTTGGAAGCTTCCAGTGGTGAAGCTCCCGCAACATCTGAAGGCAAGCTGTTCCATTGTTTGATTGTTGTTACTATCAGAAAATTCCTCCTCATTTCTAGGTTGAATTTCTCCTTCATCTGTTTCCATCCATTATTCCTTGTCTGGCCTTCAGGTGCTTTGGAAAATAGGTTGAACCCCTCCTCTCTGTGGCAGCCCCTCAAATATTGGGACACTGCTATCATGTCTCTCCTGGGCCTTCTCTTCACTAGACTTACCATGCCCAGTTCCTGTAACTGCTGGGCCCTTTTGACCAGTGCTGCAATGTGAGTGCCCCAGGTCTGGTCCTCTTTTATGCTAACACCCAGAAACTTAAAACTGGCCACTTGCTCCACTCTGTCTCCATTGATAAGCAAGGGCTGGATGTCTGATCTGTTCCTTCCATAGTCCACTATAAGCTCTTGGTCTTATTGGTGTTAAGGACCAAATTATTGTCTCCACACCACAAAAGCAACAGGTCCACCTCATCTCGATAGGCAGACTCCTCTCCTCCCCCCCCCCCGAGATGAGTCCCACCACTGTTGTATCATCTGCAAATTTAGTAATAGTATTACTAGCGTGAGTGGGAATGCAGTCATGCACATAAAGAGTAGAGAGTAAGGGACTCAACACGCAACTCTGTGGTGTACCAGTGTTAAGAATAAGGGCTGAAGAGATATGATTACTTAATCTGACCCTCTGAGAGTGACCAGACAGGAAATCCATAATCCAAAGGCAGATTGAATAAGAAAGTCCAAGATCCAGAAGTTTAGACTCTAGTCTATGTGGAAGTATTGTGTTAAATGCAGAGCTAAAATCTACAGAAAGTATCCTCACATAGCCCCCCACCCCACCCCCGCTATTCCAAATGAGTCAGAGCAATGTAAAGAGTGATGGCTATAGTATCCTCTGTAGATCTATTTCTTCTGTATGCAAACTGGTGTTTATCAAATGTATGCAGAAGACCAGAAATGATGTGCCGGCAGACCAATTTCTCAAAGCACTTCATGATGATAGGAGTTAGTGCCACTGGTCTGTAATCATTGAGGTTATTAATAGGGAACTTCTTTGGTAGTGGAACAATGGTGGAAGCCTTCAAACAAGAGGGAGTAGTAGAGTTTTTGAGATTGTACCAAAGGTAAAATATCTAGGAGTTCAGGTTGCAGAATCAAATATGAAATTGTTTCAAAATAATTATGAGGTGTTGTGGCGAGAGGTGCAAAAAGACATGGAGACTTGGAAAAAACTGCAGCTGTCTTTACTTGGAAGAATAGCAGCAGTTAAGATGAACATTTTGCCAAGATTTCTTTTTTTGTTTCAAATGATTCCGGTGATTAAAAATGATAAACAACTAAAAGTATGGCAAACTGGAGTGAACAAGTTTGTCTGGAACGAGAAAAAACCAAGAGTAAAATTGAAAATTATGCAAGATGTTCCAGAAAGGGGAGGTCTTAAACTTCCAAACCTACAGTTATATTATGATGCAGCAGCTTTGACTTTAACAAGTGATTGGTTTGGAGGAAAAAAGACTGGAATATTAAACGCAGAAAGTTTTGATTTGGAATTTGGATGGCACGCTTACTTATTTTATGACAGCAAAGTGGATAAAGTATTTAAAAGCCATATACTTAGAGATTCTTTGTTGAGAATTTGGAAGAAGCACCGACTCAAATGGGATTATAAAATACCGCTATGGCTGGATCTTGGTCATACTTTGTGGAATACAAATATAATGTCACTCGGGGGGTTTTTATATAAAGAGGTTCTTTTTACAGATGCGGGCAGATGGCAGCTGAAGACATTACAGACATTGTTGGCTGAAGGGATTAATCTAACTTGGTTACAATATGATCAATTGCAATTGAGATGGAAAGAGGACCAAAAAACTGGTATTATGATGTATGAGGAAGAATTGGTCAGACACATAAAAGAGAAAGGTCCAATGCATATTAAAAGACTTTATAATGTTTTGTTAGAAAGGGATTCAGAAACTGAACTAGTTAAAGATTGTATGATTAAGTGGGCACAAAATTTTGAGGAACCAGTGATGTTGGAAACATGGGAAAAAATTTGGGTTCAGAATGTTAAATTTACACAGTCGCAGAATTTGAGGGAAAATTTTTATAAAATGTTTTACAGATGGCATTTAGACCCAAAAAAATTGTCGTGTATGTACCCTAATGTGCAGCCTAAATGTTGGAGATGTGATTGTCTAGATGCTACATATTATCATGTTTGGTGGACCTGTAAGAAAGTTAAGGCTTTTTGGATAAAAATTTGGTGGGTCATGCAGAATGTTCTGAAGAAAAAAAAATCAATTTTCTCCACAATTGTTTTTACTGGGTATAGTTAAGGGTTTTACATTGGGTGAAACAAAACTGATATTGTATATGATAACAGCAGCAAGATTGTTGATAGGTAAATACTGGAAAAATGAAGCGCTGCCCACGATTGAGGAATGGATTTTGAAGATGGCCAGTTTTGCAGAGATGGTGAAGATTTCAGCATATCTAAAAGATTGTTCACAAGAGACTTATGAATGGGAATGGAAGAGGTGGATAGATTATGTTCAGAACAAATATCAAACTAGGAAGTATCAAATAGCTTTTATTTGAAAATGTTATATTAAGATAGAAATATTTTAAGGTAATGAGGATGAAAAATTTATTTGAAAATGTTATATTAAGATAGAAATATTTTAAGGTAATGAGGATGAAAATTTATTTGAAAATGTTATATTAAGATAGAAATAGGTTAATGTAATGAAGATGAAAATTTATAAGGGGGAGGGAGGGGTTCAAGTTTTATATACAAAGGAGGGTTTTTCCTTTTATTTGATATGAGTATACTGTGTGGAAGTCTGGGGGGGAGGGGAGGGTTAGGGTGGGTTAGGGAGGTTGGGAAGTTTGGGGTGGGATGAGGGGGGAAAAAGGGGTGAAAATGTAATTGTAAAACTTTTGCAATAAAAAAAAAAAGAGGGAGTAGTAGACTGGGATAAAGACGGATTGAAGATCCTGGTAAAGACTCCACCCAACTGATCAACACAGTCTTTAAGCACTTGGCCAGAGATACTGTCAAGACTGGCAGCCTTTCTAGGGTTCACAGCCCTCAGAATCAGAGGTGGGATTCACTTACCTTCCCTACCGGTTTGCAAATGTGATCACCTCTGTGCATGTGTACAGCCTTCCATGCATGATCTTTGCTTGCGCATTACACCCAGGAGGGTGGGCAGAGCCTCCCAAAGTCACCACTACTGGTTCACCCAAACCAGACAGAACTGGCTGAATCCCACCTCTGCTCAGATTGCTCCTCACCTCCTGTTCCTCCAGGATGAGGTGGGGGCTACAATGGGCTGGTGGCTGTATTTTAGCTGTCTCTGATGTCTCCACTTCAAAGCAAGCAAAGAAATGATTCAATTCCTCTGCCAACAAAGCATCCCCCTCAGCAGGGATGACATTGGTCAGTTGATGGTTGGTAATTTGTTGAATCCCTCACCACACCTGTCATGTTATTACTATAAAAATTATCCTCAATCTTCCTCTTATAATCAGTCTTGGCCTTTCAAATACCTTTCTTCAGACTAGCTCTGGCAACACTGTATCTTGCCCCATCACCACACCTAAAGACCTTGGTGTTGCAACAATAGTAACTTTGGGACTGGGTCATAAGTACTTTGGGGGAGATCGTAACTTTGAATCGTTGCTAAAGTGAACTGTCATGCAGGACTACCTATATGCATATAAAGTGCTAGTTCAGGTTTCTGCTGTGACATTGAAATATGCAAAAGTTGGAATTCTGTAGATATTTCATACATTCTAGCATTTTCAGCCAGTGTATCCAGTTATGAAAGATGCTGGGAGTTTTAGTGCAGTAGCATTAGGAAAACTATATGTTCTCTGTCCCTAACATTACTCTGGCAGAGTGGTATGAAGAAAATAATCTTACTTTTCTTTAGAAATAAATATCAGTTGTTGGTAACAGAATATTTCAACTGTATCATTACACAGACTTGAAATAAAATGTAGTTTATGCTGATTATAATATAATAAATACTATTATAATTTTTAAAGTGACTTGAAAATGCTACTGATAAGAATTTTCTACAGTAAACAAAAACTGTTCAGTCTCACCAGATTCTTGTTTTCACATAGGGTCCTCCTAATACAACAATAAAATATGTAAATCATATCTATGCAGTATATAATAGTCTTCTAGGTCAGGTTGGATAAGTATTCTGGGATATCTGAGGCACTACCCAGGGGGAGGCAAATAGGGCAATGATATTACTGCTGATGAAAAGTAAAGTATTGAAATATTAATACCCTGGAAAAAGAAGTTAAAATGTGTAACACAGGAATTGTCTGACAGTGAATAGAGTATCTGAGCAACAACAAAAAATCATTATCTGTTCATAAGTGGCACTTTGAAGTTTATTCTGACAGCTGACTTGGTCACACCATCACCAAACTGTCCCTGAAATTTGAAACAATTTTATAAGCAGCATTCTCCAATTTAGGATGAAAAGCTGCTGCTGTTAGCAAACTGTTTACAAATCACTTTGGTTACTAGCCAATTAAATTCAGGCCATCATTTAGAATACTTTTTAAAACTGTTTTCATTGCATTCTGATTGGAATATGCTGGGAATATAATAACCTGTTCAATTCAATGTCATTTCTGGAAATTTCAGAAAGTAAAAATTAGGATCTAAAAATTTCTAACTAAGATGTTCCTTAGGGAGAACTATTATTGCAAACAAACTTGCTTTATCTATGTTTGTGAGTCAGACTAGCATAAAATCTCTTAGGTTCTCCTGCTTGAGCAGAGGGCTGGACTAGAAGACCTCCAAGGTCCCTTCCAGCTCTATTCAAAAGATGTTGGTGATCATCTTTAAAGTCCTTCGTGGCCTTTATGGTGTTAGAAGAAATATCCTTCTAGGTTCAGCTCCAAGTGGGGAAAAGACACTGGAAACATGGAGACTGCTTGGAAAGATGGTTTAATGGTGGACAGGATCACATGGTTTGGCTTCCTGAACAGAAAGGGGCCGAGATGCAGCGAGTCCCTGGTTTTTATGCCCTCTCTGGCTTTGAACTTCCTGGGCCACGAAAGAGTATCCTGATTGGTTGTCAGACTCCCAGGGGGTAGGGGTCTTAGCTAGCCTTGCTGGCTGATGTAATCTTCCCAGGTGCCATGTGGTGAGTTTTTGTTGCTAGATGGGTCCTATTGTATTGCAGATGATGGTCCATTGACAAAGGGTAGGGGAGCAGGAAGATGGGAGCTGCTTTGTCTTTAAAACATGCTTCTCCATTTCTCATACAGGGAAACATAATATTCTGCCTTTTTAATATTTCCTAAAATATTTCATTCTTCTAGGAAAGGGGTGGGTGCTAACTTCCTACAATCCTTAATTTTATTTTTTTTTCAAAACTTGAGTTTTAAAACATGTTCTTGGCAAAAGATTAAAATTGATCAGGTCAGGGAGGTTTGATGGGTGCTTTTAATTGTTCTGATGCAAAGGGAAAGGCATTGATAGAGGCAACAGAAAAGGATTCCTTCTGTGGCTCCCAAAAGGAGAGCTTTCAACCATGAAGGTCTAGCAGCCAGGGCAAAAATTCTGAAAAGAAATTTACAATATCCAATTTCTATACCAATTAATTTCAGATGTCAGATGTCACTTTCTGTGAGCTTCCAGTCAGGTTTCAAGTAAGCACATGTCCCAAAATTTTTCACAGCCATGGTTTTCCTTTAAATTATAAATTCCTTTAAATTATAAATTATAGGCTGCCCATTTCATGGGTTGGTTACTGAACCTGCCCTAGCTCTTACTTTAGTGCATCCAGGATTTGTGAGTCCAAACTGAAGTTAGCCAGTGTACAATCCAGGCTTTTTTTTTCTTTTTTAGTATTTTAGTATTTTTTTTTAATTACACACAATGAGCCCTGGGACTTTTACTCTTGAGACCACCAGTGCAACCTATCTTTCTTTTTTTAAATAAAGTTTATTTTATTTATTTATTTATTATTAATTTTACTTCTATACCACCCTTCTCCCGAAGGACTCAGGGCGGTGTACAGCCTGATTAAAAGCACAAAGACAGACAAAATTTAAAATAATTAAAATTATTAAATGATAGGCTCAATTTAAAACCCAAAATTTAAAATCCCATTTTTAAAAACCCAATTAAAATCTTTACCTTGATAGCCCAGCCTGGTGGAACAACAAGGTTTTGAGGGCACAGCGAAATATACGGAGATCAGAGATTTTATGAATTTCTGGGGGCAGCTCATTCCAAATACAATACTTTACATATATACATACAAGGTTATTGCAATTAGCGTACACAAATCTGCACCTATACCACTAATACAATCCATTTCATTTCCCTCTCTTTTCTTTCACCCAATTATACCATAAATTCCAACATTTGTAATAATCAGAATCTTTTTGGTTCCTAAGTAGTTTTGTTAACCTGTCTGCCTCTTCACATTCTGTAATTTTCCAAATCAATTTATTTTCTGTGGATATTAATTCATTTTTCCATTCTTGCGCATATAGTATCCTAGCTGCAGTAGTGATGTGGAGGATCAAATACCATTTTTCCTTAGTTATTTTGTCTGGTTTCATTCCTAATAAAAAAATCTCTGGTTTCAGCTCTATATTATATCCTGTAATTTCTACCATCCAGTTCCGAACCTTAGACCAATATTTGCCTGCTTTGGGGCATTTCCACCATTGGTGGTAGTACATCCCACAACCATTCCCACACTTCCAGCATGCCAGAGAAACTCCCGGGAACATTCTTGCGATTCCGGGGGGATATGCCAGCGATAGACCATTTTATAAATATTTTCCTTGTAGGGGGTTGACAAAGTAAGTTTCATATTCCTATTCCATATCTCATCCCATTTATCCAGATTTGGAGAAAATCTGAGGTTCTTCCCTCAGGCAATCATAGTGTCCTTGATCACCTCCTCGCCAATCCATTGTGATACTAAAAACTGGTAGCACCTTAAAAAGTAATTTCTTTTCAATTCCCAATAAGATTTTATCTAACTCCTGTAGTGATCTATATATTCCCTCCTTTCTTTGGTCCCTTCTGACTCTCGATTGTATTTGGGCGTATGCCCACCAGTCTACCTTTTTGCCCTGTTTTGTAAGCTCCTCTTGGGTCTTCAATTCCCCTTGAGGGTCAAGCAAATCCTGATAAGTCAATGGTATTTCCTTATTATATAGTGTCACATGTGTTACTGCCTCTAATGAGGCAAAGCAAATCAGAATCATTGAATAACGCCTGTTCCTAACTCTTTCCCAAGATTCTAATAATATTCTCCAAAGGTAGTGTCTCTTAAACTGTCCACATTTCTTGCCCCTCTCCCTCCATAGAAAATGGTGCCAACCTTGACACAAATCATAACCCTCCAATGTAAGAGTCCTCTTCCTATTTAAAAGCATCCAGTCTCTGATCCAAGTTAAATTAGCCGCTTGCTAGTAAAACTCCCATTTTGGTAGACCAAATCCCCCTCTACATGGAGCCTCTTGGAGCATTTTAAGTTTTATCCAGGGCTACTTCTTCTGCCACACAAATTTCCTCACATAACTATCTAGCAGTTTAAAAAAACCACTATCTCGCGGGGGCAGTCTGAAATAAGTAGTTCCATTTCGGAAGTATGTGGGTTTTAATCGTAGCTATCCTACTAAGTCAGGAGCGTTGCAGGTGTTCCCACTTTTCTAGGTCTGTCTTTGTTTGGGATAACAACTTTGTGTAATTATCTGCCATAATGGACGTATTTTTAGAAGACATCCAAATACCCAAATATTTTATTCTTTTAGTCACTTGAAGGCCCAATTCTCTCTCCAATTCATTCCAACGATTTCGTGTCATTTCTTTATTATAATCTTCGTCTTGTCTTTGTTGATTCAGAGACCTGCAACTCTACCATGCTTCTCTATCTCCTGAAGCAACATATCTTTCTTTACTGGGCAATTGGGCAGCATCATTTGGTCAGGGCTTGGGTTTTGGATATCACTTTTCTGCTATCTCTTCAAGTAAGGGGATTGCCTAAGGGGGATTGCCCCCTCCCCCATGGAATTAGCAGGGAGATATGACTCCTTGGGCTTTTAGTGCCACAGAGCAAAAATCAACCTAGGAGAAGCTTTGTGTGGAGGTAAGTGAAGGGAATAGTTTAAGTCTAATTCTGAATGGTGTGTCTCTCTCTGTGTGCATGTGTATGCAGCTACTTTTACAATACAGGCAATACAGACATTTTGGACATATTTCTCCTCCCCACCAGACAGAAATCTAAGGTGTACATAACTTGCTTGCGCCAGCACTCTCAAATACAAGCCTTACATGAATACATTAGACTGATTACTATATAAATGAGACAAGAAAAAAAAACCTTACAATGAATTTCCACCGTCCCCGCCCCCTAGTCTTTCCAGCTGCCTTCTGGGGATTGAAAAGAGTCTTTTGGTCTTTACTTGTCCATCTCAGGGTCATTTCTTTCATGTCTCCTGGGTGGTGTGCTTGGTGGTAAGGTTGGTCAGT
Source organism: Arizona elegans (assembly GCA_022577455.1). NCBI lineage: Eukaryota > Metazoa > Chordata > Lepidosauria > Squamata > Colubridae > Arizona > Arizona elegans. Next base: position 53,958,345 of record JAKOOJ010000009.1, read on the forward strand.
CAGGCTTGGGAAGGGCTGCTTCACTCTGGTTGCTGTGATGACTTTCAGTGAAGACTGGATTCAAACCCAATTTCTGGCTCAAACAGATGGAAGGTCTCCTCTGGAGGCAGCATCTGGATCCATGTGCTCTGCTTTCACAGGTTGCAGAGTCCTTTGTGCAGGGCTGAAAGACATTAGAACAGGGTCCCCCCCCCTTTGTGGGTAATCTTCCCAGAAAAGGCATTGTAACAGGATTAGAGATGTGGGGGGGGGGGGGTAGATAGCTTGCAGGCAGAGTTTGAAAAGAAACAACACAACAGTATTGCAGTTACTAAACAGATAATGCAGTTTTAATAAAATGGAGACACAACAGATAAGAAAAAACTGGATTCACATACTTCAGGAAAGAGATAAACAGGTAAACCCATTTAAACACATACAGTAAATGCAAGACTGATTTTTTTTCTTGTAAATGAACTTAAAATGTTTCCTTATAAACTTGAGTTGTTACTTTAAGATACAGAGAGGGAAGGAGAAAAAAATAGAAATAAAATGAAAAGTTCTCTTTACTCTGTTCTTGTTGGCCAGACAAACACAGGGCAAAGGCTCTTTCTTTTTTTTCTTTCTCTCTCTCCCCCATTTTTCATTGCTTCAACCTTTTTTTTTTTCTAACAATTTCAAATTGTTGTCTCTAGGGATCAGATACATTTTACAGTTACAATTACCTCGAGGGTGCACAAAGACTTAGACATACACACATAAAAATAAGGAGGACAAAGAGAGAAAATCAGAACTCTGAGATTTACACACACATTGATCATTCCCACCATAAATCTCAGTTGAATTAGGGAAGGCACAGATCTTAACAAAAATACCATGTGATTGCCTAGAAGACAGAAAAAGAGACAAACAAACAAAACAAACAAAACCCCCAATATTCCTATTTATATATTTCCCTTTTCTTTTAAGTACCTTTATGTAGCCAAATTTGTCTCTCGGTGTTATCTCTTAGCATAGCCCATTTCCTGCACAATTTCTGAGCTTTCCTTTTGCTCATGCCAGGTAACACTGGCGTCCGCCTGGTGTCCCAGGCCACAATCAACTTTTCCAGGGGATTTTTCCTCACCTTCGAGCTACAGTTTTTTTTTTTAAATTTGATTTATATGCTGCCCTTCTCCGGAGACTCAGGGTGGCTTACAATGTGTTAAGCATGATCCTTGAAATATAAGATTCACTTTGGCTCAGCCAGGTGAACCTCCTTTGTTTCAGAAAAAAAAAGTTCTGAGAAGGACACAGATTCCCTTTTATGGAATCTGCCTGGGATTGCGGATCAAAAAGGGATCCGGGAGGGCCTCACTGCCCCTACAGCTAGTACCAGTACCTCCCCATGCAATACACATACACCGGGCTGCTTTCCTTGGAACACTGTGGACTCTCTTTACTACTTTTAATACCCCTTTCACTTTTGTTTGGCTTTTGCTCGGCTTCCATTCCTTTTAAACACAAAGTTCCATGTTTGGCGACTCCCCCTTGCTTTCTCTATCCTACCAGTCACAGCTCGGTGGAGCTAGCAGTAGGCAGAGGTGCGGCTAGAGGTCATTCAAAAAGGTGAAATCAGACTGTTTTCCAGATGGAATCCCACACACACACTTTGTCCTTCCCTAACAGAAGGTCCTGGCAAAACCCCCATGCTCTCCAGACTGATGGTCTTTCTGCGGTCAGGAAATGCACAGAGGAAGCAAGACCAGCTGTGATTGGGAAAAGGGCCCTCACACACATACATGCAGGCATTCACACATTTTCCATGTTTTTCCATGCTTTAAAATTAAAATTTAGAGGTACTCACATTCTTTCCAAGCAGCCTTTGAGCTCAACACTCAAAACCCCTTTAAAACCTAGTTCCAAATGGCCAAGGTCCATGAAAACATGTCCACAGACTCAATGGGTCTGTTGCTAGCAAGGGAGGCTTACCTGGGCCAGGTCCATTGGTTAGGTTAGCTTGGAGTTCCATCTGTGGGGGCCAAATTGTTAGGAGAAATATCCTTCTGGGTTCAGCTCCAAGTGGGGAAAAAGACACTGGAAACATGGAGACTGCTTGGAAAGATGGTTTAATGGTGGACAGGATCACATGGTTTGAGTTCCTGAACAGAAAAGGGGTGCCCGAGATGCTGAGTGTGCTTTGGTTTTATGCCCTCTCTGGGCTCTGAACTTCCTGGGGCCCAGGAAGGGTATCCTGATTGGTTATCAGACTCTCAGGGGGTGGGGGTCTTAGCTAGCCTTGTTGGCTGATGTAATCTTCCCAGGTGCCATGTGGTGAGTTTTTGTTGCTAGATGGGTCCTATTGTGTTGCAGATGATAGTCCATTGACAAAGAGTGTGGGGGCAGGAAGGTGGGAGCTGCTTTGTCTTTAAAACATGCTTTTTTCATTTCTCATACAGGGAAACATAATATTCTGCCTTTTTAATATTTCCTAAAATGTTTCATTTTTCTAAGAAAGGGGTGGGTGCTAACTTCCTACAATGGCATGGGTCCAAGTTACTTGAGAGACCATCTCACCCCACTGGGATTGGCCCATACTACTCTTGCCAGCAGAGGAGGCATGCTGCAGGTCCCAGCAGCCAGAGTATTTTGACTAGCAGGATCTAGGAGGAGGACCTTCTCTGCTCTTGCTCCTGCCATCTGGAATATCTTGGCCCCCGATGTGAGGTTGGGCCCCTCCTATCTTTTCATAAAGGCCTAAAGATGTGGCTGTGCCAGTCGCCTTGGGGGCCCAGTGGGGGAACTACATAATGGAGCTGGTTGATAAATAACAAATCCCATCTCCCACACGTACATATACACTCCACCTGCACCCTCCCCATGAGTTTTTGGTTTTAAAGATTGATTTTAACATTTTATGTTTTAACTAAGCCGTAACTGTAAGCCACCCAGAGTTACCCTATGGTAAGATGGACAGCCAAAAATTTAAATCAATCAATCAATAAATCTGCAGCATGCTCCTTCTGCCAGAGTGAGTGGGGCAAGAATGTTTATTTATTTATTTATATCTCACCCTTATTATTTTTAGAAATGACTCAAGGCAGCGAATGTATCAATATACTTTCCTCTTCCTATTTGCCCCACAACAATAATCCTGTGAAGTGGGTTGGGCTGAGAGTGATTGGCCCGAAGCTGAATTTCAGGGCTTGAATTCAGACCTCCACTTTCTAGCCTGGTGTCTCAACTACTAGTCCAAACTGATTTTTAGGTAGCCATTAAGCACTTTAAAGCTGATAACCAGCACCTTAAATTGGACCCAGAAACAAACCACCAGCCAGTATAGCTTGAATTGGTAGCAAGATTTTATGCTTTGGTTTTGATTTACCTTCCTCACATCCAGTCCCAATAGCTCAAGTAATGCAAATGATAACTGAAAGAAATGACTTTTATAACATTTGTGACAATCTTTGTGTTCATAATTTATCCATTAAAATCCTCTCATGGTAATCTCCTAGACTGAGAAATAATCAAAGGGATGTGCCCTTTTATCAATCCTTTTTAAAAATAGGGAAAGCACTTAAGAACATTAGATGTATCATTTTTTTTTATTGCAAAAGTTTTACAATTACATTTTCACCCCCTTTTTCCCCCCCCACTACCCCCCCCAAACTTCCCAACCTCCCCAGCCCACCCTAACCCTCCCCACCCCCCAGACTTCCTAGTATGCTCATGTCAGATAAAAGGAAAAAACCCTCCTTTATATATAAAACTTGAACCCCTCCCTCCCCCTTACAAATTTTCATCTTCATTACATTAACCTATTTCTATCTTGGTATAACATTTTCAGATAAATTTTCATCCTGATTACCTTAAAAATATTTCTATCATAATATAACATTTTCTAACAAATTTTCATCCTTAACCTTAAAATATTTCTATCTTAATATAACATTTTCTAGCAAATTTTTATCCTCAACCCTAAAATGTTTCTATCTTATATAACATTTTTAAATAAAGGCTATTTGATACTTCCTAGTTTGATATTTGTGCTGAACATAATTTATCCACTTCTTCCATTCCCATTCATAAGTCTCTTGAGAACAATCTTTTAGATATGCTGAAATCTTCACCATCTCTGCAAAACTGGCCATCTTCAAAGTCCATTCCTCAATCGTAGGCAGCGCTTCATTTTTCCAGTATTTACCTATCAACAATCTTGCTGCAGTTATCATGTACAATATCAATTTTGTTTCCCCCAGTGTAAAACCCCTAACTATACCCAATAAAAACAGTTGTGGAGAAAATTGAATTTTTTTCTTCAAAACATTCTGCATGACCCACCAAATTTTTACCCAAAAAGCCTTAACTTTCTTACAGGTCCACCAAACATGATAATATGTAGCGTCTAAGCAGTCACATCTCCAACATTTAGGCTGAACACTAGGGTACATACACGACAATTTTTTTGGATCTAAATGCCATCTATAAAACATTTTATAGAAATTTTCCCGCAGATTCTGCGACTGTGTAAATTTAACATTCTGAACCCAAATTTTTTCCCATGTTTCCAACATCACTGGTTCCTCAAAATTTTGTGCCCACTTAACCATGCAGTCTTTAACTAGTTCAGTTTCTGAATCCCTTTCTAACAAGACATTATAAAGTCTTTTAATATGCATTGGGCCTTTCTCTTTTATATGTCTAACTAATTCTTCCTCATACATCATAATACCAGTTTTTTGGTCCTCTTTCCATCTCAATTGCAATTGATTATATTGTAACCAAGTTAAATTAATCCCTTCAGCCAACAATGTCTGTAATGTCTTCAGCTGCCATCTGCCCGCATCTGTAAAAAGAACCTCTTTATATAAAAACCCCCCGAGTGACATTATATTTGTATTCCACAAGGTATGACCAAGATCCAGCCATAGCGGTATTTTATAATTCCAGTTGTTTCGGTGCTTCTTCCAAACTCTCAGCAAAGAATCTCTAAGTATATGGCTTTTAAATACTTTATCCACTTTGCTGTCATAAAATAAGTAAGCGTGCCATCCAAATTCCAGATCAAAACTTTCTGCATTCAATATTCCAGTCTTTTTTCCTCCAAACCAATCACTTACTAAAGTCAAAGCTGTTGCATCATAATATAATTGTAGGTTTGGAAGTTTGAGACCTCCCCTTTCTGGAATGTCTTGCATAATTTTCATTTTTACTCTTGGTTTTTTCTCGTTCCATACAAATTTGTTGATACCAGTTTGCCATGCTTTTAGTTGTTTATCATTTTTGAGCACCGGAATCATTTGAAACAAAAAAAGAAATCTTGGCAAAATGTTCATCTTAACTGCTGCTATTCTTCCAAGTAAAGACAGCTGCAGTTTTTTCCAAATCTCCATATCTTTTTGCACCTCTCGCCACAACGCCTCATAGTTATTTTGAAACAATTTCATATTTGATTCTGCAACCTGAACTCCTAGATATTTTACCTTTGGTACAATCTCAAAACCTGCCCTCCTTTCTAACTCCAGTTTACGATCTTGTGTCATATTTTTAACTACCATCTTAGTTTTTCTCTGATTCAATCTGAAACCTGAAACTTTACCAAAGTCTTGTATAATGTCCTTCATCTGGATTATCGATTCCATTGGCTGTGTTAGGGTAACAACCAGATCGTCTGCAAATGCCTTTATTCTGTAATCCTCTTGCCTTATCATTATACCTTTCAATGTGTTAGAATCCCTTATTGTATTTAACAAGACTTCTAGTGTTAAAATGAACAACAATGGGGACAGTGGACATCCCTATCTTGTACCTTTCTCAATTTTAAACTCTGTTGTCAAACTTCCATTGATAATGATCTGTGCCTTTTGCTCTTGATAAATTGCTGAGACCGCCTGTATATATTGGTCCCCAAAGTCCATCTTTTTTAATGTCTTTAATAGAAAATTCCAATCCACTCTATCAAAGGCCTTCTCTGCATCCAGAAAGACCAGCACTGCAGGGATCTGTTTATTCTTCTCAAGATATTCCAATAAATCTATTACTTGCCTTACATTGTCCTTCATGTGCCTACCCTCAATAAATCCCGCTTGGTCATCATGAATCACCTTTTGAATTACTGGCATCAGTCTGTTGGCTAATACTTTTGCGTAGATTTTATAATCCGTATTCAAAAGAGATATTGGTCTGTAATTCTCCGGTTTTTTAGGACCTGCTTGCTCTTTTGGTATCAAAGAAATATAGGCCACGATGGAGGTACTTTTCCCCCTTGTTGTATGTTGCAAAATAAGTCTCTGAGTTGTTCCACCATTTCTGCCTGTAAAGTTTTATAATACACTGCTGTCAGACCATCCGTTCCAGGAGCTTTGGCTGTTTTTAATTGTTTTATTGCTGCTATTATCTCCTCCTCTGTTATGGGATAATCCATTCTTTCTTTTTGTTGTTCAGTGATTTTTGTAACTCTTTTATTATCCAAATATTTTTCTATAAGTCCATTCTGCACCTCCTCTCTGGCATATAGTTTAGTGTAATATTGAAGAAAGGCTTCTTTTATTAAATTCTGTTGAAAAACTTCTTTCCCCCCAATATCAACACTATCAATAGTCCGTATGCTTTGTTTCTTCCTTAATGTGTAAGCCAACCACCTGCCTGGTTTATTAGCATTGCAGAATGTATTATGCTTCGCATATTGTAAGTTTGTTGCAACTTGTTCCGCTATAAGCATTTGGAATTGGTCTTTCAGAAGTTTTATAACACTAAGTATTCTTTCATCTGTTGGATTTTTAATAAGTAACTGTTCTTTGTCCTTTATTTCTGCTTCCAATTCAAGTCTTTTCTTTTGTCGAATCCGCTTATGTTTAGAGTTCATATATATAAGCACCCCTCTCATATAAGCTTTGCTTGCGTCCCACACAATTTCCATTGGGGTGCCTTTATTCAAGTTCATTTCAAAAAACTCTTTCAGATGCTTTTTAAGTTCTATTATATTTTTCTCATATCTAAACAAGTTTTCATTTAATCTCCAAGAGCGTCTCTCATTCTTACATGTCTCGATTTCTATCCAGACTGGGCTATGATCAGTCAAAGTTCTTGGCAGAATCTTTGTTCTTTTTGTCCTAACAAGTAAGTCATCAGACAACAAAATAAAATCAATTCTGGAAAAGGATCTATGTCTGTCAGAAAAGAAAGTATAGTCCAGTTCTTTTGGGTTATGTATTCTCCAAATATCTTTTAATTCCAGGTCTTCTTTCATATCAAAAAAAGTCTGTGGTAATCTAATTCTTGATTTTGCCAAAGTCTTTTTATCTAATTTAGAGTCAATTACTCCATTCCAGTCTCCCATAATTAAAATAGATCTATAATCCCATTGAAGTATTTTAGTATGCAGCATTTTATAAAAATAGTCCTGTTGTTGATTAGGAGCATAAATTCCTATCAAAAGAATTTGACTATTAGCAGAAAGTAATTCAATTGCTACAAACCTACCATCTTGATCAGCTTCTATAAGTTTGGCTGTTAATTTTTTGTTTACATAAATAACCACACCATTCTTTTTTTGGTTAGTTGAGGATATAAAATGTGTTCCTAATTTGGAATTTTTCAAATAGTTTTGATCTTGAACTGTAATATGCGTTTCTTGTAAACAAATTATATCATTATTATGTTGTTTTAAATATGCAAATACTTTCTTCCTTTTTTGTGTTACATTCAACCCATTCACATTCCAAGATAAACATTTAATCATCCTTATTCTCCTTCTGGAGCGAAGCGCAGAACCTTAGGATTTCATCTGAGATCCTCTGTCCTGCATTTCCCACAGCCCCAGCCTTGTCTTGTCTCTCCTGCTGTAACTTTTCTTTAAGTTCCTTGGCTTTTGCTCGAGTTATACGCTGATCCTTAACTTCAGCCGCCCAAGCCAGCTCCGAGATTGGGGAAGGTTCCAGCAAAGGCTCATCCAGAAAACCTCCTTCAGCACCCTTCAGCTCTGCTAATTCCTGCTTAGATTGTTGTTGCCATTCTTGAAGTTGCTTCTTATCACTCTCTTTAATCTCCAAAACTGTAGATGTGCGTGGGGATGGAGTTCTTTCTTTAAAAATATCATTATAAAATTGCTCCGCCTTCTCCACAGTATTCAGACGGTGTTTCTCTCCCTTATATCTCAAAATTATACCAGTTGGGGCGTCCCAACGAAATGGGATTTGATTACTCTGCAGTTCTTTAACAAGAAAACCATACTCTTTTCTAGATTTCAACATCTTAGGTGGGAGCTCCTTGTAGACTGTAATCTTGGATCCGCTCACTTGCACAGAAGTGAGAAAAGATTTTTGCAAAATGTCATTTCTTATTGCTCTGTCTGTAAAATATATGACCACGTCTCTAGGCAGTTGTCTTTGTCTGGCCACCCACGAGTTAACTCTATAAATTTTATCTATTTTAGAAAAAACCATCTCAGGTTCAACTTTTAAAATCACAACTAGGGCTTCGGCACAGACCTGTCTCAAATCTTGTCTCTCCTCTTCTCTAATTCCTCGAAGCCTTATAGCAAATTCCATTGCATGAAATTGCATCATAACAATATCATTCTCAACTCTCTGCATCTTGTCATCAACATCAAGAAATTTATGATCATTATTTTTCATCTTAGCATTAACTTCTAATTTAAATTCATCCACTTTTGTCTCAACTTTCATAATAAATCCTGCCAGACCAGACGCCACATCCGTTATTTTTTTGGTCACCATCTTTTGGCTCTGCTGCATTTCCTGCATAATTTCCTGTTGTGACTTTTGAATTTTTTCATCTATTTTATTTATTTTGTCATCCATGTCTTGAAATTTCTCATCCAAAATATTTGAGATGAATTTTTTTAGTTCTCCCATATCCAAATCTTTTTTTTGGGCTTGTGACTGCGTATCCTGCTTACGTGGGGGGGATCCCCCCCCCTGTTTTGCCTTCCTGCTTTTTTGAAGCCATCCTGCCACGTAAGCTAGCTTTCTTAAAAAGGGAGGATCCGCCTCTTCTGCCACCTCCACAATACCTTCTAAAAAAGTCCCCCAGAATTACTCAAAACAAAGCTATAATGCAGCAAAGACAAGTAAAAGGGAGAGATTTTCCTCTTATTTCTGTTGCAGCCGGAGCAACTCTGTAACAACTTTTTAACTTTGTAGCAAGACAAGATAACTTCACCAATCCACACCCACTAATTCATTTGCTGAGCGCCATATTTTTTCAATCACTTTCACTCATTCCGAGACTTTCACTTCAGTAAAAAAGTTCAACAAAGGACTAATACTTGCAGTTCAAAATTTCAGGGTTCAAGTGGATTGCGGATGTTTATTTGAGTTATTTCCTCGCTCTTTAAAGGTTTCCTGAGGTCGGCTTGTTCTGCAAAAGCAGAAGACGTCCCACGCCGCCCGGAGTTTCAGCAGGTTGTAAGGGAGCCGCGCCTGCTTCCTCCCCAGAAACAGTTCCCTGGGGGGGTTGCAGGGGCTCTACCTGTGCCCTGCTGCCTCTTCTTCTTTAATCCTAAGGATTTCGAAGATTTCGAGCCGCTTCGCAGTCAGGAAGCGGCTCTACAAGCGGCGGGGGTGGCGGTGCTAAAAGAAAGCACCGTCGCCGCCGAAGACGAGGAAACCGGAAGTCAGCATTAGATGTATCATTAATACAGTCTGTCACAATAGCAGATGTGAAATGTTTCTTTTTATTTTCCCCCTCAAGAAGTAACATTAATTGGATATATATTTTTAGGAAAAACTGCTGTACTCTGTAGTGCAGGGAATAGATAGCAATCCCCATTTGTTCTTACGTGCTTTTATTTCACATGTACTTAAAATGTGAGCACTTTTTCTGACTGAAACTGATTATTTTGTTATATCAGAAAAGGTAAGATTTCTCCCTTTTAAAATGTACAGTATAGCATATGTGTTTTTTACAAAGTTATTCTAGAATTTATTTCTATTAAAAATTCTGGAACTATAAAATAAATTATATTTAATGAGATCAGATTCTACTGAATACAGATTATATATAACGATTTGTAATACACTGTTAAAAAAGAGAGGAAGCAGAGAACAGGAGAAGTGAGCAGGGTAGCCAACAGGAGGATGTTCTGATAAACATAAAACTATAATAAAATATCAATTTTTGCTAAAAAATAATTGATATAAATAGAGAGTGCTTTTACCTCATGCTTGCTTCTCACTGTAAATCTGACAAGAATAAGTAGAATGCCTATTATGAATAAACTCTTCTTTAACTAAAGAAATTGCTTCTGAATTCATCATTGAGTCTGATCCTCAAAATATTGTAACAATCTGGTAGCAGAGGATGGTTCAACTGACTCAATAAAATCCAACATGCCTAAGAAAGAAAACCTCAAGAATAAAAAAGAAAGACCCAATACCAGGGCAAATGATAAAGAAACAAAAACAGATCAAGAAATGATCGACAAACCAATAAATACAACAATCAAAGAATCTGAAGATAACACCACAGACATCGAAGAAACAGCAGATGAAACCGACAACCAAGAAGAGAACAAAATAAAAGACAAAGACCTCAGATCGGAGATACTGAGGCTAATAAAAAGTCAAAAAGATGACCACAAACTCATCATGGAACTCCGAGGCTTCTTGGAAGAAAACGGAGCAGCGAGAGAAAAAGACATTGAAAAAGCCAAACCCGAAAATACAAAAATGGTGAGCGAACCTACAACTAAAGAAAAAATAACCAGAAGCAAGACCAGAGGTCCCGCTCAAAATTTTGAAAGGCAGCCATCTTTTCTTCAACCGGCCACAGAAATGAACACGGCTGAACCAATCAGAATGCACCATTCAAAAACTCTGCCGCGAAAAAACACAAAAAATAGCAAGAAATATATTTATTCTTCTGAAGAGTCAGAAACAAATACAGAAGAATCATCCACCGAACAAGAAATCGAAACACCCATGAGAAAACTATTTAAAACGTTTGGCACAAGTCTAACAATTTCAAAAGAATCGATAAAAGCCAATAATGCAAAAATACAAAAGAGATGAAGAAACAAACAGACACCTCAAAGCCTGCACGACTCAATCCGGACAACGATGATGACGACGCCTGAACCCAGAGGGCCCTGCGAAATTTCCCCCATACCACAAACGATCCAAAGAACAAAATACTCCAAGCAGGAAAGCTTCAAAGAAAAGAGACGAACCACAGCTGCCAGCAGAACACCCAAGATCGAGCCGGAGACCAAATCATCAGAAGGAGAGCACTACGAGGGAGCTACAGCAAAGAGAACCTCTCCCAGCGGCTTCAGCAGAGAAATGATCAACGCGCATGCGCAGATGAACACAGAGAACTACAATGAACTTTATGAAGAAGGAGAACCTTTCAAGCTCATCAGCAGAATACCCACACCATTCTGCAATTTTCAACATCTACAGGACCATGGACTACCCACAGTTGTAAGTAGTGGGAATAGTAATATTGGGAATCTACCTAGTGATTTCCCAAAACTTAGAATTGATGGCATCAATTTACAGGAATGGTGTCAACAAATTCAGGTTGTCTTTATGAAAGAAAATTTATTATTTTTTATAACCAATCCTCCCAAAAGACCTTGGACTCTAAAAATGGACTGCCTGCATCACAGAGCATTCTATTTAATAATTTCTAGCATATCACCTGCCATGTACTACAGTATTAAGCATAATCTTACTGTTTCAGAAATAATTCAATGCATGTTTAAATTGTTTCATAGTGAAAGTGTAGCAACAACCACTAGAATGTCTAAAGATTTCTTTTCAGCCAAATTAAGATCTGGAACCACCATAAGTGAACATTTAATATCCTTAAACAAAACCAGAGCAGAATTACATCTAAGAGGAGAAATAATATCAGAACAGACAATGAAAAGCGTTATCCTTAACTCATTAGATTCATCATGGGATAACTACATATCACACTTAGACTCAATCAATCTAGGATACTTATCCATAGAAAGTCTGTCAAATAAGTTAATAGCTGAAGATAATTTGAGGAGAAGTAGATACAATGCATACCCAGAACACAGACAGGAAAAAGGGGTAACCTTCCAAGAAAATCACCAAAAAACAATTGAATGTTACAATTGTGGATCCAGAAAACACTCTAAGGGAGATTGCCCCATGTTTCATAGGGAAAGACAAAACCATGATTATAGGGGTAGATATCAAGACAGGCAATCATCTATTGATAGATACAGATATAGAGACTCCCCAAACTACAGAGAACGCAGAAAGGATAGAGATAATTCAAGGGACAGAAAATCAGGATCATTAAATGGATTAGATAAACATAACGATGTCATCACACAAAAATCAAAAAACAATACTTGGCTCATAGATTCAGGGGCGACTAATCATACAACAAATAACAAGAAAATACTGTCTTCATTCACAAATGATAAATTTATGATAAGAGTAGCCAATCAAGAAAATGTTCAAGTCATAGGGAAAGGAGATGTAAATATACCTGGTTTAGGTAAAGTAGAGGGGGTATTGTTGATACCAGAAATATCACATAACATACTTAGTGCAGTGAAATTAAGCCAAGATTTCAACATAAATATAATCTTCTCTGGGGGAAAAGCAATACTAGAAAAGGATGGGACTAAATTGAATAGTGTAGTTATCGAAGGGGGCCTACCCTTCCTTGTAACAGAAGATAAATGGTTGCATAACATTAATACAAACATTGATGACGACATCAACATAGACAGTGAACATAGTAACAACAATGACAATGAAGAACCCAATACACACTGTAATCACAAAGACACACCCATTAGTGATACACACAATAACAAAAGACTCAATATAGGCAAACCAATTCATGATGAATGTGCACACATGTTGCATAGGAAATTGGGACATGCAAGTTTCCCTGTAATACAAAAAATGATTGAACATGCTGATGGCGTTAAAATAAAGGATTGTAAAAACTATTTGGAATGCTCAGTATGTAAATCCTCAAAACTCAGAACAAACCCAAAACCAAAGAGGGCAACAAGGACCTCTAACCAAATTTTTGATCTGGTACATATGGATCTGGTTGGTCCATTAACACCATCCATCACATACAAAAAAAGATATTTCCTAACTATTGTAGACGACTATAGCCGTTATGGATTTGTTTATACTTTAAAACACAAAGATGAAACTTTCCAAAAATTCAAAGAATTTTACAAACGTGTAGAAACACAACACAATATTAAAATAAAACAAATCATGACAGATAGGGGATCCGAATTCATGTCAAAAGAATTCTCACAATGGATAAAAGACAAAGGAATGATACACTTCACGACTAGCCCATTTTCTGCTTTTCAGAATGGTACAGCAGAACGAAAGAACTCGACACTGCAAACCATGATTAGATGTACATTAGAAGATGCTGGTTTAGGAAAACAATTCTGGTCAGAAGCATTACTATATTCAAACTATACCCAAAATAGGACCTGGTCTAGCATCCTAAATAAAACACCATACGAAGTGATGTACAATAGGAAACCAAAAATATCACACATGCACATATTTGGAGTTACAGCAGACGTACACATACCAAAACAATTAAGACGTAAGGGAGATAACGTATCCAGAAGCCTCAGATTCATGGGATACGAAACAGGCACAAAAGGATATAGATTCATTGACAATAATAACAAATTCATAGTCTCAAGAACAGCAGTATTTCATGAACAGGCCAACTGGTCTAAGATACATCTTAACGAGATAATCCAAAATACAGAACCAAATATTGAACAACAAGACAGAATAGAAAGAGAGAAACATGAACATAACACACATGATGACAAAAACAAAACATGGACAGGTAACCATACCAGGATAAAAACAGATTCATTAACCAAAAAGGAAGCAAGGTATCTACACGATAATGAAAGCATTCCAATAAGAACAATCAGGTGTAACAGAAAACAATTACCCAATAAGTATAAGGATTATATAATGTGTGTGAATGACGAGACACCAATACCTAACACATACGAGGAAGTGTTGAAACTTCCCATGGAAGAAAGAGAAAAATGGGAATTAGCCATAACAAAAGAAATGAACAGCTTGCGTGAATTAGGTGTATTTACACCAGTCCCTGCCCCTAAGAACAAGACAATTATAGGCACCAGATGGATATTCAAAATCAAAGATTTAGAAGAGGGTAATAAATTATATAAAGCTAGATTAGTCGCACAAGGTTACGCTCAAAAATATCCTGAGGATTACACTGACACATACTCTCCCACTGTAAGAACCGAAAGTGTTAAGACAGCTTTAGTCATAGCTGCTATACTCAATCTTGATGTCTTTCAATATGATGTGCAGACTGCATACTTACATGCAAAGCTCGACAAAGAGATATATGTAAGGGCACCTCATAGCCAATGTACAAATAGAAATGAGACCTGGTTACTTAACAAAAGCTTGTACGGATTAAAACAATCCGGCAAGCGTTGGTATGAATGTCTAGTCAGCGTGCTTAAAAATATGGATTTCAAAGCCACAACTGCAGACAATTGCTTTTTTGTTAGAAAGGAAGGTGAATCATTAGAATTTGTGTTAATCTATGTGGATGATATTTTGTATATAGGCAAACATAAAGAAAAGAAAGACTTATTTGTATCCAAACATTTCTCTTTAAAGTCGCTAGGAAGGGTAAACAAATACCTTGGAGTTCAAATCAATAAAACAAGAAAGGGATTCAAATTATCCCAGAGAGATAAAATTATAGAACTTCTGGAAAAATGCAATTTAAGAGATGCCAAACCTTGCGATACTCCTATGCAGACTGATTTTCTAAGGAATATGGATGAATCTTCACCTGAGTTCGAGAACAATACATTATATAGATCAATTATTGGTTCTCTCTTGTATATATCTAATTGGACCAGGCCTGATATAGCTCTGCCACTTAATTTATTATCTAGACATGTAAGTAAACCACTTATGTATCATTGGGAAGCAGTTAAACGAATACTAAGATATCTAAAACACAGCATAGATTTCTGCCTACTCTTAGAACCCAATAATATTAAAGAACCTATTATCACCAGTTACGCTGATGCAGACTGGGCAGGTGACATCAAATGTAGAAAGAGCACCTCAGGTTATGTATTATTTTTAAATGATTGCCCAATATTCTGGTACACTGGGAAGCAAGATTTAGTAGCGACTTCCACAACAGAGGCAGAATACGTCTGTTTATCTAAAGCCTCAAATAATTTAGTGTGGTTTAATGATTTATTATCTGATATTTGGAAGAATCCAATACTACCATTTGTCATACATGAAGATAATAAGGCGGCTATAGAAATATCAAGATCTGATGCCATTGGTCAAAGGTCCAGACATATAGATATCAAATTTAAATACGTGAGACAATTATCTCAGGATGGATTCATTAAAGCAATCCACTGCGAAACCTCAGAACAAATAGCTGATATATTAACTAAACCTTTACCTTCTAAACAACACAAATACTTGACATCAAAATTACAAGTACTATATAATTCTGAATCCGAATGCAATCATTGTTATATGTCGAATCGGCATTTAGAGGGGGATTTGTCATAAGTAAATGCCTTATTCTATAACAAGAGATATGTATATATGTACAGGATATAAAGGGTTAATTTATTCATCCTCCTTTAATGTATTCATGTGTAATCACCCCCTTCCTTGACTCCTCCCCTTTGATATAAATAGAGAGTGCTTTTACCTCATGCTTGCTTCTCACTGTAAATCTGACAAGAATAAGTAGAATGCCTATTATGAATAATCTCTTCTTTAACTGAAGAAATGGCTTCTGAATTCATCATTGAGTCTGATCCTCAAAATATTGTAACATCTCATAAGAGCTGTTTATTTGGCCATAGTTGCCAGTTCTGTCATCTTTATTATCCATTCCTCGATTGTGGGTATTGTAGAATCTTTCTAATGGTGTGTATATAAAGTCATGCTGCTGATAATCATATGTAACAATAAGACACCATGTGATTTTTCCATAAATCCATACAAAAAAGGTTCGTCTAAATTTTAAACAATTTTTTAAATTTTTAAAAAATTACATTACTAATTTCAGGAGGGGAAAACCATCCTGATATACATCAGATTTTTAAAAACTGTAAACTGAAAATAGGTAGATTTTGTATGCAAGGAGCAATTTAAGGTCAGAAATCAAAAGCATAAGAACGGGGGTCCCTTCGCTGCGGCCCATTCGTCACAGTACAGTTCACATTGGGCTTTTGGGTGTAGAGGACAGTTCGAAGCCAGCCAATTGGTGCAGGGACTCGGGGGCTTTGGGAGTAGAACGGGGGCTGAACTGTAATGCGAACTGTACTGCGACAAATAGGCTATGGCGAAGGTACTGGGACGGAGGGGCCGTTGCCCAAAGTGCCGAGGCATAATAACACAGAGGCAAAACCCTGGTGGAGAAACAGGCAGCACCAAGAGTTCGAGCCGAAAAGTCCCATTCCGTAAGAATGGTGGGTGATTAGTGCTAAGGGATTGTGTAGTCAGTCACAATCTGACATCAGCCCCCCCACTTCTTTCTTGTATAATAGTCAATGAAACCCGCTTCCCAAAAGTAAGGAGAAAGCTCCCTCTTGCTAAGAGCCGACTCACATCCTCCCACTAATAGGAAATAAGCCAAAGCACCTGTGAATGGAAAACCTGTATCCATTCATAAAAGCAGAACACTCTGTGAATGGAAACTAGGTAGCTGGACAGTTCCATTTATTTATTTATTTATTTGTTTGTTTGTTTATTTATTTATTTATTTGTTTATTTATTTATTTATTTAAATTTGTATATCGCCCATCTCCTAGTGGACTCAGGGCGGTTCACAGCCAGAACTAAAACACATACCAATACAAAATTTAAAATTATTAGAAGAATTACATAACTTTGGCCCAAATTTAAAACAATTCAAATTAAAACCCATTGACAATTTAAAAGCTAAAAAACTAAAAAAGACTAAAGACAAACAAGTGCTACAGCCAGCATAGAGTGATGAAACCTAGTAGATTAAGCATATAAAGACAATGCCACTCAAATTTGCATCGCCCCACCCAACCTCAAGGATAGGGCATGACCTCCCAGCCACAATGGAAACCAAGCCACCACAATAATATAATAATCAAACACTTGAAACATATTGCCCAACAAGCCCTGAAATCACAATCACAGCCCCAAAACAATATAACATCCACTCACCAGACCAGGTTTTCAGTTGTCCCAGAACCAATTGCTATGTCATTTCACTTTTGATTCCTAAATAAATGGAGACCACCTTTCCAATTGCAGCTTGCCTCCAAATTCATTGCCTCCTGCATCTTTCTCCCAACTTGGAACCAGACCAAATTTTACTTCCAACAATTTGGCACCCCAGATTGGACTCCAATCTAACGTGACCAATGACCTGGCCCAGGTAAGCCTCCACCTTGTCAGCAGCAGACCCCTTGTGTCTGTGGGTGGATTTCCCAGATCTTGCCTGTTTGGAGCAAGGGTAATAAAGGGAGAATTGAGTCTTGTGCTCAACAGCTGCTTGGAAAGGAGATGAGTACCTCTAATTTTTTCATTTTAAAGCCCAGGAGAGCAAGGAAAATGTGTGAGAGTGAACGAGAGGATCCTTCTTCCAGTCACAGCTGGATCATGCTCCTCCATGCCTTTTGTAGCTGCCCCCAGGCAGTTCACTAGTCCCAAAGGACTGTGACCAACAGACTCTGGAAAGCAAGGGGATTTGGATCTGGATCAAGTCATTCACTGGATAATCACTGCTACAGCCCAAGTGGAAAGGACCCTTCCAGATCCTCCTGACAACCAAGGCAACTGTAAAGATAGCTGAGAGGGACACTTGGATCCATTGAACTCATGTCAAGCCAGCCGTCCTCAATCACAGCGCTGAGCTAACCCTGACACTGAAAGTCCCACCCATAAGATTGAAGAAAGACCCATAACAGACAAGTGGATACTAAAGGGTCTTTTTAATGACCAAGATGATGGGGAAGACTGTGGGGGGAGGCTGGAAATTTGTTCCGACATCTGACTTGCCTTGTGTTTCACCTAACTGATGGGTTTATTGAAACAAATTTATTCCCTGACAAGGAAAATATTGGAGAATACCTAGTGTGGGAGGTACTGAACTACAGATTTTTCTCTGAAGGGAGGAAGGTGTCAGGGTTCCAAGTAACACCCCCAATCAAGTAAGACTCTGAGGCAGGCATTCCCTCAAAGTTCCATTTTATTAGAGATGTCATATTGGCACATCTGGGAAAACCTGAATCTGAAAGCTCACAGGTTTTCCCCACCCAAAGGAAAGTCAAAGACCCTTCCCCTGCACCCACATGTCCATCACATGGTCCAATCAATCCACCGTCCCAACTGGAGATGTTTTCTAGTCACGTCTCTCCAGCTTCAAGCTGAACATCCTCGACTCCCAGAGAAAAGAATGTTGTTGTGACTATATCTCTCTACCCACTCCATGGAACCCCCCTCCCATTTTTCCACAGCAGGTCTGTGCACTAAAAGTGACAGCTCTGAAGATCCAAAGGGAAAGATGGCCTCAAAGGCTGACAGGCTGCCCCTCCCTTCAACTGAAGAGCATGTCCTGAAATGAGAGGAGCATAGGAGGTTAATTCAGTCAGTCCCAACCACCTCTTCCCACCCCCCAGGGGACCCCTTGGCTTATTAGGGAATTTATCATGGAATTGCTTTACTAGTCTATCTTCTTTCACATCCCAACTCTTAACCCAGGTAGCTTCGGACAAAGGGTATCCTTTCCAATGGACCAAATATTGTAATTGACCCCTATGTAATCTAGAATCTAAAATCCTCTTAAATTCATAATGGGTTTCCCCTTGCACCACTATCGGCTTGGGTGCTAGTCAGGGCTGTGGTCTCAATCTTGAACTAAATGCAGACTTTAGCAAGCTGCTATGAAAGACTGGATGCACTTTCCCTAATACGCATGGGAGGTTAAGCTGAACTGTTACGGAGTTAATTACTTTCACTATCAGAAAGGGTCCTAAGTACTTAGGTCCTAGCTTTTTGCTGGGCAATTTCAATTTTATGTATTTGGTTGACAGGTAAACTCGATCTCCCATACAAAAGGGGGGCTGGAGAGATCAGTGTTTGTCGGCTTTTTATTTTAATGCTTCTACTGCTTCTGCTAGTGCTTTCTTGGTGTTTTCCCATTTTTAATGACTCCATCCATTCGGCTAGAATCATGGAGGAGGGCGGCTCTCTCTCAGCAGCTTGGGCATGGGAACGAAATCCATGTCGCTGGTGACCTGAAAGGGGGTCAATCCGGTGCTGCTATGCATGGCGTTGTTGTAAGCCACTTCTGCAAAAGGCAGCAGGTCTGCCCAGTTTTCTTGCTGGTAATCCACATAACATCTTATGTAATGCTCTACCATGGCGTTTGTTTGTTTTGCGGCTCCATTCGTAATCAGATAAAAAGCTGAGCTAAGCCCCTGAATTGATCTGATGGATTTTAGGAATTCTCTCCAGAATTTAGCAGTGAATTGGACGCCTCTGTCTGAGATCACCTGGCGGGGCACTCTGTGCAGCCGGTAGATCTGTTTGATGAACATCTTAGCCAATTTCTTGGCTGAGAGTAACCCCGAGAAGGCAGTGAAGTAGGTTTGTTTGGAAAATAAGTCAAACACAGTCCAGATGACTGTATTTCCTCCACTCTCTGGGAGTTTGACTATAAAGTCCATAGTGATCTCCCAGGGTTGGCTCGGGTTAGCCACTTGTTGGAGAAGTCCAGGAGGTTTTCTTGGCCTCATCTTCATAGTGGCACAAGTGGCACAACTCTTTACATAGTCCTCCACATCGGCTTTCATCTTCGGCCACCAGAACTGCTTTCCAGCCAGGTGGAGGGTTTTTAAGAATCCGAAGTGACCGGCCAGTCAGAAGTCATGGCTGCTTTGCAAAATTTGCAGCCTCAAGATGGTGGGGAGATATAATTTGGATCCCTTCCAAGCTACCCCCTCTCTCATAGTGTCCCAGTTCTCATTATTTATTTATTTTTTATTTTATTTTATTTTGAATTTGTATACCGCCCTTCTCCCTGACGACTCAGGGCGGTGAACAGCCAAGTAAAAACATCAAGTACAAATATTAAAATACAGTTAAAAATATACATATATAAATTTGGCCCCGTTAATTAAAAACAATAAACAAAACACTTAAAAAGACTTAAAAAATTAGGCCAGCCCGGCTTGCTGGAAAAGGAAGGTTTTAAGGGCACGGCGGAAGGCACTGAGGTCTTGGATTCTCCTTATCTCTGGAGGCAGTTGATTCCAGAGGGTAGGTGCCCCCACAGAGAAGGCCCTCCCCCTGGGGGTCACCAGCCTACACTGTTTGGCTGATGGCACCCCGAGGAGGCCCTCTCTGTGGGAGCGCATGGGTCGATGGGAGGTCGTCGGTGGCAGCAGGTGGTCTCGAAGATAGCTAGGCCCTATGCCATGGAGCGCTTTAAAGGTGATAACCAACACCTTGAAGCGCACCCAGAAGACCACTGGGAGCCAGTGCAGCTCGCGCAGGAGCGGTGTTACATGGGAGCGCCATGCTGCTCCCGTCACTACCCGCGCTGCTGCATTCTGGACCAGTTGGAGCCTCTGGGTGCTCTTCAAGGGGAGCCCCATGTAGAGAGCGTTGCAGTAGTCAAGGTGTCCCATAGTTCTCATAGTGTCCCAGTTCTCATTAAGCCATTAGTCGGCTGGCAGTGCAGTCTTTAATGCCGCTGTCAGTCCACCCCCTCCCCCCGGTGGGGTCATTTTGTTGTTTGGCTTGGTCCCCTGGTGGTGACTTGCACTGCTTGTTGTGAGGGGAAGATGATAGCATGGACTACTTCCTCTCTCCAACTATTAAATTGTGATTTTCTTGATAGTGTGCCAGCTAGTAGGTTTTTCCCTCCAGGGATGTATTTTAGCTCAGTTAAACCACCAGAAATACTGTGCCCAGTGGACTTGTTTGGGGGAGAGTCACACAAATTTCCTCACATAACTATCTAGCAGTTTAAAAAAACCACTATCCAGTCTCGCGGGGGCAGTCTGAAATAAATAATTCCATTTCGGAAGTACGTGAGTTTTAATCGTAGCTATCTTACCAAGTAAGGAGAGTTGCAGGTGCTCCCACTTTTCTAGGTCTGTCTTTGTTTGGGATAACAACTTTGTGTAATTATCTGCCATAATAGATGTGTTTTTGGAAGACATCCAAATACCCAAATATTTTATTCTTTTAGTTACTTGAAGGCCCAATTCTCTCTCCAATTCATTCCAATGGTTTCATGTCATATTCTTTATTATAATCTTCATCTTGTTTTTGTTGATTCGGAGACCTGCAACTCTACCATACTTCTCTATCTCCTGAAGCAAGTTTTTACCTGATGCTAATGGATCCTCTACAATAAAAACCAAATCATCCGTGAATGCCTGAGTTTTATATTCTTCAGATCTCACCTTCAGCCCCTTTATTCCCTGATTCTTCCTAATTTCCCGTAGAAGAGGTTCTAGTGTGAATATAAATAGAAGTGGGGACAGTGGGTATCCTTGTCTTGTGCCTTTTCCAATTTCAATCCTACCCGTTTCTTCCCCATTAATTAAAGCTCTAGCTATTTGAGTTGAGTAAATCGATCTTATCGCCCGTATATAATTGTCTCCAAATTCCATCTTATCTAACAAGGCAAACATAAATTTCCACCTAACTCTATCGAAGGTCTTCTGAGCATCTAAAAAAATAAATGCTACTTCCTTATCCAAAAACGTCTCATAGTACTCCATTGCATCTATTATCATCCTCACATTATCCCTTATTTGTCTATGTGGCAAGAACCCATTCCGGTTTCTATGTATGTAGTGGTTTAAAAATTTTTTCATTCTCCCTGCTAAAATTGAAGTGAAGATCTTATAATCAGTATTCAAAAGGGATATAGGCCTGTAATTGTGGATCAGTGATGAATCTGTTTCTGCCTTAGGAATCAAGGAAATATATGCCTCTGTCCAGGAATTTGGGATCCGACCCTCCACGATGATTCCCTTAAAGACTTCGGTCATATATTGTCCCACTATATCAAGAGTTTCCTTATAGAATTCCATAGGAATCCCATCTGTCCCCGGAGTTTTCCCTAATTTCTGCCTCCCAATTGCCTCTTCCACCTCCTTCTCTGAAATTTCCCTGTTAAGTATTTGTCTTACCTCTTCCAGCACTTTTGGAAGATCCAGCCCCTCTATATATTTCTCCATCTCTTGTTCTGACCCTTCCTCTCTCTTGTATAAATCCGTAAAGAACTTCTGTACGATTCCCTTCATACCTTCCCCGTCAGTTACCCATCTTCCATTCACATCCTTCAAACCACCTACTTTACTTCTTTCCCTTAACCAAGCTGTGGTATTTAGGGGAAAACAGATTTCAGTGCTGAGGGAAGTTCCAAGATGGGTTAGGGAAATCAGGAGGAATTACCAGCCTTTAACCCTACAGCTGAGGAAGAATGGGATTATGTATAGATGGTTATTGCCGGAAGGTCTCATGTTTACGTGGAACGATAGGAAAGTGAAAATAAAAAACCACCAGGATGCTCAGGATTTTTATTTATTTATTTTTTATTGCAAAAGTTTTACAATTACATTTTCACCCCTTTCCCCCCCCCAACCCACCCCAAACTTCCCAACCTCCCTAACCCACCCTAACCCTCCCCTCCCCACCAGACTTCCACACAGTATACTCATATCAAGTAAAAGGAAAAACCCTCCTTTATATATAAAACTTGAACCCCTCCCTCCCCCTTATAAATTTTCATCTTCATTACATTAACCTATTTCTATCTTAGTATAACATTTTCAAATAAATTTTCATCCTCATTACCTTAAAATATTTCTATCTTAATATAACATTTTCAAATAAATTTTCATCCTCATTACCTTAAAATATTTCTATCTTAATATAACATTTTCAAATAAAAGCTATTTGATACTTCCTAGTTTGATATTTGTTCTGAACATAATCTATCCACTTCTTCCATTCCCATTCATAAGTCTCTTGTGAACAATCTTTTAGATATGCTGAAATCTTCGCCATCTCTGCAAAACTGGCCATCTTCAAAGTCCATTCCTCAATCGTGGGCAGCGCTTCATTTTTCCAGTATTTACCTATCAACAATCTTGCTGCTGTTATCATATACAATATCAATTTTGTTTCACCCAATGTAAAACCCTTAACTATACCCAATAAAAACAATTGTGGAGAAAATTGAATTTTTTTCTTCAAAACATTCTGCATGACCCACCAAATTTTTATCCAAAAAGCCTTAACTTTCTTACAGGTCCACCAAACATGATAATATGTAGCATCTAGACAATCACATCTCCAACATTTAGGCTGCACATTAGGGTACATACACGACAATTTTTTGGGGTCTAAATGCCATCTATAAAACATTTTATAAAAATTTTCCCTCAGGTTCTGCGACTGTGTAAATTTAACATTCTGAACCCAAATTTTTTCCCATGTTTCCAACATCACTGGTTCCTCAAAATTTTGTGCCCACTTAATCATACAATCTTTAACTAGTTCAGTTTCTGAATCCCTTTCTAACAAGACATTATAAAGTCTTTTAATATGCATTGGACCTTTCTCTTTTATGTGTCTGACCAATTCTTCCTCATACATCATAATACCAGTTTTTCTCAATTGCAATTGATTATATTGTAACCAAGTTAGATTAATCCCTTCAGCCAACAATGTCTGTAATGTCTTCAGCTGCCATCTGCCCGCATCTGTAAAAAGAACCTCTTTATATAAACCCCCCCCCCGAGTGACATTATATTTGTATTCCACAAAGTATGACCAAGATCCAGCCATAGCGGTATTTTATAATCCCATTTGAGTCGGTGCTTCTTCCAAACTCTCAACAAAGAATCTCTAAGTATATGGCTTTTAAATGCTTTATCCACTTTGTTGTTATAAAACAAGTAAGCATGCCATCCAAGTTCCAAATCAAAACTTTCTGCATTCAGTATTCCAGTCTTTTTTCCTCCAAACCAATCACTTGTTAAAGTCAAAGCTGCTGCATCATAATATAACTGTAGGTTTGGAAGTTTAAGACCTCCCCTTTCTGGAACATCTTGCATAATTTTCAATTTTACTCTTGGTTTTTTCTCATTCCAGACAAACTTATTCACTCCAGTTTGCCACACTTTTAGTTGTTTATCACTTTTAAGCACCGGAATCATTTGAAACAAAAAAAAAAATCTTGGCAAAATGTTCATCTTAACTGCTGCTATTCTTCCAAGTAAAGACAGCTGCAGTTTTTTCCAAGTCTCCATGTCTTTTTGCACCTCTCGCCACAACACCTCATAATTATTTTGAAACAATTTCATATTTGATTCTGCAACCTGAACTCCTAGATATTTTACCTTTGGTACAATCTCAAAACCTGCCCTCCTTTCAAGCTCGTGTTTACGATCTTGTGTCATATTTTTGACTATCATCTTAGTTTTTTTCTGGTTCAGTCTAAAACCTGAAACTTTACCATAGTCTTGTATAATGTCCTTCATCTGGATTATTGATTCCATTGGCTGTGTTAGGGTAATGACCAGATCATCTGCAAATGCCTTTATTCTGTAATCCTCTTGCCTTATCATTATACCTTTCAAGATATTAGAGTCCCATATTGTGTTTAACAAGACTTCTAGTGTTAAAATAAACAACAATGGAGACAACGGACATCCCTGTCTTGTTCCTTTTTCGATTTTAAACTCAGGATGCTCAGGATTTTTATGAACACAATTTTAAATCTACACAACTAGAGCTGGAACTAGAAAGGGAGAAGGGGAGTAGAAGTTCAGAGGAATTGCAGGAAGAAAATAGTGTGGGAAACCAAGAAGAAAGGAAGAAGGAGAGGAAATTAGAGGAAAAAGGAGGGGGAGGCAGAGAGATGGTGTTACGAGAAACCCGGCAAACCAAGAAAAAAGTGTTAGGAAAATAGGACTAATAGGAGGAGGGGAAGAAAGGTGGTGATGGGGGAAGAGGTGCGACTCATTTCTTTGAACGTTAATGGTTTAAATATTCCCTCTAAAAGAAGGAAAATACTAAATAATTTAGCGAAACTTAATTATGATATTACTTGCCTTCAAGAAACTCATATTAAAAAAAATCATGAGAAACTTCTGTTGTGTTCAAGACTTGGGAAGATGTATCATTCATCGGCAGATAAGAGGAAATGGGGGGGTGGTATATGTGAAGGATCACTTAAATTCTAAAGAAATTTTTAAAGATGAAGAGGGAAGACTATTGTTAATAGAACTAGAAATAAGACAACTGAAATGTCTATTGGTTACCATTTATGCTCCGAATGGAAATCAGAAGTCTTTTTATGAACGTATATATAAAAAACTGATTGAATTAAAATATGACCATGTTTGCCTGATTGGGGACTTTAATGTTATATTGGACAGCAATTTGGACTATTCACCGGGTACTAAACTGCCGGGGGGAGAGAAAAAAATATACAGGAGGGGATTGCCAAAAGAAGGAATCATGATGAGAGAAGAATTAGGCCTTTGGGACATATGGAGAGAGCGACACCCAGAGACGAGACAATATACATTTTACTCTTACAGGCATAAGTCATGGTCGCGGATCAACATGGCCTGGATGACACTACAATTAGGGGAATATGTTTCCGAGATAGAGATTGGGGTTAATGATTGGGCTGATCACAGCCCCTTGCTTGTAACATGGAGAGGCCAACAGAAAAGGAAAAGATGGAAGATGGATGTGAGGGTGCTGAAGGATGAGGAAGTTGTGACCTGGATTAAGAGAGAAACAGAATATTTCTTTAAAGAGAATAAGAAAGAGGACTTCCAGTTGGCGCCACAGGGACACAGACGGGAAATGGTGAGCTCCGCAGAGCTTCGCCAAAACCCCGTCTGCTAAGCTGCCGCCGACAGGTCTGCGGACCTCCCCTGTCTTGAAGGGACGGGGGACAAGAAGGGACCCCTTGGGCGGCCAAGAGGAACAGGCAGGTTCCTCGGGGCCGGAGGCTTTCCCTTCACGTTGGCGGCAGTGGAACGACAGCCTGTCCTGATCCTGTGGCAGCCGGGAACAAGGATCATGCTGGAGGAGAGGAGGAGAAGCGGAGAAGAATAGAGAGCAAATGTCTCGAAGCCGGGTGAGTGACACCAACCCAGGTAAAACAACACACATATTTGGACTTTAAAAAATAAGACCCCAAACTTCAAATAGCGGCTACAGAGCTGTGGGGCTTGAAGATTAAAAAAAAAAAGAAAAACAAATGGAATGAGGACCCGAAATAGTCTTTGTTTTATTAAATTTGGCTTAGAAGAATTGACTTTTAACAGCCCAGTAAATTGACTTTGCTTTTATTTGGAACTGTTTGGAGAAATGTCTCTTTGGGAATTTACACCTTTGAAAGTTAACGAAGCTAATGAAGATAGACAGACGGATGGCTACAAAATTGGTTATTTTGTAATAAATAAAATAAAAGGTTATTACCTTTAAACCAGGGGTGAAATCCAAAAATTTTCCCTACCGGTTCTGTGGGTGTGGCTTGGTGGGTGTGGCAGGGGAAGGATACTGCAAAATATCCATTCCCTCCCCTCCTGGGGGAAGTATATTGCAAAATTTCCATTCCCACCCCACTCCCAAAATGGAGTCTGCAGTGACTAAGCAGGAAAGTGGATTGAAGATACTTTTCTTTCTGTTTGAAAAAAGAACATTTTAAATGGCTTTTTACTTTGGATTGCCTTGAAATTTACATTGGATTTATGGACTTTGGAGGTTTCTATTCTGTCCCAGATGATTTTAAGAAGAAAGAAGGAATATTTTGGACATTAGACAATGGAAGTTAACAAGCCTTGTGGCGCAGGAAAAAAAGACAGTAAGTTGATGCACTACACACAGAACAGACATTATAAAAGCATTAAAGGAACATACAGAATTTTTTAATTCAAATGGATGAACTTTGAAATGGAACAATTATGGACAGATAGAAAAAGGAAGAAAAGGAGGAAATAAAGTAATAAATTTTAAATGTAACTGAATTGAAATGTAAAGATTAAAAGCCTAAAAGTATATATGATTTTTGGATAAAAACAGAAAAGCTTTTTGAGTAATAAAAATAGAAAATAAGAGATGGCAATTAAAAGAGAGGATGTTATACAGGTGGTTAAAAACAATAAAGAAGAGTATATATTATTGTGAGGCAATTTTAAAGAAAATTTACTGCTTGATGTAATATGCTTTAATTTTAATTGGTAAACAAATGTTAATTTGATGAGTATGCTGGACAAAGGCTTTATTGAACAAACTATCAAAAACACAGATATTAGCGATAAATTATGATTTAATTTAATATATACTGGAAATGATGATTATTATGAAATATATTGAGAATTAATTTGAAAGATGGTGTTGGAAGCTGACATAAAATAGATAATTATATGTTAAGGGGAAGTTAAAATAAGAGGGATGGATACCAACTAGATAAGAGTTTAAGACTTGGAGGAGATTATATTGAAATTAGCCAAAAAAAGTTGCTGTTCTAGAAAAAAATATGTTGGGATCTAGCCAAACAGAATATGTTGAATAATAGCCAAATAACAGAGGGAGGTATGGAAGAAAATATGCTGGAAATTAGACTAAACAAAACATATTTTTGTGATAAATCTGTGTAACATGAAAAGAGTAATAGATGACAAGGGAGATAAAATCAAAGATAAATTGATAAAGTTTAAGATATTAAGAATTAAGGAAAGGGTCAAGAGACTAAGAATTAGATAGAACTTTGCTTTATAAAGTGTAATAAGAATGGAGTGGTATAGAATTTGAAATCAAGATTTGTGGTGATAAAATTGCAAGGTAAATAATTAGAACAAGAGGTTAGAATATTGTTAAAAATTCTTTTTTGATACTGATGGAAAAAGATATAAGGTGAAGAAGAACAAGATATGATTAACATTGATTAATAGAAATAAAAATGAGTGAGTTAATTTGAAATTAAAATTGTATTGATATAATAGATTTGTTTAGATGATGATGTTAGAATTTATATTAAAACTTGTTCTTATAGGTTTCGAACTTTTACTGTAGAGCTTTGACTAAAAATTTTTCTATGTTTTGATTTTGAATTTTAAAGGATATAATGGGAAATTGTGAATGGAGCCTTTTTAAAATGTAAGCAATTGTACCTATTCATGACCGGATCGAGACTTTGCTCTCGAAAGAGATGTATTTTAAGTGTTATGTTGGAAAAAAAATATTTTGGGGGGAAAAAAAAGAAAGAGGATATGAGCCTGCAAAATAATTGGGATACTTATAAGGCGTTAATTAGGGGATGGGTAATAAAATATACAATAAGGAAGCGAAGACTGGAAAGGAAGGAATGATCAAATTTAATGGATGGTTTAGGACAGGTGGAAAAGGGATTACGAAACAAACCAATGGATCAGGCATTATTAGAGGAAAAAAATTCAATTCACCATAAAATAATGGACCAAGAAGAAGTAGCTGAAAAAAGCAGGTGGGCCAAACAAGGTTATTTTGAAAACGCTAACAAGCCAGGAAGATGGCTATCCTATAGAATTAAAAAGTGATCAGTCCAAACCTTGAAAGGCACATTGCTTCCTTCCAGGAAGTGTCTCCAGGAGAAGAGAGCCCAGTGGACTGTGTAAACCTCCCTCGCCCATATTGCCCACCGTCTCTCAGTGTTGGTGACTTTTTTGGACACATATGTGCAAGGCAAGAACCAACCTTGTGGGTCCTTTTGCAGGAGCACTGCTGCCACTGCCACATCGCTGGCATTGGCTTGGACAATGAACTGTCTTTCAGGGTCGATGTGCTGGAGAATTGGCTCCTTGGCAAAGAGCTGCTTCAATTTCTTGAATAATTTTTGACAATCCAGCGACCAGGCCAGCAGCTGAGTCAGGCACAGTCTTGTAGGAGGCAGCCCTGTTTTCAGCAGCTCTGTTAGGGGCAGGGCCACTTCTGTTAATGCTAGAATGAATTGCCTGTAGAAGTTTGCAAACCCCAGGAAGCTCTGGAGTTGCTTGCAGGTGCGTGGGGGTTGCCAGTCTAGCACCGCTTTCACTTTCCCTGGATCCATCTTGATTCCCACACTTGATACTTGGTAGCCCAGGTAGTCTAGGGAGGTCTCATGGAATTCACATTTAGAAAACTTCGCATAGAGTTTTTTCAGTACTTGCCACACTAATTTAATGTGTTCTTCCAGTATCTCACTGAATATGAGAATGTCGTCCAGATAAACTTCGTTAATTAGTTGCATGAAGACTGTGGGGGCTCCCTGGAGCCCAAATGGCATGACCTTAAGTTGGAAACTGCCAAGTGGGCAGTTGAAGGCTGTTTTCCATTTGTCCCCCTTTTTAATCTGTATCCGATAGTAGGCTTCTCGTAGGTCCAGCTTGGTGAACACCTTGCCCTTTGCTAGGTGGCTTATCATGTCCTTCATTAAGGGGAGGGGGAGGGGTTCTCCATGCAAATGGCATTTATTCTGTGACAATCAATGCAAAGTCTCATCCCCCCAATCTTTTTTTCTCCTTGAACAGCACAGGGGCCACCACTTTGGATTTGGCGGGCTGAATGAAACCCCTAGCTAAGTTGACATTGATGTATTCCCTCAATTCAGCATTTTTGGCTTTGGCAACTTGGCTCCCAGTACAAACTCAATTGCACCCACTCCATGGAACCCCGCTCCCAGTTTTCCACAGCATGCCTGTGCACTAAATGTGATAGCCCTGAAGATCCAAAGGGAAAGATGGCCTCAAGGGCTGAGAGGCTGCCCCCCCTCAACTGAAGAGCATGTCCTGAAATGAGAGGAGCATAGGAGCTTAATTCAGTCAGTCCCTAACCACCTCCCCCCCTGCCTCATAGGGGTGGCTGCACCACTATCCAGAATTCCACTAAGCTCAGGGACTTCCACTTAACAACCATCATTCCACCATTTTTGATTGGGGGCCCACCACTGATTTTAAAGATGAAACTATGCTACACACACCAATTGTAACCAGTACAGCCATGTGTTTCAAAATAGAGGGCTATATTGTCCCTAGGGTACTAGATTGCTAGAACTAACATGGCTTTATCCTGCAATCACACTGAAACCATTCCCTTTGCCTATAACTATGTTAAACTCCCTCTAGGCTGGTTCATACTCTGCAGTGCGAAAGCTTATTGTTACCTCCCTGCTAACTCCACCGGAGGTCCCTGCACCCCAATGTGACTAACAATCCTCATGCCCTCCTTACTGAGATGACAGTGAAGAGATATCTAATTTCTGACATCTGATTGCAACTCCCAAACTGTCCTGCTTACTAAAATAGAATGGTCGACATGGCATTGACAGTGTCATTAGTTGGCATTCCAGCACTTTCTGTGTGCAATTCTAGGAACATCAACAATTTGGCATGTGCTCTTGCCAAAAGTCTCAATTTGATCTCCCAAGCCCAGCCTAGATGCTCTGAACAGACAACTGAGACAAGTCAGGGAAGCTGCACTTGAAAGGGCAGCCATTGATTACCTATTGCTGAGGCTCAAACATGGCTGTGAAAAGTTATGTAACGTGCTGTTTTAACCTAACCAAAAACTCAAAACTCATAGAGAATGACATTAGTCACCGAAAACATTGCCGGTTGCAGCCTATTCATAGGCAAAGCACTGCTGGCTACAGCCAGCACAGAGAAATTAAGCCTAGTAGATTAAGCATATAAAATCAATGCCACTCAAATTTGCATCCCCCTCCTGACTTCAAGGACACAGCCACAATGGAAACTGCAATTAGAATAACCAAAGATGCACACTTGAAACCTATTGCACAACAAGCCCAGAAATCTCAATCACACAGCCCCCAAAACAATATAAAGGTCCATCCATTCCCCAGACCAGGTTTTCAGCAGTCCCAGAACCAACTGCTATGTCACTTCGTTTCTGATTCCTAAATAAATGGAGATTTCCTTTCCAATTGCAACTTACCTCCAAATTCATTGCTTCCTGTGTTTTTCTCCCCGCTTGGAATCGGCTTGGATTTTACTTCCAACAATTGCTTTGTTAAGTACTTTTTCTCATTTGGAAATTCAAAATCAAGAGTGAAATTCTGATTGGCAGCCTAATGTTATAAAATTTATCATGCATTTGTTATATCTGGGAGCCATGCAGATTTAATAAGAAGACTTTAAAGAGAAAGTTCTCTATTAAGCTGCCTGTAAATTCTTTATCTCAAAATGGTCCCTTCTTCCAGACCATTCTTTCTCTGTACCAATCCAAAACACATTTTAAAACCAAGTTGTGGGCAATATTATTTAAAATGGCCTGCTGAGGGTTAGCAAGTAGAATGGAATATGAAACAGCTTGATTTTTATTCTTAATAATTATATATTACCAACAAAAGCCATATCTATTTTGATTATAAAGGACTTTTGTGTGTCACTTTTATGTAGTATTTAGTTCTTTTTTAACCATTCAGCATGCTTTTATCTCTTAAGGCAAACTGCTTTTATGATGGTTTTGTTAAAGTGAAAAAGTGCTTTCTTGTTTCTTTCAAATTCCATTTTATTAATAACATACTTTAACTAGAAATTTTGCTTTGCATCCACAAATAGCCTGATAGGTCATAATGCTTAGGTCAATTTTACTTTTCATGGTGCACAGATTTCTCTGCTGTCTGAGAAACTATATCCTGAACTGGGAACATATTTTTGAAATTGAACTAAAAGCTCTGAAAAATGAATATCAGAGACAACATTTGCATTTGAATATTCCTTGCCTTCAGGGAACTTGCTCTTTCCTATCCGTGCCAGCCTGCATCTTCTTTCTTCACTGTCCCTACAAGACAGCTATGATCCCTAGGGATCCCCAAATTGGCTGGGATATCGGTGCTCTTCTGGAGCTCCAGAATCCACACCGTATTGCCCAATGCCTGCCACGCTCTCTCCCTGCCACAAGCATCGCCTTCCCAACGGTAGTTGGAAGGGTGGCTATGGCTGACTTGGGATGGAAATGCGGAGAAATGCACAGTGAAGCAACTGGGTTTTCCTCTCTGACTTCTGCTAGCAGAGAGAAGGAAGAGGCAGAGGTGGCAGTGGCAGCAGCAGCAGAAGGCAAGGGGCTGATTGCAGCCAGTGTGGTTACCCGGTGGGCTCCCTTCGTGTGGCTCCCTTCAGCGCCACCAAACAGACACACAAGGAGGCCTCCTTGGAGAGGCTTCAGAAGCCGAGGCCTTTTTTTTCCCCTTCTGCAGCCACCTCAACGGCTTTGCAACACAGAGGACGCCACCTCCCGAGGTTTGGGGAGGGAAGTGGGGTGCATTAAAGAAAGGTAAAAGAGAAGCGGGGTGGGGGTGGGTGGCAAGCTGGCCATGGGGATACTGGGAAGGCAGCATGGAAAGCAGGCAAGCATGGCAGGGCTATGGGCTGCAGGGAAGGGAGTAGGGGAGGCAGGCTGGGACGGGGGGGCAGGGGCAGTTAGGTAGGCCGCAACTCACAGGCTTACCTGGCAGGCAGATCAGGGCCGCTCAGTTGAGGCACTCTCAGCCTCCCTTGGACCGGATCACTAACTTACAAGGAATACACTCGACCAGAAATCGGAGTATCTTGGTTTAATAAGTGACAACAGCTCTTGACAGAGACCGGAATGCAAAGCAAACAAAGACGCGGCTGCTGGGAACCGAATGTAGGTTTCTTTTATAGGGACGTTTCTAAGTGCTGACAGCTGTGAAGATTCAAACTTCCCACAGCCTCAATCCGGGCGCGCAGCAGTGACGTCATCCAAGCTGACCCTCGGTGTGCTTGCCGATCATTCCACTATTCCCACGCGACCCCTTTAAACACCCGTGCGCCATAAACTCCTAGCCATTAGACCTAACCCCATCACCACCACCTAGTGAACCACATCCTCTCCCCAGCAGGTATGTTATCCATGGCTCAGCGTTCGAGGTCATGGTTTTGAGTACTTCTTGACGCTCGACAGGCGGCTCCCCCTACCAGGTTTCCACCTACAGGGGAAGGAAAAACAAACAGTCATTAGTGGTCATGTATCGGCCATGCCTTGTGGGGGTTATCCCTATGGAACCGTCTTAGGAGACGTGGAGTGTTTATATCACCTACCGAGACCCACAAGGAGTCTGTGTCTGGGTAACCTGTCCACCTAACTAGATATTGTAATTGGCCCCTACGGTATCTGGAGTCAACGATGTCTCGTAATGTGACCCCGTCATGGGACCTGGGGATGTTTGCGGTGGACCAGGAGATATGGTGGCTGGTTTCAATAAACTGGAATGGAAAACTGGATGGATTTTCTCAAGTAAGGGAGGTAGTTTTAACATGAACGTTACTGGGTTTACAATCTTTACTATGGGAAAAGGGCCTATATACTTGGGACCTAATTTTTTACTTGGTAATCGTAATCTTAGATACTTGGTTGATAGATACACTTGGTCTCCAATTTGGAACGACAGACAGGTGGATTGTTTTCGGTCCGTTTGGGTTTTATATTCCTCAGATGCTTTCATTAGAGCTTTCTTTACTAGAGGCCAAACCTTCTGTATGCTGCAGGACCAGTCATGAAGATTGGTAGGTTTCAGGGGGTGGAGATCCAATTCGGGAATAGCTGGAAACTCTCGTCCCATGACGACTTGGAATGGAGTGTAACCAGTGCTGCGGTGCACTGAGTTGTATGCTGTTTCAGCAAATGGTAAGTAGTCTGCCCAGTCATTTTGTTGATATGATATGTAGGAATGTAAATAACGTTCCACCATGGCGTTGGCCCATTCTACAGCTCCGTTTGTGCTAGGGTGGTAAGCAGAACTTAAGCCCTGTGTTGCTCCTATGTCATGGAGAAACCCCCTCCAGAATTTGGCAGTAAATTGCACTCCTCTGTCTGATATGATCCGTTTAGGTATCCCATGCAAGCGATAAATATGTTGAAGGAACAGTCGGACTAGCCATCGTGCCGATGGTAGTCCTTTACAAGGAACAAAATGAGCTTGCTTCGAGAAAAGGTCAAGCACCGTCCATATCACTGTATATCCTCTGCTGCTAGGGAGGTCTACAATGAAGTCCATTGAGATCTCGTCCAATGGCCTGCTCGGTTCGGCTACGGTTTGCAGTAAGCCCAAAGGCTTTCCAGGCCTCGGTTTGGAGACAGCACAGATGTGACAACCTCAGACATATTGGTCAATATCTTTTCGCATCTTAGGCCACCAAAACTGCCTCCTGGCTAGATGTAAGGTCTTCAGGAAACCAAAATGTCCTGCAGTTTTCATGTCATGACATTGTTTCAATATTTGTTGCCTTAATGTACCGGGGATATACAATTTATCTCCCCACCATGCTAACCCATCCCGATGGGTTACCAACGATTGATTGTCTTGCAACCACCCATCGGTTGTCAGGTCTTTTCGTAGTGTCGATAACCAATTATGGGTTTGTCGACTTTCTAGAGCGCATGCCTCGGTACTTATGGGTGGGAGTAAAGCCTGTAACAATTCTTCTCTTTTGCTACGGTATTGAGGCATGCAGGACAAAGCGTCGGCCAAGAACATCTTCCCTGCTGGCTTGCATTTTAGGGAAAACCGGAAACGCTGGAAATATTGCGCCCACCTGACCTGTTTTTGGGATAATTTGCGAGGCATCTGAAGCGCCTCCAAATATTTGTGGTCTGTCCAGACCTCAAACGGTTGTGTGCTTCCTTCTAGTAAATGCCGCCAGGTCTGTAATGCCCATTTCACAGCGAAGGCCTCCTTTTCCCAGATAGCCCAATTTCTTTCTGTTGTCGTGAATTTACGAGAGGTATACGCACAGGGTTTTAGTCTACCGGTTGTATCTTCTTGTAGAAGGACGGCTTCAACTGCGACATCACTGGCGTCCGCTTGTACAACAAATGACTGTGACGTGCCTGGATGTTTAAGAACAGGCTCCTCGGCAAACAGACGTTTGAGGTTTTCAAATGCTTTCTGGCAGTTGGAAGTCCAAGGTAAAGTGTGTCCTGGTTTGGGTTTCATCCCAGGCGCTAAGAGTCCTTTCGTGTGTAACAATTCCGTTAGAAGTAATGCCATTTTAGCAAAAGACGGGATAAAATGCCAATAGAAATTTGCGAAACCTAAGAAGCTTTGTAATTGCTTTTGTGTCCGTGGGGCTTGCCACTTCAATACCGCTTCTACTTTTTTCGGATCCATTTGTATCCCAGTATCATTGATCCGAAATCCAAGGTAGTCTATCTCCTTACAATGAAACTCACATTTCGAGAGTTTAACAAACAGGTGGGCTTCTAGTAGTTTAGTTAGTACTTGCCTGACTAGCTGGACGTGTTCTTCCGTTGTATTTGAATAAATAAGGATGTCATCCAGATACACTAAGACCCCACGGTACAAGTAATCATGCAATACTCCGTTTATGAGCTGCATGAAGACAGCCGGGACACCTTGTAGGCCAAAGGGCATTACCAGGAAGTGATAACTGCCAAGGGGACTATTGAATGTGGTTTTCCATTTGTCCCCCGGGCGTATACGGACTCGAAATAAGCCTCACGGAGATCTAACTTTGTAAAGATTTTCCCGGTAGCCAGGGTCATTAGCAGGTCAGTCATTAAGGGTAGAGGATACAATGGTTCAACGCAAACAGCATTTAATCCCCGGTAGTCAACACATAAGCGTAACCCCCCCATCCTTCTTTTCTCGAAAGAGGACTGGAGCGGCTAGGTGTGACCAGCTGGGGCAAATGAAGCCCCTTGCCAGGTTTTTATCTATGTATTGTCGTAATTCCTTCAGTTCTCTAGGAGTCATCGAGTACATCCGGGGTTTGGGTAGCCGAGCCCCAGGGACCAGTTTGATTCCACAATCCGTGTCCCAATGTGATGGTAACATATCACATTCCTCCTCACTAAATACCCGGGCAAGGTCGTTATACACTTGGGGATATTTTTGATCGGGCACCATCTCATCACGTAATCCAACACAAGAATCTGCCGTTATCGGAAGCCTCAATTTGCGGTACCCCCCCCCTACCAGATGTGTGGCTTCCATTTATCTAACCACGCAAGACCAAGGATAATTGGCTCAATCATCGGTGTAATGACTATGAAACGAATATGTTCCTGGTGTTCTCCTATCCTCAAAACTACTGGTTTAGTTATGCTAGCAGTTGACATACCCCCTAGTATTGTTCCATCCACTTGTTCAAAGTTAATGGGGATGCGTAGAGTCAGTATCCAGAGACCCAATGCTTCCGCTATGGACCGGTGGATAAGACATCGGGTACACCCGGAATCAATCAATGCTTCCTGAGCGCACTCCTTAGCAGTCGTAGGATGCTGTAAGGTTATCGGTATTAGGAATGGACGTATGGGGTCACTTACCATAGGATCCTGTACTTCGTCGTCATCGTCACTGTTGTCCGTAGTCTCGGGAATGCGAGCCATCCCTGGTGTACCGCTTATGGTAGCATGTGTTGTTGTCTCCAACAGGGAGGTATGGGTCGCTGCCCTGGAATGTTCCGGTGTCCGTACAGAGCGTTCCCGTGGAGCTGTACTCAGCCCTGGTGGTCGTGGGGTAGAAATCCGTGGTGGCGGTAGGGGGCACTCGGCTGCTCTATGCCGCTCTTGGTTACACCTGAAGCACCGGAATGGTCGTCTACTTGCCTCACCACTTGCAGTCTCGAAAACCGGGGATGGCTTGACCACACCCCGGTCGCTGGACCGCCCACCTGGCCCACGCCTCAGTTGATTCTGGCTCATATTCCGGGGCCTAAATTCCCGCAACCCCACATTCAAGCTG
This sequence comes from Arizona elegans, assembly GCA_022577455.1. NCBI lineage: Eukaryota > Metazoa > Chordata > Lepidosauria > Squamata > Colubridae > Arizona > Arizona elegans. The sequence goes on from JAKOOJ010000009.1 coordinate 53,995,140, forward strand.
ACAGCTGCTTTATACCACTCTGACAGGCGGGATCCCAATCCCCGGTAAACACAAGCCTGTCTTATCTCTCTGTCAAGTCCCGACTGAAACTGATATATGAGGAGGCGTTCTGGCCAGGACTGTAGTTTCCCTGCCAGGCTGCGGAATTCCTTAACATAGTCCTTGGCCAGGCGCCCCGTTGTCTAAGGTGAACCTTAGGTGAACCTTAGGTGAACATGGTTCACCAGTGCCCCTTCGATAACTTGGGTCCAGGTCTCGTCCTCAAACTGGCTTCTTAACGCCTCCAGGAACAGTCCAAGATCTGTCAATTCATGGGCATGCTCGCTATGCAGGTCAGCGACCCAATCAGCAGCCTCGCCCGTGAGTACAGCCATTACTGCAACCACTATGGACCATTGTGAAGGATACAGCCTCCCATAATATGGCTAATTATCTGGCTGAGAAACAATGCCACCTTTTCCAATGATCCATTGAAGGTGGTTTGTACTGGGGGTAAGCCCCAAGGGTTTTGAGGGGTCGACACCCCAGGGCCGCACATCGGCAATGGGTCTAGCTGACGGGGTTGTGGTGGTCTATGCCCTGTTTCGTTCTGGTCATGCTAGCCATCCACAGCGTGGTCCACTACTCTCTCCCTGCTGGACCATGGGGGGGCTCTTGTTGGTACACGAATACCCTCCCCACTAGCTGGTGGAACAGCACTGGTTCTCCCTGGGAGTTGCTCCCTGCTCACTCATCTTGTACGATGTTCGAGCTTAAACTTCGGGCTAGCAAGACGGAGTTTGCCCCCAACCCCCCTGCCACATATCAGAGGAATCCATGCTGGGAGCCCACGGCTGCCAGGAGGGCGCATCTCGAAAGCTAGCCTCCCCGAACCTGTCTCATAAAACATCCATAGTAGTTGGTCCCAGGCCAGTGGAGTAACTCCACTCCCCGTCCTTGTCCTCAATCCAATGCCGCTCCCTCCAACCTTGGAACTGAGCGCCGGTATGGGGCGGGGTTTGTACTCGCGTCCCAGTCAAGGCAGAACTATGCCACCAATGCCCCGCACTAGCCTGAGTGGTCGTTCCAAGTCTGTGCAACTCTTGGTCCTCCTTCCATGGTTCTGCTGTGGCGACCTCTTTCCATGGCTCTCGTTGTTTTGGCTGCACCCACCAGCTGCTCGCTTGTCTCCGGCGCTCCGGCAGCATCAGCCCCCCCTGCCTCCTCCTCCTTCTCCTCAGGCAGTGTCTCCTCAGGCAGCGCTTCTGTGGATACGCCCTCAGCCATGGCGCCCCGCTGGTGCCGAAGCTTGGTGTAGGAGCCGTGTCTTCCTCTCAGCCTCCCTTGAATCGGATCACTAACTCACAAGGAATACACTCAACCAGAAATCGGAGTATCTTGGTTTAATCAGTGACAACAGCTCTTGACAGAGACCAGAATGCAAAGCAAACAAAGACGCAGCTGCTGGGAACCGAATGTAGGTTTCTTTTATACGGCCGTTTCTAAGTGCTGACAGCTGTAGAGGTTCAAACTTCCCGCAGCCTCAATCCGGGTGCGCGGCGGTGACGTCATCCACGCTGACCCTCGGTGGAGCTGTGTGTTTGTTGATCATTCCATTATTCCCACGCGACCCCTGTAAACACCCATGTGCCATAAACTCCTAGCCATTAGACCTAACCCCATCACCTCCACCCAGTGAACCACATCCTCCCCCCGGCAGATATGTTATCCATGGCTCAGCATTCGAGGTCATGGTTTTGAGTGCTTCTTGACGCTCGACAGGCGCAGTGCTTCAAGTATAAGTTTAAGTTTAAGTTTTATTAGATTTCTATACCGCCCTTCTCCCGAAGGACTCAGGGCGGTGAACAGCCAAAAGATAAAAACACAGAAAATACAAAATTTAAAATAGGTTAAAACAGATTAAACAGTTTGGCTAAATTTTAAAAATATCCCATAATTAGACAAATTCAAATTCGTGTTTAAAATTTAAATTTAAAATTTAAAAATTTTTAAAAAGGAGAAGATTTAGGCCAGGCCAGCTTGATGGAATAAAAACGTTTTAAGCGCACGGCGGAAGGTGCGCAGATCCGGGATCCTCCGTATCTCCGGGGGGAGCTCGTTCCAGATCGTAGGTGCTCCCACAGAGAAGGCCGCCAGTCGACATTGTTTGGCCGACGGCACCCGTAGGAGCCCCTCTCTATGGGAGCGTACTGGCCGGTGGGAGGCTATTGGTGGTAGTAGACGGTCCCGTAGATAACCAGGTCCTAAGCCATGGAGCGCTTTAAAGGTGGTAACCAAAACCTTGAAGCGCACTCGGAAGACCACCGTGAGCCAGTGTAGCACGCGCAGGAGAGGTGTTATATGGGAGCTCCACGTTGCTCCCATAACCACCCGCGCGGCCGCACTCTGCGCCAGTTGGAGCCTCCGAGTGTACCTCAAGGGGAGCCCCATGAAGAGAGTGTTACAATAGTCCAGACGAGAGGTGACGAGGGCATGAGTGACTGTGTGTAGAGAGTCCCGATCTAGAAAGGGACTGGCGAATCAGGCGAACCTGATGAAAAATCCTCCCGGCCACGGCCGTCAAGTGCTCTTCTAGAGACAGCCATGAATCCAGGAGGATGCCCAAGTTGCGAGCCCTTTCCGTGGGGGCCAATGATTCGCCCCCAATAGTCAGCGATGGCACCAGCTGACTATATCGGGACGTCGGAAACCACAGCCACTCAGTCTTGGATGGGTTGAGCCTGAGCCTGTTCCTCCCCATCCAGATCCGTACGGCCTCCAGGCACCGGGACATCACTTCAAGGGCATCGTTGGGGTGATCCGGGGTGGAGATGTACAGCTGGGTGTCGTCAGCGTACTGGTGGTACTTCACCCCGAAACCATGGATGATCTCGCCCAGTGGCTTTACATAAATGTTGAACAAAAGGGGCGAGAGGACCGATCCCTGCGGCACCCCACATATGAGGGGCCTCGGGGTCGATCTCTGCCCCCCTGTCAACACAGACTGCGACCGGTCGGAGAGAAAGGAGGAGAACCACCGTAATACGGTGCCTCCCACCCCCAACTCTTCCAACCGGTGCAGCATGATACCATGGTCGATGGTATCAAAAGCCGCTGAGAGATCTAACAGGACCAAGACAGAGGAGCAACCCCTGTCCCGAGCCCTCCAGAGATCATCAACCAACGCGACCAATGCTGTTTCTGTGCTGTACCCAGGCCTGAAACCCGACTGGAATGGATCTAGATACGACGATTCATCCAGGTACTGGGGAAGCTGTCATGCAACCACACTCTCAACAACCTTCGTAATGAAGCAAAGGTTGGAGACTGGACGATAATTAGCCAATACTGCCGGGTCCAGGGAAGGCTTCTTGAGGAGAGGCCTCACCACCGCCTCCTTCAAGGCGGTGGGGAAGGCACCCTCACCCAATGAAGCATTTATAATTCCCTGGAGCCAGCCTCGCGTCACCTCCCGGGAAGCCAATACTAACCAGGAGGGACACGGGTCCAACAAACATGTGGTTGCATTCAGCCTACCCAGAATCCTGTCCACGTCATCTGGGATCAAACTCGTCCCAGATAATATTCTCAAGACCTGCCCCCGTCACCCTCGCTGGACCTACCCAGTCAGAGTCCAGACCTTCCCGAATCTGAGTGATTTTGTCATGCAGATATTGTACGAAGTCGTCGGCTCTTCCCTCCAAGGGGTCCTCCCACGCTTCCTGGTGGAGCAGGGAGTGGGTCACCCTAAACAGGGCGGCCGGGCGATTATCTGATGACGCAATAAGAGCAGCACAATGTGTACATTTTGCTGCTTTTATCGCCACTAGGTAATTCTTAATATGAGATCTTACCAGTGTCCGGTCCGATTCAGAAAGACTAGCCCTCCAACTACTCTCTAGGCGTCTTTTCCAGCGCTTCATCTCCCTCAGCTCCTCAGTGAACCAAGGAGCCAGGTGAGAACGGCGCCGGGTCAGAGGCCGCAAAGGCACGACTCGATCCAGAGCTCCAGCGGCCGCTCTATCCCAAGCGGCCACTAGGTCTCCAGTCGAGGTGTGTGCAAGATCCTCGGGGATTGGCCCAAGCTCCCTTTGGAACCTTTCAGGTTCCATCAGGCGCCTGGGGCGGTACCATCTTACCGGTTCCGCCTCCCTGTGGCGGGGTACCACGGTTCGAAGGTCAAGGCGCAGGAGAGAGTGATCCGACCATGACAAGGGCTCAATAACTATGTCCCCTATCTCAAGATCACTCAGCCACTGTCCAGAGACAAAAACCAGGTCCAGTGTGTTTCCCGCCCTGTGCGTAGGGCCAGAAATTAACTGGGTCAGGTCCATGGCCATCATGGAAGCCATGAACTCCCGAGCCACCTCAGATGCCTCACCTGCGGACGGCAGGTTGAAATCCCCCATGACCATAAGTCTGGGGGTATCAACCGTCACCGCGGCGATAACATTGAGTAGCTCGGGCAGGGCTGCAGCCACGTGGCAGGGAGCCAGGTACGTGATCAACAAGCCCATCTGAACCCCGTGTCCCCACTTCACAAGGAGGGACTCACAACCGGCTGTCTGAGGAACAGTGGTCTCCAGTATAAGTGAGGAGTCACTGGGTGGAGGGGGGATGGGGTGAGCGAGCATCGGGCGGCCAGGGCAAGCGAGTGGGGACCGGTTCGGGGGTGTGGCCAGACAGCGATTACTAGCAGTTTGGCGAACCAGCCCAAATTACCACTACTGGGCCTCCTGAACCGGTGCAAACTGGTAGCAACCCACCACTGATCTTATTTCTTCAGGGACTTTAGGCAATCTGGCCTCTTCTAGATATTGTTTTATTTTATCCTCCGATAGTTCCTCTTGGTCATACAGATTTTCATAGTACTTCTGGATTATTATTTTTTTGCTGTCATTTTGATGTTGTAGAATATCTTTCTTGTCTTTCAAGCTTTGTATCTGTTTTTTTTTCTTTTTTTAGTTTATTTGCCAACCATTTTCCTGGTTTATTAGCATTTTCAAAAAAGTTTTGTTTTATACTCTTAAATTTATGTGCTAGTTCTTTTTTTCTGAGTAGGCTCAGTTTGTGTTTTATTATTTCCATTTGATTTTTGAGCTTCTTTTCTTGTGATTTTTTCTGCAATTCCAGTTCTAATCTGTTGTACTCTCCCTCCAGTATTTTTTGATGTTGCTTCTTTTTTAATTTTTTCTTCCTATATGAGAAATAACTAGTCCTCGGAAGTATGCCTTCGCTGTCCCGTACATTTTGTAATGAGGTCTCTTCCTTTCTATTTTCTTTGAAGAAGAATGACATTTCTTTTCTATTCTTTGTATGAATTTCTTGTCTTTTAATATGGATTGATTCAACATCCATCTCACTTTTTTCTTATATCCTTTCCATTTAATCCTGACTGAGTTGTGGTCTGTCCATATATTTGGTTCTATTTCTATTTCCTGTACATTTGTACTGGTGTCATCCATGCCATGTCTATCCTTGACCAGGATTGATGGCTATTTGAGTAGTATGTATATTGTTTTTTTGCTGGATTTCTTTCTCTTCATATATCTTGAATGTTCATTTCCTCCATCAGTTTAAAGAAAGACTTTGGTAGGGTTTTCCTTGCCTTTTTATTTATTTTACTGCTTCTGTAATCTAGCTTTACATTTGTGATTGCATTAAAGTCTCCTATTAGAAAAATGTTTTCATAGTCCAGTTCTGCAATTTTCTCCTGGAGTTTCCCATAAAAATCTTCTTGTTTGTTGTTTGGTGTATATATTACTGTCAAGAGTACCTATTTGTGGTTTATTGTTACTTCCACCATTAATATTCTCCTATTCTTTTCCTATTAAGTATTTTCTGGAAGCTATTACATCCATTCTGACTGGCCTTTAATTGATTTCAGATGCTTTGAATTCTCCATAAAAAGAGACTATCCATATTTTACATTGACTTCTACACACATACTTTTATAAGATTCCCACTCCTTCTATCTATATATTAAATATTTGATGAAGATGCAAATACTGTAATGGTTAATAATAATACTGTAATGGTTAATAATAATAATACCATTTGCCTGCAAGCAAAAACTTGTGGGACCATAAAATAGATAAAGTAATAGAAAATGAAATAAAGTGCTCTAAGCTTTAGAATTCAAACAGACAGGCACCTGCTGCATAACACGTCAGACTTGTCAATAAGAAAGGCAAACTGTGATGTGCAGTACCTGGAATCAGCAGAATAGAAGAAAAAGAATTGGAGAGGTTAACAAAACACAAAGTGCTGCAAAAAGAAGTAGAAGACGTTGCTAAAGAAAGCAAAGAAAGCACTTAGGGAAGAAGTGATTTTGAAGTCCAGAGACAAAACGATAACATATAAAGACAAACAACTGATAATTCTGAAACAACTGCCCAGACGGGTACGGGAACTACGGCGAAATTATCATTTCTTAACTGCTCAACTAAGAAAACACAAAGTGCTATACAGGTGGGTATTACCAGAAGGGTTACAATTTACGTGGGCAGATAAAAAAGTGAGAATTGACAACCTGAGAAATGCCAGAGGTTTTCTTATCAGATATATGAACCCCTTAGAATCGGATGTGGGAGAAGAGTCAGAGAGCAAGAACGGGGAAGAATTATTAGAGGAGGAAGAGAGAGTGGAACCAGAACAGCTAGGCAGGAGAAAGGAAGGAAGAGGACAGACGCAAACACAGGCAGAGATAGGAGTTGAGGGACTGAGCCAGAGAGAAACAAGACAAACAAAAAAGAAACTCCAAGTAGAAGGCAAGTAAGGCAACAGAAGGGAGAAGGAATGGGGGAGGAAATTCGTCTATTGTCAGTTAACATCAATGGGCTGAATAGACCAAATAAGATAAAAAAGATTTTTAATAAATTAATAAAAGCACGTCTGAATATAATATGCTTTCAAGAAGTACATGTGAAAAGGGATCATCTTTATTTATTGAATTATACCAAATTGGGTCAATTATATACATCTTTAGCGGAAACTAAAAAAAGAGGAGTAGCAATTTATGTCCAAAGGCATATAAACTCGAAATTAATTTTTGCAGATGAAGAAGGGAGACTTCTAATGATTGAAGTAAAAAATGCTTACTGGTTTGTATTTATGCACCCAATGAGAATCAGAAAGACTTTTTCCAGAATCTTTATAGTAAATTGGTAGAATATGACTATTCACACATTTGTGTAGTGGGGGACTTTAACGCCATGGATGATAAAGATAAAGATTATATATCTGGAAACAGGAAACAGGAGGGGAAAAAGAGCTCTGTAATGAAAAGATTGACTACTATTTGCCATCAAATACAAGAGGAATTTGAACTCAAAGACATTTGGAGGGAAAAACATCCAGAAGATAGTACACATACTTCTCCACCAGGCACTCATCTTGGTCACGGATAGATGCGGCTTGGATGTCGGGGGAATTGCGGCAGGGAACATAGAAAGCAGAGATAGGTGTCAATGAGTGGGCAGACCATAATCCACTCTGGATATCATGGGGAGGGTTGAAAACAAGGCCTAGGTGGAGAATGTTACAAAGTATCTGAAATAGTAGCGCTGGCTAGAATTGAAGAGAAAAATTTCTACTTTATGTTTCTTCCTTCTTAGAGACTTGATATTGATACCGTTTGGAGAGAAGTCTTTTTCTTTAAAAAGAGTTTGTCTGTGTGGCAGGATGGCGTTAAAACTGACAAAGCCAGACAAACAAGCGGGGGGGGGGGCTTCTTCAACCTAAGAAGCAAATTAATTCTATGTAAGCTTCTCAAATCATTACAATCATAATATTTAAAATTAATTTCCTATTCAGTTTTAATATGCAGCTGTTTCTTTTTTAAGTCCCTTATTTGGTTTAAATGGTTATTAAACAATAAAGTACCAAGAGAAATAAAATTAAAGCAGAAAACAAATATGCAAATGAATTTCCTAGGAAAAGCAGCATTTGTGGGACCAGATGAAGTGTAAGGACATGCCACTCCTCAAGATAGCAGGACTCTTGAAACAATCAGCATTTGAAAAGAAACTTGTCAACTTCTAACTGAACCTGGGCTCAACCATCTCTCTGTTCCTCAGTTGCGACACAGGGGAAGTGGGGAGGAGTGGGAAGGAGGTTGGAATGCATTACTAGACACAACAAAGAGCTTTCTCATGAGAACCGAGGTCATCTCCACTGGCAACAGATAAGGTTGGGAAAGGAGTGCCTGAAGAGCCCGCCAAGTAACTTAATTGGCCAACATGACCTGTGACACTTGGGGATGGGGTTATTTCCTAGTTTAATTATACTGAAATCACAGGAAAGATTTAGATTTGGCTTTCCATTGAAGCTGTGCCGATGTACTGATGTACAGCCGAAGCTGTAATGATGTACTCATTAAAGAAGACCTTTCAGAAGGAGCCAAGTCTCAGGGTTCTGATTTGCTTGAGTTCATTAATTGGAGCCAGAAGTTGACAGAACTTTTATTGGGAGATAGTGAGAGCAAGAAGAATGGGCAGGATCTGAAGTTCCCACTCAAAACCACTAGGTTAAAAGTTGTAGAAACACTTCCCCTCTGTCCAGTCCACAGAATTAGAAGGAGCCATTATGCTACTGAGTCCAATCTCCTATTCAGCATAGGAATCCTTACATATGCCATCCAGCCTCCGATGAATCAGTTCAGTGAAAAACTCACCCATTTCTTTAGTGACAGGTTTTATTGTCAAGCTCTTTATACCTACTGTATATGAAATTTGTCATAACCTTCTGTTGAAATGTTTTCCTGTAAATTAATTCCATTGTTCCTTATTTTATGTGATCCCCTTTAGATAATTGAAAAGTGCTGTCATATGTATTTTCCTTCCTCTCTCTAAACATACATGCCATACATTTGGCAGTGAAAATTAATTGAAATTGGGAAAGGCATGTCTAACATTGTGAACAAGACAAACCTGCAAATATTTATTCAGTGGTAAGTCAGTCTATGTTCAGCTGAGCTTATTTCCTAGCCTAGTTTTCTCAAGGACCTCAAGACAGCTGGGACTACAAATGCTAAATTGATAGAATTATAAATCACAAAATTGTTGTTCTAATATATCTGGAGAGCATCAGGTTGAAAAGGGCTGTTCTAAGCCAATGCTTTTATGTTGCAGACTTAGATCTACTGGACTTGTTTTAAAGAAGTTATTCTTTATATACAACTTAAAATATTTTTTACAAAACAAGGTACCTCAATTGATTTTTCATTAAGATTGCTGGTCAGGTAATTATTCTCAACTTTACCCTTCCTCTTTGGATCTTATCACCAAGTCTATATTGACTATATTGCTACTGGCATCATTCTTACTGAAACTAAGGAGCCTTCCTATCATGTCAAGCTGGAAATCCCTAGGAAGGATTAAAGCAGTAAAATCAAGGGTGAAATGCTACCGGTTTGCTCTGATTCGGGCGAACCAGTAGTGATAAAAACTACCAGTTTGGGTGAACTGGTAGTAAAAAATTAATCATGTCTTGAATACCAATACAATCACCTCCACAGAATAATATTAATGTATATAACCTTAAATTTAACATAATCCATCTAATCATAAGTAAAAAAATTTCAAAACCATACAGATCATATTCTTAATAAAAATTAATCATGTCTTGAATACCAATACAATTATAAAAATTCACATTTATATAACAGTTGAAACATCCAGTCATAAGTAAAAAAAAATTTTTCAAAACCAAACAAATCATATCCTTAATAAAAATCTTGAATACCAATACAATCATTCACCATGTTATCCTGCCTAACAAAGAGGAATAAAATTCTTCCACTTCCATTTCCCCCTGGTTTTTTTCCGAGCCTTCTTCTTCCGCTTTATTCCACCATCTTTTATTTTTACAAGCTTTTGTGTATTCAACTGTAATTTTATCTTCCAATCCAGTGCAGCTCGCGATGTAATTCCTTTTAAGAAACACACCTCTTTAATTAGGATTAAAAGTCCATTTTTATAAAGAAATTGTAATCTTCCATCTCTAATCCTTCTTGATATCTTGAAAATCCAAGCTTCTCCCGGCACTTTTCCTCTCATCTGCATCAAAATCTCTGGATAGATCTCTCTCCATATCTCCGGATTAACCTCCTTCAAGCCCATCAGTTTATTCATAATTTGGGAAACATCCTTTCCATATTCCTCAGGCACTTTTACTTGAATTACTTCTTCTTCCCCCTTTTTCAACATTGCAACTTTATTATCAATTTCAGTAATAAACTTCTCAAAGATCTCATCCAGTCTTTCCGTAAATGATTTTTGCCATGCTTCCAAAAAATCCACTGTCAGTGTTTGTACACTTGCTGAATTATGTGCTGAGAAACTTCCATTCTCTTCAAAAATCTTTGCCTCTGCCATCTTTTCTTATGCTGCAAACTTAAATTCCCACTTCATTCAGCAAAGCTTCAAAGTACTGACAGCTATAACGACCTTAACAAGCGCAAACAAGCTTTAACAATCACTTTCTTCTTAGACTTCCGTTCTCTATCAGCGCCATTTTGGATCTCTTTAAAACTTTCACTCGAATCTGAAAGGACTCATTATTCATCAGAGTTAAAGGAAAGAAAAATACTTGCGAGAAGCTCTCCTGTTTTGTTCTGCCTGCGTAAAAATCGATCCTTGAAATCACTTGTTTCGCAGGGATGGTGGCGGCCAGTGGTGGGATTCAATTTTTTTAACAACTGTTTCTGTGGGCGTGGCTTAGTTGGGGGTGTGGCTTGGTGGTCATGTGACTGGGTGGGCGTGGCTTGGTGGTCATGTGACCGGGTGGGCATTGCTAGCTGGTCATGTGACCGGTGGGCGTGGCTATCTGCATAGGGACTACAGAGGGCTGAAAAAAGTCATTTCTTACTGGTCCTCGCACTTTTGACCGGTCCTCACATTTATGACCATCCTCACATTTATGCCCGTTGCGCATTCTTAACAACCGTGTCACTCATTTCACAACTGCTTCTCTTCATTATGGAAGAGGCAAAGATAGGGCAAAAAGGTAAAATGTGAGGACAGTCATAAGTTCGAGTACTGGTCAAAAGTGTGAGGACCAGTCAAAAATAACTTTTTCAGCCCTCTGAGTAGTCCATATGCACAAAAGGACTACCCAGAGGGCTCAAAAAAGTGATTTCTGACTGGTCCTTGCACTTTTGACCGGTCTTCGCACTTATGACTGGTCATCATTTATGCCCATTGTAGCATTCTTAACAACCATGTCACTCATTTCACAACGGCTTCTCTTCACCATGGTGACAAAATAGGGCAAAAACGTAAAATGTGAGGACAGTCGTAAGTTCGAGTACTGGTCAAAATTGCGAGGAGCAGTCAGAAATACTTTTTTCAGCCCTCTGAGTAGTCCATATGCATAAAAGGATACCGCAATAAAGAGGGATGAAGGAAGGGTAGGGAAATTAGAGTAGGAGTGAGGGTAAGAGAGGGAGGAAGAGAGGAGGAGAAGGAGAAAGGAAGAGGAAGTAGGGAGGAGAAGAAGAAGGGGAGGAAGAGAAAGTAAGAAGGAAAGAAAAAAGAGAGGTGGGAGGTTTGAGGAGAAAGATTGCTGTACAATAAAAAAGATGAAAGGGAAGAAAGCCAACCCCAAACAAATATAAAGATATTAAGATAAAGAATGAATTGTTAAACTTTAAAGAATAAAAGAGAACAAATATGAATAAATAACAATAATTAGAAACACAAATACAAACATACAATGTATTTTCTTTGAACAGAGTATTTGGCCGGTTCACAAATTTAAACAGTGTTTAGTCATTTCAATTAAATTTAAAATTTCTATATTTTCTTTTTGCCATATTTATTCCTCATCTATTTTTGTAAAAAACCAATATTACCCTTCATCTTCATCTCTAATCTTAATCAAATTCAATTTTTCCCTTCTATTCTATATTATACCCCTTCCCATTGTCATCTATTTTTATATCCAACCTCACATTGGTTAATTATGTAATATTACAGTTGTTTAATATAAATTCAACATTTTAGTATAAATCAATTAGTTATATAACTACCTTTTTTGTATATTAATCAATATGAACATGAATATTCCAATTATTTTCATGCAATCCAATTTCTTACAAATCAATTAATTATATTTACCAATAATAATAAACCAAATAATTTTCCCCATATATTCCTCCAAACCACAACTTAACCATTTCTGCTTTCAACACAATATACAATTAATAGTATCTCAATTATTACAATTCCCTAGTTAAATAGAGCTTTTTTTCTTTTGTGTTTTAAAATCTTGAACTCTCCTCTTTTGCCCTAAATTTCCCATTGTTTGCACCTACCTTTTTTGGTGAGGAAAAAGAAAAGAAATCTGCCTGCCTAATTTTCCAACGTGCAAAGCCAACAGCCTGCTTTACTTTCTGTTTCGTTTTTCAGTATAGCTAGGGGGAAAAATATCAGCACTCTTTGCAAGCAAGCAGCAGAGCCCTGAGCAAAACAGCTGAGAGCAAATCAGCTGAGACTCGGGAGCCAATCTAAGCAAGGGCTAATTAGCCTGTGCTGAAGCTCCGTGGGCCAATAAAATTACAAAAAAACACCGAACCCTTTGTTAAATTGCTGGCTCGCCCACTCCTCGCCCACCACTATTTATTGGCAATAAATAGTGGTGTGGAGGGGCGGGGCAAGGGGCGGGGCGAGCCAGCAATTTAACAAAGGGTTCCACCAAACCCCCTAGAACCGGCAGAATCCCACCACTGGTCGCGGCGCCTTGTTCCGTCAGAGACGGAATCCCGAGTCTGGAGCTGCTTTCCAGGCGTTTGGGGAGCCCTCACCCTCTGCACCTCCAGGATTAATCCTGGAGGTTTTGGGGGGCTCTACCCTATACACCTGAGCACTCACCTCCCCCTCTTTGCCCGAGGGGGAAGTTCCAGCTGCCAAAACGGCTGGTTTACGCTGTTTTGGCAGTTTTACAGATCCCGGGGTTAGGAGCTCACAAAGGAGCTGCAGCGGCGCTGGCGGTGCCAGCGGAAGTCCCCCCCCCCTTTTTTTACTTTTTTAAAGCATTTTTTTTACTACCTATTCACCTGAACCGGTAGTAAAAACAATGCTTTAAAAAAGTAAAAAAAAAAGTTGGCCATGCCCACACAGTCACATGAACCCCCCCCACCAAGCCATGCCCACAGAACTGGTAGCAACAAATTTTACATTTCACCACTGAGTAAAATCAATATTGGCATCTGATGAAATGTGCTGTTCCCATTTTATGAGAAAAAAAAAACAGAATTATAACTGTTATCAAAATCTGGTATGTTACAAAAGATTTCCAAGTATAAGCCTAATATTTATTTGAATAATTTAAACATATATATTGACAAAAAAGGAATATTCAAGTTTATTTTGGCAGTATGATCAACAGAAATGGATTTTTCCCCAGAATGGAATTGGCATTATATCTGGGCTTTTAAAGATGTAAATGTTTGAACAGTTAGTTGCTTTTCAGCTTCTTAAAAGTTACAGGCTCCTTAAGACAGTTTGGAATGTTTATGTACATCATGAAATTTATGAAATGTAAATCTAACAGAATTTGTACTGGAAAGTGGTTCTCTATCCTTGAATCCCTCTGAGTTTTTTTTATAATTCTGACAGTGTTGTCCCCATCCACTCCCAATCAGAAACACACTGGTTTTTTTCAGGACGTTACTGTCTAATTTCTGATTAAAACCACCCAATTACTTATTTTGATTACTTTGATATTAAAGAAAAATTTATCACACTGCCCATTTTCAACATGCCAAGAATTATTTTATGGTACATGATACTTTTTAAAAATGTAGGTTTAATGTGTCATGTATCACTTGTAGTTTACTATTCAAGTATTTAATATGGAAGACACTATACATACAGGATGTACAAAATAACCAATATGCAAAACATTATTATAAGTTGAAATTAGTCAATATTTCAAGAAGCAATTTATTACCTTCCAACCAACTTATTAAATTATTTGGGGGTACTTTAGATGCTTATGTGTAATAAATAGGAATAAATACAATTTTGCAGGTGAGTAAAATAGAATTTGAAATAAATGATAAATAAATAAATAAATAAATAAATAAATAAATTTTAAAAATGAACACTAAGACAACATACATATAAAACTATTTATCCCCTCCAATTATAAAATATTTTTTAAAAAATAAATGAGAAATGATCTTATGATAGTGTCTACCTTGAGTATCGGTATTTCTAAGACAACCAGAAAGTTTCCTTGCACTAACCAATTCTTATAGCATTATCAGTGGTCGTTTGTGGAATTTTTAGACTAGGAGAAACAAAGAGAAGCAAGCATTAAATTTAAATTCTCCCTGCAGGCAATCAATTCAGACATTGGCTAAAATCTGGCTATCCCTCCCCTTCAGTCTGGTGTTTGTAATTCAGAAAAGAGATTGTTAAAAAATAGAATTAAAATTTAAAAAGTGAGAGAAAAAGGAGTTCCAAAAAACAGTATGGTATGATAATGGTTTTTGAATGGAAATCAATATGGCAGGTGTGAAAATGGGATGCCCCGTTTGCTGCCATCTCCCCACCGCCCACCCCACCCTCCACCACTACCACTACCATCCCCAGCCTTTTCAATCTGGAGCTCAGCAGCAGCAACAATGGGGGGTATGAAAATGAGAAGCCCCAATCACCACCAGAGCTCTGTGCCCACCCCTCACTTGCCCGCTCACCCTATTCTCCCTGCCATCCACTGTGAGTTGTCCCCATGGCAAGTTGGTCATGTGGAGTTGTCTGCTGCAACTCAGCAGTGATGAGTCGGCAAAAGCAACTTGGCAGTAGCTGGCTGTGCCAAATTGTCTCATTCTGTATTGGGAGACTAGTGAACTTCCTCGTGCAGTTTGTTAGCCACTATAAGAACAGACTGCTGGACTAGATGGACCAGGGAGTGATCCAGCAGGACACTACATATATTCTTGTTGTTCACATAAAAACAAGTTCAAATCCACCCTTTAGATATTATTATGAACATTTTCCCTCCAAAATTTCTGCACCAAAATCCTATGGTTAATTTCAATTGCCCTTGCAATGTTGCCTAACTGGCATTTTTATAACAGGAAATACCAGAAGCAAATATAAAAAGGAAAGATGATTTATCCCCAAAAATGGTGAAAGAAGCAATTGGTGAAATCCTTCACAACTATTTAAACACCAATATGAACTTGTTATATATAGAACATGATTCATGAATGCAGGAAGCCCATTTTATTTGAAGCATGAATTGAAATCTCTGTGCACAGCCAGTACCATCCACCAGGTAATCTATAGGGAAGATTTCCCTTTGCTAACCTATTTTGCAGGATCTCTGCTACACATAGATTATCTTTTTAAAAATATATATTTTCACTAAACTCATCAAAATTTAAAATACAAATGAAAATATAAATAGTGGGAAAGTAGAGGAGGGAAAGTAGGAAAGAAAGTGTACAGTAAAAGAGAAAAAAGGGGGGTAAATGACTTCCGATTCATTTAGCACAGTAGAATATTTATTTTATTTTTTATTTTATTTTATTTTGAATTTGTATACCGCCCTTCTCCCTGAGGACTCAGGGAGGTGAACAGACAAGTAAAAACATCAAATACAAATATTAAAATACAGTTAAAAATATATATAAATTTGGCCCCATTAATTAAAACGATAAACAAAATAATTAAAAACACTTAAAAAGAATTAGGCCAGCCCGGCTTGTTGGAAAAGGAGGGTTTTAAGGGCACGGCGGAAGGCACTGAGGTCATGGATTCTCCTTATCTCTGGGGGCAACTGATTCCAGAGGGTAGGTGCACCCACAGAGAAGGCCCTCCCCCTGGTGGTCACCAGCCTGCATTGTTTGGCTGATGGCACCCTGAGGTGGCCCTCTCTGTGGGAGCGCACGGGTCGATGGGAGGTTGTCGGTGGCAGCAGGCGGTCTCGAAGATAGCTAGGCCCTATGCCATGGAGCGCTTTAAACGTGATAACCAACACTTTGAAGCACATCCGGAAGACCACCGGGAGCCAGTGCAGCTCACGCAGGAGCGGTGTTACATGGGAGCGCCACGCTGCTCCCATCACTACCCGCGCTGCTGCGTTCTGGACCAGTTGGAGCCTCCGGGTGCTCTTCAAGGGGAGCCCCATGTAGAGAGCGTTGCAGTAATCAAGGCGAGAGGTTACGAGGGCATGAGTGACTGTGCACAGGGAATCCCGATCAAGAAAGGGCCGCAACTGGCGAATCAGGCGAACCTGACAAAAGGTCCCCCTGGTTACAGCCGTCAGATGTTCCTCCAAGGACAGCTGCGTATCCAGGAGGACTCCCAGATTGCGAGCCCTCTCTGTGGGGGCCAAAGACTCACCCCCAATAGTCAGTGATGGAGTCAATTGACTATATTGGGATGCCGGGAACCACAGCCACTCAGTCTTGGAAGGGTTGAGCTTGAGCCTGTTCCTCCCCATCCAGATCCATACAGCCTCCAGGCACTGGGACATCACTTCAAGGGCACGTTGGGGTGGCCTGGGGTGGAGATGTACAGCTGAGTGTCATCAGCGTACTGATGGTATCTCACCCCAAAACCACGGATGATCTCGCCTAGCGGCTTCACATAAATGTTGAACAGGAGGGGTGAGAGGACCGACCCTTGAGGCACTCCACATATAAGAGGCCTCGAGGTCGACCTCTGCCCCCCTGCCAACACGAACTGCGACCGGTCGGAGAGAAAGGAGGAGAAGCACCGTAACACGGTGCCCTCCATCCCCAACTCTTCCAACCGGTGCAGCATGATACCATGGTCGATGGTATCAAAAGCCGCTGAGAGATCTAACAGGACCAGGACAGAGGAGCAACCCCTGTCCTGAACCCTCCAGAGATCATCAACCAACACGACCAATGCCATTTCCGTGCTGTGCCCAGGTCTGAAACCTGACTGGAACGGATCCAGATAGGATATTTCATCCAGGAATTGTGGAAACTGTCGCACGACCACACTCTCAACAACCTTCGCCATAAAGCGAAGGTTGGAGACAGGACGATAGTTGGCCAATATTGCCGGATCCAGGGATGGCTTCTTGAGGAGAGGCCTCACCACCGCCTCTTTCAAGGCCGAGGGGAAGTGACCCACACTCAACGAAGCGTTGATAACACCCTGGAGCCAGCCTCGTGTAACCTCCCAGGAGGCCAGTACCAACCAGGAGGGACACGGGTCCAGTAAACATGTGGCCGCACTAAGTCTCCCCAAAGTCCTGTCCACATCATCGGGAGTCACAGCATCAAACTCCTCCCAGATAACATTCTCAAGACTATTCCTCGTCACCCTGCCCTGATCTACCCAGTCAGAGTCCAAGTCCCCCCCGGATCTGAGCGATTTTGTTATACAGGTATTGTCCGAAATCCTCCGCCCTGCCTTCCAAGGGATCCTCTCGCGCTCCCGAATGGAGCAGGGAGCGGGTTACCCTGAACAGGGCAGCCGGACGATTCCCTGATGACGCAATAGAGGCAGAAAAGTAATTAAACTTTGCCGTCTTTATTGCCACTAGGTAGGTCTTAATATGCGACCTTACCAGTGTTCGGTCAGATTCAGCGCGACTGGCCCTCCAACCGCTCTCTTTTCTGGCGTTTCATCTCCCTCAGCTCCTCGGTAAACCAAGGAGCCACGAGGGATCAACACCGGGTCAGAGGCCGCAAAGGCACGACTCGATCCAAGGCCCCACCAGCCACCCGATCCCAGGCAGCTACCAGGTCCTCGGCCGAGTCGTGTGCCAGATCATCAGGAATTGGCCCAAGCTCTGTCTGGAACCTATCAGGATCCATCAGGCACCTGGGGCGGACCCATCTAATTGGGTCCGCCTCCCTGCGGCAGGGTGTAGTGGTACAAAGGTCCAGATGAAGGAGTGAGTGATCTGACCATGACAAGGGTTCCATGTCTATATCCCCTATAACAAGATCACTCAACCACTGGCCAGAGACGAAAATCAGGTCTAGAGTGTGTCCCCGCCCTGTGAGTGGGGCCATGAACTAACTGGGTCAGGTCCATGGCCGTCATGGAAGCCATGAACTCCCGAGCCATCCCAGATGTTTCACCAATGGATGGCACGTTGAAATCACCCATGATCATAAGCCTGGGTGTATCAATTGCCACCGTGGCTATCACGTCGAGTAGCTCAGGCAGGGCTGCTGCCACGCGGCAGAGAGCCAGGTACGCAAGCAGCAAGCCCATCTGAACCCCATGACCCCATCTCAC
This sequence comes from Arizona elegans, assembly GCA_022577455.1. Taxonomy (NCBI): domain Eukaryota; kingdom Metazoa; phylum Chordata; class Lepidosauria; order Squamata; family Colubridae; genus Arizona; species Arizona elegans. The sequence goes on from JAKOOJ010000009.1 coordinate 54,013,358, forward strand.
GAAGAGGGACTCACATCCGGCAATCTGAGGCACAGTGGTCTCCCTCGGACCAAGACCTTCTTTAATAATAACCGCCACCACCACCCCGCCCCTCACCTGGGCTCTCAGTTGATGGTATGCTCTGAAACCTGTTGGGCACTCTCGACCAGAGGGATTTACAGGCTTAACTTTTTACTTTTACATACTTAATATGCACTAGCCATTTCTATAGCAACAAACTTATCTAATCAGCAAAACCCAAAGTCAACTTTTCATATTTTTTTCCATCTCAAGTACAAAATCTAGAAGTAGCTTCCAAGTAGAAACAAAGTTGGATGTGTTCTTTTCTTTGATTAAAGCAATTAATTTGGCCATCTCTACTAGTTCCATAAATTTTTCCAGCCATTTACCCATTGTGGGAATTAAAGTATCTTTCCATGTTTGTGCATAAAGCATTCTTGTTTCTGTCAACACATATAACAGCAAAGTTCTAGTTATTTTTCAAGTTCTTTAATCATTAAGCCTAAAATGAAAATCTCTAGTTTAATTTTAATAATCATTTTAAGAATCTCCTGTACTAAAATACGAATCTTACCCAGGTATTCCTTTGCTTTAGTACAAGTAAACCAAAGATGGTAAAAAGTTTCTTATTTACATTTACATTTCTAATTTATATTCGAAATATTTTTGTATATCTTTGACAATTTATTGAGTGTTAAATACCAATGAGACATCATTTTATAAACATTTTCTGTTAGATTATAATTTAATATAAATTTTAAACCCTTCATCCACATGTTTTCCATTTCCCAAGCATTATATTATACCTGAGGGCAGTGGTGGGATTCAGCCAGTTTGCACCTATTCAGGAGAACTGTTTGTTAACTTTCTGAGAGTTCGGAGAATCGGTTGTTGGAAGAAATCTTCCAACAGCCTTTTGTTTTTTTCCACTTTACAAGGCTACTGTCAGGAAGGCAGGCAGGAAACATTCTGGTGTTGTTTCTAGCCTAATCCTTATCTTTATTGCCCTTACTCTTATTACATTGGAGTACATTATTACACTGCCTTATTACATTGTAACAGCTAATGGTTCTTGGCAGTAGCCCAGACTTTCTGTCACTTCTCCTGAGTTTTTTTTTCCTTTGCTGGTATTAGGGGCTTGCCTTTCTTAAAGAGGAAGGGGTGTTTTAAGCTTTTTACACTGATTTAGTGGTTCCTGGCACTGTCCTTTTGGGGTGTACTTCCAAAAGGAAGGATGCAAGCTTGGCACTCTGATTTTTTTACTGCCTTTCTGGGGGCATGTGATCTTTCCTTAAATCTGGATGATTTCCTTAGGATATCTTGTGAGGTGAGTGAGACCAGCTAGTATCTTTAAGGGGTGCAAATGGATCTAAGGATTGCTTCTCCTGGTGGGAAAGGGTGCTTTGTCAGTTCACTGAGCACAGGGGTCTCTTGTCTAGGGTATTCTTCAGTCATCCAGGTCATGGTTGTCCCAAAGGTGCTTTTTTCAAGAGGCATTTAGACTTTCTTGGTTTCCAGAAAGTCCAGGTGCCTCTTGAAAAAGCACCTTTGGGACAGGAGTCTCTTGCATTGCTTCAGAATGGGCAAAGGACATGATTGCTCACTGATAGTAAGTGGATCCTCCTTCCAATTTGGTTTAGTTTTCTCTCATGATGGTAAGTCTTAGTAACATGACATCAATTGAAGTTAGCACCCACCTCTCTCCTAGAAGAATGAAATATTTTGAGAAATATTTAAAAGAAAGAATACATTTCTATGGATGAGAAATGGAGAAACAAGTTTTCTTAGACGGAAAAAGCAGCCACCACCTTCCTTAATGACCCACAGCAGATGTCAGCACTTAAGAGATAAAGAGATAGATAGCTCTAGTCATAGGCAAAAATTCCCTGCAGCAAGGTCTGAACAAAGGCAGAATGGGATTAGCCCTCACTCAAAATTCAAAACAGGAGGAAGGACATTAAGACACAATAGGAATTTCCCAAAACCCTTTCAGAACATAAACTTCTTCATTACATCATCTTAGAGAGTCCATGTGGTTCTGCTTCATCAATAAACCATCTTTCCAATTAGCCTCCATGTTTCCAATGTCTTTCTCCCAACTTGGAACTGAACCAAATGGATATTTCTTCCAATACATGCTTGAAGTTTATTTAGATATCTGTGGCATGTACTAATTTTATTGTGATCCTGACAAGCTTGGGAGGGCAGAGACTTGAACCTGGGTCCCCTATATACTTTAATTTATCTCTTTAGCTTGGCATTTTGTAGCCCAAGTATGCTCACCCACTTTCTGCAGAGCTTAAACGACCTCTCTGCTAAAGGGTTTCACCTTATCAGCAAGAGTTGGCTGCTGATAGTTATTGTTGCATTTTAGCTATTTTAATTCCTCAAGGTGCTCTGGCACCCTGCCTGATTTGTAACTCTGAGTTGCAGGTATTGCTGATGAAAAGGAAGGTATTCAGACAGAATGGTTTAGGTTTCCATGATGGCTGTGACTGTCATTGATCTTCAGTGTGTATTACCCCATTTCTAATCTAATGATTGGTATTTAGGGCAGCTTTTTGTAAGCAAAGAAGCTTTTTGTATTTTTGTACAGGTAATCCTTGACTTACAATACAATGACTTCTAGAAAGTCCAGTTGCCTCTTGAAAAAGCACCTTTGGGACAGGAGTCTCTTGCATTGCTTTGGAGTGGCCAAGGCAGATGATAGTAAGATTTAAAAAAATAGGAGGTAGGGGTGTGGATCCTCCAATTCGTTTTAGTTTTCTCTCATGATGATAATAAGTTTCCGAAAGATGCCCTAATTAATTCATGATCCAAACTTCAAAGGAAATATAGTCATTTATTAGGAGCAACATTCCGGCAATACTTGGATGCAGTTAGGACTGATCCTACATAGATTTATGTTCCCCTATGACCCTGTCTCTCCCCTCCTCTCTGGCCATGTCATAAATCACATTCTCCAATTAACCACTTTGGCTGGCTGTGAAACCTAACACCCTCCTTCTGATTGTGGTCAGAAAGAATGTATGGAATTCACTTCAGTTCTCCCTCCCTCCTGCTCATGGCAATTTGAAAGCTTTTCAAGTTGACATTAGTAACATGACACCAGGTTTGAAGTTTATCTGTGTCATGTACTAATTTTATTGTGATCCTGACAAGCTTGGAAGGTTTGAACCTGGGTCCCCTATATAATTTGTTAATTTGTTTCTTTAGCTTGGCATTTTGTAACCCAAATATGCCCACCCATTTTCTGGAGAGCTTAAATGACCTCTCTGCTAAAGGGTTTCACTTTATGAGCAAGAGTTGATTGCTGATAGTTACCATTGCATTTTAACTATTTTAATTCCTCAAGGTGCTCTGGCACCCTGCCTGATTTGTAAGTCCAGCTTGCAGGTATTTCTAATCTAATGATTGGTATTTAGGGCAGCTTTTTGTAAGCAAAGAAGCTTTTTGTATTTTTGTACAGGTAATCCTTGATTTACAACATTTCATTTAGTGACCATTCAAAGTTACAATGGCACTGAAAAAAGTGACCTATGACTATTTTTCATACTTATGACCATCCCCACAATCATGAGAAGCTGGGCGAGGCGAAGCACCCCTCGACATGAGTGACATCGAGTTGGCCATGCCCATGCAGTCACATGACCACCAGCCACGTCTACCCAACCGGTCATTAGGCAGAGAACCGGTTGTTAACTTATTTGAATCCCACCACTGCCTGAGGGATGCAATGGTTCAGCAGTTAAAGACGTTGAGCTTGTCAGCTGGAAAGCTGACAACCCAGGTTCAAGACACAAGAGCTGGGTCTTGATGGGGTGAGCTCTCATTATTTGCCCCAGTTCCTGCCTACCTAGAGTTTGAAAGTTAACTACAGGGTCAGCTGTAAGGACTAAGGAACAAGGTTGGGTATGCTATTCCAGAGTCGAGAGACTGGTGGCTTTGCATTATGGAAGGACAGTTGCTACGGAACCTGCAAACCCTCTTCAACTGACTTTTTGATGACAAACCTTAGACGATTGGGGATCAGCGGATGGAAGAAGAGTTTTATGAAGAATTTTGTATTTGGCTAGGAGTGGTAATAATTCTTGTGTTTTTGATTGTATTGAGGAAAGATATTATTGATTGGTGTAAATCTATGTTTTGGTATCCAGTGGATGTAAGTTCTCCTTGATTGATTGATGTGTTGGAGGTAAGATAATACTCTTTTATCTCTTTGAATGATATGTTGGGGGAGCTAGTTCATTGGGAATAATGGGGTTTTTTTGTGGTAATGTTTGTTATTCTACGGGTGCAGATAGGAATGGGGATTTTGGCTGTGTTGCCTAGTTACCCTATAACATGGTAGCGGCTATGTTTCCATACTGAATTCGAGCACCGTTATTCTTTTATAGAAACACCACTAACCCTAATAGACACCACTGAGGGAGCCGGGATATGTATTAAGTCATCTTTTGAAGATGGTGTGTGCCAAGTGCAAACGTACATATGGGATAGTTCCTCAATACATTGGCCTTACGAATAGAATGGAATTTTTATATAAGCAATGCACTGAGCTATTTGGTAATTATACACCTTCATACAAGAAGTTTTGGATTTTGGAGGAAGGGTTACATTTTCTATGTTTAGGGATACAAGTTCCTTACAGGTTAATGTTTTTATGTGGTAGCATGGCATTGTCCAAGTTACCTGTTGTATGGAGAGGAGTTTCTATACTGTTACAGGATATTCATAGTTTATAGGAATAAAAGATAATGGAGAGGAGAAGGGGGGATTGTGAGAGAAATAAGAATTATTCCTGTAAAAGCATAACCTGAGTTACGCCATTTTAAAATCATGTTAAGGCTTTGTTTTACCTTGTATAACCTGATTATATAATTTAGCTGACATTTAAGAACATGAGAAAGGAAGTGTGTAATTCCTGTGTTCTTGAGGAAGTTGTGTTCTTGAGAAAGTGTTTAATATGCTCTGGGTTAACTTGCCCTCATTAATTAAAGGAAGTACGCAATTGATGTTTTTGAGGGGTATTTCTGTTGGGAATTGGGGAATTTCCAGGGTGGAATTATGTACTACATATGTTATATAAGATGTTATGTAAGATCTGAAACTGATTCCCAAGGTACTTTATTGACGTATATTCTGATGTTCCTGAAGACTATAAAAACTCGTGTAAATCGTTTTATTTCCGTCTTTCTCTACTTCAGAGAGAAAGGCCCTTTGCAAAGAATAAACTCTGTTCCAGGATTATTTTGGTCTTTGTCTCTTTCAAACGATAATGGGATTCACCTGTCGACCACACATACAAATGTGAGTAGACAAATAGGTGCTACTTTGGTGGGAAGGTAACAGAGTTCTGTTACCACCCTCTAGGGCAGACATGACTGGACAGGGGAAACCTTTCTATTACACCCAAAATTCTTTGCCGGAATGCTTCACATTCTCCAAATTCAATTTCAATAACAATTTATAAACTTTAGCAATAACATATTCATGATTACCACCAGATATAGATTATCTTGTACTTCTACTTTTATTAGAATTCCTACATAATTGTTCAGTTTTCCTTACCAACCTTTTATCTAGATACCCACAACAAACACATTATCAATGAAATTTGCCATTAAGAAGGTGAAACTATATCTGATTTGTGGGAAGAAAAATAATATGTAAGTAGAGACATAATACCATATAGCAATTTCAAACATCCATGCATTCTCTCAATATGAATATGAGTGTTCTATACAATTCCCTTCAAAACACTAAGAAACCATTGTGTACATATCCTATATAATTGGAAGCTCCAATCTGCTACTATGTAAATGTATTTGATGCATTGGAGATAGCTCCTTTGTGGTACTTATATACTACCATTATCAGATCGTATTCTACATTATTCCTAAAATATTACATTTCTCCTAAAATCCATCATTTTTCATCTCAAGACAAAAAGTTAAGATTAGGTTTTGAAAAATATTGTAGAATCGGTGAGTTAAATCATGTAAATTCTAAAGAGGAAATTATTTAAAACTATATTTACTTTTCCTTGTAGCAGAAAACAAAACTGTGCTTATGAAACCCATCATTCCAGATAAAAGAAATTTTTAGCCCTGATCCTTTTTAAGGAAAGAAAAATGAGACAAAGTTGATTTCTGATTTAGAAATATTCGTTAATTCAGTACTTAAATATATTAAACATGAAGACAAAAGGCAGCAATTTTAACAACACTTTGCATATCTGTATAATGATTAAATATTCCATGGACATTCCCAAGCAGAAATTTAAAAACTGTATAGCTTCCATTGGACTTCAAACTTTCAGAAATCGAAGAACTGAAACAAGCTGTCTATGCATATTTAATATAATAACCACCAACAACAACAAAACCCCAAAGTTGTTATCTATGGAGTCCTTGGTGCTCTTTGAGCTTGACTGGTTGTCTGCAGACATTTCGTTACTATTTGGGTAATGAAACATCTGCAAGAAAACAACCAGGCTCAGAGAGCAAAAGGACTCCATAATTCAACTCCAAACTACATATATTTTGCATCTCTATTCATCTCTACTGAAAAGAAACTCCCAGAAGATTAAGTTGAGTTATACTCCCAGAAGAGCTATATCAGTGATGGCTAACCTTTTCCAGACCGAGTGCCCAAAGCGCGGACATGTGCATGTGAATGCGCATGTGCGCACCTGAACCCCCCAAATGCAATGCGCGTGCAGGCCCCAACATGCACCCTGCCCCCCGCACATGTGCAGCAGAGACCGAAAGACCAGCTGGCCGGCAGGAGGTGTGCGTGCATGCACAGCAGAGCTGAACTGGGGCAACAGCTCATGTGCCATCAGAGAGGGCACTGCGTGCCACCTCTGGCATGCATGCCATAGGTTTGCCATCATGGTGCTATATAATTGGAGCTTGCATTCATTGTAAACTCACTCATCAGATTTTTATGAGTAAACTGTAAGATTTTTTTGTTTGTTTGTTTCAGAAATGCAGATTTCAATTGTTTGACATATATGGGCACTCTTAGGTCTGTGTATAAGTCAAAAAAGGGAAAGAGAAATACCACTTTTCATTAGAAACATGTGGAATAGTTAACAAAACCAACAACATTCTTCCATTCATTTTCTGGCACCATAGTCTTCGGGGAGATGTAGGTAGAATAATCAAGAGTAATATTGAACAAGAACCTTCATTACATTGATGCTTTGAAACACCCTAATGACATATAAATAAATTCATACTTGCTTAATTAAGGGTGATTTTCATAAAGCTATGATAGCATTCCCCGATTATCCATGGTTATCTTAAACCTAAGCAAAATTAACCTCTAAATTGGGGGATACAATGCATTAAACCTTCAAATACGCATAGAGTCTGTGTCACTAGTGTTTTCAGGATTGCTGTGGCTACTTGATCAGTCACAAACAGTATGGTTTCAATCAAGCCATCTCCTGTTTGCAATTACCTGCAAGCCTTCCCCGCCCTAGTTAATTGCAGGTTAACTCCCCATATAAGCAAGGACCTTTTCGCTTGCTACTCAGGCCTAAACGCTGTTTAGGCCTAGATGCAGAGCTCCTGCTGGAAGCTGGATGCAGAGCTCAGTGCAACATTACAGAAGGGAGGAGAACACAGATAAGGACTCCAGACGCTGTTGCAGAGATACTCCTACAGATGCTTGCCTTTTGCTGTTTTGAAGCACGCAAGCCATCATCAGAACTGCTGCTGCTGGACATTCTTCCTCCCACAAGCTTCAAGCTACGTTTGCTGATTGAAATTGTTTTTTCTTCAGGTGACTTTTTTAGCTGTGAACTTTATGCTGCCGCCCTTCTACTACCTCGATGATGTATCGACACCGAAGCTGCTTATTGTCATGTTAACCTTTTTCTCTTGTGAACTGTTTCGGTATTGTGGAGAGGAATCTAGGGAGATAGCCTGGCTTCACATAACCAAGATAAGACTTTGTTACTAATGTGCTTTTTTAAAGACATAGTGCTTTTTAAATGTTTTAAAGTAAATTATATTTTTACACAAGATGCCTCTGTCAGATTTATTTCAGTCCTAGTGTGTTTGCTCATGAGCTGGTTCACGGTCCGGGGTACCCCTCAACCCCACTTCCTAACAGTTGGTAGCAGAGGATGGTTTGACGAACCTACACTCATTTGGTAATGCGCTAGACTGAAATGTCTGCAGTTGAATAAATGTTGACTAGGGCAGCAGCAGCAAAAAGCATGAAGCCACAAAGTGGACTGTCTGGGGCTCAGGCCAAAAATGCTTTGGCTGAAAAACCCCAAACCTTAATTGATTTAGAGTGTAGTGAAGCTGTAGGTTTTGAAGCAGGTTTTAACTTCTGAAGTGCCTAAGGCAGTGGGTAAACCATCATCACCAAAAGAAGTAGAGACTGGAAGAACACCACTTCAGGTCTCGAAAACAAAATTAGAGGTGGATGATGAATTTAGGAAGGCAATCCTTCAATTTTTAGGATTGCCCATAACAAGTCAGAATCCGATTGCCGACTTTAGCGAATTATTAAAGAATCCAGTCATAACGACAGCTAAAGGAAAGAAGATTGAAGCCTTAGAAAACACCGGATCGGTAAGAGACTTTCAATCCCTTCCTAAAACCCCTATTTCAGATGATAAGTGGAGAATGGGGGATAATAGACTGCCTGATTCGAATGTTCCTGCTTCTTTGTTAAACCAACATGGCCAAATTGATACTGTGCCACCTGCTGTCGAAGCCATTATAGATCAGGCCATAAAAACTTTAGCTCCCTTGATGACATCAATGACTTCTGCTAAAAACTTAAGAGACTCTTATGTTGAGTGTAAGGTTGCAAATGTGATAGAAACTTTAGCAACCATTTTGGACGATGGTTTACAGGCGCCATCGGCTCAACGAATAGTAGCTGCACATACCAAAGTACCCCTGATGTCTGTGACTAATTCAGCACAAGCCACGAGTGGGACATATCAATCCGTGACTACATCGACATCCAGGGCGGTTCCAGAGGCTGCCTCAACTGAAGATAGGAATTTAGGAGCACGTCCGAAAATTCCTAGAGATGTGCACCAGAGAGGACCCTCAAACTCTTGTAGTCAAACCAGGACAAGCTTTGCATCTGCACAACGTGAGGTTTTAATTCCTCCCATTGGGGAGGAATGACCGTCAGAATGTCAGATGGAAGACACTGTGTTGTGTGCTTCCATTCTAATGCATTATTGCCCGTTCCAGGACGGACCACACTCTGAACATCAATTAATGTCTGTTTCCATGTTTAATAATGTACAGGTTCTTCCTCCTAATTTTAAAAATTTAAGTGTGAGTGGAGGAAATTTTAAGGAATGGGTTAAGAGTATTCAAGTAATTTTAATGAAAGAGAACGTTTTATCGTTGTTGTTAAAACCCCCACCTAGACCATGGTCTTTGGAAGTTGACCTTTTACATCATAAGGCCTTTTGTATCTTATTGATGTCCATTAACCCTGCACTATATCCCAGTATACCTGGTAACCTGACCGTAACGGAAGTCTGGGTAAAACTGCATAAGCTATTTTATTCTAAAAGCTCCCATGCTACAAACAGAGTTTATAGGGAGTTTATTGGTACTCTGGGAAGCAGAAGCTAATTGCAACTTCCACAGCGGAAGCTGAGTATGTGAGTTTGTCCAAAGCTTCAAATAACCTAGTTTGGTTTGACGATCTTTTGGTAAGCTTATGGAGGCAGCCCATGCATCTTATAAATATCTATGAGGACAACATGGCTGCCATTAACATATCGGAAGCCGATGCTGTAGGCCAGAGATCGCGCCATATTGATATCAAAAACAAACATGTGAAGCAATTGGTGAAAACAGGTTTCATTAAAACTGTATATTGTGAAACTAAGGAACAGGTAGCGGATGTGTTTACCAAACCGTTGCCCCGTGACCAACACCACTATCTCCTGGGTAAAATATCAATGGCTATGTGAATGTACTTACCATTGATGTGTACATGTACCCAATGATGAATGTATATTTTGTTAACAAATCAAATAGCCGCAGAGAAGGGGATTGTCACAAGTGTTTTTAGGATTGCTGTGGCTACTTGATCAGTCACAAACAGTATGGTTTCAATCAAGCCATCTCCTGTTTGCAATTACCTGCAAGCCTTCCCCGCCCTAGTTAATTGCAGGTTAACTCCCCATATAAGCAAAGACCTTTTCGCTTGCTACTCGGGCCTAAATGCTGTTTAGGCCTAGATGCAGAGCTCCTGCTGGAAGCTGGATGCAGAGCTCAGTGCAACATTACAGAAGGGAGGAGAACGCAGATAAGGACTCCAGACGCTGTTGCAGAGATACTCCTACAGATGCTTGCTTTTTGCTGTTTTGAAGCACGCAAGCCATCCTCAGAACTGCTGCTGCTGGACATTCTTCCTCCCACAAGCTTCAAGCTACGTTTGCTGATTGAAATTGTTTTTTCTTCAGGTGACTTTTTTAGCTGTGAAATTTATGCTGCCGCCCTTCTACTACCTCGATGATGTATCGACACCGAAGCTGCTTATTGTCATGTTAACCTTTTTCTCTTGTGAACTGTTTCGGTATTGTGGAGAGGAATCTAGGGAGATAGCCTGGCTTCACATAACCAAGATAAGACTTTGTTACTAATGTGCTTTTTTAAAGACATAGTGCTTTTTAAATGTTTTAAAGTAAATTATATTTTTACACAAGATGCCTCTGTCAGATTTATTTCAGTCCTAGTGTGTTTGCTCATGAGCTGGTTCACGGTCCAGGGTACCCCTCAACCCCACTTCCTAACAGTCTGTGGTAGCAGTATTAACTGGGTAAAGGGGTACTGGTCAACCTTCTGCAGAAGTTCATCTAATAACATGTTGACGTCACTGATGGGGCATGACTGGGCCTTTCATTAAATATTTCATTAAATATTGGGGGTTCAGTGGGAGGTTAAGAATTAAAAGCAGAACACAAGACCTCTAGGGTTAATTTTTCTAATCCTTACTCTTAATTATTTCAACTTCCTGAAGAAAGCCTGGAAATAAATCAGAATCTTTAACTACAAAACATGTGCTCTAATGTTGAGAGAGTTTGCAGAATATTATATGCTTGAATTAAAAAAAGAAATTTAGTATAAACTAAAGCATATTTATTAAGAACTTTATGGTTTCATGACAATCCCAGTAACTTCCTGTCAGGTTATGCAGCACCCGATATGTCATGGTTTCTTGCTGATTTCTTGAGAAACAAAAGAAATCAGAAACATCAACATTTCAGGCAGGTTTAACATATTGCAATGATAAATATAAAAACAAAAAAAAATATCCCGACTCTTTGTATTATGTTAATTGCTGCATCTAACAAAAAATACAGTTTTAAAGAAAAGTGTAATGATTCTTGGATTTAACAACATTGCCTGCCTATCCCAGCCATAGTGAGAGATTGTAGCCATGTTTTCTTGTTTGTTTGTTTGTTTGTTTTGTTTAGATTGTTTTCTTAATAATGTAGACAAATACAAAGCATTAATTTGTGATAAAATTTATTTTAAAATTTATTTTTGTTATTTTATATACAATTTTTATGGTTGTTTCTCATGCTTGGTTTTTTCCTATTCTAACATTTTAATTTAAGAGAATCTGGAAACATTCTTTTAAAACTTTGGACTCTCTAGTCATACTGTATTCGTAGTGCAACAGGCATTACTCCTTTTACTTTAAATATATATCTCAGGTTAGACTGCTTTGGTTTTAGTCTGCAAATTTTCCTAATCTACAATACACAAGGGAGGATGTGGTGAAATGAGCATTTCTCCCAACCCCCTTTAATCTAATGGATCAGATCAGTGGTGGGTTGTTCCTGATTCACACCAGTTCACAAGAACTGGTAGTAAAAATTTGTAGCAGTTCGGAGAACCAGTAATAACATGGGCTGGCCATGCCCCCAAACCGGTCCCTGGCCCGGTTGCCGCTCACTTACCCTGCCCACCTCATCAGAGGCTTTTTTTTTTTACTTTTAAAAGCATTTTTTCTACAACCTCTTCGGCCGAAAAAATGCTTTTAAAAGTAAAAAAAAAAAGCCTCTGATGATCACACGGCTCAGCTGGGATCGTCAGAGGCTTTTAAAAGCATTTTTTCTACAGCCGAAGAGATTGTAGGAAAAAAAATGCCTGTAAAATCCTCTGACGATCAGGCAGCCAAAGAGGTTGCAGGAAAAAAAATGCCTTTAAAAGCTTCTGGTGATCCCAGCTGAGCCGCGTGATCATCAGAACGCACACATTTATTATAGACTTGTAGCAGATACAAAGTTGCTGCAAGTTCTTCTGAGGGAACAGATAAAACAGAGGTCAATCCAGTAGAGGTAGGAAGACAGAAAAGTCAATGAAAAACACAACAAATGACCAAAAGATTTAGTAGCCTGGCAAACACAACTTGTGAGTCAGTCTGTACATTGCTGTGTTTCTTGCCCATATCCTTGGAGTTTGAGTTTCCATAAGGGCTGTGCTCATAAGGGAAACCCACTGTAAGAAACTGCCTCAGCTGGTCCCTCAGAAAAGCAAGACTCTCAATCCATTTAGTTGAACCAAAAGAACTTTTACTGAAAGAGAAGTGAGTGCAGGAGAACAAGACAAAATCTGAAAAATCCACACAAGCAAACAGCATTTTTCCTGAAGCCCAACCCCCCTAGCCAGTCCACTGGCAGCTAATGTGATACTGAAAGGTTGTTTTAAGAATCTCTGAGCTGCGAGAAGTTAACAGTTCACCGTCAGGGCATGATGTCCTTGGAGTCAGGCTGAAACCAGCAGGGAGAGAGCTCACTCTGTCTCTGAAGATACTCTCCCTCCCTAATTCCCCAAGCAGTTACAACAAAAACAAAAAGCAAGCTAAAAATGCCAGCAAGCCTCCTTCCCCACCCCCAACTTCCAACAGAATGGCAGGACACAATGGTGAATCTGACACCCACTCCCACATTTGCCAATTCCATAGCCAGGTACTACTCTATGATTCTGAAATTAATAACCATCACACTTGCCTTGAATAGATAGAAAAAGAGTTTGCTCAACCAGTTCAGAACATGAACTGCTTGAGCGGGGGGTTAGACTAGATGACCTATAAAGTTCCTTCCAACTCTGTTTTTTTTTTTAATTTGATTTATATGCCGCCCTTCTCCGGAGACTCAGGGCGGCTTACAATGCGTTAAGCAATAGCCTTCATTCTTTTGTATATTTTATACAAAGTCAGCTTATTGCCCCCACAAACTGGGTCCTCATTTCACCTACCTTAGAAAGGATGGAAGGCTGAGTCAACCTTGAGCCTTGGAGAGATTCGAACCAGCAGAAATTGCAGGCAGCTGTGTTAATAACAGGGTGCATTAAACCACTGTACCATCAAGACTCTATCATCAAGGCTGTTAATCTGTAAGTATCTGTAAATAATGATTTTAAAAGTTCTGGCCTCTGATAGCTAGACCAATCCATAACTATAAAATATATCACAAAATCAGTGACATACCTAACATATTAAATAAAACTAATTTAATTCAATGGATGTCTGTCCTTGTAAGTTACAACAAATGTTTACATTTGTTACTATCAAGAGCCTTGATAGTACAGTGGTTTAGTACACCCTGTTATTAACACAGCTGCCTGCAATTTCTGCTGGCCCAGGATGGTGGCTTCAATTCGATGTGCAAACTGCATATCTTCATGCAGAATTGGATAAGGAAATTTACGTCAAGGCCCCACCAGGATACAACAAAGGAAAAAACAATACGTGGCTTCTAAATAAAAGTTTATATGGACTTAAGCAATCAGGCAAAAGGTGGTACAATTGTTTAGCCAAAGCCCTCAACTCTATAGGCTTCACTGCCACTTCAGCGGATAAATGCTTCTTCATAAAGCGAGAAAAAGAATCATTTGAAGGCATCCTTGTCTATGTGGATGATATATTATACATAAGGAAACAAAAAACCAAATGTGACAGGTTTGCCGCTGAATTAGGGAGTCATTTCTCATTAAAATCACTAGGAAAAATAGACAAATACTTAGGGGTCCAAGTAATCAAAACTGGCAAAGGCTTCCGACTCTCGCAAAAAGAAAAAATCACAGAGCTATTATCAAAATGTAATATGTCAGAGGCAAAACCCAGCGAGACCCCCATGCAACCAGATTTTCTAAAAAATATGTATAATGAAGCTGAACTCTTCATCGACAACAAACTGTACAGGTCTACCATAGGGTCACTACTGTGCATAGTTAATTGGACAAGGTCAGACATCGCTTTAGCTGTCAACCTGCTATCTAGACACGTGAGTAAGCCAACAATGTCCAGAAGCGAGAATCTATTGGGCAAAGATTAGAATATGGCTAGAGAAAATGACACAGCAACATATTGACTTAAAAGTAGAATTGTTCCTGTTGGGTATTCTTTCAGAGAAGTATAGTAAAGAACACATATATTTGATAATACATGTAATAATGGCAGCGAGAATTGTATTTGCACAAAATTGGAAAGCAGAAAAAATTCCTACAAAGGGAGAGGTAATTAAGAAAATATTGGAATGTGCAGAAATGAATAGGTTGACATTGGCGATTAAAGGGAAAGAAGAGTCGGAGTATTATAACATATGGGGAAAATTTTATCAATGGATAGAAAATGAGTATAGACAATAAACATGGTAAAGATAAGAACTTTGGGATGATTAAGTTGTAGTATATTAAAATTAAATGAAAAAGGAAAGACAAATGTATGTATTAAGAAATGATGATAAATTATGAAGAATGAGGGCACAAAAATGTTATATCCAGATGACACATGGATTGATTAATAAAGTACAGGAATGTAAGAAGAGATAATTATAAAGTAAAAAAGGAATTTGAAATGAAGATGTATGTGAACAGAAATCGGGGCTGCTCGAATATCATCTCAGATTGAATTGAAAAAGGAAACAACACGGGAGGGGAGAGGAGTAAAGAGGAGGAGGGAGGAGAGTTGGGAGGTGAGAAGAGAAGAAAAAAGAACAGGAAAAGGAGGGGAAGAAAGAAGGGGAAAAGAGGAGGAGAGAGGGTAAAAAGGAGAGGAAGAAGAGAGGAGAGGGGAAAGAGAAGAGGAAGGAGAAAAGGGAAGAAGAGGAGGAATGAGGAAAGTAGAAAGAAACAGAAGAGGAGAGAAAAGGGAAGAAAAGGAAAGGTTGTATTAAAATAATGGAAGGAGATGGTAGAAGAGCAGACCCGAACAACTAATTAGCAAATGGAAGTTACAGAAAAAGATGAATGAATAATGATTAATGATGGACAAAAGACTGTACATTTGAATATGTTGATAAAAAATAAAAATAAAAAACTTTTATGCAATTTTTTTTTAAAGTAGGTAAAAAATGTTTTAAAGTTGATGAGGTCCATATTCTGGGTATTTCAATCTTAGCTTTGGGAGATAGAGGAATAGCTATCATGGTAAACCACAGTCAGCACCTTTAAAAGAACATTAACTTCATATACTTACTTTTCTAATCACTTTTGTAATTTTTTGTTAATTGCTTTCCAACTATTAGGAAGTTTTAGCCCTACAGGTTTTACAGATTTGATGTTTCCTTTAATCCTTAGTGAAAAAATAATAATAATTATAAGTTGAAGAATTAAAAAAAGTTTTTTAAAAAAAACAGCAAAAGAGTGATTTTAGAAATTACAAATGGACAAAGACTTTACACTACCTGACTCTGTGGTTTCATCCCAAAACCCCCAAAATTTTAACCTAAGACTGTCTACTATTGACCTCACCCCATTCCTAAGAGGTCTGTAAGGGGCATGCATAAGAGCACTAGCATGCCTACCATCCCTGTCCTAATGTTTCCTCTATTTGTATCTATTTTATGTTTCCAATCTTATTTATACTTATTACCTAATACGTTCTTGATAAATAAAATGAAATAAAATAAGAGTCCAGATAAATTGAAATAAGATTTTTGAATTAATTATAAAGCTCCTTCCTGTAAGAAAATGCTTTTGTTTTGAATTTTTAAAACAAAAAACAAAAGATTTTTTTTAAAAAATGGACACTAGAGGAAACCAAATATTATAATTAAAAGAATACTCAATTTACAATTACAAAATGAAGCAAAAATCTTTTAACATTTGACATGTTGAAAATTTTTAGAATGATGGATCCAGGAATTAATTTAAAGAATCTAAAACAAGTTAAAGAAGAGCACATTTTCTCTGACAAGACTGAGATTGAGTTGAAAGTGGATCTAAAAATGTCAGGCTACAAGAATTACAGGGAAAAAGATGTTATACTGAACATATAAAAGAAACAAGCTGATGGATTAATAATTAAAAGAGATATACAAATAACAAATCAAGACAGTTCCGTGGATAATCTTCTTAATTAGATTTACAAAAGAGATGTTAAAATTTTGAACAATTTTGTGAGCGGGATCCAAGAAAAAATAAAAATAAATCTAATTCTAATACATTATTTGACGGAATTAAAAATTAAGATAATTAGAAGTAAAAGGAAAGAATATAAAGCATTTAATCAAGGTTAAAACTCCTTAATGGAGTTTTGTTGATCAGAACTGAAATGATCAGGCTTTATGGATTTGTTTACCAATAAGAGATGGTATATGAGAAGAGCTCAATTGTTTGTACTTTGTATTTTATATACTTTATATTTGTACTATATATTTGTATTTTATTTTTTTCTGTGTCTATTTTTCCTTTTTTCTTTCTGCATTTTTTTTCTTTTTATTCTATTTTTCCTCAGCTTGTATTAGTGTTTTTTATTCTAATTTCACCTCTGAATTACCTGGATTTACTAGCTTAGTTAGTAGCACTTCTTCTAATCAGGCAACTTGCACAGTCTATCCTGAACTTCATTTTCTCAGTTTTCTTATGCTTTCTATTCTTTGCTTTAACATAAAAACGAGGAGAAATTTTAAGTGGAAGGAACACATTAGAAAAACATATGAGTCGCTTAATTTGTGGTTCAGTAGACGTATTTCAACAAGTTGGCCATAAACACTAGCTGTGTATTAGAAAGTGTGTGAATCTTGTAGTTCAGGGCTGTCAAACTCCTGGCCCATGGGCCGGATACGTCATGCACTGTGTCAGGTATGCTTCCTTCAATATCCAGGAAAGGAAAACCCAAACTCAATCATTTTGAAGAGATTAGTACTTTTACTGAATATGAAATGAATATGAAATGCAACCCAGGTAAAGCTGGAAGTGAGCAAAACGCGCGAAATAGCATCTACTAAGCTTCTCTCCCCCCCCCGTGTCCATTGACCATCATCCAATCCAAAGGTCTCCCAAAGGTCAGGTGGCATCACGTCTGGCAACGTCATTCATCAGGAATGTAGGGCAGTTGGTCAGCCGGTCCCTTTGGAGATTCACTTTCGTTTCTTGGGAAGACACATCCTACAATGGAAAAAACTATCTCCTGCACCTTCCCCCCCTTCGCCCCCTTAACTAGTCCCTCCCCCCGGTTCTTATGGCAGCTGAAGCAGGCAAAGCTGAGGCTGACACACTGGCCACGTCCACACCCAGTTTAGCGAAGGGAGAAAAAGTCCTGATACATCACATGACGCTGCCGTGACGATCTGAGTTTGACACTCCTGTTGTAGTTGTTTAGGATTTTTTGAACCCAGAAAAAAAAAACATATAAAATGCATATATGAAAGGTAAACACAGCCATTGTGGTTAGTTTCTGTTACAGATCATTGGAACAAATCAAATATATGCATTGAGTAAACCATGAATTAACTTGTTGTAGAAAACATAGTCACTAATTTTATAAAACACTATCACATATATCAATATTAAATGTTTGCCTAAACTAAAAGGAACATATTCCAATCCCCTAATTATTTTAGATGCATTATATAGTCTTTTATACTTAAAATACTACATTTTTAACCTCAATTTTTAAATGTCTGATTTGAGAAGTAAAACTTAACGACCAACAATTATATATGTAGTCATCAAAGGATAAAGGTGTGAATAACTCTTGATATTTTGGGTCAACTTTCAACAGTGTAGTTTTGGATTAAAATCCAAAGACTCCAACAGGTAAGGCCAGTGATAAGGGTTGAGAGAGAGAATGATATCTTTAAAATGACTGGTTGTCTACTATGATAGTTTACCCCTAATCCCTGATACTGATTGAGGTTATGACTCTTCAAATTAAGTTTAATTGCTAGACAAAATATAAAGAAAGTATCATTTATTCCAGCAGGCTGCAGCCCACATGTATCACTTTAAACTTTGAAGTACTCCCAAACAATGCTGTTGAAATTCAGCAACAAAATGGCTTAATTTGGAGGATGCCATTTCATGTTGGAAAAACAATTAAAGAAAGGTGCAGAAATTTGTACATGGGCCTGTAGGAAGTGAATCATTGCCATTTTCATCTTTAAGGAAAACCTTTGTCCTAAACAATGTAAGAAATGAATCAATATTTCTTAGACTGTTCTGTTCTTTTTGTTTTTGGAGGACCTCTTACAGATTATCGACAGCTTGTTGGAAACAAGTCAGAACCCCCAGTCCAAAAAATGTTGCTCACACCTGGTTTAGAGTTTAACTACTATAATATCAGCATTACTTACAGAATTATACTTTAGTCATAAAAACATTTTAGTAAGAATTTCTTAATATATACCATATATACCATATTTTTTGCACTATGAGATGCTCTGGACTATAAAATGCACATTAGCTTTAGAGGAGGAAACCAAGAAAAAAAATTCTGCCTCTGCCTCCCAGCATCCATCTGGTATTCATCTGGCTAGTGTCCTTGCAGCAAACAGCAAACAGCCTGGTCAGCTTCAACATGTTATCACAGCCCCAGAATGTGGCTTGTCAGGGTTCCACTCCGTTGCACCCACCACTGCTCAACTGAGCTGAGCTGCTGCCGCTGGCAGGCAATACTGGAGCCTTTCCTGTTTAGCAGCTGTTTGGCGGTTGGATCTGCCTCCCAGAATACCACTGATCTGCTGTTCTAGGCAGCAGGGATCACCACCACTGCCACTGCCTATCACCACCGCCATTCACCACCATGTGTTTGCTGCCACCCGTTTGCAGCTGCCTGTTCACCGCTGATTGCTGCTGCCCGTTCACTATTGCTGTTCGCCACTGCTGCCCATTTGCTGCTGCCAATTGGTGGCGATAGGCAGTGGTGAACGGGTGACATCAATCAGTGGTAGTGATTGGTGGCAGCAGTAAACAGGTGGTGGTGGTGAATGGGCTGCAGCGAATGGGCAGCAATAGGCGGTGGTGATCCCCGCTGCCTAGAACAGCTGATTGGAAGTATTCTTGGAGGCCGATCCAACTGCCAATCAGCTGCTTGGCAGTGAAGGCTCTAGCGTTCTCCAGCAGGGTGGCAACCGCCACTGCCGTACCAACCCCCTCCCCCCGCCGCAATATTCGTTCTATAAGACGCACAGACATTTCCACCCACTTTTTTGGGGGGGGAGGAAGTGTGTCTTATAGTGCGAAAAATACGGTACATAGATTTGCAAAGGTGTCTTTGTATCTTTTTCACTGTAGCTATATTTGTAGAAGCAATCTGAAAAAAAATTCAAGCACCATTTATATTTGGCTGGTATATATGATTAGCCAATCTGAAAGAACAGTACTTCAGATATTAGTTTAGACTTTCTTAATGCTTTTGTGTTACACAAGTTAATTGATTTTTTTAAAAAGGCAAGGTAAATTACTCAGTTCAAGTAATTTCACATGACATTAAAGTTTGTTCTTCAACAAATGTTTCTGACATTTTTATAGGGTTGCCAAGTAGATCCGTTTCTGATTTATTTAGGTCTAAAAGAATTGTCATATAAGAATTTGCTATTGGGTTACATAGTACAACAAAAGTTATATTATATAAAAAAGGTTATATGATATAAAAATCTTGAGGAATTCACATTTCATTCATTAGGAACTACCTAGCTGATGCAAAAGCTTTTCAGTCCTCTCCAAAAACAACTAACCTCATAAACTGGTTGGTGGGTTTCCAAGTTAAAGGAAACAGTGCAGATCAAACAATCTGAGGTAGCAGGATACCTTCAGTTGGACACAGGCAATTTGATGCTCTCTAGATGTTTGAGATTTCAGTTTCAATCAATCCCATCCAGTTTAACCAATGGAAAGAGAATGTCAGACTGTACTCTGAAGTGTATGAAGGTACTAGGCCATCTGCTCCTATTTTAATTTGTGCATATGAACACTAGTATCCTCCTGAAGTTTGGCTTAAGAAAATATCTGAGTAATATTGTCTCACTGCTTTAAATTTGCGCTAACTTATATTTCTTTAATTAGGATTTTTTTTTGCAAAAAGTTTTTTATTTTTTAAACAAAAGCAACATAAAAATATCAACCTTCCAAATACTTAGACAGTATTTTGATTGGTGAAAACCATTTCGTGCTCTCAAAATTTTCAAACTCTCATTATGACAGATATTCTTACCTCTAACAAAAAACAAGTGTTTAAAGATTTTATCCAAATTTCATTTCATTTTATATATAATATTTCATTTCCATGCTTTATTATCTATCCATTGATAAAATAGCTCCCATATCAAATAATATTGTTTATCTTCCTGTTCTCTTATTTCAAATGTCTATCTACTCATTTCGGCACAGTCCAACATTTTCTTGATAATATCTTCATCAGTAATCATCTTCTCTCCTTTCCAGTTGTTTGCAAATACAATTCTAGCCGCTGTTAAAATATTCACAATTAAATATTGTAATTCTTTATTAAATGTTTCTGGTAAGATTCCTAATAAAAATATCTCTGGTTTAAGATCAATATGTCTCTTTGTCATTTTTTCCAACCATCTTAAATCCCTGATCTTCTAAGTCTTGCTTTAATTTAAGTTCACCCTTTTTGTCCAATAATTCACTATATCTAACAATTTGTTCCCTTTTAAATATCACTGTTACGATATTTTCAGGATCAGACTCAATAAGTAGATTAAGAATTAGATATTCAAATAAAGCACTGTTTATTTACAGAAGGCATTCTATATTCACTGAATATTCACAGATAGAAGCACAGAAGGAAAGCATACAGCTCCTTATATATACAAGGGGTGGAGCTAGATATAGGAGTGGTTAAATATGAATATATTAAATAGAGAAGAATAAGTTAACCCTTGATACCCTGGTCATATGTTATTTACATAAAGGAGAATAAGGCATTTACTTGTGACAAATTCCCCTCTAAATGCCGATTCGATGTATAACAATAATTACATTCAGATTCTGAACAATATAAAACTTGTAACTTAGAAGTCAAATATTTGTGCTGCTTAGAGGGTAAAGGCTTTGTTAGTATGTCAGCAATTTGCTCTGACGTTTCACAATGGACTGCTTTAATAAATCCATCTTGAGATAACTGCCTCACGTTTGAATTTTATATCTATATGTCTGGATCTTTGTCCAATGGCATCAGATCTAGATATTTCAATAGCAGCCTTATTATCTTCATGTATGATGAATGGTAATGAAGGTTTCATCCAGGTGTCTGACAACAAGTCATTAAACCATACGAGGTTATTTGAGGCTTTAGACAAACAGACATATTCTGCCTCAGTCGTTGATGTGGCTACTAAGTCTTGTTTACCAATATACCAGTAAACTGGACAATTGTTAAGAAAAAATATATAACCAGATGTGCTTTTTCTACATGTGGTGTCGCCAGCCCAATCCGCGTCGGCGTAACATGTGAGGATGGGCTCTTTGACACTATTGGGTTCCAATAATAAACAAAAATCTAAGCTATTTTTCAAATATCTTAATATTCTTTTGACAGCTTCCCAATGATATACTAGTGGTTTGTTGACGTGTCTAGACAACAAGTTGAGAGGCAAAGCAATATCGGGCCTGGTCCAATTGGAGATATATAGAAGGGAACCGATGACTGATCTGTAAAGTGTATTATCTTTAAATTCAGGGGATGACTCATCTGTGTTCCTCAGGAAATCAGTTTGCATGGGAGTATCACAGGGTTTAGCATTGTTTAAATTACATTTGTTCAGGAGTTCTATAATTTTATCTCTTTGAGAAAGTTTGAATCCCTTTTTTGTTTTACTAATTTGAACTCCAAGATACTTATTTACCTTACCTAATGATTTTAAAGAGAAATGTTCATTTAGTTTCATTACAAATGTTTCTCTCTTCTCTTTGTGTTTACCTATATACAAAATATCATCCACATAAATTAACACGAATTCTAAAGAGTCATCCTCTTTTTTAACAAAGAAACAGTTATCAGCAGTAGTGGCATTAAAATTCATAGTTTTGAGCACTTTGACTAAACATTCATACCATCTTTTGCCAGATTGTTTCAACCCATACAAACTTTTATTTAGTAACCACGTTTCATTTTTGTTTGTATATTGACTGTGAGGCGCTCTTACATATATCTCTTTATCTAATTTTGCATGTAGATATGCAGTCTGTATGTCGTATTGGAATACATCAAGGTTAAGTGCTGATACTATGACCAGTGCAGTTTTAACACTCTCAGTTCTTACTGTGGGAGAGTATGTATCCGTGTAATCCTCGGGATATTTTTGTGCATAACCTTGAGCAACTAGTCTAGCTTTGTATAAGGTGTTGCCTCCTTCTAAGTTTTTGATTTTATATATCCACCTAGTACCAATAACAGTTTTATCTTTAGGTGCATGTGTAGGTCTGAATACATTTAATTTCTGCAAACTATCCATCTCTTTAGTCATGGCTGATTCCCACTTTTCCTTTTCTTCAGGGGGAAGTTTTAGCACTTCCTCGTATGTGTTTGGTGTTGATGTTTCTCCATCCATATACATTATATAATCTTTGTATTTGTTTGGTATTTGGTTTCTGTTATTCCTGATTGTTCTTTTAGGTTTACTATCATTGTCATGTAAATACCTAGCTTCCTTTTTTGTTAATGAATCTGTCTTTATTTTGTATTGACTGTTTGTCCATGTTTTGTTTTTGTTTTTATGTATGTTGTGATTGTACTCTTCTCCAGTTCTTTCCTCTTGGTGTTTAGTGTTTGTATAGTTGTTTGGGAAAATTTCATTAAGATGTATTTTAGACCAGTTGGCCTGTTCATGGAATACAGCCGTTCTGGAAACTATAAATCTGTTATTATTATCGATAAATCTGTACCCTTTTGTGCCTGTTTTGTAACCCATGAACCTGAGTCTCCTAGATACGTTCTCACCTTTACGTCTTAATTGCTTAGGTATGTGTACATCTGCAGTGACTCCAAATATGTGCATATGAGCTATTTTGGGTTTCCTATTATACATCATTTCATATGGTGTCTTGTTAACAATGCTGGACCAAGTTCTATTTTGTGTATAATTGGAATATTGTAAAGCTTCTGACCAGAATTGTTTTCCTAAGCCAGCATCTTCTAATGTGCATCTAATCATGGTTTGTAATGTCGAGTTCTTTCTCTCTACCACTCCATTTTGGAATGCAGAGAAAGGGCTAGATGTGTAATGTAACATCCCTTTGTCTTTAAGCCATTGGGAGAATTCTTTTGACATGAATTCACATCCCCTATCTGTCATAATTTGTTTTATTCTAATATTATGTTGTGTTTCTATACGTTTGTAAAACTCCTTAAATTTCTGAAAAGTTTCATCTTTGTGCTTTAGTGTATAGACAAAGCCATAACGACTATAGTCATCCACAATGGTTAGGAAATAACGTTTTCTATATGTGATTGATGGTGTTAATGGACCAACTAGGTCCATGTGTACCAAATCAAAAATTTTGTTGGTTGATCTTGTTGATTTTTTGGGTTTGGGGCTAGTTTTGAGTTTTGTAGATTTACATACTGAGCATTCCAAATAGTTTTTACAATTTTTTATTTTAACACCTTCAGCATGTTCAGTCATCTTTTGAACTACAGGAAAACTGGCATGTCCTAATTTCCTATGTAAGACATGAGCACACTCATCATGAATTGGTTTACCAATATTAGGTATTTTGTTGTTGGGTGTGTCTTTGTGATTATGAATAATCTCATGTTCCTCATTGTCACTATTACTACTGCTTTCGTTGTCTATGTTATTGTTATCTTCCATGTTGGGATCAATGTTGTGTAACCATTTTTCTTTTGTCATTAGATAAGGTAGACCTCCTTTAATAATCACAGTACCTATGTTTGTTCTGTTTTTCTCTAATGTTGCTTTTCCTTTTGAGAACACAATATTTATGCCAGAATCTCTGCTTAGTTTTATTGCACTAAGTATGTTATGAGGTATTTCAGGTATTAACAATACCCCCTCTATTTTTCCTAGGCCAGGTAAGGTTATATTTCCTCTACCTATGACTTGAACCTTCTCTTGATTAGCTACCTTAATTATGAATTTATCCTCTACAAATGAAGATAGTATATTTTTATTATTTGTAGTGTGGTTGGTTGCTCCAGAATCGATAAGCCAATCATTGTCCTCTGTTTGTTGTATGTTAGTGTTGTCATGTTTGTTTAACCCATTCAGTGAGCCAGACTTTCTATCTTTTGAGTTATCCCTGCCCCCTCTATGTTCCCTATAGATGGGTGGACTTCTATATCTATGTCTATCAATTGATGACTGTCTGTTTTGATATCTATTTCTATAGTCAGGATTTTTTCTATTTCTGAGGAGTTTTGGACAGTCTCTCCTATTATGTTCTTTGGATCCACAGTTGTGGCATCCTATTGGTTCATGATATCTTTCTTGAAAAACTACCCTCTTATATTGTTTATGTTCCATGTGATTGTTACAACGACTTCTCCTTGAATTATCTTCAGATATTAGCTTGTTAGATAGACTTTCTATGGATAAATATCCTAAATTGATTGTGTCTAAATGAGATATATAGTTATCCCATGATGGGTCTAGTGAGTTAATGATAACACTCTTCATTGTTTGATCTGAAATTATTTCCCCCCTTAAATGCAGTTCTGCTCTAATTTTGTTTAAAGATATTAAATGTTCACTTATGGTAACCCCTGGCTTTATCCTAGCTGAGAAGAAATCTTTAGACATTCTTGTTGTAGTGGCTACACTTTCACTGTGAAACAATTTAAACATGCATTGAATAATTTCTGATACAGTTAGATTTTGCTTAATACTGTGGTACATAGCAGGAGATATACTGGAAATTAATAAGAAAAATGCTCTATGGTGCAGACAGTCTAATTTTAGAGTCCAAGGTCTTTTGGGGGGATTAGTGATAAAAAATAATAAGTTTTCTTTTAGAAAGACAACCTGGAGCTGCTGACACCATTCTTGCAAATTAATGCCATCTATTCTCAGTTTTGGGAAATCATTGGGTAAATTCCCAATATTGTTGGATCCATTACTTACAACTGGAGGTAGTCCGTGGTCTTGCAAATGTTGAAAGTTACAAAATGGCGTGGGTATGCTTGCGACGATTCTGAATGGTTCTTTCTGTTCTTCATGTCCCCCGAAGTTGTCTGTGTAGTCTTGCACATGCGCATTGTTCATTTCGCTCCTGAAGCCGTCGTGAGAGGTTCTCGCTGCCGCAGCTCCCTCGCATCGCTCTTCTTCTGAGGAATCGTTCTCTGGCTCGATCTTGGGAGTCCTGGTGATAGCAGACGCTCGCTTTCTTTGGTTGAGAACGCTGGTCCCTGGGATCGTCTGTGGTGTGGGGTGGTATCTGCAGGGCTCTCTGGGTTCAGGCGTCGGCGCTTTCGTTGTTTGAATAGAAGTGGGTGGATTCTGAGATGTTTGCTTGCTTGCTTGCCTTTTCGTTGATTCTTTAGTGATTTTCAATTTTGGTCCAAAAGCAGCAAAGAGCGTTTTCATTGCTGATTTTACTTGCATATCTATCGAAGTCTCTTCAATTTCTGTGTCTGATTCTTCTGAGGTGTAAATTTTCTCTTTTTCATTTCTTGCATTGAGTAAGGCTTTTCGCGCCAGATATTTTGAATCTAGCTTTCTGATTGGCTCTGCTTCGCTCATCTTAGGGGTCTGTTGAAACCAAGATGGCTGCCATTCGAAATTTTGCGCGGGACTGTTAGTTTTCTTTTTCGTTGTATTTTTATTTTCAGGCAGATCGCTCACCGTTTTTGAGTCTTTAGATTTATTCGTAACGATGTGCTTCTCTTTCGCTGCTCCGTTGTTTTTTAATATTTCTTGGAGGTTCGTGATGAGATTTTCATCGTTCTTTTGGCTTTTTAAGAGTTTTAGTATCTCTGACCTGAGTTCGTTGTTTTCTATTTCGTTTTCTTCTTGGTCATCAGTCTCATCCATTGTATCTTCATTGTCAGTAGTGCAGTCTTCAGATTCTCTCGATATTGTATTCGTGGACTCATCGATTATTTCTTGATCTGCTTCCATTTCTTTGCTGTATGCCCTGGTGTTGGGTCTTTCTCTTTTATTTCTGGAGTTTTCTCTCTCAGACATATTTAAAGTTTTATTGAGTCAATTCAACCATCCTCTGCTACCAAATTGTTACGATATTTTCAGGATCAGACTCAATAAGTAGATTAAGAATTAGATATTCAAATAAAGCACTGTTTATTTACAGAAGGCATTCTATATTCACTGAATATTCACAGATAGAAGCACAGAAGGAAAGCATACAGCTCCTTATATATACAAGGGGTGGAGCTAGATATAGGAGTGGTTAAATATGAATATATTAAATAGAGAAGAATAAGTTAACCCCTGATACCCTGGTCATATGTTATTTACATAAAGGGGAATAAGGCATTTACTTGTGACAATCACTGGATATGAAAAAGCTTCAATTGTAGATACAGACTGGAATCTTCAAATAATGATATTTTTTAATCCTCTCCTATTTCAAAAGCAAAGCTTCACATATCTGATGTCTTCTAAAGTACCCCTGTATTTTAGTTCCTTTGTACCATAAAAAGGCATGCCACCCCACCAACAAATCATGTCCCTCCAAATTCAATAATCTAGTATTCTTTAATTAGGATTTTTGTTCTAGTTTTTAAAGAAGCCTATAAGAAGTTAGAGTGATATTTATGAGTAGTGGAGAAATGTAAGAGGTGTATTGGACTTATTCTGAATACTTTTTGAAACATGCACAGCCCTATATCCTATTCTGGGAATAGAAATTACTCCTGAAAATGAATGGGCATTCCAGGCCTGGAAGAACTTCCATAGCCGGATAACCAGCTTTAAATTTTTAGAAGTAGCTACCCGGCCTTCTAGATGGAAAGATATGAAGCATTTATTTCTGCTTTTCAGTAATCCCCCCATAGTCTTTCCAGTTGTCTTCTGAGACTTCAAAGAGAGTCTTTAGTCTTCATTTGCCCATCTCATGGTCCTCTCTTTTAAGTCTAATTGGTGGTGCTGGGCTTGGTTTGGTGCTAAGGCTGGTCAGTCAGGTTTGGGAAGATCTGTTCCATCTGATACAGATTAACAGTGTTGGACGGGACTTTGTAGGTCATCTAGTCCAACCCCTCACCCAAGCAGGAGACCCTACACCATTTCTGACAAATGGCAGTCCAATCTCTTCTTGAAAGACACCAGTGATGAAACTCCCTGGACTTCTGAAGGCAAGCTGTTCCATTGGTTGATTGTTCTGTCCGAAAATTTCTCTGTCAGCGTTCCAGAAAACCCCCCACTCCAAGTAAAGACGTGGAAGCAAACATTTTCCAAAGTCCTCTTTACTAAATTAGGTAAACTGGCACATCTCGGAAAACCCGAATCTGAAAAGCTCGGGTTTTCCTTCAGTAAATCAAAGCTCCCAAAACCATCCCCTTTTCCACTCAGTCGGTCGCATGCTCGAATCAACATCCGTTCCACCCCGATCCAGCTCCCAACCACTCCTTCTCCAGATGTGGGACCACCCTGACCTTGACTGACAGGAAGAATGCTATTATGTCTACTAACCCCCTCTCCTACTTTCCCACACATGAGAAGGTGGCAGCATTGGACCTTCCGGCCTAATATGGCTTCCAAAGTTGACAGGCGTCCCCCCCCCCCTGCAAAAAGAACCACCTCCTCCAGACAAAACACAAAAGAAGGGGTTAACGCCTAGCACCAAGCCCTTTAACCCCCTCTCCCCCCCCCAGGAGGACCTTTCGGTTTGTCAGGAAATTTGTCGTGAAACTGTTTCAAGAGCGCATCAGCATTTACATCCCAACTCTTAACCCAAGTAGCTTCAGCCAAAGGGTAGCCTTTCCAATGCACCAAATATTGTAAACGACCTCTGTGGAGTCTAGAGTTCAGGATTTTCTTTTTTTCCCCATTTTTTTAATTTTTCAAAACACAAAACATAAAATACATCTTTTTAGAACAGGGGCTTGTTCCGTTATATAGTAAGTACAATTATTAAGATTCCCACAATCAATTTTGTTCCCATTTTTATCCAATTACATCTTTTTTTTACAAAAAAGAAAAAAGAAAGAAAAAAAATCTTATTCTAAACATTTATCATTCAATTATTTCGCCCAACATTCTAGACTATAAACACCATTCTAAATCTCTATCATTTTAACAATCAATATTTCATATACATTTCTCAATTTAAGACCCATTACACCAAATCTATATTTCACCTCTTCTTGATCACGACTAATATCCAAATCTTATCAAAAATTTATTTCCCTTTTTTCTTAGAATTTTTACAAAATCAATCAACATTTCGCTCTGTAGTTTATTACTTCCAAATTATTTTATTTTGATTTAGTTACTCCATAGTTATTCTCTTATGCTATTAAAATTATTTTGGCTAATTCATAGTTTATATAACTCCAATCTGATTATTTAACTAGTTCACAGTTATATTATTATTCTCCTGTAAAATTTCTTCCACTTCCTCCTAATTTTATTTTTTAGCTGGTTCACATCTTGATCTGCTGCTTTCCAGCAAGGCTTACCTCCACTCCTGACCATAAATTATTTTGGCTGGTTCACAGTATGATTTTAACTACACACCAACCTTATCTCCTTTACTCCTCCTATATTTATTTTATAACTGGTTTGCAACTTAAATAGTTGCTTTCCAGCAGTGCTTTCCTCCGCTCCCACCTTTATTTTTAACTGGTTCACAACTATATTTCAATTGTTCCCCAGGTATAGTCTCCTCCACTCCTAACTTTATATTTTTTGGCTAGTTCACAGTTTAGCTTTAGCTGTTACCCAGTATATGCTTTCCTCCACTCCTATCTATATATTAATTAGTTCGCAGCTTTACTTTAACTGTCTTCTAGTGCATATTTTCCTCCGCTCCTACCCCTATTTTTAACTGGTTCACAATTATATTTCAATTGATTCCCAGGTATAGTCTCCTCCACTCCTACCTTTTTATTTTTAACTGGTTCACAGTTCATATAAACTGTTACCCAGTGTATGCTTTCCTCCATTCCTAACTCTGTTTATTGGCTGGTCCACAGCATTGCTTTAACTGTTTTCCAGCTCATGCTTTCCTCCACGCCTAACTTTTATTTTAATGTTTAACTAGTCCAGGATTTTCTTCACCTCATAATGAGTCTTCCCTTGCACCAGCAAAGGAGGGGGTGGAGCAGCTGGCAAGGGTCTTAGGGTAGATTCTCTGACCAGTCTCAATAAGCTACTGTGGAAAATGGGGTGTACTTTCCCTAAGATGCAAGGGAGTCTATGTTGGACAGTCACTGGGTTAATCACTTTCACTATAGGGAAGGGACCTATGAATTTGGGTCCAAACTTCTTGCTGGGTACCCTCAATCTTAGGTACTTGGTTGACAAATACACCTTATCGCCTATTCGGAATGGTGGTTGGAGGGACTGGCATTTGTCGGCCTGGGCCTTATATCATTCCGCTGACTCCAGTAAAGCTTTTTTAGTAGTGTCCCAACCCTTTCTCAACGAGGTCATCCACTCCGTTAGGGACATAGAAGTAGGTGGCTCTCTAGGCAACTCAGGCATCAGCACAAAATCCATGCCCGAAGTTATCTGAAAAGGAGTCAACCCAGTACTGGTGTGTACTGCATTATTATAAGCCGCTTCTGCGAACGGTAGCAAGTCCGCCCAGTTCTCCTGTTGATAGTTTACATAACACCTAATGTATTGCTCCACTATTGAGTTCAACTTTTCAGCCGATCCATTAGTCAACGGGTGAAAAGCTGAGCTAAGTCCTTGGGATGACCCAATGGATCGCAGAAACTCCCTCCAGAACTTAGCGGTAAACTGGACCCCGCGGTCCAATATTATTCTCTTAAGGACTCAATGTAGCCTGTAGATGTGTTTCACAAACAACTTCACCAGTTTCTTGGCCGATAGTAGTCCGCTGCAGGCAGTGAAGTGGTTACCCCCACTGTCAGAGAGCTCAACTATGAAGTCCATCGCAATCTCCTCCCAGGACTTGGTGGGTTTGGCCACAGCCTGGAGAAATCCAAAGGGCTTTCCTGGTCGGGATTTCATGGTGGCGCAGGTGGCGCAGCTCCTCACATAATCTTCCACATCAGATTTCATCTTTGGCCACTAGAATTGTCTCCTAGTCAAATGGAGGGTTTTTAAAAACCCAAAGTGGCCCCCTAGTCAAGAATCATGACTTCTCTTTAGCACCAGGAGCTGCAGGCTGTGGGGCACATAAAGTTTACTCCCCTTCCATGCCAACCCATCCCTTAGGGTTAGGTCTGCCTGGTTTTCTTTGAACCAGGAATCAGTGGAGAGCGCCGCTTTTAGCTCCGCTGTCAACTTGTCTTATGGGAGATTAGAACCCTGGCGCGTTTGCGTACTGGTGCGGGCTTGGGCGGCTGGCTGAGTCTCTGAGATCATGGCATGAACTATCTCTTTCCGTCGGCTGTCAAACTGGGGCTTATGGGAGAGAGCGTCAGCCAGAAGGTTTTTACCCCCTGGGATATATTTCTTTTTTTTTTTATTGTAAAAGTTTTACAATTACATTTTCACCCCATTTTCACCCCCCTAACCCTCCCCAAACTCCCCAACCCCCCCTCCCAAACCCCCCCTAACCCTCCCCTCCCCTCCGGACTTCCATAGAATATCATTATCCCCTATACAAAAACCTTGAACCCCCCCAACCCCCATATCATTTTTCATCTTCACATAGTTCAACTATTTCTATCTTAATATAATATAATACTATCAATAAAAAGCTATTTGATACGTCCTAGTTTGGTATTTGTTCTGCACATAATCTATCCACTTTTTCCATCCACATTCATAAGTCTCTTGTGAGCGATCTTTTAAGTATGCTGAAATCTTCGCCATCTCCGCGAAGCTGGCCATCTTCAAAATCCATTCTTCTACGGTGGGCAGAGCTTCATTTTTCCAATATTTACCTATCAACAATCTCGCTGCTGTAATCACATACAAAATCAACTTTGTTTCATCCACTGTAAAACCCTCAACTATACCCAATAAAAGCAATTGTGGAGAAAATTGGATTTTTTTCTTTAAAACATTCTGCATGACCCACCAGAATTTTTATCCAAAAAGCCTTAACTTTCTTACAAGTCCACCAAATATGATAATATGTAGCATCTAAACAATCACACCTCCAACATTTTGGCTGAACATTAGGGTACATACACGACAATTTCTTAGGATCTAAATGCCATCTATAAAACATTTTGTAAAAATTTTCCCTCAAATTCTGCGACTGTGTAAATTTAACATTCTGAACCCAGATTTTTTCCCATGTTTCCAACATCACTGGTTCTTCAAAATTTTGTGCCCACTTAATCATACAATCTTTAACTAATTCAGTTTCTGAATCCCTTTCTAACAAAACATTATAAAGCCTTTTAATATTCATTGGACTTTTCTCTTTTATATGTCTAACCAATTCTTCCTCATGCAACATAATACCAGTTCTTTGGTCCTCTTTCCATCTCAATTGCAATTGATTATATTGTAACCAAGTTAAATTAATCCCTTCAGCCAACAGTGTCTATAATGTCTTCAGCTGCCATCTGCCCGCATCTGTAAAAAGAACCTCTTTGTATAAAAACCCCCCGAGTGACATTATATTTGTATTCCACATGATATGACCAAGATCCAGCCATAACGGTATTTTGTAATCCCATTTGAGTCGGTGCTTCTTCCATACTCTCATCAAAGAGTCTCTGAATATATGGCTTCTAAATACTTTATCCACTTTATTATCATAAAATAAGTAAGCATGCCATCCAAATTCCAAATCGAAACTTTCTGCGTTCAGTATTCCAGTCTTTTTCCCTCCAAACCAATCACTTGTTAAAGTCAAAGCTGCTGCATCATAATATAGTTGTAGGTTTGGAAGTTTAAGGGCCCCCCCCTTCCGGGGCATCTTGCATGATTTTCAATTTCACTCTCGGTTTTTTCTCATTCCAGACAAACTTATTCACTCCAGTTTGCCAGACTTTTAATTGTTTATCACTTTTAAGCACCGGAATCATTTGAAACAAAAAAAGAAATCTTGGCAAAATATTCATCTTAACTGCTGCTATTCTTCCAAGTAAAGACAGCTGCAGTTTTTTCCAAGTTTCCATATCTTTCTGCACCTCTCGCCACAACACCTCATAGTTATTTTGAAACAATTTCATGTTTGATTCTGCAACCTGAACTCCTAGATATTTAACCTTTGATACAATCTCAAAACCTGCCTTATTTTCAAGTTTGTGTCGTTGATCTTGTGTCATATTTTTAACTATCATCTTAGTTTTTTTCCAATTCAATCTAAAACCTGATACTGTACCATAATCTTGAATAATGTCTTTCATCTGGATTATTGATTCCATCGGCTGTGCTAGGGTAACAACCAGATCATCTGCGAATGCCCTTATTCTGTAATCCTCCTGCCTTATCACTATACCTTTCAAGTTATTCGAATCCCGTATTGTATTCAGCAAGACTTCTAGTGTTAAAATAAATAACAGTGGGGATAACGGACAGCCTTGTCTGGTTCCTTTTTCAATGTTAAACTCTGATGTCAAACTTCCATTAATAATAATCTGTGCCT
Source organism: Arizona elegans (assembly GCA_022577455.1). Classification (NCBI taxonomy): domain Eukaryota; kingdom Metazoa; phylum Chordata; class Lepidosauria; order Squamata; family Colubridae; genus Arizona; species Arizona elegans. The sequence continues at coordinate 54,046,282 of JAKOOJ010000009.1, forward strand.
TTTGCTCTTGGTAAATTGCTAAAACCGCCTGTATAAATTGGTCTCCAAATCCCATTTTTTTAAAAGTCTTTAGTAGAAAATTCCAATCCACTCTATCGAAGGCCTTCTCCGCATCCAAAAAAACCAGCACTGCAGAGATCTGTTTATTTTTCTCAAGATATTCCAGTAAATCTATAACTTGCCTTACATTGTCCTTCATGTATCTACCCTCTATGAATCCCGCTTGGTCGTCATTAATCACCTCTTGAATTACTGGCATCAGTCTGTTGGCTAATACTTTTGCATAAATTTTATAGTCATTATTTAAAAGAGATATTGGTCTATAATTTTCCGGTTTTTTAGGACCTGCTTGTTCTTTTGGTATCCAAGTAATATATGCTGATTTCCATGATGGGGGTATTTTACCCCCTTGTTGTATATTACAAAATAAGTCTCTAAGTTGTTCCACCATTTCTGCTTGTAAAGTTTTATAATACACTGCTGTCAGTCCATCTGTTCCAGGAGCTTTAGCTGTTTTCAATTGTTTAATTGCTGCGATTATTTCCTCGACTGTTATAGGGTAATTCATTCTTTCTTTTTGTTGGCTAGTAATTTTTGAGACTCTTTTCTCTTCTAAATATTTTTCTATAAGTCCATTCTGTATGTCATCTTTAGCATATAATTTAACGTAGTAATCTACAAAGGCTTCTTTAATCAGTTTTTGTTGGAAAATTTCTTTCCCCCCAATGTCAATACTCTCAATAGTCCGTATACTCTGCTTTTTCCTTAAGGTATAAGCCAACTATCTCCCCGGTTTGTTGGCATTACAAAACGTATTATGCTTCGCATATTGTAGATTTGTTGCAGCTTGCTCCGCCAAAAGCATTTGAAACTGATCTTTCAAAAGTTTTATAGCACCACGTATTCTTTCATCTGTTGGGTTTTTAATAAGTAACTGTTCCTTATTCTTTATTTCTGCTTCCAATTCGAGTCTTTTCCTTTGTCGATTCTGTTTATGTTTGAAGTTCATATAAATAAGTACCCCTCTCATATAAGCTTTGCTTGCGTCCCATACTATTTCAATTGGGGTACCCTTATTCAAATTTATTTCAAAAAATTCTTTCATCTGTTTTTTAAGTTCTATTATATTTTTTTCATATCTGAACAAATTTTCATTTAGTCTCCATGACCTTCTCTCAGACTTTCCCATCTCGATTTCTATCCATACAGAGCTATGATCAGTTAAAGTTCTTGGAAATATCTTTGTTCTTTTTGTTTTAACAAGTAAATCATCTGATAACAAGATAAAGTCAATCCTGGAGAAAGATCTATGTCTGTCAGAGAAAAAAGTATAGTCCAGTTCTTTTGGGTTATATATTCTCCAGATATCTTTTAATTCCAAATCTTCTTTCATATCAAAAAAAGTCTGTGGCAGTCTGATCCTTGATTTCGCCAAACTCTTTTTATCTAATTTAGAATCAATTACTCCATTCCAGTCTCCCATTATTAGAATAGATCTATAGTCCCATTGCAATATTTTATTATGTAGAGTCTTATAAAAATGATCCTGTTGTTGGTTCGGAGCATAAATTCCAATCAAAAGAATTTGGCCATTTGCTGTGTGCAGTTCAATTGCAATAAACCTACCATCTTCATCTGCTTCTATAATTTTAGCGGACAGTCTTTTATTCACATAAATAACCACACCATTCTTTTTTTCCGAGGTTGAAGCTATAAAATGTGTTCCTAATTTAGAATTTATCAAATATTTATGACCTTGAGTTCGAATATGAGTTTCTTGTAAACAAATTATATCATTATTAAATTGTCTCAAATATGTAAATAATTTCTTCTTTTTTTGTGGTGAATTTAGTCCATTAACATTCCAGGATAAGAGTCTAATTGTCATCTTGACCTTTCTGAAGCGATGAGCTGCTTTGCCTAACTTCTTCTGAAGTCTTCGGCCTTGCTCCTCCCATGGCTTCACTTTGTGTAGTACTTTTAGCTCCTCCTTTATACTGTTTTTCTTTTATTTGCTTGGAAATTGCACGAGTTATACGCTGGTCTTTAACTTCAGGCATCCCAGCTACATCCAAAACAGCACCAGTTGACAGAATTGGGGAAGGTTCTGACAATGATTCCTCCAAAAGGCCTCCTCCCTGTGCAGCACCCTGCATTTCCACTGGTTCCATCTGCTTAGACTGTTGTGCCCTCTCGTGCTGAGATTGCTTTTCTTTATCACTTTTTATCTCCAACAATGTAGATGTACGTGGGGATGATGATCTTTCTTTAAGGATATTATAATAAAAATATTCCGCCTTCTGAAAAGTATTCAATTGATGTCTCTCTCCATTATATTTCAAAATTATACCAGTTGGGGCATCCCACCGAAATGGTATTTCTTGCTTTTGCAATTCATTCACTAAGAACCTGTACTCTTTTCGATCTTTTAACATCTTAGGTGGTAATTCCTTATAAATTCCAATTTGAGCTCCCTCCATTTGCACAGAGGAAAGGAAGGATCTTTGCAAAATATCATTTCTTATTCTTCTATCAGTAAAGTATATCACCACATCTCTGGGCAATTTTCTTTGTCTAGCAACCCATGAATTCACTCTGTAAATTTTATCTATTTTATAGACCACATCTGCTGGATCAATTTTTAGCAATACAGCCAAGGCATCAGAACAAATCTGTCTCAGATCTTGCCTATCATTCTCTTTAATTCCTCGAAGCCTAATAGCAAATTCCATGGATCGGAACTGTATCATTGTAATTTCGTTTTCGACTCTCTCCACTTTGTTATCCACATCAGCAATTTTAATATCAGTATCCTTCATTTTAACATTGACTTCTGATTTAAATTCTTCCAGTTTGGAGTCCACTTTAGTAATGGATTCTGCCAAGTCAGAAACCACATTTGACAATTTATCTGATACCTTATCATAATTTTCTTTCATTGCCTCTTTAAATTCATTAATTTCCCTCTTCATTTCCTGTTATGATTTTTGAAATTTATCATCCAAAGCCTGGGTAATAAAATCTTTTAAACTTTGCACATCAAAGTCCTTTCCCTCCCTCTGCTGACTGGGAGGGGGCTGCTGTTCTGGTTTGTGGGTGGGAGATCCCTCCCCTACCACCTTTCCTTCCTGTTTCTTTGAAGCCATTTTGCCACGTAAATTAACTTTTCTGAAAAAAGAAAATCTTTTTTTTCTTTTCCTTTGCACCTCCACAATATCCTTTGAAAAAGTCCCCCAGATTTAGATAGACTGAAGCAAGCTCAGATTTATTTTTTTAAAAAAGAAATTTTTCTTTTCTTTTCCACTCTTCTCCGTTCGCTTGCAACAAGCACTGCTACAATGTAGCTTGTTAGAATAGTTCTGCGCAATCACTCTCCCTTTCAGCTCGTTAACGCTGGAACGGCGCCATTTTTTCAAGCTGTTTCCACTCGCTCTAGCTTTTCCCCAAATCAAAAGTTCAAAAGAGAAGAAATACTTGCAGTTTCTTGGTTTGGGGGTTGAGGTTGTTTTATAACAAAATTATTTTCCCATCAGTTTAAATGTTTGCTGCAACCGGCTTGCTCTGGCGAACAGAGTCGTCCCACGCCGTCCGGAGTCTCCGCAAGTTAAAAGGGAGCCACACCCGTTTCCTCCCCAGTAGCAAACTTCTGGGGGTTCCCGGGGGCTCAACCTGCCTCTTGCTTCACTCTTCTCCTCAAATCCTCAGGATTCTGGAGTTTTCAAGCCGCTTCCCTCACTCGGGGCGGCTCTACAGGTGGCGGGGCTGGCGGCCGTTCAAAAGCGACCATCTTCGCCAGTGGCAGTCAAACCCGGAAGTGTCCCTGGGATATATTTCAGGTTAAAGTTAAAGCATTTGAAATATTGAGTCCAACGAACCTGCTTGGGAGAAAGTTTCCTTGGGGTCTTCAGCACCTGGAGATTCTTGTGGTCAGTCCAAACCTCAAAAGGCTCATCCACCCCTTCCAGGAAGAGCCCATCGCACCGCAAATGCCTTTCTCCCATACTGCCCATCTGTGCTCAGTGTCCGTTAACTTCCTTGATACATAAGCACATGGCATTAGATTGTTTTGGGAGTCCCTTTGCAGTAAAACAGCAGCCACCGCCACGTCATTTGCATCCGCCTGTACCACGAAGGGCTTATTCAGGTCAGGATGCTGTGGGATCGGCTCCACCGCAAATAGGCATTTTAATCATTCAAAGGATTTTTGGCAGTCCATTGTCCAAGCTAAGGTTCTGACTTGGTGGGAGACGGGCCGGTTTTTAGCAATTCTGTCAAAGGGAGTGCGACCTCAGTGAAGGAAGGGATGAATTGTTTGTAAAAGTTTGCAAATCCCAGAAAGCTCTGGAATTGCTTACGGGTGCATGGGGGCTGCCAGTCCAGCACTGCCCTCACTTTCCCTGGGTCCATTTTGATCCCCTTATTCGACACCCTGTATCCCAAGTAGTCCAGGGCCTCCTTTTGGAACTCGCATTTGGACAATTTTGCATAAAGTTTGGCCACTAGGAGCTTTCTCAGCACTTGTCTGACCAATTTGACATGGTCTTCCATATTTTTGCTGAATATAAGAATGTCATTGAGATAAAGAACCCCCTGATATAAATGCTCATGCAAAATTTTGTTGATCAGTTGCATGAAGACCCCTGGGGCCCCCTGGAGTCCAAAAGGCATGACCCGGAATTGGAAGCTACCCAAGGGGCAGTTAAAAGCAGTCTTTCATTTGTTTCCCTCCTTTATGCGAACTCGGTAGTAGGCTCCTCTTAGATCTAGCTTGGTGAAAATTTTTCCTTTTGATAGGTCGTTCAGTAAGTCCTTCATCAGTGGGAGGGGGTAGGTATTTTGTATGCAAATGGCATTGACAGAACAAAAATCAATACATAATCTTAAGGTACCATCTTTTTTTTCTTTAAACAGTACTGGGGCGGCCATGCTGGATTTTGCAGACTCGATGAAACCTCTGGCTAGGTTGGTGTCAATGTATTTCCTCAACTTGGTCATTTCAGCAGGTGTCATGGAGTACATTCTAGGTTTTGGCAATTTTGCCCAAGGTTGTAGTTCGATGGCGCAGTCTGTGGGCCGATGAGGTGGGAGGAGGTTACACTCTTCCTCACTGAAAGCTTTGGCTAAGTCTGTATAAACTTTAGGGATTTGGTGTTCGCCTGGAGGCCCGTCTGAACAAGCTGCAGCTGTCTCTGCCCCCTGGCCGTTATGGGTGGGTTGCTGCTTGGGGGGAGGGGAGGGGGCAATGGGCCAACCGCTATCCTGATTTTTCGGTATCCATCGTCCCATGTGATGGTGGGGCCTCATTTGTCCAGCCAAGCCAGGCCCAGTATGATAGATTCTGACATTTTTGGGGTTACTATAAGTTCATGATGTTTCCCTATCTCTAATTTAATCAGTTCAGTAATATGGGTGGCAGGGACTCCCCCAATTAACATTCCATCCACCTGGTGAAATTTAATCGGGTGCTTTAAGGGTGTTGTCTTGATCCCCAATTGTTCCACCACTTTAAGCCCAATTAAACATCTGGTGCAGCCGGTATCTATTATTGCTGGAAGTTCTGCTTGTTTCCCTGTGTCTGGCAGCACCAGTTTTACTTTAATTGAGAAGGGGAGGATGGGTGCACTCACCATCAGATCTTCATCCCAGTTAGCCATGTCGGGAGGGGCTTCTTTAACTGGAGGGTCATCCTTCTCTTCAGTGGGGAGGGGAATTTCCTCAGCTTGTCTGGCAAATCAACTGGTGTCTGGGGCTTTCCTTGGAGCCTTCCTGCCTCATGCAGCTGGGGTGGGGCATTGCTGTGGAACTGGGGCAGGGGCCAGGCACTCAGAAGCTCGATGTCCTGTTTGTCCACATCGATAGCAATTAATCGCCCCCTCCGGTTGAGGGGGGGGTAAAATTTGTAGCCTTTGAAATGGGCCTTCTAGATAACGATCTCTGAGTTGGCTGCTTTGCTGGGATTTGGCCGTGGGGGTGGACTTCTCTGTCTAGAGCAATGGACATGGTATACCAGTCATGGAGACGGCCAGGCACCCCCCAGATCCCACAGGCTTTTCTGACTTCTGGGTCAATAGCTTCTTTAAAGTAGTGTAGGAGTATGCGGTCAGGCCAATGGCCTAGATTTCCTGCGACTCGTCTAAAGTCCCATACAAAGTCTTTTATAGGTCGATTACCTTGCTTCATGACTTTTAGCATGGCTTCACTTTCAGTTATGTGGTCAGGGTCCTCAAATTGGGACCGGAGCAGAGTATGATAAACCCATCGGCATCATCCAGTTCTGCAGCGCCCTCATTGTGCAGCTAGGCTATCCATTCAGAAGCCTCCTTCTCATTCATCCCATCTGAGATTGCTGACACTAAGTCCTGTTCTGATTCGTATTGGTCCCCATACTGATCCACGTGAGCTCAGACCCTGCTGAGGAAATAAGCTAACTTGCCTGGCGTCCCATCAAAGGTTGCTCTGAAATGGGGGAGGGTGCGTTGGCCTTGCAGGTGGTTGGGATAGAACTTGCTGTGGGGCTACTCTTGGTTGCTGCATTCCAACAGGCTGCTGTGAGAGTTGCTGGGCTGGAAAGGATTGGGGCAACGTCGTCGGCTGCTGGGGGAGGGGCCCTGGCTGCTGAGCTGTTTGCTGCGTTGGAGGGGGTGGGGCACTCTAGCCAGCTGCTGAATTAGTCCCCCCTGCAGTGCCTGGATCATTTGGCGATAGGAGCCTGGTAGCGCAGTGGACTAAGTGCTAACTGCTGTTAAAGTAGCACTTAAATTGCCAGCTGCCTGCTATTACTGCAAGTTCAAATCTCACCAGGCTCAAGGTTGACTCAGCCTTCCATGCTTTCAAAGGTAGGTAAAATGAGGATGCGGATTGTGGGGTCAATAAGCTGACTTTGTATAAAAAAAGAACACTGCTGGGGGGGGGGCAAAAGCCCTACTAAGCAGGTATATACAAAAGTATGAAGGCTATTGCTTAATGCATTGTAAGCCGCCCTGAGTCTCCAGAGAAGGGCAGCATATAAATCTAATAAAATAAATAAATAAATAAATAAATAAATAAATAAATAAATAGGAGGGGGGGCAGAGGGATCCCTGGAAGCTTGGAACAGACACCGTGGGATACCACTGGCACTGGATCCATCCCTGGTCAGGACAGAAACCCCATTTGGGCTGTATATTCTCAGCAGGAGATAACGCAAAGGCAGGCTGGTGAGGAGCCCCAAAAGAGGGGTTTTGCATTCCGTATACCGGCTGAGCCTGATGCCCCACTGCTGCAGGATTGGAATGCTGCACTAATCCTGTTGTTTGGCCTCTGGGTGGGTAAGGTGGGGTCTGCGTCCTACTAATCCCGCCTCCATGTCCCGGATCAGGAAGGGTGAATGTTGGTTTCACTAGCCTCCAGCTCATCTCCAGCGGTTGGGAAGGGAGGAGGGTGAAGCTCCCCACTTCCATCAGATCAAAACTCTCAGGGAGCCCAGTTAAGGACTGGCTCTGCATCGAGTGCAGCTGGTCCCAGCCCCGGGAGTTCCTGGATTCCACAGCAGCCCCCATCCTCCAGTCTGGCTCACGAGGTGATTTCATTTTCCTCCTGGAGCTGGGTCGGACTGGCAACTCTTCCAGGAATCTGATGCCTCAGCCCAAGCCCCAAGTCGAGGGGCTTCCTCTGCACCCTCCATGGCTCGTCCCATCTCTTCAGAAAGAGCAAGCAAGAGATAGGCAATTCCTTGAGCATCTGGGGCCCTGGCGGGCCTCCCCCCCCCAATTTCTCCTTTCTCCTCCATCTTCACTGAGTCTTTGTGTCACCTGGGGTTTAGATAGATGCTGGGGCTCAGTACCCCTGACAGCCCCCTTACAGGGTGCTGCTAGGTTTTAGAGAGATTTGAGTTAATGTCAGCGTTCCAGAAAAACCCTCATTCCAAGTAAACATGCGGAAGCAAGCATTTTCCAAAGTCCTCTTTACTAAATTAGGCAAACTGGCACATCTGGGAAAAGCCGAATCTGAAAAGCCCAGGTTTTTCTTCAGTAGTCAAAACTCCCAAAACCATCCCTTTTCCACCCAGTCGGTCACATGCTCCAATCAACGTCCGTTCCATCCCGATCCAGCCCCCTGACCACTCCTTCTCCAGATGCGGGTTCACCCTGACCTTGACTGACAGGAAGAATGCTATTATGTCTACTAACCCCCTCTCCTACTTTCCCACACATGAGAAGGTGGCAGCATTGGAGCTTTCTGCCTAATATGACTTCCAAAGCTGACATTCTCCTTATTTCTAGGTTGACTCTTTCCTTGATCAGTTTCCATCTATTATTCCTTGTCTGGCCTTCGGGCGCCTTGGAAAACAGCTTGACCTCTTCTTCTCTGTGGCAGCCCCTCAAATACTGGAACACTGCTATCATGTCTCCCCTGGTCCTTCTCTTCACTAGACTAGCCATGCCCAGTTCCTGTAACCGTTCTTCATATGTTTTAGTCTCCAGTCCCCTAATCATCCTTATTGCTCTTCTCTGCACTTTTTCTAGAGTCTCAACATCTTTTTTATAGTGTGGTGACTAAAACTGGATGCGGTATTCTAGGTGTGGTCTTACTAAGACTTTATAGAATGGTATTAGTACCTCACTTGATTTTGATTGTATACCTCTGTTAATGCAAGTTAAGATTGCATTGGCTTTTTTAGCTGCCGCTGCACACTGCTGGCTCATATTTAGCTGATTGTCCACTAAGACTCCAAGATCCCTCTCACAGTCATTGCTATTAAGCCTGGTTTCCTCCAGTATATATGTGTGCTTTTGGTTTTTCTTACCTAAATATAAGACTACATTGAATTTCATTTTGTTGGATAGGGCCCAGTGTTCAAGTTTGTCAAAATCCATCTGGATCTTGAGCCTATCTTCTAGCATGTTAGCTATTTCTGCCAGCTTAGTATCATCTGCAAATTTGGTAAGTTCCCCTTCTATTCCCTCATCTAAGTCGTTTATGAAGATATTGAAGAGTATTGGGCCTAAGACAGAACCTTGTGGTACCCCACTGCTTACTTCCCTCTATATAGACGTAGACCCATTAAGGACTACTCATTGAGTATGGTTTGTGTTATGTATGTATCTATTTTGTGCGGGAAATTCAAATGCCCTGTGAATTGTGATTGGTTAACGGTTGCCCCTGAAAAGTATATAAAGAGGGCTGTTGCCTGTATTCCTTTGCTGAAGTCTCACCCTGAATTAAAGAGCTGTTGTCACTAGCCTGCTTGTGCCTCTCATTATTCCCACGCTACAACATTGGCGACGAAGGTGGGATTGAGGCCACAAGAGGCAACCCAGAAAGAGCTCTGAGTTTCAGCCAGGGTGACTAGCGAACACGGAGACACGGCAATGTCTGCCTACGTTCCACCAAAACCCTTCGATCCAACCCAAGAAAAGTGGGGATTGTATCTGACCAGGTTCAAGTGTTCCCTGGAAGCAAGCAAGATGCAAGGGCTCTCAGCGAATCGAAAAAGAGCCCTGTTCTTAAGCCACTGCGGGCCAGACATATTTGAGATGGCCAAGTCCCTCTGCGAGCCAACCCCAGTCCAGATGGTTTCCTGGGATGTCCTTCAAGCAAACCTGAGAGCCCACTACGCTCCAGTTCCTTCGAAATTTGTACAGCGCTACGAGCTCCGGCAACGACTATGGCGGATGGGGGGGGGGAAATCCACCAGGGTCAGAGCCGTGCCCGGCATAGGGTAATGATCCGGGAGGCACCGGACGAGGGATTGGAAAAGGGATGGGGGGCGATATCAATGAGGGCTGTACCATCGGCATGGTGAATGGGAGGGGCAGATATGGCGGGAGCAGGGGACCACATCAGGTGTTGGGGGCTCGCACTTGCTGTTTGAGAGCAATTGCCTGCCCCGGTCCCCAAGGCTCTGCTCGGATACTAGGTGGCTTAGATACTCAGGAGCTGGGCCTTCGGCTGATGCTGTGCAATGCCAGGTCCGTGGTCAATAAGGCCCCCCTCATTCACGATCTTATACAAGAGGGAGGAGCGGACCTGGCGGGTATTACGGAAACCTGGTTGGGCCCGGAGGGTGGCGTCCCTCTGGTTGAAATGTGCCCACCAGGCTTCAGAGCATTCCATCAGCCGAGGGCCCAGGGGAGGGGCGGGGGGGGTGGCGGTTATTATTAACGAGGATCTGGGTCCGAGGGAGACCACTGTGCCTCAGATAGCCGGATGTGAGTCCCTCCTTGTGAGGTGGGGCCGTGGGGTTCAGATGGGCTTGTTGCTTACGTACCTGGCTCCCTGCCGCGTGGCAACAGCCCTACCTGAGCTACTCGACGTGATAGCCACGGTGGCAGTAGATACACCCAGGCTTTTAGTCATGGGTGATTTCAACTTGCCATCCGTCAGTGAAACGTCTGAGGTGGCTCGGGAGTTCATGGCTTCCATGACGGCCATGGACCTGACCCAGTTAGTTCATGGCCCTACTCACAGGGGAGGTCACACTGATTTTTCTGATTTTTGTCTCTGGCCAGTGGTTGAGTGGTCTTGTTATAGGGGATATAGACATGGAAACCTTGTCATGGACTGACCACTCACTCCTTCACCTAGATCTTCGAACCGCGACCCCTCGCCGCAGGGAGGCGGACCCAATTAGATGGATCCGCCCCAGGCGCCTGATGGATCGTGATAGGTTCCAGACGGAGCTTGGGCCATTTCCTGAGGATCTAGCACATGACTCGGCCGAGGACCTGGTAGCCGCCTGGGATCGGGCGGCTGGTGGGGCCTTGGACCGAGTTGTGCCTTTGCGGCCTCTGACCCGATGCCAATCCTGTGCGGCTCCTTGGTTTACTGATGAGCTGAGGTAAATGAAGCGCCGGAAAAGACTCCTGGAGAGCGGTTGGAGGGCCAGTCTCGCTGAATCTGATCGAACACTGGTAAGGTCGCATATTAAGGCCTACCTAGTGGCGATAAAGACGGCAAAGTCTAACTACTTTTCCGCCTCTATTGCGTCATCAGGGAATCGTCCGGCCTCCCTGTTTAGGGTGACCCGCACCCCGCTCCATCTGGGAGTGCGGGAGGATCCCTTAGAAGGCAGGGCGGAGGATTTTGGACAATACCTGTATGACAAAATCGCTCAGATCCGGGGGGATCTGGACTCTGACTGGGTAGATCAGGGCAGGGTGACGAGGAACAGTCTTGAGAATGTTATCTGGGAGGAGTTTGATGCTGTGACTCCCGATGATGTGGACAGGACTTTGGGGAGACTTAGTGCGGCCACATGTTTACTGGACCCGTGTCCCTCCTGGTTGGTACTGGCTTCCCGGGAGGTTACACGAGGCTGGCTCCAGGGCGTCATTAATGCTTCGTTGAGTGAGGGTCACTTCCTCGCCACCCTGAAAGAGGCGGTGGTGAGGCCTCTCCTCAAGAAGCCGTCCCTGGATCCAGCAATATTGGCCAACTATCGTCCTGTATCCAACCTTTGCTTCATTGCGAAGGTTGTTGAGAGTGTGGTCGCGCAACAGTTTCTGCAATTCCTGGAGGAAACATCCTATCTAGAGCCGTTCCAGTCGGGTTTCAGGTCTGGGCACAGCACGGAAACGGCATTGGTCGCATTGGTGGATGATCTCTGGAGGGCTCGGGACAGGGGTTATTCCTCTGTTCTGGTCCTATTAGATCTCTCAGCGGCTTTTGATACCATCGACCATGGTATCATGCTGCACCGGCTGGAAGAGTTGGGGGTGGGAGGCACCGTGTTGCGGTGGTTCTCCTCCTTTCTCTCCGACCGGTCGCAGTTTGTGTTGGCAGGGGGGCAGAGGTCGACCTTGAGGCCTCTCATCTGTGGAGTGCCGCAGGGATTGGTCCTCTCGCCCCTTCTGTTCAACATTTATGTGAAGCTGCTGGGTGAGATCATCCGTGGCTTTGGGGTGAGATACCACCAGTACGCTGATGACACTCAGCTGTACATCTCCACCCCAGGCCACCCCAACGATGCCCTTGAAGTGATGTCCCAGTGCCTGGAGGCTGTGCGGATCTGGATGGGGAGGAACAGGCTCAAGCTCAACCCTTCCAAGACTGAGTGGCTGTGGCTCCCGGCATCCCGATATAGTTAGTTGACTCCATCGCTGACTATTGGGGGTGAGTCTTTGGCCCCCACTGAAAGGGCTCACAATCTGGGAGTCCTCCTGGATAGGTAGCTGTCTTTGGAGGAACATCTGACGGCTGTTACCAGGGGGACCTTTTATCAGGTTCGCCTGATTCGCCAGTTGCGGCCCTTTCTTGATCGGGATTCCTTGTGCACAGTCACTCATGCCCTCGTCACCTCTCGCCTTGACTACTGCAACGCTCTCTACATGGGGCTCCCCTTGAAGAGCACCCGGAGGCTCCAGCTGGTCCAGAATGCAGCAGCGCGGGTAGTGATGGGAGCAACATGGCGCTCCATGTAACACCACTCCTGCGCGAGCTGCACTGGCTCCCGGTGGTCTTCCGGGTGCGCTTCAAAGTGTTGGTTATCACCTTTAAAGTGCTCCATGGCATTGGGCCTAGCTATCTCCGAGACCGCCTGCTGCTACCGACGACCTTCCATCGACCCGTGCGCTCCCACAGAGAGGGCCTCCTCAGGGTGCCATCAGCCAAACAATGTAGGCTGGTGGCCCCCAGGGGGAGGGCCTTCTCTGTGGGGGCTCCTACCCTCTGGAATCAGTTGCCCCCGGAGAGAAGAAGGATCTATGACCTCAATGCCTTCCGTCATTCCCTGAAAACTCATCTTTTCCAACAAGCCGGGTTGGCTTAGAAGAAATTTTTAAATTTTTTTAATTAGTTTATGATTCTTAACTTTCGGCCCAAATTTATATATATTTTTAAATGTTTTAATATTTGTATTCTATGTTTTTTAACTTGGCTGTACACCGCCCTGAGTCCTCAGGGAGAAGGGCGGTATATAAATTGGAAATTAAATTAAATTAAATTAAATTAACGTGTACAAAGGGAAGGAGAACCGGTCAGCGCATATGTGGCTGCCCTTCAAAAAGCCGCAACACATTGTGACTACAGAGATCTAGACGACGCGCTACTCGAGCAATTGATTTGCGGTGTTAGAGACACTCGTTTACAGAGGCGCTTTCTGGCAAAGCCAGACCTAACGTTAGCCGGCGCGCTCGACGAGGCCAGAGCATACGAAGCATCCACGAAGGCTTCTGAAGCACTACAATGGCCACTACCAAGCAAAGATGGCCCAAAAACAGCCCCCGTTCACAGAGAGGAGGTGCGAACCAGCACGGAGGAAGAGTCAGACGAGGACGTATTCCACACAAAAAAGAAAAAAAGCAAACAAAGCCGCCGCCACGAGAACTGTTCTAGCTGTGGCGGGGATCACGAGAGACAAGACTGCAAATACAGAGACACCATTTGCAGGCGCTGTGAGAAGAAAGGCCACCTAGCACGAGTTTGTAGAGCTCAATTTCCGCGTAGTCACAAGCCACGTGACTACCGTGACCAATCAGAACCAGCTCGTTCAAAACAGCCAATCAAAGATGACGGTGTGAGAAAACGGCGCGAGATTCAAAAGCGGGAGACCTACAGCACGAGAATCGGCCAAGCTAGCATGACCAACAATGAGAAAGTCTACACGAAAGTAGAAATCGAAGGCAGCCCATGCGAAATGGAAATCGACACCGGGTCTACCCTGTCTATCATGTCCTGGACTACTCTCAAAACGCTCCTGCCTAAGATCCAGAAAACCCAGCTGTTACGACAAAGAGTTTGCCTCCTCGACTACCAAGGAAACCGAGTTCCTGTGGAAGGCGTGGGCACGTTCCAGGTCACCTACGGCAAGTTCCAGAAAGAACTGCCCCTGACCTTCATCAGCAAGCCGCTACCAAATCTCCTGGGCATGGCGTGGTTCTGAGCCCTCGGCATGGGCTTCACGGGCGTCCACAGCATCGGCGGGCCATCACTCAAAGAAAACCTCCTTCACGAGTTTCGGGACGTTTTTGAGGAGAGTCTAGGCAAGTACGTGGGGACCCCTATCTCATTTAATTTAGACCCCAACGTGGCCCAAATCAGACTAAAAGCGAGACGGGTTCCATTCACTTTAAAGCCCAAAATTGACGCGGAGCTCGACAAGCTAATCAGACAAGGGGTATTGGTTCCCGTAGATCACGCCAAGTGGGAAACCCCAATAGTCACGCCAGTTAAATCAGACGGGTCAATCAGAATCTGCGCTGACTATAAATGTACGATCAATAAGCCATTGCAGCAGAGCGCCTATCCCATTCTGATCGTCCACCATCTACTACACTCCCTGGGGCCTGGTAAGCTATTCACAAAATTAGACCTTGCGCAAGCGTACAAGCAGCTGCCAGTAGAAGGCAGAATCGCAGACCATAGTAACTCACAGAGGTGCCTTTAAATGCACCAGACTACAGTTCGGGGTTAGCATTGCCCCAGGGCTCTTTCAGAGTACCATGGAGCGCCTTCTACAAGGCCTCCCTGGAGTTGTCCCATATTTCAACTACGTCTTAATTAGTGGCCAGGACGAAACACAGCTTGGGAATAGGGTTAGACAAGTCCTAACCAGATTCAGAGAAGCGGGACTGAAACTTAAGAAGTCCAAATGCAAAATAGCGGTCCCCTTCATGGAATTTTTGGGTTACAGAATCGACGGCACAGGCATTCACCCAATGGAAAGCAAAGTCAGGGCCATTCAGAATGCGCCCACCCCCAAATCAAAGCCCGAATTGCAGGCTTTCTTGGGCCTACTTAACTTCTATACAATGTTTCTAAGAGACAAGGCCACCATTGCGGAGCCACTGCACAGGCTCCTTGGAAAAAACATGCCCTGGGTGTGGGGCAAATCAGAAGTGGCTGCATTTAGAGCAGTTAAAAAACTTCTGTCCGAAGACAGTTTCCTCATCCAATACAACTCAGAACTACCTCTAGTACTTGTTTGTGACGCTTCCCCCTTTGGCGTGGGCACTGTGTTGAGCTATAGACTGCCGAATGGGTTAGAGGCGCCCATTGCCTATTACTCTCGCACTTTATCTAGTGCTGAAAGAAATTACAGCCAGCTGGACAGGGAGGCTTTAGCGGCTGTAGCTGGGGTCAAAAAATTTCACGAGTATTTGTTTGGCTGGACCTTTGAACTAGTTACGGACCATCAGCCTCTTTTGGGACTTTTGGCTGGCGACAAACCAACCCTGGCTGCCCTCTCCCCCTGGATGACCAGGTACTCCATCTTCCTGACTGCCTATTCCTACAGACTGCTCCACCAACCGGGCCGAACCCTGGGCCATGCTGACGCCCTCAGCTGATGCCCCTTGCCCGAATTGTTAGAAAACCCGACTCCGGAGGCCCCTGTCTTGCTCATTGATGCTGTATCCCTGGGCCCCATTTCTTCTAGCGAAGTGGTGAAGGCCTCTGCCAGGGACTCTGTGTTGTGCACCGTAATGAGTTGGGTGATGCGGGGTTGGCCTACTAAGGTGGACAGTGGGGACTTTCAATTGTATTTCAACAAAAAGAATGAACTGTCAATGTTGGGGGGTTGTTTGTTGTGGGGAGACAGGGTGGTCATTCCTTTTCAGTTAAGGCATAGAGTTTTGGAACTCCTGCACGAGGGACACCCTGGTATTGTTCATATGAAAGGCTTAGCTCGAAGCTATGTGTGGTGGCCGCATCTCGACCAAGATGTCACTGAGTGGGTGGGGAAGTGCAGGCCCTGCCAGGTGTCCTGCCCAGATCCCCCTATAGCTCCCGTTAGGGAATGGGAAAAACCGAAGGGACCATGGGGGAGAATTCACATCGATTTCGCAGGCCCGTTCCACGGCCAGAATTTCCTTATTATTGTAGAAGCTTTTTCTAAATGGCTAGAGATTGCTTTGATGCCCTCGACAACTTCTGAGGCCGTAATTAAAGTCCTCAGAAAACTCTTTGTAACTCATGGCCTGCCAGACACCCTGGTATTGGATAATGGTCCCCAATTCACCACGACCCATTTCGAGGGCTACCTGGCCAAGTTAGGCATATGACATGCATTATCTGCTCCTTTTCATCCAGCTTCGAATGTCCTTGTAGAGAGATTTGTAAGAATGGCCAAGGAAGCACTATCCTGGCTAGATGCAGGTGATTGGCAAGCTAGGATAGACCAATTCTTAGCAATTCAACATGCAACCCCATGCCCGACCTCAGGGCGCAGCCCAGCAGAGCTCTTAATGGGCCGTAAGCTAAGGTGCATTTTCGTCTACACCCCAATTACTCCTCCGAAACTTACAAAGGGGAAGGGGGAGGGTTAAGACAATTCCAAATTGGAACCCCGGTTTTCGCCAGAAATTACACAAATGGGCCACTATGGGTTGAGGGAAATATCGTAGGAATCACCGGTCCAAAATCATACACCGTAGATATAGGGTATGGTAAAATTTGGAGAAGACACATAGACCAATTACGTAGACGTTTGCAACAAGAGAACTCCAACACAGAAAAGCCTAACTTCCAAAGTTTTCCTGACACTGCTACCTCAAGCCCGAGTAAGCCGGAATACTTATCTGGCAAGCCAGAGTTCCAGCACCGCCCCAGCGAGTCGACACTCCCAGCCAGGGATAACCACGCCTCCGGAGAAATCCAGGAGGTTCCATTGGCAGAGCCAGGAGAGACGGGAGGTCCCTCCGACCGGCTCGATGCCTCTCCAGCAACTGAACTGCGCAGGTCAACCAGAGTAAAGACACGCCCTGGTCACCTGCGTGATTTTGTATGTAAATATGTAAATAGATAGGATAAGTGCCTTCTGGGAGTGGAGGGGTGTTATGTATGTATCTATTTTGTGCGGGAAATTCAAATGCCCTGTGAATTGTGATTGGTTAACGGTTACCCCTGAAAAGTATATAAAGAGGGCTGTTGCCTGTGTTCCTTTGCTGAAGTCTCACCCTGAATTAAAGAGCTGTTGTCACTAGCCTGCTTGTGCCTCTCGTTATTCCCATGCTACAACAGTTTGTCAGTCAGTTACAAATCCATCTGATGGTGACACTATCTATCCCACTTTTTTCTAGCTTATCAAGAAGTAGGTTGTGGTCTACTTTGTCGAATGCCTTGCTGAAGTCTAAGTATATTATGTTCACAGTATTTTGCTGGTCTACTAATTTAGTCACTATGTTGAAGAATGAAATAAGATTGGTTTGACATGATCTGTTTTTAACAAACCCGTGCTGATTGCTAGTTATTACTTTATTCATATCTAGGTGTTGGCAGATCTATTTTTTTATTATCTTTTCCAGTATCTTCCCCAGTATTGATGTTAGGCTGATTGGTCTGTAGTTTCCTGGGTCTGGTTTTTTTCCTTTTTTGAAGATGGGAACTACATCAGCTCTTTTCTAGTCCTCTGGTAGTTCCCTGGTGCTCCAGGATCTTTGAAAGATGTGGTACAGTGGTTCTGAGATGACATTTGCAAGCTCCTTTAGAACTCTGGGGTGTAATCCATCAGATCCCAGTGATTTTTATTCATCAAGATCAGACATTTGTTCTCTTACTATTTTTTTTCTATTTTTACTATTTCTCTTACTTATTTTTTTTACTTATTTTAACTTTTGTTTCTAGTCTGTTTTTTACAGTTATGTTTTTGGTAGGTTGGGCTATAGTTTCTTTTTGTGTGAAGACCGATGCAAAGAATGAGTTGAGCAGCTCTGCTCTCTCTGTTGCCTGTTACTTCCTTGCCATTTTCTCTCTTTAGTGGACCGATTGTTTCCTTGATTTTTTTCTTGTTATTTATATGTTGGAAGAAACTTTTTTTATTATCTTTGATTTTCTTACAAGTCTTGTTCATTCCGAGCCTTTGCTTTCCTCACTTCGTCTTTGCAGATTCTGGCTATCTGCTGATATTCTGCCTTAGTTGTGTGTCCTTCTTTCCATTTTTTGCACTTGTCCTTTTTGTCTTTCAATTTGTCACAGAGATCTTTGCACAGCCATGGAAATCTTCTTGGATTTCTTGTTTTTCTTTCTCATTGGTTTGTAAGTATTAAGTCCAGTATGGCTGTCCCTCTAGTTCCCTCCTCTACCTTTTGGACAACAAAGTTGTCAGCTAGGTTGGTCAGGAACCTGTTCAATTTTTCACTTGATGCAGAATTAGTCTTCCAATTGATGTCAGGAAAATTGAAGTCCCCCATTACAATTGTAGTGTGTTTCCTACATATATTTGTTAGTTGGTTAGCAAAAAGGACATATGTTTTTTCTGCTTGATTGGGTGGCCTATAGTATATGACTATGGCCATGTCATTCTTTTTTTCTTTTATATTGACCCATATCCATTCTAGGAGGTTTTCGTCTTTGGTTTCATGCATTTCTGTAGCAATATAGTGGTCCTTTACATACAGTGCAACTCCACCTCTTTTATGGGGTCTGGTTTTTTTCGAAGAGTTTGTATCCTTCTATCAGTATGTTCCAGTCATGGGTTACATAGATAGATAGATAGATAGATAGATAGATAGATAGATAGATAATTTTATTTCTATACCGCCCCTCTACCGAAGGACTCGGGGTGGTGCCCAGCCAAGTAAATGTCAGGGATAAATGCCTTGCCTCTGACCCAGAGCTGGAAGCAGGGGGGCTGGGCAAGCCAACCTCCAAGGTCCACCCTAACCCAGTAACCCCTCCTTACCTTAGCCACGCCCAAGGGGTACTTAAGGGTCAGCCATGCAGTCCAGCAGCAGTTCCAGCATTGTGCCTGTAATGATAAGATGCCTTGTTAATAAACTATATCTGGATTGATGAATACTTGCTTGTGGAGTTATTGGGCGCGATCCTTGAGCACATTCACAATATGGTAGCAGAGGATGGTTTAACAGCCCAATCCTAATACTCCATATCATGCAAAGGACCACGACAGACAGGGTGAATACCAGGGCATTCACCAAGAAGATGGCAGAACGGCCTGCCCAACCCGAAACCACGCAAGGAGAGGCACCCGAGACGAACAGCCTACTCCACTGCCCATGCACCCCGGCCAGATGTGACGAGGGGTGGAAGGAACACGAGAGCCCGAAAGGAGAAATGCACAACCTGAAAGGAAGACTTCTGAAACTGATAGATTCGTCTCAGAGCAACACCCGACCTCATCGCGGAACTCCAGAGCCTGATCAAGGGCTGCGAAGCAGCGAGTGAGGAAGATGAAGACGAATCCGACTACACTGACAAAGACGCGGTAAGAGAGGACTGCCCGCACCAAAAACCCACCAAAAAGGCCGAAGGAGACTTCGCGCCCTTTTTGTGGTGGCCATCTTGGGAGGTGACATCACCAAAGATGGCCGACCAACCACCAATGGATTCCCGAGATTTAAATCTCATGGCGGGAATCGGGGCCTACTCCAAAGTAGCCGCCCAAAACTACCGCGACATACAAGAAAGCCCAAAGCCAAAACCTACAGGCCCGCCTACCGAGCCCGAGGTCAACAAAGCCATCGAACTAACCACCGCGGCCCTAGGGGACAAAATGAAGTTACCGGACATGCACCCCGGTGCTAGGGCAAAGCGCAAAGGGGACCCTAACGCGAAGAGGGCCAGCACCGGTACCTATCCAGGGGAACAGGTCGCCACCGCACAGGACCAGGGCTCCCCAGGGCTCCCAAGGAGCCCTCCCATAGGAACGGGGCACCGAAGGCGATGGGACTACTCACCAGACCGACGACCGGGACCAGATCCATGGCCCACGGGGCCATCCGCAGGGAGAGGACGTCCATCGGCAGGCAGGGGACTCGGCCTGACACCAGGAGGCGACACCCATGCAAGGCCGGACCATCCGGGACCATTCGCGGCCCCAGCGGGACTTCCGACCTTCCCCGGCAATCCTCACTGCTTCCCGAGGCTCCAGGCGGCGACCCGCGACGATTTCGAGCAAGCGAGGCTGACCAAGGAAGAACCGAAGGCCCATCCGGAAGGTTGGGGCCTTCACCCGGGAGCTGCAGAGACGAGCTCCTCACTCCACGGCGGCTGGGCAGGAATGAACCTCATGCATGCGCACTGCTTCCCGGCAAGAGAAACGGAGCGAGACATAGAGCTACACAGACGCAAGCACATAGAAGCAAGTCAGTTCAGACTTGCCACAGTCGTTCCTCTGCCTTATTGCGAGTATCCTCACGTAAGGAACCATGGACAGCGACACAATGTAAGTAATTTAACTTACAATTCAGGGACTTTGCCAAGTGACTTTCCCAAACTAAGGCTAGATGGGGAGAATTTCCTGGACTGGAATCAACAGCTCCAAGTCACCCTGCTAAAGGAAGACCTATTATCACTAGTCACTGACCCACCAGAAAAACCCTGGACTTTTAAATTAGATTGCACACACCATAAAGCTTATTGTATTGTTATTGCTAGCATTACCCCCAGCATTTATCCTAGCATTAGCCACCACTTGACTGCTCTAGAGGTAATACAGAAGATGCACAAACTATTTTACTGCCAAAGCGTAGCAAGCACCACCAGATTATCCAGGGAGTTCTATGCCACCAAACTAAAGGCAGGGACCCCAATGAGCGAGCATCTACTATCCCTAAATGCCACCAGGGCCCAGCTGACACAAAAAGGGGAGGTCATAAGTGAAAGAACCATGATAAGCATTATTGTAAATTCCCTGGACCCCAGCTGGGACACTTTCATCACGCAGATAGACAACCTAGGGTCAGGGAAACTCTCACTGGAATTACTAACAAGCAAACTCATAGCTGAAGACAGCATCAGGAAAGACCGCTCATTAAGCCGCAGGGAACAAAGACCCAGCAGAAAGACTGAGCCACAAGGTAGGAGCCACAGTAACACAGAGTGCTACATATGTGGGTCAAAAAACCATTACAAAAGGGACTGCCCTAGAAACACAGGGGACAGGGACAGGTCACACCGAAGGGACAGACCAGAACAAAGGGCAAGGTACACTAGCAGACGCTCACCAGAGGACAGATACAGGCGCAGGGACTCCCCTAGCCCCAGGGACAGGAGGAACCACAGGGACAGCTCCAGGGAAAGTCAGACTGGTTCACTGTATGGGCTAGGAGACAAAGAACAACACAAAGGCCAGGACAGGAAGGACATGGCTACTGGACTCAGGAGCCACAAACCACACCACATATGACCATAACTTACTAACCTCATTCACAGAAGAAAGTTTTATAATAAAAGTGGTTAACCAGAACGATGTGCAGGTGACAGGGAAAGGTAACGCATACGTGCCAGGGGTAGGAGTCATACAAGGGGTGCTATTAGTACCAAATATACCATATAACATCCTTGCCACACTAAAACTAAGCAAGGACAACAATGTAGAGGTGACATTCAAAGAAGGAAAGGCACAGGTGACTAGAGGGGGCAAAAGCATAGGGAAAATAATGATCAGTGGGGACCTGCCATTCCTTCACCCAGTCAGGGACATGCAGCCCAAGGTAAACAATCATCAGAAGGTAAAAACAGACAGCACAAGTGAGGAAGTAGAGGGGGTTAGCAACACAAGTGAGGAAGTAGAGGGGGTTAGTCACACACACACCGCTGGTGACTCAAGTGAGCAAGGGACACCCAGGAAAGAAAAACCAGCGATAGGAAAGTTAATGCATGACAACTGCGCACACCTGTTACACAGAAGATTGGGACACATTAGCTTCCCTGTGGTGCAGAAAATGTTGCAATGCTCCGAAGGTGCAAAAATAAAGAATTGTGAGAACTATCTCGAGTGTTCTGTTTGTAAAAGCTCCAAATTAAAAACCAAACCCAGGCCCAAAAAGTCAGTACGCACGACCAATTCGATTTTCCAATTTATACATATGGACCTAGTGGGGCCACTAAGGCCCTCCATCAAATACAGGAAGAGGTACTTCCTAACCAAAGTGGATGATTTCAGCCGCTATGGCTTCGTGTACACCTTAAAACAAAAGAACGAGGTATTCCAAAAATTTAAGGAGTTCTATGCAAGGGTGGAGACACAACATAACACCAAGATCAGGCAAATAATGACAGACAGGGGGTCTGAATTCTTATCAAGCGACTTCTCGCCATGGCTGAAGACGCGCGGGATAGTCCACTACACGACTTCTCCGTTCTCCGCTTTTCAAAATGGCGTTGCAGAACGAAAAAACAGAACACTGCAGACCATGATGAGGTGCGCACTAGAGGATGCCGGTTTAGGGCAGCATTTCTGGTCAGAAGCACTCATTTATTCGAACTACACTTTGAACAGGCTATGGTCCAGCGTACTGAATAAGATTCCATACGAATTGATGTACCAAAGGAAACCACAGGTATCACACTTACACATATTCGGAGTCACAGCAGATCTGCACATCCCCAAGCAATTGAGACATAAAGGGGACAGAGTATCCAGAAGGTTGAGGTTCATTGGGTATGAACCAGGGACGAAAGGATACAGGTTCATAGACAGCAACAACAGGTTCGTGATATCACGAACAGCTGTCTTTCACAAAAATACGAACTGGTCCAAGATACACCTCAACGAGGTATCTCGTAACAAGGACGGACCAGGGGATGGCCAAGGGGAGATGAAGCACAACACAGGAAAGGACACAGAGCGGGAAAGGGGCAAACCCAAGAGACAGGGAATACTAGTGAAGGAGTGGAAGGAGAACCACCCATGTATCAAAGTGGACTCACTCACAGAGAGAGAAGCCAGGTACATGCATGACACTGAGACACCCCCTGCCAGGCCAATCAGGGCAAACAGGGGCAAAGCGCCAGAAAGGTTAGGGGACTACGTGTTATCCCTCCACACTAACCAATTAACCCCCAACACATATGAGGATGTACTGAAATTACCAGATGGGGAAAGAGCAAAGTGGGAACAAGCCATGGAAAGGGAGATGAACAGCCTGAGGGAACTAAACGTATACACTCCCTCCGAAGTCCCAGCAGGCAAAACGCCCATAGGCACCAGGTGAGTCTACAAAGTCAAAACACTAGAGGGAAACAAAGTCCTCTACAAGGCTAGGCTGGTGGCTCAGGGGTTCACCCAAAAATATCCTGATGACTACACTGAAACTTACTCCCCCACAGTCAGGGCCGAGAGCGTAAAATGTGCATTGGTAATTGCTTCACTCCTTGGGCTAGAAGTGCACCAATTCGATGTGCAAACCGCTTATCTGCACGCTGAGCTCGATAAGGAAATATATGTGAGAGCGCCACCTAGCCAGAGCACCAGGAAGGGAGAAACCTGGGTCCTGAACAGAAGCCTGTATGGACTCAAACAATCAGGGAAACGCTGGTACGAATGCTTATCCAAGACACTGAAGTCCATGGGGTTCTCAGCCACCTCAGCCGACAACTGCTTCTTCACCAAGAAGTCAGGCAACTCTCTCGAATATGTCTTGATATACATGGACAACATATTGTACATCGGTGACCAGGTCAGCAAATGCAATGACTTCGCCAATGAGCTAGGAAAACACTTTTCACTGAAAATATTGGGTAAGGTAGATAAATACTTGGGGGTGCAAATCACAAAAACAGACAAAGGTTTCCAACTATCACAGAAAGACAAAATTTTAGAACTGGTACATAAATGCAATATGACAAACGCCAAAGGGTGTGAAACACCAATGCAGCCAGATTTCATAAAGGACATGTACAATGAGTGTGAGGCGTTCAAAGACAACACATTATACAGATCAACCATAGGCTCTCTACTATACATTGCAAACTGGACAAGGCCCAACATCGCACTACCAGTTAATTTGCTATCTCGACATGTAGGTAAACCCACTGTATACCACTGGGAAGCCATCAAAAGGGTATTGAGATATCTAAAACATAGCGCTGATGCTTGCCTAGCACTAGAGCCCGAGAAGACCAGAACACCCACACTCACATGCTACACAGATGCTGACTGGGCTGGGGACGTGAAAAGCAGGAAGAGCACGTCAGGCTACATATTCTTCCTCAACAACAGCCCAGTACATTGGTACATGGGCAAGCAGGACCTGGTAGCTACATCCACAACAGAGGCCGAATACATATGTTTGTCCAAAGCTGCCAACAACCTGGTCTGGTTTGATGACCTGCTCACGGACATATGGGCCGAACCCAACTATCCAATCACCATACACGAAGACAATAAGGCCGCTGTGGAAATATCAAAGGCTGAAGCAGTTGGTCAAAGGTCAAGGCATATCGACATAAAGTACAAACACGTTAGACAGTTCGCAAGCATAGGATTCATAAGAGTTATACATTGCGACACCGAAGAACAAACAGCGGACATTCTAACAAAACCACTGCAAAACAAACAGCACGCATATCTAACATCAAAATTGGGTGTCTTAGGTATGCATCGCCCAAGAACATCTCGGCCAGGCATTTAGAGGGGGTTTTGTCAGGGATAAATGCCTTGCCTCTGACCCAGAGCTGGAAGCAGGGGGGCCGGGCAAGCCAACCCCCAAGGTCCACCCTAACCCAATAACCCCTCCTTACCTTAGCCACGCCCAAGGGGTACTTAAGGGTCAGCCATGCGGTCCAGCAGCAGTTCTAGCATTGTGCCCGTAATGATAAGATGCCTTGTTAATAAACTATATCTGGATTGATGAATACTTGCTTGTGGAGTTATTGGGCGCGATCCTTGAGCACATTCACAGTAAAAAACACAATACAAATCCCAATTAAATTTAAAAATTATTAAAATTATTACATTTACAGCCAGGTTTCGTTAAAAACCCAAAAATTTAAAACTCCGAATTTAAAACTACTTTACAAAGATAGCCCTGCCTGTCGGAAGAGCAGGGTCTTGAGGGCACAGCGAAAAACTCGGAGGTCAGAGATTGTGCGTATTTCCGGGGGCAGTTTGTTCCAAAGGGCAGGAGCTCCCACACAGAAGGCTCTCCCCCTGGGTGTCGCCAGCCGACATAGTTTGGCCGACGGCACCCTGAGGAGTCCCTCTTTGTGGGAGCGAACTGGTCGGTGGGAGGCTATCGGTGGCAGAAGGCGGTCTCATAAGTACCCAGGTCCTGAGCCATGGAGCGCTTTAAAGGTGGTAACCAACACTTTGAATCGCACCCAGAAGACCACTGGGAGCCAGTGCAGCTCGCACAGGAGAGGTGTTACATGAGCGCAATGGGTTGCACCCATAATCACCCACACGGCGGCATTCTGGACCAGTTGGAGCCTCTGAGTGCTCTTCAAGGGGAGCCCCATGTAGAGAGCATTACAATAGTCCAGCCGAGAGGTGACAAGGGCATGAGTGACTGTGCGCAAGGCGTCCCGATCCAGAAAGGGACGCAACTGGCGGATCAGGCGAACCTGATAGAAGGCCCCCCTGGCCATGGCCATCATATGCTTTTCTAAATACAGCCATGTGTCCAGGAGGACACCCAGATTGCGAGCCCTCTCTGTGGGGGATAAAGATTCCCCCCCTATAGACAGGGATGGCTACAGCTGACTATACCAGGATGCCAGAAGCCACAGCACTCTGTCTTGGAAGGGTTGAGTTTGAGCCTATTTCTCCCCATCCAGACCCGCACAGCCTCCAGGCAGCGGGACATCACGTCAAGGGCATCATTGGGGTGGTCTGGGGTGGAGATGTACAGCTGCGTATCATCAGGGTACTGATGTACCCTCACCCCAAAACCATGGATGATCTCACCCAGCGGCTTCACATAAATGTTAAACAGAAAGGGTGAGAGGACCGACCCTTGTGGCACCCCCCAAGCGAGGCGCCTCAAGGTTGACCTCTGCCCCCCTGCCAACACAAACTGCGAGCGGTCAGAGAGGAAGGAGAAGAACCACCGCAACACGGTGCCCCCTATTCCTAACCTCCTCAACCACTGCAGCATGATACCATGGTCGATGGTATCAAAAGCCGCTGAGAGATCTAATAGGACCAGGACAGAGGAGCAACCCCTGTCTCGAGCCCTCCAGAGATCATCGACCAATGCGACCAATGCCGTTTCCATGCTGTACCCCTGCCTGAAGCCCGACTGGTACGGGTCTAGATAGACAGCTTCATCCAGGTACCAGGGGAGCTGTCATGCCACTACACTCTCAACAACCTTCGCCACAAAACGAAAGTTGGAGACCGGACGATAATTAGTTAATACAGCCGGGTCCAGGGAAGGCTTCTTGAGGAGAGGCCTCACCACCACCTCTTTCAAGGTGGCAGGAAAGGCACCCTCACTCAAAGAAGCATTTATAATCCCCTGGAGCCAGCCTCATGTAACCTCCCGAGAGGCCAGTACCAATCAGGAGGGACACGGGTCCAGTAAACATGTGGCAGCACTAAGCCTACCCAGAATCCTGACCATGTCCTTGGGAGCCACATGGTCAAACTCTTCCCAGATAATATTCCCAAGACCTACCCCCGTCTTCCCCCCTGGACTCATCCAGTCAGAGTCGAAGCCTTCCCGAATCTGAGCGACTTTATCATGCAGGAATTGCGCAAAATCCTCAGCTCAACCCTGCAAGGGATCTTCCCGTGCTCCCACCTGAAGTAGGGAGCGGGTCACCCTAAACAGAGCGGCTCAGCGATTCTCTGCAGATGCAATAAGAGTGGAAAAATAGTTGAATTTTGCCGCTTTTATCGCCACTAGGTAGGTCTTGATATAAGACCTCACCTGTGTTCGGTCAGAATCAGATTGACTAGTCCTCCGGACGCTCTCTAGACGTCTTTTCCAACGCTTCATCTCTCTCAGCTCCTCGGAGAACCAAGGAGCCAATTGAGATCGGCATCAGGTCAGAGGCCGCAAAGGCACGACGCAATCCAAAGCTCTGGCGGCTGCCCTATCCCAGGCGGCCACCAGGTCTTCAGACGAGTCATGTGCCAGGGTCTCAGGAAATGGCCCAAGCTCCGTCAAGAACCTGTGAGGGTCCATCAGGCGCCTGGGACGGAACCACCTAGTCGGTTCCGTCTCCCTGCAGTGGGGGGGTAGCGGCTCAAAAGTCTAAGTGAAGGAGAGAATGATCTGTCCAGGACAAGGGCTTGATGTCTAGATCCCCTATTCCTAGATCATTCAGCCACTGACCAGAGACGAAAATCAAGTCCAGAGTGTGTCCCCCCGTCTGAGTGGGGCCTTGAACTAATTGGGTCACGTCCATAGCCGTCATGGAAGCCATGAACTCCTGAACCACCTCTGACATCCCACCAAGTTTCTGTTATTCCAACTATATCATATCTATTAATAGTTCAAGTTCATCCTGTTTCTTCCCCAGACTTTATGCATATGTATATAGGCACTTGAGATCCTTATGTCTGACTCTGGGTATGCTTCCTATGTCTCCTATTTGGCGTTTGAGTTTGTCTTCTCAACTCAACTGGTTGCAATGATGTCTTTCTACCAATTCCCTGGTTCAAATGGATGGATGGTCTCCTCTGGGGGCAGAGTCTGGGTCAGTGTGCTCTGCTTCCATAGGTTATGGAGTCATCTCTGCAGGGCTAAAAGATATGAGAACAAGACCACTTTAGGGATTTCCGGTGACATCACTTTTGTAGCAGGTCGGGATCAGAGAGGACTCTTCTCCCCAGCTGCTTCTCCCCAGCTGATGAATGGCTCTTATTGCTGGCGCTGACCGTGAGGAGATCAGTGAAGGTGTGGTGAGCTGAGATACATGAGGAGGTGGCGATCCCACGTGTCATTTAGCAGATACCTCAAATCCAGCGACTGGGGAGAGGGAGCCATTAATGGCTGCCCCTGGACTGTGACTAAGCCGTTTTGGAAGGGAAGTCCACATTGCAACGAGTGGCAGGAGGGATTTGAAATAGTGGAATACTTGGAACAATTGTCATCGTGATTAGAGAAGGGAGAGGAAGAACTGGAAACTTTTCTTGTATTAGATCTGCCAGCGAGTGTGGTTTTAACCATGTGTAGAGTTGCTACAGCGAGAGAGGCAAACTTTCTTTCTGGTGTTGATTGGAGGGATTAAACAGATTGAATTGCTGATAATTTAAAGGAAATCTGAAGCTCCTCTTTGAAGTTTTTTTCCCCGCATCTGTAATTAGCCCACCTGTGGTGAGAAGTGCTGAGAAGATGAATGACTGAACACTCAATCTCTCCCCCCCCCCCCGGTCTGATGGTGAATCCCTGTGGAGGAGAGAACTGAGTATTGTAATCCATGTTCTAGGAAATTTATTATTGTTGGTTTGTTTAAACCTTAAGGGAGATTTGGACTTGGTGTTGGAGGAGTGAACTCTTAAATCCTGGTATTATATAGATTTAAATAACAACCATGTCAACTGCAACGACAAAACAGGAAAAAAAGTTGTTATGCTCCCAGCTGTGTCTTCTCTGATTTCATCAACCTCGACGATGGTGAAGAATACAAATGATCAGACCTCTGTGGGAAAGGCTCCCACCCTGCAAAGTCTTCAGGGGATGCTCCAAGCTATGCAGGAGGTTATGATAAAGAACCAGGAGTCTATCTCCAAAAAACTTGAAAAACTTGAGGATCTTACTTCAGATATGAAAGATAAAATGGGAGCAGTAAGGGGGGATATTAAGGAATTTAATGAGAAGTTAGAAGAAATACAAGGTGATATGGTGAAGCAGGAGGGAAGAATACAGGAAGTGGAAACAAGGTTAGGTAGATGTGAAGGCCGTCTGGATGGCTATGAATGTGAACAGATTTCAGCAAATAGGGCTGTAGAAGAGGAGATAATTTTCTTGGAACTTGAAAGATCTTTCTTTATTCTAAGATTGTAAAATGTAATAGAGGAAAAAGGAGAAGATTTAAAAGGGATTGCAGGGGACAGTATTTCTGAAATACTGGAAAAAGATAAAGCAGTGGTCCTTAGCGATATTGATGAGATGTTCCGGGTTTTTACTAATTATGCAAAGAGATATAACCACCCACGAGAAGTACATATCAGGTTTAGTAAAAAATCAGTGCGGGAGGAGATCTATAAGAAATCTCGGGACCGAGCTGTAATATTTAGGGGAAAACAGATTTCAGTGTTGAGACAAGTTCCAAGACAGGTTAGGGAAATCAGGAGAAACTACCAGCCTTTAACGCTACAGCTGAGGAAGAATGGGATTATGTATAAGTGGTTATTGCCGGAGGATCTCATGTTCACATGGAATGATAGGAGAGTGAAAATAGAAAATCGCCGGGTTGCCCAGGATTTTTATGAACACAATTTTAAATCTACACAACTGGAGCTAGAATTGGAAAGGGAGGAGAAGAGTAGAAGCTCAGAGGAATTGCAGGAAGAAAATAGTGTGGGAAATCAAGAAGAAAGGAAGAAGGAGGGGAAATTAGAGGAAAAAGGAGGGGAAGGCAGAGAGATGGTGTTACGGGAAACCCGGCAAACTAAGAAAAAAGTACTAGGAAAATAGGATTAATAGAAGGAGGAGAAGAAAGGTGGTGATGGGGGAAGAGGTGCAACTCATTTCTTTGAACGTTATTGGTTTAAATATTCCCTCTAAAAGAAGGAAAATACTAAATAATTTAGCAAAACTTAATTATAATATTACTTGCCTTCAAGAAACTCATATTAAAAAAATTCATGAGAAACTTCTGTTGTGTTCAAGACTTGGGAAGATATATCAATCATCGACAGATAAGAGGAAATGGGGGGGTGGTATATGTGAAGTATCACTTAAATTCTAAAGAAATTTTTAAAGATGAAGAGGGAAGACTATTGTTAATAGAACTAGAAATAAGACAACTGAAATGTCTATTGGTTACCATTTATGCTCCGAATGGAAATCAGAAGTCTTTTTATGAACGTATATATAAAAAACTGATTGAATTAAAATATGACCATGTTTGCCTGATTGGGGACTTTAATGTTATATTGGACAGTAATTTGGACTATTCACTGGGTACTAAACTGCCGGGGGGAGAGAAAAAATATATAGGAGGGGGTTGCCAAAGGAAGGAATCATGATGAGAGAAGAATTAGGCCTTCGGGACATATGGAGAGAGCGACACCCAGAGACGAGACAATATACATTTTACTCTTCCAGGCATAAGTCATGGTCACGGATCGACATGGCCTGGATGACACTACAATTAGGGGAATATGTTTCCAGATAGAGATTGGTGTTAATGATTGGGCTGATCACAGCCCTTGCTGTAACATGGAGAGGCCAACAGAAAAGGAAAAGATGGAAGATGGATGTGAGGGTGCTGAAGGATGAGGAAGTTGTGACCTGGATTAAGAGAGAAACAGATTATTTCTTTAAAGAGAATAAGAAAGAGAATATGAGCCTGCAAAATAATTGGGAACTTATGAAGGAAGCGGTGGTGAGGCTCCTCCTCAAGAAGCCTTCCCTGGACCCGGCAGTATTGGCTAATTATCGTCCAGTCTCCAACCTTCGCTTCGTTGCGCAGGTTGTCGAGAGTGTGGTTGCACGACAGCTTCCCCAGCACCTGGATGAAACGTCATATCTAGATCCGTTCCAGTCGGGTTTCAGGCCTGGGTACAGCACGGAAACGGCATTGGTCGCATTGGTTGATGATATCTGGAGGGCTCGGGACAGGGGTTGCTCCTCTGTCTTGGTCCTGTTAGATCTCTCAGCGGCTTTTGATACCATCGACCATGGTATCATGCTGCACTGGTTGGAAGAGTTGGGGGTGGGAGGCACTGTATTACGGTGGTTCTCTTCCTTTCTCTCCAACCAGTCACAGTCTGTGTTGACAGGGGGGCAGAGATCGACCCTGAGGCCCCTCATATGTGGGGTGCCGCAGGGGTCGGTCCTCTCACCCCTTTTGTTCAACATTTATGTAAAGCCGCTGGGCGAGATCATCCGTGGTTTCGGGGTGAAGTACCACCAGTACGCTGACGACACCCAGCTGTACATCTCCACCCCGGACCACCCCAACGATGCCCTTGAAGTGATGT
Source organism: Arizona elegans (assembly GCA_022577455.1). Classification (NCBI taxonomy): domain Eukaryota; kingdom Metazoa; phylum Chordata; class Lepidosauria; order Squamata; family Colubridae; genus Arizona; species Arizona elegans. Next base: position 54,077,042 of record JAKOOJ010000009.1, read on the forward strand.
CCCGGTGCCTGGAGGCCGTACGGATCTGGATGGGGAGGAACAGGCTCAGGCTCAACCCATCCAAGACTGAGTGGCTGTGGTTTCCGACGTCCCGATATAGTCAGCTGGCGCCATCGCTGACTATTGGGGGCAAATCATTGGCCCCCACGGAAAGGGCTCGCAACTTGGGCGTCCTCCTGGATTCACGGCTGTCTCTAGAAGAGCACTCGACGGCCATGACCGGGAGGATTTTTCATCGCCTGATTCGCCAGTTGCGTCCCTTTCTAGATCGGGACTCTCTACACACGGTCACTCATGCCCTCGTCACCTCTCGTCTGGACTATTGTAACGCTCTCTACATGGAGCTCCCCTTGAGGTGCACTTGGAGGCTCCAACTGGCGCAGAGTGCGGCCGCGCGGGTGGTTATGGGAGCAACTTGGAGCTCCCATGTAACACCTCTCCTGCGCGAGCTGCACTGGTTCCCGGTGGTCTTCCGAGTGCGCTTCAAGGTTCTGGTTACCACCTTTAAAGCGCTCCATGGCTTAGGACCTGGTTATCTACGGGACCGCCTGCTACCACCAATAGCCTCCCACCGGCCAGTATGCTCCCATAGAGAGGGGCTCCTCCGGGTGCTGTCGGCCAAACAATGTTGACTGGCGGCCCCTAGGGGGAGAGCCTTCTCTGTGGGGGCACCTACGATCTGGAACGAGCTCCCCCCGGAGATACGGAGGATCCCGGATCTGCGCACCTTCTGCCGCGCGCTTAAAACGTTTTTATTTCATCAAGCTGGCCTGGCCTAAATCTTCTCCCTTTTAAAATTTTTAGATTTAAATTTTATTCACTAATTTTAATTTGTTTAATTATGGGATATTTTTAAAATTGAGCCAAATTGTTTAATCTGTTTTAATCTATTTTAAATTTTGTATTTTCGTGTTTTATCTTTTGGCTGTTCACCGCCCTGAGTCCTTCGGGAGAAGGGCGGTATAGAAATCTAATTAAATAAATAAATAAATAAATAAATAAATAAATAAATAAATAAATATAAGGCATTAATTAGGGGATGGGTAATATAATATACAATAAGGAAGCAAAGTCTGGAAAGGAAGGAACGATCAAATCTAATGGATGGTTTAGGACAGGTGGAAATGGGACTACGAAACAAACTGATGGATCAGGCATTATTAGAAGAAAAAAACTCAATTCACCACAAAATAAATTTAATTGACCAAAAAGAAGTAGCTGAAAAAATTAGGTGGGTTAAACAAGGCTATTTCAAAAATGCCAACAAGCCGGGAAGAGGCTAACCTATAGAATCAAAAAGTTAAGGGAAAGAAATAAAGTAGGTGGTTTGAAGGATGTGAATGGAAAAGGGGAACAGACAGGGAAGGTATGAAGGGAATTGTACAGAAGTTTTTCACGGATTTATATATGAGAGAGGAAGGGTCAGATCAAGAGATGGAAAAATATATAGAGGGGCTGCATCTTCCAAAAGTGCCGGAAGAGGTAAGACAAATATTTAATAGGGAAATTTCAGAGAAGGAGGTGGAAAACTCCGGGGACAGATGAGATACCTATGGAATTCTATAAGGAAATTTCTGATACAGTGGGACAATACATGACTGAAGTTTTTAATGGAATCATTGTGGAGGGCCGAATTCCAAATTCCTGGACTGAGGCGTATATTTCCCTGATTCCCAAGGCAGAAACAGATCCATCGTTGATCCATAATTATAGGCCTAGATGTTTGGTGTCGGCCGCTTTCCCTCTTTCCTCTCCCACTCCTCCTCCTCCTTCAGACAAAAGCTGCGCTTTTCATCTGTCCATTGCAGTGCTCTGCCCGGGATTTACTTTGACAGCAACTGGGCTTTATGGATGGTCAATCCCCGTTCATGGTACAGTGGAGAAGGTGGAAGGCAATCCCCCCACCAGACCAGACCAGACCAGACCACTTGGTGTGGGAGGGGTGGGAAGCTGAGCAGTGCCGAAAGCAAATCCCCCCCTCTCTAACAGACACAGGTTTGATAAGATTGTTCTCTCACTCTTTGACTCCATCTCATGGCAGCAGTACCACTCATGTTCTCCTTGGTGGCCTGTGGCTGATCCGCCCTCCCCCCCATCACTTTGCTTCATTCGTCTTCATTCTTCACCACTTCCTCTCCTTGCTCACCACTGTAATGGAGCAGGAGGCTGGGGTCCTGGATGGGGCTGCTGGAGCAGCCGCAAGATGAGGCAGTTGTCAGGATGTTGATGGCCCGGCTGCGGGGTACTCAAGTAAGCCAGTGTGGGGCATGGGGGCAGCTCTGCAACCCCCACCTTGCTTCATCCTCCAACCCCTACCACCTCGCTTTGTGGCTGCCACACCAGTGCATTGCTCAGCCTCCTGCTCCGTTACAGTGATAAGCAAGGAGAAGAAGTGGTGAACAATGAAGAACAAAGGCAGTAGAGGCTTGGAGGATGAATGGCCTTACCTGATGGCCCTTCAGCCAAGCACCCATGCCAAACCCTCACCCCCATCCCCCCAGGACAACCACATCCCTTCACTAACCTGCTTTCCAGTCCTGTTAATTGCTGCCGTGTGCAGGGCAACAAAAGTAATCTGTGAGACTATGGTAAAAAAAAAATAGTTCAGACCTTCCAACTTCTCACACAAAAAAAAGATCTCGCAAAGTTGGAAGGTCTGAACTATTTTTTTTACCGTAATCCCACAGACTACTTTTGTTGCCCTGCATGCAGCGCCTTCTCTTGCCAGGGCCTGCAGGTGCTTTCAGTTGACTGTTTGAAGCCCAGTGGTAAAAGCCGGGATCTGGTCTGGGCCTTGGCCTTTGTTCTGCTGGCCCTTCCCAATCTCCGGTTCGTAGAGAACGAGTTTGTTTCTGAGGCTCTGCAGGAGATCCTCGGCCAGCAGTTCATGGCTGCCCAGGTCGACCCCCGGTTTCCCTCCCTGGAGGAACTGGCCCAGCGCAGGATGGCCATGCGCGCAGACCAGGCCGGCTCCAGGCTCACGCTGCCTCTCAAGGAGCTCCTGGAGGTGCGTGCATGCACCTGCTGCCTCCTGTGCACATGCTCCCCTGTTGGGATGGTGTGGGCCAGGCCAAAGCGATGCAGGCCAGCCCCTTATCATTTCCAGGATGGCCGCGCGGGTTGGATCTGACCGAGTGGTGGGATTCAATTTTTTTAACAACTGTTTCTGTGGGCGTGGCTTAGTTGGGGGTGTGGCTTGGTGGTCATGTGACTGGGTAGCTGGTCGTGTGACTGGGTGGGCATGGCTAGCTGGTCATGTGACTGGGTGGGTGTGGCTATGTGCATAGGGACAACTCAGAGGGCTGAAAAAAGTCATTTCTGACTGGTCCTCGCACTTATGACCATCCTCACATTTATGCCTGTTGCGGCATTCTTAACAACCATGTCAGTCATTTCACCACTACTTCTCTTCACCACGGTGACAAGATAGGGCACAAAATGTAAACTGTGAGGACAGTCGTAAGTTCAAGGACTGGTCAAAAGTGTGAGGACCAGTCAAAAATAACTTTTTCAGCCTTCTGACTAGTCCATATGCACAAAAGGACTATTCAGAGGGCTGAAAAAAGTCATTTCTGACTGGTCCTCACATTTTTGACCGGTCCTCGCACTTATGACCTTCCTCAATTTTATGCCCATTGCGGCATTCTTAACAACCGTGTCACTCATTTCACAACTGCTTCTCTTCACCATGGTGACAAGATAGGGCAAAAAACATAAAATGTGAGGACAGTCGTAAGTTCGAGGAGTGGTCAAAAGTGAGAGGACCAGTCAAAAATAACTTTTTCAGCCCTCTGAGTAATCCATATGCACAAAAGGATACAGCAATAGAGAGGGATGAAGCAAGGAGAAGAGAGATGGATGAAAGAAGGACAGAGAGGGAAGGAAAAGAAGGGAGAAAGGAAGGGAAGAGAAATTAGAGTAGGAGTGAGGGTAAGAGAGGGAGGAAGAGAAGAGGAGAAGGAGAAAGGAAGAGGAAGTAGGGAGGAGAAGAAGCAGGGGGGAAAGAAAATAAGAAGAAAAGAAAAGAAAAGAAAAGAAAAGAGAGAGGTGGTAGGTTTGAGGAGAAAGATTGCTGTACAATAAAAAAGATGAAAGAGAAGAAAACCAACCCCAAACAAATATAAAGATAAAGATAAAGAATGAATTGTTAAACTTTAAAGAATAAAAGAGAAGAAATATGAATAAATAGCAATAATTAGAAACACACATACTGGACAAACATACAATGTATTTTCTTTGAACAGAGTATTTGGCCAGTTCACAAATTTAAACAGTGTTTAGTCATTTCAATTAAATTTACAATTTCTATATTTCCTTTTTGCCATATTTATTCCTTATCTATTTTTTTAAAAAACCAATATTACCCTTCATCCTCATCTCTAATCTTAATCAAATTCAATTTTTCCCTTCTATTCTATATTATACCCCTTCGCATTGTCATCTATTTTTATATCCATCCTCACATTGGTTAATTATGTAATATTACAGTTGTTTAATACAAATTCAACATTTTAATATAAACCATAGTTATCTAACTATCTTTTTTGTATATTAATCAATATGAACATGAATATTCCAATTATTTCCATGCAATCCAATTTCTTATAAATCAATTAATTATATTTACCAATAATAATAAACCAAATAATTTCCCCCATATATTCCTCCAAACCACAACTTAACCATTTCTGCTTTCAACACAATATACAATTAATAGTATCTCAATTATTACAATTCCCTACAGCTGATCAGTGTTAAAAGCAAACAAATGAGTCGGGTCGTAAGTGCGAGGACTGGTTGTACGTGCGAGGACTGGTTGTAAGTGCGATGACCTTCCAGAAATGACTCTGACCAGCCACGCCCACCTACTCACATGACCTCCAAGCCACACCCACAAAATAAGCCACGCCCACAGAACCGGTAGTAAAAAACTTTAGAACCCACCCCTGAGCCTTACCCAATATTGCCAGTGGTGACAGATCATAGTGGTTATAATACTTAAGCATTTGGGGGATCCACATGTTTTACAGTTTTACAGAGCTATGCTCTGACATGCTAACTGCCACTGGCAGCTAAACCTGCTCAGGAATGTAGGAAGATTAATATATGAGTAAAACACATAAAAGGCTTTTCAAGTTCATCTAGGAAGAAATGCTTAGGGAAACATTACTTACACAATTGCTATCACATAATGGGGATCATAAGTATAAAAAACTTCAGTAGATGTCAATCCTCTACTCCAGGGGTCTCATACTCAAATCATCACGGTGGTGTCACATGACGTATCGGGACATTTTTCCCCTTTGCTAAACCGGGCATGGGTGTGCCCATGTGTGATGCAGGTCGAGAGTTTGACAGCCCTGCTCTACTCAGATCTGAAAGAAAGTCTTGCCTAGTATTACATTAGGTGGTGGTTTCTGAATAGATTTAAAAGCACAGCTAGGAGGCAGTACACATTTAAAATTTTCTGAGGGAGAAAGTATACCTCTAAACTAAGTACTGGTGAATAAAATTACCTATCCCTCACATCTTTCTTGAATATGGAGATTTTATATGGCAGTGATGGCTAACCTTTTTGCTGTCGCGTGCCAAAAGTGGGAGCGTGGGGGGGGGAAGGGGGTCACGCGTGTGCGTGCCCATACCCATAATCCAATGTGCCCCACCCCCCTGCGCATGTGTGTGCAACCCCCCACTATCCCCTCACTTTTGGCATGGGGGGCCCGGTAGGCCCATTTTTTTGCCCTCCCCAGGCTCCAGAGGCTTTCTAGGAGCCTGGGGAGGGCAAAAACAGCCTTCCTCACCACCCTGGAGGCACTTCGTAGGCCAGAAACAGCCCATTTCCCAACATCTGGCGGGCCCGGAAGGCTGGAAAATCAGGTGGCCAGCACGCACATGGACGCTGGAGCTGAGCTAGGGCAACGCTTGCGTGCCCACAGACATGGCTCTGCGTGCCACATGTGGCACGCATGCCATAGGTTCGCCATCATGGTTATATGGCATCAATCCTGGCTGGGTGGTGTTAGACAATGCTAATAAGTGACAATGGGGAAATAGCATAAATGCAGATTGCAAGCAATATTAAGAATGGGAAAAATGTCACCAGGCCTGGAGATCTGAGGAAACTAGAAATCTGTCTCAATGATTCCACTATTGGAGTGGACACAGAACCACTGATTGGTTCAAAATTGGGAAAGGAATCCGGCAAGGCTGTATACTGTCACCCTGCCTATTTAACTTATATGCAGAGCACATCATGAGAAAGGCGGGGCTAGATGAATCAAAAGTTGGAATTAAGATTGCCGGGGGAAATATTAACAACCTCAGATATACAGATGATACCACTCTAATGGCAGAAAGTGAAGAAGAACTAAACAGCCTCTTTTTTTAAAAAAAATAGATCTTTATTAATTATTTACAGATAAAAAAACATATAGTGTAATTTTTGAATAAATATAAGTTATATATGGGTATACAACACAACACATAAAGACAAGAACAGAGAAGGACTGACCGGGGGTCGTATCGAACCCCCAAATACTTATTCATAGTTACATCCCGGTAAATCCTTTTGTTCAATTAGCGTCGACTATTTTAAATACTAAATGCTATCTCATTATAATTAAATATATATATAATACTATGTTATTTATTCTATATTTGTCCTCTTCCTTAACCATAAATACCAGCGTCCCCAATTGCTGTAATAGATGGATTCTTTTTTGTCTCTTAGGATATACGTTAATTTGTCCAGTTCAGCACAATTCAATATCTTGTTTATTGTAAATTGATCTGATGGTGTATTTACATTTTTCCAATGTTGGGCAAGTGCCATTTTCGTAGCTGTTGTAATATGGATGAATAAATGCCAGTCTTGTTTGCCCACGTCTTTTAGTTTGATTCCAAGTAAGTAAGAATCTGGAGTTAGGGGGAAACTTGCACCTATTATCTCATTCAACCATTTTTGAATCTTTTCCCAAAATTTCCTGATCTGAGGGCAGGTTCACCACTGGTGAAAAAACGTACCCCTGGCAGAATTGCACTTCCAACATTTATCCGAGGATCCAGGGAACATTTTAGCTATCCTATCTGGTGGGAGGTACCACATATAGATCATTTTATAAAAGTTCTCCTTAAATGCCGCTGATAATGTCCATTTCATTGAACTATTCCATATTCCCTGCCATTCTTCAAGTTGCATCGGTCTTCCTAAGTTTCTTCCCCAGGCAATCATCGTATCTTTTACTATCTCCTCAGCTGTATAACTTGATAACAAAAGATTATAGGTCTTAGATATAAATTTTGTTTCAACACCCAGAAGGAGTCTATCTAACGGTTGTATTGTTTGGTAAATACCATAGTCTTGTTTGTCTTTTCTGAATCTAGCTTGAATTTGGGCATATGACCACCAATCTATATCTATTCCTTTTACTTGGAGTTCCTTTCTTGATATTAAGTTCCCTCCTCCATCCATCAGGATATTGTAGGTCCAATTTCTTTTTATATTATAAAACCATTGGGTAGGTTGCCATCTCCAGTGGGACCACCCATTTAGGAACTTGGGTATAAGTTTGTTTCTTCACCTTTTCCCATATTTTTATTAAAATTCTTCTAATATAGTGGTTAGTAAAATATTTAGATTGTTTTCCTTGTTGTGCCTACAAAGCTGAGTGCCAGCCTTGGTGAAGATCAAATCCCTCAATCGTTAATATGCGTTTTCTCGAAAGGGATACCCAGTCTCTTATCCAAAGAAGGGACGAGGCTTGGTAATATAACTCCCAATTTGGGAGCCCCAAGCCCCCCCTTGTTTTGTGTTCCTGTAACATTTTTCTCTTAATTCGTTGTTTTTTCCCTTGCCAGATAAATTTGCTTATTGCCTGTTCCAATTTCCTAAAGAAATTTTTATCCAAATTTACAGGAGCTGTTTGAAATAGAAAAATCCATTGTGGGAGGATATGGGCTTTGATTGCAGCAACCTTTCCCAAAAGTGAAAGCTGTATATTCTTCCATCAAACTAAAGAGCCTCTTGATGCTGGTGAAGAAGGAGAGTGCAAAAGTTGGCTTGAAGCTCAATATTAAGAAAACTAAGATCATGGCATCCGGCCAGGGTGAAATACTATTGGTTCGGACCGGTTTAGCCAAACTGGTAGCAATGGTGGTGCGTGGTTTGGAGAACCGGTAGTGGCGGCAGTGCGAGGCTCTGCTCACCTGCCTGGACATGGTTACTTCCTGGTTTTAACCAGGAAGTAACCTGTTTTTGACGTTCTGCGCATGGGGCTACTCAGCCGGAAAGGGGGGGAGGGGGCGCCCAACGGAGGCGGTGGTGGTGGGGTGAGGTGCCTTTAAGATGAGAGGAACCGCAGTGGAGCTCCAGGTTGGACACCCCCTCCCCCCTTCCAGGCTGAGCAGCCCCTGCAAGAGAAAAGAAATGCACGCTTGCTCCTGGCATTTTTCCATTTGGAGGAAGCTTTTGTACCTGTGAAGGCAAGTCTGGCTTCCTGCATTGCTCGCTAAAAACCTCACCAGTACTGCTAATGTGAATAAGGTAAATAAAATAGGAATCATACAGAGTCAGCTACATGGACTCTAAAGGACCCTCTCTATTCACATTATTATAAGGGAAAAACATGCTTAGCCCCATGAACTCTAAGAAACGAACTCTCTATTGTAAGAAAGAAATGTGCTGGTTTGGAAGAACAATATTTGTTTGGAAGATTACAGTAAGTCAGATAAATTACATCCTGGATAATATATATATCTTCTGAAGGGACCTAGTTGTCAAGGACATCCTGGGTAATAAATATATATATCTTCTGAAGGGACCTAGTTGTCAAGGACATCCTGGGTAATATATATATATCTTCTGAAGGGGCCTAGTTGTCAAGGATGTAAGGACATCCATATGGAACCAAGGAAGACATAAATCTATGCATCAGCAATCACAGAACTAATAAAGGATGTTTAGCTACGATAATCTTATGAACTAGAAAATAATATAGGAATTTAGTAATTAGGAAATGTCAATTATCTTATAATGGATGTATGTTAACCATATATGGAAAACTGCTGTGCCAGCAAAGTCCTTTGTCTTGGATATGTATAAAAGCAGTCCTACCAGGGCTCTTTCTTTGTTCAGATAGCAAGAACCAATCTGCCTCTGAACCTCGCGCAATAAAAACTGTCTCTGGCTGACCCAGGAATGTTGTTTGGTCCTATCACTCCATATCACTGCTGTGTGCATGGGTTGTCTTTGTGTATGTGTGTGTGTGTGTGTATTTTTATATTTCTATTTCTGTAGTTTTTAAAATCTTTATACAATCTTATTTTAATAAAATTATTCAAACAAAATAGAGAAAGAGAAAAGATGAGAAAGCTGTCCAGAATTATTCATTTGCCTAACTGAGGTCCCAGACAACAGCCAATTGTTAAAAGATGAATGAATTGTAAAAAGGATCCAATTCAACCCATAAAACAGAATCCTTACGGATTAACAAACACCGGTGTAGAATAATTCTCAAAATCTACTGCCCTTTAATGATTTTCAAAATTACCAGGAACCTTGTTTAGCAGAAGACAGCAGAACCTGGGAGAAATGTACATCGGAGCAAACAGGTTCTTCCTAAACACCAGACAGAAATCAGGAAAAGGAAGACCCGGTTAGGGAGCATGCATCAGACTCTCTGATGAAGAGAGGTGAAAACAGTTGAAGATGCCTATTTCGCCCTTCGCTTCATGTAAGAAGGAAGTGTCTGCCTCTGGACACAGAGCATGTTTTTGGAGTGCAAGGCATTTTGTCTGATAGGTATTCACCTGGTGCAGAGAAATTGAGCTTTGTTCCTATCCATGAAAGCCTTTGTTTTGCTTAGTTCACTAGGAAATCAGTTGACTTAGTGCCGGTTCTCTAGACAACAGGTTTCTCTTCTGTTCTATTTTGACTGAGAAAATATGGATACTTGTACATAGTGGTGAAATCTAAATTTTTTGCCACCTTTGAAGGCAAGTCTGACTTCCTGCACTGTTCACTAAAAACCTCACCAGTACCGCTGTGCACACAGATTTTGTGCGTGTGTTTGTGAGACTTTGCTCCTGGTCTTTTGCAGCAGCCCATCCCCAGCCGCTCATCTTAAAGGTGCCTCACCCCACCCCTGCTGCCCCAGGAAGGGGAGAGGACACCTCAGCTGCTCTGGCTACCCCGGAGACCCCTGATCAGCCTTCCCAGGAGGCGCAACAGGTGAGGCGGTCATTGCCCCCAGCAGGCTCAGAATGGCAGTGCCTGGATCCGCTCCAGGGCCTTTAAGAGCAGTGGAAATTGGCCATCACGCCGCGTGACCCACAGCCCAAGGAGTGCAATCTGGGGGTGGCTTCCGCCAGCCTGGCCCACGCAAGGCCAGAAGGGGTGAATTCCCCAACTTCTGTTCAGCTGGCTGGGGACAGGACGTCGGGCACAGGCTGCTGCGAAAAACTAGGAGCAAAGTCACACACACACTGTGCACTTCCTTCAAATGGAAAAATGACAGGAGCAAGCGCGTGCTTCTTTTTGTGCTTTCTCCTTGCCTTTTTCCATTTGGAAGACGGAGAGGAGGAGGAGGAAGAAGACAAAGGTGACGATCCCAGGCGCGTGAAGCAAAGCATGAAAATCCGCAGCAGGAAGCTCGGGGTGAATGAAAAAGGGGAGCAGCCGAGCGCTTTGTTTCTCTCTCCCCCCCCTCCTCCATCATCTCCCGGACTGGGTGGCCGAGGTGGAAAGGCAGGCAATCTTCAGGTCTAGGAGGCGTTGGGTCTGGCTGGGCGAGGAGGGTCAGGCTGGTCAGGTGCTGATCATTGGAACCTTTTTTTAAAAAAAAAACTTTTTAAAGCATTTTTACTAGTTAAAAATGTTTTAAAAAGTAAAAAAAAAGTTGGCCACACCCACCCAGTCACATGACCACTACCAAGCCATGTTCCCCACAGAACCAGTGGCAAAAAAATGTAGATTTCACTGCTATATCCTCTCAATTCCTGGCAAATAGATGGGGAAGAAACGAAGGTAGTGAAAGATTTTATTTTCCTGGGCTCCAAGGTCACCGCAGATGGGGACTGCAGCCAAGAAATTAAAAGACGCTTGCTCCTAGGGAGGAAAGCTATGGCAAATCTAGACAGCATACTAAAAAGCAGAGACCTCACCCTGCCAACAAAAGTGTGTATAGTCAAGGCTATGGTATTCCCAGTTGCAATGTATGGCTGTGAAAGTTGGACCATAAAAAAGGATGAGTGCCAAAGAATTGAGGCCTTTGAACTATGGTGCTGGAAAAGACTCCTGCGAGTCCCTTGGATTTCAAGGCGATCAAACTGGTCAGTCCTAGAGGAGATCCACTCTGACTGCTCTTTAGAAGGCCAGATCCTGAAGATGAAACTGAAATACTTTGGCCACTTAATGAGAAGGAAGGACTCACTGGAGTAGAGCCTAAAGCTGGGAAAGATTGAGGACAAAAAAAGAAGGGGACAACAGAGAATGAGGTGGCTGGATGGAGTCACTGAAGCAGTAGGCATGAGCTTAAATGGACTCCAGAGGATGGTAGAGGACGGGAAGGCCTGGAGGAACATTGTCCATGGGGTCACAATGGGTCGGACACGACCTTGCAACTAACAACAACAATTGGAGTGGATATATTCATTCTCTCTCTGCCTGGGGTTTGCAGATTTTTTGCAATCTACATTTAGGCCATACTTGTTAGTATGTTCTAGAAAACATCTACTTCTGCTTCATTGACTATGCTAAAGCCTTTGATTGTGTGGATCACAACAAATTGTGGCAAGTTCTTAAAGAGATGGGAGTACCAGACCATCTCATTTGTCTGTTGAGAAACCTATATGTGGGTCAAGAAACAACAGTGAGAACTGGACACGGAACCACTGATTGGTTCAAAATTGGGAAAGGAGTCCAGCAAGGCTGTATACTGTCACCCTGCCTATTTAACTTATATGCAGAGCACATCATGAGAAAGGTGGGGCTAGATGAATCAAAAATTGGAATTAAAATTGCCAGGAGAAATATCAACAACCTCAGATATGCAGATGATACCACTTTAATGGCAGAAAGTGAAGAGGAACTAAAGAGTCTCTTGATGCGGGTGAAGGAGGAGAGTACAAAAGTTTTCTTGAAACTCAACATTAAGAAAACTAAGATCATGGCATCTGGCCCTCACAATTCCTGTCAAATAGATGGGGGAAAAATGGAGGTAGTGACAGATTTCTGGACTCCAAGATCACTGCACAAATACCTTCATAAAACTGTTAGTCATCTTTAGCTATAAGATGTTTCCACATAGCTATTTCAGTGGCACTCTCCGCACTTCCACTTTTCCTGAACTTGATGCCCGGATCATTGGCTGAACGATGGTGTTCTCTGAACCACTTTTTCATTGCAGGAATAGGGTCCCATTTTGGAAGAGTTAAGCCAGTAACGCTGATGGTCATGAGGTTGGTTAAATTGGAAACGGTTAGGCGACTTCTGCTCTCTGAACATATGAAGTTCATTTTCGAAAAACCCCTTTCTGCTTTTGCAGAACTTACTGCAATTGTTCTGACAATATCTTTTGCTTTTTTAATACTGTCAGGAATTGCATACCCCTTCGAATCTTTTAATGCATTCTCCACAAAATATCTATATTCGTTGATGTTAAGGTTGTAATTGAAAATGTCTCCAAATGTGTGCAGTTGTTCTTCAGCTGCTGTCCATGGAACGACTATTTTCTCAAAATCCCAGTACTCTGGTACTAAAAAATGTAGAAACTGTAATTTATTTGTGGTGTCTTGCAATTGGCTACCAGTTTTTAAATGTTCACAGTCCATCAGTCATTTCTGCAAATGTTTTATGCTTTCCTGATGAAGTCCAACAAATTGATGATTTTCTATGAAGTTTATATTTCTTTTTTTTTATTGAAAAAGTTTTTCAAATACAAATTTTTCCCCCTTCCCCCCCCACTCCCTAACCCCCCTCCCCTCCCCTCCCCCCATGGCTTCTGCAAGATGAAATCCAAATTAATATCACATTATATAATACTTTACCACCCTTTTACACCACCCCTATGTGCTAAACATTTCTTTCTAACATTATTATTATATCCCCCGCATACTATACGTTTCAAACAACATTCGGCTATGAAACTATATAATAAATCCTAATTTGGCATTTCTACTCATAATCCACCCCCATACATATATCTCTTAACTCAAATCTTTTAAGTATATTAATATCTAAACATAACATCCCTTTTCCTGAACTAAGCAATCAGTAACATTACCTATCACCTTGTACCATATCAATTTTATTTCACCCACTATCCTACAGGTCTACCATACATAATATATTTAATATCTTTATTTTTCTGCCCATATTACTAAAAGATATTTCCATATATAAATAAAACCCTCAAATGACTTTAAATTTGTATTCCATATAGTATCTTCTGTAATGTCTTTCACCTAGATTGTTAATTCCATCGACCATGTTAGGGTAACATCAAGTCCTGCTTCCAACAGTATATTCAGTATCTTCAATTACCATCTGCCCCCATCATTAATAAGCATTTCTGTATATGAAAAAAACAAAACACCCCGAGTGACTTTATATTTATATTCCGTATGGTATCTTCTGTAATGTCTTTTGTCTAGATTATTAATTCCGACAACCAAGTTAGGGTAACAGCCAGATCATCTGCATGCCCCGATTCCATAGTTCTCTTGCCTTGTAGCTCAACATATACGTAATCCATTTTTCAAAGAGTCCAAAATAGAAAGATCTGTAATTCTTCTCAAAATAGTATAAGTCTGTAATTTTCCTCAGATATATTTTCATGTATCAGCCTTCTATAAATCCTGCTTATTATATTTAATCGTCTCTTAAATAACTGGCATTAATCTGTTGGCTAAGAAAGAATTGTAGTTTAAAATTTTTTAGTTTTGTAGAACCTGCTTCTTCTTTTCTTAACTTGTTGTGGTTTAGATTTCCACCCTGGTTGCCTTTCTAGAACTTGTATATCAGCTGATTGAATTACATGCTGGTCTTTAACTTGATAAGACATCAAATCGAGATCCAAAGCCGCCTCTCTTGTATTTATAGGTGATCCAGCTATGGCCTCTGAAGGAGAATCCAAAAGCAGCTCATCCAAAAAGCCCTCTATAACTTGTCATTTTTCCATTACCTCCATCTCCATCTGCTTAGCCTGAGTTTCAATCTCTTGTTCATTTTGCTTTTCTTTATCCCCCTCCTGTGTTCCTGACACTGATGACATACGTGGAGATGTTGGGCCCATTTTAAAAACCTTGTAGTAAAATTCTTCCGCTTTTTCAACAGTGTTTAATTGATATCTTTCTCCTTGATATTTCAATATTATACCAACTGGAGCATCCCATCTAAATGGGATGTTTTGTTTCTTTAGCTCAGTCACCAAAAATCCAAAGTCCTTTCTATCTTTTAACATCTTGGACGGCAGCTCCCAAATCCAGATCTTCTTTCCATTCATTTCTAGAGTGGAGTTAAAAGACTTTTGCACAATATCATTTCTTATTCCTTTATCAGTAAAATAAATCACCACATTTCTAGGCAATTGTCTTTGCTTTGCCACCCAAGAATTTACTCTATAGGCCTTATCAATCTTACAAAATACTTCTTCAGAGCTGACCTTTAAGATCACAGCCAGAGCTTCAGCAGACATCTTTCTCAGGTCCTCCCTATTATTTTCCTGTATTCCTCTCATTCTGATCGCAAATTCCATGGCTCTAAATTGCATCATTGTAACTTCATTTTCAATCCTTTGCTTTATATTATCTGCATTGTAGGTCTTGTGATCAGCTTCCTTCATTTTAGACTCTACTTCTGAGCTATTTTCTTGAATCATTATCAAATCATTTTCAATTCTTTGTATTTTATTATCCAGATTATGAATCTTATAATCAGCTTCCTTCATTTTAGAGTCTATTTCTGAATTGATATCTTTATCCATCTTTAGAATTACTTCTGAGAAGCTTTTCAAAGCTGTTATAATGTATTGCTTCAGGTTATCATGCTTTTGTTGAACCAACTCTTTAATTTCCTGTCTAAATTTTTCAAGATTCTGGTTCATAATCTCATCATGTCTTGCCAACTCCTCCACAACAAATTCCTTTAAAACTTTAAAACCATTCTTCTGCATCTGCGAGCTCAAAAATTGCTCTTGTGATTTATAAATGGGGGAGCCCCCCCCCCACAGCTTGATTGTCTGGCTTTGTCAGTTTTAACGCCATCCTGCCACACAAAGACTCTTTTTAAAGAAAAAGTCTTCTCTCCATACAATATCAATATCAAGTCTCTAAGAAAGGAAGAAGCATGAAACAGAAATTTTTCTCTTCCCTTGTAGCCAGTGCTATTGCTTCAGATACTTTGTAGCAAGTTAAACCATTCAAACGGAAAGACTTTCACTTTCAGCTTTCTTCTCAAGCCTCAGCCAGCCGCCATTTTAAACTTTTTTCCCCCTTTTCACTCTTTCTTCATTCTTAGAATCAATCATAGGGTTGTTACAAATACTTGCGGTTTAGAGTCCCAAATCCGGATTTCATCCTGCTTATTCGAGCAATCTGTTAGTTTTCGCTAATTAGGTTGGTCACATCGTCTAGCTCTGCAAAGCACAGAGTTCTCCCGCAGCCCGGAGCAGCGGCGAGCTGGATAGGGAGCCTCATCCTGCTTCCTCCCCAAGAGTAGAAAAAAAACTCTGGGGACTTCGCAGAGGGCTCTACCTGCTCTCGCCGGCTCACCTCACATTTCCTTAAGGAAACGGAGTTTTTCAAGCTGCCTCTCAGCTGTAAAGGCGGCTCTTTACGGGCGGCGGGGGTGGCAGTCCCAAAAGACCGTCTAGTGACGACGGAAGCCAAACCGGCTATGAAGTTTATATTTCTGAAGGTTTCTGAAGTAATTAGTCCATCAACTTTTCTTACGTATGGGCCCTTTCCCTTTGTAAGCAGTTTAAATGCTTTTATTGATCTTCTTACCAGTTTTTCAGCCTTTATTATGTCCAAATTGCGTGCTTGCAGTGCAGTTGAAAGAAGTGAGATTTCTTCAAGAATATCAGTCATCAACGCCAAATCATTTAAGAAATATTTATTTTCCAGTCCATCTTGGCCCAAAAACTCTACCAATCCTTATGACGTTAATGTCAAGTTCTTTCAGATATTTCATCAAGTTCAATTCGGTTCTTTTTGGATTGCTGAAAAATGGAGCATATCTTACCAATAAATATTTTTAAATGATTTACTTGCTTTATTGCCTTTATGGCATCATCTAAAACAAGTTGGAGGCAATGGTTCAAGCAGTGTCATATGATGATGTTTGGAAATTCTTTTGCTAATCTGATGCTCACTCCAGATTTTCTCCCAAGCATAACGCTGGCACCATCAGAGCAGAACGCTATTAATTTTTTTTTTGTAGATAGTCCTGGGTATATCCAACCTTACATAAACTTTCAAAAACTGCAGAACATATTGTCTCTGCATCTTGTTTCTTCAATTCAACAAGCTCAACAAAAATTGTTGGGTCCTCTGAGTCCTCAACTTTTACGAACACTATCAAAACTGGTTTGCAGGATACTGTTGAGGCTTCATTAATGATCAGACATATTTTCAAATTTTGTTCAATGGTGCTGGTAAACATTTGGGTTTTAATTTTGTTTGCAATGTACTCAACTGTTTTCACAACTGTTGACCTTGAATGCAATCCTACTCCCAGATCTACCCAATTTTCAGTTTGTAATTCTATCAATTCCTCTATGCTTGAAATTGGTCTGCATGCTTTTGCCAGGCTGTAAACAGTTTTGAACATTTTAGAAATGGTGCCATATTTCTTTTTAGAAATCTTGTCCATTGCTTTTGTTATGGCTTCCTGCTCTGCTTGCTTTATGTTGACTCTACAAATGGTGTGTGATTTTGATATGAAATGTTCTCTCATTTTCTTCCTTAGAGATGCCTGCTGCTGCACATCCTTGTTTTTCCCAGCCGCCTCAATCTTGAAAAGCTTCCACTCTTTGGACACATGAATACTGTCCTCTATTGCAAAGTCATGTTTCACACAGTACTTGCAACCTAGTTTCTTGTTTGAAACTTCCAACCCATCATACTTCTCTTGGAAGTTGATGTATTGTTGCATAGTCCAGCAGTCTGGAAGAATGCTTTCAATTTCAGATGCAGTGGGTGACTCAATACTTGACTTGCAGCTCACGGTTAGATTATTAACGCACTCTACATGGGATTACCCTTGAAAGGTGTTCGGAGACTACAGTTGGTCCAGAATGCAGCCGCGCGAGCTATCGTGGGTGCACCTAGATACACCCACATTACACCAATACTCCGCGAGCTGCACTGGCTCCCTATTGGTCTCCGGGCACAATTCAAGGTGTTGGTTATTACCTTTAAAGCCCTACATGGCTCAGGGCCAGGGTATCTTTGAGACCGCCTTCTACCACATAGCTCCCAGTGACCGGTAAGATCCCACAAAGTTGGTCTCCTCCGGGTCTCATCAGCTAAACAATGCCGGCTGGCGGCATTGCTACCAGTTCAGCGAACCAATGGCAATCATCGCTACCGGTTCGGCTGAACTGGTCCAAACCGGTAGCAATTAACCCCTGGAGAAGAGCCTAATGCTGGGAAAGATTGAGGGCAAAAGAAGAATGGGACGACAGAGAATGAGGTGGCTGGATGGAGTCACTGAAGCAGTAGGGGTGAGCTTAAATAGACTCCAGATGATGGTAGAAGACAGGAAGGCCTGGAAGAACGTTGTCCATGGGGTTGCAATAGGTCAGACCTGACTTCGTAACTAACAACACCATCACCCAGCCAGGGCTGATGGCATATAACCATGATGGTGAACCTATGGTATGTGTGCCATAGGTGGCACACGTAGCCATATCAGTGGGCACACCAGACTCCTAGAGAGACTCTGGAGGCTAGGGATAGCAAAAAACATCACTTCCTGTCCAACCGGAAGTTGGGAAATGGGCCATTTTTGGCCTCCGGAGGGCCTCAGAGGTGAGAAAGAAAGAAAGAAGAAAAGAAAGAAGAGAAAGAAAAACGGGCCTACCGGGCCATCACGTGCCAGGAGGGGGGGAGGGGGGTTGTGCACACATGTGCAGGATGGGGCGCATAGAATTATGAGTGTGGGCATGCGCAAACCTCCCCCGCCCCCCCTCCTGACACAATGGCAAAAAGGTTAACCATCACTGGCATATAACATTTGCCCTGTCCCCGTTCCTGTTATATTGATATACAACTTAGTACAGCTGGTGGTATTCGTGCAACTAACTTGGGAGCTGGAGGTAGGTGACTGGTGGCCAAGTCGCATGAGTAAAACCCATCTGATCAAATGATCAGAACCAGCCTTATGCAGCCATTTGTTCAAATGTCATCTTTTGAACCACCTGCCTTTAAAACAAGCCAGTTTTCTTCATGAGGGAATTGAAGTGAAAAAGACTAGGTTGATATGTATTCATTTAATACAGTTGTAAGAAATCCCAAGCGGCGGGAAAAGGTAATAGTGGGGAGAGTATCACCGTCAGGTGACAAAGGAAACGCTCGAACTCTACTGCGCTGGGGAGAAGGGGCGGGACGGGTAGACGGCTGGGTCAAAATAAAGCTTGGTAATTGAGTGTTAATTGACCCTGAACACTCCCTTTTTCCAACTTCCCCTGTAAAATAATCCTCCGATTAGAATACAGCAGGTTGGGGGTCCTGCCCCCGTGGCGGGTGGAATAGAGTGAGCAGAATTTTCCCCGTTCCGGTAAGCATCTGTGGTATTTCCCACTCTCCCCCACCCCAACTTCCCTAAAAGTTCCCAAAGAAGCCCCCGAGGAAAGAGACAAAGCACGTTGTTCTGCACCACCGCCGAGGAGAGGACGGGCCGAAGGGAAGCAGAGCGCGCGGGTGGTTTACTCCGGTGTGGGTTTTTTGGACAACCTCCACATTCCGCTTACGGACACCCTCGCTTTCCCACCCTCAGCTCTTGCCTGCTTTACGAGTGTGTACACGCAAACGTCCACTGCTTCTGGGGAGCGACAAGCTGACCGTCCACCAGAGGACTTCATTTCTCTTTCCTCGCTGCAAGCAGCCTTTGTTCTCGGGCCGGATTCCTTGCCGGTGAGCGGTTGCCTTCGTTTGCTGCTGCTCCGTGGAAGTAACTTCTCTGCTGTAGGTAGTTCCCCGCTTCCTCAGTCTGCAAAGTAGTCTGAATTTAGTGGAACGCGACTAGCCGAGAGATAGAGAGCTGTAGATAGATAGCCGCCGAAGAAAGACCCGAGGGGGCATTTTCTCATCACAACGTAAGTTTGTACATCCAAAGTCTGAGCGAAGTGATGCAGGGGGTAGAGAACTCACGCGAGGTATTTACTCGGCATTTACTTAAAGGGATAGCAGACTTGTACTACCAAGTAAGAAAAGTCTAGCTGTGCTGTGCTATTTTTAAATT
Source organism: Arizona elegans (assembly GCA_022577455.1). Classification (NCBI taxonomy): domain Eukaryota; kingdom Metazoa; phylum Chordata; class Lepidosauria; order Squamata; family Colubridae; genus Arizona; species Arizona elegans. Next base: position 54,096,504 of record JAKOOJ010000009.1, read on the forward strand.
TCCACTTATTTTAATGAGAGACAGTTTCACCTCTGCTTGATTTTTTTTCCTTGAAATTGCTAAGTTTTAACAATCTGCGTTATAAAATGTAAAGGCAAAATCAGGGTGTGTGCGTAGGAGAAACTAAATCTGCGAACTATATCTCTAAGATTTGAACTGGTGTCATTTAAATGGTCTTCCAGTCAATAAAACTGTTGTTCATACACTGCTTTCAATTATGCAAGAAAACCACTAACAGTTGTGTTTATAGAATGTTTCTGTCATATGAAATGAGCATTAGGAGCTGCCTTTAGCAACAAAATTGGCTCTTGGGTTAATAATTAAGGTACATCTGTGAAAGAAGAATTTTCCTTAAGATAGTTTTCTTCATAATAAATTTAATCAATATTTTCTTAATAAAATGAAGTATCTTCTGATTTCTGTTAAGGCACATGCTGAATTTCCATTAATCTAAACAGTTGTTTGCTAACCAGGATTATAAATTTTCTTCAGATGTGCCTAAGCTTAAAGTTTCATTTTGTTTTTTTGTACAATGCTTACTTTGTGTCATCTTTGTATTAAAAAAGCCTCTCATTGTGCATGCTGTTTAGTCTATTTATAAAAGAGAATTTGCTTAGATGGAACTGAAGACTAGGACCAAAGATTCTTCAGATCTAAAATTGGAATGGTGCTTTGTGGAATTGTGCTCCTAGTATAATGTTCAATGTTATTTTAGGGTATTTTCATATCCAGAGCTGTTTGGAGCTAGAAATATACTTCTGTTCTTCAGGTTCTAATGACAATTGTTTATGATTACAGAGTATCTTTTCTAGGTTGTATGAATGCTTAATTCCAAGTAAGGACACATATTGCTATAAATGTACTTAGAATTCCAGAAGTGGCTTAATTAGAAAGGACCAGTGTGACACATTACCACATTATCTTGGCACCATGCAAGATCTCTCATAAATTGATTCCTTACAAACTGTCAAATGTATATGTGATATTGAATCATTGAACAGCATGTAACAAATTGAAAATGAACCAATGTGCAAAATTCAGCCCAGTTCAGCCAGAAAACCCTCTTCTGACCCAAGTTATAGGAAAAATGTAATAAACTAAAATCTAAAGCTGAACCATTTACAGAGGTGAGACATCATGCAAGTGCTTTCTTGCCTATGGAACTCATGGGATGTCTTGGATAACACATATCAGTTGTCCTTGTGAGTTCCTGAAATCAAACAAGGTAAAATATATATTAAATGATAAAATAGTCTCTTGAGAAACTTTAGTAAGAACTCAAGATCTTACTTTCTTGCCATATGCCCTAGTTAAAAGAAACCAAACAGATAAAGTACATAGTTGGAAAACCTTTTAAATAGAAAAAAAATATTGTTTTCTCTCTTAATATACTTTGAACTGTTGGAGAAATTTCCCCTATATCAGAGTATATTAGCATTGCATTTCATACTTTATCAATAATATGCCTTACTCATCTGGGAGCAGGTGCTAACCACTTAAGTAGAGTTCAATTGTATAAATGATGGGCTTAATTATATACTAGTAAAAGTTACTCTATCTCAGGTTAAAAGTATATGTGCATATATTGGGACTAATATGTAAAGTTTTAGATGAATTTTTGACAACTAAAACAACTATTCATATATCTTGAGAGAGCATTAGCAATCTGGCTGTAAGAGTGAGAGTTTTTTGGGTTTTGGTCCAAGTTGATAGTGCAGTTCAATGTTCATTAAAAAACAGAAAGAGCTTGCAAAATTAGGAAGGTATGCCACATATATCTTTGATTTGTAACTAAATGAATTCTAAAACTCCAAGGATTGTTGGGTAAATCACCTGTCTTTGTCATCTTTGATCCAAATATTTACAGATAGTCCTCAAGTTACGACCACAATTGAGCCCAAAATTTATGTTGCTAAGTGAAACATTTGTTAAGTGAGTATGCCCAATTTTATGACTTTTCTTGCCAGAGTTGTTAAGTGAATCATTGTGTTTGTTAAGTTAGTAACATGGTTGTTAAGTGAATCTGTCTTCCCATTGATTTGGCTTGCCAGAAGGTTGCAGAAGTTGATTGCATGACCACTGAACACTGCAACCATCATAAATATGAACTAGTTGCCAAGCGTCTGAATTTTGATCATATGACCATGGGGATGCTGCAATGGTTATAAGTGTGAAAAACTGTCATAAGTCACTTATTTCAGTGCTGTTGCAACTTTGAACAGTCACTAATTAAACTGTTGTAAGTGGAGGACTACTTGTACTTGTTATTGTCAAGGAAGTTCAAAATGGTTTGGCAGTATCATTGTCTAAATCAGGGGTGTCAAACTCAAGGCCCATGGGCCAGATCCCGCGAGGTGGTTAGATCTGGCCCACGGGGCCACCCTAGAAACAGTGAAGGATCGGCCCGCGATGCCTCTGGCAGTGAAAACAGAGCTCCATTTTCGCTGGCAGAGGGTTGCAGGAGGCTGTTGCAGCCAAAAACGGAGCTTGCAAAGGCCGCTCATGACCCACCAAGTTCCGTTTTCACTGACAGAGGGTTACAAGAGGCCATCGGAGCTGAAAATGGAGCCTGTTTTCACTGGTGGAGTGATTGGGCCTCCACAGGCGACCCTGACATGAGTGATGTTGAGCTGGCCATGCCCACCTGGCCTTGTCTACCCCGGCCCCCCAAGGTCAAACACAACCATGATGCGGCCCTCAATGAAATCGAGTTTGACACCCTTGATCTAAATTATTTCATACTTGAAAGTATGTATATATGTTACATATGCAGGACATAATTTGAAGAGCACAACATTTTAAAAAAGCATCTATGTAATAAGACTTTATCTCATCTTTTTTTAATGAAGTCACTAGGGCCCATGTTCTTCATCAATTGGCTGTTTTATATATAGCTGGGTTTAGAAATATAAAACCATCTTTGGTTAATGACATCGTTCAGTGTATTTGCCAAATAATTGTGGTATCTATGTATTTCAGTTTAAAAAATTGTTCTGTCTGAGCAGTATTGAACAACTGTGGTTTGTGGTATCTTGTGATGACTTTACAACAGTTCAGATTCTTTCCATTCTGGGGTGAATGAACAATGATGTCATTTTCTGCCTTCAAAGCTTTAACCTTTAAGGTATTCTTAACCCTGGGGAAGTGGAAGTTTCCCCAAAAGTCCATTCTAGCATGGAACTGTTGATTCAAGCACATTCCAGTGTTTAAAAGACTTAGCCACCAAATGTCTTTTTGTGGTCAGAACTAGCTAGAAATGATATTTTAAGGAATAGGGAACAGACATTTTACAGAATATTATTTTTTGTGTTAATTTCTTTTCCTTATTGAGACCACATGTCTCTGATATGGCATATTTTAATACATACTGTATTTGGCTAGAAAGCTTAAAATGCATTGTTTTTAATTCTTGGATAGGGCTTTTTCAGAAGGTATGGGTCAGGTTTATGTACATTATAACAGTCCTTTTGAACCAACAATGATTTCTTATGATGGACATGTATATGAACCAGAAGAGCTATTGGTCTTTGTTCTGATAAGGCAGCCTGAGATTTAGGGTACAGTGTGCATAGACACACATACATGTTGGAATTGTGGCTGCTTAAGGGAAAGAGAACAATAGTCTCTTTATTTCTCACAAAAACTGATTAGCCTTTGCCTGGAGGAATATATGTACTGAATTATATTTTTTTAAAAAAGAGATTTGAACTATCATTCTTTATTGTAATTGATCTTTCTTTTGGACTTGGATTTTCATTTCTTTGCATATGTGTGTGCAGTAGAAAGCAGGGAAATGAAATATCACATTGCTGATTTGGTCAAGGCAAAAGACAGATTTGTATTCTTTCCCACTATGATATTGAAAAGCAGAACATGTATATGACTTCTGGGGAGAAATGGTGAACTGAAGATAGCTCTGCTAAAAGCATGTAGGTTGGCTCTTTCTGACAAAGGGGATTTGAGATTGCCTCCAAGTGCTTTAGATGGTTACTCTTCACAAGGAGAGCACAAGACTGAGGTCTCTATTGGCTTTAGAGGTCTGGGCAAGCCATCTTGCTCAAACCGAGGTTGGCACCTTTACACTAGCTTGGCATATTTACTTTTATAATTACTTTCAGAAATTGTTAATTGCTTTTTAGCTATTTTTCAGGAAGAAACTGGACTTCATTTTTTCTTTGAAGACATTTTGCTTCTCATCCAAGAAGCTTCTTCAGCTCTGACAGGCTAGTGGGGAATGGAAGGATTTATATTCCTTGCAGACATTGCAGTCATTTGCATCATTTTTGAGGGTTGCTGAAGCACTTGGAGGTTTATCTGTGTCCTCAGGGTCACCTGAGTAGTGCTCCTGGTTCCTGTAGCCTGCAATTTTTCCTCTGGAAATCCATTCCATTCAAAGGGTGTTCATCCCAAATTGCTAAAAGTCTGTAGAGATTCTCAGTCATCCAGGTCATGGTTGTCCCAAAGGTGCTTTCTTGTTTTTTTTTCTTTGAAGATGTTTCGCTTCTCATCCAATAAGCTTCTTTAGCTCTGACAGGATAGTGAGGAATGGAAGGATTTATATTCCTTGCAGACAGCTGGTAAGAAAAAAACAAAGTCCAGTTGCCTCCCCTCTTTGGGACAACCATGACCTGGATGACTGAGAATCTCTACAGACTTCGGATGGACAAGCTTGAATGCTGTGAGTTTGCTTCACTGTGAAGCAAAAGAAGTTTTAAATACAAATTTAAGGGTTTAATTTTTTTTTGAACTGCAAAAGTGTGATTAGAACTTTAAAGTTACAAAGTTACAAATGGGCTAAGGGTCCAGATGGATTTGATGGGTCCAGATGGATTTGAAATAAGATTTTGGAATTAATTCTAGAATCTTTCCTAAGGGAAAACTTATTTTGTTTTGAATTCTTTCAAAATATATTAGGATGACTTTATGAAGGTTGGATTCTAGAGGAAGCCATAAAGAACTAAAGATTACAAATAAAGGAGAACAGTTAATTCTCTGAGTGTGCTGAGGAGAATCCAAGGAATGGGTTAACTCTGCCTTCCTGCTTGTTAGACTGAGTCAATCTTGTCTTTGTAGCCATGTCTCATGTCTACTTCCCCCAGTTTTCGATTCAGTATTCAGCTCGACAGACGCCTTTTTCCTTAACTCTGATCATTCAAACTCAGAACCGAGAATTTAAGACCCCTCCCCCACTTCTACAAGAGGGAGGTCAAGCACAGCAGGAGCAACACGACAGGCAGGCTCCCCAGTCTGACTGGCAAGGCCGCGCTTATCCATCTCATTCCCTGTAAAGCCGAGGTCCCTTTTGAACATCCCACAGTCCTGTGGAGGGGATTCAAGTCACTGCCTGGGGCTCCGGAGCATACTCATCTTGCGGCAATGCAACAGCTGCAGCAGCCGTGTTTCCAACTGAGACCTGTCTGCCTCTCCAAGGGACCCGATCCCGGAAATGTAGCCTTCTATGGTGGGAGAGAGCCGCGAAGAAAACATGAGTGGGGAAAGGGTTGAATTTACCAGCCTCCAAGCCCCAGGTTTCAAAGAAATGCTCCTCCATGCCCAGTTCGACTATTACAGGAGCAGCGGCCAGAATCAGGGCAAAGACACTATCCTCCAGAAAGACCACTAAGGCTGAGGATGCGTGAAGGTGCCAAAAGGCCTTAGAGAGAAGTTGCAAAGGCAGAAAGGGAGGCAGAGCGACGCAGGTAAGAGAGTCTCCCCGTGGAAGAACCTACCATTTCCCGCACTTTTCAACCACAGCTGTTACAACCTCTAACTGAAGTCGGTCAGATGGCTAGCCCGACTACCCGGTCTTGGTCACCAGATGGCGCCAGAGAACAACTTTCTCAGCCACAGCTTCCAATGATAGAACACAATGAGCTGTTCCTTCCTTCTGTTTCAAATCTACTCCCAACAGGAAAGACCTTGGGAGTCGGCTCCTAAGAGGGCAAAGCCTACCCTAGAGGCTACCTTCACTCCTACAGCAGCGAGACTCCACCCAAGGGAGACACAGGAACCAGAAATTTCCCCACGAATGTGACTAATAATCTCAGAAGCTAATGTCCAGGCCATTGCCACAGGAATACAACAAAACTGATTAGCAGCCTCTCCAGCCTCTGACAACTCCTTACACCAGGGGCAGTCTATTGCACCTGATAATCCAAGGGACTTACCTGTTCTTCACAGGCCTCATTCCCCTACCTCTTCCATACACAGCCGAGAATCCCTCTCGGACGATGAGGAACATAAAGTGTTAATGCTATCTGAGGACGAAGGGGTGACTCCAGACCCCCCAGCCTTCACAGGACTCTTCCGCCCTGCCTTGTTTAAGACACTTCTCTACAAAGGCAAGACCACAGCTCTGATAGGAGCGGACCCAGCCGCGTCAGATCTGGCCTTGGGCTTATCTGACCCCATTAATTTTTTGTTCTCAGAGCCTGCCAGAGATAATGAGATCCCCTCCCCGATATTATTCCTGGATTGTTGTCCAGTGATGATGGGCCCTACCAGGGGCATACCCATCCCTGAGCGTGAGTGACAAGCAGTTCTACAATGTGGCCCTGACTCTCACTGCGACATTACAAATGCCAATAATTGATGGGCCCATGGTGGCCTTCGCCTTCTCCACCATTATGTCCAATGACAAGGAGGATGCCTTGAAAACAGAAGACAGGAGAGCAGAACTAACGCTCCGCAAAGCCTATCAGGTGGCTGCCTGGGCGGTTAAGTTGGCTATGGCTGCCTCCTTCTTCAATAGAACTTCCTTGCTCTGGCTCAAACAGATGCAAGCAAGAATCCCAGCCACTGACCTCCACACTGATCAGGACATCAACAAGCTGGTAGTGGCGGCAGAATTGTCTGCAGATGCCACACTGAACTTGGCCAAATTCGCTTCCAGGCCCATCGCCTCATCTTTGACAGCCTGATGACTGCTGTGGCTCCATCACTGGCAGGCAGACATGAAGTACAAGTGGAAGTTGGCTTATGCTGCCTTCAGAGGTGACAAGCTATTCGGAGAGGCCTTAGAACCTATACTCATAGAGATCAAAGAAAAAAAGAAAGTCCTACCCTCTATGTCCAAATGCGCTGACCGGTGATCCTTGCCCTACTTTTGGAAGCCTTCCTTCAGAGCAGCGGACACCGCACACACCAAACAGCCGTTTTGAGGCAACCCTTCGTCTAAGTTTTTTCGCTGCTCAATGGGAAGAAATGACCACAGATGTATGGGTCCTAAATACCATCTGTCTAGACTTTGCTCTCAACTTTCTCTCTACAACCCCAAGGTTCTTTATTCGCTGCCCCATGTTAAGAAACAAAACAAGAAAATCCCTCATGGAAGCTGCAATCCAACACCTGTTGGACATTTGAGCCATCCAGCTAGTTCCAGAAGCAGTGACTGGGATTCTACTCCATCCTGTTTGTAGTCCCAAAGGCTTCGGGTGGTGCTGGTGGAGAGCAATTCTTGACCTAAAAAGTATACAAGAGATTCAAAATGCAGTCCGTCCAGTCTATACTGGAGAGCATCTGAGAGGGCAACTGCCTGACATCAATAGATCTAACAGAAGCATATCTACACATCCCTATATTGCAGGCTCACCAACAATTCCTACAGTTTTGCTATGCAAACCAACACTACCAGTACAGGGCCCTCCCATTTGGCCAATCTTCAGAACCCAGAACTTGCACAATTCTAGCGACTCTCTCAACTCACCTCAGAACCATCCCTATTCATGTCCAATGCTATCTGGATGACATATTGATCCAGTCCTCTCATCCCTAGGCCACAGAGGACCTCCGCTTCACAATCCAGGTCCTTCAGGATCACGGATTCTCAGTAAACTATGACAAGAGCCACTTCTCTCCTACCAACAGGATATTCCACCTAGGAGCATATTTAGACACAACATCATGCATAGTCAACCTGTCCCAGGACCTCCAGGATAGCATCAGAGCTCTGGTAAACTGAATCTGATCGGGCCAAATAGTGCCCTTGGTCCTCCTCTCACAACTCTTAGGCAAGATGGTGTCCTGCATCTCCATCTTTCCCCGGGCACATTTGCATGCCAGGGCCTTGCAGTGGTTCTTCCTGCCTTACTAGAAACCTGGCAGGAGCAATTCAGTCCAGGTCCACCGGAAGTCCTCCAGCCCTTCCGGTGGTGGATGTCCCCGGCCACAGCCAAGGGATGCACATTCAAGGAGCCGAACTGTCTCACCATCACCACGGACGCCAGTTTGTTTGGCTGGGGAGCCCACATGGAGACCCAAATGGCACAAGGCCAGTGGTCACAAGAGGACTTAAGAAACAACATCAACTGGCTAGAGCTCAAAGCAGCCCACTTAGCCCTCCAACAGTTCCAGGCTCTCATCTCCGGCCACCATGTACTTATCCTAACAGACAATGTAACCACCAAGGCTCATATCAACCGCCAAGGAGGCACCCACTCCAGGTCCCTCATGCGAGAAACTGGGCACTTGGGGCACTGGGTGGAATGGCATCTTCTATCCCTGTGAGCAGAACATATCTCGGGAATATCCAATATACAGGCAGACTGGCTAAGCCGAGCCACAGTCGACCATGCAGAGTGGCACCTGCAACCCAGCTTGTTCAAGACACTGTCCGAAAGGTTCGGCTCTCCAATCCTGGATCTGTTCGCCACCCCATCAAAGAGCCAGCTACCCAGGTTTTATGCCCGGTTGGTGATACCGGGGACAGAAGGGGTCAATGCACTCTGCATTCCATGACCTCGGGGGCTGCTATACGCCTTTCCTCTGCTTCCCCTCATCCCTGGGGTAATCAGGAAAGTACTGGTGGAGAGAGCATAGTTCCTACTATTGGTTCGCCGATCTAGTCAACCTATCAGTGTCCAGACCCTGGAGGATCCCACCAGACAAAATATCTCTGTCAGGGAGTTCTCCACCCAGACCCACAATGACTCCAACTAACTGTTTGGCATTTGAACAGAGGGCTCTTGAGGCTGGACAACTTCTCTGTCTGGGTGATACAGACCATTCAAGTCTCTAGGAGGCCATCTACCAACAAGATTTACGATTACACCTGGAGAACCTTCTGTGGTGCTCCAAAGCCTCTATTGATTCCCTCTCAGTATTGGTGGCTCAAATCCTGGACTTCCCACAGGCTGGGCTAGACAAGGGCTTAATGCCCAATACAATATGCAGACAAGTGACTGCCTTGTCATCTGTGTTATCTTGTGGGGAACTGGAGTTCCTCACACAGCACCCTATTGTGCTCAGCTTTATCAGAGGTGCGACTAACTTAAAGCTTCCGACGGTACTCCAATATCCCACCTGGGAACTACCTGCGGTCCTCTAGTTTCTATCTTCTATACCCTTCAAACTTTTGCATTCCATCAGGTTTCGCTTCCTCACCTGCAAGGTCTCCTTTCTTGTGGCTATCACCTCAGCAAGATGAATCTTCAAGTTAGCAGCCCTATCAATAAGGAAGGATCTATGCATTTTCCATTCCAACAGTGTTATTCTGCGCTTGGACCCTTCATTCCTTCCCAAGGTCAATTCCTTATTTCACAGGACACAAGAACTGTTTTTACCAGACTTCTGCCCTGGTCCAACCCATGCCCTAGAGAGGAAATGGCACACCTTGGACGTCAGGAGGGCTCTCTGCATCTATATCGATAGGACAGCTTCCTTTCGGAGATCAGAGTCCCTGTTCGTGTTGTTTCAACCCTCCACATTGGGTAATAAAGTCACAGCATCAACAATAGGCTGGTGGATACGGGCATGCATCACCAAATCATATGAACTTCAGGCTCTTCTGTTGCCTCGGCGAGTGACAGCCCACTCCACTAGAAGCATGGCCACTACAGCAGTGTGGGCCAAACAGGCCTCCATTAAGATATGTAAAGCAGCAACGTGGTCTTCCCCATCCCCATTTATACGGCATTATAAGCTGGATGCCTTCACTTCCGCTGAAGTGGCTTTCGGCAGATGAGTGGTGTACGCAGACTTGGGGACTCTGGACCAGACTGCTGCCCACCCTTAGGATGTGTCGGCTTTGGTATATCCCATTCCTTGGATTCTCCTCAGCACACTTGGAGAAGGGGTGTTGGTCTTACCTGACATGCTCCTTCTCGGTGTGCTGAGAGAGAATCTAACCTCATCCTGATGGCCGTCTGGACCAGAGTCCAGGGGTGATCAAATCAAGTCAAGCATCACGATCAAGTCAATCATCACACCTTTGTTGAAAACTGGGGAAGTAGACATGAGAGGCTTGGCTACAAAGACTTGATTGACTCAGTCTAACGAGCAGGAAGGCAGAGTTAACCCATTCCTTGGATTCTCAGCACACCGAGAAGGAGCATGTCAGGTAAGACCAATGCCCCATTTAATTTATTAAAACAGAATGGAAGAAAATATTTTAATATTGGACATTTTGAATGATATTTTTGAACAATGGACCCAGAAATTAAGATTGCCTACCTCTATAGATGGATTATATTTAAAATGTTATTGAAGAGGAACAAGTTTTACTGGACAAGATATCTTAGTTTATTCCAAATATGTGTTCTTGCATGTCACCCATATAAAAAAAAAGTATTGCAAAAATTATAAGAGCGCAAACTTTTTGCCAAGCTAGAAAAATGTCAGTTTGATCTGCCTCAATTAGACTATTTGGTGTACAGAATTGCAACATATAAGGCATACATGGATCTAGAAGAGGTACAATCTGTTCTATTTCAGTAGAGGCACACTCCTCTCCTGACGTGAAAGAGGTGCAGCGTTTTATGGGCTTTGCTAACTTCTACTGGAAATTCATCCCTAATTTTGCTGATCATGTAAAACTATTGTCTTAACTTTTAAGAAAGAGTGGATGTTTCTCTTTATTGACTCAATAGGAAGCAGCATTTCAAGAACAACCTTGGGAGATAGGGGAATGAAATACAATCAAGGACAAAGAGTTAGATATAAGATTACAGCAGAATATGGATACAACAGGAGGCTCAGAGGAAGATCTTAGTATTTTTGGGCTGTAAAAGGAACGGCAGGAGAGAATTTATTTTCAGACTTGCAAGATTCTGTAATAGTGATGTAGAATTAACCATTTCCTCTGTGGTCCACCTTGATAGTCTGTCACTGTTCAGGAATAGGGTAGAAAGAGATGGGAAAAGAAAATGTGGAGAGGATTGGAATTGATGGTCTGATACACTTGTTTGAGAGCCCATTAAACAATTGTGTTCATCTTGAAAGATGGTGAGTGGCCTCTGGCTATGTTTTGAACTGCTATTGTAGATTCTATTTGTCAGCAGTTTTAACTATCCTCTAAGAGCTTAAATTGCATTGCCCAGACAATACAAAATAAAACTTGACAGAATCCTAGTTATCCCGTCTTTACATATTTTATGTACTATGTATAATATGTCAGTTATAAAACAGAGAGTAAAAGGCATTTGTCTTATCTTCCAAGAAGATTATAACCATTAATAATTCTAGAGTCACATTACCATGGTCACCACAAAACAGTTGGAGTCTTCATTATTTATAAAACGTTATTGGATGTCTAGATGGAAAATTTATAACTTAACTGGAGAAATGAATTATTAATTTTATCCATTATTTTTACATTTGTGACTTTTAAAATATGTGTATTAATCATGGTTCCTCTAAAGTTTGATTAATATATTTATGTTGTTTCTAGTTCTCAAATCAGGATAAACTTTGTTTTTATTCTGTAGAGTAAAAATTAAATTTCTAATTTAAGTTTTACAAGACTGACAAGAACATAGTTTAGCCAAGCCTATTAATGTCCATTTGGAGTATTGGCACTGGAAGCTGTTCAAAAACATATCAGCTTCTGTGGGGTAAGTTGAGATATAATGACATTCTACCAAATGGATAACTGGATAAAACTGAACACATGAAGGCTGTGTGAGCTTATTAAGCTTCTTACCTTGTATTTACTACTGGTATAGAAGTTTGACAAGCATTCTGATTTAAGTTTTAATAAAAGTATGCTTAATGTTACTTAATAATGAATCAGTACTTATGAAAGGGCATGAGGTTTCAGATTTGGCATCAACAAGAGACTACAGCAGGATAACTGCTGTGACAGTTATTTCAGCTCAAGACCCAAATTGACAATGCTACTGTTACTAAGTTCCCTGCTTGAGGTCTTAACTTCATCACAGAGTTGGGGGGGGGGTTTCCCACAGGCTGATGGTGCTGGGCAATTTCAACCTAACTTCCTGGGATAGGTGAGGGTTTAGGAATTTGTGGCCACCATGGCAACCAGAGATGTGACTCAGGTTTTTCTGGGGACAATTTATATTGGAGACAGCATACTATATCTGGTTTTCATCTTGGGGCTGATTTTAACTGGTCTTCTCAGTTAAATCTTTATTTAAAATAATGTTGTGGCAGCAGGGCTGAGCATTTAAGGTATAACTTTTAAAGTTCTAAACCTTCTGTTCCAGAAACTATTGCATACTTTCCTCAGTATGTAAAGGAGGAGATACAAAAGTTAGACAATAAAATTTGTACAATGCAGGAGACAATAATTAAAAACAAACAAAAGATAAAGTCGGTTGAGGCTAAAACGAAACATATGGAAAAAAAGATGGACGTAGTAACAAATAAAATGATGGCGGAACATAGGGAACTGGAAAGGAGCCATAATAAATTTGGAGATGGAGAAATTGATGGTATATCTCCGCTTTCAAATATCCCAGAAAACAAGGAAGAAAATCTCCCTGCACTGATGGCTGAACTACTAGCTGAAATATTGCAAAAAGGTAAACAAGAATTGGAAAACGAAATCGAAGAAACATATAGGATCCACACGAATTATGCACGGAGGAATAGACTCCCGAGAGAAGTCCACATCAAATTTGTCAGGAAAAAAACGAGATGAAATATATAGTAAAACACGAAGACCCACTGATGTTCAAAGGAAAGGAGATTACTGTACTGAAACAAATTCCCAAAATAGTAAGAGAGCAAAGATGAAGTTATTTTCTCTCTACACAATTACTAAAATATAGAGTGATGTTTCAATGGCTCATCCCGGAGGGGATATTGATAACGTGGCAGGAGAGAAAAAATCAGATTGACATATTAGAAAAGGCTCAGGAGTTCTATGATCATTATATAAGCAGGGAAGATGAACAAGACAGGAGGGAAAAAGAACGAGAAAGTAAAAAGCCAGGGAGATCAGATTTTGGAAGAAAAAAATTGTAGAACAAGACACAAGAGACTGTAAGGAAATAGAGCGTCAAGTGAGGGAAGGAGCCAGAACCAGAGCACAGACCGAGAACAAAGCGAGGATAGGACTGAGATCAATGGATAAGTAAGAAGATGGAAAATGAAATAAAGATGCTGTCACTAAATATAAACGGCATCAACTCAGCTATTAAACGTAAACAAATACTATCAAGATTACAGAAAGAGAAAATGGATATCATCTGCCTCCAGGAGGTACATATTAAGGAAAAACATAGTGCTCATAAAATGTCCTAAATTAGGGGAAGTATTTTTGGCATTGGCACAGAATAAAAAAAGAGGGATTGCTGTATATATAAAAGATTGGTTAAATCCTAGGAAAATATTTAGTGATAAAGACAGAAGAATTTTAATAATGGAAATAAGTACAAATTATAGGAAAATTCTGCTAGTAACAATTTACGCACCAAGCATAAAACAAGAAAAATTTTATAATAAATTACACAGGAAATTAATTAGAGGGTGAAAATATTTGTATAATAGGGGACTTCAATGGAGTGGTAGACAATAACTTGGATTATAAAACAGTGAAAGAAAACCAAAATAAAAGACAAAAATTACCAAGTGCATTTTTTGAATTGGCAAAAGAGTTTAATCTAAATGATGCATGGAGACAATTAAATATACAGAAAAGACAATACACCTCCTTCTCTCATCCACATAACTCATGGTCCTGCATAGACATGGTTTGGATGAATCCAGAATTGATCAGTAATCTAGAAGAGATGGATATCATGCCGAACACCTGGGTGCATCATAGTCCCTTAATATTAAAATGGAAAGGTAGGGGCAAAAAGAAGAGATGGACATTAGATCAAAGAATTGTAAAAGAGAAACGTTATTCACAAATAATAGAGAAGGAATGAAAGATGTTTTTCAAACAGAATAGGAATGAAGATACTACAATACAAAACCTATGGGACACTGCCAAAGCTTATATGAGGCGGGGGATAACTATTGTGTATATGGAGAGGAGAAACAAAGAGAAGAAGGAGCAACGAATGTCAACATTGGAGAAGGTGAAAAAATTAGAACTATCACTTCAGAAAGATACCCAAAGCAGGGAAATCAGAAAGGAAATAGAGTTAATGAAACATAAAATTAATGTACTACAACAGGAAGAAATGATAAGGAATATAAAATTGGCAAAACAAAACTATTTTGAATTGGCAAATAAACCAGAAAGATGGCTCGCCCACAAATTGAAAAAAAAAAAGCTAAAAAATTGATACAATATTTAGGAGACGAGCAAGGAAATTTATACTATAGAATTGAGGGGGGGAAATATTATTCAAAATTATTTTCAAATACTGTATAGTCAAGAAAACATTAAAGAAGAAAATATCATAAATTACCTACAAGAAAGAAACTTGCCAAATATAACAGATGAAGATAGGGAAATGTTGAAAGGGGAAATTACATTAACAGAGTTAAGAGAGGCAATTAAAAAACAGAAAAATAACAAAACACCATTCCGGCGGAAGTATATAAAAAATTTCAAGAAGTTTTGGAAGAAATTATGTTGGATATATATAACAAGATATTAGAGAAAGCCAAAATGCCAAATTCATGGATGAAGGCATATGTAGCATTAATTCCAAAGGAAAGTACAGACAATGAATTCATTCAAAACTATAGGTCAATCTCGCTGTTAAATGCCGTCTATAAAATCCTGGCAGAAAGATTAAAAAAGATATTAAATAAAATAATTCATTTCGATCAAAACGCGTTTTTACCCAAATGACAAATTAAGAACAATACAAGGATTATCATGAATATTTTAGAATACTATGAGGCTCATCCAGGAAAACAATTGGCAGTAATAATGATAGATGCACAAAAGGCGTTCGACAACTTGAATTGGCAGGTTTTAATTAATCAATTAATCGGGATGAAATTTGGCAAAAAATTTATAGAAATGATTAAGACAATTTATTCTAAGCAAACAGCAAAAGTTATGGTCAATGGAGATCTTACCGAAAAGGTCAATATAAACAAAGGGATTAGACAAAGCTGTCCATTGTCCCACCCTCTTATTCATCCTTTCATTGGAAATATTATTGGCACAGGTAAGGGGAAATAAGGAAATAAAAGGGTTAAAAATTAGAAGAGAAGAATATAAAACACAGGCCTTTGCAGATGACATGGCATTTATATTAGAGGACCCTTTGGAAACAGGAGAAAAACTTCTACTAGAAATAGAGAAATTTGGAATAGTAGCAGGCCTGAAAATAAATAAAAACAAAACAAAACAAAGATAATTACTAAGAATCTCACGCAAGGCCAAAACAAGAAATTAGAGGAAAATTAGAAGAATTCAAATTGTCAAAAAAGCAAAGCACCTGGGCATTTGGCTCACGGCAAGAACATCTTCAATAAAGGAAGACCACTACTTATAATTATTGCAATACATTCAAAAAGATTTAGAAAATTGGGCAAAACTACAAATTTCTTTGATTGGGAGAATCGCCACAATAAAGATGAATATCTTATCTAAAATTTTATATTTGTTCCAAACAGTACCTATAAAATTGGGGAAAACCTTTTTTGACAAATTGAATAAAATTATTAGTAAATTTATATGGCTAGGGAAAAAGCCAAGAATCAAAATTAAAATGTTACAAGATGCCAGAAGTAAGGGGGGCTTTGGCCTTTCAGACTGGGAACTGTACTATCAGGCACCAGTAATGTCATGGCTCAGGGAATGGATAAATCTAAAGAATGGAAGAATTTTAACAATTGAGGGCCATGACTTGCAGAAAGATTGGCATGCCTTTATTTGGGATGGAAAACACAAAGGCCACAAGTATTTCCAGAGGCATCAAGTGAGGGAAGTACTATTGGAAACTTGGACGAAAATTAAAAGGAACTTTTATCCAAAAATCCCAAAATGGGTGTCAACAATGGAAGCCTTGGTCTACCCTAATTTAATTGATCTTAACAAAATAGTAACATATAAGAAATTGTTTGATGGATTAGGGAACTTGAAATCTAGACAAAAATTATTGGATGAAGGAATTAAAATTGATTGGTGGCCCTATTTACAAATACAAACAAAATATAAAAAAGATTTAGAAGTATATGGATTCCAAACTGACCAACAAGAAATGGACAAAATATTAACTGGGACCGATGAGAAAATAATTACCAAAATATATAAATGCCTCCTTCAATTCAAAATGGAGGAGGAAACAGTAAAGGAAATAATGATAATTTGGGTGAAAAACTTTGGGTATAATATTGAATTAGAGTATTGGGAAAAATTATGGGGAATAAATTATAAGATGACGTCAGCCGCCTATAAAGAAAATACTTACAAAATGTTTTATAGATGGCATTTACCCCCAGCAAGATTGGCCAAGACATCCCAAAAAAATGCACCAAATTGCTGGAAATGCATGGGACATATTTCCACATGTGGTGGACATGCCCTAAAACAAAGGCATATTGGTTAAAAATCCAAAAATGGTTAGAGGAAATGACAGGAGAAAAAATTGCTATGAAACCTGAACTATTTTTATTGGGAATTATAAAAGAGAAGATTAGGAAAGAAATTTATTACCTTATACTTCACATAATTACGACCGCCAGAATTTCATTTGCACAAAATTGGAAATAAAGATTTGCTCCATCAAATACGATGATCATAAAAAAGGTGCTAGAATGTGCAGAAGCAGATAAATTAACAATGGAATTAAAGGACCGAGAGGAAACTATTTATTACGAGACATGGAATAGATAGTATAACTGGTTGGAGAAACAATCCAAAATTAATGTATAAATGTATAAACATAAGAGAAGATATGATAGAGGAACGAAATAGTTATTGTGTAATAGATAGGTATAAATTGTAGTGAATATAGAAATTAGTAAGTAATATATAAAATGTATGTATATACATTTTATATATTACTTTCTAATTTCTCTCTATATATGTATATACACTGCTCAAAAAAATAAAGGGAACACAAGCAGAAGACATCCGAGATCTGAATTAATGAAATAGCCTTATTAAATACTTTGTTCATTACATACAGTAGTTGTGTGTTCCCTTTAGTTGTTTGAGCAGTGTATAAACTACTATATGTAAAGAACAAAGTATTTAATAAGGCTATTTCATTCATTCAGATCTCGGATGTCTTCTGCTTGTGTTCCCTTTATTTTTTTGAGCAGTATGTATGTATGTATGTATGTATGTATGTATGTATGTATGTATATAGAGACTTCTGGGGTACTGTCATGCTGGTGCGGTGCAGGGAATTGGAATCTCCACTTTGCCTGCCCGATTTTACATGTCTGGAGGCCAATAATGGCAACGCAGAACCTTGAAGAGGACAGCAAACGAAAGGGGATAGCCCAGAGGTGGTGGAGTGGAAGGCGATCCTCCACCAAGGAGGGTGGAAGGAGGGTGAAACCACCTGAATTCAGCGTGGAAGAGACCGGAAGAGACCCCCTGAATTCAGCATTGTCAGAGCCAGGTCTGGAGATATGACGACCCGAATGGAAAATGAGGAAGCAGAATAGTGAGAAGCAGCAAGAAGCATCGGCAAGAAGAGTTTTATAAGAGGCAACATATCCAAACTGTCTCGGTGAAACTGTAGAGGTGGCAGACGAGGGAAAAAAGTGAGTCTCCAAAAGGAAAAAAGTGGCGCCTTAGCGGTGGGAGCGGAAGGAGGAGCAGTGGAGAGTGAAAGTGCTTTGTGAGCGGTGCTGAAAGAGATAGGATTGTGGATTGTGGATTAGATTGGATTGATGAGAAAATCACAAAGAAAGCTGGAACTGGGATTGTGGCTGCGAGGAGGTACTGAAGGTGTGTGTAGGTGGTGAACAGATCGGAAAAAAAAGAAAGTAAAGAATAGCCTTTGGGAGATAGAGACGGAGGAAGTGACAGTGACTAGGCAAATTGAAAGCTGCCATCTTTAAGTTTGGAGAACAGGAGGCAAAAAAAAGTGGGAACTGTGAAAGTGATTGAAGACGAAAGAATGTTGATTTACTGGAGGAATACTTATTGACTGGAGATATCAAATAAACCAATATACTGACTGGTAAAGGATTCTTAATATATCTGTATGAAATTTATAGTTAATCCATTTTTTATGTAACTCTGGAACTTGTTAGCTAAGGTGTAATATAGATAATACTAAATATTGTTATTTAATTTTCACTATATGTGTTTCCCCTCCCTTCTTTAACATTTGATGATCCTCCCTATTGCTTTATTGTTTTAACTTTTCTTTCTTTTTCTTCTAGATATTGTTCAATAATTTAACTAATTTAATAATAGGAATTGCATTTACTTTTTTTATTGTATAGACCTGAAATTAATTGTGAACTGATATTATTGATAATTGCTATTGCTATTGAAAATTCTGTATTCTATATTGATTTAAGATTAAGAAGAAAGATTAGAAATAGAAAGAAATATAGATACGGCTTGGGGTAAAATTTTAGATATATATGGTGTTGTGGAATATCCTTCTACAAAAAATTAAAATGTCAAACACAGCTACAATTACAAAAACAGTAAAAAAGACAACCCCTGGGACAGCTTCACCTGCAGGGCAGAAATTAATAACAGATATGCCATCTATTGAAAAATTAGGAACAGCAGCAGCTGTGCAAAACATGCAGACCTCTTTGAATATGATTCAAGAGGACATGATGAAAATGCAGGAAATAGTGCAAAACAATCATGAAGAAATGCAAAACAATCATGAAGAAATGAAAGGGGATATGGGTGAGGTGAAGGGAGACATAAAAAAATTGGATGATGACTTCCTCTTGGCACCGCAGGTGTTGTGGAGGGTCTCCTTAGACCGCCAGCCCCGCGATCTCGTGAAAGCCAGCGCTAATTGGCTGTCTGGCGGCTGAAAAACCTCTCCATTGGGAGAAGAAGGAGAGGAGAGCCGGTGGGTGCGGGTAGAGCTCCCCGAAAGTCCTCTGGAATAATTCCAGAGGCTTGGAGGGTGAGAGCTCCCCGGCCAGCCCACCAAGAAGCTCCGGATCCAAGGCAACTCTGTTTTAAACAGAGCCAGACGCCGCGACCATCCTGCTGTCAAAAGTGAGTTTGATTGATTACAAGCGCAGGCAGAGCAGAAACAGGAGAACAAGCCCTAAGTAACAGAGCTTAACTCCGGAGTTACTTTGTTTCAAACTGAATTTCTTTGAGCTGGAGGCTGAAGATGGCGTCTTTGTTATGGTCTTGAAAATGTAAGTTAGAAACGAAAGTGGTTATTGAGAACTTTTAAAGCTGCTGGGAAGTGAGAACTTGTGGAGAAAAGACTATTTTGCCTGATAAATTAGAGACTATAAATTACAAGCACTTTAAAGTTGTTCAAGGGACTTTGTGGCTTTGGGGGAAGAAAAGATCTTTTTAAAAACGAAAAAAAAAGATGGCTTCTAAACAAGTTAAGCCAGGAGTTGTTAAAGGAGGGGGAGGTTCCCCAGTTGTGTCAGTGGTGACACAGAAAGCACAACTTCCGGCTGATTCACAGAGTCAGGAGGCTGCTCTCAATGATTTCAAAGAGTTTATGAAAGAAGCCATGAATAATCAAGCAACAGCAATGAAAGAAGCTATGAATAATCAAGCCACAGCAATGAATAATTTAACAGTACTTGTGGAAGGAAAATTAAAGAAAGTTGAGGAGGATATAAAAACAATTAAAGAAGTGGTTGCAGAAAAACACGATGAAATAAGAGATGATATTGTTTTTGCAGTATCAGGATTGTCAAAACTTGTTATTCAGTTGGATGAGAAAGTGGAAGAAATTAATGAAGCCAATTTAAATTTGGAAAGCAAAATGGGAGATGTCATGACCAAAACAGAGAAAGTTGATGATGAATTGGTAATGTTACAATACAGGTCCATGGAATTTGCTTTGAGATTGAGAGGCCTGAAAGAAAACAGCAAAGAAAATTTAAAGGATATTTGTGCTGATGCTATTGCAGAGATAATTAAAGAAATACCAGAAGAGGTGGCAAGCCAAATTGATAAAATCTACAGGGTTAACTCCTGGTTGGCAAGACAAAGACAGCTGCCAAGAGAGGTGGTGATTTATTTTACAACCAGGAGGATCAGAAATGATATTTTACAAGCTTCCTACAAGAATAAGGTTCAGGTGGCTGGGCAAGAAGTGGTGGTTTTGAAAGAGATCCCTCCAAAGATGTTGAGAAGTAGAAAGGACTTTGGCTTTTTGGTAAATGAGCTGAGAAATCAACAAGTGGCATACAGATGGGACATTCCAGCTGGTCTAATAGTGACTTATAATGGAGAAAGATACCGGTTAAACACAGTCTGGAAGGCAAAAGATTTCTATGTTAATGTTTTAAAGGCTGGATACCCACCCTCACCAGGGGGGGAGCAGAAAGAAAATGGAGATGATACAACAAGAAAAAGATGGAAAGCAGATACAAATTTATGCTGAAGTTACAGCTGGAGGAATCATCATGGAAAAAGATCTGGATCTTGGGGGTTTACCCCTAACTCTTGAACCACTCAAGAAGGGAGAACCGAAAGCACAACCACTGACCCGATCAATTTATAAACTTCAACAACAACAGTAAAAAATGCAACAATCTCAAGATCTATCTCAAGAAGTTCAGAAAACAGAAGCGGGGGGGGGGGCTAGGCCGAAGAGTAAGGTGGAGGAGGATCTTCAGCTGATGGCTTATGCAGCTTCGAAAAGCTAAAGATGGCAACTAAATTTCTATCTTGGAATGTTAATGACTTAAATTCACCACAAAAAAGAAAGAAAGTATTTCATTACTTGAAACAATTTAACAATGATGTTATTTGTCTGCAAGAAACACATATTAGGTTATTAAACCAAAAATATTTTATAAATTCAAGATTAGGTACACACTTTGTGGCATCAGTGCCAGAGAAGAAAAATGGGTTAGTTGTATATGTAAAGAAAGGATTATCAGCTAATTTAATTGAGGCAGATGATCAAGGAAGATATATCGCAATTGAATTATTAACACAGACTGGAAAAATGCTTTTAATTAGAATATATGCCCCTAATCAGCAACAAGACAAATTTTATAAATTTTTACACACTAAAATAATACAATGGGATTATAAAACTTTTATATTAATGGGTGACTGGAATGGAGTAATAGACACACAGAGAGATAAAAAAAGTTTATCCAAGATTTCAACATGTGCAAAATTACCTAAATCTTTTTTTGATATGATGGAAGATATGGAACTGAGAGATATTTGGAGAGAACGCAATATGGAGGAAAGAGACTTCACCTTCTTTTCTGATAGACATCAATCCTTCTCCAGGATTGATTTTATACTAAACACAAATGATTTTATTTCTAGGGTGAAGAAGACCAAGATATGTCCAAGAATTTTAACTGATCATAGTCCGGTTTGGGTGGAATTTGAACAGGAGAGGGGAGAAAGGAGGTCTTGGAGGTTAAATGAAAATTTATTTAGATACGAAGAAAATGTGAAAGAGCTTAAAAAACAAATGAAAGAATTTTTTGCTATTAATATGAACAAGGGTACCTCTATGGAAATGGTTTGGGATGCTAGTAAGGCTTATATGAGGGGTATGTTAATACACATGAATAATAAACATAGACTAAAACAACAAAAGAAGCGGAAAGAGATAGAGGAAGAAATAAAAAAGAACAATTACTTATACTTAATCCAGGAGATAAGAAGGTAAAAGAAACAATAAATATATTACGAGGGCAATTTAATACGTTAATGGCTGATCAGGTGGCAACTAGCTTACAATATGCTAAACATAATACATTTTGTAATGCCAATAAACCAGGTAGGTGTTTGGCCTACATGCTGAGGAAAAAAAAGAAATCCGAGTCATTGGTAAAATAGAATATAGAGATAAGGAAGTTTACCAACAGTAAACAATTAAAAAGGCTTTTTTAGAATTTTATACAAAATTATATGCTAGTGACTCAATACAAGGTATAGATATAGATAGATACTTAAAGGAAGGGAATATTCCGGAATTAACGTTGGAACAGAGGGAAGGATTGAATCAACCAATAACTTCTGAGGAGATCATTGCTGCAATTAAGCAGTTAAAAACAGGGAAAGCTCCGGGAACAGGTGGATTAACAGCTGTTTATTATAAGAATTTACAGCTTGAAATGGTAGAACCGCTTAAAGCTTTATTTTGTAAAATCCAATTAGGGGGAGGAGTTCCACCCCCTTGGAGAACAGCTTTTGTTTCATTGATTCCC
Organism: Arizona elegans; assembly: GCA_022577455.1. Lineage (NCBI taxonomy): Eukaryota > Metazoa > Chordata > Lepidosauria > Squamata > Colubridae > Arizona > Arizona elegans. The sequence goes on from JAKOOJ010000009.1 coordinate 54,118,971, forward strand.
AAAGAAGATCAAAACTGTATCAAACCTGAAAATTTTAGGCCAATTTCACTTTTGAACACTGATTATAAAATTTTTGCTAAGGTATTAGCGAACAGATTAATGCCAGTTATGCAACAAACAATTCATAATGATCAATCAAGTTTTATAAAAGGGAGGCAAATGAAATATAATGTTAGACAAATTATTAACTTATTGGAATATTTGGAAAAAAATAACAGGTCCCTGCAGCGTTCATATTTTTGGATGTAGAGAAAGCATTTGATCGATTGAATTGGCAATTTTTGTTTAAGATAATAGAAAAAATGCATTTTGGGGAGTATTTTATACATTCAATTAGAGCAATATATCAGGAACAAACAGCACAAATAATAGTTAATGGAGACCTAACAGAAATCTTTAAAATTGAGAAAGGTACAAGGCAGGGTTGTCCCTTGTCGCCATTGTTGTTTATCTTAACTTTAGAAGTTTTGTTGAATAAGTTACGTGAATCTGATAAAATAAAAGGAATTGTAATTAGACAGCAGGATTATAGATTAAGAGTGTTTGCAGATGACCTGGTTGTTACTTTATCTCAATTTATAGAAGTGGTTCCATATATGTTGGACATAATAGGTCAATACGATAAGGTATCTGGATTTAAAGTAAATCAACATAAGACAAAGATGATAATTAAAAATATGTCCATATCTCAAAGAGAAGATTTAGGGAGAATAACGGGGTTTGAAATAGTTAAAAAGGTTAAGTATTAGGAGTATATATTGCAGCCTCAAACACGAAACTGTTTAAAAACAATTATGAAGTTCTTTGGCAAAAAGTACAGAAAGAAATGGAAAATTGGAAAAAGTTACAACTATCATTACTGGGAAGGATAGCAGCAATTAAAATGAATGTTTTACCTAGGTTCTTATTTTTGTTTCAAATGATACCAGTGCTTAAGAAAGACGGAAATTTGTTGGAATGGCAGAAAGGGCTTAATACTTTGATTTGGGGTGGGAAGAAACCAAGAGTGAAACTGAAAATTATACAGGATGTACGTGAGAGAGGAGGTCTTAAAATGCCTAATTTAAGATTGTATTATGAAACGGCTGTTTTATTTAGAAATGCATTGTTGAGGATTTGGAAAAAGTATCAATATAAGTTAAACTATAAGATACCCATATGGGCAAATCCTAGACATGCAATAGAAAATATAAGTATAGAGCAAAAAACAGAGGTGATTATAAAGAGCTTCTTCTTTTGGAAAGGGGTAACTTGCAACTGAAATCTTTAGATGTACTAAAAGAAGAAGGGATAATCTATACATGGTTTCAGTATGGTCAGCTTTTCAAGCTAGATGGAGGGAAGATCAAAAAATTGGTGTTATGCAAAATGAGGAAAATTTGGTGAAACAGATTAGAGATCAAAGTCAGATGCATATTAAAAGGTTGTATAATGCTTTATTGGAAATAGATTCAGAAACGGAATTGGTTAAGGATTGTATGATAAAATGGGCACAAAACTTTCAGGAACCAGTGATGATGGAAACATGGGAAAAGATTTGGGTCAGAAATGTTAAATTTACGCAAGCACAAAATTTGAGAGAGAACTTTTATAAAATGTTTTATAGATGGCACTTAGATCCTAAAAAATTATCATGTATGTACCCGAATTTGCAAGTTAAATGTTGGAGATGTGAATGTGATGATGCAACCTATTATCATATATGGTGGACCTGTAAGAAAATCAAGGCATTTTGGATAAAAATTTGGTGGATGATGCAGAACATTCTGAAAAAAAGGTTGAAATTTATTCCTCAATTGTTTTTACTGGGTATAACGATGGATTGTACAGTATTAGAGACTAAATTGATTTTGAACTTAATATCAGCAGCAAGGCTGTTGGTAGCGCAATACTGGAAGAAGGACTTTTTGCCTACTATTGAAGAGTGGATCCTGAAAGTAACGAACTTAGCAGAAATGGCGAAAATCTCAGCGTATTTGAAAGACTATACACAAGAAAGATACGTATCGGAATGGAGAAGATGAATTGATTATATTCAAAATAAGTATCAGACAAGAAAATATCAAATAGCTTATGAATGAACGTTAAGTATTAGAAGTATTATGTTATCTATAGTGGAGTTAAGGTTTCAGGGGGGGATTTAGTAGTTTGAGGATAGATAGGTTAATTTAGCTTATGATTGTTAATTGAAGTACCCTGTATTTTGCTCTGGGAAGTCTCGGAGGGGGGGAGGGAAAGGGTGGGGGGAATATTGGGGGGGAAATTCTTTTTTTTGTAAAACTTTTCAATTAAAAAAAAAAGAAAATTGGATGACAAAATGGAAAAGATCCAGGAATCAATAGCAAACAATGAACAAAAAATAAACGTAATAGAGGCTAAGGTAGAGAGAACCAAAAAGAAACTGGAAGCTGCAGAAGAGTGATGAGAAATGGAGAAAAAGGAGTTGGAGGAGACAATGACCCATCGAGTTACAGAGATCCTCCTATTACTTAAGATTTCAAAATGTGGTAGAAAACAAAGAAGAGGATCTATGTAAACTCATAGTGGAATTACTAGCAGAACCCCTACATATAGATAGACAGGAATTAAGGAACAGTATTGATGAGGCTTACCGAATTTATACAAATTATGCGAAACGACATAGACTATCACATGAAATCCATGTCAGATTTACAAAGAAATCAATTCGTGATGAAATTTATAGATAGACAAGGGAAGATAAATTGATGTTTAAAGGGAAGGAGATCATAATATTAAAACAATTACCCAAAAGAATCCATGAGCAATGGAGGAATTATCAATTCCTCTCTGCTAAATTGACCAGCCATAGAATCATGTTCCTATGGTTGATACCAGAAGGCATGTTAATAACCTGGGAAGACAAAAAAATTAGAATAGATACAGTAGAAAAGGCTCAGGAATTTAGTGAACAAAACTTTGGAGAAGAATTAGAAAGTAGAGAGGAATTGGAATCCAAAAGTCAAGAAGAAAACAAGTCAAATCGAGGATTGGAAGAGCAGATAGAGACTGGAAACCAATACAGAGAGGGTGTAAGAACAAGATAGCAGAGGGGAGTAACACAAAAGAGGGAAGTAGGAAGGACAAATAAATAATTTAATGGAGGAGGAGGTGAAATTGATATCAATCAACATAAATGGATTGAATGCACCAATAAAATGAAGACAGACAATTACTAAACTCCAAAAATTGAACATGGAAATAGTATGCCTACAAGAAGTGCATATTCCAAAAGGGAAAAGTGGTTTTTTGGAAGCCCTCAAACTAGGGAAATTATTTGTAGCATTGGCAGAAACAAAACAAAAGAAGGATAGCAGCTTATATAAAGGAAAGGTTAAATCCCAAACAAATGTATGCAGATAATGAGGGAAGGACACTAATTATTGAAATCTCAATAAAACATAAAAGAATATTATTAGTAGTCATTTATGCACCCAACATACATCAGAGAGAATACTATAAATTACACAAAAAACTAATAGAATTAGTAGATAACTTATGCATATTAGGTAACTTATGCAGTGGCAGACCCTAAAAAAGACTACAAAACTGGGAAAAAGAAAAATCATGAAAGGAAAATATTACCACCTACATTTTTTTGAATTGGCCCAGGAATTTAATTTAAAAGATACAAGGAGAGAAATTAACCCACAAAAAAGCAACCCCCAAAAATCTTGGTCAAGGATAGATATGGTATAGATGGACCCAGAAACAGGGAAAGACATTGCGGAAATAGAAATTGAAGCCAATTCCTGGGCAGACCACAATCCATTAAAAATTAGTTGGAAAGGAGAAGTCAGGAGGAGAGGGAGATGGACCATGAACCAAAGGACAGTGAAAGAGAAGAATTTTGTTCAATACTCAAAAAAAAAAAAAAAAGAATTAGACCTGTTTTTAAAAGAAAATTGGAATGAAGAAACTACAACTCAAAACTTATGGGATACAACAAAAGCTTATATAAGAGGTTTATCGATAGCATATACAATAAGGAAAAATAGAAATAAAAAGAATCAACTTGCAGAGTTCCAAGGAAAATTAGAAAAAGCAGAATCTAAATTACAGAAAGAACCCCAAAACCAAGAAATCAAAGTAGAAAAAGAGTTAATTAAACACAAATTACAATTAATAACCCAAGAAGAAGTAGCCCAAAAAAATTAGAGCAACTAAACAAAATTACTTTGAAAATGCCAATAAGTCCAGAAGATGGTTGGCTTATAAATTAAAAAAAAAAAAGGAAAAGAAATTAATAAAGCAGTTAGAGGATGAGGATGGAATGGTGCATCTACAGCAGGGGTCCTCAAACTACGGCCCGCGGGCTAGGTACGGCCTGCTGACACAATTTATCCGGCCCACGCAGTGGTGGGATTCAGCACCGCCCCCTGACCTGCCCTCCACCCCTCCATTCCCACCCACTCCTCGCATGGCTGGCTTTTCGGCCGAAGCGGTTGTAGGGAAAAAAAATGCCTTTAAAAGCCTCTGGCGATCCCAGCTGAGTTGACTAATTGTCAAAGGCTTCTAAAAGCATTTTTTTCTGCAGCCTCTTTTTTATTTAATTAATTTAATTAAGTGCTGAAATTGGCATAAATGATGACCAGTCAAAAGTGCGAGGACCTGTCAGAAATCACTTTTTTCAGCCCTCTAGGTAGTCCCTATGTGCATATGGACTACTAAGAGGGCTGAAAAAGTTATTTTTGACTTTTGACTGGTCCTCGCACTTAAAACTGTCCTCACATTTTACGTTTTGTGCCCTATCTTTTCACCGTGAAGAGAAGTAGTCATGAAATGAGTGACATGGTGGTTAAAAATGCTGCAACAGGCATAAATGTGAGAATGGTCATAAGTGTGAGGACTGGTCAAAAGTGCGAGGACCAGTCAGAAATAGCTTTTTTCAGCCCTCTGGGTAGTCCCTATGCACATAGCCATGCCCACCCGTCACATGACCAGCTAGCCCAACCAGTCACGTGGCCACCAAGCCACACCCTCCCAGTCACATGGGGGCCCAGCCACACCCACCTAGCCAGTCCGGCCCCCCAACAGTCTGAGGGACCCTGAAGTGGCCCCCTGTTCCAAAGGTTTTAGGACCCCTGATCTACAGGAAGAAAAAAAGAAAAGTATAGCAGTAAACTATTTTCAAAAACTATACAGTTCAGAAAAAATTGAAGAGGAAAATATTCAAAGATACCTTCAAAAAAAGAATCTTCCCAAAATACCAGATATAACAAAAGAAATATTAAATGAGGAAATAACAAAACTGGAGATACAAAGAACAATTCAAAAGCAAAAAAATAATAAGACTCCAGGCCCAGATGGAATTCCTACTGAATTTTATAAAACATTTCAAGAGTCACTAGAACAGCTGCTATTAGAAACATTTAATGAAGTACTGAAAAAGGCCAGGACACCAGAATTCTGGAGGGAATCATTAACTCATCCAAAAACAATGGTGAACAACAGAAGATACAGAATTATCAGCCAGTCTTGTTGCTGAATGCTGACTATAAAATATTTATGGCCATAATAGCGGATAGAATTAAAAATATACTGAACAAAATTATACATTCGGACCAAAATGGATTCCTATCCAACAGATATATAAAAAACAATATAAGAATTATCATCAATGCATTAGAATATTACGAAGCTCACCCTGAAAAACAGGTAGTTGTGGTCTTCTTGGATGCACAAAAAGCTTTTGACAACTTAAACTGGGACTTTATGATAAACCAATTAATAAGAATGAATTTTGGAGAAAAATTTATAGACACAATTAGAGCCATATATACTATACAGAGGGCAAAGATAATAATTAATGGGGAAGAAACAAAGTTTTGAAATAACTAAAGGAGTAAGGCAGGGTTGCCCACTGTCTCCTCTGTTGTTCATTCTGTCTGTGGAGACATTAATGTCCCAAATTAGAGATAATTCGGAAATAAAGGGATTAAAAATTAAGTCACAAGAATATAAGGTCCAAGCATTCGCAGATGATCTGGCATTTATTATTGAGGAACCTTTAGAATCTGGACCTATTTTACTACAAGACATAAACCAATTTGGCGCAATAGCAGGTTTTAAAATGAATAAAGACAAAACTAAAACATTGACTAAGAATTTAAGTAACAGACAAAGTGAACAACTAGAGGAACTGGGAATCTCGAGAACAAAGAAAATTAAATACTTGGGAATTTGGCTATCAGAAAAGTGTACTACCATAAAGAGGAACAATTACAATACACTCCTATTACAAATACAAAAAGATTTGGATAACTGGACTAAATTAACAATATCATTAATTGGCAGAATTTCAACGATAAAAATGAACATATTGCCCAATTTATTTCAAACAGTACCAATAACATTAGGGAAATTTTTTTTTGAACAACTGAATAAATTGACATCGAAATTCATATGGTCAGGGAAAAAAACGTGCATAAAATTCAAATTATTGCAAGATAATAGGAAAAAAGGAGATTTTGGTTTACCAGAATGAGAACTTTACTATCAAGCGGCATCCCTAACATGGCTCAAAGATTGGATACAACTTAAAAATAAGAGGATATTAACGATAGAAGGCCATGACCTTCAACTCAGTTGGCATGGCTTTTTATGGGATGGGAAAACTAAATCACATACTTATTTTCAACATCATAAAGTAAGGGATGTACTACTGAGAGTATGGGAAAAGATTAAAAAGAATCATTATATGAAAGTCCCAGTTTGGGACTTCTGTTTGGCACCATGGAGAACCAGACGGGGAAATAGCGGGCTCTTCGGAGCCCCGCAGAAACCCCGTCTGCCAAGCCCCCGCCAGCAGGTCTTCGGACCTCCCCTGTTCTGTAGGGATGGGGCATGGAGAGGGACCCCTCGGCCAGCGGAGAGGAACGGGCAGGTTCCTCGGGGCCGGTGGCTTGCCCTCTGCGCTGGCGGCAGCAAAGCGGCAGCCATGGCGGCTGCCCTGAAACCGCGGCAACCGGGACACAAGAATGCGCAGGAGGAGAAGCAGAGAACAGAGCTGAGAGTTTGTTTGCCGGGTGAGTGACCATCAGCCCAGGCAGGAACTGCCCATGGACTCTGGATTAAGATGAGTTTTTGCCCCAGCCTTAATAGCGGCTGTGAACTATTGGGACATAAAGGCAAAAGACCTGTTGGAGAACAACATGAAATAATGATTTTTTGGAAATGGCTGCATTACAGTGTTGGATATGGTTTTTTTTCTTCTTTGTATGGAAAAATGAGATTGGACTATGTTAGAGAGAGAGGAAGGAGAAGAGGAAACAACTATGCTTTCAAAAATAAAAAAAAGAAGACACGGAGGCAGAGAAAATGGCTGCTAATTGGCAAGTGAAAGTGTGAACTTCAGACTGCCTACTTGTTACATAAAGGGAGAAACTTTGTTACTTGTTTCTTTAAACTTGACTAATGGGGTGGGGGAGAGAGAGACTCAGATTAAGAGAGCCTGATTCTGGATAGACAAATTTGTTTATTGGAGGATTTATTGAAGATCAGAAGGAAGAAATTAAATGGAACAATGGAAACTGAACTAACAGACGTGGTAATAAGAGAAGGGCGTGGCAGCACAAGAAGGACATGATTATACCATATATGGAATAGCCCAGAACTAATTTTTCTTTAAAAAATGTTGGAACTTTGATGGTATTAAAATGGAGAAGAAATATATTTGTACAGACTGGAAAAAGGAATATTGGAACATATTATGTAACAAGACAACAAATTATTATATTTTGACTTAAATAGATATAATAGTTTTTGGGTGAATGAATAGAGTTAGGAGACATTTCTTTTTTTCTTATTATACCATCTCTATTTCCTTTTTCTATCTTTTTATTTGTTTTTGTTTTTCCTCTTTAAATTTTTTTTATCTACTTGATTTTTTCTTTCTTTTTTCTTTTGTTTTGATATATTTCTATCCTCTTCCCTTTTCTTAGTTTTTTTTTCACTATTATTATTGCTGTATCATGATTATTGTCACCATTTTAAGGTAATTACATTATTGTCACTACTTCCTGTTTTCTACAATTATTACTTTTATATAAACATATAAATAACTTGATTAAGAAATGTTTGAAGAAGAAGCATGAGTTTTGGATGTTCTAATGCTTTTTTGAATTTTAAATCTTTAACAAGTAATATTTATAGATTTAATAATTTAGAAGAAAATGTTTTTTCTTTTAAGGTGTTGGATATTAAAAGAATTATTCATAGATTTAATAAGTATAGAAAAATGAATTTAAAATGGTTTAAAATGATGTTTGTATTGAAATATGAAATAAACAAGTAATGGGAGAAAATTTAGGAGAAAATAAGAGATAAGATATTTGTTGAAATGTTTTTTTTTTTTAAATTAGCAAAAGATACGGAGGAGAATAGATTGAAAATACCATTGGTGATATACTTTGAAGTAATTTGAAGCTAAATAATTGAATAAGAGATCTTGGAGTGGAGGAAAATATAAAGCAAGATTCTGGTGATCAGTGAAAGAAAAACTGAGACCCAGTCTTACAAATAAGGTAGGACTGGAGGAAAGCATCATACTGGAGAACCGTTAATGCAAACTGGGAACCAGTTAAAAATAAAAATAGGAGTTAGGAGCAGAGGAAATATTCTCTGGAAAGCAGTTAAAGCAAAGCTGTGAACCGGCCAAAATACAGTTAGGAGTGGAGGAAAGCAGTGGTGGGATTCTACCGGTTCTAGGTGGTTTGGCTGAACCGTTTGTTAAATTGCTGGCTCGCCCGCCCCTCACTCTGCCCCGCCTCCCACCCGCACGGCGTCAGCCTACCCTAGCCTAGGGCTGGGCAATTGTGGCTCTTCTACAACCTGTGGACTTCAACTTCTGCCTAGCCCATTCTGGAAAATTGTGGAGAATTCTGGGAGTTGAAGTCCACAAGTCTTAAAGCTGCCAAGGTGGGAGACATTTGCTGTTACACTGTAGAATCCTTTCAAGCATGAAGATGGCCAAGTATCCTCCTTGAGAGAAAACAGTTGAACATCAGGAGGGCTAATAGAGGGCAGGGCTACATTTGGAAATTTTTGCATTTTTGCAGGTGGTGCAATACTATCTGGTGTCTGCAATGGAGAGCAAAATCCGGCTTCTTCTCTCTGTTGTAAATGCGGCATCAGGATTCCACCTTGGTATATTTGCAGCACAAGGCAGCCCTCATCTCCTGCCGCTTGGGACTTGGAGCGGTAAACAGCGTCTGGTTCGGGGAGCAGCCGGATTTTGCTCTCCATTTCTCTCTCGGCCTCCTGCAAGCTCTCGTCTCTCGAGCTCTCCCTGAAGTGGTGCGGGAAACTTTGGTTGGGCTTCTTGAGAGATGAGAGCTTGCAGGGGGCCGAGAGAGCAATGGAGAGCAAAATCCGGCTACTCCCCAAACCAGACGCTGTTTACCGCTCCGAATCGGCAGGAAACGAGGGCTGCCTTGCGCCGCAAATACACCAAGGTGGAATCCTGATGCTGCACTTACAGCAGAGAGAAGAAGCTGGATTTTGCTCTCCATTGCAGATACCAGATTGGCCCCTGCAAGAGAATGAGAAAGAGAAAATGGGGGAGAGTATGGGAGAGAGAGAGAGAGAGAAAGGGGGGGGAGAGAAAGAATGAGAGAAAGAAGGGGAGAGAGAGAGAGAGAAAGAGGGGGGAGAGAGAAAGGGGAGAAAGAGTGGGGGAGAGAGAGAAAGGGGGAGAGAAAGAGAAAGAGAGGGTTAGGATTAGGGTTAGAGAGAAAGAATGAGAGAAAGGGGGAGAGAAAGAAAGGGAAGAGAGAAAGGGGGAGAAAGAGTGGGGGAGAGAGAACGGGGGAGAGAAAGAGAATGAGAGAGTGGGGGAGAGAGAAGGGGAGAGAAAGAGAATGAGAGAGTGTGGGGGAGAGAAAGGGGGGAGAGAAAGAGAGAGTGGGGGGAGAGAGAGAGAAAGGGGGAGAGAATGGGGGAGAGAGGGAGAGAAAGGGGAGAGAGAATGAGAGGGAAAGGGGGAGAGAGGGGGAGAGAGAGAAAGAGGGGAAGAGAGAAAGAAGGGGGAGAGAGAAAGAATGAGAGAAAGAGTGGGAGAGAGAGAAAGAGAGAGAGAGAAAGAGTGGGGGGAGAGAGAAAGAGGGGGGGAGAGAAAGAGAGAGGGGGGAGAGAGAGAGAAAGAAGGGGAGAGAGTGCCTGAAAGACCCTATCCCATCACTGGGAGTCCAGGTGCTTCAGCAAGTGGCACCCTGGATTCGTATTAGTGGTCCGTGAAATTTAAAATTATGAACTTGGACTGGTCCCTGAGGTCCAAAAGGTTGGGGACCCCTGCTCTGGAGGATTTAAGTAGCTTAACTGTGCTTGCTTGCCAATACCAGAATTACAGAGTTGGAAGGGACCTTTGGAGGTCTTCTAGTCCAGAGATCTCCAACCTTGGCAACTTTCTCTGCCTGGGCCTGATGCTTCCTGAGAGCCAGGGGGTCTCTGCGAATGGGACTCCCTCCCCAAAAGGCTGGCCCCAAAGCCCTAGCTCAGAGGTCTTCAAACTTGGCAGCTTTAAGACTTGTAGACTTCAATTCCCAGAATTCTCTAGCTAGCATAGCTGGCTGGGGAATTCTGGGAGTTGAAGTCTGCCAGGCTTAAAGTTGCCAAGGTTGGAGATCACTGGACTAGAAGATAAATGATGGCATAAATGATGATCAGTCAAAAGTGCGAGGACCTGTCAGAAATCACTTTTTTCAGCCCTCTGGGTAGTCCCTATGGACTACATGGACTACTCAGAGGGCTGAAAAAGTTATTTTTGACCGGTCCTCGCACTTTTGACCAGTCCTTGAACTTACGACTGTCCTCACATTTTACGTTTTGTGCCCTATCTTGTCACCGTGGTGAAGAGAAGTAGTGGTGAAATGACTGACACGGTTGTTAAGAATGCCGCAATGGGTATAAATGTGAGGATGGTCATAAGTGCGAGGACTGGTCAAAAGTATGAGGATCAGTCAGAAATGACTTTTTTTCAGCCCTCTGAGTAGTCCCTATGCACATAGGCATGCCCACCCGGTCACATGATCAGCTAGCCACGCCCATCCAGTCACATGACCACCAAGCCACACCCCCAACTAAGCCATGCCCACAGAACCGGTTGTTAAAAAAATTGAATCCCACCACTGGAGGAAAGCATACGCTGGCTAACAGTTAAAGCAAAACTGTAAACTAGCAAAAAATAAAAAGGTAGGCGTGGAGGAGACTATATCTGGGGATCAATGGAAATAAAGTTGTGAACCAGTTAAAAATAGGGGTAGGAGTGGAGGAAAGCATTGCTGGAAGGCAACCATCTGAGTTGTGAACTAGTTTTACATTAGATTTAGGAGGAGTAAAGGAGAAGATTGGTATGCAGTTAAAACTATACTGTGAACTAGCCAAAATAATTAAGGTAAGGAATGGAGGAAGTATTGCTGGAAAGCAGCTGATTAAGATGTGAACCAGCTTAAAAATAAACCTAGGAGGAAGTGGAAGAGACATTATTGGAGAATAGTAATTGAACTATGAACCAGTTAAATAAATGGAGAAAGGAATATTGGAAATTATAACTGGGAAATAGATATTTAAACCATGAATCAGTTAAACAGCTGGTCTAATAGAATTTGAGAATAAATTTGAAGTATTAAGGTAAAATATTTTGGAAGTAATAAAATATAGAAAGAAACATTGATTTATTTTAAAATGATTTTAAGAGAGGAGGAAAATATTTTTTGTCAAGAATTGGATATCTGTTGTCATTTAAGAGAGATAAAATATAGTTTTGAGGCAATGGGTTTTAGGATTGAGGAATATATATGAAATATTAATTGTTAAAATGATAAAGATTTAGAATGGTGTTTATTGTTTAGAATTTTGGGTTTTATAGTAGAATGATAAATGTTTAGAATAAGAATTTTGTCTTTGTTTTTTTTGTTTGTTTTTTTGTTTTTTTGTTCTTTTTAAAGATTTTAAAATTTGGAACAAAATTGATTGAGGGAATGTGAATAATTGTACTTATTTTAAGCCGGACCAAACCCCTGCTCTAAAAAGATGTGTTTTATGTTAAAAAAAAAAATTGAAAAAAAAAAGAAAGTCCCAGTTTGGTTATCTACAATGGAAGCAATGATATATCCAAATACCACAGACCTAGATAAAATGGTGAGATACGCAGATTTATTAGACACAAAAGGAGAATGAAAATCAATACAAGATTTGAAAAAACAAGGAATAAATTTGGAATGGTGGCCATATTTACAAATGAAAACTAGATTTAAAAAAGATAAGGAACAATTTGGCATAAACAGGAAACAATTGGAATTAGATAAATTAATGTAAGATTGGGGAAAAATGATTACAAATATCTATAATTATCTATTAGGATACAAATTGGAAGAAGAAACAGTAAAGGAAACGATAAATTGGGTTAGGAATTTCAGACATACCATAGAATTGGATAAATGGGAAAAATTGTGGGAGAAAAATTATAAATTGAATATGGCAGTATCATACAAAGAAAACAGCTATAAAATGTTTTATAGGTGGCATTTAGCACCAGCGAGACTGGCAAAAATATACCCCAATTTATCACCCCAATGTTTGGAGATGTGGTCACAAACTAGGGTCATACTACCACATGTGGTGGATGTGCCCTAAGGTAAGGAAATTTTGGTATAAAATTAAAGGGTGGTTGGAAGAGATTACGCTCGAAAAGACAGATTTTAAACCAGAGATGTTCCTCCTGGGAATGATTGATAGAAAAATGGAAAAAAGTTTCTATTACATTATATTGCATAGTCTAATGGCGGCCAGAATTACTCTAGCGCAAATGTGGAAGTCGATCAATACACCATCGGAAGAAACAATAATAAGGAAAATCCTTGAATGCGCTGAAATGAATAAATTAACGATGGAGATTAAAGAAAGACTCAGATTATTATAAAATGTGGAATAGGTTTTATACATGGTTGGAAAACAGAAATTAAATTAAGAAATAAGAATATAAAATTAAACTGGATATTAACATACATGGATATAAATGTAAATAATGATCCTGATAACAAAAGTTAATTATGAATATTTAAAAATAAAGAGAAGGAGCGGGAGGATAAAAACTAAGAGTAAAGACAAAGTCGATGCAGAAAGTTGTAAAATTGTATATATCTGTTGTTAGTAGTATATTTTAACGTCTGATGTGCGTGTGTTTTTGTTTTTTGTTTTTGTCTCTTGACTTCTATTGCTATTGTGTGTTTGGTTTTAAAAAGTGAAATACTCAAAAATTATTTTTTAAAAAATAAAAAAATAAAATGTATGTATATATAGTTGGTTATAGATATCAAAGATGCTGATATCGGAAAGCTGTAAAAATGTAACAAGGATGTTAAAGATGTAAATGTTGAATAAAAATTATTTTTTTAAAAAAATGCATAATTTTTGCTAATTAAAAGCAGAGCTGTTTATTTTAAAAGCAACTTTTAATTTATTTGTCTCTTAGTTATTTTATACTTCAACATTTGTCATTAAAGTATCACATTCTTAGTATTTTACTTCTGAATTCCAATGTTAAGTAAATTTATCATGCAGCTATTCAGCAAAATTAACATCTGTTTATATACACAACTATCACTTCTATTCTTCCCCCAACAGTTATAGTCTTTTATTAGATCTGGATTTTTTGCATGCTTCAGTTAAAACATGCAGCTACCATGTTTTTTCTTCCCCCATCCTCTCATATTTATGAGAGATTTATATCTGTGGGATTTGTTTTAGCAGTAACGAGAATATGCTATCCTGCTTAACTTGTTTTTTAAAAATATATAACTGGCTATGATTCATGGTCTGATCAGAAAACAGATATATTCAGATTTTCATTCTTCTTCTTGGGCTGGGTGCAAGGAAGGAATAGTAGCCACAATTAAATATTGTTAAAATATCAGCAATTCTACATATACAACACTAAATCTAATTCTATAGAATGTAATAATGCAAAGAGTGATCTTGTAGTTAAATACAGAACTTTGAGTCAACTTCTAAGGTCTCTTTATATTCTCCAAGCTGTCAGAATGGAAGCAGAGGGCTTAGCCTTACTTTTTCATGGGAACAATGTAACAGGGAAACTTACCTTATCTTTTTTGCAAAGATAATAAGATACCCTGAAAGAAAATGATATAATGTGTCTTTCTCAAGTCTAATGGCACTAGCAGGCAAATACAATTAGGATTCATTGGGTAGAAAACCTTAAACCTTTTCCAGAATTGCCTGTTTTCAGTGCAAATGCACTCTTTATTGTCTCGTTAATTTTAATTTTGTATTCATAACTCAGGCTTCCCAATCAAATTCCTCTTATTGTGTTGGACTATTTCCCCTTCTTCTCAAAACTATTTAGGAATGATGGGAACTCCATCAGCCTAAGAATACCAGATTGATGTAGCCTGTTTTCCAAAATCAAAATAAAGGTGAAGTTTTCCAGGAAAGAGAAATAATTGATCAATCTTTAAGAAGATGTTGGTAACTATTTTGGTGAGATAGGAATAGAAAAAAAAAGCTTGGTATTTGTCTATCCAGTTGCTGTTTTTATTCACAATTTAGGAATGTTCTTGTTTAAAATAATGTATTTTACACAGGCTGCATTTCCACAGCCTGCTTTATTGATATGATAGCAGTACATTTTGCACCACTTACAGCTCACTATTTCTGTTACTGTTTTAGGGATCCTCATGGACCATGATAGCCCAGATCTTCAGGACTATCTCAGGGTGTAACACTAGCAATGCATCTCCCAGTTATATAAATTATGAAGCTCTCTCAATTGCTACTGAGAACTGATACACAGACATTACTTATTTAAATGCTTCCAATATATAAACAAAGTTTCTCCAATATTATGGGAGTTCTTGGATCTATATCCGCATCTGAAGAGCAGTAATTGTACTGTGAACATGATTTGGAGAGGGATTCATACTGCTGGATACATGTTTACTTTCCTCCATAGTTTTCTGTAAGATTTATAATATTCCATTTGTATTGTGACTAACTAGTTAGTTCTTACAAAGTCTAGCCATAAAAATAGGTTTTAAACAATTCTACCATATAGGTCACATCACATTACTTTCCCAGTTCTTTTCCCAACAATTTAATTTCTAATCATCATATCCTAATGGTGAGCAAATGATGGTAAATTACTCCATGTGATGATACTAATTATAGGAATATTTAAATTGTGCAGAGCTTGTACACATGAGTTGGGGCATATGTCTATAGGAATCCATTGTAATTACCACAATCAGTATATTGATATAGAATGTCAGGAAAGATATTGGAAGCTATACTCAAACATGGCCTTGCTATTGCTGAAATATCCTAGGAATATGTAAGTAGAATGACAAAGAAAATTAAACACTTAGAAGTTTTATACTTCAGTCTGTCTGCCCCTCTTTTCCTTTTTTTGGCATGACAACAGAGGCAAATAGGAAGAACTCTGAAATGAATTAGTGAAATGACTTGAAAATATAAATAAGCTTTGTCTTCAGGGAAAAACATTCCACCCAGAAGGAGAAAACTGTCTGGAGATCATTACAGATAAATAATGATCACACAGATAAATAATGATAGCAGCCTGCAAGAAAAATCACTTCTATGTGGACATTGTTTTACATTTCCTTTAACATGAATATTTATGTTTATTTTTTTTATTTTTAATTTGATTTATATGCCACCCTTCTCCGGAGACTCAGGGCGGCTTACAATGCGTTAAGCAATAGCCTTCATTCTTTTGTATATTTTATACAAAGTCAGCTTATTGCCCCCACAAACTGGGTCCTCATTTCACCTACCTTAGAAAGGATGGAAGTCTGACTCAACCTTGAGCCTTGGAGAGATTCGAACCAGCAGAAATTGCAGGCAGCTGTGTTAATAACAGGGTGCATTAAACCACTGTACCATCAAGGCTCAATATCACACAATAAATGTAAATACAGTTTAATTCTTAGGGTGCTCATCTTATCAGGCATCCTTCCCCAACCTGGTGCCTCCAGAGTGTTGTTTAATGTATTTATACTGCTCAATATGCCAAGCATCCTGAGTTAAAAACAAAGCACAATACTTAAAAAAAATCTTTCTTAGAGATGAAGATTTGTAATCTTGCGATAATATAGATACTGTATACTGTATATCATCTACATTATATATAATACAGATAGTCATCCACTAAACAGAATGCGGCCGTGCTGGTGGTTACGGGAGCTCCCCGTTACTCCCGTGTAACCCCTCTTCTACACGAGCTGCACTGGCTACCAGTGGTCCTCCGGATCCGCTTCAAGGTGCTGGTACTCACCTTTAAAGCCCTACATGGCTTAGGTCCGGGGTATTTGCAGGACCATCTCCTACCCGCCTCCCACCGTCCTGTTCGATCTCACAGGGCTGCCCTCCTCAGGGTACTGTCGGCCAGACAATGTTGACTGGCGACGTCCAGGGATAGAGCGTTCTCCATAGGCGCCCCTGTCCTCTGGAACGAGTTACCCACCGAGCTTTGGACGGCGCCTGATCTCCACTCCTTCCGTTGGGACTTAAAGACCTGGCTGTTTCAACAAATGGGTTGACCTTGATCCTTGGGTTTTTCTTATTTTGATTGTTGTTGTTTTAACTGGGTTTTAATCATTTTGATCTTTTATTATTCTATGTTTTTAACTTGTATTCGCTGCCCTGAGTCCTTAGGGAGAAGGACGGCATATAAATTTTTGGTAAATAAAATAAATAAATAAATAAACCATTTTGTGACCATTCAAATTACAACAGTACTGAAAACAGTGACTTATGATCTGTTTTCATACTTACAACTGTTGCAGCATCCCCATGGTCATGTGATCAAAATTTGTGCATATGGCAACTAGCATGTATTTATGACACTTGCATTGTTCTGGGTCATGGTATCACCATTTATAACCTTTCCAGCCAGCTTCTGACAAGAAAAGTCAATGGGGAAAGCCACATTTGTTGATGCCTACATGATTCACTTTATAACTGCAGTGATTTGCTTAACTGTGGCAAAAAAAGGTTATAAAATAGGACAAAATTCATTTAACAACTACCTTGCTCAGCAACCAAAATGTTGGGCTCAATTGTGACCATAAGTTAGGGACTACCTGTAGTTAATATCTGCTTTGTGAATTATGTTAAGATTCCTTCCCTTAAATGTGATGATATAGCAGGCTTAGGAAATGTGCCTTTTCTGTAACAGCCCCCTGTCCTGTGTGGAGTACTTGGGATCTGGCAGCCCTTTTAGTCTTCTGGAGACTTGTAAAGAGCTGATTCTTCCCCCAGCTAATGTAATACATTGAAGTTGGAGCCTGACTATTTTCTGGTTGGAAAAGGATAACCAATGCACCAAGTTTTTGCTTTTTTTTTTTTATTATTTCTATTTCTTTTTTTTTATTCCTGTTGTGAATTGTCTCAAGTTGTGATTATTGAATTAGGCAACCTTATCAGTCAATAAATAATAAATAAATAAATAAATAAATAAATAAATAAATAAATAAATGTCCAGTGCTTTTTTTTTATTGCAAAAGTTTTACAATTACATTTTCACCCCATTTTCCCCCCCAAACCCACCCCAAGCCCCCCAACCTAACCCCACCTGACTTCCACAGAATATAATCCCATCAAAATCCCCTTTTTATAAAACGTGAACCCCTCCAACCCCAATATAATTTTCCATCTTCACAAAATTCAAATATTTCTATTTTTATATAATACTTTCAGTGAAAAGCTATTTGATACTTCCTAGTCTGATATTTATTCTGCACATATTCTATCCACTTTTTCCATTCCCATTCATAAGTCTCTTGTGAGCGATCTTTTAGATATGCTGAAATCTTCGCCATCTCTGAAAAGCTGGCCATCTTTAAAGTCCATTCCTCGATAGTGGGCAAAGCTTCATTTTTCCAGTATTTACCTATCAATAATCTCACTGCTGTTATCATATACAATATCAACTTTGTTTCATCCAATGTAAAACCCTTAACTATCCCCAGTAAAAACAATTGTGGAGGAAATTGAATTTTTTTCTTCAAAACATTCTGCATGACCCACCAAATTTTTATCCAAAAAGCCTTAACTTTCTTACAAGTCCACCAAACATGATAATATGTAGCATCTAAACAATCACATCTCCAACATTTTGGCTGAACATTAGGGTACATACACGACAATTTCTTGGGATCTAAACGCCATCTGTAAAACATTTTATAAAAATTTCCCCTCAAATTCTGCGACTGTGTGAATTTAACATTCTGCACCCAAAATTTTTCCCATGTTTCCAACATCACTGGTTCTGCAAAATTTTGTGCCCACTTAATCATACAATCTTTAACCAATTCAGTTTCTGAATCTCTTTCTAGCAAAACATTGTAAAGCCTTTTAATATGCATTGGACCTTTCTCTTTTATATGTCTAACCAGTTCTTCCTCATGCAACATAATACCAATTTTTTGGTCCTCTTTCCATCTCAGTTGAAGTTGATTATACTGTAGCCAAGTTAAATTAATCCCTTCGTCCAACAGTGTCTGTAATGTCTTCAGTTGCCATCTGCCCGCATCTGTAAAGAGAACCTCTTTATATAAACCCCCCCCGAGTGACATTATATTTGTATTCCACATGGTATGACCAAGATCCAGCCATAGCGGTATTTTGTAATCCCATTTGAGTCAGTGCTTCTTCCAAACTCTCATCAAGGAATCTCTAAGTATATGGCTTTTAAATACTTTATCCACTTTATTTTCATAAAATAAGTAAGCGTGCCATCCAAATTCAAGATCAAAGCTTTCTATATTCAATATTTCAGTCTTTTTCCTTCCAAACCAATCACTTGCTTGAGTCAAAGCTGCTGCTTCATAATATAACTGTAGGTTTGGAAGTTTAAGACCTCCCCTTTCTGGAGCATCTTGCATAATTTTCAATTTCACTCTCGGTTTTTTCTCGTTCCAGACAAACTTGTTCACTCCACTTTGCCATTCTTTCAGTTGTTTATCACTTTTAAGCACCGGAATCATTTGAAACAAAAAAAGAAATCTTGGCAAAATCTTCATCTTAACTGCTGCTATTCTTCCAAGTAAAGACAGCTGCAGTTTTTTCCAAGTGTCCATATCTTTCTGTATATCTCGCCACAACACCTCATAATTATTTTGAAACAATTTCATATTTGATTCTGCAACCTGAACTCCTAGATATTTAACCTTAGGTACAATCTCAAAACCTGCCCTCCTTTCAAGTTTGTGTTTTCGATCTTGTGTCATATTTTTAACTATCATCTTAGTTTTTTTCTGGTTTAGTCTAAATCCTGATACTGTGCCATAGTCTTCTATAATGTCTTTCATCTGGATTATTGATTCCATCGGCTGTGTTAGGGTAACAACCAGATCATCTGCAAATGCCCTTATTCTGTAATCCTCTTGCCTTATCACTATACCTTTCAAGACATTAGAGTCCTGTATTGTATTCAACAAGACTTCTAGTGTTAAAATAAATAACAATGGGGATAACGGACAACCTTGTCTTGTTCCTTTTTCAATATTAAAGTCTGTTGTCAAACTTTCATTAATAATAATCTGTGCCTTTTGCTCTTGGTAAATTGCTGAAACCACCTGTATAAATTGATCCCCAAAGTCCATCCTTTTTAAAGTCTTTAATAGAAAATTCCAGTCCACTCTATCAAAGGCCTTCTCCGCATCCAAGAAAACTAGCACTGCAGGGATCTGTTTATTCTTCTCAAGATATTCCAATAAATCTATAACTTGCCTTACATTGTCCTTCATATATCTACCCTCTATAAATCCTGCTTGATCATCATGAATCACCTCTTGAATTTCTGGCATCAACCTGTTGGCTAATACTTTTGCATAAATTTTATAATCATTATTCAGAAGAGATATTGGTCTATAGTTCTCTGGTTTTTTAGGACCTACTTGCTCTTTTGGTATCAAAGAAATGTAAGCTGTTTTCCATGATGGGGGTATTTTACCCCCTTGTTGTATGTTACAAAATAAGTCTCTGAGTTGTTCCACCATTTCTGCTTGCAAAGTTTTATAATACACTGCAGTCAAGCCATCCGTTCCAGGAGCTTTAGCTGTTTTCAATTGTTTAATTGCTGCAATTATCTCCTCAACTGTTGTAGGATGATTCATTCTTTCCTTTTGTTGGTTGGTAATTTTTGTAACTCTTTTATTTTCTAAATATTTTTCTATAAGTCCATTCTGCATGTCCTCTTTAGCATATAATTTGGTGTAATAATCTACAAAGACTTCTTTAATTAATTTTTGTTGAGAAATTTATTTCCCTCCAATATCAATACTATCAATAGTCCACATACTCTGCTTCTTCCTTAATGTATAGGCCAACCATCGACCCGGTTTATTGGCATTACAAAATGTATTATGCTTCGCATATTGTAAATTTTGTTGCCGCTTGTTCCACCATAAGCATTTGGAATTGGTCTTTCAGAAGTTTTATAGCACCACGTATTCTTTCATCTGTTGGATTTTTAATAAGTAACTGTTCTTCTTTATTTTTACTTTTTTTTTTTTAATTTGATTTATATGCCGCCCTTCTCCGGAGACTCAGGGCGGCTTACAATGCGTTAAGCAATAGCCTTCATTCTTTTGTATATTTTATACAAAGTCAGCTTATTGCCCCCACAAACTGGGTCCTCATTTTACCTGGAGAGATTCGAACCAGCAGAAATTGCAGGCAGCTGTGTTAATGACAGGGTGCATTAAACCACTGTACCATCAAGGCTCTTTATTTCCAGTTCAGATCTTTTTTTTTTGTCGATTCAGTTTATATTTAGAATTCATATGAATGAGTACCCCTCTCATATACGCTTTACTCGCATCCCACACAATTTCAATTGCGGTACCCTTATTAAAAAATTCTTTAATCTGTTTTTTGAGTTCTATTATATTTTTTTCATATCTAAACAAATTTTCATTTAATCTCCATGATCTTCTCTCAGTCTTTCCAGTCTCAATTTCTATCCATACTGGACTATGGTCGGATAGAGTTCTTGGAAAAATCTTAGTTCTTTTTGTTTTAACAAGTAAATCATTTGATAATAAAATAAAATCAATCCTAGAAAAAGATCTATGTCTATCAGAGAAAAAAGTATAGTCCAAGTCTTTTGGATTATGTATTCTCCAAATGTCTTTTAATTCCAAATCTTCTTTCATATCAAAAAAGGTTTGTGGTAGTCTGATCCTTGACTTCGCCACTCTTTTTATCTAATTTGGAATCAATTACTCCATTCCAATCTCCCATGATTAAAATAGATCTGTAATCCCATTGCAATATTTTGGTGTGCAAAATTTTATAAAAATGATCCTGTTGTTGATTAGGAGCATAAATTCCAATCACAAGAATTTGGCCATAAACAGTGTGCAATTCAATTGCTATAAACCTGCCACCTTCATCTGCTTCTATAATTTTAGCTGACAGTCTTTTATTTATGTAAATAACCACACCATTCTTTTTTTCCGAATTCGAAGCTATGAAATGTATTCCTAATTTTGAATTTATCAAGTATTTTTGATCTTGTGTTCTGACATGAGTTTCTTGTAAACAAATTATATCATTATTAAATTGTCTCAAATATGTAAATATCTTCTTCCTTTTCTGTGGTGAGTTCATTCCATTCAAATTCCAAGATAAAAACTTAACCGTCATGTATACCTTTTTGAAGCGACGAGCAGAATTGCCGGATATCTTCCAAAATCTTTGGCTTTGCTCCCCCCATGGCTTCACTTTCTTGTGTGGTACTCTTGACTCCTTTTTTATATTGTTGTGCCTTAGCTCTTTCCTCTAGTTGCTTTTCTTTGAGTTGTTTAGAGATTGCACGAGTTATGCGCTGGTCTTTGGCTTCAGCCATTCGAGCTAGGTCCAAAGCCACATCTCTTGTAGTCAAAATTGGAGAAGATTTTAACAGAGGCTCCTCCAAAAAACCTCCTGTAGCACCTTGCATTTCCACTGGCTCTGATTCAACCTGTTTAAGCTGCTCTTCCATCTCTTGCTGAGGTTGCTTCTCCTTGTCACTCTCCTTTATCTCCAACACAGTAGATGTACGTGGAGATGGTGATCTCTCTTTAAAAATAGTATAGAAGTGTTCCGCCTTTTCAACAGTATTCAATCGATATCTTTCTCCATTGTACTTCAAAATTATGCCAGTTGGAGCATCCCACCGAAATGGAATCCCACCGAAATGGAATCTATAATTTTTTTTAAATCATTTACTAAAAAACCAAAATCTTTTCTATCTTTCAACATCTTAGGCGGTAGTTCTTTATAAATTCCAATTTGAGCTCCCTCCACTTGCACAGAAGAGAGAAAAGATTTTTGCAAAATATCATTTCTCATTCTTCTATCTGTAAAATATATCACCACATCTCTAGGCAGTTGTCTTTGTCTGGCCACCCAAGAGTTCACTCTATAAATTTTGTCTATTTTGTAAAAAATCTCTTCAGAATTAATTTTTAACAACACAGCCAAAGCATCAGCACAAATCTGTCTCAAGTCTTGGCGATCATCCTCCTTAACACCTCTAATTCTTATGGCAAATTCCATAGACCGGAATTGCATCATCGTAATTTCGTTTTCAACTCTCTGCATTTTATTATCCACATCAAAAATTTTGAAATCAGTATCCTTTATTTTGGCATTCACTTCTGATTTAAATTCTTCCAATTTAGAGTCCACTTTAATAATAATTTCTGACAGGCCAGACACCACATTCGATAATTTATCAGTCACCTTGCCATAATTCTCTTGCACCAGCTTTTTCATTTCATTAATTTCCTGCTTAATTTCCTGTTGTGATTTTTGAAATTTATCATCCATTTCCTGTTGAGATTTTTGAAAATTATCATCCAGAGCCTGAGTAATAAATTCTTTTAAACTTTCAAAGTCAAAATCTTTTTTCTGACTCTGCTGAGCAGAAGGAAATTGCTGTTCAGATTTGTGTGGGGGGGATCCCCCCCCTGCTGCCTTGCCTTCCTGTTTCTTAGAAGCCATTCTGCCACGTAGATTAGATTTTCTGAAAAAGGAGATCCTTTTTCCTTTTCCAGCACCACAAAGCCCTCTAAAAAAGTCCCCCAGGTTTAGTTAAATTGGGGATAAAATTAAACTGAAGCGAGCTCAGGCTTATTTTAAAAAGAATTTTTTCCCCTTGTTGGAATTACTTTACAAGACCACTCTCACTCTCAGCTTGTTAACGCTGGAGCCGGGCGCCATTTTTTCAAGCCACTTTCACTCACTCAGATTTTTGCTTAAGTCAGGAAGTCACAAGAGAAATAATACTTGCAGTTTCTTAGTTTAAAGGTTCAGGTTGTTTTTTCCGCTAATTATTGAAGTTAATTTCATTCAGTTTGGATGTTTGCTGCAGCCGGCTTGCTTTGCGAAAGGCAGAGCCGTCCCACGCCATCCGGAGCCTCAGCAAGTTGAAAGGGAGCCGCGCCTGTTTCCTCCCCAGTAGCGATCTTCTGGGGGCTCACAGGGGCTCGACCTGCACCTTGCTTACTCTTCTCCTCAAATCCTTCAGATTTTGGAGTTTTCAAGCCGCTTCTCGGAATCGAAGCGGCTCTACAGGCGGCGGGGCTGGCGGTCCTTAAAAAAGGACCGTCTTTCACCAGAGGCAGACAAACCGGAAGTCTCCAGTGCTTCATTAAAACAAACAACTGCCATCTCTATAGAGTTCAAGGTCCTACAAACGTCTATTTGAAAATCCAAAAGTAGTTCACTAATAAAGGAATGCTTTAAACTTGCAGTATCACATGATTGAATTTCAGTGACAGAATTATACAGTTTAAAACGTTGCATTTTGTTGTTTGATTGTAAATATTTTAGTTACAAAGCATTGTCATGTTCAGATAAGAGTAAAAATGAAGATCAAATGAACACAACAAATTTCTAGGAAAAAAGGCTGAAGTAATCCTGCTTGACTTAGCCTTCTCCAGCAAGTTTGAGGTCTTCCAGGAAATTATAAGACCAGTTTATTTATTTAGCATGTGGCATATCATTACATAGACTAGCAATATATATATCACCTAGATTAGTAAAACACAATATTTTACTAATACAATAATAATAATATTAAAAAGATCTATGTTCAAATACTAAAGTCTAGGCCATCAAACAATTGAAGTGCAACATCATTTATATTAAAAGAAAATCAGATATTGGACCTGTATATGCCCTCAGCTTGCAGCCAGTCACGATGTGATCTACAGTTTGATGTGGGATCCCTCAGTCACACTGAGGGGGGATACTATGCACCATTTATATAGAAAGTATTGGCAGATGCCATGTGAGGTACGAGTCCTATTCAGGACTGTCCATTCCTGACGTGGTAGTTCAAAGCCTTGACGCCTTTTTATATGTCTTCCTATGTCTGAACATTCAGCAACCCATTTGGCTTTCCATTGGAAATTGATGTTAAAGTTGTTGGGCAGATGTCGTGCAAGTTCCAGTGAGGGCTTCCTAGATTTGAGTTTTCCAGTTGATAAATGAGGAAGGTTGGCATGCACTGGTAGGAGTGAATTAGTTGTTTATAATTTTTCTGTAGCTGGCAGCGTAACAGGAACAGGAAGCCAGCAAGTTGGATTGGTTTTAATACATCCACTTATAATCCTCGTGGTGTTGTTTAGTCTGTCATCTAACTTACTATTATAGCAGCTGTTAAGTAATACAGGGGCACAATATTCTGCGAAGTAGACCAACCCTAGAGCTGATGACTTTAGGGTGGCAACTGAAACTCCCCATTTAATTCCACATAATTTCTGGAGTAAATTGTTCCTAGTATTTATTTTTGCCGCCGTAAAAGTCTAGGTGTATCTTGTAGAAGAGAGTCTGGTCCAATGTTACTCCAAGGTACTTTGGATGGGGATCATAGGGGAATAAGTTGTTTAAGTAGACCTTTGGGGCTTCATATGCTAGTTTGTTGTTATTGTTGTTTAATTTTTTTTATTTTTTAGTACTGTGTTTCCCCGAAAATATGACGTCCCGAAAATAAGACTAAGCCTGATTTTTGGGGTGGGCATAAATATACACCCTCCCCTGAAAATAAGGGGTGGGCGTGGCCAGCACAGGAGGCAGCCCTTCCCTTCCCTGGTCACCTTCTGGAGGTTCAGCCCCATAATTGTTGCCCGCTGATCAGCTGAGCCAGCGAGGGCTGTGCAACTTGGCCCAGACCTCCAGAGCATCTTCCCAGCTGCCTACCTCCTTCCCCTTTTCCTGCCGATCTTTCTTTCTTGGGATCGCAACAGAGACACACATCCCCAAAATGCTCCATCTGAAGCCTTCAGCCTTGCAATCCTGGCAGGGGTGTCTATGCTGCGATCCCAAAGAAAGAACGCTTTGTGTGTGTGAGAGAGAGAAAGAGAAAGAGAGAGAGAGATCTGAACCAACTTCGGAGAGTTATCCAGGACTGGCAGCAATGTTCTCTCCATTCCCCCCCCTCTCTCTCACACACACATAGAGATCCCTCACCCCCCGCCCCCCAAACCTCCCAAGGCAGCCACATCCCTTCACTAACCTGCTTTCCAGCTCTGTTCTTCACCATCACATGCAGGACAAGAAAAGTAGTCTGTGAGACTATGGTAAAAACACTTTCCAACTTCGCGAGATTTTTTTTTCTTCATGAGAAGTTGGAAGGTCTGAACTACTGTTGTTGTTTTTTTTACCCTCGTCCAACAGACTACTTTTCTTGTCCTGAACGCACAGCCAAGAACGGAGCTGGAAAGCAGGTTAGTGAAAGGATGTGGCTGCCCTGGGGGGGTGGGTTGAGGGTTTGGCACGGGTGGCCTGGCTGAACGGCCTTCAGGTAAGCTGATGCAGGGCCTTGGGCAGCTCCACAGCCCCTGTCTTGCTTTGTCCTCAACCCTCCCCCACCACCTTGCTTCGTTCTTCTCTCCAATGTGCAGCCTCTCACAGTAAGGAGAATTGCAGGCAATTCTCGTTACTGTGAGAGGCTGCATGTTGTTTCTGGGCAGGGGAGGCTTGCTCTTCTTACCCAGTTCCCCTCCACCATTTATCTTTTTCGCACTATCTGTCGCTCACACACACAGAGAGAGATATCTGATCTCTTGAACTGCTGCACACTTTTCACCCAGAGGGAGACGAAGCTGGTGAAAAGTGTTTGGGCACCCAATAGGCGCCAGCCTGCATTGTCAAATGTTTGGGCTGCTGAGTGCCAACCAGTACACCTATTTGGTGCTACAGGGGCTGGGCTACAACTACACTGAACGAGGAGCTTTTTGGGCCCTGGCCCTGGTGGCTGTTGCAACTCGTGCCAGCTCTGCACACAGCTGGCCTGAGAGTTGCAGTACCCACCAGACCCAGGATTGTAACCTAGCACCTGCAGCACCAAGTAGGCATGCAGGCTGGCGCTCAGTAGCCCAAAAGATATGCCTTCCTGCCGGAGTTCCGTGTTCAGCTGGGGAACAGTTCCCAGGACTACCCAATTCTCAACCAGCCAGCTGCATGGTAGGAGGGGACTTCCTGCCCACCTGAAAGAGAGGGCTTCCCTCCCCAAGACCCTCTCATCATCCGTGGCTTTGGGGTGAAGTACCATCAGTACGCTGATGACACCCAGCTGTACATTTCCACCCCAGGCCACCCCAACAATGCCCTTGAAGTGATGTCCCGGTGCCTGGAGGCTGTGCGGATCTGGATGGGGAGACTCAAACTCAACCCTTCCAAGACTGAGTGGCTGTGGTTCCTGGCATCCCGATATAGTCAGTTGACTCCATCACTGACTATTGGGGGCGAGTCTTTGGCCCATGCTATTATTGTCTCCTTCACTTGTTCATCTTCCAATTTGATGCCCAGTAAATAGCTAAGTTTTCTTTATCAATCTTTCTTCTGTCCCTGTTAATATCTTTCTAATTCTGTTAATTCTTTATAGAAACCATATAATTTAATATCTTTCTCATATCTAGAATGTATCTGCACTTGTGAATACCATGCCATATCGATCCCTTGATCACTCAATTCTTGTTTAGTTTTGAGCTCCCCCTTTTCATTCAAGATATCTTTATATCTAACAGTATTTCCCATGTTAATAACATTTGAGTGAATCAATGCTTCCATCGTTGAAAGCCAAACTGGTGTCTTCAAGTAATGTTGCTCTCTGATTTTCTCTCATACTAACAGTAGTGCATTCCTAATGTAAAGTCTTTGAAAGTAACCATGTATCTTACTTTTCCTATACCACAAGAACGCATGCCAACCCAATTGCAAATCATGCCTTCCAAAGTCAGTACTTATATGCCTCAGTATAATCCATTCTTTCATCCATGTTAATTTGGTAGCCTGATAATACAATTCCCAATTTGGTAATCCAAAGCCTCCTCTATTTCTTGAATCCTGCAGCATTTTAAAGATAATTCTTGCTTTTTTTCCCTTGCCAAATTTATTTTATTAAGTTCCTTAAAGTATTTTTTTTTCAATTTTATCGGAATTGTTTGAAATACAGGTGAAACTCGAAAAATTAGAATATCATGCAAAAGTTCATTTATTTCAGTAATAAAATTTAAAAGATGAAACTAATATATGAGATAGACTCATTACATGCAAAGCGAGAGAGTTCAAGCCTTGATTTGTCATTCTTTTGATGATTATGGCTTACAGCTCATGAAAACCCCAAATTCACAATCTCAGAAAATTAGAATATTGTGAAAAGGTTCAATATTCTAGGCTCAAAATGTCCCACTCTAATCAGCTAATTAAGCCATAACACCTGCAAAGGGTTCCTGAGCCTTTAAATGGTCTCTCAGTCTGGTTCAGTAGAAATCACAATCATGGGAAAGATTGCTGACCTGACAGTTGTGCAGAAAACCATCATTGACACCCTCCATAAGGAGGGAAAGCCTTAAAAAGCAA
Organism: Arizona elegans; assembly: GCA_022577455.1. NCBI lineage: Eukaryota > Metazoa > Chordata > Lepidosauria > Squamata > Colubridae > Arizona > Arizona elegans. Next base: position 54,146,883 of record JAKOOJ010000009.1, read on the forward strand.
TTTGCAAAAGAAGTTGGATGTTCCCAAAGTGCTATATCAAAGTACATTAATAGAAAGTTATGTGGAGCCACTACATACAGACGGATCCTGGACACGGGCTTCAAATGTCATATTCCTCTTGTCAAGCCGCTTCTGAACGTCAGAAGTGTCTTACCTGGGCTAAAGAAAAAAGAACTGGTCTGTTGCTCAGTGGTCCAAAGTCCTCTTCTCTGATGAGAGCAACTTTTGCATCTCATTTGGAAACCAAGAACCCAGAGTCTGGAGGAAGAATGGAGAGGCACACACTGCAAGATGCTTGAAGTCCAGTGTGAAGTTTCTACAGTCTGTGTTGATTTGGGGAGCCATGTCATCTGCTGGTGTTGGTCCACTGTGCTTCATTAAGTCCAGGGTCAACGCAGCCATCTACCAAGAGATTTTGGAGCACTTCATGCTTCCTTCCGCAGACGAGCTTTATGCTGACTTCATTTTCCAGCAGGACTTGGCACCTGCCCACACTGCCAAAAGTACCAAAACCTGGTTCAATGACCATGGGATTACTGTGCTTGATTGGCCAGCAAACTCGCCTGACCTGAACCCCATAGAGAATCTATGGGGCATTGCCAAGAGAAAGATGAGAGACATGAGACCGAACAATGCAGAAGAGCTGAAGCCGCTATTGAAGCATTCTGGTCTTCCATAACATCTCAGCAGTGCCACAGGCTGATAGCATCCATGCCACGCCGCATTGAGGCAGTAATTAATGCAAATGGGGCAAACCAAGTACTGAGTACATATGTATGTTTATACTTTTCAGAGGTCCGATATTGTTCTATGTACAATCCTTGTTTTATTGATTTCATGTAATATTCTAATTTTTTGAGATTGTGAATTTGGGGTTTTCATGAGCTGTAAGTCATAATCATCAAAATTATGACAAATCAAGGCTTGAACTATCTCGCTTTGCATGTAATGAGTCTATCTCATATATTAGTTTCACCTTTTAAGTTGCATTACTGAAATAAATGAACTTTTGCATGATATTCTGATTTTTTAAGTTTCACTTGTAAGTATAATAATCTCGGCAATATATTCATTTTAATTGTAGCTATTCTTCCTATCAATGATAGTTGTAGATTTTTCCATTTTTCCAGATCTACTTTAATTTGTTGCATCAGTTTATAGTAATTATCTTCCTTAATCGTTACACATCTTGCTGTCAGATGAATCCCTAAGTATTTTACTTTCTTAGTAATCTGAATATCCATTCTCTTCATTAATTCTTTTTGCTGTTTATCCGTCATATTTTTCACTAACATCTTAGTTTTCTCTTTATTTATTTTCAATCCTGCCACTTTGCCATATTCTTCTATTTTTTTTATTAATTTAGGCCCTGTTTCCCGAATGAAAACTCATCTGCAAATGCCTGTAATTTATATTTTTCCTTTTTTATTTCCATACCTTTTATCTCTGTATCTTGTCTAATATTTCTATTTAATACTTCCAGTGTCAATATAAATAACAGGGAGACAAGGAACATCCTTGTCTTGTACCTTTTTTCATGTTAACCTTCTCAGTCATATCTCCATTTACCATCACCTTTGCAGTTTGCTTATAATATATTGCCTTAATCATACTAATAAATATCTCCCCAAAGTCCATGTCTTCTAGTTGTGCTAGCATAAATTGTCAGTTCACATTGTCAAATGTTTTTTGTGTGTTTTGGAAAATCAACACCATTTGCTTCTCTGAGTGCGCTTCATAATACTCCAATGTATTTAAAATTATTCTCATATTGTCTTTAATTTATCTCTTAGGTAAAAATCATTTTGATCTGAGTGTATAAATTGATTTAAGAATCTTTTTAGTCTTTCTGCAATTATTGAGGCATATATTTTATAATCAGCATTCAATAAGGATATCAGTCTATAGTTTTTGATCTGATGTAAGTCAGAGTCTTCTTTTGATATGAGAGTAATATATGCTTCCATCCATGAATTTGGTGCTTTCGCTTCTAGCAATAGTTCATTAAATACTTCCAACATTGGTATACATAAAGTGTTTTGTAAGTCTTTGCAGCGTTCTGCTGGTAGACAATCCGGACCCGGTGTTTTGCCATTCTTTTATCTCTTGATTGCTCCTGTTAATTCCATCATTGTTATGCTTTCACTGTTTCAGGTACTTTAGATAATTCCGCTTTTTCTAAATATTGTTTTATTTTATCTTTTGAAATTGTCTCTTGATCATAGCTCACCTAGCTTACCACCTGGCCAGGTGGCTCAGTGTCTAAGACGCCACCGAACTGTCAATCAGAAAGGTCAACAGTTCAGTGGTTCGAATCCCTAGTATAGGTCTCCTGCGTGAGCAGGTGGTTGGACTAGATGACCTCCAAGGTCCCTTCCAACTCTGTTACTGTTATTATTATTATAGTTGTTCATAGTAGTTTTGAATCACTTTCTTTTTATCATCATTTTGGTGGTGAAGAGTTCCTTCATCATCCGTTAATTGGTGTATCAGTTTCTTTTCTTTCTCCGTTTTCAATTTATATGCCAACCATCTTCCTGGTTTATTTGCATTTTCAAAGAAGTTTTGTTTGGCACTTTTAATTTTTTGTGCTAGTTCTTCTTTATCTAGTAAGTTCATCTTATGTTTTATTAATTCCAGAGACTGGCTGCGGGTTCGGGCCTTCTGTGACAAAGCACAAGAATGGATTGTTTTGCAGTTGCATGCTATCAATTTAAATGTGCCCTTGTCTTTAGCATTGAAAATCAGTTGGACGTTGTTTGCTGCAGCCCAGTTGGACCATTGTTTGCCATTGTCATCAGTGGAAGGACAGTATTGAAAACTGTGGTTGAAGCAGTATCAATTCTCTGTCTATGCTTCAATTTGCATTGAATAAATCTAGATTTCTAACATTAAATATCCTGCATTCTAGGATACAAAGAACTGTCAGAACTTTACTCATTCATTTTGATAAATATGAAAAATGGGATAAGGGGCAGGTACAGATAGCCTTGACTTACAACCGCAACAGGGACTGGGAAAGTTGTCATTGAGCAGTTTTATGACCAATTTAATTATATTTTTGACTTGGTTAAGTGAGACGTGACCACAATTTGTGATCTTCCCTGATGCCTTTCCCATTGATTTTACTTGTCACAAACTAATTGAGAAGGTTGCAAATAGTGATTATGTGACTGCAGAATATTGTAATCTTCAAAAGTTCCAAGCACCAAAAATGCAATCACATGATAGCAGGAATATTGTAATGATTATAAATGTAAGGACCGGTTGAAAATCATTTTTTCCAGTGCCATTTTAATTTCAAATGATCATAAATTGAGGACAACCTGTAATTAGAGAAGGGTAAACATTGTCCTGGTTTGTTAAAAAAAGAAATAGGTCAATCTGAAAGCAATACTTGGAAGAGTCTAGGAAGAATATATAGCAATTTATCCACAAACCTCATTAAATTAATGTAATTACCAAAACATTTGTCAAGAACCCACTTTATCAGCCTAATTTTAAATCAATATTTGATTATCCTTTAAAATACAGTATATTGTAAGAATGCCATAGATATAACATCTTTTGATTTCAACAAAACATTTAATAAAGTATCCGTGACAATCAGATTAGCAAACCATGTATCGAATAATATTACAATTAAGGGGATGTATATTGGCCTCCGAAAATTGTACTCAAAAGAATTGTCATCACCCTCAGGTTGTACAGATACATCATTTAGGAAACAAAAATCAAAGACCACAGGTGCAGAATAGATTCAGAGATGGGCAATAAAAAAAGTTGGGGAGCCAGAAACTAAATTTTTCTAAGAGAGATGAGTGGAACCTTTTAGTTCTAAGAGGAGAGTACCATGGTATCATGTAGAAGGACTCTTCGTATACATGAAAGGCTATCACAAAGATAGCCCTCATCTGAAAGGGCAGAACAAGCAACAATAGATTGAATTACAAGAAGCAAATTTCTAATTGAATGTTAGGAGAATCTTTCTGCTACTCAAAGTGGTTGTGGACTCTGCTTTATTAGATATATCAAGCAGAAGCTGAACATCTATCTGGGATGCTTTAGTTTAGATTCCTGCATTGAAGAGACATTGGACTTGACCTAAACAGACTTTATTTATTAAGTATGATTTCGTAAGTCTCTGTTCAATGTAAGGCTATCATGCATACTCATTTATTGGAGTGAAAACTGGTAAGGTTGCTCCCAGCCCTAGCTTTCTAGGATGCTCTCAACTGTTTTAATACTTGTGTTTGTTTGTGTGTGTTTCTCTTTCAAAGTGTTATGTATATCCACTGTTTTTTTCTAAAATATCTAGGAAGCTATGTAGAGCTTAGAGTTGGTTTGAAAGTAAAGTATGAGATAGAAGAGACTAAAGTCTGATTACAACATGCCTGCCTATAGTTTTATAATTTTATGAACAAATAAAACAGGCAGGCTGGCTCACAGGAACAAGGGTGTTTGTGGGTGCCCATGAGTTCCATGTTGCCAAAGAAGCATAAACGGGGTTCCATCTAATTGACCTTATTCTCTCTCTAAAATGTGTCTTATCAAGATCAACTTCAACTAGAGTTCTACTTCTCGTATGAATATATGGAAACATCTGATTTTTGGCAACAATAACAATTACATTCTTCAGGGAAATATTGTATATTGGCTTTTGAATTCACAGATTGGCTTTAGTATTCTGGTGGTTTCCCTTCCAAATAACAACGAACCCCAGCTTGCTGAGCTTCAGAGCCTGGACACAATTACAAATGCTATCATTAGCAGGGACTGTTCCCCCTTGTTCTCCTTCTCCTTGTTCTTCCTTATTTATTTGAACAAAAGTTCAAGTAAGCTTTTTGAAACTTCTAAATATAGTGACTTTCTTCAATTTTCTACAATGATCTCATTATATGAGGTAAAGACATTTTCCAATCCCAGTGGTGCTTAAACAAACAAACAAACAAACAAATCCAATCAATTTATGAGGTTCTATTGAAGCATTTCTTCTAATTAAGGAATAATGATTTGCTTTCTATAAGGTCTAATGTAATAATCCAGTGGCTTTTCAATTGATAAATACATTTTAAAAATGAGTGTTTGCAATTTGCTTTCAGTTGAATAACTTCAGAATTATATGTGGAAATTACAGTGCTTTAATAAAAAGCATTACTTCACTGTGAATCTTGCCTGCAGTTAATTTGTAAGTGCTATCAAGGTTTCAAGTGGAATGTGTCTAAACTCTCTAAAAATCAGTACAGATTTTATCAGAATTTATACTTTTTAATTAAGCTTAGTATCTTCCAGTTAATTAACAACACACACACACACACACACAATACATAAATATGTAAAATATCTAAAATAGAATAAAATGACATAAAATTATATTTCTGTATCACCCTTGCAATCTATCCTAATCAGGCCCACATATGCTAATCTCAGTCAGACCATTTTAGTCAGAAATTGTGCTTTATTAAATGTTATTTTCAGATTCTGGCCACACATAAGATATGTCGTTTTAATATGGGCCTCCCACTGGGTCATACGTTTAATATGTGGATCAGTACTTATCTCTCTCCCCCTTATACAAACAACAATTGAATAATATATGAGTCAGATCATATATCTGATCTGAGTCTACCTCTTCAGCTCCACAGATACATGTACATTCATTGTATGGGATAGAATGGAATCTCCCAAATCTAACCATGATCAAGCTGTTCGAATCTTGCTCCCCTGGGAGCAAGAGTAAATTGGGTAAATGTCTCCCTGAGATGTTTTGGCAGTTGTAATTTTAAATAGTTGTCCATTTGGAAGGTGTGTTTATATTTGCAAAAACAGATTTTTTCTGATTGGTCTGTGAAATTTAACCCCCAACAGAGAATTAGATTGACAGAAAGAAAATTTTAACTAGGGATGTGCAAAATATTTGGAGTGGAGAAAGTTGTTTTAAGTTTTAAATTATTGTTTGAAACATCCAGGAATAATTTTGAGCTAATAACAACTAAATACGAAACAAAGTTTCAAATTTAAAATGTTTCATTTTTAAAATATTTTGCATACTTCTGATTGTAGTATTTTCTTCAGTGCAGTTACAACTAGGTACTTCCTTTGTAAATAAATCTTCGTTGGGTGAGGGTGATTTCCCTGCCACCTTGAAAGAGGCGGTGGTGAGGCCTCTCCTCAAGAAGCCTTCCCTGGACCTGGCAGTGTTGGCTAATTATCGTCCGGTCTCCAACCTTCGGTTTGTTGTGAAGGGTGTTGAGAGTGTGGTTGCGCGACAGCTCCCCCAGTACCTGGATGAAACAATGTATCTGGATCCATTCCAGTCGGGCTTCAGGCCTGGGTACAGCACGGAAATGGCATTGGTTGCGTTGGTTGATGATCTCTGGAGGGCTCAGGACAGGGGTTGCTCCTCTGTCCTGGTCCTATTAGATCTCTCAGCGGCTTTTGATACCATCGACCATGGTATCATGCTGCACCAGTTGGAAGAGTTAGGGGTGGGGGGCACTGTATTATGGTGGTTCTCCTCCTTTCTCTCTGACTGGTTGCAGTCTGTGTTGGCAGGGGGGCAGAGGTCAACCCCGAGGCCCCTCATATGTGGGGTGCCACAAGGGTCGGTCCTCTCGCCCCTTTTGTTCAACATTTATGTAAAGCCGCTGGGCGAGATCATCCGTGGTTTTGGGGTGAAGTACCATCAGTATGCTGATGACACCCAGCTGTACATCTCCACCCCGGACCACCCCAACAATGCCCTTGAAGTGATGTCCCGGTGTCTGGAGGCCATGCGGATCTGGATGGGAAGGAACAGGCTCAGGCTCAACCCATCCAAGACTGAGTGGCTGTGGTTTCCGACGTCCCGATATAGTCAGTTGACGCCATCGCTGACTATTGGCGAATCGCTGGCCCCCACGGAAAGGGCTCGCAACTTGGGTGTCTTCCTGGATTCACGGCTGTCTTTAGAAGAGCACTTGACGGCCGTGACCGGGAGGATTTTTTATCAGGTTCGCCTGATTTGCCAATTGCGTCCCTTTCTGGATCGGGACTCTCTACACACAGTCACTCATGCCCTCGTCACTTCCCGCCTGGACTATTGTAACGCTCTCTACATGGGGCTCCCCTTGAAGAGCACCCGGAGGCTTCAACTGGCGCAGACTGTGGCTGCGTGGGTGGTTATGGGAGCAACATGGCGCTCCCGTGTGACACCTCTCCTGTGCGAGCTGCACTGGCTCCCGGTGGTCTTCTGGGTGCACTTCAAGGTTTTGGTCACCACCTTTAGAGCGCTCCATGGCTTAGGACCTGGTTATTTACGGGACCGCCTACTACCACAAACAGCCTCCCAGTACGCTCTCATAGAGAGGGGCTCCTCTGGGTGCTGTCAGCCAAACAATGTCGACTGGCGGCCCCCAGGGAGAGGGCCTTCTCTGTGGGGGCACCCACTATCTGGAACAAGCTCCCCCCAGAGATACAGAGGATCCCGGATCTGCGCACTTTCCACCGTGCTCTTAAGACCCTCCTATTCCAGCAAGCCGGCCTGGCCTAATTTTCTCCCCTGTTTTAAAATTCTTTTAAATCGAAATTTTAATCTGTTTTAAATTATTGGGATTTTTAATTGTCTTGGGCTAAATTATTTAATCTGGTTTTAATCATGTTTCTAACTTTTGTATTTATGTATTTTATTTTGTGCCTGTTCACTGCCCTGAGTCCTTCGGGAGTAGGGCGGTATATAAATTTAATAAAGCAAACAATAAAACAAACAAACAATCTCCGTCTTCTATTCTTACAAAATGAATTGCAGGCCCACACCTGTCTTTATTCAAGTACACTTCCCTAAAATGGAATTATTTAAGACCTGTTTTTGAAACATATTGGCAATAAACAGCTTTCAGGTGAGCAGTTTCTCAAATTTATCTTTCTGTATGAGAGTATCCATGAGTCAGTGTGGGAAAAGGGTTGTATGTACATTTTACCATCATAAGAATTTTTCGGATTATGAAGGAATGCATTCTGCATTTTAAATTACATTAATCTATATTGAATCTTTCTCACAGAAATAATATGAGAGGGAGACAAATACATACAAATTCATACTCAGATTAAAAGACAGTGCAAAATAACTGCAAAATTTTGAGAGATCGTTTTTGGGTAATGTGGCTAAAATCTTGCAGGATGGTTATTAAATAATCCATGAGTATTAAACAAACACTACAGTTGTTTAAAAAGCCCATGTTCACTGTAGGGTGTTTTTTGTTGAAACAAAAAATAAACATTTTTTTTTACAAAAACTTCATAAATGGTGGTTTTGTGATCGTAGGATGTTGCAAATAGCCTTAAATGTGGATTGTTTGCTGAGTACCTGAAATAAGGTCACGCAATTGGGGTGGGGGGACTGGCCGATATAACTTTGAAACTAGGTCATAAGTATCTTTTGGAAGTCCATTGTAACTGAACAGTTGTTGAACAATCAATCACAAGTCGAGGACTACCTAATGGTACAGTGGTTAGAATGCAGTATTGCAGGCAAACTCTGCCCACAGTCTGGAGTTCAATCTTGATAGGCTCAAGGTTGAGTCAGCCTTACGTCCTTCTGATCTCCGTAAAATGAGAACCCAGATTGTTAGAGGTGCAATATGCTGACATTGTAAATTGCCCAAAGGACTATGGAGCAATATACCCTGTTTTCCCCAAAATAAGACATCCCCTGATAAAAAGCCCAATTGGGCTTTTGAGTGCATGGCAAAAAGGCCAAGCACTTATTTCAGGGTTCAAAAAAAATATAAGACAGGGTCTTATTTGGGGGGAAAGATGGTATAAGTCTACTCTCTAAGTGCTATTGCTATTACCTGTATTTCTTCTTGCTCCTTTTCATTTTGCATTTTGTTTTTCTAAATTTCAGTGGGATATTCACAGGGTTGTTGTGGAGAAGTTAGAAGGAGGAAAATATGTTGAATATGTTCCCTGTCTTGGATTATTATTAAAAAATAATACAGATTAAATAATATAAATTAAATAATAGGGTAGAATTTGAATCCAAATATTTGGGTGAGGAGGTTACTTGAAATGTTGGACTTTCTGCTAGCTTTCCTTGAAGCAGAAAATGAATTGAATTAGCAGAAATGAATTAACAAGAGGCAGGACAAAAGGTACCCAAGTAAGATATGTAAAAATAGAGACTATTTTTATTCTGAACATCTATGCCAGTTATACATATGTGACAAAAGAAATTTTACTGCAACCATTCATATTTGATCCCAAACTTGATAGTCAAAGCTCACTTCACTCTATCGGTACCCAATTCTTGTGCCTGTTACAGATTCACTCCTTAATTTGGCAAAATGTTTCTGAAACAAGAATAAGAAAAAAGTTAACCAGATGCCTTGGGACTTTACCTTGTGGTGAATTCCCAAGAGCTCTGGAAAGTTGAATTTAGTGGGAGTCCTGTTGTTGTTAAATTAAATGAATGAATAATGGGCATTTGGTATCATAATCCTCCTGTTTCAATTCATGACTAGTGTGCTGTGAATCTAGGTCCTCTGTTTGGGAAGTTCCATGATTGGGCTGGTTGTATCAGTTGTTGCAGGCACTTAAGAGTCATCAGAATTTTAAGAATTATTAATAGTCCAAAATTTAGATTGGATAGGTGCAATATTTTACATGCATCTGAGTAATATATTTAGCATGAACTTTAGTGTATTGTTTAATGTTAGTGTTATATTATTGCTGTACATTAAGAAGATGGATCACCTTGTAAGTGCATTTTATTATGGAATTGGGGGATGCAGTGGCTCACTAGCTTAATGACGCTGGAACTGCTGGCCAGAAATGGTCTGCACTCTGGCAGTTCAAGCCCAGCTCCTGAGATGGAATGAGCTCCCATCACTTGCTCGCCAACTCCTGCCCACCAAGTAGTTCAAAAGTATACAGTATTGCAAATAGATAAATGAATACCACATTGGTGGGAAAAACCTAGCTGCATTTGTATGTACAGAGAGTGGAAGCTGGCACTAAGCCTGGCCAGATGTGAGGCAACATAACATGAGGCAAGGAGAGGGGAGACCAGCAGAGGAGCCTGGAAGAGCCAGCAACATGAGCATCAACCAGCTTGTGTGAGCTAGTTTGTCCCCTGCGATGCATAGGCATGCAAGTGCCAAACAGAATAAACTAGCAGTTTAGGCTATCAGGACTGCATTGTGTCTAGAATTTGTAGATTTTCCTGACATTGTATGCCATATGCTAAATAAATAAATTATGGAAATATTTTTGAGGTCGTGCATATTGAAAAGGCTATGTTTGTCTATGACCATAATAAATTTTTGATTTGATACAGAAAAACAGATAACTAGTATCCTTGTCTAATGGAATTAATGGAACTACTTTATTTTGAACTTATTCCCTTATTAATTAAAAAAAAGATAGTGGCATTTCACAAGATACGAATAATATTTTAAAACAATATACACAGTAAATAAAAATCTGATTTTTTAAAACATGTTCAGTTTATTCTATAATGGAACATGAGCTGGTTCATGTAAAGTTAATGTGACAAAACTGAAACTCAGCATATTTAATAAAAAGTAAACTTTTTTAAAAATTTATTTCAATCCCTGGGAAGTAGAAACCTAACTGAAGTAAAAATATTCACGTGTCTGTTATAGTGCAATCTGTAAAAAGGAGACTGTTTGGATTAATAGCATAATAAGCTATATTTTGTTCCAGGCTGTAATATTTAGGTCAATAAGCACCATTTGAATAACTACACCATTTGATACAACCCTTTTGTATCCTTTTAATTTTTCTTCCTCTACTTCTCACTCCTCTTTTATGGATTAGCATATTATTTGTTTGTTTTTATTTGTTAACCAAATTTATGTAGTCATTCATCTCACCTGGGGCAGGTGAGAAATCGGAAAACACAACAAATAAAGGCAAAAAGATAAAATATTACATGATCCTGGCTAATGTATCCATCGTTTATGGCTTCATGTTGCATATGAAATAAGCCATTGTTGTAGTAAATCCTAGTTAAAATCAATCATAGTACCGCATACTGTGTGAACCTAGACCTTAAGGCAGCTTTCTGTATACAAAAAACTTAATGTATAAATCTTTTCTATTCCAAGTCAGATCATCAACCAACCCTATACAGTACTGTTACATTGCTGTTTTCCATAACTTAATGCCACAGTATCCTTTCCAGTCTTCTCTAAAAATGCTTGGTATGTTTTGTATGCTATGTATGTGTTCTGCTTTGTTGGGAAGGAGGAGAGAAGGTTGCTTTGTATGCAAAAGGTTTCAAGTTTCATTTTCAGTTTGTCTGGTATGGCTGTCAGTAACTCCTCATGAGCCTCTCTAGAAAACTGTCAATGGGTATACTCAGCAATGAGCTTGAAGTTTGACTTTGTATAAGGCAGCTTCCTATGTTTCTATATTCTTCTGACCATCACAGTTCCAAAAACTATTATAGTCATATTTTATGTTGGAAGTAACCCAATCTTTCCAAAAGTTTTAGCTTAATACATTCTTGATAAAACATTTGCTTCTCCTATCCTACTGCAGAGTGGGTCATTAAATGGGTTAATGGAATCTGATCTGTCAGGAGACTGAGTCAGAATTTTGTGGTCATGCTTCCATGCCTCTGCTTCCTGTCCCAGTTTTCGACTCAGTCCGTCTGAGAGAGACATCTTTGGCAGTTGCTCTCCATTCAACTCATTTTTGAACCAACTACACTACAGGTTTTTATTATTTATTTATAATTTATTCTGGGGGTTAGTGTGCTGGCCACATCAGTCTAGGCTGATAAAGCCGCCACTACTAAGAAAAAGGGGGTGACTGCCTCTTGGGGCCCAGGCCTAATAGGGCTTGCCAGTTTTGCTTGGCATTCCCCCCCCCCAAAGAAGCCCGCCCTCACCCCTCCACAGCCACTATCACCAACACAGCTTCTAGCCACCACCGCTGCCACTACCACCAACGATATTATTACCATATTGCTTCGCCGCTGCCCCCATATTAGCAGCAAAGTAATCAGCCGCAAGGCAGTCTTTTGCTGCTGAAACCATTTGAATTGAACAGCTGGGAGGCGGCTTGAAATTCGCTGCCGATTCCGCCACTGCAATAGGCTTGGTTCGGAGCCTTCTCAGAGGAGAAGCGCTCCACTGTGGTTGGCTCCGCTGCCGTTTTTAGGGTGCCCTGGTGCCTTGGGAGCCTTCTCCCTTACCTTTGAGAGGTGGCGGCCATTTTGGGCAGGCCACGAGGCTTGATTCAGCTTTGGTGGCCATTTTGGATTCTGGCAGCGGCCATTATGGGAGGCTATTCAATGTCTCTATAGAAGTGCCTAGTCAGGGGGCAGCCATTACAAGCATTGCCAGTGGGCATGTCAAGGGCTGCGGTGGCTATTTTGTTTCACAACAAGAACAGATATTCCTCCGGACTTCTGCAGTTCCTAGTGATACCAGTTTAAAGCCTGTTTTTCTTCTGCTGCACTTTGGCAAGTATTGTCACAAAAGGGCCTGGCACAACGTGGGGGGGGGGCAGGTGCAAGCAGCACTCAGATTCGCCCTGAGTAAGCCGCCCTTTAGCAGCCTCTCCTTGTCGGTCTGCTTGAATCTGCTGGTTAACTATTTCATTACACCGGCTTGTTGATTTGCCTTGTATTTCAATCATGGCAGATAGGTCACAGGACAATATTGTGATTACCACCCACAAGAAAGCTACCTGAAAATCTAAACATGGACGCAGGGCCTCTCAACAGTCCAGTGCTGAATTAAAGAATATGGAGCGCAGAAAAAAAGCCTTGGAGAAACAGTTCTCTATGGCAGAGAAGAAGCAATCCCAATTAGAAACTATGTCCAGGTCTAGTGATCAGCCTGTTGTTTAGCCATCTCCTCAGATCCTTCAGCAGCCTCTCCCTAGCCTTCCCTTCAGGGTGAAGTTGGAAGGCTTTCTCCAAGCCCCGCTATTTCTGAAGCACAAGAGCTGCTTGTTGCCAGGGAACAACCTAAACTGCCCAATCCATTTATTTGTGATTCTCACTCTGAGACCCCTAAGTCCAGCAAGACTCCAGATCCTGTTGAGCTTCAGCAGGACAATTTACCAGACAATGTTCAATTATTAATATCTAGAGCCATTTCCTCAGGCATTGCTGCAGGCATCCGCAGCCATAGGTCCTCATCTGTGGTTTCTGAATATCTCAGTAAACAGGCTCATTCCTCTCCCCAAGGCAGTCTTACTGAACATTCCCATCACTCTCCTTCTCCTTCAGAGGGCAGTGGGGAACTAGTTTTTGGAGATGAGATTATCATAGATCCTGACTTGTCTGAGGTTGAAGATTCAGCCTTATCAGATACACCGGCCTTCACTGGGCTTTTTCCAGCTGGCCTTTTTAAGTCCTTACTACACAAGGCTATAGTCACAGCAGGGCTTCAAGAAGAAGTTCCTACTGACCAAGTTCCTGCTCCTAGGAAAGGCCATGACATTTTTTCAGAACCTGTTTTAAAACAGTTGTTCATACCAGCACCCAAGCTTTTTGGGGACATGGTACAAAATCAGTGGAATAGCCCTTCCATCCTCCCCACTCCCAGTACTTCGGATAAAAAATTTTATAACATGGCTCCTTCCTTCAGTCAACTACTACAGGTTCCTACAGTAGATGCTCCAGTGGCGGCCCTACTATCTCCAGCGCCTTATGCAACCGGAGATCCCCCTGAGGCTCTCAAGCTAGAGGATAAAAAAATTGAGGCCTCATTCAAAAAGACCCATCAAGCTGCTGCACGTGCCATCAATGCTGCTACTGTAGCATCATTTTTTAATCACTCAACCATCCTCTGGATACAGCAGTTGCAGGCCAAATTACCTCCTTCGGAGGTTCGGGTCCATCAGGACCTTAATAAGATCCTAGCCGCCACTCAGTTCTCTGCTGACGCCACACTCAATGCAGCGAAATACTGTTCTAGAGCCCTAGCCTCCTCCATTACCTTCAGAAGGTTTCTGTGGCTTAAATCTTGGTCAGCTGAGCTTAGGGCAAAGTTGCACCTGGCCTCAGCACCGTATAGGGGAACCAATTTATTTGGGTCAGCCCTGGATCCTCTCCTCATAGAGGACAAGGATAAGTGCAAGATCTTGCCTTCCATTACCAGAAGGGCAGATAGGAGGGCCACTCCTTATTCGTGCAGGCAATCGTTCGTTTAACTATCCAGAGAACCAATTGCCACAACGTTCCTACCAGCAAGGTCAGTTTAGGCAACAGGACAGGCAGTCCTTTCGTTACAGGGGCAGACAGGGCGGAAATCAGAAACGCTCCCTCCATGGAACTGGTGGACGCCAATTCCGTAAACAAAAATGTTGCCTCCCCCCCATAGGAGGTTTCTTGAGCCTCTTCGCAAACCAGTGGGCACAAACAACAACAGACCCATGGGTCCTCCAGTCCATCAGATTCGATCTTCATCTGGAGTTCCTGAGCAGCCCGCTGAACCACTTCGTGCCATGCCATGTTCTCCAGAGACCTTGCCAAGCAAGCTCGCATGGAGGAGGCCATCCAGCACCTCCTGCATATCAGAGCCATAGAACCTGTTCCTCCAAATCAAAGGAAACAGGGTTATTATTCCATCATTTTCGTGGTGCCGAAGCATTCGGGGGGCTGGAGGGCTATCCTCGATCTAAAAAACCTAAACTCCCACTTGGTTTACAAGAGGTTCAAGATGTGTTTCCTCAAATCCATCCTAGAGGGAATTCGCAAGGGGGATTATCTGGCCTTGATCAACCTCACTGAGGCCTATCTTCACATTCTGATTGCCCAGGCACATTGGAAATACCTAAGATTCAGTTATGCGGGAAAACATCTGCAATACCATGCCTTGCCATTCGGGCTGGACCGGCTCCCCGCTGTTTCACAAAGATTCTAGCTGTCTTGATTGCCCATTTAAGATCAAAATCAGTAAGGCTTCAGGCATACCTAGACGACATTCTAGTACAGGCCCCCTCCCTTCAAAGAGCCCAAGAGGACATTCAATTGACACTAAATACTTTGAAAAGCCACGGCTTTCTGACCAACTTTCCAAAAAGGCAACTAGAGCCAGTCACGAGCCTGATACACCTAGGCCCTCTCATAAATACCACCATGGGGGAAGTCTCCTTGTCTCACGACAGGAAGATAGCCATCAGGGTGCAGGTAGCCCAGATTCTGCGAGATCCCACAGTCCCTCTGGCGACACTGTAATTATTACTAGGGAAGAAGGTTTTGTGCATCCAAATAGTGCCCTGGGCCCATCTACACCATCACAAGATCCAGTGGTTCCTCCTTCCCTTCCAATGAGTCAAGGTTTCCAACTCCCGGACTCCGGTGTGGGTTCCTCTTGCAGTTTGGCACTCACTTCAGTGGTGGGCCTCCCCCAGCCTAGACAAGGGGACGATCTTCCGAGAGCCCCGAAGACTCACCATCACTTTAGACACCAGCCTCTACAGATGAGGAGCTCACCTCAACCACCAGGTGGCTCAAGGTCGTTGGTCTCCACAGGACCTTCGACACAACATCAAATGGTTGGAGCTACGGGCAATTCACCTCGCCCTGCACCACTTCCATTGACTAGTTCAGCACATCCTCGTGCTGACAGACAACACCACGGCAAAAGCTCACGTCAACCGCCAAGGGGGCACTTGGTGAAAGTAGCTGATGCAGGAAGCCCTCCGCCTCGGGAGATGGGCGGAGGCTCATCTCCTATCGCTAAAGGCGGACCACATCGCTGGTGACTCCAACACGCAGGCGGACTTCCTCAGCAGGACCACAATCGACAACTCCGAATGGCGTCTCCATCCAGACCTCTTCCGGGACATCTGCAGTCGCTTCGGTCAACCGCAAGTAGACCTCTTTGCATCTCATCTCAACACGCACCTCCCTCACTTCTTCATGAGGTTTCCAACTCAGGGGGCGGAAGGAACCAACTCACTTCACTGCGAATGGCCTCCTGGTCTCCTGTACGCCTTTCCGCCCCTGCCTCTGATACCAGCAGTCATACGCAAGATCATCGAGGAGGAGGCAGAGGTGATCCTGGTGGCGCCGCATTGGCCTCGAAGACTGTGGTTCACGGACCTTGTTGCTCTCTCCATTTCCCAACCATGGAGGATCCCCCTTGGAGGATGTCCCTCAGCCAGGGGGTTCTTCTTCATCCGGAGCTGCAGTTGCTCCATCTGACCCCCTCAAGTGGCACTTGAGGGCGGCATCTTAAGGCAACATGCTTACTCCGACAAGGTCATCCGGACCATGCAGGCAGACTGCAAGAAGTCTACGATCCGGATTTACAATCACACCTGGCAGGTATTTTCTCGCTGGTGTTCGGAGCACGGGACTAATTCTTTTTCAGCTTTTGTTCCACAGGTGATGGAGTTCCTGCAACATGGTCTGGATAAGGGACTGGCCCACAGCACCATCAGGCATCATGTAGCTGCCCTTGCCACAGTCCTGACAGGCAGGGAAGGGGAGTCCCTGGCCCTACATCCCGATATCCGTAGGTTTCTACGGGGAGCCAGTAACCTTCGCCCCCTGTCATTCATCGTTATCCCACATGGGACTTACCTAAGGTCCTGAGGGCACTCACAGGACCTCCCTTTGAGCCTCTGAGAACGGCTAGCCTTTGCCATCTCTCCCTTAAGGTCATCTTCCTGGTAGCTATCACTTCTGCAAGGTGTATCTCAGAACTTGCGGCCCTTTCTGTTAGGTCAGACCTCTGTATTTTCCATCCAGACAAAGTAATCTTACGTCTGGATCCAACCTTCATTCTCAAGGTTAACTCCTGGTTCCATAGGGTACAGGAGGTCATCTTGTCTAATTTTTGTCCTCAGCCTTCCCATGCCTTGGAAAGAAAATGGCATACCTTGGATGTGCAGAGAGCCCTAAAAATATATATCTCCCATACTGCGCCTTCCAGGAAGACGGAGGCTCTGTTTGTTTCTTTTCAACCTACTTCCCTTGGGACCAAGGTAACTTCTTCCACTATTGGCCACTGGATCAGGGCGTGCATCGCCCGCGCCTACGAGAGCAACACTGTGCCACCACCTAACGAATCACAGCACACTCCACTCGCAGTGCAGCAACCACAGTTGCTTGGCCCATGCAAGCCTCCCTTGAGGAGATTTGTCAGGCGGCCGCCTGGGGCTCTCCTTTGCCCTTCATCAGACATTACAAGCTGGATGTCTTTGCATCAGCAGAGGTGTCCTTTGGGAGGTGAGTTCTACAACAGGTGGTCATTGCCGAAGGTGATCCAGGTGCTTCAGCTTCCTGCCCGTGACTCTCCTGGCTTGGGTATGTCCCATTAATGACCCACTCTGCAGCAGGATAGGAGAAGGGGCGTTTGTCCTACCTTAAATGCCGATTCTCTCCTGGCTGCAGAGTGTGTCAGCCCCACCCTTTCCATCGGGGCCTGGATCAGGAATTACTGATATTCTGGTCCAGATTCTCTTCCAGGTCTTTCTTCGCTGAAAACGGGGACAGGAAGCAGAGATTTCCTGTCTTGTGGAGGCATGGCCACAAAATTCTGACTCAGTCTCCTGACAGATCGGACTCCATTAACCCATTAATGACCCACTCTGCAGCCAGGAGAGAATCGGCGTTTAAGGTAGGACAAACGCCCCTTCTTACTAATCTTCTCTTGCTTTATTTTAACCATGTCCAATTGAGTAAAGATACAGGATGCTCCTCATTAAATTCAGGTGCTTGTGTAAGTCAGCACTGTTGCACAATATTTATGTCTATTAAAATACTTCTGTATCATAAGGTCCTTGGTACTCTCTTGAGTTTGCTGGTTTTCTTGTAGACATTTCATACCAGACATCAGCGCTAGAAGGTAGTGGGGTTTGCTCTCATTTTTATATACAAGTGGCTTGCTGGTATGATACTTCTGTATCATTTCTCAGTAAAGAGTTGTGTACAATGTGCACATACTTATCCATTTCATTCAATACATTTCACCACATAGGAATCAATGTAAAACATGACCAAAAATTGCAAATGATGATGAGTTAGTCAGCAAGTATCTGATAGTAATTTATTTAATAAATGTATAGGGTCACTCATCTTATATTCATGACTCTGGGTGGCTATCAATAGTTAATACAACCAATGATTACAAATATGGATTTTATACTAATATAAAATACTTATACTTATGTATTAATATTAATTAATTAATTATGCATACAAATAAGAAATATCTGTCAATTCCAACTAATATAGAGAGATTCTTAATTTCTCCCATGCAAATAAACCATGTGTAGGATATTTCATGGAACTAATCCATATGGAATATTAAGACCCATTGAATCTAGTATGTTTTAGCAGTCCCAGCTCTGCATAATACAAGATCATTGATGCTTCTACAATGGCTTAGTTAAGGTCCAGATTAAGCCAGAATTTGGAGTAAGTGTTAAATATTGGCAGAGATACCTTTCCAATACTACATTGGCAATTTACAAAGCAATACATTGGGGAAAATATATACCACAGCATCTTCATGTGGCAAAGATTGTGAGATATAGTAGCTTCCTTGTTAGTTTCTAATGGAATCAATACTGAGAAGGGAAAAAAGAGAAACACACATAACTTTATTTGAAATGTATTTTATGGCCCAACAATGCATGAAAGCTGCTAGGATGTTGAGGGAAGGAACAAAAGAAAAAAACAACAAGCCTTTTTTTTGGTAAATATTTTGTATTTATTTTTTCCAAATTTAAACAAAAAACATAACTTTCAAGAGCAAAAATCTCGATCTGGTCATAGATGGTTACCACGCTTACATTCCTTTCACAAGCTCAATTCACAATTTCCATTACATCTTTTATAAGTAAAAAAGAAAAGAAAAGAAGATAAAAGAGAAATTCAAAACTTAAAAAAACCAATTTTAACTCAAATTTAACTTTTTCATCTATATAAATCCATTATATCTATCCAAAATTAATTTCAAATTCACTTTCACTCATTTTTACATCTGCATAACAATTCTAAACATATCTTTATTTTTCTTTACCTTATATTTTATACAAGTCATATCAAAATAATTTTTACAGTATTCTAACCTCTTGTTAAGTGTTTACCTTACAATTTTATCACCATTTATTCTTAATTTCAATTCAATACCACTCCATTTTTATTATATTTTATAAAACAACATTTTGTCTAATTTTAATCCTTTGACCCTTATCCTCAAATCAGTTTACCTTAGTTTTTTTTCTCCCAGTTTACATATTACACAGATTTCTCACAAAGACATATTTTATTTAATCCAATTTCTAATATATTTTCCACTATATCTCCCTCTAATATTTAACTATCTTCCAGCTTATTCTATTTGATTAATTCTCAGCTTGATCCCCTCCAAAACACCAACTATTTAGTTAATTTCAGAATAGTTCCTCAATCTCCTCCAACTCTCCTCCTATTTGTTTGGCTGTTTCCAGCATTTTGTGGGCTGATTTCCAGCATAGTTTCCTCCAACTCTCCTCCTATTTGTTTGACTGTTTCCAGCATTTTATGGGCTGATTTCCAGCATAGTCTCCTCCTTAATTCCCTCCATTGTTTGGCTGATTTCCAGCATAGTCTCCTCCAACTCTCCTCCTATTTGTTTGGCTCTTTCAGCATTTTATGGGCTGATTTCCAGCATAATCTCCTTAACTCCCTCCATGGTTTGTCTTATTTCCAGCATAATCTCCTCTAATCTCCCTCCATTGTTTGGCTGGTGTCCAGCATAATTTCCTCCAGCACTCCTCCTATTTGTTTAGCTGATTTCCAGCACTTCTAATTAATTTCCAACGTATTTCCACCGAGTCTCAAACTCTTATCTAGTTGGTATCCATCCCACATATTTTAACTGTAATATAATTGTTATGTAAATAGGTTTTCTTGGCGAGAAGTTTGAACTAACTGACCATCAGCTGATTGGCTGACCACCACAGCTGTAAGGCATATAAAGGGAGCTGTTTCCTAGGTCAGTTGCTGGGTTCTCACCCTACAATAAAGAGCTGTTATCACTCACTGCCTAGCTTGCTGTGTCCTCATTAACCCAATTTAACATTGGCGACGTGATCCAGATGGTCGCAAGTTGGGTGACGAGGGGGTAGCCGGAAAAGACTGGGGGCGGGGAATTTAAACAGTACGCGAGCAAACGGGACGAGCTAACCATGCAAGGGTGGTGTTTGCTATGGGGAGACTGGGTTATTGTTCCCTTGTGCCTAGGGGAAAAAGTCTTAACACTGTTGCATGAGGGGCACCCTGGGATTGTACGGATGAAGGGACTAGCCAGGAGCTATGTATGGTGGCCCAACATGGATGTAGACATTACCGAGTGGGTGGGGAGATGCCAGCGCTGCCAAGAGTCTAGGCCAGATCCACCGATGGCACTGGTGAGGGAGTGGGAAAGACCCAAGGGGCCCTGGTCCAGGGTCCACATAGATTTCGCTGGACTGTTTCACAGACAGACATTTATGGTCATAGTAGATGCCTTTTTGAAGTGGCTAGAGATTAAGCTCATGAGGGCCACTACTACCGACGCGGTTATCAGGAAACTGAGACAGTTGTTCGCCACCCATGTGTTACCGGACGTCCTAGTGTCAGACAATGGGCCCCAATACATGGCCACACAATTCGAGGGGTATTTAGCGGATTTGGGGATCAGACACGTCCTCTCGGCCCCGTTCCATCTGGCTAGTAATGGTCAGGCTGAGAGATTTGTAAGAACGGCCAAGGAGGCCCTCTCACGCCTAGGCCCCGGGGACTGGCAGGAAAGAATAGATAGATTTCTAACAGCCCAGCACTCCACACCTTGTACAGCCACAGGCCGAAGCCCAGCAGAGCTATTAATGGGAAGGAAGCTCCGAGGGGTACTGGATAGGCTAAATCCCAACTATTCCCCCAAGGTTTTCAAAGGGGGGGAGAGAAAGCTCAGGGAATTCACCATAGGGACTCCAGTCCATGCCAGGAACTACGGGAAGGGTCCACTCTGGGAAGCAGGAACAATCACAGAAATCACGGGGCCCAAATCATATAGAGTAGACATGGGGGATGGGAGAGTTTGGCGCAGGCACATAGATCAACTGAGAAGGCGAATCGCCACAGACGCCGAGGAAAACTTCAATGAACTGCTCCCTGACTACCAGCCAGAACCACAAACTACGTCAAGCCCAAGTGCAGCAGAGGACTTAGCTGACGATCCTGGCGTCCGGAGCCGCCCCAGCGAAGAGAATCCATCGGCCAGAGAAGTCGCCACCCACAAAGAGATCTCAGAGGTTCCATTGGCGGAGCAGGGAGAGACAGGGAGTCCCTCCGACCTGCTCAACGCTGCCCCTCCAACTGAACTGTGCAAGTCGACCAGGATATGTACACGCCCTGGTCACCTGAGAGACTTTGTATGTAAATAACACCCAAAGTGACTTCTGGGAGGGGAGGAGTGTTATGTAAATAGGTTTTCTTGGTGGGAAGTTTGAACTAACTGACCATCAGCTGATTGGCTGACCACCACAGCTGCAAGGTATATAAAGGGAGCTGTTTCCCTAGGTCAGTTGCTGGGTTCTCACCCTACAATAAAGAGCTGTTGTCACTCACTGCCTAGCTTGCTGCATCCTCATTCACCCAACTTAACAATAATTATCTGTTTTATATCATTTTTCCATCCTACTCTTTCAATTTAAATCTCAGTATATTTCTTAATAGTCATCATTTCCAACATGTATTACCTTAATTCAAGACTAATCACTAGCATCTGTGTATCTTGTATTTTATTCAATCAATCCTTATTCATCAGTTTAACATTGGTTTGCAAATTAAAATTAAAACATATTACATCAAACAGTACATTTTCTTAAAATTTTCCTGGCTCAAAATATATTCTTCTTTATTATTTTTATCCCCTTGATATCATCCACTATTTTAATAGCTCTTATTTTCTATTTTTATTATTTCACAACCCTTCCTGTTTTTTATCCAAAAATCATATATACCTAGGCTTTTAAACTTTATCATATGTACATAGGCTTTTAAACTTTACATTTCAGTTAGTCACATTTAAATTTATCCACTTTAATTCTTCCTTTTCTTCCTTTTCCTCTCTGTCCAAAGTGCTCTATTTCAAGGTTCATCAGTTCAAAGTAAAGAATTTCTGTATGTCCCTTTAAAACTTTTAAAATGTCTGTTCCAAGCGTAGTGCATCAGCTGCCTGTCTTTGTTAACTACGCCACGCCTAGCTTTTGTTTACAGTTTTGTCAGTCTCCATTGTTAAAATCCAAAATGTTCTTTCTTTCTTCTTTCTTAAAATCATCTGGGACAGAGTAGGAATCTCCAAAATCCTTATATCCAATATTAATTTCAAGTAAATTTGGTCAAAATATAAAGAAAATACAAAGATGAATGAGGTACAATTGGAGCAAAATGAATCTGATAAAATTATACAAGGGACGGAACAGAAATTAATTAGCAAAATATACAAATTCTTATTACGGTATAAAATGGAAGAGGAAATAGTTAAAGAAACCATGATCAAGTGGGCAAGGAACTTTAATCATACAGTAGAATTAGAAAAGTGGGAAAAGATGTGGCAAATAAATATGAAATTAACATTGTCTACAGCATACAAGGAAAACCAGTTGAAGATGTTCCATAGAGGACATTTACCATCGGCCAGAATAGCCAAGATGTTTCCGAGCAAATCCCCAGTATGCTGGAAATGCAACAGCTGCCCGCATAGCTTATGCCCAAAATTGGAAAAAAAGAAAATACACCAACAGAGGAGGAGTTAAAAAAATTTTTTTTTGGAATGCGCAGAGATGGATAAATTGACAAAAGAACTCAAAGAAAAAGAGGACACAGAATACTATAAAATTTGGTATACAGGTGAAACTCAAAAAATTAGAATATCGTGCAAAAGTTCATTTATTTCAGTAATGCAACTTAAAAGGTGAAACTAATATATGAGATAGACTCATTACATGCAAAGTGAGATAGTTCAAGCCTTGATTTGTCATACTTTTGATGATTATGGCTTACAGCTCATGAAAACCCCAAATTCACAAGCTCAGAAAATTGGAATATTGTGAAAAGGTTCAATATTCTAGGCTCAAAGTGTCCCACTCTAATCAGCTAATTAAGCCATAACACCTGCAAAGGGTTCCTGAGCCTTTAAATGGTCTCTCAGTCTGGCTCAGTAGGAATCACAATCATGGGAAAGATTGCTGACCTGACAGTTGTGCAGAAAACCATCACTGACACCTTCCATAAGGAGGGAAAGCCTCAAAAGGTAATTGCAAAAGAAGTTGGATGTTCCCAAAGTGCTGTATCAAAGCACACTAATAGAAAGTTATGTGGAAGGGAAAAGTGTGGAAGAAAAAGGTACACAAGCAGCAGGGATGACTGCAGCCTGGAGAGGATTGTCAGGAAAAGGCCATTCAAAAGTGTTGGGGACTTTCACAAGGAGTGGACAGAGGCTGGAATCAGTGCATCAAGAGCCACCACACACAGGACTTCCGGTGGCACCGCAGGCGCTGACAGACGCTCCTTTCGGACCGTCAGCCCCGTGATTTCGTTAAAACCGCAAGACAGCGCAAATCAGCTGTCTGGCGGCTTGGAAACCTTCCCCTCGGGAGAAGAGAGGAAGGCAAGCAGACGGACTAAGGTAGAGCTCCCCAAAAGCCCTAGGAGCAATTCTGGGGCTTGGAGGGTGAGAGCTCCCTGGTAGTCTGGCTGAGCTCCAAATCCGAGGCTTTTCTGCTTTAAGCAGAACAAGACGTCGCGATCACCCTGCAATCTGTCAGACTTCAATGCTATCTCAAAATAAATGAATTTTCAAACTGCCAATCTTTAAGGAAATCTCTTTATTTGAGCACAGCAACCGGATCATGACTTGATGTGGACAAGACTGACCTTTTGCCCCCCAATCCCTCCCTTTCCGATCCCCAATTATCTGCTTCTCATTGGCTATCTTCCAAGTCACTCTACTGACTTCTTGTCTCGTCATTTCACAGGAATGTCCCCCCTCCCTTCATTTCCACGACGACCCAGCTTTAAAGGGATTTAGCAGGCAAAAGTTCAGGGCTTATCTCTCTCCTCTCTATGCCAGCGGTGAGACGCTGACACAATCAACATTCAGATTCAAAATAAGCTCAAAGCAGGCAGAACAAAAACAGGAGTCCTAGCAACTGCAAGTACTGAACTTTAACTCTGTGTCTATACTTCTTCCTTCTAAGACTTTTAAAACGAAGCAAAAATGGCGCCTGAACTGTAACAGAGCATGAAAGTGAAAGTTATAGTGAAAGTGATAGTTAATATCATTAGCGCTTCTAAGGCTATTTAAGATTATTGGATTCTACACCAAAGAAAGAAAGATTTAAAGTGGAAAGACTACAGTTTGGATTTTAAATAAACTATAATACTTACAAAAGATTTAAAAACATTTGGACTTACTGATTTGGTTGCTGTAGGAAGTATAAATTGAAAGCTAAAAATGGCTTCTAAGCAAATAAAATCTGGTTTCAAAAGTGTTGGATCGCCAGCACAACCATCAAAATTGTCTACTTCAAACCCACAAATATTGACTTTGGAGGTTCTACAGGAATCTCTGCAGGATGCTTTGAAGCAACAAACTTCTTTTTTAGAGGGGAAAATTAAGGGAGTGTCTGAAGAAATGGCTGAAATTAAAGAAGTTATACAAACTCGGAATAAAGAAATAAGAGAAGACATAGTAATGGCATTTCAGGGTCTGGCAAAACACATTGAGTTGTTGGATGAAAGAGTAGAAGAAATTAATCAGTCCAATTTAAATTTGGAAAATAAAATGGATGAAATTCAGACAAAGGTGGATAGGGCAGACGATGAAGTGGTGATGTTACAGTATAGAGCGATGGAATTTGCCCTGAGAGTAAGAGGTTTGAGAGAACACAATCAAGAGAATTTGAGAGAGATCTTTGCAGAGGCTTTTGCAAAGATAACTGGGGAGCAACAAGCAGATCTCTCATTGCAAATTGACAAAATATATCATGTTAATTCCTGGTTTGCCAGACAGAATCAACTGCCAAGAGACATTGTGATTTACTTTACAGCGAGGAGGACCCGAAATGAAATTTTACAAGCTTTCTATAAAAATAAACTTCAAATTACAGGACAAGAGGTTTTCAGTTGCAAGCTAGATGGAAAGAAGATCAGAGAATTGGTATCATGCAGAACGAGGAAAATTTGGTAAAACAAATTAGAGATTAAGGTCAAATGCATATAAAAAGATTATACAATGTATTGATAAAAATAGATTCAGAAACGGAATTAGTTAAGGATTGTATGATAAAATGGGCACAAAATATTCAGGAACCAATAATGATGGAAACTTGGGAAAAATATGGGTTAGAAACGTAAAATTTACGCAAGCACAAAATTTAAGAGAAAATTTTTATAAAATGTTTTATAGATGGCATTTAGATCCTAAAAGGTTGGCTTGTATGTATCCGAATTTACAATCTAAGTGTTGGAGATGTGATTGTGATGATGCCACTTACTATCATATATGGTGGACTTGTAAAAAGGTTAAAGCATTTTGGATTAAAATATGGTGGATTATCCAAAATATTCTTAAAAAGAAGATAAAGTTTACTCCACAATTGTTTTTGCTGGGTATAATCACAGATTGTACGGTTATAGAGATTAAATTGATTTTAAATTTAATAACTGCAGCTAGACTTTTGGTGGCACAATATTGGAAGAAGGAAGATTTGCCTACTATTGAAAAATGGACATTAAAAGTAGCGAATTTGGCAGAAATGGTGAAGATTTCGGCATATTTGAAAGATCACTCACAAGAAAGATATATATCAGAATGGAGAAGATGGATTGATTATATTCAAAACAAATATCGGATAAAAAGTATCAAATAGCTTATGAATGAATAGAAAAATTCTATGCACCCATAGAAGTTTTAGTTTGAGTAGTCCCTGAATTGAAAAGGAGAAAGAAAGAAAAAAATACAGGCAGCCTAACTTGGAAGGTGTATTTATTTGCAGTGTAAATCTAAATCACACGAGTAAGTAATAAAAGTGGTTTTGTGCAAAAGTGTTATGTTTTGTTTTTTGACATAATAGAATAACAATTGATTAGATTTTTAATTACAAGAAAATAACTTGTAGTGCCAAAATAATTTCCTAGCCTCAAGGATTATATATTTTTTTCGTGTTTTACATATGTAGTTTTCACAAGTATCAATGGGAATCACTTGGTATCCATAAGCTCTACTGTGATTCATTAGACAAAGCAATGTTCTATAGTTTAAAATATAAATAAATATGATTTCACTGTATATTTTTTGTCTGAGTGGATATTGCTATTTTATTTATCTCTTGCAAAGAAAAACTGGCATGCCAGATGGCATTTTCTTTGTAGAGATTCTTGTTTTGGGGACTTCTCAATGACTTGCATAGTTAACATTAGTTAATAGTGAGATGATTTCATAAAATATATAATCACTAAAGCATAAGACAGTGTGTTCACGGACAAGTAACTTTGATATTTGAAGGATGGATCAAAGCTGATATATAAAATATATAACAAATATATAATTTCATAAACAAAATTGGGTACTGTGAAACTCTTAATTTATTTGCTCAGCCTTCCCAGGTGTTCCCAAACATCTGATAACCTCGAGATGTTTGTAATTTTCAGAATTTCTAGCCAATATTTCTAAGAATTATAAGCCAAATGTATTTAAATGAACACTGTTAAGCCTGCCAAGTTTTCCTAACCATGTCAGATATATATATAGAGGGACACGGTTTGGGATATCAGTTTCAAGCTCTCCTCTGAAATGTATAAGTATGCCTATTTCTATCTAAATTATCTCACACCTTCTTATACAAGTATGTTCTATGTAATAGAATTATTGGAAGGACTATTTTGTAGTAGAATTAATTGCCATGTCTATTAATAAGGTTACATTAAAAAAAGTTTAAAGGTTTCCCCTGTCCAGTCATGACCGACTTAAGGGCGCAATACCCCTCCCTGATTCTCAGTCAAGTGAATCTGCATAGTCTGCAAACATTTCTGTCATCATGGCCAGCATGAAAATACAGAACACAGTAACCTCCCCACCAAAGTGGCATCTATTTATTTACTCACATTTACATGCTTTCAATTCATTAGGTTGGCAGGAGCTGGGACAAGTAATGAGAGCTCATTTCATTTTTTTTTTCATTTTATTAGATTTCTATACCGCCCTACTCCCGAAGGACTCAGGGCGGTGCACAGCCAAACAATAAAAACCCATACAATACAAAATTTAAAAATAGAATAAAATCAAATTAAATAATTTGGCCCCGACAAATTTAAAACCCCAAACTTTTAAAACCAATTTAAAATTGAATATATAAAATATTAAAAGATATTTAAAATTTTAAAAATCTTTTATAAAAGAGGGGGAAAATTAAACCAGGCCGGCCTGGTGAAATAGTAAGGTCTTTAAGGCACGGTGGAAGGTGCACAGATCCGGGATCCTCCGTATCTCTGGGGGGAGCTCGTTCCAGATAGTAGGTGCCCCCACAAAGAAGGCTTTCCCCCTGGGGGCCGCCAGTCGGCATTGTTTGGCTGACGGCACCCGGAGGAGCCCCTCTCTATGGGAGCGTACCGGCCGGTGGGAGGCTATTGGTGGTAGTAGGCAGTCCTGCAAGTACCCGGGTCCTAAGCCATGGAGCGCTTTAAAGGTGGTAACCAGAATCTTGAAGCGCACCCGGAAGACCACCGGGAGCCAGTGCAGCTCGTGCAGGAGGGGTGTTACATGGGAACACCAAGTCGCTCCCATTACTACCCGTGCAGCCACACTCTGTGCCAGTTGGAGCCTCCGGGTGCTCCTCAAGGGGAGCCCCATGTAGAGAGCGTTGCAATAGTCCAGGCGGGAAGTGACAAGGGCATGAGTGACCGTGCGTAACGAGTCCCGATCCAGAAAGGGACACAACTGGCGAATCAGGCGAACCTGATGAAAAATCCTCCCGGTCACGGCCGTCAAGTGCTCTTCTAAAGACAGCCATGAACCCAGGAGGACGCCCAAGTTGCGAGCCCTCTCCGTGGGGGCCAATGATTCACCCCCAATAGTCAGTGATGGCATCAACTGACTATATCGGGACGTCGGAAACCACAGCCACTCAGTCTTGGATGGGTTGAGCCTGAGCCTGTTCCTCCCCATCCAGATCCGTACGGCCTCCAGGCACCGGGACATCACTTCAAGGGCATTGTTGGGGTGATCCGGGGTGGAGATGTACAGCTGGGTGTTGTCAGCGTACTGATGGTACTCCACCCCGAAACCACGGATGATCTCGCCCAGCGGCTTCACATAAATGTTGAACAGGAGAGGCGAGAGGACCGACCCTTGTGGCACCCCACATATGAGGGGCCTTGGGGTCGACCTCTGTTCCCCTGTCAACACAGACTGCGACCGGTCAGAGAGAAAGGAGGAGAACCACCGCAACACAGTGCCTCCCACCCCCAACTCTTCCAACCGGTGCAGCATGATACCATGGTCGATGGTATCAAAAGCCTCTGAGAGATCTAACAGGACCAGGACAAAGGAGCACCCCCTGTCCCGAGCCCTCCAGAGATCATCAACCAACGCGACCAATGCCGTTTCCGTGCTGTACCCGGGCCTGAAGCCCGACTGGAACGGATCCAGATACGTTGTTTCATCCAGGTGCTGGGGGAGCTGTTGCGCGACCACACTCTCAACAACCTTCGCAACAAAGCGAAGGTTGGAGACCGGAAGATAATTTACCAACATTGCCGGGTCCAGGGAAGGCTTCTTGAGGAGAGGCCTCACCACTGCCTCTTTCAAGGCGGCAGGAAAGTCACCCTCACTCAGCGAAGCGTTTATAATCCCCTGGAGCCAGCCTCATGTCACTTCCTGGGAAGCCAGTACTAACCAGGAAGGTCACGGGTCCAATAAACAAGTGGTCACGTTCAGTCTACCCAGAATCCTGTCCATGTCCTCAGGGGTCACAGGATCAAACTCATCCCAGATAACATTCTCAAGACCTGCCCCTGTCTCTCCCCCATGAGACTACCCAGTCGGAGTCCAAATCTTCCCGAATCTGAGTGATTTTGTCATACAGATACTGAACAAAATCCTCGGCTCTACCCTCCAAGGCATCCTCCCGCGCTTCCTGGTGGAGCATGGAGTGGGTCACCCTAAAGAGGGCGGTCGGGCGGTTATCTGATGATGCAATAAGAGCAGCAAAATAGCTACATTTCGCTGCTTTTATCGCCACTAAGTAATTCCTAATGTGGGATCTTATTAGTGTCCGGTCAGATTCAGAAAGACTGGCCCTCCAACTACTCTCTAGGCGTCTTTTCCGGCACTTCAACTCCCTCAGCTCCTCGGTAAACCAAGGAGCCAATTGAGATCGGCGCTGGGTCAGAGGCCGCAAAGGCACGACCCGATCCAGAGCACCAGCAGCCGCCCTATCCCAGGCGGCCACCAGGTCTCCAGTCGAGGCATGTGCCAGAACCTCAGGAAATGGCCCAAGCTCCGTCTGGAATCTGTCAGGTTCCATCAGGCGCCTGGGGCGGAACCATCTTACCGGCTCCACCTCCCTGCGGCGGGGTGCAGTGGTTCGAAAGTCGAGACGAAGGAGAGAGTGATCTGACCATGACAAGGGTTCAGTAACTATATCCCCTATATCAAGATCCCTCAACCACTGTCCAGAGACAAAAACCAGATCCAGCGTGTTTCCCCCTGTGTGGGTAGGGCCATGAATTAACTGGGTCAGGTCCATAGCTGTCATGGAAGCCATGAACTCCTGAGCCATCTCCGACGTCTCACCCATGGACGGCAGGTTGAAATCCCCCATGACCATAAGCTTAGGGGTATCAACCGCCACCGCGGCGATGACGTTGAGTAGCTCGGGCAGGGCTGTTGCCACGTGGTAGGGAGCCAGGTACGTGATCAGCAAACCCATCTGAACCCCATGACCCCATTTCACAAAAAGGGATTCACAGCCGGCCGTCTGAGGAACAGTGGCCTCCCTCGGTCTCAGACCTTCTTTAATGATAACCGCTACCCCCCCGCCCCTCCCCTGTGACCTTGGCTGATGGAATGCTTGGAAACCTGGCGGGCACATTTCAACAAGGGGAACCCTCCCTCCTGGCCCAACCAGGTCTCCGTAATACCTGCCAGGTCCGTACCCCGCTCCTGAACAAGATCACAGATGAGGGGGGCTTTATTTACTACGGACCTGGCATTGCACAGCATCAGCCGAAGGCCTGGGTCCTGAGGGTCTATGCAACCTGAGGAGCGAGTAGAGCCTTGGGGGCCGGAGCACGCCACCGCTCATAGACAGCGAGTGCGCACTCCCCTAACACGATATGGCCCCCTGCTCCCGCCATATCTACCCCTCCCACCTACAGTACTGATATTCAAAAAACTATCTGGACAAGCTCTAACCCCCCCCTCGATCCCGGGTCCCCCATCCCCCACGCCACGCTTCACTGCCAGACCCGACCCTCCCCCTTGTGGGTTATCCCCCATACCCTCAGCCCGAATTCCAATCTGACCCTCCCCCTCCCTGGGACCCCTTAAAAATTTGACTAAAAATTTTGTTAGAAAACCCCTCAATCCCCTCATTTTCACATGCCACCTCTCTGGGTCCCAAAACCCTTCCTTGAGGTGGGCCCTCGATAGTGAGGAGGGCCACATCTGCGAGAAGGGGAAAGCTCAACCCATCGTATGGCATTCAGGTCTCTTGATGTCATATCTTATAATGGTTCCAGAAACAATCTGGTATTTGGGCAGAACTGAAATTGCCATACGTTGTTTGTGCCGTTTATTATACCTGTTGTCTTGTGATCACAAAGTAAATTTTCATGTTGAAAAATGGGTCATTGATTAAATATCACTACAGATCATTTTCTGCATGCAAACTAACAGCCTGTTTGGGTCTTATTTAAATAGATTAACTTCATGTAGTTATCTAATCTTGGAGCTGGTTTTTATTTGCAAAGGGTTATTCAAAATGGTTTGCTATACGGCATATTGTATGCTAAAAAGGTTGTTTAATATATGCTTTCTTTTGATCTTTGATTAATCTTTAAATGATTGAAGCTATAATATATATTAAATTTACATTTACATGGTCTTACTCAATTTATATTCACTGAAATATTTCCCTACAAAATTAAAATTGGCAAGCCACTCAAATAAATAAATTAGTATTTATGGTTACACTCAGTGGTGAAATACTCCGTGGGTTGCCACTGGTTTGCTGCCCGCGCATGTGCGCTGTGCACCAAATGTGTGCTATGCGTGTGCACCAAACACATGCTGTGAATGCACACATGAGCAGTGCGTGCCAAATGCACGTGTGGGCATGCACAATGCATGCCAAATGCATGCTGCATGTGTGTGTATGCACAGTGTGCACCAAATGTACGCTTTTCACGGGAAAAGGAACCGTTCGAAGGTAAGTAGAATAGGGGGGAGAATAGCTGTGCCGTGCGATTTAGATTTGCTAGAAAGCAGGATTTGCTGGTTTCTAGCTAATATAAATCGCATGGCACAGCTGATACTCGGAAATACCTGTTCGGTATTTTTTTACTACCGGTTCACTGAACCGGTAGCTTTTATTACTACCGATTCACCCGAACAGGTGCGAACTGATAGCATTTCACCCCTGGTTACATTGCTACAATACCGAGCAACAAATTAAAAGAAAATTTGTTTCAGGCACTCTAAAACATCCCACCAATGTCTTCATGCCCAGCTTAGGGAAACATTTTGGAGTTCTTTCTCCAAATTAATATATTGTATTAATTATTTGAATGCCTTCGGGAATTGCTGTAATAGTAATTTTATTTAAAATGTTAATTACAAAAACTAAATTAATACAAACTAAAATAATAAAATAAATAAAGTAATAAAAATAAAATAATAAAAAAAACAAAGAGCAGAAAAAATAGAAAAATATCTATTACTTTTAACAATCTTGATCTTTCGTCCCTTCAGATAATGTCTTAAAACTTGATTCCTTTTCATTTCACAAATTGAAGGCAAATATATGTGTCTGAGGATAATATTGCAGGATCCAGTCTGGGTTGGTCATTAGGATTAGAGATTTAGTCTTCCAAGCTTTCAGACTGGTGCTGGAGCCCATCCTCAGGGAACCTCTACTCTACCAGAATGTGGTAGAGAAACATTCTGTGGTAGAAGCACATTCTGGTAGAGAGAAGTTCCCTGAGGATGGGCTCCAGCACCAGTCCGAAAGCTTGGAAGACTAAACCTCTAATCCCAGTGACCGACCCAGACTGGATCCTTTTCATTTTTTTCTTTTTGTATTTTTACAAAATTCTTCAAAGTTTTAAGCTTTTTTTCCTAAACCTAATGTAGGAAAATTATCCAGGTCATTCTCTTGGTTTTGCTATTTGTTTTTACTTTTAATTATTAACACATCAGCCAATTTCATATGTGCGTCCAGCGTTGCATCTTTTTCCATATTTTTGTAGCCTGTCATTTTTAAACCCATTTTCAGATCTTGTCCTGTAAAATTTGTTCCTTTTCTATAACATCTTTTAAATGCAGTCTATCTGACTGCCTATGAAAGCAGATATTCTTAAAATTAATTTCTTCATCCATTGTTCAAAAATATCCTTCAATATTTTCAGTTAAAATATTTTCTCCATTTTGTTTTTAGTAAGTCAAATTTAAGTTTTCTTCTCCTTTCATTGTAATATTTAGTTCTGTCTAGTTACTGCTAGTTTTCAATCCTTAAGATCTCATTCTATATTTTTTAAAAGAGCATTCAAGACAAAATATTTTTTCCACAGGAAGGATTGTTATAATTAATTCCAAAAATCTTATTTCAAATCCATCTGGACTTTAGTCTGCCATTTTCCAAAATCAAAGATCAAAATACCATTTTGCTATTTATTTCCCCACATTAAGTCTTTCAACTTGTATTTAAACTTCTTTCGCTAAGGATTGAAGGAAATTCATCTGGTGCTGGGCAACCTGTTGATTTAAAGGTTCCTAATAGCTGAGAGGTGTCAAACCCGATTTCACTGAGGATCGCATTAGGGTTGTGTTTGATCTTGGAGAGGCGGAGTGGGCGTGGCTAGGGTGGCCGGGGCCAGCTTGACATCACTCATGCCGTGGGCGCCTGTGGTGGCTTGAGCACTCTGCCAGTGAAAACAGGCTCCCGAGCTCCATTTTCACTGGCAGAGGCACCACGGACTGGTCCTTTGCTGTTTCCAGGATGGTCCCAGGGGCTTGATCTAAACACCCCGCAGGCCGAATCCGGCCCCCAGGCCGTTTTTTAAAAAAATTGTTTTTATTCAACATTTACATCTTTAAAATCTTAGTTATGCTTTTGCAGCTTTCTAATACCGGCATCTTTAGTAATATCCATTTTATCTTTCAGCCAACTATGGTATATACATACAGATTTTGTTTGTTACATACTTATTCATATAATCAATACATTATATATACATACCTACTACACATTAAATATTACATTCCATTATAATATCTTCTCTTATACTGTTCACTATCCATTAATTTTAGATTTCTTTTCCAGCCAATCATACCCTCTGTTCCATGTTTCATAGTAAATTTTTCCAATACTCTAATTCTATGTTGTATCTAAAATTTTTCATCCAAATTATCATTGTTTCCTTCACTGTTTCCTCCTCTATTTTGAATTTGAGGAGACAGTTATATGTTTTGGTAATTATCTTTTCATCTGTCCCTGTTAATATTTTATCCATTTCTTGTTGTCCATTTTGAAATCCATATAATTCTAAATCTTTTTTAATATTTTGTTTAGGTCTGTAAATAGCAATAGCACTTAGATATAGGCCATCAATCTATTTTAATTCCTTCTAATAATTCTTGTTTGGATTTCAAATTGCCTTATCCATCTAACAAGGTTACTATTTTGTTTAAGTCAATTAAATTGGGGTAGACCAAGGCTTCCATCGTTGATATCCATTTTGGGATTTTTGTGTAAAAATTTATTTTAATCTTCATCCAAATTTCTAGTAATACTCTCTCACCTGATTTCTTTGGAAATGTGTGTGGGCTTTGTTCTTTCCCTCCCAAATAAAGGCATGCCAACCCCTCTGTATGTCGTGCCCCTCAATCATTGGTATTTTTCCATTTTTTAAATTTATCCATTCTTTGGGCCATGATATTATTGCCGCCTGATGGTAAAGTTCCCAATCTGGGAGGCCAAAGCCACCCTTATTTCTAGAATCTTGTAAGATTTTTTTTTTATTGCAAAAGTTTTACAATTACATTTTCACCCCATTTCCCCCCCCCAACCCCCTCAACCTCCCCAACCACCCTAACTCTCCCAAACCCCCCCTAACCCTCCCCTCCCCCCCGGACTTCCATAGAATATAATCCAATCAAAATCCCTTTTTTATAAAACTTGAACCCCTCCATCCCCCATAAAATTTTTCATCTTCACAAAATTCAAATATTTCTATCTTTATATAATACTTTCAGTGAAAAGCTATTTGATACTTCCTAGTTTGATATTTGTTCTGCACATAATCTATCCACTTTTTCCACTCCCATTCATAAGTCTCTTGTGAGCGATCTTTTAAATATGCTGAAATCTTCGCCATCTCTGCAAAACTGGCCATCCTCAAAGTCCATTCCTCAATAGTGGGCAAAGCTTCATTTTTCCAGTATTTACCTATCAATAATCTTGCTGCTGTTATCATATACAATATCAACTTAGTTTCACCCAATGTAAAACCCTTAACTATACCCAATAAAAACAATTGTGGAGAAAATTGCATTTTTTTCTTCAAAACATTCTGTATAACCCACCAAATTTTTATCCAAAAAGCCTTAACTTTCTTACAGGTCCACCAAACATGATAATATGTAGCATCTAAGCAGTCACACCTCCAACATTTTGGCTGAACATTAGGGTACATACACAACAATTTCTTAGGATCTAAATGCCATCTATAAAACATTTTATAAAAATTTTCCCTCAAATTCTGCGACTGTGTAAATTTAACATTCTGAACCCAAATTTTTTCCCATGTTTCCAACATCACTGGCTCTGCAAAGTTTTGTGCCCACTTAATCATACAATCTTTAACCAATTCAGTTTCTGAGTCCCTTTCTAACAAAACATTATAAAGCCTTTTAATATGCTTTGGACCTTTCTCTTTTATATGTCTAATCAATTCCTCCTCATGCATCATTATACCAGTTTTTTGGTCCTCTTTCCATCTCAATTGAAGTTGATTATACTGTAACCAAGTTAAGTTAATCCCTTCTTCCAACAGCGTTTCTAAAGTCTTCAGTTGCCATCTGCCCGCATCTGCAAAAAGAACTTCTTTATATAAACCCCCCCCCCCCCCGAGTGACATTATATTTGTATTCCACATGATATGACCAAGATCCAGCCATAGCGGTATTTTATAATTCCATTTGAATCGGTGCTTCTTCCAAACTCTCATCAGAGAATCTCTAAGTATATGGCTTTTAAATACTTCGTCCACTTTGTTTTCATAAAATAAGTAAGCATGCCAACCAAATTCAAGATCAAAACTTTCTATATTCAATATTCCAGTCTTTTTCCTTCCAAACCAATCGCTTGCTTGAGTCAAAGCTGCTGCTTCATAGTATAACTGTAGGTTTGGAAGTTTAAGACCTCCCCTTTCTGGAACATCTTGCATAATTTTCAATTTCACTCTCGGTTTTTTCTCGTTCCAGACAAACTTATTCAGTCCACTTTGCCATTCTTTCAATTGTTTATCACTTTTAAGCACCGGAATCATTTGGAACAAAAAAAGAAATCTTGGCAAAATGTTCATCTTAATTGCTGCTATTCTTCCAAGTAAGGACAGCTGCAGTTTTTTCCAAGTCTCCATATCTTTCTGTATATCTCACCACAACACCTCATAATTATTTTGAAACAATTTCATATTTGATTCTGCAACCTGAACTCCTAGATATTTAATCTTAGGTACAATCTCAAAACCTGCCCTCCTTTCAAGTTCATGTTTTCGATCTTGTGTCATATTTTTAACTATCATCTTAGTTTTTTTCTGGTTCAGTCTAAATCCTGATACTGTGCCATAGTCTTTTATAATGTCTTTCATCTGGATTATTGATTCCATCAGCTGTGTTAGGGTAACAACCAGATCATCTGCAAATGCCCTTATTCTGTAATCCTCTTGCCTTATTACTATACCTTTCAAGATATTCGAGTCACGTATTGTATTCAACAAGACTTCTAGTGTTGAAATAAATAACAATGGGGATAACGGACAACCTTGTCTTGTTCCTTTTTCAATATTAAAGTCTGTTGTCAAACTTCCATTAATAATAATCTGTGCCTTTTGCTCTTGGTAAATTGCTGAAACCGCCTGTATAAATTGATCCCCAAAGTCCATCTTTTTTAAAGTCTTTAATAGAAAATTCCAGTCCACTCTATCAAAGGCCTTCTCCGCATCAAAAAAAACCAGCACTGCAGGGATCTGTTTATTCTTCTCAAGATATTCCAATAAATCTATAACTTGCCTTACATTGTCCTTCATATATCTGCCCTCTATAAATCCCGCTTGATCATCGTGAATCACCTCTTGAATTACTGGCATCAACCTGTTGGCTAGTACTTTTGCGTAAATTTTATAATCATTATTCAGAAGAGATATTGGTCTATAATTCTCTGTTTTTTTAGAACCTACTTTCTCTTTTGGTATCAAAGAAATGTAAGCTGTTTTCCATGATGGGGGTATTTTATCCCCTTGTTGTATGTTACAAAATAAGTCTCTGTTGTTCCACCATTTCTGCTTGCAAAGTTTTATAATACACTGCAGTCAAGCCATCCGTTCCAGGAGCTAGCTGTTTTCAATTGTTTAATTGCTGCAATTATCTCCTCAACTGTTATAGGGTAATTCATTCTTTCCTTTTGTTGGTTGGTAATTTTTGTGACTCTTTTATTTTCTAAATATTTTTCTATAAGTCCATTCTGCATATCATCTTTAGCATATAATTTAGTGTAATAATCTACAAAGACTTCTTTAATTAATTTTTGTTGAGAAATTTCTTTCCCTCCAATATCGATATTATCAATAGTCCGTATACTCTGCTTCTTCCTTAATGTGTAGGCCAACCATCTGCCCGGTTTATTGGCATTACAAAATGTATTATGCTTCGCATATTGTAAATTTGTTGCAACTTGTTCCGCCATAAGCATTTGAAATTGATCTTTCAAAAGTTTTATAGCACCATGTATTCTTTCATCTGTTGGATTTTTAATAAGTAACTGTTCTTTATTCTTTATTTCTACTTCCAATTCAGATCTTTTCTTTTGTCGATTCAATTTATGTTTAGAATTCATATGAATGAATACCCCTCTCATATACGCTTTACTCGCATCCCACACAATTTCAATTGGGGTACCCTTATTCAAGTTTATTTCAAAAAATTCTTTCATCTGCTTTTTAAGTTCTATTATATTTTTTTCATATCTAAACAAATTTTCATTTAATCCCCATGATCTTCTCTCAGTCTTTCCAGTCTCAATTTCTATCCATACTGGGCTATGGTCGGTTAGAGTTCTTGGAAAGATCACGAGAATTTGGCCATTTACTGTATGCAATTCAATTGCTATGAACCTGCCGCCTTCATCTGCTTCTATAATTTTAGCTGACAGTCTTTTATTTATATAAATTACCACACCATTCTTTTTTTCCAAATTTGAAGCTATGAAATGTGTTCCTAATTTTGAATTTATCAAGTATTTTTGATCTTGTGTTCTGACATGAGTTTCTTGTAAGCAAATTATATCATTATTAAATTGTCTCAAATATGTAAATAACTTCTTCCTTTTCTGTGGTAAATTCAATCCATTCACATTCCAAGATAGAAACTTAATCGTCATGCATACGTTTTTAAAGCGACGAGCAAAATTGCCGAATATCTTCCGAAGTCTTCGGCTTTGCTCCCCCCATGGCTTCACTTTCTTGACTCCCTTTTTGTATTGTTGTGCCTTAGGTCTTTCCTGTTGTTGCTTTTCTTTGAGTTGCTTGGAAATTGCACGAGTTACACGCTGGTCTTTGGCTTCAGCCATCCGAACTAGGTCCAAAGCCACATCTCTTGTAGACAAAATTGGAGAAGATTCTAACAGGGGCTCCTCCAGAAAACCTCCTGTAGCACCCTGCATTTCAGCTGTCTCTAATTCCACCTGCTTAAGCTGCTCTTCCATCTCTTTCATCTCTTGCTGCTTCTCCTTGTCACTCTCCTTTATCTCCAACACAGTAGATGTACGTGGGGATTGTGATCTCTCTTTAAAATCAGTATAATAGAAATGTTCCGCCTTCTCAACAGTATTCAATCGATACCTTTCTCCATTGTACTTCAGAATTATGCCAGTTGGAGCATCCCACCGAAATGGTGTTTGTTGTTTTTTTAATTCATTCACTAAAAAGCCAAAATCTTTTCTATCTTTTAACATCTTAGGTGGTAGTTCTTTATAAATTCCAATTTGAGCTCCCTCCACTTGCACAGAAGAAAGAAAAGATTTTTGCAAAATATCATTTCTCATTCTTCTATCTGTAAAATATATCACCACATCTCTAGGCAGTTGTCTTTGTCTGGCCACCCACGAATTCACTCTGTAAATTTTGTCTATTTTGTAAAAAATCTCTTCAGGATTAATTTTTAACAACACAGCCAAAGCATCAGCACAAATCTGTCTCAGGTCTTGTTGATCATTCTCCTTAATACCTCTAATTCTTATGGCAAATTCCATGGACCTGAATTGCATCATCGTAATTTCGTTTTCAACTCTCTGCATTTTATTATCACCATCAGAAATTTTGTAATCAGTATCCTTTATTTTAACATTCACTTCTGATTTAAATTCTTCCAACTTAGAGTCCACTTTAATAATAATTTCTGACAGGCCAGACACCACATTCGATAATTTATTAGTCACCTTGCCATAATTCTCTTGCACGAGCTTTTTAATTTCATTAATTTCCTGCTTAATTTCCTGTTGTGATTTTTAAAATTTATCATCCAGAGCCTGAGTAATAAAATCTTTTAAACTTTCAACATCAAAATCTTTTTTCTGACTCTGCTGACTGGGAGGAAGCTGCTGCTCAGGTTTGTGTGTGGGGGATCCCCCCCCCGCTGCCTTTCCTTCCTGTTTCTTAGAAGCCATTCTGCCACGTAGATTAGTTTTTCTGAAAAAGGAGATCCTTTTTCCTTTTCCACCACCACAAAGTCCTCTAAAAAATTCCCCCAGGTTTAATCAAATTGGGGATAGAATTAGACTGAAGCAAACTCAGGCTTATTTTAAAGGAATTTTTCCTGTTCTCCTGTTCCTCCGTGTTACAAGCAGCGCAACTTTGTAGCTAGTTAAAATAACTTTACAAGTCCACTCTCACTCTCAGCTTGTTAACGCTGAAGCCGGGCGCCATTTTTTCAAGCCACTTTCACTCGCTCGCACTTTTGCTTAAATCAGAAAGTCACAAAAACAATAATACTTGCAATTTCTAGGTTTGAGGGTTCAAGTTGTTGTTTCCGCTAGTTATTGAAGTTGATTTCATTTAATTTGAGAAGTTGCTGCAGTCGACTTGCTCTGCGCAAAACAGAGTCGTCCCACGCCGTCCGGAGTCTCAGCAAGTTGAAAGGGAGCCGTGCCTGTTTCCTCCCCAGTAGCGATTTTCTGGGGGCTCACAGGGGCTCAACCTGCTCCTTGCTCACTCTGCTCCACCAATCCTTCAGATTTGGAAGTTTTCAAGCCGCTTCTTGGAATCGAAGCGGCTCTACAGGCGGCGGGGCTGGCGGTCCGAGAAGAAGGACCGTCTTTCATCGGTAGCCAGCAAACCGGAAGTCGAATCTTGTAAGATTTTAAATTTAATTCTGGGCTTTTTCCCCAACCATATAAACTTACTAATCATTTTATTCAATTTTTTGAAAAAGTTTTTCCCCAATTTTATAGGTACTGTTTGAAATAAATATAACATTTTTGGTAGGATATTCATCTTTATAGTAGCAATTCTTCCAGTCAATGATATTTGTAATTTCGCCCAACTCTCTAAATCTTCTTGAATTTGCTGCAGTAGTTTTAAATAATTATCTTCCTTTATTGAAGATATTCTTGGCGTTATCCAAATACCCAGATATTTTACTTTTTTTACAATTTGATTTCCTAAGTTCTCCTCTAATTTCTTATTTTGGCCTTTCATAAGATTTTTGGTGAGTATCTTTGTTTATTATTATTATTATTATTAAGCCCACAACTATGCCAAATTTCTCTATTTCCTGTAATAGCAATTCTTCCGTTTCCAAAGGGTCCTCTATTAGGAATACCATATCGTCCGCAAAGGCCTGTGTTTTGTATTCCTATTTTTTAATTTTTAACTCTTTTATTTCCTTATTTCCCCTTATCTGAGTCAATAACACTTCTAATGAAAGAATGAATAAGAGCAACGATAATGGACATCCTTGCCTAACCTCTTTATTTATATTGACTTGTTCCTTTAGGTCTCCATTTACCATAATTCTTACGGTTTGATTTGAAAAAATTGCCCTAATCATTTCTATAAATTTTTAGCCAAATTTCATCCCAATTAATTGAATAGTTAGAAATTGTCAATTAAAGTTGTGGAACGCCTTCTGTGCATCTACCAATATTAATGCCAATTGTCTTTCAGGGTGGGCCTCATAATACTCTAATATATTCATTATAATTCTTGTATTGTTTTTTATTTGTCGTTTGGGTAAAAACCCATTTTGGTCCAAATGAATAATTTTGTTTAATTTTTTTTTAGTCTTTCTGCCATTATTGTCTCCAGGATTTTATAGTCTGCAGCGAGATTGGCCTATAATTTTGGATATGTTGATTGTCTGTATTTTCTTTTTGGATTAATGTTATGTATGCCTCCGACCACGAGTTTGACATTTTAGCTCTCTCCAATACCTCATTGCATATTTTCAACATAATTTCTTCTAAAGATTCCTGAAATGTTTTATAGAATTTCGCCGGAACCCCATCTGGCCCTGGGGTTTTATTAATTTTTTCCTTTTTGATTGCCTCTTTCAACTCTGTTAAGGTAATTTTGTCATTCTACATTTCCCTATCTTCCTCTAATACATTTCGCAGATTTCTCTCCCGTAAATATTTTATAATGCTTTTTTCTGCAATATTTTCTTGGAAATATAGTGTTTGAAAGTACTTTTGAATAATTTTTTTTTTCTCATCCATCTTATAATGCAAATTTCCTTGTTCATCTTGTAAATGTTGTATCAATTTTTTGGCTTTTTCTTTTTTCAATTTGTGGGCTAACCATCTTTCTGGTTTATTTCAAAGTAATTTTGTTTTGCCAGTTTTATATTCCATATAATTGCCTCCTGTTGTAATATATTAATTTTATGTTTCATTAAATCTCTTTCCTCTATAATTTTCCCATTCTGGGGTTCTTTCTGTAGGGCTAATTCTAATTTTTTGAGTTTCTCCAATATTGACACTTGTTCCCTTTTCTCTTTATTTCTCCTCACCACATACGCTATAGATATTCCCCTCATATATGCTTTGGTGGTGTCCTATAAGTTCTGTGGAGTTGTACATTCATTCCTATTCTCCTTAAAGAAATGATTTAATTCCCTTTCCATTGTTTGCATGTAAGATTTTTCTTTTATAATTCTTTGATCTAAAGTCCATCTCCTTTTTTTCTCCCTACCTTTCCATTTTAATATTAAGGGACTATGATCCACCCAGGTGTTTGGCATTATATCTATTCTCTTCTAAATTGTAATCAAGTCTGGGTTCATCCAGGTCATATCTGTGTGTGACCATGAGTTATGTGGGTGGGAGAAGAAGGTATATTGTTTTTTCTCTAGGTTCAGTTGTCTCCACACATTTAGCTCTTTTATCATCTTGAAGAACGTACTTGATAATTTTCGTTTTTTATATTTATTTTTCTTTGTAGTCCTATAATCAAGTTTGTTATCTACTACTCCATTAAAATCTTGATAGTACAGTGGTTTACGCACCCTGTTATTAACACAGCTGCCTGCAATTTCTGCTGGTTCAAATCTCTCCAAGGCTCAAGGTTGACTCAGCCTTCCATCCTTTCTAAGGTAGGTGAAATGAGGACCCAGTTGTGGGGGCAACAAGCTGACTTTGTATAAAATATACAAAAGTATGAAGGCTATTGCTTAACGCATTGTAAGCCGCCCTGAGTCTCCAGAGAAGGGCGGCATATAAATCAAATTTTAAAAAAAATTTTTTTTAAAAAAATCTCCTATTATACAAAAAATTTCACTGTCTAATTCCGTTAATTTCCTATGTAGTTTGTTATAGAACAAACTACTTGTTTTCTTGTTTTGTGTTTGGTGCATAAATTATCACTAGAAGAATTTTCTTGTAATTTGTAGTTATTTCCTTTATTAAAATTCTTCCATTTTTATCACTAAATATTTTTCTAGAGTTTAGCCAATCTTTTATATATACAGCAATCCCTCTTTTTTTGTTTCGTGCCAGCGCCACATATAATTCCGCTAATTTAAGGTATTTTATAAGATCACTATGCTTTTCTCTAATGTGTACCTCCTGGAGGCAAATGATATCCATCTTTTCTTTTTGTAGTCTTGTATCTGTTAACCTTTAATGGGTGGATTGATGCCGTTTATGTATAATGACAGCATCTTTATTTCATTTTCCAACTTGTTATTTATCTATTGGTCTTGGTCCTCTCCTTGTTCTGTTCTCGGTCTGTGCTCTAGTTCTGGCTCCTTCTCTCACCTGATGCTCTGTTTCCTTCTGGTTTCTTATATCTTGTTCCGTGATTTTTTCCTCAGATGTCTGATCTTCCTGGCTTTTACTTTCTCCTTCCTCCCTACTATCTTGTTCATCCTCCCCACATATATAGTGGTCATAAAATTCCTGTGCCTCTTCCAAGGTGTCAATCCGGAATTTCTTCTTCTGCCATGTTATTAGCATCCCCTCCCGGATGAGCCATCGAAACATCACTCTGTATTTGAACAACTGTGTGGAGAGAAAGTGGTAGCTTTGTCTTTGCTCCCTTATTCTTTTTGGGATCTGTTTTAACACTATGATCTCCTTTCCATTATACGTTAGGGGGTCTTCTCTTGTTTCGCTATATTCTTCATCCCTGGTTTTTTCCCTCACAAATTTAACATGAATTTCTCTCGGAAGTTTATTTCTTCATGCATAGTTTGTATGAATCCTTTATGCTTCGTCAATTTCATTTTCCAGCTCCTGTTTACTTTTTTGTAATGGTTCCTCTAGGAGTTCAGCCATTAGTTTGGGGAGTTATTCTTCTTTGCGTTCCACAATATTTTGAAAGCAGAGGTAAAACATCAATTTTTCCATTTCCAAATTTATTATAGCTGCTTCCAATTCCCTATGTTTTGCCACCATTTTATTTATTGCTATGTCTAATTATTTTTCCATATGATCCATTTTAACTTCTACCAACTTTATCTTTTGTTCGTTTTTGGTTATCATCTCCTGCATTGTACCTATTTTGTTGTCTAGCTTACGTATCTCCCCCTTTACTTCTCCCATATCATTCTTAATATCTTCATGATTATTTGTCATAACCTCCTGCATTTTTAACATTGTGTCCTGTATTGCTAATAGGGTTGACTGCATACTCTGTAAGTTAATGGTAGAACCAGATTTTTCACCTCCAACACAGCTTCCACAGATCTTGATCCTGAGGGGAAAGCTGCTATTGAAGTTATTTTTCCCCCATATTTTGGTGACTGTGGTCGTTGTGCTTGTCATTTTGATATGTTTAAAAAAGTTTTTCCACAGTCCCATATAATCAACTATATTCTTCTATTTCTCTCTTTCAGTCACTATCTTTCTTCAATTCCTCTAAATTCTTTCCATACAATTGTTATAATAACTCCCACTTGTCTCTTAATATAAACCTTAATTAATTCAATACCAATTTCTAACGATTGATTAATAATTAAAAATTAACTAATGATTAATAATAAGTAAGCAGATAAATAGATAAGTAATTCTTAAATATTCTCCCTTCTTAAGATTCAATTAGTTATCAGTCATATATATATATATATATATATATATATATATATATATATATATATTACAATGATATATAAATATAAAATATTAGAAATTGTAAATGTTATAAAAAGGT
This sequence comes from Arizona elegans, assembly GCA_022577455.1. Lineage (NCBI taxonomy): Eukaryota > Metazoa > Chordata > Lepidosauria > Squamata > Colubridae > Arizona > Arizona elegans. The sequence continues at coordinate 54,191,032 of JAKOOJ010000009.1, forward strand.
AACTTATAATTATATTCACTTGTTGTATTTCTGACTTAATGTCCCAATACTCTCCAACATTGTGTATTTATCTTACAATTAAATCTAACTATATATCACAATAAGAGTAGACAAAAGTTAATATGGGTTCATATAGGTTATAAATGTTTCAATAAATATATATGAATATCTGATTATAAATATTTCAGCGGGTATATAAATATGTTTATATTTAATCTTTTCCTCAATTTTTTACTAACACTAAAGTTTCTTAAAAGTTTCTTGTAGACTGGTAGATTTGTAGACTGGTATTATATGTCCATGTCTAAGTTCATAATATCTTCTATTTTACTTCTTTCTCTCTGAGTCTTGTGTCTGGAGTTGTTTTTTTCCACCTCTTCCTCCAAAATGTCTTCTCTAATCAGGTCACCTCCATTGTCTGTAACATAGTTTCTAATCTGTCACCTCCAACGCATCCAGCATGACCAACACTTTCTCTTCGCCCTGCCCCCCGGAAACAGTCCCAAAAGATATAAATTTCTTACTAATACTAGTAATACAACAATCAAAACCCAATCCACTTGTTAGCTCCCACTTACACAATCACTTTTTTCCCACTTTTTTTTATTGAAAAGTTTTACAAAAAAAGAATTCCCCCCCTCAATTTTTCCCCCACCCTTTTCCCTTCCCCCATCACCCCCACACCCCTTCCCCCCATCCCACCCTCCCCCCCAGACTTCCCAGAGCAAAATACAGGGTATTTCAATTAACAATCATAAGCTCCCTCTTTTGGGGAGATTTACAAGGAAAGGGCTGGGAACTTCAAGCCAGGCACACCCTGCAGCCCCTATCCCTTCCACCCCTGCTGGAAGCTCTGGGCTGGGCAGCGGTTTGGCTTTCCCGGCTGGCCATGACCATGACCCCCAATTGCCGCCTGCCCTTCCCCTCCTCCCATGGCCCTTCCCCTCCTCCCATGGCTGCCCTTCCCCTCCTCTGGGGCTGGTGGCAGAGAGGAAGGTGAGCCAGGGCTGAGGCACCACCGCTCGCCCCCCCCCCAGCCCACATCTCGCCCCCACCTCTCTGCAGCTGCTGGGCCTTGCCTTCCAGCAAGCGGGAGGTGGCAAGGGAGCACAAGCTTGCGCCAACTGCATTGCCCCTCTGCCAGCCGGCCCTCCCTCGTATACCTGCCAGCCCTCACCCTTTGGCCAAGCACAGGTCTTATCGTCGTGGGAAAGCTGAACTGCTGCCCTGCCCAGAGAAGCAGTCTAAAGGCAGTTGAGCCTCGCCGTGTTCCCCCAAGTTGGCCCTTCGGCCAAGCGCAGGCAGCCTGGAGCGGATTTCCCTCCGCGCCATCAACCTTACCTTCTCAGACTAGTTGAGGAGGGGAGGGGTGGGACAGGCCCAGGCAGTAGTGGGATCAGCCAAACTGCAGAAAATTTTAGCTACCATTTGGGTGAACTGGTGAAAACCAGCTGAATCCCACCACTGGATATATTATTCTAAGTATTTAGATAATGTCAATTGTGTCCAAATATCTTATGCTTTATGTGAAATTCCTGAAATGTACTTTTCAAAATGTATTGTATTATTTCATACATATATTTTTCAAATCTTTGTCCTTATTTTTCACTCACGTTTCAACTATCAAGTGGGGGATAATTTTGCAGATTTAAATTTATATCTTTTTATAATTTTTTATAAATTCTTTGGTTAGAATAAACCTTAAATGTATATTTTCTGATTTTATCCTTATAAATATTTAAGTATAAATAATTTGTATAATATTGTATGTCAGGGCTCCCCAAACTTATTAAACAGGGGGCTGATTCATGGTCCCTCTGATTATGGGGGTGTGTGGACTGGCTGGGTGGGTGTGGCTAAGTGATCATGTGACTGGGTGGGCGTGGCCAATTTAGAAATCCACTTTTTTGCCTTTGTCCTTCCTAAACTGTACAACCCAAGGAATCTATTTACTTCATAAGACCCCCCCAAAAAAGGAAAAAAGAGTGCAAACTTTCTTGCCACTTGCCTAACTTCATTACAACAGCAGCTTCAGGTTCCTTAAAATAGGCCATTAAAAAAAGAATAAAACAAACAGGATTTCCTTCAAAATAACTCCTGATCATATGTTTTAGATGACCACACAATAAACCAGACTGGGGAATTTGCAATTTTGAATTTCCTAGGGATGCAGAATTGCTATTAATAAGGTACCAATAAATACAGCGCTACAAAAAATAGGGATCCCTATAGCACAGAAGTAATGGCAGGCTGAGAGAAGCTATCAGTGAACGCCCCTGCCCTCCCTTCTCCTCTCTATGGGCCCATGTGGTTCCTTCCCCTTTGGTTCCAGCCAAAGGCTTCAGGGCTCTGCTGAGGGTCCCTTTGCAAGCAGCAGCAGCAGCAGCAGGACCTATGAGTGCCTGCCAGCAAGGGCTGGGGTGGAGGGGGATAGGAGACCAGACTACTTTTTTGAATTATTTGGGAGTACAGGGCTAAAGGTCTTTTAAACCTGAAGGAGAATTCTGATTTGTTTTTTGCCACACTTGTGCATGTATACACACACACATGAATATATCTACCAAAATTGTTCAGCAACCAATTTGGTGGATGTACTTTATGGCAAGAATCAAAGCAGTGGGTGAATTTTCCTTCAGGAATTATATTGCGGTTGCTTTCATTTGAATTAGTGTTAGCCAACTTCAGATGATTTTGAAAAAGCTAGGAGACATGGATCAGGAGCTGGAAAACTTCCTGAAAGGCTGAACAGCACAGGCGAAGAAAAAGGGAGCAAACGAACCTGTCTGCTCTCTCCTTCCTCCTCTCAGATGGCATCATGGCAAGCGGTTCCAGCAATGTCGGGTGAGCGCAGAAACTAGGAGAGAGAGGCGAATCCCACCACTTCAGTCGGCCCTTCCCCCACCCACTTTTAAAGTGCTACTTTACAAGCTGGCAGCAGCACTGCTTTTCAAACTAGCAGAGCTGCTTTTCAAGCCTGCAGCAGCCCCTCCTCTACTCACCCACCGACCCTGGATCACGTGGCTGCACTGGCATCATCACCCCTCAGTCAGCTTGCCCTCCCCTGCACCCTTTGGCCTTACCTTCGGCAGCAGTGGTGTGATCAGAAGTGCAGTTCAACCTGTAAAATAACTAACCAGAAATGTGGCTGGAGTGGATGCTCACTGGAAGATAAGGCTGATGGCGAGGGGTGCGGTGGGGCGAGGGGTCGGGCTGAATCCCACCATTCCACGGGATGGATACTTTGCATTGGCGGACCGTATCCATCCCACGGGCCGTAGTTTGAGGATCAGTGATATATGTGATGGTTAGAGTTGATTAATATAAAGTATTTTTTTTAAATGCACACATACACGTATACATATATATATATACACACACATACGCACAATAATAAAGAGTGTAATATGTAAGAAGATTTTATAAATATATACATTATATAAATAAGAAAACTGCAGGCATACCAAACAAGAGAACAGAAAATTTGTATATGTTTGGTAATAGCTTTAGTCTTTGTAACATCTTCATTTTTTTAATCTCACTATATTAAAGAAATAATGGATTAGTATTCATAATTAATGCTTCAAATCCATATGTATGCATATTTCTGTGAGAGAATTTTAAAATATTCTTTCCAAATCTACAATTTTCAATCACATGTTTCTAAGCTTGCTTATGATTTGGGCATCTTTAGAGCTAAATCTACTGTTGTGGCTTTGTTACCGGAGCCTGTGTCATCGTCAGGAGAGGACTCCGAGAGTGAAGGGGAGAAGTTGGCAAGGCCTCCCTCTCCAGGACCCTCCTCTCTGGCAATGCCTTCAGTGTCCACTGAAGGGCAAGAGATAGGGCCAGGGCCAAGCACGTCCACGCAGCCACAGATGGACAGTGATGAGGGTAATGAGTCTTGGCTGGACCCATGCCAGCGTCGCAGAGATAAGCGCACGCAACAGAAGAAAGGGCATGCCCGAGATTAGGCTGAGTCACTGGACCACAGCCCACAGGATATAAAAGGGAGTGTTGTGACGAACAAAGCTGAAAGCTTCCACGCCATTCTGCATTGCCGGACTTTTGCTTTAAGACTTTGCTGGAGTATCTCTGGACTTGATTAATTCCGTAATTATTGAGCTGCTTTCCTTTGATGTATCAGAAGTGGGGAGAAGTTATCTCTCCTCTTTGTAAATAATAAACTCTTGGCAGGCAGCCACTAGGTTGTTGCCAAGTTCCATTATCATAAGGAAAAGGATTTTGCTGGCTGGTTTGGTCTTTAACTCCTGAACGTCTGTTGGTGTGTGTGCATGGGGTTGGGGACAGAACATCTACTGTCTGAAAGTCATTCTTGCTCTTTGAAATTAAAAAAAATGGCTATTGAATGGGAGCTATCAAATTCATGGAATTTGAAACATTCCCCCCTTTTTTCAATATAAGAAATTTGGGGTGAGGGAAGATACCTGTATTCCACTATGAAATTCTCTAAAAAATGTGGATTCCTCTGCCAAAACTAAGCCCTGATTAAAAAATACTGTTTTTTATTCTTGCGAAAGACATTTTACTGCTTTTCTTTTATGGCAGTGCTGTTTCTTTGATTGAGCTCATTAATATACACCAAACTCTTTTGCTTTCTAGGTATGATTGGCGACCTTTAATATCACCCAGTCATCACATCCCAAGGGTTATAGGGTTATAGCCCAACATATTTGTGGGTTATAGCTCCACATATTTGAATGTATAAATTATTGTTTTGATTTTGATACAGTCCTTGCAACTTTCCTTAAACTTTTTACACTAATAAATTCAGTGTGTTATAAGATGCCAAGCAAAACATGAAAATGCTGAAAATGATATAAGCCAACAGTTTTAAAAAGTATCTAGCCATGGAAACTTTATTTATCTTTTGTCTCCCAAATGTCAAAAATATGTGACAATTGTCTCCCAAATGTCAAAAATATGTGACATTTGGGGACAGGAAGGTAAATTCTATTTATTTTCAATGCATACATTTAGGAATCTTATTTCTTACCAAGAGCCTTGTTTTGCAGGGTTCCTAAATACATAGCTAGATACTGTATTTCCCTGAAAATAAGACCTGGTCTTATTTTCTTTTAGGATTGAAAATAAGCACTTGGGCTTATTTTCAGGCAGGTCTTTTTTTTTTCTTTTTTTTTTGAGGTGCAGAAGGTGGCGAGCCCAGTCACCTCATGGCTGCTCGGCCCCTTAACCACGACCTGCAGATCAGCTGAGCTAGTGAGGGCCGGGAGTTCTGTCTCTCTGGGTGCTAGCCCCAGTCCTGCCCATGGTGCCAGGCAACCTTGCAGCCCAGGGCCCCTCTCTTCCACAGCTCACCTTGTGGCTCTGGAGCAGGTGGTGAGCACGGTTTGCACTCCACCAGGCCTGGAGCTCAGGTGTTGCTCAGGCTGTTGCTACGATGAGATAGAAAGCCATGCCGCCCATCGGAATCAGCTCCCCCCTGCCTTTACCCAGCTGCTGCTGCTTGAGAAAAGGACGAAAAGGCAGGCAATTCTGGAAGATTGTGGGAAGTGCATGCTTATGGTAGAAGCAAAGCCCAACCTGTCCCTTTCAAGCAATCAAATGTCTCTGTGTGAGAGAGAATGAGAGAGGGGGGATAGAGGGGAGTAACAAGAATTGCAGGCAATGCTGTTTGAAAGGGTTTTCTCTCCATCATTTCAACTGCAAGGTTTGTTGCGTGTACGAGAGGTGGCACCGCTGTGAGGTTTGACATACCAGCGCAGCCACTTAGGGCAGGACACCAGCTGCTGTGAGGATTTGGGGATTTTGGTGGCCTTTATGTGGCTGGGATGCCCGAAGGATCCCTGGGTTCCAAGGCAGGCAAGGCTCAGCGTTTGTGCTCTGGTGTGCTCTTCTCCCGGGCAGCAGCCCTGCGTCCGCGCCACATCCAGCTCACCGAATTTGGCCTGCTGATCTCGGGTGGAGGTGGCAGCTCTGACCCAATCTTCGCCGCCAATGCTTCAGGCAAGAACAAACCTTGCAGCATCCAGCTCCAAGAGACGGCACCTGTCAGGGCTGCCTCTGTTCAATTCCTAGGAAAGAATAATCCTTGGCTCCATAGATTTAGAGAAAAGTACTTTTACTAGAAACAAACTGAATGCAAACAGTTTCAAGCAAGCTCTGAAGCACAAAGCGGGATCAGCACAGATGCAGATACAGTATACAGCCCAGCCCCCTTGTAGCTAGGCAACTGGAAGCCACTGCATACCAGAACAAACTGACATGGCCTTGAAAGTAACCGCAGTTGCAAAGCTGCAATTTAAACTGCTCCACAGTTCTCTCCCCCCCCCCACACACACATATTTTATGGCAGCAAACATCCAGCTAGCTGACAGAGCTGGTATGACAAACCTCACAAAGACCCATTTCTGGCGGAGTTTGGGAGAGAGAAACAAGCCAGGGACTCTGTTGCTTCTGCTTTCCTTGCATGCAGCCAAAAGTTCACAAAAGGCAAGAAGGTCCCCCAGTCCCAGGTCAACAGGTTGTTATACCTGGGACTCATGTTGCGGGAGAGGAGGCGATGTGAGGGAGCCCATTTCTCATATGGCCGGGCGGGGGGGTGCCCATGTATAGGCCTAGGGGTGCCATCCTGGGCAGGTGCCGAGCTGGAGGCAGGGTTACCTGCCTTCTACCATTTCTCATCTAGTGTGTGTGTGTGTGTGTGTGTGTGTGTGTGTGTGTGACACATACAGAGAAATGGCAGAGAGGAAACCCTTTCAAACAGCATTGCCTGCAATTCTTGTAACTCCCCTCCCTCATTTCTCTTTCTTTCTCTCTCTGTCTCATTCTCTCTCTCTCACACACACACATATTTGATTGCTTGAAAGGGACAGGCTGGGCTTTGCTTCTACTGTAAGCATGTACTTCCCACAATCTTCCAAAATTGCCTGCCCTTTCATCCTTTTCTCAAGTAGCAGCAGCCTGGTAGAGGCGGGGGGGAGGGGGAGCCGATTCTGATGGGCTGCATGACTTTCTGCCTCATTGTAGCAGCAGCCTGAGCAACACCTGAGCTCCAGGCCTGGTCGCTGTCTGCTCCAGAACCACAAGGTGAGCTGCAGAAAGAGGGTTCCTTGGCTGCAAGGTTGGCTGGCACCATCGGCAGGGCTGGGGCTAGCAAGAGTGCACTGAAAACATCTCCAGGCACCCAGAGAGACAGAACTCCTGTCCCTCACCGGATCAGCTGATCCACAGGCTGCGGTTAAGGGGCCAAGCAGCCATGAAGTGACCAGGGAAGGGAAGGGCTGCCTCCTGTGCTGACCACACCCACCCCAAAAAATCAGGCTAGGACTTATTTTTGGAGTAGGTTGTATTTTCGGGAAAACATGGGTAGCTCTCTTCAATTGTTTCATTGAATGCATGTAGGCTACTGGAACAGCAAGCAATGTGTCTTGAAGATGTTTTGAATGTCCATTCATTCCCAGCCAGCAAGACCAGTGGCAAATAATTTATGGAAACTATGCTGGAAATCATCTGGAGGATCCCTACATGCTATTTCTGGATTAGAAAGGCTTCCTTCATGTTAATTTACCAAAGCAAAGCTAATGAACAATTCTTAACAACACGCTAACTATTATGCCTGCCATCTAGCAAGTAATGCTCCAAATGCATATAAATATCTGTTTCCAGACAAGTCTGCAAAATGTTTCTAACTTTGTAACAATTCAAATGCCAGTATCTAATGGTTAAACAATAGGTTCTCATGTAAAGGTCTGTTGCTGTTTTGTAGTGTTTTTATTATCAATATTAGTAGTGACTCTTTTCTTTGTCTCTCACTGTGCAATTGAATGTTGATCAAAGCTGGTTCTGTGAAGGTAAAGAACTACAAAATTCTCCTGATATTCAGATCTGTTCTGAAAGTGGAGGACTCCAGACACTCATCATAGCAGAAGCTTTTGAAGACGACACAGGGCGCTACTATTGCCTGGCCTCCAATTCTCTTGGCTCTAGTTCTTCTTCAGCAGAATTATTTGTTGAAGGTAAGAAGACATGGCAATAAAAATGTCATGCATTGGGTTCTGTTTCTACTACCGGGTTTCTCCAAAAAGAAGACCAGGTCTTATTTTCTTTTGACCCCTGAAAAAACAGCTAAGCATTCTTTTTGGAGGGTTCTAATTATTGATTCACCTCGTGGCAGTGGCACAGATAGCCCCGCACAGCAGGAGCCTGCTGCTAGCCCACTTCTTATGCGGCTGCTTTCCACCACTTGTACGCATCGCCTTGGCCTCTATTTCGCCTGAAGATGCCTGCCGGAAGGCATCTGCAGCCAATAACAGAATTCTGGATTGATCCGGAGCTCTGTTATTGGCTGCAGATGCCTTCCGGCAGGCATCTGAAAGCAAAACAGAGGCCAGGACAATGCGAGCGAGTGGCGGCAAGCAGCCGCAGAAGAAGTGGCTGCAGAAGAAGGCGAGGCAGGTGTCGGGTTGTGGGAGGCTGGTAAATAGGGCAGCTCCACCCTTCCATCCCCACCCTAACTTATTTTTTACTTGTGTGTCTCACCCCACTCCCTGCACCCCGGGTGGGTGGAGTCTTAATTAGGGCTAATTTTGTGGGTGGGGTTTAATTTGATTGCATGAGCTCAAAAACATGATAGGGCTTCTTTTCAAGGTGGCTCGTCTTTTTGTAAAAAACACAGTACCATATTTATAGCAACAGCTCTAGCTTTCACAAGTTTATGGGTCTGCACTCTGTGATCTGACTCTGCATGTCTAAATTGTCAGTGTCTACAATGATTAAAAAGTCTAATGTTAGTTGTTAAAATTCTGCTGTATATATAGCAGTTCTTCTATTTTTACTTATACCTTTTCAACAAGTTAGACTTTTGAAAACTGTTTTTAAACAAAAACTGAAATGCTGTAAAACAGGGTAGACAGCCTTTTTTTCCACAGGAAAGTACCCTGTTTATTTTTGAAGTCCAAGAACTGCTGGGGAATAATTATGACACAGTGTGGTCGTGTCTATAGTGGCAGTGAGTTGTATTTGATATTTTCAAAGTGTATTATAAGCAGTATAGTTTTCATGAAGGCTTTCCCATTCATAACATGGCCTGACACAAAGCAACATTTTCTGGCAAAATGGTTTCACCCCACCACCACCCATATCTATGTCAGTTACCAATCTGTCATCTTCCCATCTGTGGACATACATACAAAGCACTATGACAGGGGTGTCAAACTCAATTTCATTTTGAGGGCTGCATCAGCATTATGGTTGCCCTCAAAGGGCCAGTTGTATGTAAGACTAAGATAACTCATAGTGGCCAGGTGGACGTAGCTGGGTGGTCATAGCCAGGTCACCGCGACTAGGTGGACGTGGCAGGGTGGGCATGGCTGGCGTACACCACTCACTGGGCACAATTGACTTGAGACGGGGCGGAACAAGTAACACTGGCTAACTCGACATGGGGACAGTTCGGTGCCCCACAAGCTCCTCGCCTCCTCAAACAGCTGGTGAAATCTTTCCCGGTTTGCCACTAGTTCACTGTCCATGCGTGTGCAGTGCGTGCCAATTATACGCTGTATGTGTGCATGCACAGTGCGCACCAAATGTATGCTGCGCGCACGTGCAGTACACACCAAATGCCCGCTGCGCGTGGAAAAAAGCTTGGGAAAGTAAGTAGAACAGTGGGGGGGGAACAGCTGTGCTACGCGATTTAAATTCACTAGAAAGTAGGATTTCATGCTTTCTAGCGATTTTAAATCATGCAGCACAGCTGATCATTGGAAATACCGGTTCAGAGGAACCGGTAGCTTTTTTTTACTATTGGTTCGCCTGAACCAGTAGTTTTTATCACTACCAGTTCACTTGAACCGGTGCGAACCGGTAGCATTTCACCACTGTCCCAATCCCAAACATTGTTGGTGTTTGCCTGTCCAATGCTCCCTCCCAGGAAAGCAGGAGGTGGAGGAGGAGGATGCATGTGGAAACATAGAGGAGAAAGTTTGCAGGAAGAAGTTTCCTCCAAGTCCAACTTCTGCTTGACAGATTTCTGGAGAGCAAGAGGAGGCGGCAGGCGAACAGTACTCCCCGGTCCTGCATGAGGGAGGCTGGCCCTTCTCAAAAGGGAATCCCCGTTTACAATCATGTATGGTAAGGATTCTGGCTTGTTGGGGCAGCCGTCCCTCATGCAGCTCCCCCACCACTCTCTTCTCCTCTCCAGAGATCTGTCAAGGCAGAAGTTGGACTTGGAGGAAACTACTTCCTGCAGACTTTCTCCTCTGTGCTGCCACATGCAACAGTCTCAACCTCTGCCTCCTGTGGAGGTCCAGGCAATGCTGGGAGGGGGGATCCAGAGATCTCCAGCAGGGGAAGGTGAGACTAGGGCGAGCACCAAAGCCTTGTCCACCAGAGGAGCCTTGCCATCCCTCTCAGGCCATACGGAGGACCCCCAGACGGCAGCACAGGCCATGCTGCTACCCTGGGCAGCAGAGGGTAAGCACCCAGCCTGGCCCTCAAGCTCCTGGGGCAGCAGGACCCCTCAGCCCAGGCCAGCTCCACTTCTCCAAGGAGGCACCTGGCCATGCTTACCTCCTCCTTGAGGCTGCTGCTGCTTTGCTCATTCTCCTTGGTTAGGTTGCTCATGGTGGGTGTGGGAGGACAAAGTGCATGGGTCAGAGGGAGGCCCACTGCCTCTCCATGCAAGGGGACCCAGCTTTGTACGTAAATCATTCTTAGCGATTGGATGGGAGACTACCAGGAGAGGCCAGGAGGAGGTGGCAAGGAGATGTCAAAAGGGCAGCAGGGATGCTGGTTGGCCAAGTGCTAAGGCAGGACTTGCTCCCTCCCTTTCATTATAATCTCCTTCCTTCCTTCCTTCCTCCCTCCCTCCCTCCCTCCTCCTCATTCACATCCCTTCCTCCCTCCCTCCTTCCTTGCCTCTCTCCTTCCTTCTTCCTTCCTTCCTCCCTCCCTCCCTCCCTCCTTCCATGCCCAGAAAGGGACAATGGGAGGGGGAGATGGTAGCAGCATGGCCAGTGGTAGTGCCTTTCCCATGCGGGTGCAGGAGGCAGGGTGGTGGCTGCCCTAGTGAAAGGGATGTGCTAGCGGGCTGCAGACCCAGCAGGTGAGGCCGGACAGGCAAGAGACAGCATGAAGATGGAGACAGCAGAAGCTGTGAGGCTGCTACTGGGGCTCTACTACGTGCTGATCCACAACTTGAAGGTGGGTACCAGAGCTGGAACACGGTCAGCCTTAGACTGCCCCCTAGGGCTACCCTGGAGACAGTGAGGAGCCAGCCCCCGCTGTCTTGCCTCCAGCCCACCCTGGCTGGGGCATTCCCCCTGGGCGTGTGCATAGGAGGAGGTGTGTGTGTGTGTTGGGGCTGGCATCCCCAGTGTCCATCTTGCCCCCAGATCTAACCACATTGTGGGCTGGATCTTGCCCACGGGCCTTGAGTGTCACATGTCTGCACTAAGATAAGAACACTATAATTTTTCTTTTCCAAGAAAGTAAATGGATTTTGTATAGAATTCAATAATTTTATGAGAACTGTCATAAGTAAATGCCTTATTCTATAACAAGAGATATGTATATATGTACAGGATATAAAGGGTTAATTTATTCATCCTCCTTTAATGTATTCATGTGTAATCACCCCCTTCCTTGACTCCTCCCCTTTGATATAAATAGAGAGTGCTTTTACCTCATGCTTGCTTCTCACTGTAAATCTGACAAGAATAAGTAGAATGCCTATTATGAATAAATTTTTCTTTAACTGAAGAAATTGCCTCTGAATTCATCATTGAGTCTGATCCTCAAAATATTGTAACAAGCTGGTAGCAGAGGATGGTTCAACTGACTCAATAAAATCCAACATGCCTAAGAAAGAAAACCTCAAGAATAAAAAAGAAAGACCTAATACCAGGGCAAATGATAAAGAAACAAAAACAGATCAAGAAATGATCGACGAACCAATAAATACAACAATCAAAGAATCTGAAGATAATACCACAGACATCGAAGAAACAGCAGATGAAACCGACAACCAAGAAGAGAACAAAATAAAAGACAAAGACCTCAGATCGGAGATACTGAGGCTAATAAAAAGTCAAAAAGATGACCACAAACTCATCGTGGAACTCCGAGGCTTCTTGGAAGAAAACGGAGCAGCGAGAGAAAAAGACATTGAAAAAGCCAAACCCGAAAATACAAAAATGGTGAGCGAACCTACAACTAAAGAAAAAATAACCAGAAGCAAGACCAGAGGTCCCGCTCAAAATTTTGAAAGGCAACCATCTTTTCTTCAACCGGCCACAGAAATGAACACGGCTGAACCAATCAGAATGCACCATTCAAAAACTCTGGCGCGAAAAAACATAAAAAATAGCAAAAAATATATTTACTCTTCTGAAGAGTCAGAAACAGATACAGAGGAATCATCCACCGAACAAGAAATCGAAACACCCATGAGAAAAATATTTAAAACATTTGGCACAAGTCTAACAATTTCAAAAGAATCGATAAAAGCCAATAATGCAAAAATACAAAAGAAACGAACCACAGCTGCCAGCAGAACACCCAAGATCGAGCCGGAGACCGAATCATCAGAAGGAGAGCACTACGAGGGAGCTACAGCAAAGAGAACCTCTCCCAGCGGCTTCAGCAGAGAAATGACCAACGCGCATGCGCAGATGAACACAGAGAACTACAATGAACTTTATGAAGAAGGAGAACCTTTCAAGCTCATCAGCAGAATACCCACACCATTCTGCAATTTTCAACATCTACAGGACCATGGACTACCCACAGTTGTAAGTAGTGGGAATAGTAATATTGGGAATCTACCTAGTGATTTCCCAAAACTTAGAATTGATGGCATCAATTTACAGGAATGGTGTCAACAAATTCAGGTTGTCTTTATGAAAGAAAATTTATTATTTTTTATAACCAATCCTCCCAAAAGACCTTGGACTCTAAAAATGGACTGCCTGCATCACAGAGCATTCTATTTAATAATTTCTAGCATATCACCTGCCATGTACTACAGTATTAAGCATAATCTTACTGTTTCAGAAATAATTCAATGCATGTTTAAATTGTTTCATAGTGAAAGTGTAGCAACAACCACTAGAATGTCTAAAGATTTCTTTTCAGCCAAATTAAGATCTGGAACCACCATAAGTGAACATTTAATATCCTTAAACAAAACCAGAGCAGAATTACATCTAAGAGGAGAAATAATATCAGAACAGACAATGAAAAGCGTTATCCTTAACTCATTAGATTCATCATGGGATAACTACATATCACACTTAGACTCAATCAATCTAGGATACTTATCCATAGAAAGTCTGTCAAATAAGTTAATAGCTGAAGATAATTTGAGGAGAAGTAGATACAATGCATACACAGAACACAGACAGGCAAAAGGGGTAACCTTCCAAGAAAATCACCAAAAAAACAATTGAATGTTACAATTGTGGATCCAGAAAACACTCTAAGGGAGATTGCCCCATGTTTCATAGGGAAAGACAAAACCGTGATTATAGGGGTAGATATCAAGACAGGCAATCATCTATTGATAGATACAGATATAGAGACTCCCCAAACTACAGAGAACGCAGAAAGGATAGAGATAATTCAAGGGACAGAAAATCAGGATCATTAAATGGATTAGATAAACATAACAATGTCATCACACAAAATTCAAAAAACAATACTTGGCTCATAGATTCAGGGGCGACTAATCATACAACAAATAACAAGAAAATACTGTCTTCATTCACAAATGATAAATTTATAAGAGTAGCCAATCAAGAAAATGTTCAAGTCATAGGGAAAGGAGATGTAAATATACCTGGTTTAGGTAAAGTAGAGGGGGTATTGTTGATACCAGAAATATCACATAACATACTTAGTGCAGTGAAATTAAGCCAAGATTTCAACATAAATATAATCTTCTCTGGGGGAAAAGCAATACTAGAAAAGGATGGGACTAAATTGAATAGTGTAGTTATCGAAGGGGGCCTACCCTTCCTTGTAACAGAAGATAAATGGTTGCATAACATTAGTACAAACACTGATGATGACATCAACATAGACAGTGAACATAGTAACAACAATGACAATGAAGAACCCAATACACACTGTAATCACAAAGACACACCCATTAGTGATACACACAATAACAAAAGACTCAATATAGGCAAACCAATTCATGATGAATGTGCACACATGTTGCATAGGAAATTGGGACATGCAAGTTTCCCTGTAATACAAAAAATGATTGAACATGCTGATGGCGTTAAAATAAAGGATTGTAAAAACTATTTGGAATGCTCAGTATGTAAATCCTCAAAACTCAGAACAAACCCAAAACCAAAGAGGGCAACAAGGACCTCTAACCAAATTTTTGATCTGGTACATATGGATCTGGTTGGTCCATTAACACCATCCATCACATACAAAAAAAGATATTTCCTAACTATTGTAGACGACTATAGCCGTTATGGATTTGTTTATACTTTAAAACACAAAGATGAAACTTTCCAAAAATTCAAAGAATTTTACAAACATGTAGAAACACAACACAATATCAAAATAAAACAAATCATGACAGATAGGGGATCCGAATTCATGTCAAAAGAATTCTCACAATGGATAAAAGACAAAGGAATGATACACTTCACGACTAGCCCATTTTCTGCTTTTCAGAATGGTACAGCAGAACGAAAGAACTCGACACTGCAAACCATGATTAGATGTACATTAGAAGATGCTGGTTTAGGAAAACAATTCTGGTCAGAAGCATTACTATATTCAAACTATACCCAAAATAGGACCTGGTCTAGCATCCTAAATAAAACACCATACGAAGTGATGTACAATAGGAAACCAAAAATATCACACATGCACATATTTGGAGTTACAGCAGACGTACACATACCAAAACAATTAAGACGTAAGGGAGATAACGTATCCAGAAGCCTCAGATTCATGGGATGCGAAACAGGCACAAAAGGATATAGATTCATTGACAATAATAACAAATTCATAGTCTCAAGAACAGCAGTATTTCATGAACAGGCCAACTGGTCTAAGATACATCTTAACGAGATAATCCAAAATACAGAACCAAATATTGAACAACAAGACAGAATAGAAAGAGAGAAACATGAACATAACACACATGATGACAAAAACAAAACATGGACAGGTAACCATACCAGGATAAAAACAGATTCATTAACCAAAAAGGAAGCAAGTTATCTACACGATAATGAAAGCATTCCAATAAGAACAATCAGGTGTAACAGAAAACAATTACCCAATAAGTATAAGGATTATATAATGTGTATGAATGACGAGACACCAATACCTAACACATACGAGGAAGTGTTGAAACTTCCCATGGAAGAAAGAGAAAAATGGGAATTAGCCATAACAAAAGAAATGAACAGCTTGCGTGAATTAGGTGTATTTACACCAGTCCCTGCCCCTAAGAACAAGACAATTATAGGCACCAGATGGATATTCAAAATCAAAGATTTAGAAGAGGGTAATAAATTATATAAAGCTAGATTAGTCGCACAAGGTTACGCTCAAAAATATCCTGAGGATTACACTGACACATACTCTCCCACTGTAAGAACCGAAAGTGTTAAGACAGCTTTAGTCATAGCTGCTATACTCAATCTTGATGTCTTTCAATATGATGTGCAGACTGCATACTTACATGCAAAGCTCGACAAAGAGATATATGTAAGGGCACCTCATAGCCAATGTACAAATAGAAATGAGACCTGGTTACTTAACAAAAGCTTGTACGGATTAAAACAATCCGGCAAGCGTTGGTATGAATGTCTAGTCAGCGTGCTTAAAAATATGGATTTCAAAGCCACAACTGCAGACAATTGCTTTTTTGTTAGGAAGGTGAATCATTAGAATTTGTATTAATCTATGTGGATGATATTTTGTATATAGGCAAACATAAAGAAAAGAAAGACTTATTTGTATCCAAGCTAAGTGAACATTTCTCTTTAAAGTCGCTAGGAAGGGTAAACAAATACCTTGGAGTTCAAATCAATAAAACAAGAAAGGGATTCAAATTATCCCAGAGAGATAAAATTATAGAACTTCTGGAAAAATGCAATTTAAGAGATGCCAAACCTTGCGATACTCCTATGCAGACTGATTTTCTAAGGAATATGGATGAATCTTCACCTGAGTTCGAGAACAATACATTATATAGATCAATTATTGGTTCTCTCTTGTATATATCTAATTGGACCAGGCCTGATATAGCTCTGCCACTTAATTTATTATCTAGACATGTAAGTAAACCACTTATGTATCATTGGGAAGCAGTTAAACGAATACTAAGATATCTAAAACACAGCATAGATTTCTGCCTACTCTTAGAACCCAATAATGTTAAAGAACCTATTATCACCAGTTACGCTGATGCAGACTGGGCAGGTGACATCAAATGTAGAAAGAGCACCTCAGGTTATGTATTATTTTTAAATGATTGCCCAATATTCTGGTACACTGGGAAGCAAGATTTAGTAGCGACTTCCACAACAGAGGCAGAATACGTCTGTTTATCTAAAGCCTCAAATAATTTAGTGTGGTTTAATGATTTATTATCTGATATTTGGAAGAATCCAATACTACCATTTGTCATACATGAAGATAATAAGGCGGCTATAGAAATATCAAGATCTGACGCCATTGGTCAAAGGTCCAGACATATAGATATCAAATTTAAACACGTGAGACAATTATCTCAGGATGGATTCATTAAAGCAATCCACTGCGAAACCTCAGAACAAATAGCTGATATATTAACTAAACCTTTACCTTCTAAACAACACAAATACTTGACATCAAAATTACAAGTACTATATAATTCTGAATCCGAATGCAATCATTGTTATATGTCGAATCGGCATTTAGAGGGGGATTTGTCATAAGTAAATGCCTTATTCTATAACAAGAGATATGTATATATGTACAGGATATAAAGGGTTAATTTATTCATCCTCCTTTAATGTATTCATGTGTAATCACCCCCTTCCTTGACTCCTCCCCTTTGATATAAATAGAGAGTGCTTTTACCTCATGCTTGCTTCTCACTGTAAATCTGACAAGAATAAGTAGAATGCCTATTATGAATAAATTTTTCTTTAACTGAAGAAATTGCCTCTGAATTCATCATTGAGTCTGATCCTCAAAATATTGTAACAAGAACCAGATATAAATTGTAGCTGTGCAGAATGCTAATTTCTTTTTGTGTGTCTTAATATTAAAAACTTTAAATAAATTACAATAATTGGATGGGAGAAGACTGGTGAACACCAAAGTATCATGGAAATTTCAGCAATACTGAAATCATGGAGATTGTCTTAAATCAGTGGTGTCAAACTCAAGGTCCGCGGACCGGATTTGGCCCATGGGGTGCTTAAATCTGGCCCCTGGGGCCAGCCTGGAAATAACAAAGGACTGGCCCGTGGTGCCTCTGGCAGCCAAAACAAGGAGCAGGGCCTGGATGGCCTCCTGCAGCACTCTGCCTGCCAAAATGGGGCGCAGGGCCCCCACCACCCTGTTTTAGCTGGCAAAATGCTGCAAGAGGCTGTCCAGGCTGAAAATGGGGCACGGGGTGTGTGTGTGCTTCACGCACCCAGTTTTGCCCGGCAGGGTACTGCAGGAGGCGTCTGTCCCGTCACACACACATCCCCATCAACCTGCAGAGGAGAACTACAATGCTGATCTGGACCTTGAAGAAATCCAGTTTGACACCCGTCTTAAATATTCTGTTTATAAACATGCAGCTGTGTTACACCTGATGTTATCACTAATGAGTCTGTTTCCTACTTTTCTGCAGGTGCCAGTTCCTCTGATTCTGATAGTGAACATTTCAAAACAAAATCTGGAGCCATGCCCCAGTGAGTTTACAGAACAAAACCAACTATGTTCTGTTAATGTTTCTATGGCCATCTGAAAGGATAATTGCTAAGCTGTTCTGCTTCACATCTTCCTCCTGTAATCGCTTTATGCAGGAAAAGAATTAACTACTGTTAATCAATAATTAAGTGCTGTTGATGTACTGGATTGAATCTTGACCGTAGGATGACTATGAAGACTAATTATTTCATATTCTGAAGATGGATTCCAAGCATATCAGTAAAATTATCTTTGTTGTAATGTATAACTAGTAAGAAATATTTCCTAAAATACAAAGAATTTGATGAGGAAATATTAGCATTAGAGTTTCATTGCCGCACTGGAAACATATTAAGCTGCAGTTTTCTACTTACTGAAGACATAGACAATGGAAAATGTAGCTAATTGGTTACAGGTCCCTAGTCAGAATGTAAGTAATCCATCTGATTTAAGCAGCTTGGCATACAAATGTTATCACTTTTATCCACAAGAACAGTGTGAACACTACTTCTGAATTGGATGGCATAGAAATAGGATACTGCAACGATGAGAATGTCTTCTTTAATTCGAACTTTTGACAGCAAATTTGCTAAGGAAAAGATCTACATCCACAATCTTTGTATGACTGTTAGAACAAAAATATATCTTATCAATCCAAATGTGTAATGCCTGTTTTTTAAACAAAATTAACAAAAAAGATAAAAAATTTGAGAAATCAGCTTGAAAGAAAAAACCCCTTGTTTTACTTTAAGATGTATATAATTACAGCTTGGAGCAATTTTTAATATTAAAATGTTAACTGATTAAAGAATAAGGGTTCAAAGTATATGTTTTTCCCCCTTAAATTGCTAAGAGCAAGAAGAATAGAATAAACAAGATTGGGTGTGTGCTCAGAAAAAACAAGTTGTTAGAACCCTGAGGATGTTCCCCAAAGTTTCTTGATGTTAGTAATTACTTAATTAAATTTAAATTAATGTATGTAAATTCCTATTCCCTATCACTTAACTACCAAATAAGTAACAGGGTGAAAAGATAGTGTGGAATTTAGTGTTTGAGTTAGCATGAGAAAAGGCTTTACAGTGTTCCATTTCATGAAATGGGAAGAATTTTATGAGCACACCAAGTGAATTTCTGTCTGCGTTTTGATTTGTCCGATTATCCAGGGCTCAGAAGAAAAGTACTTCTGTTTCATTGACAATTGGATTGACAGCTCCAAAGTCTGGAATTACTACGGCAGTAATCCAGCCTATCTCTGTGCCTAATCAGCAGGTAGATATTTATGTGCTACTATAGAACATTAAATGTTTGTTACATTACTTATTATTTATTTATTATTATTTAGCATATGATGAGAACATGACAGAAGAGAAGTAAACATATATACACAGTCCACGTAATTATAAATATAACATCTATGGGGGTGTGGCAGTGACCTCATAACTGGATGTCCAGCTATCCAGGCGATCACCTCTGGCATTGCTTCATGCATATCTTCTACAGAACTGGAGAATTACCATATTTTTGGGACAAAATGGGTGGAAATGTCTGTGCTTCTTATAGAATGAATGTTGCTGAAGCCCTGCCCACCCTCCGGCCCCCTTCAGCCTCTGCCTCCCAGCAATTTGCCTCCTTGCAGCAAACACCCTGATCAGCTTCAGCACAGCCTGATTTAGCATGAGCAGCTGATTGGTGTTGGATCAGCTATTCCAGGCTGTGGAGATCGCCGGTGCCCATCAGCACCAGCGCTCCCTATCGTCACTGCCACCTATCACTGCCTCCAAGTGCCCATTTTTGGCCTCCACGTATCCCATTGCCTGGAACAGGCTGAAAATGGGATACGCGGAGGCCGAAAATGGGACACATGGAGCCCAAAAACGGGACGCGCGGAGGCTGAAAATAAGGCGCTTGGAGGCAGTGATAGGTGGCAGCGCCAATGGGTGGTGGCAGCACTGATGGGTGGCGGCGATCCCCGCAGCCTGGAGCAGCTGATTGGTGGTATTCTGGTAGGCAGATCCAACTCCCAATCAGCTGCTCATGCTAAATCAGGCTGTGCTGAAGCTGGCCAGGCTGTTTGCTGCTTGCTGCAAGGAGGCAAATTGCTGGGAGGCATAGGCAGAGGCGGATTTTTTTCTTGTTTTACTCCCCAAAACCTAGGTGCATTTTATAGTCTGGGGCATCTTATAGTCCGAAAAATACGGTAATTAAATTATTATTAAATTAATAATAACATGTAGATATATCCTGCAACTATTATTATTATTATTATTATTATTATTATTATTATTATTATTATTACTACTACTACTACTATTATTATTTATTGAATTTGTATACCGCCCTACTCCCGAAGGACTCGGGCCGGTGAACAACTATAAGAGCTTTTCTTCTTTTCTGCCTTGGATTCTTCTATTCTTGGTGCATTTATTTAATGAAGTGTCCTTGCTCACTTTTCTGTACAAGTTTTAGGTATGATAGCATTAAGGTATAAATAATTTTTTAAGGGAATATAGCAGACTACAAATATCCTCAATTTACAGCACTTCAAATTACAACACTGAAAAAGTGACTTATGACCATTTTTCACACTTACAACTATTGCTGCATCCCCATGGTCACATGACCAAAATTCAGATGTTTGGCAGCTGACTCATGACACTTCCAGTATCCTGGGGTCATGTGATCATCTTTTATGATCTTCTGACATGCAAAATCAATGGGGAAGAGAGATTTATTTAACAACCATATTAATAATTTAACAACCGCAGTGATTCACTTAACAACTGTGATAAAAAAAGGTTATAGAATGGGGCAAAACTCAGAAAATTTGGGCTCATTTGTAGTCATACAATTGAGAACTACCTGTACTTGCATTTGGGTATTTGTATTCATTGATTGATTCTATAAAACTAAAAATTAAGCCTGTTGTAAATTTATTATAGAGGCACTGATTAGGTGTATAGAATTAGGTATGCAAGTATATCCATGAAACAGTGCTTCTCATTTCCTGACATTTCCTGAAGAGCTTGAAATGATGAATACACAGAGTTCCCCAAAGATTGTGGACCATAAATTTAAAATAATCACTTTTGTACATTCTCTTCATTTTCTTAATATGCAGTGTCTTCTTCAAGCACATATTTTTACATACGTTCTTTTTTATGTTCATTGCTTTCTTCATAATTCAATGTACATTCAGTTCTCATCACCATACTCATACTCATAATATTTGAGCAGCCAGAGACCTACTGTGTTCATACTTCACAATTCCAGATCATAGCTGAGAAAAACTGCAACATAGCACCTGTTCATACTAGCTGTTCTGAACATCAATGCTAATGTAGCTGGGGCTTCAAAGAAGCAAGTAATGCAGCTGTTTAAAGTAATATCAGAAGCTGTTCTGAGACCCTGCGTGTGACATTTATATTTCTCATCTTTCTTTTTTCAGGGATCATGATTTCAGTATTTGTTCAGACATTCCCAAACTATGGTGTTTAATGTTGTAAAAGTTGCAGTCAATATTATTGTTAATGGTCTTAGAGTATGTAAATCAGGAGCCACAAGAGATTTCATGGAATTATATTCTTAGTGACATTTATATTAATTAGGATTGGTTATTATATTTATCAAAGTATTAAAAGCTAGGAACATTTTTGAAAGTTATCAGCTGATAATTCAGTGTCATTGCTTAGTCACATAAATATATATTGATGAGTTCTGTCTGAAATACTAATTTTAATATGTTTATGCTATATTCAAGGGAAAAAGAGAAAATGATAATAGAAATATACTTTATATTATTGTTTAAATTGCTCTTTATATTATTAATGGTGCAGTTATACTTTAACAATATCTGCATATGATATTTTTACAGGTTCAAAGTCCTACTTTACATCTCTGCAAATTAGATGGATCAAAGCCTAGTCATGCTACACCTATTTTTACAAAGGTCTGTTTTCTCAACCAATATTCCAGCCTGAAACCATGTGATTATGGATAATTTAAAGCCTATAAGAGTGGTACAAATAGTGATTTTTTTTTTGGTCTGCCAATTTCCCCAAAGGGGTACTAAGAGCATACTTAGGAATTATGGGGATTGACAGATGGCACTTCTGGAAGGCAACTGGTTTAGAAGGATGATTTATATTATGGAAAGAAATATTGGGATTTTTTTTCAGAAATACTTTTTTCTGTAATCTTAGCTACCACTACTTGAACTTTATAAGGTGGAATGGGCTAGTCATGGACTGCGTGCAGCTTTCTAGCATCTCAAGCTTTGGAAACGGAATATGGTAAAATTTGGTACACTTTAGTGCAATTTTAATACATGGTACATTTTTTGGGTTTTTTTCACAAAATTAAGAGCTGGAACAAAAGTGGAAGACAAAATGCCCTAAACGACACCCTTAAATATTACACAAATCCTGAAAAAAAATCCCTAAATTAGGCTGCAAAATGGTTTCTGGACCTTAAGAGATTGAGGTGAAAATGTGAAGATTTTAGGATTCAAGCCACTCCATAACCGCCTCTCGCAACCGTAAGAGCCCACTCTTCATCTTTTTAACTAATTTTAACAGTATTTAATCTTCCTTGCCTCCTTCTAAATTTTTAATTTTTACATGCTGTTTTATTAACATTTTATTGTATAGTTCCTCTCTGAGGGAGCTGAGTGATTCAAAAATGTAAAAATAAAAATAAAACAGAGCCAGAATATTTAAAATTATTGCAACTTTTTCCATTTACTTTTTATTTTCCAAATTACCATTTTTGCCTGTTTTTTTAAAATATTTGGATAGTGCATAAGTACTTATACATAAAATAACTGCTACCAGTGGAAAAGGTGCTGTACAGATAACATGTTTTTTTCATTATTATTTTTTTTTTGCTTGATAAAGTCAAAAGTGGAAAATGTGTTATAAAACACATGTGGGTTAGGGTATAGAGATGGACTTGAAAATGGAATTGAGCTACCATTCATCAGCTTTAGGCTGGAGAGAATGTGGAAAAACTTCAACATTGCCTTCCCTTAATTCTCTCAGTATCAGAGCAATTGGGAAAGGAAAGAATTTCCATGAGACTTAAGATTCTTTAAAGTTATATATTATAACTTTATAATATACTGTATAGTGTAATTGTGTTTCCTGATCTGATATCCCTCAAAGCCCTATAGGTCCATATGGTAGATGTCAGTTGTTTTGGATCTCCTATAAAGTTTCATAAAGGAACTACATCAATTCCATAATAAAAAGCATTGTCTAGAAGTAGACATTGTTATAAAGTAATGCTTGCTTCTGCACATTAAAATGTCATTTCCTCGATATTAACTGTGTTTGATAGATGCCGATTAGATAGATAGATAGATAGATAGATAGATAGATAGACAGACAGACAGACAGACAGACAGAGTTGCGTTCTCACGGTGGTGTCATGTGACATATTGGGACTTTTTCCCACTTTGCTAAACCGGCATGTGACACATCTGGCCCGCAAGCCACGAGTTTGACAGCTCTGATATAGATAGATATAGATAGGCAGGCAGACAGGTTGACAGGTTGATAGGTAGATGAAATTTCCACAACAGTAAACATCTGATCACAACATAACGTGATCATCACAAGGTTTATGCCAATACTGGGACTGACTCTTTGTTTAGAAAAAATATTCCTCTTTTCAAAGCCAAAGAGCAAGGTTTCTCAATCTCAGCAACTTTAAGATGTATAAACTTCAACTGGCTGGGAAATCTGTTCAAGACAAGATGCAAGAGAAGAGATATATGTTGACCTAGACTTCAGCAGCCCCCAAATTTTTGGGCATCAGGGACCAGTTCTGTGGAGTGAGATTTTTCCATGGACCAGAGAGGGTGTGGTTTTGTGTACTGCCCAGGGGTGAAATCCAGCAGGTTCTGACAGGTTCTGGAGAACCGGTAGCGGAAATTTTGAGCAGTTCGGAGAATTGGCAAATATCGCATCTGGCTGGCCCCAGAGCGGGGTGGGAATGGAGATTTTGCAATACCCTTCCCCCAGGAGTGGGTGGGAATGGAGAATTTGCAGTATCCTTCCCCTGCCACACCCACCAAGTCAGGCCCACAGAACCGGTAGCAAAAAAAAATTGGATTTCACCACTGGTACTGCCTGTAGCTTCACTTCATTCAGATGGAGCTTTACTTTTTTGCACGGTCTGGTTTCTGGCATGCCATGGACTGGTGCTGGTCCACGGACCAGGGGTTGGGGATGGGGACCCCTGGTCTAGTTTACTTGGAAATAAAAGCTTCACTATTCAAATAAATAATTGAAAAAATAATAACATAATAAATAATAAGTAAAAGATTTCAACAGCTGCTCTTAATTGCCCATGTTGGTGTTATAGCTTGCCAATGTTAGTGTTACTTTTCCTGATAGACATGTTTTTCTGTATTTTCATTAGCTTATTTATATATCAAACTTTCAGGAACTTCAAAATTCAACAGCAAATGAAGGACAAGTAGTTGTACTTGAGTGTAGAGTAAGAGGAGCACCTCCCTTACATGTTCTCTGGTTTCATCAAGGGGTTGAAATTCATGATTCTCCAGACTTCCGAATTCTTCAGAAAAGTAAGTGCCGATTATTTTGCCATTGAAGTAGACATGCAGTAAAAAATATACAAATGTGAAGTTATTATTGTTTTTAACTGTATTCTGAATTTGAAGTTCTAATTTTATAAAGCTTGTTGCCTTTTGCATAGTAGCATTTCTAATGCACTTTATTCTTCCTGCTTTTCTTCCCTATCCTGTACTTTGGATGATGTCATAAACAGAACCACGTTCTATAGCAGAACCTGGTAAGCATCTTTTTTTTTTTTATTGAAAAGTTTTACAAAAAGTTTACATATTTCCCGCCCCTTCCCTACCTCAACCTCCCTCCTCCCCCCTCCTCTTCCCAGAACAAATTACAGGGTATAACCTTCAACAATCATAATCAATCCTAGTCTAAATAATTATGACATTCCACATCTCTTGTTCCTTCAATTCCCTAATTACACGCCTAGCTCTATTACTTAAAGACACACCAAATATCTATATAATCATTCATAACCTATCTGCAATTTCTTATTCCGGTATTTATTTTGAATATAATCTATCCATCTTCTCCAGTCTCTTAAATATCTTTCATTTGAATGATCCTTCAAGTACGCCGAGATTTTTGCCATTTCAGCTAGGTTTGTAACTTTCATTGTCCACTCTTGGATTGTAGATGAATCTTGCTTCTTCCAATATTGTGCCACCAACAGTCTTGCTGCAGTTATTAAGTTCAAAATCAATTTAATCTCTATAACTGTACAATCCGTAACTATACCCAGCAGAAACAGCTGTGGTGTAAATTTCAACCTCTTTTTAAGAATATTTTGTAAAATCCACCAAATTTTAATCCAAAACGCTTTAACCTTTTTACATGTCCACCAAATGTGAAAATAAGTGGCATCCTCACAATTACATCTCCAACATTTTGGTTGTACATTCGAATACATACGAGATAACTTTTTTGGGTCTAGATGCCATCTATAAAACATTTTATAAAAGTTCTCCCTTAAATTTTGCGCTTTGGTAAATTTCACATTTGTCACCCATATTTTTTCCCACGTTTCCATCATTATTGGCTCAAAATTCTGCACCCATTTTATCATACAGTCCTTAACTAACTCTGTTTCCGAGTCCATCTCTATCAATATATTATACAATCTTTTTATGTGCATTTGGCTTTGGTCTCTAATTTGTTTAATTAAATTTTCATCACTTTGTATAACACCAGTTTTCTGGTCTTTTCTCCATCTGGCTTGTAATTGTACATATTGAAACCAAGTTTGAGTTATTTTCTCCTCTTTCAACACATTCACAGATTTTAATTTTAATATACCTCCCTCCATAATGAGAATATCTTTATATGTAATTACATCCTGTCTACTTTCTATACTCGTATTCTCTATTGCGTGCCTGGGTGCTGTCCATATAGGTATCTTTTCATTTAACTTATATTGATATTCCTTCCAGACACGCAATAAAGCATTTCTATGACTCTTAAATGCTCTATCCACCCTTTTTTCATACACTAAATAAGCATGCCAACCATAGACCAGGTCATGCCCTTCAATATTCAATATCCTTCCATTTGTTAGATTAATCCAATCACTAATTGCTGATAAAACAGCTGCTTCATAGTACAATTTTAAATTTGGCATTTTCAATCCTCCTCTTTCTCATATGTTCTGCATTATTTTCAGTTTTATCCTTGGTTTCTTACCTTGCCATACAAACTTATTAATATCTTTCTGCCATTCTTCCAGGTTGGCATCCTTTTTTAGTATTGGTATCATTTGAAAGAAGAATAAAAACCTAGGTAAAACATTCGTTTTTATAACTGCTATTCTACCCAACAAGGACAGTTGTAAAAGTAAAAAAAGACTGCATAAAGCAATTCCCAAATTACATCCTATTAACCACTCTCAATAAAAATTGCCAATCTAATCGATCAAAAGCTTTTTCCGCATCCAAAAATATAAGCACCGCAGGGATTTGGTTATTCCTTTCCAAATATTCCAATATGTCAATAATTTGTCTTACATTATTTTTCATTTGTCTACCTTGTATGAAACCAGTTTGGTCAGCATGAATCATTTTTTGCATTACTAGCATTAACCTATTTGCCAATATCTTAGCAAATATTTTATAATCTGTATTCAATAAAGATATGGGTCTATAATTTTTGGGATGTGTCAAATCTTGATTTTCTTTTGGAATTAACGAAATAAAAGCTGTTTTCCATGAAGGTGGTACCCCTTCACCCAACTGAATTCTATTAAATAATTCTTTAATAGGTACAACCATCTCCAGTTGTAAATATTTATAATACACAGCTGTTAATCCATTCGTGCCAGGAGCCTTACCAGTTTTTAACTGTTTAATTGCTGAGAGGATCTCCTCCTCTGTTATTAATTGGTTTAACCGTTCTCTTTGTTCCTCTGTAACTATAGGAATATTCTGTCTATCCAGATATGTCTCTATCTCTGCACTTTGTATTTTGTCTGCACTATACAGTCTTGCATAAAATTCTAAAAATGCCTTTTTAATCATATTTTGGTGATACACCTCTTTACCTTTGTACTCTATTTTCTCTATGGTACGAGATTTTTGTTTTTTCCTCAGCATGTATGCCAACCATCTACCTGGTTTATTTGCATTACAAAAAGTATTATGTTTAGCATATTGTAGATTGGTTGCCACTTGGTCTGAAAGCATCATATTAAATTGCCCACGTAATAGACTGATCTCTTCTTTGATTTTCTTATCCCCTGGGTTATCAATTGTTGCGATCATCCTGGCGGGCTCCTCATGAGAGGTTCAGATTAGAGATAACACAAGGACAGGTGTTTCTCGGGATGAGAGAGCCTCGAGCTGACTCCAGACCTCTCTTTTATTAAGCAAGGGTATTGGGCGTATCAGAAGGCATGATTACAGCTATACGTTCTCATATTACATCCGTGATACAAAGGATTTTCTCCATATCTGGACATAACTTTCACATCCTACCATATTACAGTAAATCACGTGAATTCTAGGAAAGCGATACCTAATGTAAAAACAAAACTTAACTCTGCCATGTTATCATATTTGCTGCTAACCGGGAGGCCCATCTTCCCAGTATCAGATTACCTCAAGCCTCAGGAATGTTCTACAAGGAGATGTCTCTGCTATGCAGGCAGATGCTATGCTATGTTATTAACAAAGAGAGAATGAATAGGGCCCTTCAGAGAGTATCCAGTTGAACCCGCTTTTCATAGTCAGATTATTTCGGTGCTAAGCTCCATACACGTGTCCAACCAGTTAAACTGGTCTATACATGTACTATGGCCACCGCATTCCCACATTTCCTCTGTTTTTGTTTTTTGCAACAGGCTTCAGCTGTGTTTTTATTATGATGTTCTCTTTATGCCTGGGAAACATGCCTATCATCACAGCAAACAAAGCAGGAATACATTGGATACTACAACATACAGAAATAAGCAAAGCAATGATCATGAGTACAGTAGGCAATATGTTCTTTAGCCATCTGGTTTCTGCAAATGTTTTTAGCTCACCCATCCTTTTATTACGGTGAACAAAGTTAGTGGAAAAGTGGCCAGGAGATGTCAAGCGAGGTAGGCCATCATGTTTCTGAGTTGTATTCCAGTTATACATTTCCACAAATCACTCACACAAATTGTAAATCCATCCGGTTTCAGGCACCCAAGAAAACCACATGTCAGGAGTTTGTAACCTCTGAGTTATCTTGGAAGCCCTATCTTTCAAGTCCCGAGCACCTTCTCTGACCACACCTGATTTGTTCCTCCAGTTCCAGAAGGGCTTTGGTTTCACTTATCAGGACGTCCTTCCTATTGGAGGGAATAAAACCTTTGCACATTTGCAGAAGGGAGGGGAGACATTGGATACAGCAACAAAGCAAAACAAGCAGTACGATTATAGATACAATATACATAGGTACAACAATGTGAGTGCATGAGGGCACAATCACTTCCTTTAGCTACTAGCATAATATCTAAGGCATATCGGTTTTGTAAGACCACCTCCCTGATTTCAGCCAGTTCTTTGTTCATCAGCTTCAGCACCTTGATAGTCTCGTTGAACATATGTACTGTCCAGTTATTTAATAAATGAAGATCCCGATAGTTCATTGCCACCCGAGATTGGGCAAGATGCCTCTGGATATCTGAGTAATGAGCCACCCAGTGTCAGTGGTGGGTGTGGTTTGGAAAATAGGAGTAGTGGAGTTTGTCCGATTAGCAGCTATTTGAATGTCTTTTATTACTGTCCCATTATGATTGAATGTAGAGGCTGCTGACATGAAGGATCATGAGATGTAGGGGCAATAGATGCAAGATCGTGACTTAATTCCAGAATCCGTGATATATAGTCTCCTTTATGCAATTGTTGCAGAGGCCCATTGTCCTTATTCACTCCCTCCCTCAGCTGGAAATGTCAATATGGGAACCTTAGGTGGTGGAGTAGACTTAGGTAGAAAGTAAGAACCTTGTGCATAGACAATGCGTTTGTGGCGGGAGCATACTTGACTTGAGGTGTATGTATGTGGGGATTTGATGTTCCTTACATGGTCACTTGAGAGTCCCAAAGCTAACAATGTCCAAAGCCATAAACAAATCATAGTCACTTATACGTGTGAAACAAAATTACTAGCAAAATTAGAAAAACAATTCTACTAACATTAGTATGTGTAAGAAAGTGTTATATTAAAGCTAATAAAATGTATATGTACAATGTGAAGGTAGTTTCCTCCTGATGAATCTTCCGCTGTGCTCAGGGGACTAGCTTCCAGTGTAGTCCTGCAAAGCTGATGGTCACCACCGTGCATTAAGAGTCTGTTGCTGGGAGGACTCAGCAAGATGTTTTCTTCTTAAATCTCAGCACCAGGGGTTTCTCCTTCTTTTTGTTGTAAATGAAATGGTCTTACGTGTCTTCTGGGGATCCAAATGATGCGATCATTGTCCTGGACAGCAGCGTATCCACGGCCCCAGGTAATAACGTCAGCAGGTCCTCTCCATGCAGGATCAGGTAGTTGGTGGAAATAGACCTTCGGTTTTAAGGTAGCTGGTGGAGAAGCAGAAAAATGACGGGTCGCAGCCGATGTGGGAGGCTGTCCAGTCAGGTTAAGGAAATTCAAAATATATAAGCAAAGATTGAGTTTGTTT
This sequence comes from Arizona elegans, assembly GCA_022577455.1. Lineage (NCBI taxonomy): Eukaryota > Metazoa > Chordata > Lepidosauria > Squamata > Colubridae > Arizona > Arizona elegans. Next base: position 54,220,666 of record JAKOOJ010000009.1, read on the forward strand.
TGCATGGCTGGGAGGCCGAGGCATTTTTCCTCTTTCAATTTTATAAGCCAAATTTGTGTGTGATGGACCACTTCTTACAAAAATCTGCAAAGGCAGTACTGGTGTAGCAGGTCCATTGTCAGTTTTAAGTTCAATTGGACGTCCCATCGATGCAGAAGTCCGAATACAATGATTTATTACATGTTTGGTTGCCTCCCCCCTTTTTGGGAATGCCATTAATAAATCCTGAATAAGTATCCAAGGAAACATGCAAATATTTCCATAGGGCAAAGGAAAGGTATAGAGTCACATCCATTTGCCAGATTTCACAAGCTTTGAGTCCTCTAGGTTTTACACCCATATGGATAGAATGAGCTTGTTGACTACAGGTAGGACATTGTTGTATGATGGCAGTCGCTTCGGCTGCCGTGAGACCAAATTGTTTCGCCAAAGCTTTTTATTTTGATGAAAATAGGCATGACTGTCCCATGGTGTGATGGAAGATATAACCATGAGCGCAGTTGCAGCTTTGTCATTTCCCTCTTCCAATATCTGTCTCCGCTACCCACAACATCTATAACCTTCCAATAAACAAATCTCCTTATAACACTAAACATTCAAGTCCTTCTCCCTCTGCCATTCTGACTTCCTAGCCAGCCCAAGTCTGTGCAAACCAACTTCTTCTCTTACGTCTTCCCATCTATAAACAATTCAACCCCTTTTCAGCACCAATATCTGATACTTCCTTCTAAATCGCCTTGTAAACAAGCATACTTCCAAAAGTCAACTTTCTGCTTTTCTTACTAACACTCTTTTACATTTCCTGTAACACTGGGTTCTTTGCATACCAGTCTTTATTCAAAATAGCACAATTATCTATTCACAGCCTACAATATCCAGTCAATCCTAAAAATTTCCTCAACTCTTCAGGTGTTATCTTCTTTCATTAATTAAATGTCCTATGTATTTTATCTCTCTTTCTACATATTGTAATTTCTAACTCATCTCTGTGATATTCCTAAAAAGGCAGCAGCTTATGCTGCTGACAAACAAACAAACAAATAAACAACAGACACAAAGAACAAACATGCCATATGCAAAATGCACGCAGACATAAAAACATAAGAAAAACAGCTTCAAAATTAAAACAAACAATCTAAATGAGGTATTTTGAGTCAATACTCTGAAATAGAATTGGGTATGAAAGTATTTGAAACGTCAAAAATTTCCAGAAGGAAAAAGAAGATATTGCATTCTGAGCCAAGACAGTGCTCTGCAAAGGCAGGTATCAGATATCACCCTTTACCCCACCTTTCTCTGGCTGGTTCTCTGAGAGAAAAAAAAATGATTAAAAGAACAAAGACTCATAGCCCCCCTCCTTGTGCCTCTCGCCTCCCAGGAAAAAAGGGAGGGGGTGAGAGAAAGGAAATTTTTTTTTAAAACAGACAAGCCTCCCTCCTCCTCGGAAGGCAGGAAGAGAAAAGAAAAAAGGTGCTTATACACAAAATTACATTTCATGCAATCCAATACACACCCATTCACATCTGTACTGCAATCAGACCTTTTGTATAATACATCCTTCATGCGAATCAGTCATTCAAATTATTTCAATGAACTAGCTTATTCCCAAAACAGTGGAAAAAATTCAGGCAACAGTTTTAATCACAAAAGGTGACATTGGGCCCGAACCATCACCTGTATTTCCACAGCCTCAAGTCAAAGCTCACCCATTTTTTTTTGCTGGCCAGCCAAATATATCAAAAATGCATTCAACCACATTTAATTCCACACACTATCATTATAGATGTACATCAACAAATTATTTTTAACAGAAATCACTTCAAGTTGATCAGTTCAAATACTGAGAGTCAGAAATCAAATTAAAAGGTTGTTGAGAAAAAGTGTGAAAGCTAAGATAGCCGCAGACAATTAGTGTAAGATTCTTTCCAGATGTCATCATGAGTATCCTTGTAAGCAATGGCTCCTCTGGAGAAAGACATTAAGCAAGTAAACCTAGGATCTTTAGGCAAATGATATGAAATACAGCCTACATAGTCAGTTAGAGCACACTGAAGAGATGAATTATTCTGAAGATAAAAGTGAAAGTCAGATTTTGAGATAGAAAGAATAATATTTATTAGATCAGTTCCATTTCTTCAACAGTCTGGATTACGCCCCAAGGTTATAATTTCAGCAATAGCTTAAATAAAGGGTAAAACATTTTTAGATGGTAATGAGACAAATAAAGCAATGTACTTTTTGCTGTTCTAAAGCAGCCAATACTCCTGTGGGTAGCTTACTAGTAAAAATATTAACAAACTGACAATTTCTATGAGGGATCCAATCCACAAACTGAATACTCAAAATGTTAATTAAATCTCCTGGCTTTTTTCCTTAGTCAATAACTCAAATAATGGACTATGTAAATGCATAGGTAAAGAAAAATATGAGCAGTCCCAATTAATAGTACCCAGTAATTGTTGCAAATTTAACTTTGGATAACTTTAAAAGCTGGAGCAGAAAGAGATTGCAATAGTTTATGCCCTACATACAGATAAGAAGCGTACAGCTGTATTTTTTCTGGGGCAATGTGCAATTCATTTACACATAAATCATTTTGTATTTCAAAAAGCCAATTAGGTTGTATTTTTTGTGCTCCAATTAAAATGTCATCTATACGATGATAACCAGGGTTTTGAGGGCGAGATGTTACAGACATGCCCCCACTTTTTGGATTTTTACACTTTTCCTTGAGGTTTGCTGCCTGGTGATAAAGCAGTTACTAACAAATTGGTTTTATACGATGTTCCTATATCCTGACACACTTTAATCATATCTGCCAAATCAAGATTTTTTTTTCCAGCCCAACAATTGCTTTTCGGCATTCAGAAGTGGCGTTGTTTTTTGCCATTTGCCTCATGTTAGAGAAGGCTTGTTGACATTTGCCAGAAACAGGCTTTTTTCTGAAGGTTTGATAAGCACATTCAGAAGAAACTTGCAAAGTTGCAGCTGGTGGACAAACAGAAAGCATTTCAAGAATTTCTTCTATATTCCATCCCCCTTTTTTTTGTCTGTTTCTTTAAATTCTGCTTAGTGGGGGTGTAACTGACTCCTTCAGAAGGAGCTGATGTTTAATTTCATGCCGTGTGTCTGCGTGGGTGATTTAACGTGAGAGCACAACTTGCAGTCTCTCAACAAAATCTGAAAAGGAACCATTAACAGTGTTCTGAAGGCTTTTTTCGTACATCATTAAACACTCTATAACTAATCTCCAGAGTGCAGGATTTTTTTTCAGGGCTGGGGAGGTTCATGGAGGCATGTTCCCATCTGCTTCCACATTTTCACTTTTAAAGAGCCCTTTTCCGGATAAGCCGGATAATATTGCCAATTGTATTTTAGAAGGTAAATCAAATTCTTTCACGGGACTTTCCCGTTATCTTTTTAAAACAATAATATTAGTCTTGGATATCTCACCAAGCTCCTCAGATGCTCTGTCTGTAGCTTGGAAAGACCTTCTCCTATTCTCACGAAAGATTATCGTCGTGTTTCAGGCGAAATCGGGTGCGCACCCTCATTCCAGGCGGTGAGAACAGGAGTTCCAAGAGACGTATAGCCTCAAGGGTTATCACATCGGGGTACTTGGCCAATTCCCTAAGTTTGTGGAGGTACGTAACCTGAGGCTTAGAGAATTCTGCCATACTCACGATTTATGGGAGGGTGCTTCGTTCGCAGACGACCGGCCCTGGTTTGCAGAGGCTCTTCCAGCCGAATGAGTATGAGGGTGCCAAGAGACGTGCTCGATCCACGAATCACGTCGGGGTCACCATATGTTGCAATCATCCTGGCGGGCTCCTCATGAGAGGTTCAGATTAGAGATAACACAAGGACAGGTGTTTCTCGGGATGAGAGAGCCTCGAGCTGACTCCAGACCTCTCTTTTATTAAGCAAGGGTATTGGGCATATCAGAAGGCATAATTACAGCTATACATTCTCATATTACATCCGTGATACAAAGGATTTTCTCCATATCTGGACATAACTTTCACATCCTACCATATTACAGTAAATCACGTGAATTCTAGGAAAGCGATACCTAATGTAAAAACAAAATTTAACTCTGCCATGTTATCATATTTGCTGCTAACCGGGAGGCCCATCTTCCCAGTATCAGATTACCTCAAGCCTCAGGAATGTTCTACAAGGAGATGTCTCTGCTATGCAGGCAGATGCTATGCTATGTTATTAACAAAGAGAGAATGAATAGGGCCCTTCAGAGAGTATCCAGTTGAACCCGCTTTTCATAGTCAGATTATTTCGGTGCTAAGCTCCATACACATGTCCAACCAGTTAAACTGGTCTATACATGTACTATGGCCACCGCATTCCCACATCAATAAACACCCTTTCTTTTTTCTTGATCTCCTCTTCTAATTCCCTCCTTTTTTCCACTTGTCTACGCCTATATGCATTATTCATATTTATCAAAACTCCTCTCATGTATGCTTTACTAGCATCCCATACCATATCCATAGATGTTCCCTTGTTCATATTAAAAACCAAAAATTCCTTCATTAGTTTTTTACATTCTATTACATTTTTCTCATATCTGAAAAGGTTTTCATTTAACCACCAAGATCTCCTAGATCTTTCCCCACACTCCAGTTCCATCCAAACTGGACTATGATCAGTTAAAATTCTGGGACAAATCTTTATCTTCTTTACCCTGGAAAAAAAATCATTTGTAATTAATATAAAATCAATTCTTGAAAAGGATTGATGTCTATCTGAAAAAAATGTAAAATCTTGTTCTCTATAGTTCCGTTCACGCCAAATGTCTCTTAATTCCATATCCTCCATCATATCAAAAAAAGTCTTAGGCAGTCTGGATCGCAATTTAGTAGATTGTACTATTCTTTTCTTATCAATACTAGGGTCTATCACTCCGTTCCAATCTCCCATCAATATACATAAATTATAATCCCAATGTAGTAATTTTGTATGTATCAACTTATAAAATTTCTCTTGTTGTTGGTTAGGAGCATATATCCCCAATAAGAGCGTTTTCTTTCCTTCTATCATTATCTCAATTGCCAGGAATCTTCCTTGTTGATCTGCCTCAACTAATTTAGCCATCAAATCTCTTTTCAAGTAGATCACTATTCCATTCTTTTTTTCCGGGGCTGAGTAAGCATCATATTTTTAAAAGTATTGATTTCTTGAGTTGTAGTTAAAATATTTTGTATAGGGCTAGTAATAGGCAACTCTTTTGGAGGCAGTATTTTCTTCATATGATCTTATAAATATTAGTTTCTTTGGTGGAATGAGGGTTAAACTGGCACAGCTCTGGAGTTCATTCTTTCAAATAATAACTTTATAAGAATTACAGAAAACTAAAATACATATTACAGCAATATTACAATTCATAGGGTTTGTTGAATTGTCTGTTCCAATCCCCAATGTGGGTCTAGAACAACTCACTGTGGCCAACTTGCCACTGCCAATTTGCCACAACCAACTTCCCATGGCCAACTTGCTGCAATACAACTTGTCACAGCCAACTCGCCGTGGGACAACTCGCCACTGGTCAAGAGTTACATTAGTATTGAAGAAATGGTGGACTAAAATCATTAAAGAAAGGATGCAAAAGGAGGGATAAAATGAAACGTGAATGTCAAAAATTGAATTTCTGACTGTCCTGTGGTGAGATGGTGGTGTTGAGTTGGCAGTGGGGAGTTGCCCTATTCTGCCCCAAAGGTTTTTTTTTTTTACTGATGGTATGTATGTTTTAAAAACCTAAAGTAATAAATAGGAAACAAGATAATTGTTATTTATACCTCTCTGATACATGACATTTGTAACTTATCTCCCTAAAATCTCAGTTGACTACATGTTAGTCAGTATTGAATTAAAAGCAGAAGAAGGTGGGGGGAGGGAAGAAACTTTGGAGACTCAGGCAATTGAAAATCTATGAAACGGATTTTTCTTGTCATTATTAAGTTCTGTCGGCTTAATGTGTTTTACACTCCTTTCTTTGTCTGGACAGAAATCGGCCTGCAACACAAATCTCTTCAGACTGTTTGAAAAATTAGTAGCTAGACAAATTACTTAAGGCCAACACCACAGTCCAATGACCTGTTCAGTACTATGTTATTTTGACATTTTGACTTTATGTTGATTGACTCCTTCAAAATAAAGTTCCTTTAAGAAAGGAGAAAAAGAAACTAACAGAATCATTTGCCAGCTGCTGATGCTTTGGCCATTACTCAGCTGTCTGGAAGCAGCCACAAAAATATTAAATTTCTTTAACACAATTGTATTTTGATACGTTAAAAAATATTTGATATCTTTTTCTTTTTTTGGTCAGTGTTCAGGGACTTGTTAAATATGAAAAGTTTTCAAAATACTTTATTTCATTGGATTTTGAACATTCACACAGAGAAACCCTCTTCAACTTTTTATCAAGCTCTGACTCTCTTCTGTTTACATGGATCTAGAAAAGGCTTCTTAGCAAACAAAATCTATATATTAATTGCAAAAGGTGTTTAACCAGCTCTCTCTATAATTTTTATTGCCATATTAATATCACAGTATTTACTGAGAATTCTGTAGTTGCTGATCAATATATTTTGGGAAATTAGTTGGGGAAAACTAGAGAAAGTCTTCTCATGCAGTTCTTTCCCAGTCTAAAGAGCAAGTCAAGTTCCTATTATGTTGGCCAACAATCCATATTGGAGGAGAAAGACATACTTACAGTCGAAGTCATTAAACTGCAGGATACTTGTGGAGGTAGATAACCAAAAAAAAAAAAAAGGTGGGGGACACTGCATAAATACAATTGGCTAGCAATCTTGTAGGATTCTTGAGAAAGAAATGTTCTACTTCTGTATTTGGTTCAAAAAGGAACTAAATCCTGAGCCTGGTAGATGATCATTTCAGACTCATTTCATATATTGTACAGTGTTCCTTGGTCAAAATTCCTCCTTGGCTGTGGAGACTACATTGCCAACAATAGTGTGTAGGTGTAAATCAAAACGGTTTCATTCATTTTCTGATTAAGGATAATTCATGAGATTACTCTCCAGCATACAAATAAGTATACATATTTTGTTATGCTTATACCATATTAAAAACTTGGCACTTTTAAAAGTCTGTGGATATTTCAGAACCTATTAAAAGTACTACAGTAATACCGATTCCTTTACTGCAGCATTTTCCATTGTGATATGCTTTTAAGCATATCTATGACTTATGTGAGTTGAATCCATTATATCTATTAAAAAAAAAAGCCACCAGGTTGGGAAAGGAGACTTATACTGCTAAAACTGTAATGCCATAATATGGGGCATTTGATATTTGCATAGTATGTTTTATATATTCAGACAATTTGATTTGTTCAGTGAATCAGGCTTAATAAAAATATGTGTAACATAGTAAAATTTAATAAAAAGCTAACAAATGTGATCAGTGCAAATAAGTTGTTGCTGCTGTGTTCAAACAAAGTGGGAATTTTCACTCACTGTTTAATTCAGATTTTCTGCACTTAGAGTTAAAGAAGCTGTATTGTTTAGGTATGCAGTAATCATACCAATTCTACTTTATCAGCAAAGATGAATCACAAGAAGTAAGAGAATTGTGGCGCGTTTAGCAGATTTAGGTAATACATATTTTATTATTATTATTAATCAAATTTGTATAGCCACCTAGGAGATACAATGGCTCAGTGGTTGAAGATATTGAGTTTGTCAACTAGAAAGTTGATAGCATGACAGGATGCTTGTCCAGGCCCCTAGCTCCTGCCTGCCTAGCAGTTTGAAAGCATGCACATGCGAGTAAATAAGCGGATATTACTTCTGTGGGAAACTAATAGTGTTTTATGTGCCTTGCATATAGTCATGCTGGCCACATGATCACAGAAATGTCTGCGGACAATGTTGATTCTGTCAGCTAAGAAATGAGCACTGTCCCTATAATCAGACTTGATTGGACAGGGGAAACCTTTATCTTTATCTAACTTTACCTTTAGCTACCAAAAGCAATTCTGCCTGGCACACAACAATTGGATGAAAACCATAAATATAAAAATGACACATATAAAAAAATGTAAAAATCTACATTAAAAAATAAATAGTATAAAAACCTTATATTTCTACGCTTTCTTTTTTTGTAGCATCAACTAAAGTTGCATTGGAATACAATTCATAGAATTCTTCTTTTCTTTTCTCAATTACCTATTACACTGGCTGCCTCCAACTGATTTGATTCTATTTCTTTGTCTATCTTTTCAAACAGTTGAATTTTAGTTCTTTCCTCTAGGAAGGGGAATAGTTCATGAAATCAGTGGGGCTGAAGAATTAATATGTTGCCTGATAAAGACCTCAGAAGTACAAAATAGCTTGGCAAGATGAAGAAGCGTTTTCAAGATAACAAAAGAGAGCTAGAATGATAGCAAATAGAAGGCTAAAGAATAAGAATAGAAATAATTCCCTAAACAGAAGAATTTATTTTTACCTGATTTTTTTTTCAAATAATGTATTTTGCTCTTTCCTTGACTTTTGCACATCAGCTGATTTATTTAGAATCTCTTGCTTCCTTCTTTTTCCAGAAAAAATGAATTACTATTTTGGGAATAATTCTCCTGTAAAATTCAACTAGCTGTGACTAAAGAGGCTTCATTGTTTTAAATGAATAAACCCAAATTGTTCTGAATATTATAACTCAATGCTCATCACATCACTGAGGCAGTTTTCTGCAGCCTGGTACCTTCAAGATAGATTATAGTTCCTATCAGCGCACTTAGCATATTGTTGTTGTTGTTAATCTTCAACTTGATTCACAGTCTGAGTCTGGTAAAAATGTAACAGTTTAAGTCCTAACCAAGGACCTAAGAGCTGCTAAGGTAGCGTCTGAGTATATAAGCAGTTCCAAGTGGGATGGGTTTTTTGCCAAGCCAGGATATTTAGGTCTAATAAGTTTAAAATTTCCATCTATCTAGACAACTCTTTGGTTATTGCTCCAAGGACTCCTGTTACTATTGGTACATTGATTTCTCCCTACATAGTCACTCAACTTCAATTTGCAAATCAAGTTACTTTGTAATTTTTTCTAGCTGTTTCTCTTCAATTCATAAATCATCTGGTATTGCAATATCAATGAACCAGACTTTTTTCTTTTCCACAATAGTGATGTCAGGCATGTTGTGGGTCAGATGTCTATCTGTTTGGATCTGAAAGTCCCAAAGGATTTTGACTTGCTCATTTTCAAGAACTTTGTCAATTTTGTGTTCCCAGTAACTTTTGCTGCATTCAAACCCAAACTTCTGGCAAAGCTTCCAACGTATTTGGCAACGCGATCATGACATTAGAATAGAATAAAATAGAATAGAATAACAGAGTTAGAAGGGACCTTAGAGGTCTTCTAGTCCAACCCCCAGCCTAGGCAGGAAACCCTACACCACTTCAGACAAATTATGCAACATCTTCTTAAAAATTTCCAGTGTTGGGGCATTCACAACTTCTGCAAGCAAGTTGTTCCACTTATTAATTAATTATAGAGTAAATAATCAGTCTGTGAGATTTTGCTGCAGCCACTGATAAGATGATCCACTATTTCATCTTGGTCATTGACATGTTGAATTTTTGCTTTCATGGAATTGGTCTGCAAGGTTTGTTCTTGGGCAGCCAAAATGAAGCCTTCAGTTTCTTTTTTCAGCATTCCTGATCTCAACCAGCTTCATGTTAGCTTTGTATCTGCCTTTCCTTCAGTGTCATTCAGGTATTGACTGTGCATAGGCTTCTTTCTCCAGTTAGAAACTCGATATTTAATTGTTTCCTTTCAATATTCTGTTTTCAATCTTGTTTGTTTTCAAGAGGTTTCCCTTGTTCACCTCGTTCAGCAGAGGCTTTTTTACTTTTTTTAATGTAGTCACTTAAGCCATGTTTTTCCTCTTCCACAGTTTGTTTCACTGGTAAGAGACCTCTGCCGCCCTGAGATCTTGGCAAGTACAATCGATAAATATCACTTTTAGGGTGCAGAATGCATTGTTATTAGTTTTCTTGTCTTTTGATCCACGTTATCAAGTTCTAGCTGATCCAATCAATTGTTCCAGCTGAGTATTGTATTACAGGCACTGCCCAGGTGTTAATTGTCTTTATGATATTTCCTCCACTCAGCTTCAATCTCAAGATTTTCTGAACTTGTTTTATGTATTTTGTTGAAATAGCTTCCTTGACTTGGTTGTACAATAGGTCAGAAGCTTCCAAAACTCCTAAGTACTTGTACCCCTCTTCTGGTGTTACTACTTTTATCAGCTCTTCATTATCAGGTTTAAATTCATCATCTTCAAAAAAAATTTCCTGTCTTAACAGCAATTGTTTTTTTATTGACTTTTGTTGCAAGTCTTTGTTCATTCTGAGCTTTTGCTTTCCTGACTTTATCTTTGCAGAGTCGGGCTATCTGCTGATACTCTCTTAGTTTTGTGTCCCTTTTTTCATTTATTTTTTTTTTGTACTTGTCTTTTTTGTCTTTCAGTTTATCAGAGAGATCTTTGTGCAACCATGCTGGTTTATTCTTGGATTTCTTATTTTTCTTTTTCAGTGATATTGTGCTGGATTTTATGATCATATTTTTCAGAGTTTCCCATGCTTTTTGAATTGCTATCCCCTTTAGGATTTTCATCCATGGAATTTTTCTTAGTTTCTCTCTGAATTTGTTAAAATAGCTCTTTTGAAATTTAAGACACTGGCGACATTATGTTCTATTGCTTGTGCTTGCATTATATTGAAATCCAATATGACATGGTCACTCTTCCCGGCAACTTCAACTTCCTCTATCACTTCTCTATTAGTAAGCATTAGGTCCAGTTTATCTTTTCCTCTAGTTACCTCCTCTACCTTTTGGATGACAATGTTGCCAGCTAGGTTGGTTAGAAATCTGTTTCATCTCCTGCTTGTTACAGAGTTCATCTCCCAGTTTATATCAGGGTAATTGTCAGGTCTGCCTCCATTCAAATCCTAAGAAAGAAAATCCCTGACTCCATGGATTTAAGTACTTTTACTAAGAATGAACTGATAGCAGCAAAAACAAGGCAAGATCTGGGAAAAATCCACATGAAAGTTACAATTGAAAGTTACGCCGAATGCCTCCCCTCAGGGTCCAGCCCAGAAAGACCAATCAGTGTCCAATGTGATGTTATGAGAAAACCTCTTCAGCAGATGTTCTGTGCATCTGGAGGCCCAGGAGGATTGGCCTTGGAAAAGTCCAAGCAACTCCACTCAGTTGATGGGTGCAAATCTCCCAGTTTTCACAGGAACACTTCACACCAGTTCACCTCCCCACCCCAAATGTCAAAACCCTCCTCCCTGTTTCTATGGCAGCTGAGGGCAAGCAAGCTGCAAACTACACTCTGGAGATCTGGCTGACATTCGCCCCCCCCCCCCTTCGACAGAGGTGCTAGCCCTAAAAAAGAATAAAAGCATAATGCAAAACTGAACTAAGAGGCAAAAAATGAAATAAGTCAATTAAGGAACCCTATTTAACCCAGGTTTATCAGGATATTTCCTGTGAAACACCTGAAGGAATTTAGGGGCCTGGATATTTCAAGCATTCAAAAATGCTGTTCCCCCTCTATAAGAATGGGCACTGAATTCAGGCTTGAGCAGACTACAATGAGCCACAGGGTGGATTCGTTTAAGATACTTTGGCAGGTCCAACAGCACAGTAACTGGGTTTATTACTTTCACAACTGGGAATGGTCCTACATTTTCAGTTCCCAATTTCTTTGATTTTTGGATAGTCTAGTACAGATATACTTTATTACCTATTTGGAACTGTTTTGGTTTCACCCTCTTTTTATCAGCCTGTTTCTTATGGGTTTGATGTACATCTTCCAACACCTTATGCATTACTGGCCAGGTATTGTTGAACTGTTCAATCCACTCCACCAATGAAGGGGTCAAAGGCTTCTCTTGGGGCATCTCTGGTATGGGAACAAAATCCTGGCCAGAAGCTACCTTGAAAGGGATAAAACCAGTACTACTATGCACTGAGATATTATAAGCGACTTCTGCAAAAGGCAGTAGGTCAGCCCAATTATCTTGCTGATAATTTACATAGCATCTAAGTAGTGGTGAAATGTAAAATTTGTTACTACCGTTGTGGGCGTGGCTTGGTGTGTGTGGGGGTAATGTGACTGAGTGGGTGTGACCAACTTTTTATTTTTAACTTTTAAAAGCATTTTTTCTGCAACCTCTTCGGCTAAAGAGGTTGTAAAAAAAATGCTTTTAAAAGCCTCTGATGATCCCAGCTGAGCCGCGCAATCATCAGAGGCCTTTTTTTTAACCTTTAAAAGCATTTTTTCAGCCGAAGAGGTTGTAGAAAAAATGCTTTAAATTTTTTTTAAAAAAGCCTCTGATGATTGTGCGGCTCAGTTGGGCAGGTGGGGGGGCAGGGATTTTTGCTACCGGTTCTCTGAACCACCCGCCGCCATCGCTACCGGATTGAGTGATCTGGTCTGAACCGGGAGCATTTCACCCCTGCATCTAAGTTACTGTTCCAGAACTGAATTAACATACTCACACGCTCTGTTAGTTTGTGGATAATGGGTGGAGCTTAGCCCCTGGGCAGAGCCTACCAAATTCCTGTCAAAACTGGGAGTTAAACTGCACCCTCCTATCCGAGATGATACAGACAGGAACTCCATGTAACCTATACATGTGTTGAATAAAAAGCTTAGCAAGTGTTTTAGCCAATGATATGTTGGAGCAGGGAACAAAATGCACTTGTTTGGAAAAAAGTTCTGTAACAACCCAAATGACCATGTTCCCTCCACTCTCAGGCAGCTCCACTACAATGTCCATGGAGATTTCCTTCCATGGGGCTCTAAGGCTAGCCACATTCTGTAAAAGTCCAGCGAGCTTCCCTGGGGGCCATTTATAAACTGTACAGATGGGACAGCTAGCGACATAAGCCTCAATGTCTTTTTTCAATGAAGGCTATCAAAACTGCCGCTTGATCAAGTGCAAAGTTTTTACAAAACCAAAGTGACCAGCAGTTTTGGAATCATGAGCCTGCTGTAGGATGGACCCCCTTAGGCTGGCAGGCACATACAATTTGGCTCCAATCCATGTCAAGCCACGACACATGGTTCAGTCTATTGTGTGGGACCGAAACCACTCATCGCTTTTCAATGCCCCCTTCAACTCCATGCACAACTCAGTGGGAAGCTCAGACTCTGATTTTCTCTGAGCCTTAGTAGTCACCTGGACAGCTTAGAAGAGATAATTGGCTGGATTACTTCAGGTCTAACACTATTATATTGAGGCAATCTGGACAAAGCATCAGCCATGAAGTTTTTCCCCCAGGGATATAACACAGCACAAAATTAAAACGATTAAAGTACTGTGCCCAATGGACTTGCTTAGGTGACAATTTCCTTGGGGTTTTCAAGGCTTCCAGGTTTTTGTGATCAGTCCACACCTGAAAGGGTTGTTTCACTCCTAGGAAATGCCTCCCAAATTAGCAGTGCAAAAGCTTTCTTCACCCAGACTGCCCACCTCTTTTTGTTATCAATTAACTTTTTGTAGGTATAAGCACAGAGTTATAAAAACCCCTTAGCATTCACCTACAATAGCACAGCTCCCTCAGCCACATCACTAGCATCAGCTTGGATCACAAATGGGATATCTGTGTCGGGGGGGGGGGTTAAACATGGGCTCAGCAGCAAACAGCCACTTGAGTTTTTCTTTTTTTTTTATTGCAAAAGTTTTACAATTACATTTTCACCCCTTCCCCCCCCCCTCATCCCACCCCAAACTTCCCAACCTCCCTAACCCTCCCCCCGGACTTCCACACAATGTACTCATATCAGGTAAAAAAAACCCTTAGTATAAAACTTATATAAAACTTGAACCCCTCCCTCCCCCTTATAATTTTTTTATCTTCATTACATTAAAATATTTCTATCTTGATATGTCATTTTCAAATAAAAGCTATTTGATACTTCCTAGTTTGATATTTGTTCTGAACATAATCTATCCACTTTTTCCATTCCCATTCATAAGTCTCTTGTGAACAGTCTTTTAAATATGCTGAAATCTTCGCCATCTCTGCAAAACTGGCCATCTTCAAAGTCCATTCCTCGATCGTGGGCAAAACTTCACTCTTCCAGTATTTACCTATCAATAGTCTCGCAGCTGTTATCATGTACAATATCAACTTTGTTTCACCCGAAGTAAAACCCTTAACTATACCCAATAAAAACAATTGTGGAGAAAATTGAATTTTTTTCTTCAAAACATTCTGCATGACCCACCAAATTTTTATCCGAAAACCCTTAACTTTCCTACAGGTCCACCAAACATGATAATATGTAGCATCTAAACAATCACATCTCCAACATTTTGGCTGAACATTAGGGTACATACACGACAATTTTTTGGGGTCTAAATGCCATCTATAAAACATTTTATAGAAATTTTCCCTCAGATTCTGCGACTGTGTAAATTTAACATTCTGAACCCAAATTTTTTCCCATGTTTCCAACATCACTGGCTCCTCAAAATTTTGTGGCCACTTAATCATACAATCTTTAACCAATTCAGTTTCTGAATCCCTTTCTAACAAAACATTATAAAGCCTTTTAATATGCATTGGACCTTTCTCTTTTATATGTCTAACCAATTCTTCCTCATGCAACATAATACCAGTTTTTTGGTCCTCTTTCCATCTCAATTGTAATTGATTATATTGTAACCAAGTTAAGTTAATCCCTTCGTCCAACAGTGTCTGTAATGTCTTCAACTGCCATCTGCCCGCATCTGTAAAAAGAACCTCTTTGTATAAAAACCACCCGAGTGACATTATATTATGACCAAGATCCAGCCACATAATATGACCAAGATCCAGCCATAGCGGCATTTTATAATCCCATTTGAATCGGTGCTACTTCCAAACTCTCATCAAAGAGTCTCTAAGTATATGGCTTTTAAATACTTTATCCACTTTGTTGTCATAAAATAAGTAAGCATGCCATCCAAATTCAAGATCAAAACTTTCTATATTCAGTATTCCAGTCTTTTTCCTTCCAAACCAATCACTTGCTAAAGTCAAAGCTGCTGCTTCATAATATAACTGTAGGTTTGGAAGTTTACGACCTCCCCTTTCTGGAACATCTTGCATAATTTTCAATTTCACTCTCGGTTTTTTCTCGTTCCAGACAAACTTATTCACTCCAGTTTGCCAATTTTTCAGTTGTTTATCACTTTTGAGCACCGGAATCATTTGAAACAAAAAAAGAAATCTTGGCAAAATGTTCATCTTAACTGCTGCTATTCTTCCAAGTAAAGACAGCTGCAGTTTTTTCCAAGTCTCCATATATTTCTGCACCTCTAGCCACAACACCTCATAATTATTTTGAAACAATTTCATGTTTGATTCTGCAACCTGAACTCCTAGATATTTTACCTTTGGTACAATCTCAAAACCTGCCCTCTTTTCAAGCTCATGTTTACGATCTTGTGTCATATTTTTAACTATCATCTTAGTTTTTTTCTGATTCAGTCTAAAACCTGAAACTTTACCATAGTCTTGTATAATGTCCTTCATCTGGATTATTGATTCCATTGGCTGTGTTAGGGTAACGACCAGATCATCTGCAAATGCCTTTATTCTGTAATCCTCTTGCCTTATCATTATACCTTTCAAGATATTAGAGTCCCGTATTCTATTTAACAAGACTTCTATTGTTAAAATAAATAACAATGGAGACAGCGGACATCCCTGTCTTGTTCCTTTTTCAATTTTAAACTCTGTTGTCAAACTTCCATTAATAATAATCTGTGCCTTTTGCTCTTGGTAAATTGCTGAAACCGCCTGTATAAATTGATCCCCAAAGTCCATCTTTTTTAAAGTCTTTAGTAGAAAATTCCAATCCACTCTATCAAAGGCCTTCTCTGCATCCAGGAAAACCAGCACTGCAGGGATCTGTTTAATCTTCTCAAGATATTCCAATAAATCTATTACTTGCCTTACATTGTCCTTCATGTATCTACCCTCGATAAATCCCGCTTGATCATCATGAATCACCTTTTGAATTACTGGCATCAACCTGTTGGCTAATACTTTTGCATAAATTTTATAATCAGTATTCAGAAGAGATATTGGTCTATAATTCTCCGGTTTTTTTGGACCTGCTTGCTCTTTTGGTATCAGAGAAATATAAGCTGTTGTTCATGATGGGGGTATTTTACCCCCTTGTTGAATATTACAAAACAAATCTCTAAGTTGTTCCACCATTTCTGCTTGCAAATTTTTATAATACACTGCAGTCAAGCCATCCGTTCCAGGAGCTTTAGCTATTTTTAATTGTTTAATTGCTACTATTATCTCCTCTTCTGTTATAGGATAATTCATTCTTTCCTTTTGTTGATCAGTAATTTTTGTAACTCTTTTATTATCTAAATATTTTTCTATAAGTCCATTCTGCACATCATCTTTGGCATATACTTTAGTATAATAGTCCACAAAAGCTTCTTTAATTAATTTTTGTTGAAAGATTTCTTTCCCTCCAATATCAATACTATCAATAGTCCGTGTACTCTGCTTTTTCCTTAATGTGTAGGCCAACCATCTGCCCGGTTTATTGGCATTACAAAATGTATTATGCTTCGCATATTGTACGTTTGTTGCAACTTGTTCCGCCATAAGCATTTGAAATTGGTCTTTCAAACGTTTTATAACACCACGTATTCTTTCATCTGTTGTGTTTTTGATAAGTAACTGTTCTTTATTCTTTATTTCTACTTCCAATTCAGATCTTTTCTTTTGTCGAATCATTCTATGTTTAGAGTTCATATAAATGAGCACCCCTCTCATATAAGCTTTGCTCGCATCCCACACAATTTCAATTGGGGTACCTTTATTCAAATTTATTTCAAAAAATTCTTTCAAGTGCTTTTTAAATTCTATTGTATTTTTTTCATATCTGAACAAGTTTTCATTTATTCTCCAAGAACGTCGCTCAGTCTTGCCCATCTCAACTTCTATCCATACAGGGCTATAGTCGGTCAAGGTTCTTGGAAGAATCTTTGTTCTTTTTGTCTTAACAAGTAGATCATCTGACAACAAAATAAAGTCAATCCTAGAGAAGGATCTATGTCTGTCGGAAAAAAAAGTATAATCCAATTCTTTTGGATTATGTATTCTCCAAATATCTTTTAATTCCAAGTCTTCTTTCATATCAAAAAAGGTCTGTGGTAATCTAATCCTAGATTTCGCCAAACTCTTTTTATCTAGTTTAGAATCAATTACTCCATTCCAGTCTCCCATAATTAGAATAGATCTATAGTCCCATTGCAGTATTTTAGTATGTAACATTTTATAGAAATGGTCCTGTTGTTGATTGGGAGCATAAATTCCAATCAGAAGAATTTGGCCATTTACTGTAAGCAATTCGATTGCTATAAACCTACCATCTTCAACTGCTTCTATAATTTTAGCTGTTAATCTTTTGTTTACATAAATAACCACACCATTCTTTTTTTGCAAAGTTGAAGATATAAAATGTGTTCCTAATTTAGAATTTATCAAATATTTTTGATCTTGAGTTGTGATATGCGTTTCCTGTAAACAAATTATATCATTATTAAATTGTCTCAAGTATGCAAATAATTTCTTCCTTTTCTGTGCTGAATTCAACCCATTCACGTTCCAAGATAAGCACTTAATTATCATCTTTATCTTTCTGAAGCATCGAGCAGAATAACCGAATATCTTCCGGAATCTTCGGTCTCGCTCCCCCCATGGCTCCAGTCTCTTGTATAGCACTCTTAGCTCCCTTTTCTTGTCTTTCCTGTTCTTGCTTTTCTTTAAGTTGTTTAGATTTTGCACGAGTTATGCGCTGATCCTTAACTTCGGCCATCCGAACCAGGTCCAAGATTGGAGAAGATTCCAACAAGGGCTCATCCAAGAAACCTCCTTCAGCACCCTGCGTTTCCTCTAGCTCCACCTGCTTAGACTGTTCTTGCGGTTCTTGTTGAAGTTGCTTCTTATCACTCTCCTTAATCTCCAGGACTGTAGATGAATGTGGAGATGGTGTTCTTTCTTTAAAAATAGTAGTATAGAAATACTCTGCCTTCTCCACGGTATTCAAACGATGTCTTTCTCCCTTGTATTTCAAAATTATGCCAGTTGGGGCATCCCACCGAAATGGTATCTCTTGTTTTTGCAATTCTTTTACAAGAAAGCCAAAATCTTTTCTTGCTTTCAACATTTTAGGTGGTAGTTCTTTGTAAACTCCTATTTGTGCGCCCCCCACTTGCACAGAAGTAAGAAAGGATTTTTGCAGGATATCATTTCTTATTGCTCTATCCGTAAAATATATGACCACATCTCTAGGCAATTGTCTTTGTCTGGCCACCCAAGAATTCACTCTGTAGATTTTTATCTATTTTGTAAAAAACCACGTCAGGATTAATTTTTAAAAGCACTGCCAGAGCCTCAGCACAGATCTGTCTCAAGTCCTGCCTGTCACCCTCTTTAATTCCTCGAAGCCTTATGGCAAATTCCATTGACCTGAATTGCATCATAACAACTTCGTTTTCAACTCTTTGCATTTTCTCATCAACATCAGAAATTTTATAGTCATTATCTTTCATCTTAACATTGACTTCTGATTTAAGTTCATCCACTTTAGAATCAACTTTAATAATAAATTCTGCGAGGCCAGACGCCACATCTGATATTTTTTTAGTCACCTTGCCATAATCCTGTTTCAGAATCTTTAATTTCATTAATTTCCTGCATAATTTCCTGTTGAGATTTTTGAAGTTTATCATCTATTTCCTGTTGGGATTTTTGAAATTTATCATCCAAAGCTTTAGAAATAAATTCTTTTAAATTTTCAAAATCCGAATCTTTTTTCTGAGTCTGTATCTGTTGAGCAGGGGGAAGCTGCGTTTCATGTTTGTGTGTGGGGGATCCCCCCCCCGCTATCTTTCCTTCCTGCTTCTTTGAGGCCATCCTGCCACGTAAGCTAGATTTTCTGAAGAGGAAAGTCCCTTTTCCTTTTCCACCTCCACAGAGACTTCTAAAAAAGTCCCCCAGGTTTAATCAAATAAAAACTGGAATAAAGCAGAGTCAGATATTAAAAGAAGAGTTTTTCTTTTTTCCCTCTTCTCTTGTTTCTCTTTATTACAAGCGAAGCAACTTTGTAGCAACTTTGTAACTTTGTAGCAAAGCAAGACGACTTCACAAATCCACTCTTGCTTGCTCATTAACTCTAGCGCTGGGCACCATATTTTTTTCCCAAATCACTTTCACTCGCTCATATTTTCTCTTGAATTAAAAAGTCAACAAAGCACTAATACTTGCGATTTCCGAGTTGCAGGGTTCAAGTTAGTATTTCCGCTGCTTATTAAGGTTGGTTCCATTCACTTTAAACGTTTGCTGCAGCCGGCTTGTTCTGCTGAAGGCAGAATCGTCCCACGCCGCCCGGAGTCTCAGCAGGTTGGGAGGGAGCCGCGCCTGTTTCCTCCGCAGAAGCAATTCCCTGGGGGCTTACAGGGGCTCAACCTGTACCCTGCTATCTCTCCTCCTTCAATCCTCTGGATTTCAGAGTTTTCAAGCCGCTTCTCGATCGCGAAGCAGCTCTACAGGCGGCGGGGCTGGCGGTCCTTAAAAAGGCACCGTCGCCGAAGGCTAGCAAACCGGAAGTCCAGCCACTTGAGTTTTTCAAACACTGTCTGGCATTCCATCAACCATTCAAGTGGGTGGCTGGGTTTAGGCTTACTTTTCCCCTTTGTTTTTAAAAGGGTGGTAATGTGCAACACAATCTTAGCAAAGGAAGGGATGAATTGCTGGTAAAAGTTTACAAAACCAAGGAAGCTCTGTAGTTGTTTGTGGGGAGGGGTCGCCCACTCCAAAACCGCCTAGGATTTGGGATAGGATATGTCATAGCAAGTTTGTCCTGGTAGAATTCACACTTGGATAATTTAGCATAAAGTTTGGCGACTGAATTTTTTCAGGACCACACAAACTAACTTCACATACTCCCCCATAGTCTCCGTGTAAATGAGAATATCATCTAAGTACACCAGGACCCCTTTGTACAGATGTTCATGCAGCACCTCATTGTATGCACCTCCAATTGCATGAAAATAGCAGGTGCCCCTCGTAACCCAAATGGGAGCATACAGAACTGGAAACAGCCCAATGGGCAGTTGAAGGCCACTTTCCATTCATCTCCCTCCTTAATGCAAACCCTGTAGTAAGCTTCTCTCAAATCCAACTTAGTAAAAATTCTTCCTTTGGCTAAACATGCCAGCATGTCCTTCATCAGAAGCAACGGATAAACATTCTCCACACACATCACATTTAACCTCTTATAATCAATGCAGGGATGAAGCGTTCCGTCTTTTTTCTCCCGGATTAACATTGGAGCTGCCACTTCTGGTCTGGCTGGTTGGATGAATCCCTGTTTCAAGTTCTTGTCAATATAGGAGCACAGCTCAGTTAACTCATGTGGAGTCATCGAATAGATTTTTGGCTTAGGGAGTTTTGCTCTGGGGAAGATTTCTATGCTGCAGTCTATGGGGCAGGAGCACATTGGAACACCTTTCACTGAATGCCTCCCTTCAATCCAAGTATTCCTTCAGGATTTTCTCCTCTCCCTTGGTGAGCCCTTGCACAGCAGCTCCCAACTCCCTTGTCACTTTGGCTCGTTTGGCTTCTGGCAAGGGATTCACTCCCCTTTCTCCCTGTCGGTTGAGGTCAGATTTTTAGGAGCCCCCTTCTCTAATTCACTTGTGGACCCAGGTCAGTCCAAGTAAGAGGAGTCCTAAGTGCTACTATAAAATTCAAGAGTTCTTTGTGGCTCCCCATCCTCATTTCCACAGGTACTGTTACGAAGTGAGCTGCTCTCCCCCTGCCACCCACCCATCCAATTGGCAGGAGACTATGGGCACCCTCAGTCTCAGTCCCAATTTCTCTATGATCTCTGGGTTAACCACACACCTGTACAACCCAAGACCAATAAGGCCAACATCCTCTATCAGGTACTTGATGAGGGCACCACTAATTCCACCAGGATGTTTATGTGGATCACATATCAACTTACCAGGGGGTCGTTGTCTGAGTCAGATTCACTCTCCTCTGGTGGAGTCAGAGCTCCCTGCCCCTCTTAGGCAGGAGGGACAAACTGGATCTCCAACCCTTTCAGGGCCATTTCACAGAGCCTTGGTGGTGGCTTCTCAACTTTCCTACCCCCCACAGATGCAGGTTTGGGGCTAGGTTTGGTGGAGTGGCAGTCAGATGGTTGATGCCCTTTTCCATGCATGAAGCATGCTGTGGACCCCTGCTTAGGTCCTGGCCCTCCCTTGGTCACTTTCAGGGATTCCTTGTGAGCAGAAGGTGAGGGCTTGCTCCAGCCATGTCTGCCCCAGTGTCAGTATCTGGCTAGGTCTATTTTCACCTCATCAGCTAGTACATACCACTTCTGGAGGTCCCAAGACCCCCCCACCCAAACAAGATGCAGTTGTAGCAAACTTTATTGTTAATAGAATAGAATAAAATTGAATTGAACTTAATTGAATTCTTTATTGGCCAAGTGTGATTGGACACACAAGGAATTTGCCTTGGTGCATACACTCTCAGTGTACATAAAAAGACAAGATACAAACTTCCAGTGGCACCGCAGGTGCTGGCAGACGTTCCTTTCGGATTGTCAGCCCCGCAATCTCGTAAAAACTACTAAGACAGCGCAAATCAGATGTCTAGCAGTTTGGAAACCTTCCCCTCGGGAGAAGAGGGGAAGGCAAGCAGCCGGACGAAGGTAGAGCTCCCCAAAAGCCCTAGGAACAATTCTGGGGCTTGAAGGGTGAGAGCTCCCTGGTAGCCTGACAGAGCTCCTGATCCGGGACTTTTCTGCTTTAAGCAGAACAAGACGCCGTGACCACCCCTGCAATCAACATTCAGCTTCAAATTAAGCCTAAAACAGGCAGAACAAAAACAGGAGTCCTAGTAACTGCAAGTACTGAACTTTAACTCTGTATCCATAGATGGGTGATAGGAACGATGAGAAGATTAATAGTAATGCAGACTTAATAACAAGTTTGACAGTGTTGAAGGAATTATTTGTTTAGCAAAGTGATGGCGTTCAGGAAAAAAACTGTTCTTGTGTCTAGTTGTTCTGGTGTGCAGTGCTCTATAGCGTCATTTTGAGGGTAGGAGTTGAAACAGTTTATGTCCAGGATGCGAGGAGTCTGTAAATATTTTCACAGCCCTCTTTGTGACTCATGCAGTATACAAGTCCTCAGTGGAAGGCAGGTTGGTAGTAATTGTTTTTTTCTGCAGTTCTAATTATCCTTTGAAGTCTCTGTTTGTCTTGTTGGGTTGCAGAACCAAACCAGACAGTTATAGAGGTGCAGATGCAGACTCAATAATTCTTCTGTGGAACTGTATCAGCAGCTCCTTGGGCAGTTGGAGCTTTCTGAGTTGGCGCAGAAAGAACATTCTTTGTTGTGCTTTTTTGATGACGTTTTTGATATTGAGTGTCCATTTTAGGTCATGAGATATGGTCGAACCTAGAAATTTGAAGGTCTCTACTGTTGATGCTATGTTGTCTAGTATTGTAAGAGGTGGTAGTATGGGAGAATTTCTCCTAAAGTCCACCACCATTTCTACGGTTTTGAATGTGTTCAGTTCCAGATTGTTCGGGTTGCACCACGAGACTAGTTGTTCAACCTCCCGTCTGTATCCGGATTCATCATTGTCTCGAATGAGACCGATCACTGTTGTGTCATCTGCAAACTTCAGTACTTTAACAGATGGATCATTTGAGATGCAGTCATTGGTATATAGAGGGAAGAGAAGTGGAGAGAGCACACAGCTTTGTGGGGCCCCTGTGCTAATTGTACAAGTATCTGATGTGATTCTGCTTAGCTTCACCTGCTACTTCCTGTCTGTCAGGGCATTGATTAATCCCATGTTTGGCTCTGGGGCAAATCACCCTGATTTAATTAGAGGAGATGGATCGTGGCCTCTCCAAGTTGCAATATTCTGAAAAGAAATGCGAAGAAAAGTTCTCTAATAAAACTCATTTATTTGTTATAAAGAAAATAAAACACCTCACTAACTAAGAAAAGTAATTGTTACATTTTGGCAAGCAAGGTCTCCTGCCGGTCCAGCCGGACCTCTCTGGCAAGAGAACAAAGGAAAGAGTGTGTGAAGGAATGTGAAAGAATGCGGAAGCACGTAGTTTACTGATAAGAAGCTGGCAAGCTACGGAAAGTCAGACAGTCCAGAAATGATAAACTCAGCTGGTAAATAAAATAACGCAGTGACATTCCCGTTCTTTGCCAGTTGAGCGAATATCAGTACATCATCAAATAAGGCACATCTTCTTACACAGATACTTATGTTGAGCTGCTGGGAGTGGTTTGTTGAGCATATCAGCAATTTGATCATGTGTAGATACATATTGCATTTTGACAAAACCTTTTTTCACTAAATGTTTTATGTTTTGATAACAAATGTCAATGTGTCTGGACCTAGAACCTGTGAAATGAGATTCAGAAATATAAACCACCGATTCATTGTCTTCCATCACGGTGATCGGTCGGATCGGGTGTGTCCAGATATCTGTGACTAAAGCATCAAACCAAGTTAGAAAATTACATGCATCTGAAACACAAGCATATTCAGCTTCAGTAGATGAAGAAGAAACAAAATTCTGTTTACGTACTTGCCAATAAACAGGATATCCATTTAAGAACATCATATAACCTGAAGTACTTTTACGTGATTTCTTATCACTTGCCCAATCAGAATCTGCATAACAACATAATTCTGCATAATCAGTATGTGTTGGTTCTAACAATAACTTCAAATGTTTGGTGTATTTTAGGTATCTCAATAATTTCTTAATACATGTCCAATGAAACTGTTTTGCCTTACCTACGTGTCGTGACAAGAGATTAACACTAAGTGCAATGTCGGGTCTGGTCCAACTACTAATGT
Organism: Arizona elegans; assembly: GCA_022577455.1. Classification (NCBI taxonomy): domain Eukaryota; kingdom Metazoa; phylum Chordata; class Lepidosauria; order Squamata; family Colubridae; genus Arizona; species Arizona elegans. The sequence continues at coordinate 54,244,654 of JAKOOJ010000009.1, forward strand.
ACAATAGTGACCCAATGACTGAATGATAAAGTGTTTGATCCTCGAACTCAGAACTTGCTTCTTGTGTCAAGTTGTGAAAATCTGTTTGCATGGGTGCCTTTGTTGTGTTAGCATCTTTCATGTTGCAATGATGCAAAATTTGTTCAATTTTATCTTCTTGTGAAAGACTAAACCCCTTCTGTGTTTTTTCAATCTGAACACCTAAATAAGTGCTAATGTGACCTAATGATTTCAGTGTGAAGTATCTCTGCAAAGCTTTGGCAAAAATTTCACTCATTTGCTTATTTGGACCAATATAAACAATATCATCAACATAAACAAGAACTATCTCATATGCATTGTTAGATCTTTTTGTGAACACGCACTCATCAGTTTCAGACTTAATAAAGCCCATTGAATTTAGTTTGTCAGTAAGACATAAATACCACATTAAACCAGATTGTTTCAGACCATAAAGACTTTTGTTTAGAAACCAGGTATCCCCTTCTTGCTGTCGGAATCCTGGAGGACTTCTTACGTAGATCTCTTCATCTAGGTCTGCATGCAGATAAGCCGTGTCAACATCAAACTGGAAAACTTCTAAACCAAGGATAGTTGCAGTTGCTAAAGCAATTTTTACACTCTCAGTTCTGACTATCAGTGAGTAAGTATTTGTGTAGTCCTCAGGATAACGTTGAGCGAAACCCTGAGCTACAAATCTGGCTTTGTACAGTGACTCACCATTTGGTTTCTTTTTGATTCTATAGACCCATCGAGTGCCAATGATCCTTTTGTTTGCTGGAGGTTTTGCAGGTGTAAATACTTTAAGTTTCTTTAGACTGTCCATTTCAACCTGCATTGCATCATACCATTTGTCTTGCTCTGAATCAGGGAGCTGCTTGATTTGTATGAAATTATCAGGTGGAAGTGTAACACTGCAAATCAAAGGTAAGGGTGCTTTTGTCAGTTGCCAAGAATATCGTTGTGGAGGGATTCCTTTTGTGACCCTCTTGGAACGTCTCGGGACAAAAGTCCAGTCTTCTTCTGCTTCGTCCTCGTCCTCACTTTCGTCGCTAGCATCAGCATCCGCGGCTTGCGAAGACGGAACATCGGGTTGAGAAGAACCAGTGGAATCTTGAGCATCAATTTGCGTAGCATCAGCAGTATCATCTCTGGGAAAATAAACTCCAGAATCATTGGAATGAATCCTGGACCAGTCAATATCTTCTTCAAAATTAGCAGATTGGGAAATCACAATTACATGTTTAGAGTCAATAAATCTGCTCCATTTTGAGTTATCATCAATACCCATAAATCTCAGTCTCTTTACTGCTGGACTTCCTTTTCTTCTTTGAGCTAAGGGAATGTTCACCATAGCGTATGAACCAAAAATATGGATGTTTTTAAGATCGGGCTTGTAGCCATACAACATGAAGAAAGGAGTCTGATTTGTTACACTGCTCCAAGTACGGTTTACAATGTAATTTGCATACTTGATAGCTTCACCCCAGTATATCATATCAAGGTTGGCATCTTCTAGGAGACAACGCATCATGGTTTGCAGTACCTCTCCATTGTGAGCCGATGTGTCAGGGGCCGAAGTCTGATGAATAATTCTATTCTTACGCATCCAGTCCTGGAAACGCTGAGACATGAACTCGGCACCACGATCGCTCTGGATTCTGGCGATGCAAACTTGGTGTTGGGTAGAAACAAGGGCTGCAAAGTCTTTAAAGATCTGAAAAGTCTCTGATTTTTCCTTCATAGGATATACATATCCATATCTAGAGTAATTATCAACAATTGTTAGAAAATATTTTCTACCACCAAATGATGGCGGAAATAGACCAACTATGTCAGTGTGAACCAAATCAAAAATGCGTGTTGACAGGTGTGTAGCGCATTTGGGAATGGCTGCTGCTTTGGACTTGGCCTTTTTGCAGACAGCACAATCCAAAAACACCTTACACCCCTTTAGATCCAAACCTTTTGCGAACTCCGGCATCTTCCTAAAAACACGGAAACTGGCATGCCCCAATCTTCTATGCCATTTATGGATACACCTGGAATGCAAAGGTTTACCAGATAGTGAATTCTCAACATTAACATTTTTATGCAGAACCTGAGGCTTGCTCTGAGCAACCTGTTTACCAATTCTCTTTTTGTTGGCTTTAGGAGCCTTTGGAATAGCAACAGGATCTCTCTCTGGAGCATCTCTCTCTGGGCCTGTGCTTTCCCTTTTTGGAGTTTGTATACTTGCCTGTGTTTGCGGTTTAGGCTTTGGCTTTAAGTAATAAACACCACCAATTAATATGGTTCCAGCAACAATATCTCCATCTTTAATTATGTAACTTGCATTTTCAAGGTGGTGAACCTGGAATTTTAACATTCTAGACAAGTGACTCTGACTAAGCAAATTACTGGTTGCTGTTGGTATGTAATAAACATCAGGAATGAATGCATCGAGCTCTTCAACATAAACAGTTCCTTTTCCTTTGACCTGACAAGGATGATTTGAAAAAGAATAAAGTTCACATAGTTCTGGTTCAGGCTCGTGCATCTCTGTAAAAAGTTCCTTTCTGTAGGTAACATGCAATGCTGCACCACTGTCCAAAGTCCACAGGAGTCGTCTGTCATACTCTGGTTGAGGTTGTGGATCATTGGTTAAAGCCAATGTGGCGAGTGGAGTTTGTGGATCACGCCGGGGACCACGACGACCTTGTCTTCCGCCTCTGCCTCTGCCTCTGGAATCTGTTCCTCTGGGCTGGTATGAGACGGGAGCTGAAACTCGTTGGGGACAATCCCGGGTGGCATGTCCCACACGATGCAGGTGTAGCATCTTGGCATCCTTGGAGCGTAGTCCTTCCTCAGAAGGGGCGCCTAGCTGGAGCTCTTGATGCGGGTGGTCCTCTCAAATGTGGCGTGGCCAACATGAATGCCTCTTCTTCAATTAAAAGTCTACAGACATTGTCCACTGTGTGTTGAGCAATTGGGACTTGGTTAATTTTTGTAACAGCATCTTTCCATTCATAATTCAAAGAGTTAATAATAATGCTGATCATTTGAATATCTTCAATGTTATGGCCTCTTTCTCTCAATTCTGTTCTCAGTCCTTTCAGTTTGGTCAAATGCCCTTCAATTTGTTCACCAGGTTTCAATCTCGAACCGTGGAGTTCAGACATGAGTAAACACGAAGATTCAATTGAGACAGCCTGTAGCAATTTTCCAATTCAGCCCAAATTTGTCGGGCTGTTGTATTTGGTGGAAAAATGACCTGCAGTTCAGTATCCATGGACATCAATAATGTTGTGCGAGCCCTAATCTCTAAATCTCTTATTGCATAAATCCAAGGTTGAGCAGGAGGATTAAAAACCATGCAGTGAGTGCCTTGTCTAAGAAGCAATAGTGTAATCTCACTGACCCAGGCTTTGTAATTGTGTCCTGACATTTTTAGTTTTGACTCACCAGTTAGTGGAGAGACAGAAAATGCCTGGTAAGGAGCCTGCATTTGATATGCTGGCTGTGCTGGCAGAAATGCCTGTGATATTTGCTGTGCCTGTTGTGGACCTAAAAATGGTCTTGGTTGTGCCATTGGAGGTGGGCCAGGAGCTGGCCCTATTTGCATTTGTGGCTGTAGCATATATGCAGGCATTTGTTGCTGGTGTGGCTGATGCACTGGAATCTGCTGTATTCCAGTTGCCATTTGTGCTTGATCTGCAATACTGGCGTGACCTGCTGGAGATGCAGTCATTTGCCTTTGCTGCACTAAGCGTGATTGTGTTCCATCTAAAAGGACACCAGCACCACCAGCGGGTGTTGGAGTTTGGGCCTATGGAGACACTTGTGGCATTTCAGCTTCCTGTAGTAAATTACTTTCGCCAGCAGATGGTGCTGCACCTTTAGTTTCTGGCAGCTTTGCAGTTACAAGAAATGACTGCATGGCAGGTTTATGTGTAACTTGATCAGGGAGACTTTCATGTGACATATGCAGTTCTCTTTGCCTTAATTGGCCTGACACAGAATCCACCGGGGAGTGTCTTTGGCTCTAAGAAAGAAGACAAGATGGCCCCTTTTGAAAATCTTAAGTCACAGGACTCTCCCTTATCTTGCTCAAGCATAGATATAGCCATTTTTGCCTGGGATAGCTCCTGTTCATAGAATTTTATACGGTCACGATAGGCTGTCATAGCCAGCTCATCCAGGGTGAGCTTAGAGCTTTGAGGAGAATAATGAATTGTTTCTCTCTCTGCATGGGAGTAATTTTGTTCAGTAGTTTGCTTTGGCCTTGCACCGAGCGTTACAAATTCAGAAGGTTCTGGGAGGACTTTTTGAGAGCATGCATATTCAGAAGAAGACGTCACTGACCTCAGTTCCAGTACGTTATCTTCAAAAGCAATTTGTCTGTTATCTCCCTTCATTCCTTCTCCCACGGCTTCTTCTTGTTTCAGGCGTGTGGCTGTAGTAAGGGGCTGGAAATCTGAAAAACTCCTTTCTGCCACCTTCTCAGCAAAATACATTTTGTATTTGTTTTTCTTCTGTTTTGGCATCTCAGCAAAATAATTAGCGTATCTCAGTAGCTAAAAACTAATTGCCTATGCGTTCTTATCAGAAATAACAAAACAAGGAAAAAAGCCATAAATCAACCGTCCGAGGCTACCAGATGTCAGGGCATTGATTAATCCCATGTTTGGCTCTGGGCCAAATCACCCTGATTTAATTAGAGGAGATGGATCGTGGCCTCTCCAAGTTGCAATATTCTGAAAAGAAATGTGAAGAAAAGTTCTCTAATAAAACTCATTTATTTGTTATAAAGAAAATAAAACACCTCACTAACTAAGAAAAGTAACTGTTACATTTTGGCAAGCGAGGTCTCCTGCTGGTCCAGCCGGACCTCTCTGGCAAGAGAACAAAGGAAAGAGTGTGTGAAGGAATGTGAAAGAATGTGGAAGCACATAGCTTACTGATAAGAAGTTGGCAAGCTACGGAAAGTCAGACAGTCCAGAAATGATTAACTCAGCTGGTAAATAAAATAACGCAGTGACTGTCTGTTAGGAAGCTTATGATCCATTTACAAGTGGGTTCAGGTACCGCTTGTTGAGCCCATCTTTGAAGCACTCAACCAGAATCTTCTCAGGCCATGTGGCCAACCGACATGCCAGCTCACAGAACTCCCGCGTATATTCTGCCACTGACTGCCACCCCTGGGTGATGATTTTCATCCATGTTCTGGCTTTGCCCTCTGCTAGAGGGTCCTCAAAACTGCCCGCTGAGGGTTCCCATAAACTGGTTCTAGTTTCATAGTTGGGAGGCATTGTTGTGAAGTGAAGCCATCCTCTGCAGGTTCTTCCAGGGTCATGGTGACAAATCTCACTTTGGCTGTTTCTGATCCCAATTTGCCCCCATATTCTTGCATATAATTCCAGACTTGAGATTGAATGAATGCCAGTGATTTGTGATCCCCCCTCCAAACTTCACTCCCAGCAGTGGCACTTCAAAAGCACATCATCTTCAGGAGGTAGCTCCCCCTGCCAGAGGGGACAGAGCAGCTGCAACTGCTGTGTGATTGCAGCCTATGCCACCCTCTGTGGGGCAACAGAGGCTGATGTGGCTATTGCAGAGGTGGCTGCTTCTGCTACCTGGCTGACCTCTCTGCTGGGTTGCTGGGTAAACATCTAGGCAAGTGTTTCTTTGCCTCTACATTTTTTGATTGCCTCTTGCAGCAAATACGATGCATTGCTTAGCATGAGGTCCTCATGGTCAGGATCGGGGAGGGAATCTCACCATGATTTCCTTCACACCCCTCCATTCTGTAGGATCCTCAATGGTCCCTGGAAAAAGTCACCCATGGTGGATGGTCCTCCAGTCCTACGCCCAGTGACTATCTGGCTCGAACTGGCTCTTCATCAAACTCCAGCTCCTCCAGCTATTTTGCCTCATCTCTAGTGCAGCATGGCCGGGGGGGGGGTTGCTCTGGGGGCTCTGGATTCTCCCCAGTCTCTCCCATGGGTTGACATCAAGTGCTCAGCTTCCACAATAGACTATGATCTCCAGGTTGGCTGATAAAGCAGATCTTGCCTAATTGTCAGGTCTTCCTCTGTTCAAATCCTAAGAAAGAAAACCCCTGCCTCCATGGATTTAGAGAAGTACTTTTACTAAGAATGAACTGATAGCAGCAAAAGCAAGGCAAATTCTGGGAAAAATCCACATGAAAGTTACAATTGAAAGTTACCCGAATCCCTCCCCTAAGGGTCCAGCCCAAAAAGACCAATCAGTATCCAATGTGATGTTATGAGAAAACCTCTTCATCAGATGATGTGTGCCTCTGGAGGCCCAGGAGGGTTGGTCTTGGAAAAGGCCAAACAACTCCACTCACTTGATGGGTGCAAACCAGTGGTGGGTTCCTCCCAGTTTGGCCCGGTTCTCCCGAACCGGTAGCGGTGATGATATGACATCACCGAACCAGTTCTGCCCCCACGCACCCACCCACCCACCGCCTGCGCCCCCCCCGTGTTATTCTTACCTTTTATTTGGCCCCACCCCCAATCTATTGCTGCCTCCTGAATCCCAGCTGATGGCTAGAGGGGAAAAAAACTGTTTAAACTCTTGTTTTTAAAAACAGGGGTGTTTTAATTAGTATGGGCCAAATTTATTTAATATGTTTTTAAATTGTTTTTTAAATTTTATATTGTATCTGTTTTATCTTTGGCTGTTCACCGCCCTGAGTCCTTCGGGAGTAGGGCAGATTATAAATCTAAATAAACTCAAATTCAAACTCTTGCCGTGGGGCTTCAAAGAGCCGCCCTACAGCTGATCAGTGTTAAAAGAAAACAAATGAACAGACCAGTGTCTGCAAAAATAAATGGGTAGACCAGTGCCTGCAAAAATACATGAGTAGATCAGTGCCTGCAAAAAATAAATGGGTAGACCGGTACAGCTCTGCAAGCAGTTAAAAGCCTGGTAGATCAGTATCTCTACTAAATCCTAAATAATTGTCACATGACCATCAAGCCACGCCCACAAAATAAGCCACACCCATAGAACCGGTAGTAAAAAAATTTAGAACCCACCCCTGGTGCAAACCTCCCTTCCAATTCTCATGGGAACACTTCATATCAGCTGATTTCCCCATCCCAAATGCCAAAAACCCCTTCCCAGTTTCTATGGTAACTGAGGGCAAGCAAGCTGCAAACCGCACTCTGGAGATCTGGCTCAGTAGTTAAAGTCTCCCATTTCAGTGATATATTTCTTACATACACATATTAATTGTTTAGCAAAAAGTTCATCCTTGGTTTTGTGGATTTCAGTGGTTTCATTTCAGTCTTCAATAGAGCAGACAAGCGCCTCCTCTCATGACAAGCTCTTTGGAGTAGTTGTTGTTATTATTAAAGTTTATTTGATGCCCATCCCATTTCAAAGTGACTCTGGGCAGCTTACAGCATAAAATAAAGGGAACACAAGCAGAAGACATCCAAGATCTGAATGAATGAAATAGCCTTATTAAATACTTTGTTCATTACATACAGTAGTTTTGTGTTCCCTTTAATTGTTTGAGCAGTGTATAAACTACTGTATATAAAGAACAAAGTATTTAATAAGGCTATTTCATTCATTCAGATCTCAGATGTCTTCTGCTTTTGTTCCCTTTATTTTTTTGAGCAGTATATTAAAATCATCAACATAAATAATACACCCAATAAGATTACAATACAAGCAAAATTAAATCATTGACACAAGATGGAGAAAGAGGCATCCAGATGCCCAGAGGGATGGGGAGAGCTGGCATTAGTTTTTACTTAATCAACCAGCTCCAATTTGAAGCTCTCCCATTTGGCAGAACCAAGTCTTGAGGCTCTTACAGAAGATCAGAAGGGTTGGAGCTACCTAGGAGCCAGCATAACCATTAGAATGTTGTCTGGACTGTTCAATACATCCGAAAGATAATAAGATGTGGAGCGGGAATGGAGAGTTGGTAAAGAAAGATTTAGGTTAATCCTCATTTCATCAGCATCTGCTCCATAGTCTGAAGTTTGAAAGTTAAAATAATAGATGTACCCATATATTTTGGAAGAACAAACCAGGGGTGAAATCCAGCAGGTTCTGACAGGTTCTGAAGAACCGGTAGTGGAAATTTTGAGCAGTTCAGAGAACCGATAGCAGAAATTTTGAGTTGTTCAGAGAACCGGCAAATACCTCCTCTGGCTGGCACCAGAGTGGAGTGGGAATGAAGATTTTGCAGTATCCTTCCCTTGCCACGCCCACCAAGCCATGCCATGCCCACCAAGCCACGCCCACAGAACTGGTAATAAAAAAATATGGATTTCACCACTGAAACAAACGGAATATGAGCAAGCGACAATCCTTACATCCAAAGAATGAAAAAAGGCTAACTCTACTGGAAGTACTTTTGGAATATAGGTGGGCTGCTTGAAGAAGGTAGTGTAGATTTGAGGAGCAATACTTGAAACAAAATGTTAAAGACAATATTCCTATTAAGAAATGAATGGTTCAGCAAAATCCTTCGAAATTTTAATTTGTATCTTGATATCTTGATAGTATGAAACAGATTAAAAATTCTACCATCTCTGATTTCAGTATTGTTCATGTTAAAATATGTTTAACTTGACATTTATCACAGATGCATGATACCAAAGACGAAACCTCCCAGAACGCATATGGGTCAATATAAAAGAAGAAAAGGCATTGCCATAGGAGTGTATTAGGCCACCCAAAGAAGCAGAAAAAATAGATGTACTTTTTGCTAACCAATTAACAAATACATGTAGAAAACTCACTACAATAGTAATGGGGGACTTCAATTATCCTGACATCAACTGGAAGACTAATTAAGACCAAGTGAAAAATTGAAAGTTTCCTGACCAATCTAGCTGACAAGTTCGTTGTCCAAAAGGTAGAGGAGGGAACTAGAAGGTCAGCCATGCTGGACTTAATTCTTATGAACAGAGAAGAATTAAGAATAGAATAGAGCTGGAAGGGACCTTGGAGGTCTTTTTGTGCAGCCCCCTGCTCAAGCAGGAGAACCTATATTATTTCAGATAAGTGGCTGTCTAGTTTCTTCTTAAAAACCTCCAGTGATGGAGCACTCATGATTTCTGAAGGCAAGCTATTCCACTGGTGAAGAAGTGGAAGAAGTGATAGAGGGAGTTGAAACTGCAGGAACCTTGGGTGAGAGTGACCATGTCATAATAGAATTCAACATAACACAAACACAAGCAATAGAATTTAAGTCTTAGATCTTAAAAGAGCTGATTTTAACAAACTCAGAGAGAACTTGGGAAAGATTCCTTGGATGAAAATCCTAAAGGGGAAAACAACTCAAGAAACTTGGGAAACTGAAAAATACGATCATAAAAGCCCAGTCCAGCACAGTATCTCTGAAAAAGAAAACAAGAAATCCAAGAAGAAACCAGCATGGTTGCACAAAGATCTCTCTAATAAATTGAAAGACAAAAAGGACAAGTACAAAAAATGGAAAGGGACACATAACTAAAGCAGAATATCAGCAGATAGCCAGAATCTGCAAAGGCAAATTCAGGAAAGCAAAGGCTCAGAATGAACAAAAAACCTGCAACAAAAATCAAAGATAATTTTTTTAAAAAGTTTGTTCCAATTTATAAATAACAAGAAAAAATCAAGGAAACAGTCGGTCCACTAAAGAGAGAAGACGGCAAGGAAGTAACAGGCAACAGAGAGAAAGCAGAGCTGCTCAACCCATTCTTTGCATCAGTCTTCACAAAAAAAGAAACTATAGCCCAACCTACCAAAAACATAACTGTAAAAGACAGACTAGAAACAAAAGTTAAAATAAGCCAAAAAATGGTAAGAGAACACCTGTCTGATATTGATGAATATAAATCACCGGGACCTGATGGATTACATCCCAGAGTTCTAATTCATGTTTTATTTACAGTTTTCCTTTCACACCATTCATATTTTGTGAACAGTGTATTGGCTGGGTCAATGTCCTTTTTAAACAATGTTAACAATAATAATACGAATAGGTATACATAGTCCGAATCTTCCAACTTCACCAATAGCATTCTCTCTTTATAATTCTTTATCGTTTTTTCCCATTAATACATTTAAACCTAAATAACATTTTACACCATTTATTTGTTATCCCCTACTAAGTCACTAATATTTAATATTTAAAAATTACTCATTATTCCACCATAATTTTGATATTCCAAATGTCTAGGACTACTAATAAAGCCAAATATTAACAAAATTTAATCAATCCCGGGATTATATCTTAAAATCCCCACAATTTCTAATCCTTAAAAGTTTGAATTCACAATATATTTTAACACACTGTTAATCTTATAAACTTCCATCTTTTAACCTTAGCTTATTTTTAATTGTAATAAATTCTATTGTCTATTAGTATATACTGTATATATTTTCCCCATTTGTATTTTCTACTTTTTCATTTTATCAATATATTTTCTCACTATCCCTCATCTCTTAACCTTTTTGGAGTTTCATCATTTATTGACTTTTTAGTCACCCTTTTATTCCTCTCTCTTGGAATCTTATAACATTTTTTGATATTTTTATACCCACTAAGTGTTTCCTTTGGATTGCCCTTTATCTCTTTCTGCTGTATCATTTGAGCACCCATCCATAAATCTTTATCTTTTTTGAAGAGATTTTCTCTTTTTTTTTTGTTCTATTCTGTTATAAATTTTTAAGGAATTATCTATTTGATTCCTACTTATAAATCTTTCTCTTCTCATCTCATTTTGATTTTTCTCTTCCACTGCTTCTTCTAATTTCTCATTTATTTTCTGAATATCATATTCACCTTTTCCCCCAATTGTTGAGAAGCTTCTGTACTCATTTCTTTATCTTTAGACAATCTTCTGGTCTCCTTATTGTTCTTTATAGTTTCATGTATGCTTTTGAGCATCAAAATTATTTCTTCATATCCCTCTATTATCTCCTGATAGTCCATTTTGTAACAATTTGATAAAAATTACTCAATAATTACTCTATGGTTCCAACGTCTTAGTATTTAAAAACTGCAACAAAGCCAATTATTAATAAGATTTAGTCAATCCAGTAGTTATATCTCCAAATCCCCTAAATTTATAATCTTTAAAGTTCTTTAATATTTTACAGCCTTTTGATTTTCCAATTATTTATCTTCCCAATTGTCCAGATTTTAAAGTCTTATTTTTCTTCTTTTCTTCTTTCACCTTTCTTCTTTTGCCTCATAGAATGTTCTATCAAATAGCATTAATGATCCAAGGCCAAGTTAATCCATAAATTTCCTCCAATCTTTCAAATCCACAATCCAATAACCAGTTTCAAAATAGTTTAATTATTTGCAATTTAAATTTGCAATTTAGTACATCTTAAAAATCTTCAAAAAAAGAAAAGAAGCTCACAAAATGTCAAAATATCCAAATCGTCTTCTAAAATAGAATCAAGGTCAAGCTGCCTTCCAAGTGCTGATTACTTTCTTCTGTTATGTGTATTAGACATACACATGTCTGTGTATGCTGTAATGTTCCTTCCAGTAGATGGCTCTCCTACTCCCAATTCCAACATTAAAAAGTATGTCAAAAACAGCCAATTCTCTAATAAATCCAGGGGGTTTAAAGATACAAATAAGAAAGACAGTTTCTCCCAAAAATCACCTTTCAAATTGTTTTTTCCAGCTTTCTACATTTTAAAGCTTCCTTTGGGGATTTCTTTCACCTTTTAATTATCAGTCTTTAATCTTCTCTGTATGTCTAATCACTGCTTCCTTAATGCTTGGAGTATTTTTTGAAATTCTTGTACTTAAGTTTTTAAAGTAAGAGTTGGAAGATATCTGACCCAGCTTCAATGCTCTGTCCATGGACCACTCCAGGCCAAATCTTGTGGTCCCAGTTGTCCCAGCTTGTGACTAGCCAGAAATGGCCATCAATCTTGCTGCCGCTCAGGACAGCTTGCTTCGGACCTAACAAGGAAATTGCGAGCTCCTCACAGTCCACGAACTGCCTCTCCTTTCTTTGCTGCCCCTACAAGGTGGCTTGGACCATGTAGGGACTCCCGACAGCAGTTGTCGGCTGGATTTCACAGGGCCCGGTGGAGCCCATTATTTTCCAGCCATTCTCATTGTGATGTCAACTGGAAGTCCCTATCATCCCAGAGTTCTAAAGGAACTGGCAGATGTCATCTCAGAACTACTATACTACATCTTTCAAAAATCCTGGAGCACTGGGAACTGCCAGAAGACTGGAAAAGAGCTGCTGTGGTTCCCATCTTCAAAAAAGGGGCAAAAAATCAGACCCATGAAACTACAGACCTATCAGCCTAACATCAATACCCAGGAATTTACTGGAAAAAATAATAAAAAACCAGAAATGCCAATATCTAGAAATGAGTAAAATAATAACTAGAAGTCAGCATGGGTTTGTTAAAAACAGATCATGCCAAACCAATCTTATTTTATTCTTCAACATAGTGACTAAATTAATGGACCAGCAAAATACTGTGGACATAGTATATTTAGACTTCAGCAAGGCATTCGACAAAGTAGACCACAACCTACTTCTTGGTAAGCAAGAAAAAAGTGGGATAGATAGAATCATCATCAGATGGATTTGTAACTGGCTGACAAACCATACTCAATGAGCAGTCCATAACGATACTATAACGATACTTAAGAGACCGCCTTCTGCTACTGATAGCCTCCAACCGGCTAATATGTTCCCACAGAGAGGGACTCCTCAGGGTGCCGTCGGTCAAACAATGTCAACTGGTGACCCCCAGGGGGAGACCCTTCTCTGTGGGGGCACCTGCCCTCTGGAATGAATTGCCCCTGGAGATACAGATGATCCCTGGCTTACGCTCCTTTTGCCATGCCCTCAAGACCTTATTGTTCCAACAAGCTGGGCTGGCCTAAACATGAATTTTAATGGTTGTTTTAGTTTTTAATAAGACTGGGGCCAAATTATTTAATATATTTTTAACTGCTTTTAAAATTTTTGTATATGTGTGTTTTAGTATTGGCTGTGTACTGCCCTGAGTCCTTCGGGAGAAGGGCGGTATAAAAATTTGAGTAAGTAATAAATATTATAAATAAATAATCAATCAATCAATCAATCAATCAATCTACATGGAGGGATGTAAGCAGTTGGGTACCATAAGGTTCCGTCTTGGGCCCAGTACTCTTCAATATCTTCATAAATATATATGATATATTCCACTCTTCATTGACAATCCCCCGTGCCTTGAGGTTCAGGGATGGTAGTACAAACATACCATCCATACCATACCATACAAGAGTGGACTTAGTTGCTCTGAGGGATGCCCCCCTTTCTTTGAAATGGCCTGCTGGCTTGGCGAAGATCTTCCTTAATGACGGGTCCTGGGACCCCGAGAGATGGCATGAGGGTTTTAAGGGTTTTAGTAAGGGGTCGTTATATTGTTTTTTAGCTAGATTTTTAAGGGGCTTGGGGAGGGGGGTGGGTTTTGATATCCAGTCGGTGGTTGTGGGGGCCCTGCCGGGTCGTGGCCAGACCAGGTTATGGAGAGTCAGTGGGGGTTCCGATGTGGTGCAGGGTCATTTAGGTGCACCAAAGGAAAGGGTGGGATTTCAGATACGGTTGTGATGGGAAATGGCTTTAGGTGGAGGAACGGAGGGCCGTATCGGACTTTGGGAGGCCGCCCCCGCTATCTTCGAGCGGTGGTGCGCTCCGACCCTCCAAGTTCTATCCGACCTCCTGGGGGTTTGAGGGATTGTGCCCTTGGGCTTAGGCTGGTCTATTTTAATGCTAGGTCTGTGGTCAATAAAGCTCCCCTCATTCGTGAGTTGATTGAGGAGGAAACCACAGACCTGGCAAGCATTACGGAAACCTGGTTGGGCTCAGAGAGGGGTGTCCCTCTGACTGAATTGTGCCCACCAGGTTTCTAGGTGCTGCACCAGCCAAGAGCCCAGGGTAGGGTAGGGGGTTGCGGTGGTTATTAGGGAGGTCCTTAGTCTGTGGGAGGTCACTGCTCCTAAGATTGACGGGTGTGAGACCCTCCTCATGAGGTGGGGCCAGTATGGTCAGTTGGGCTTGTTGATTGTTTACCTGTCTCCCAGCTGTGTATCAACAGCCCTGCCCGGGCTGCTCGATGCCCTCTCGGGGCTGGTGGTAGAATTTCCCAGACTTATTGTTCTGGGGGACTTCAATCTGCCATCCCTGGGTGTGGCGTCGGGTGTGGCTCGGGAGTTCATGGCTTCCATGGCAGCTATGGACCTGACCCAGATTATCCAGGGCCCGACTAATGGGGGGGGACACACACCCGATCTGGTTTTTGTCTCGGAGCAGTGGCGAGATGAGTTCGGTGGGGGATCTGCTACTATTTATCCCCTGTCATGGACCGACCATTATCTCCTTCGGCTAAGCTTCCATTACCCCGCCCCTCCTCACTGGGAGGCAGAACCGACCATCTGGTTCCGCCCCAGGCGCCTACTGGACCCTGAGAGGTTCCAGAAGGAGCTTGGGATGATCCCTCTCTCTCTCTCCCACGCCCCGGTCACGACCCTGGTAGAGGCCTGGGAAGAGGCTGCTACCAGGGCTCTAGACCGGGTCGTTCCTTTGCGGCCTCAGACTCGTCGCAGATCCCGGCCGGTTCCCTGGTTTACCAAGGAGCTCTGGGAGATGAAGCGGCGTAGACGAGGCCTAGAGAGCTGTTGGAGAGCAGGCCGTTCCGAATCCGACCGATTTCAATTAAGGTTGGCCACACTTGTGGGGTGCCTCAGGGGTCGGTTCTCTCGCCTCTCCTGTTCAACATCTATATGAAACCACTAGGGGAGATCATCCGTGGTGTTGGGGTGAGGTATCATCAGTACGCTGATGATACTCAGCTTTATATTTCCACCCCGAACCAACCCAGTGATGCCCTCGATGTGATGGCCCGGTGCCTGGAAGCGGTACGGGTCTGGATGGGCAGAAACAAATTGCAACTTAACCCGGCCAAGACCGAGTGTCTGTGGGTACCGGCATCTCGGTTCAGAGGAGAGGTGCCGTCGCTGACTATAGGGGGTGAAGTTTTGCCCCCTGTAGACAGGGTGCACAACTTGGGCATCCTTCTGGATTCACGTTTGAGCTTAGAAGACCAGATAACGACCGTGACCAGGGGGGCATTCGCCCAGATATGTCTGGTGCACCAGTTGCATCCCTACTTGGACCGAGATGCCCTACGCACAGTTACCCATGCGCTGGTCACCTCACGGATTGACTACTGCAACGCTCTCTACATGGGGCTGCCCTTGAGGACCACTCGGAGGCTTCAGCTGGTGCAAAATGCAGCCGCACGGGTTGTGATGGGAGAATCCCGATACTCCCATGTTACACCCCTCCTGCGCGGTTTGCATTGGCTACCAGTTGCCCTCCGGGTGAGATTCAAGGTGCTGGTGTTGACCTATAAAGCCCTACATGGCTTAGGACCAGGATATTTGGCGGACCACCTACAGCCAGCAACAACACCCCATTGCCTGGTTCGCGCCCATAGAGAGGGCTTACTCAGGGTGCCGTCAGCTAGACAGTGGCGGCTGGTGGCCCCCAGGAGTAGAGCCTTCTCGGTTGGGGCGCCCACCCTCTGGAATCAACTCTCCTTGGAGCTCCGACTAGCACCCGACCTTCGCCTCTTCCGCCGGGAATTAAAAACTTGGCTTTTCAAATCCCTTGACCTGGTCTGATGATGAGGTTTTTAAGGGTTTTAATGGGTTAATATTAATTTTTTTAGATTTTAGTCTTTATTTTTATTGTGGCTTGTGTTTTATTGTTGTGAGCTGCCCTGAGTCCATTGTGAGATAGGGCAGCATATAAGCCGAATAAAATAAATAAATAAATAAAAATAAATGACTTAGATGAGGGAATAGAAAGGGAATTTACCAAAATTGTGAATGATACTAAGCTGACAGGAATGGCCAACACCATAGAAGATAGGCTCAAGATCCAGATGGATCTTTTTTTTTTAATTGAAAAAGTTTTTCAAATACAGATTTTTCCCCCTTTTTTCCCCCCTCCTTCCTAACCCCCTTCCCCCTCCCCTCCCCCCATGGCTTCTTCAAGATAAAATCATTGATATCAAATTAAATAATACTTTATCATCCTTTTACACCACCCCCCACATGCTAACCATTTCTTTCTAACATTGTTATTATATCCCCCTTATACTATACATTTCAAAGCAACCTTCAGCTATAAAACTATATAATAAATCCTAATTTGGCATTTATTCAACTCATAATCTACCCATGTCCTCCACTCCCATACATATATCTCTTAATTCAAATCTTTTATGTATATTAATATCTGAACCTAACATCCCTTTTCCTAAACTAAACAATCAGTAACCTAACCTATCTCCAACCCTTTTCCTACAGGTCTACCATACATAGTATTTTAATATCTTTGTTCTTCTGCCCACACCACACCACTAAGAAATATTTCCATATATAAACAAAATCCTCAAATGACTTTAAGTAATCCATATAATATCTTCTGTAGAAAAATGGCTGCAGAGCTGCAGGCAACTACAGCGGCTCCTATCCAAGCTTAAACTGACTTATTTTATCTTCTAACTGTTTTTAAGGTTTCTGTTTTAATTTTTTAATTTTTTAAGTTTTAAATTTTAAATATTTCTATATTTTATATTTTTATATTTCTCAATTTACCTTTAGCTATACCCCAGCTATAGTAGCTGTATTTTTAACAACTTTTAACTACCTGAGCTGGCCTCAGTTTTGGGAGTGTTTTTGCTGCCACTTTTGTTGCTGCTATCTATGATTTATTGCTTTAGCTTGGAAGCCAAGTACTGCCAAGCTTTGATCTGACTTCTTCTATCTGACAATTATTTTTAACTATCATTTTGTTACTCTATTTATCTTATTATTTTTATCTACTCCCTGCTCCTTGCTCTGCCGGGAGGGTAGGATCCTTGCCTTACTCGTGAGGAGTTTTGTTGTTATTTGCATCAGGGCTTGTTTCCTCTTGATCCCTCTGCCTCTGGACCTGGACTCGTCCCAGAAACTAGATTTTTCGTCATTTTATATAATGAAGTCTAGGAAAAGGACCAGATCCCTTACTGACTTGGCTCCCCAACCTTCTTTGAAGCAATCTAAGATTGAGGACTTTGCTTTAATTCGACCTCCCTGCCTGGAAACTCTAGCTCCTTTTCATCTGACTGTTGCTGGTCGTCGTGATCTTTCGTTGGTCGAGGATATCGTCCCCCGAGTTGAGAACAAAGGCTCTTCAAAAACTACGGCCCCCACTCAACCTTCAAATGAACCTACTCTTATAGAACTCTTGGCCCAGCAATGTTTTCTGGTTGCAGAAACAACTGCGAGTATACAGTCACAGCTTGATAAAATAATAAGTACTTTAGATTGTCTAGTTTCCTTGATTACCGCCGGCTGCCCTGGACGGACTGCTCGGCAGCCTGGTGCAGTGACAGGGCCCTCCCTGTCGGGCCCCAGCAAAAGTACCGGTTGGGGTGGCCCTGCCAGTGGGTTGAACTCTACACCTCCGGGTGTGAGAAGCCACCTGGTTTTACAGCCAAGACAGGTGGCCCTTAATATTAATCCCATTAACGGCAATTTGCCTTACTGGGGCTCAATTCAGCTGGCAAGGGGTCATATACCTCAGCTACTGGGGTTGACTGCTGATGATCTGAAGAAGATTGAACTTTTACCCTCCCCTGCATACTGCTCCAGAGTGTTACTTAATTTTGATAACCCCAGCACCCCGAAATTATTCTTCAGGAGAAGTTCTCTGCTAAGAACTTTCGGCATCATGCCAAGCAGAGTCTTCAAAGATATGTCGATTAAGTCACTCTTAAGAAACCGACAATCTGTGACCAGCAGGAGTCTTACAGCCCCAAAAAGACCCTTAGCAGCACATACTAATGTGCCAATTTTGAATGCCATCCCTGATACTAGACCATCTATTAAACACAGATCCATTCCTGCAAGACTTCCCGATGGCATCTTCTCAGATGGTACCTTGTCTGTTCCTCCTACAGCTGGTCAAATCTTCTCCCCTCAGCGAGGCCCATCTCATCAGGAAGTTTGTCACGATCTGATCAGCTGGGAAGAAATGGCCCCAAAGGAAGCGACACCAGCCCAGGGCCTCCAAAGTTCCTTAGTGAATAAGCCTCAGGCTAGTGCCTCTGGGATTCCACCCATCTATGAAACCAACCCATCTCAAGACAATTTTTGGAATCTGGAGGAGATACAGCTTTTCGACTCCTTTCGCGCACTTCCACAACCAGAAAGGGCCCAAATTATAAAGCGCCTGTCTGCAGTTAAATCCAAGCTTTGGAGTCTTTCACTACCTGATAAGGATCCCCCTGGACCCCAGGGTGTCCACATCAATTTATCAGAGGCAGTTCCCTCGGCCCTCCCTCCAGAATGTCCAACTTGTAAACTTGAAGATCCAGGGCTACTCCAAACCCCGTCTCTTGATGTCACCGAATGCTTGCCAGGTAAGCAACCAACGAACAATAGAAGCATAAACTGGACTGCGTGTAGAGCCCTACAGCCTCATGAACAAGGCTCGCCTCCCTTCCACTTTTCTTTGCCTTTATCTCCCAAAAGGGTGACACTTCCATCGAATAACGGCTGTATTTTTTCGGATTTGAAGGGCTCTCTGGAAAAAATTAATTATACAGAATGACTAGCAAACCCGGCATCCCCCCCTTGCACACTTAGATGCCTTTCATGGAATATAGCAGGTTGGGGGAGAAGGTGCGGCACCACCGATTTTATTAACTATATTCAGTCATTTGATGTGGTCCTGCTTCAGGAGACCTGGGCATGCGATAAGATATCCCTTACAGGGTTTACGGCCATTTCTTTGGCTGCTACCAAACAATTCAAGTCGGGAAGACCTAAGGGTGGTTTAGCTTGTTTGGTCTCTACCTCCCTGAAAGTAGAGACAGTGGAGCTGCCCCCCAGTGGGTCCTTAGCTATGGCGCTCCTAATTAAGAGAGGACACAGTAAATTGCTAGTGTTCAACGTTTACCTTCACCCGACGGTGAGGCAAGCCGACACTAAGGCTCAATGGGGCGAACTGGAGTGCTATATTACCCATACAGAAACTAAATTTCCAGCGCCATACATCTTTATAGGGGGTGACTTTAATGCCTGATTGGGAGGCCAAATTCCCCCACCAATTGAGGCACTCTACTCCCAAGAAATCTGCCAGGCCATAGGACACCAGATCTCAGCCAGGCATTCTAAGGATGAGCTAACAAATTTTGCCGGCGTTCAATTAGCCCTCTTAGCATCCCAACACAATATGACAATCCTTAACGGGAGTACCCAAGGTGATCTAGCGGGTGAATTTACTTTTAGCTCTTCACGGGGGAGTAGTGTTATTGATTTTGTGATGGTTTCCCAGCCACTAAGACAGGCAGTCCATGTTTTTTTTGTGGACTGCCTCACGGAGAGCGACCACTGCCCCCTGGTCACAATCATTGGGCTCTTTACAAATATACATCTGCCTAAGGGCCCCCAAATACTGGATCCTTATGTGACCTCTTATGCAAGGAGGATCAAATGGTCTCCCAAGACTGAAAGAAAGTTCCACTCTCTTTTATCATCGCCGGCGTGTCTTAGCCTATACAATCAGGCCTTAACATGCAGTGACTCAGCGGCAATCTCGACCTTCGAATCATTAATTAACAGCATTCAAAAGGAACTAGGAGCTGATCATAGGCCAAGTGGCCCATATCATCCAAGAAGCAATCCCTGGTTCGATGAAGAACGTGTGCTGCTCAGGAACAAGATCAGACAGGTTTACCTGCTCTATCGTAATCGAGGGGATAAACGCCTACCCGAGGACTATTACCGCCTGAAGCGGGAGTATAAAGGATTAATTGTTAAGAAAAAGAAGGCTAAAGAAAAAGAGAAGTGGGACCTACTTCTCCTCTCTATCCAGCAGAAGAACACCTGATTATTTTGGCAAATGGTCGCCTGTTCGCTGCCTGGTCATCAAGAACTCCCTCTCTGTTGTATTTCCAACAGAGATTGGGAAAGCCATTTTGGATCAATCTTCCAGGCTTCAATAGTCACGACCGGACTCGGACCACAACTGCCCCCTGCAATTCCGGACTGGCACCCCGTGACTCATGCTGAGATCAACGAGCTTATCTCTGAACTTAAGTCAGGCAAAGCTCCTGGCCCTGATGCTATACCCCCTGATCTGTTAAAATCTAATCCCAAGTGGTGGTCTCCTCTTTTAGCAACACTCTTTACCCATATCAATACCTCTGGCAGGATTCCTACCTCCCGGAACCAAGCAATTATTGTCCCTATTTTTAAACGAGGAAATAGGAACAACCCAGCCGATTATCGTCCTATAAGTCTGCTCTCCATCATTGGGAAATTGTACGCTAAATATCTCCAACGCAGACTCCTCACCTGGGTCGAGGAGTCCAACATTATTGGTGCTGAACAAATTGGGTTTAAAGCAGGCTGTGCCACATTGGACCACTGCTTTGTCCTAGCGCACCTGGTTGACAAATATGCCACCATACCAGGTGCTAAACTTTTTACTGCTTTTATCGATCTAAAGGCAGCGTTTGATTCAATCCCAAGGGAATTGTTGTGGACAAAATTGCTCAAAAGCTCCATCGACAGATGTCTGTTGTTCCTAATTAGATCCCTATATAATCAGACTTCTAGTCAGGTCAGGTGTAGTTTGCAGGGAGAACTCTCTAACCCCATTCCGATAAAGAGTGGAGTAAGGCAGGGCTGTCTCCTGGCTCCTCTTTTGTTTAACCTATTTTTATCTGATTTGGCCTCTTATATTGGACGTATTGAGTCTCACGCCCCAAAGCTGTCAACAACGAAGATCCCGCTTCTCCTTTATGCTGATGACGCAGTCCTCCTATCACTGACGAGGCTTGGCCTGAAAAGGCTTCTCTCTGCGTTCGGGTCCTACTGTGCTGAGAATCACTTGTCCATTAACTACGACAAATCAAAAGTCTTGGTGTTCTCTAGTGCCCGGAAGTTACACAACTGGGCTATTAAGGGTAATGCTGTTAAGCAGGTTTCCCATTTTAAGTATTTAGGTATACATTTTCAGAATGCTGGTGCTTGGACTAGACACCGAACCCAGGTGCTGAATTCAGCTTTTTGTAGCCATCAGCAGATTTTAAGATTTTTCTATACCCAAGGTGGCCAATTTATTCCTTCTGCTCTGCGTATTTACAAAGCCAAAACCTTGGCCCAAACTCTTTACGGAATTCCTATATGGATACAGGGCTTCAAGGAGTGTATTGAAAGAACCCAGGCTGCTTTTTTAAGGAAACTTTTGGGTCTCCCTCCCTGTGTTGGCTTTGCTCCGATGTATCTGGAACTGGGCATTCGATCAGTCGAATGCATGGCGTGGATCAACACCTTTAAATGGTGGTTTCGGGCACTCTTTTTGGCAGCCCCTGGCAGCTACCTCTCCCTGGTGTTAGCTGACCCCTATACGTCTCGATGGGAGAGGGATCTGATGAAGAAACTCCACCTGTTAGGTTTTTTGGGGGATGCCATGGGAGACTATGGCCTTAAAGACGCCCAATGTAGGGTAGTCCAACGGCTTGTGGACATAGACTTACAATATCTGAGAGCTAGAGCCAATAAAACCTGCTCCCCTCTGGTCTTCAGCCAACTTAATAATTTTGGACTGAGGATGGCCTCATATTTCTATACTCTAACCATCCCTAAGTATAGAAGAGTCTTCTCACTTGCTCGTTTTAACGTCTTGCCTTCAGCATTGCTGGACGGTTGATTCAAGAGGCTTCCGAGGGGCGAGCGGCTATATCCCTGTGGTAGAGCGGAGGTTGAGACTGTGGAGCATGTCCTTTTACACTGCCCCATGTACAACGTAGCCAGGACTAATTTGATGTCTCTCTTAGAGACAGATTTCTGTGGGCCCAATGATAGTGATTTGGCCTTGTATTGTTTAGGGGATGGCTCCTCATACACTACCTCTCAGGTCTCAAAATTTTTTCTAAGAGCTGTAACCATTAGAGGAGAGCGCTGTGGTCCCTCTCGGCTGGGGCTTCCGGTGGCTGGCTGTTCGTGATGTTCTTTTTCCTATGTTTTTCTGTAGCTATGCTTGCATTTTGGTCTGTGACCGTAAATAAAATTATTATTATAATATCTTCTGTAATGTCTTTCAACTGGATTATTAATTCCATCGCCCATGTAAGGGTAACATCAAGTTCTAGTTCCAACAGTATGTTCAGTATCTTCAATTACCATCTGCCCCCATCAATAATGAATGTTTTCGTGTATAAAAAAACCACCCAAGTGACTTTATATTTATATTCCATATAGTATCTTCTGTAGTGTCTTTCATCTAGATTATTAATTCCAACCACCATGTTAGGGTAACAACCAGATCTTCTGCATGCCCCAATCCCATAGTTCTCATGCCTTATAGCTCAACATATACGTAATCGATTTTTCAAAGAGTCCAGAATAGAAAGTTCCAGTCCACTCAGTTGGAGGCCATCTTCCACATCCCAAAAGCACAGCACTGCAGAGATCTGTTATTCTTCTCAAAATAGTATAAGTCAATAATTTGCCTCAGATATATTTTCATGTATCATCCATCTATAAGTCCCGCTTATTATATTTAATCGTCTCTTAAGTAACTGGCTGTTGTTTAGTCTAAAATTTTTTAGTTTTGTAGAACCTGCTTCTTCTCTTCTTAACTTTTTGTGGTTTAGATCTCCATCCTGGTTGCCTTTCTAGGACTTGTATATCAGCTGATTGATTTCCATGCTGGTCTGTAACTTGATAAGACATCTCATTAAAATCCAAAGCCGCCTCTCTTGTATTTATAGGTAATCCAGCTATAACCTCCAAAAGCAACTCGTCCAAAAGGGCCTCTGTGACTTGTTGTTTTTCCATTACCTCCATCTCCATCTGCTTAGTCTGGGTTTCAATCTCTTGTTCATTTCGCATTTCTTTATTCCCCTCCTGTCCTAACACTGATGGCATGCATGGAAGTGTTGAATCCTTTTTAAGAACCTTATAGTAAAATTCTTCCGCTTTTCCAACAGTATTTAATTGATATCTTTCTCCTTGGTATCTCAATATTATACCAACTGGGGCATCCCACCTAAATGGGATGTTTTGTTTCTTTAGCTCAGTCACCAAAAATCCAAATTTCTTTCTGTCCTTTAATATCTTAGACGGCAGCTCTTTATATATCCAAATCTTCCTTCCGTTCATTTCTAGAGTGGAGTTAAAAGACTTTTGCACAATATCATTTCTTATTCCTTTATCAGTAAAGTAAATCACCACATTTCTAGGCAACTGCTTTTCCTTTGCCACCCAAGAATTTACTCTGTAGGCCTTGTCAATCTTACAGGATACCTCTTCAGGACTAACCTTTAAAATCACAGCCAGAACTTCAGCAGACATCTTTCTCAAGTCATCTCTATTATTTTCCTGTAATCCCCTCATTCTGACCGCAAATTCCATGGACCTGTATTACAACATTGTAACTTCTTTTTCAATCCTTTGTTTTATATTATCTGCATTATAAGTCTTGTAATCAGCTTTCTTTTTAGACTTTACTTCTGAGCAAATGTCTTGAATATTTATCAAATCATTTTCAATTCTTTGTATTTTATTGTCCAAATTATAAATCTTATGATCAACTTCCTTCATTTTAGACTCTAGTTCTAAGTTAATATCTTTGTCCATCTTTTTAATTATTTCTAAAAAAGTTTTCAAAGCTGTTTTCAGATTGGCATATTTTTGTTGTACCAACTCTTTAATTTCCTGCCTGAATTTTTCAAGATTCTGGTTCACAATATCATCATGTCTTGCCATTTCCTCCAAAACAAATTCCTTTAGGTCTTTAAAACCATTCTTCTGAGTCTGCAAGTTCAAAACTTGTTCATATGGTTTGTAAATGGGGGAGCCCCCCCCCCACTGCTTGTTTGTCTGGCTTTATCAGTTTTAATGCCATCCTGCCACACAGACAAACTCTTTTTAAAGAAAAAGACTTCTCTCCAAACGGTATCAATATCAAGTCTCCAAGAAGGAAGAAACATAGACTAAGAATTTTTCTTTTCAATTCTAGCCAGCGCTATTATTTCTGCTACTTTGTAACATGTTAAACTATTCAGGCGGAAGGACTTTCGCTTTCAGCTTTCTTCTTCTCAAGCCTCAGCCAGTCGCCATTTTAAACTTTTTCTCCTTCGCTTTTAAGATCACTTATAAAATTGTTAGAAATACTTGCGATTTAGGGTCCCAAATCCGGATTTCATCCTATTTGTTTAAGCAATCTGTTGATTTTCATTAAATGGATTGATTCCGTCGCCTGGCTCTGCAAGAAGCAGAGTTCCCTCGAAGCAGCGGCAAGAAGCAGACTTCCCTCGGAGCAGCGGCGAGCTGTATGGGGAGCCACATTCTGCTTCCTCCCCAAGAGTAATAAAAAACTCTGGGGAGTTCGCAGAGGGCTCTACCTGTCCTCGCCGGCTCTATCTCACGTCTCCTTAAGGAGATGGAGTTTTCGAGCCGTCTCTCAGCTGTAGAGATGGCTCTTTACAGGCAACGAGGCTGGCGGTCCCGAAAGACCGTCTGGCGGCAACGCAAGTCAAACCGGAAGCCAAGATCCAGATGGATCTTGACAGATCTGAATACTGGGTCCTATCTAACAAAATGAAATTCAATGTAGAGAAAAGTAAAGTCTTACACTTAGGCAAGAAAAACAAAAAGTACACATATAGAGTGGATGAAACCTGACTTAATAGCAATAATTGTGAGAGGGATCTTGGAGTCCTAGTGGACAACCAATTAAATATGAACCAACAGTGTGCTGCAGCTGCCAAAAAAGCCAATGCAATCCTAAATTGCATTAACAGAGGGATTCAATCAAAATCAAGTGAGGTAGTAATACCACTCTATAAAGCCTTAGTAAAACCACACCTAAAATACTGCATCCAGTCACCACACTATAAAAAGATGTTGAGACTCTAGAAAGAGTGCAGAGAAGAGCGACAAACATGATTAGGGGACTGGAAGCTAAAACATATGAAGAACATTGCAGTTTCAGGATCTGGGCATGGCTAGTCTAATGAAGAGAAGGACCATGGGAGACATGATAGCAGTGTTCCAATATTTGAGGGGCTATCACAATGAATTCAAGTGATATTTAACATTTTCTTTCCTGCACACTTAAATTCTGCAAGAATTCTATGAAATCGAAATGTGGTTAACATATGCACTTACATTCAACAAATGGGTAAATTAACTGAAATATAATTTTAGTTGCAAACCTGTATCATCTCATCTTAGAAAGGTTTCCTTGGAACTGATATGAATTCATTCATTGTTGTGCATATGTAAGTTTCCGGCATGCAGCTCTTCACCAGCTGCTCTTCACACGTGCCGGAGTGCCGGAAACCCGAAGACCAGCTGGCTGGTGTACATGCACGCACCAGCCAGCTTGTCTTTGGGTTTCCAGCACGTGCATTCCCCCTGGCCAGCTGGTCTTTGGGTTTCCGGCGCACAGGCATGCGTGTGCACACATGTGTTCCGGTTTGGGCACTTGGTGCTGAAAAGGTTCGTCATCACTGTCCTAGTTGAATAAGAATGAAGAATGGTTTTTGAAATAATTTTCCTGTAACTTTATTTAAGCCACTTTTTTGCAGGGCAGTCAGTCTAGCTGTGTGTTAAGCATTCATAAATCTGTAGCTCTGGCCATGCCTGAAGAATTTCAGAATAAATTGGATATTTTGAATTGTGCATTTGGTATGATTTTTGCTATGCAGTGGCTATTAAGGCCTACATGTGAGGCTGCTACTTTTCATGATAGAGCAAATTCTTGATTGCATAGTTATTTCTAGGAAATAGGATTATCTGCCTTACATGCTAATAGAAATTGGCTATTTTGGGATAATATAGCTTGCCCATTTTCAACCATGAAGTTTATAAACAATGTGTATTGGACTAAGGTGAGTTGGAGATCACCTCAACTGTTTGATTACTGCTGTTTACTGTTTTTTAAAAAATATTTATTTTATTTTATTTTAATGCAAACACTTCATCTTTCATTAAACAGTGTGTCATCTGGGTACAAATATTTTGAGCAATAACAATTACAATTTACAGCCATATTTAATATTTTGTCTATTCATAACTTAATACCAATACCTAACATACCTACTACTGTGTTTCCCTGAAAATAAGACTGGGTCTTATGTTAATTTTAGTTGGTTTTTTAAAATTTTTTATTTATTGTTATTGTTTTTACTCTACGTGATGGTTGTGAGTTGCCCTGAGTCCTCCGGGAGAAGGGTGGCATATAAATTTTAATAAATAAATAAATAAATATTTTTTGCTCCAGAAGATGCATTAGGGCTTATTTTCTGGTTAGGTCTTATTTTGGGGAAAATACGGTACTAAATTCACCATTTGTCTGACAATCTTAACTGGGGCTTATTTTGGAGGTAGGCTTTATATTATGAGCATCCTGAAAAATCATGCTAGGACTTATTTTCCAGTTGGGTCCTATTTTCGGGGAAACGGTATTATAACAATCCTCTTCTTAGCTTATTTAACTTTGTTAAACATTTTCCATATTTCACTTCTCTGCTTTTCTTTGTAATGTTCATATTTGTTCTCTAACCATTGATAGAATAACTCCCATATACTATAATAATCAGATTCTTCCTTTTCTTTAAAAGCTAGTGTTAATCTATTCATTTCTGCACATTCTAATATTTTCTTAATAACATTCTCATCCGTAGGGATCACTTTTCCAATTTTGTGCAAATACAATTCTAGCTGCAGTTATTACATGAATAATCAGATATACATTTTCTTTACTATAAGTTTCTGGTAAAATCCCCAACAAGAATAATTCAGGTTTTAAATCAATATGTTGTATTATTTTCTCCAACCACATATGAATTTTTGTCCAGTATTTCGTAGCTTCTACGCATGTCCACCACATATGATAGTATAACTCCACTAGCTGATGACATTTTCAACATTTAGCTGATTTATCTTTAAACATTTTTGCCAATCTTTCTGGTGGAAGATGCCATCTATAAAACATTATTACTGCTGTTTACTGTTTTATTGTCTTTGTATTCACTTTTGTTTCTTCATTTCTTTTTGATTTGAAAATTTTCACCTGCCTATGAGCATAATAAAATGTACTGTACATATAATTTCTCCTTTGCTTCCGTGAAACTATCTCTTAACATCAAATTCTCTCCAATCAGCTGGAACAAATTGTTCAAGAAATTAATGTTAATTTTGCTAAATACACAGCAGAAGTAACAGTGATAAAAGATAATGTAGATCAACTACAAGTGCAAACAAAAAAAATTGATAAGCAAATAACTGAAATCTTTTTTAAAAATGAAAAACAGGATAGAAGAATATGTATTCTGGAAGAAGAAGTTAGGAAGTCCAACATTGTTATAAGAGGCATAGTGGAAGAAAAAGTGGACAATGTTAAACAACGTGTTTTGAAATGGCTTAATGTACTTGGATTGGATAAAAATTTTACAACTACAGATTTGATAAGTGTCTATCGAATTGGATTTAGAAGACAACGTGAAATAATAAGAAATGTTTTGGTGAGATTTGCAAGTGTTAATGATAAATTACAAGTAATGGCAAAAATTAGAGAAAATGGTGATGCTGTGCTGAAGCTTGAGGGAAAACAGGTCCAAGTCTTTCAAGATATCTCAAGAGAGGAAAGATCGTGGAGATATTATCTGAAGCCAATTACTAAAATATTAAGAGATAGAGGTATTAAGTATAATTGGAGACTACCACAGCGAATGAAATTTTTCTATAAAAATAGAATGCATATATTTACAATAGAAACGAATGTGGTTCAATACTTCCATGAGCTTGGCTTTTTGGAAAAAGAGGAAGAACAAAGTGAATTAAGATCACAATTACTCAAAATGGGTGGAATTGAAGTATATACATCAACACCAGAGGAAGAAGGAGGGGCGATCGGAGGTTTAGGTCCAAAACCAAAAAGGAAAAGAAAACCAACGAAAGATATTTCTCCATCCTTGGCGGAGGTACAGAAGAAAAGTCGAGATCATACTGGTGAAGGATGATTACATTGGACTTTGAACATAAAAGGGAAGATGAGCCCGAGTGCGGGGATGAAGAACCTGTAGTTGTTCAGTTGAAACCAGAATTATGCCAATGAAGAGACGACCCAGCTGATGGACGGGGTCCCCTCTCCCCCACTCTTGGAAGCGAGGCATGTCTTAATGAAGACGGTGGGAGATGAAGATTTTATGTGGTTGTGTGTTATGTTAGTTTTTGTTTTATGTTGTTTGCATGTTTTATATTATTATTTTTATTATTATTTTTTATGTTATGTGTTGTCTATATATATTTGTTTGGGTTTTGGGTCATGGAAAGGAAAAAGAGGGAATAGTTAAAATTAAAAATATTAATGGGGGTAATTAAGGTAATGACTTGGAATGTTAAAGGTACTGGGAATCGGATTAAGAGAAGACTTTTAGAATTTAAGATTAAAAGAGATTCTCCTGACATACTTTTTATGCAAGAAACTCATCAGAAATCTGAGGATATAAACAGGGTGTATTTAAAAGGGATGCAGGTTTATGAAAAAGCTTTTGGGTCCTCAAAATCTAGAGGTGTTGCAACATTAATATCAAATAGAGTCCAATTTGAAAAAAACAAAGTAATAGTGGATATCGATGGACGATATTTGATAATAACAGGATGTATTAATGAGGAAAAAATAACATTAGTTAATTTATATGTACCAAATGTGAATCAAAAAGATTTTTTTGAATAAGATTACCGATTTGTTGCAAACTGAAAGGGTAGGGAAGGTAATTATTGCTAGTGATTTTAATTTAATTAGAAACCAGATGGATAGTACCAATCCTACCCAATATGGTGGAATAAGAAAAATGGGGATACTTGATAATTGGATGTTGCAAAATGGTGTAGTAGATGTTTGGAGGGAGATTAAAGGTAATGAAAGAATGTATACTTTTTACTCAAAGGTATTTAATTCATATTCAAGAATAGACTATATTTTTGTATCCAAGAATCTGATGGATAACGTGGATAATATGGATGTTGGAATATTTAAAGACTCTGACCACGCAGAATTGTTACTAGAATTAGATATGTTTTTGGAGAAAAAAGAAAATTGTTGGAGATATGATGAAAAATTGTATAAAAACGAGGAAGATAAGAATCGTATTCTTAAGAAATGGGAAGAAAATTGGGATTGGAATGATAATGGGGAAGTCAATTATGGAACAGTTTGGGACACAATGAAAGCAATTTTTAGAGGAGAAAGTATTAAATTATCAAGTAGGAAGTATAAGAATTATAAAGAAAAAATAGAGGAAAAGAAGAAATTGATAAAAGAACTGGAAAATAGATTTCTAGTGACTAAGGATAGGAAATTATGGGAGGAGCTTAAAAAATTGAAAAATAAACAAATAGCGGAAGATACAGAAATAGTTAAAAAAAATTTAAGCTATTTAAAAAGAGAATTTTTTGAATATGGTAATAAAAATTCAAAATTATTAGCAAGAATGGCGAAAGATAAAAAAGAAAAAAGAGAAATAGGTGTCTTAATAGATGAAAAAGGTAAGAAATATTATAAAGAATTAGAGAAAAGTGAAATTGTTAAAAAGTTTTTTCAAGAATTATATTTTAAAAAAGAAATTGATAATTGTAAATTAAAAAAATTCTTAGAAAAATATGGTCAGAAGAAAATTGATAATAAATATAAAGAAAAAATGGAAAAGGATATTACCTCTGAGGAAATTAAAGATGTGATTCAGAAGCTAAAACTTGGAAAATCTCCAGGTGAGGATGGGTTACCAGCAGAATTTTATAAAGAGTTTAAAGAAACTTTGATCCCAAAACTACAGAAATTGTATAAGATATTACATGGTGGTGATATTCCCATGTCCTGGAATAGAACAATTATATCCTTAATCCCGAAACCAGGTAAAGATTTAGAAAAGATTGAATCCTATCGGCCCATTTCCTTGATTAACCAAGATGCTAAGATATTTACTGCAATTGTAGCAAATAGATTGAATAATTTTATAGATAAATATATAAGCCATAATCAAGTAGGTTTTGTTAAAGGGCGTTATATGTGTGGTTTAGTTAGAAGAGTATTAAATGTTATTGATATTGCTGAGAATAATGGTGATAAGATAGGTATTCTTGCCTTGGATATTTTTAAAGCCTTTGATTCTATACAATGGGATACTATAAAGAAATGATTTCTGCATTAGGATTTGGTAATAAATTTATTCATATTATTTCCAAATTGTACCAGAGGGGTACGGCAAGAGTGAAGGTAAATGGTATATTTACACAAGATATAAATTTGGAAGCAGGGACAAGACAGGGTTGTCCCCTGTCTCCGACCCTATTTTTATTAGCAATGG
Organism: Arizona elegans; assembly: GCA_022577455.1. Classification (NCBI taxonomy): domain Eukaryota; kingdom Metazoa; phylum Chordata; class Lepidosauria; order Squamata; family Colubridae; genus Arizona; species Arizona elegans. The sequence continues at coordinate 54,275,086 of JAKOOJ010000009.1, forward strand.
AAATTTTAACAACTTTGATTGAAGAGGATTCAGAATTAATAGGTTACAAAGGCATCAAAGTTAATTTATATGCAGATGACACTCTTGTCATTTTAAATAATATTACAAATGATATAAAAAGAGTTCAAATACATTTGGAAGAATTTGAAGATATGACTGGTTTGAAAGTAAATTGGGCAAAATCAGAATTATTAATGGAAATTGATAGGGAAAACAAATTAGAAAAATTACAAAATCAATTTGGAATTAGGACAAAGGATAATTTAAGATATTTAGGTATTATACTTTCACTTAAAATTAAAAATTTAAAGAAACTAAATTATGACATAGTAATAAAAGAAATTGAAGAGAAAATTGGGAAATATAAAAAACTAAAGTTATCTTGGTTTGGTAGAGTAGCTTTATGTAAAATGATGTTACTTCCTAAATTTAACTTTTTATTTGAGATGCTTCCGATTTTTTTAACCGAGAAGGACATTGAAGTATATAAAAAAAAATTAGATAAATTTTGTAATGGGGATAAAAAATCAAGATTGATTAAGAAAATGTGGTATCAGAACCAAAAACAAGGTGGTTTAGGAATTCCAAAATTATTAAACTATTATAGAGCATTTAATATAAAAACAGTAGTAAAAATTTTAAAAGGAGATGTTAAACTTTGGGGTAGTTTAGAAATGAAGGAAATAAAGAAGTTTGGTTACAAATGGTTTTTGGAAAATTTTAAAGGTAAGGTTAAAATTTGTAATTATTGGTTAAATAGTTTGACTAAAAATTGGGACAGAGTAGCAAAAAAATTAATACCAGACGCATTGTATTTAGGTAAACTGAAAGAGAATTGCCCAATGAAATTAAATAGTAACAGAGAGAGGATTATAATAGAAGAGAAAGTGGAAACAATTAGTGAATGGTTGAAATTTATAGAAAATGAAATGAGGAAAGAGAAAATTTATGGAAAATTAAACATTAATTGGTTTGAAAGAATTCAAATGAATAAATGGAATAGGAAATGCAAAGAAAGGAATGATGAGAGTAGAAAGGAAACAGGATTTGAAAATTTGACATCTCGAATAATAAAAGATGAAATTGGGCCAAAGGGATTAGTAAAATTTATAAAATTATTAACTTTGATAATAATTCACAAAGGGTAATGAAAGAGAATTGGGTAAAAGAACTGGGTATTGAAATTTCTGATCAAAATTGGAATACGAACTGGGTTAGTAGAATAATGAGGACATTATCAATAAGGATTAAAGAACATAACTATAAAGTTATTTGGAAGTGGTATTTGACCCCAATAAGACTTTTTCAAATGGATAATAAAGTGGATAAAATGTGTTGGAGATGTAAAGTGGAACTCGGGACATATGTTCATATGTGGTGTAAATGTAATGGGGTTGAACTTTTTTGGTCTAGGATAGAAAATGAAATATTTGAAATGATTAAGAAGAGGGTCAAATTGAAATTGGAAACCATATTATTATTAATATTGAATGAAACAACATTAACAACTGGAGAAAGAGAATTGGTGAGGATTTTGGTTATAATGGGGAGAATTATAATTGCTAGATATTGGAAATTAAATGTTGACTTAAAATTAGAAGAATGGTACAATGAAACATGGAAATTTGCATTAAATGATAAATTGACTTGTGATATTAAAATTAGAAGTGGTATATATAAAGAAAATGTTTTTTGGAACACTTGACAACCATTTGTGGACTTTGCACTTGGGAGATTGGATGAATCGGCACCAGTACCTTATCAAAGAGACTTCTGGAAGAATTGAAGACTTCAATTTCCTAAAACTTCCTTTCCGTTTGTATAGCACGTTGGGGGAAAAAAAATTTTCTTTCCTTACTATTGATTTTTGTATTGATTTTTTTTCCTTTCTGATATTCTTTAACAATAAAAATATAAAAAAAATAATAATAATAAATTCTCTCTATGGTTGAGTAATTGATAAAATGCAACCTGTCAGGGTTCTGACCGATGCCCTAATTAAATCATGAGCCTCAGGCCAAGCTTCAAAGGAAATCCAGTTATTTATTAGGAACTTCATGTTGGCACAGACCAAATGGAGCCAACTCTGACCTCACTTAATTTGCGCTTTGGCTCTGACCCTGTTTCCCCCTTCCCCCAAGATGTGTCATCAGTCACATTCCCCAACGAAGCAATTTCCCGTGTTGTAGAACGGCCACTGTGGGTTCCCATGGAGATGACTTTGAGGTCGCCAGCTGGAATGTGCTTTGTTTTGATTGAAATGCAAGTTCCTTGATGCAGCTGCAAGGTTCAATTCCCCATCCCCCTTGCCTATGGCAACTCGAGAGCAGGTCAGGGATGCTTTGCGAGTTGACACAACCATAATTAGCTACATTAATTTGCTATATTAAGTTACATTCTATCATTGAACTTTAAAGTATGTGAACATTTTCATTAGCATGAATCTACAATGTATTGTTTCAAGTTGGGATTATTTGTTGGAGTTGTGCATGGAAAACAAAATATGCTTTGCCCCATGTTCAGTGCAAACATACTGTTCCAGGTTCGATGTGGCTTCTTCACGTTTCACTAGTTCAAAATCTAGAACAGATCCAGAAGTTTTGGACATAGTGAACTACAGAGTTTTTAAATTATTGAAGTCTGAGTTAGATGACCACATGGCAAAGAAGTGGTTTTAAAAAAACCTCTGACCTTACTGCCATTAAGAAATTGCTGGGGAAGAAAGAGTCTGATTCTTTAAACATCTGCCACAATATTTAAATAAATATGTTTTAGGAGTGGGGTGGAGTCTGGCACTAGTTGTCTGCCCAAAAGAGAAGGACTTTGAAGTTCTTACGGGGGCGGGGGAGTTGTCCAACCTGGAAAACATTTTTTGTTTAAAAACAATCATCCTTGCTTAGCTAGGAGCCGTAGTGGCCCAGTTGTTAGAATGTAGTACTGCAGGCTATTTCTGCTGATTGCCCGCTGCCACCAGTTTGGCAGTTTGAGTCTCATCGGCTCATTGACTCAGCCTTCCATCCTTCCGAGGTCAGTAAAATGAGGATCCAGATTGTTGGGGGCAATATGCTGACTCTGTAAACTGCTTAGAGAGGGCTGTAAAACACTGTGAAGCAGTATATAAGTGCTGTTGCTATTGCGATTATCTATCCTAAAGATAAATTGGATTTATAGCTAATCTAAAATGAAGTCGTGCATCCAAATACTTTTTTCTGTAAGGACTACCAGAGTTTTAGCTAGTATCCAAGCCATTCCCACAGCATATGAAAGCATATGGATTTCACTCTGTATACAAATTGTTCAAAGGAGGCTCCATGCACAGAGTAGTTGGTTTATCCCTATTGTTTTGCTCTAGATAAAGTAAACCTTTGATCACCAACCAGGGTTATCTTAAGTAATCCTTGATTTATGACCACAATTGAGCCCAAAATTTATGTTGATAAGTAAGACATTTGTTAAATGAGTTTTGCCCAATTTTACTATCTTTCTTACAAAAGTTGTTAAATGAATCATTGCAGTTCTTAAGTTAGGAACAGGATTGTTAAGTGAATATGGTTTACCCATTCAAAAGCTCACAAAAGGTAATCACATGATACTGGGACACTGTAACCTTCATAAATGTGAATTAGTTGCCAATTGTCTGAATTTTGTTCATATGACCACGGGGGTGCAACAATGGTCACAAGTGTAAAAAATGGTCATAAGTCACATTTTCAGTGAAGTTGTAATTTTGAACAGTCACTAAATTAACTGTTGTAAGTTGAGAACTATCTGTATATTCTGGTTTGTTTCCTTGTTTTTTTTAAAGTTGTTTATTTCTAAAACTATTTTTTATCTTGCACTATGAGTTCGTGTGTTTTTTAAAAAAAAAAACAATAAAAAGTACACTAATTTTTGACAATCATTATTATTAGAAGCTTAGAGGGGTCACATAAGACCTGAGGTTTATGAGATCAAGGATATACTAAATAAGTTTGATAGACCTTGAATCAGCAGTGAAATCTGGCCGGATCTATCTGGCTTGCGCGAACCGGTACGGTCAGCAGTGGGAGGCTCCACCCACCTGCTGGGAAGTCATTATGTCCCGTTTTTGACCCGCCTTTTGCATGTGCAGAAAAGGCGCTCGCACTCACATTTCTGAACTGGTAGCGATGGTAAGTGCATTTCACCGCTGTCTTGGTTGGGGTAGAATGATTATGGAAGTGGAATATACCATATTTCCCCAAAAACAAGACCTGATCTTATTTTCTTTTGACCAAAATAAATGCCAAGACTTATTTTCAGGGATGTCTTAATTTTTTTTGCCCTACCCTTCAGGGCATCAGCATCCCAGAGGGCCTAGCGATGGAATAGTCCAACTGTTTCAGACCACCCGAGCCTCCCCCAACCCACTGACATATCTTATCTCCCTCCCCTGGAGTCCCCACAATTTCTCCCCCCTCATTCTACCATGCCAGGTCACTTACCTTGTGAAGATCTGTCTCCTCTCCAGCCTCTCTGCCGCGGTTTCTTTTTCTGCTGGCAGTCTCAGTGCAAAAGGTATTTGCAAGATGATGAGACTTTGGGACAGCGAAACAGCATTGCTTCAAGCCTCCCATCAGCGTGCAAACACTTTTTGTGCCATTCCAGTCTGGGCGCGAAGAGAGCTTTAAGCTGGTGGGAAGCTTGAAGTGATGCGATTTCGCTGCCCCAAAGTCTCATTGGCTTGCAAGTGTTTTCCGCACTGAGACTGGGGATGGCACAAAAAAACCAGTTTGCAAGCCAACGAGACTGGAATAGCACAAAAAGCATTTGCAAGCTGATGGGAGGCTTGAAGCAATATTGTTTTGCTGCCCCAAAGTCTCATCAGCTTGCAAGTGCTCCTCAGACGGATCTGGCACAGGCCTCGGTTCACAGAGAACAGATGCCTGAAGTACTGTAGTACAAGATCTTGTGCTACTGATCTTGCATGATCTCTCACTACTTTAAGCCTCCGTTTTCTGCAAATGCACTGAAGTAGACAAAGGAACTGATGGCTCACTATATCGTCACAAGATAAGTGAGTCGCCACAGGCCTTATGGTTGTGGAGTCCGGGCAGTGTGGGATAGGCAAGGTGAATGCTGCAATGCCTCTGCTGTCATTTTTAAGTGTGAACAACGGCAGTGGTACTGCAACATTTGTAACTGGGTGGGAAGTACTTTGGGGGGCTAAGCAGTGGTGGGATTCTGCCGGTTCTAGGGGGTTCGGCCGAACCGTTTGTTAAATTGCTGGCTCGTCCCGCCCCTTGCCCCGCCCTTCCGCACCACTATTTATTGCCAATAAATAGTGGTGGGCGAGGGGCAGGCGAGCCAGCAATTTAACAAATGGTTCGGTGTTTTTTTGTAATTATATTGGCCCGCGGAGCTTCAGCATAGGCTAATTAGCCCTTGATTAGATCGGCTCCCGACTCTCAGCTGATTTGCTCTCAGCTGTTTTGCTCAGGGCTCTGCTGCTTCTTTGCTTGCTGGAGCAGTTTCTTTTCCCCCTAGCTATGCTGAAAAATGAAACTGAAAGTAAAGCAGGCTGTTGGCTTTGCTGTTGCTGTAACGTTGGAAAATTAGGCCGGCAGATTTCTTTTTCCTCACCAAAAAAGGTAGGTGCAAACAATGGGAAATTTAGGGAAAAAGAGAGTTCAAGATTTTAAAACATAAAAGAAAAAAAGCTCTATTTAACTAGGGAATTGTAATAATTGAGATACTATTAACTGTATATTGTGTTGAAAGCAGAAATGGTTAAGTTGTGGATTGGAGGAATATATGGGGGAAATTATTTGGTTTATTATTATTGGTAAATATAATTAATTGATTTGTAAGAAATTGGATTGCATGGAAATAATTGGAATATTCATGTTCATATTGATTAATATACAAAAAAGGTAGTTATATAACTAATTCATATATATTAAAATGTTGAATTTATATTAAACAACTGTAATATTACATAATTATCCAATGTGAGGATGGATATAAAAATAGATGACAATGCGAAGGGGTATAATATAGAATAAAAGGGAAAAATTGAATTTCATTAAGATTAGAGATGAGGATGAAGGGTAATATTGGTTTTTTACAAAAATAGATGAGGAATAAATATGGCAAAAAGGAAATATAGAAATTGTAAATTTAATTGAAATGACTAAACACTGTTTAAATTTGTGAACCGGCCAAATACTCTGTTCAAAGAAAATACATTGTATGTTTGTATGTGTGTTTCTAATTATTGTTATTTATTCATATTTGTTCTCTTTTATCCTTTATAGTTTAACAATTCATTCTTTATCTTAATATCTTTATATTTGTTTAGGGTTGGCTTTCTTCCCTTTCATCTTTTTTATTGTACAGCAATCTTTCTCCTCAAACCTACCACCTCTCTCTTTTCTTTCCTTCTTACTTTCTCTTCCTCCCCATCTTCTTTTCCTCCCTACTTCTTTCTTTCTCCTTCTCCTCCTCTCTTCCTCCCTCTCTTACCCTCCTCCTCTAATTTCCCTTCCTTCATCCCTCTCTATTGCTGTATCCTTTTATGCATATGGACTACTCAGAGGGCTGAAAAAGTTATTTTTGACTGGTCCTCACACTTTTGACCAGTCCTCGAACTTACAACTGTCCTCACATTTTGCGTTTTTGCCCTATCTTGTCACCATGGTGAAGAGAAGCAGTTATGAAATGAGTGACACGGTTGTTAAGAATGCTACAATGGGCATAAATGATGACCAGTCATAAGTGCGAAAGCCGGTCAAAAGTGCAAGGACCTATCAGAAATCACTTTTTTTCAGCCCTCTGGGTAGTCCTTTTGTGCATATGGACTACTCAGAGGGCTGAAAAAGTTACGACTGTCCTCACATTTTACGTTTTTGCCCTATCTTGTCACCATGGTGAAGAGAAGCAGTTGTGAAATGAGTGACACGGTTGTTAAGAATGCCGCAAGGGGCATAAATGTGAGGATGGTCATAAGTGCGAGGACCGGTCAAAAGTGCGAGGACCAGTCAGAAATGACTTTTTTCAGCCCTCTGTAGTCCCTATGCAGATAGCCACGCCCACGGGTCACATGACCAGCTAGCCACACCCACCCAGTCACATGATCACCAAGCCACACCCCCAACTAAGCCACGCCCACAGAACCGGTTGTTAAAAAAATTGAATCCCACCACTGGGGCTAAGTCGTAACTTCGAACAGTCACTAAGTGAACTGTCATAGCTGAGGGATTACCTGTAATTTTATGGTGCACTATAGCTATTAGTTGCTTTGTCATGTGCATCAGTACCTTTTTATATCTATAGTCAATCTTCTTGGGTTAGATGGCATTATGTGGTATAAAGTTGTTGTCACCTCTTAGTGACCACATAGATTTTTTCCATGATGATCTATCTGCAAGCTAGTCTTTCTGATATAACCCTTCTTCTCTTTTCTTCTACCATACCCACTATTGGAGCCATCACTAGGGAGCTAGATCTTCACATAATGTATCCTAAATAGGAGAATCTGAGCTTGGTCATTTGTATCTTGAGAACTCTGGGTTGATTAGATGATACTAGATTTCAAATAAGCCTGATTTAGACTGCTTTTAACATCCAGTAAATTGTTTAGGATGCTTCTACATGGAAAGAACAAAGTGTTTGCTTATCTACTTATAGCAATTTAAAAGAGTGGAGGACTAATATGCTTGTCAAGAAAGGCAGCCCCGCCCCCCAATAAAGCAAATCATTGTTGTGCATTTTATTTTTGTCCTAGAACCATGGTGGCGAACCTATGGCACACGTGCCAGAAGTGGCACGCAAAGCCCACTCTGGGGGCACATGTGATGTCGCCCCAGCCCAGCACCATCACGTTTCTCCATCACGTTTCTCGCCATTGTTTGCAGGACTAAAAAAATGCAGAAAACAGTTTTCCGCCTTTGTGGCGGTGCCGCCTCCATGGCCTGCCCCTTGCGCAGCACAGTGAAATTTAGAGCACTTCACAATGGGGGAGACAGGGTCCCCTCCTCCTCCTGGAGTCCATTACAATACAGAGCCACAATGCAATGGCATCGGCTCACTCTCACCTCCCAGTTGCTTTTTCTGCAGAGCTGCCTGTGTTGGGATGCCCCGCCTCCCCGCCAGCCAGCTAGGCTTCGGCTCTCAGCCGACCAGCTGAATGTGGCTGTGCTGCTCCTGGACTCGTCGGCCTCCCACCACCCAGTACCAGTTCAGGGGTTCCTTCCCCCTCTCCAAGGAGCAGAGGGGGGGAGAGAGAAAGGGAGGGAAAGAGAGAGAAAGAGAGAAATAGAGGGAGGCAGAGAGAGAGAGGGAGAGAGGGAAAGAGGGAGGAAAAGAGAAGGGGAGGGGGAACGAGGGAGAGAGGGAGGGAAAGAGGGAGGGAAAGAGAAGGGAAGAGAGAGGGGGGAAAGAGGGAGGGAAAGAGAAGGGAAGAGAGAGGGGGGGAAAGAAGGAGGGAAAGAGAAACAGAGAGGCAGAGATGTGGAAAGAGAAAAGGGGAGGGAAAGGGGGAAGGAAAGAGGGAGAGGAGGAAAGAGGGAAAGGCAGGGAAAGAGAGAAAGAGAAAGGGAGAGAAAGGGGAAAGGGAAAGAGACAGAGGGGAAAGAGAGGGAAGGATAGAGAAATTATATTATAAAAGTTTTTCTTTTTTATTATTGCTAAACGCAATATTTAAAAAGCAGGGGGGGGAAATGAAGGGGCATAAAAGTTCATTTATCACATTTTTCTTAGAACAGTTAGCTGAACTCTGCCTTGTTTATCATTATTTTAAGTAGTAAAACCTCAGTATTCAGGTTAAATTACCATGTTGGCACTTTGCGATAAGTAAGTGGGTTTTGGTTTGCAGTTTGGGCACTCAGTCTCTAAAAAGTTTACCATCACTGTCCTAGAGCCAAGACTGGGGCTAAATATTGTGAATTCCAAAGCTAATTATGTGAAGCCTAATGCAAAATTGTTATTTTTCTTTTGATTACCTTTTAGAGGAGATATGTACTTTGGTGATTGCAGAGACTTTTCCCGAAGATGCAGGGATCTTTGCATGCACAGCAAGCAATGATTATGGATCAGTCACAAGCACTGCCAAACTGACTGTGCTGTCAGGTATTCAGCAGTTTTTGGGTGGGTTGTGTTGTCTACAATATAAGTGAAACAAAGTGATATTTGGACCCAGCTGCACTAGATACATTTGGAGTACATTGTATGTTATATTTCCACATTTTTTACTGATGATGTATTACTTTATATCAGGGTAAAAAGGATGTATAAAGTTGACATATCTAAGAATATTCTACATAATCCTCTAAAACAGGGGTTCCCAATCTTGACAACTTTAAGATGCGTGGCTAGGGAATTCTGGGAGCTGAATTCTGGGAATTGAAGTCCACATCTTAAAAGTTGCCAAAACTGGGAATCCCTGCTCTAAATCTTACTCACTTACTTATTTGATTTCTATTCCACCCATCTCGCCTAGAGGTGGCATTAGGAAATACAGTAAAATAAACTGACAGTGGATCCAACTAACAGAAATGCAGCTGCTAATTATAAAGGAAGAAATTTGGCCTCTGTTTCAATTGGACCACAAACTACAAAAATAAAACTATGGAAGAAATGTACTGATAATAATAAAAACCTAAATTATGCACTAAAGTATCTTGCCATTATGAGTGTACAATTATATTGAAAAATGGTTCAAGATGAAACCATTTCTTTTCCACATTCAGGTGTATTGAAGTAAAACCCACATGGTTTCTAGCTAGCACAAAATGATTCTGATTTTTTAAAAATCTAGTTCAGTTCATATCTTTTAAATTATGAAGAAATTAATAAGAATAAGAATTTTATGTATTAACGATAAAGTATGTAGTCAGCAGTATATTTCATTATGATGATTAGTTAAGAATATATTCCTATAAATGCTGGTTTCTGTAACTGCCAGTAAGCAATGTGCACCGTGGATATTTTGGCACCATGTAAATTCCTTAATAATTATCCATATCCTCCCCTTTATTTGTTTTGTTTTCTACTATATAAAGGGAGAAGTTAATTATAAGTTCTTAACATTAAGATTTTGAGGCTAGGTGGCAGCAGAGGCAACATGGAAAAAATGAGTAACTCATATTAAAAACAAAAGCCAAAACCCCCCAGTAATTTTCCTGTGAGTATTAAATATAAACCAGAAATGCATGCAGAAGTCTTGGAATAAGTTGGTGTTTTTCATGCACAGTGGTGTTATAGATCTGTGATTAATTCAAATAAGTTTGATACACACAATTTCTTCATTTAGCCAATGCTGAGCATAGATCAGTTACTGTTCTCAACTCAATTTCCACTTGTAACATGAACAATAGCAGTAAATAAATATTTATTTATGATCCTTAAGTTCAAATGCTCATGAGAATTTGAAAATAACTTTTCTGGCATAACAGTTCAATGTTACTGACTAAAGTAATGATCTCATTTTCAATGAACTAAAATGTTCAATGAACTAAAATAATTCAAATAATGTGTTATGATGATGTACTATTTTTTCCTTTCTATTTTAGCCAGATGCGAAAGCTCCAGCCATGATTTGTCAATGCGAGTACAGAATAAGGATAACTTTCAACATTTCCCACCTCCATCTTCACATCTTGAGATTAATTCTGTGGAGTTTCCTCCAAAGCATTCAGAGCACTCCATGATCAGTCATCCCAGCTCAAATGTAGCAGCTTTTGAATTACAGTTTAACTCTGTGGAGAAGAAAGCCAATGGAATTCATCCTACCCATGGAGTCAATGGGATCACTAATGGCAACACCAAAACTGACAAATCCCACGCTGGTGAATTGCTTTCACCCACAAAAACACCACCACCTGTGCTTGCTAAGCCAAAGCTGTGAGTAATTCTTTGTCATTATATATTTATGACAAATTTATATAATTCTTTGTCAGGGGCAAGAAGTTTAGCAGATAAAATTTCAAGACTTCTAGAAGATAAGTTTAGACAAGACTAGTTAGACAAATTATATTAGCTAACTAACAGCATACATATGAAAAACTATAATGCTTCTGAAGAATTGCATCACATATGACATTTTCTTCCATATGGGGCTACATTGATGTAGTGAGAATGAAAATTCATCTTCAAATCATTATTTGGCCATGAAGCTTAGTAGGTGGCTTTTGGTCAGTTGTTATCTCTCATCCAAACATAAAATGCTTGGGGTGGAGGGACAAAAGCACTCTTGCTCACATCGTTCAGTACCTTATTGCATAGTATAAATCTAATATCTGTTAGCAATGAGCTTACATCACAAGTCTAAGGTTTTTGTTAAAATGGATACATAGATACATGTACATCTACCCTTTGGACCTTCCAGAATGATTTGTTTTTTTAAGTTTTTTATTTTTATTTTTAAACAAACAATTCATCATTAATCAGTCATTGTAACATCTGGGTACAATTTTTTTGTGTCATCATATTCAACATTTATCATTTTCTTAATACATATTTATCTTTCCTCTTACATTTAAATTGAATGTATTACAACATATTTTCCCCATATTTCTTACTTTTACATTGCCTATTGTCTATATTCAGTCTCTATCTATTGATAAAATTGTCCCCATATGTTGTAATTCTCCGATTCTTCCTTCCCTTTAATTGCTAATGTTAATCTACTCATTTCTGCACATTCTAATATTTTCTTAATTACCTCTCCCTTTGTAGGAATTTTTTCTGCTTTCCAATTTTGTGCAAATACCATTCTTGCTGCCGTTATTACATGTATGATCAAATATATATTTTCTTTACTAAATTTCTCCAGTGAGATACCCAGCAGGAACAGCTCCAGTTTAAGATCAATATCTTGCTGTATCATTTTCTCTAACCATATTTGAATTTTTGTCTAATAATTTCTCATTTCTGGACATGTCCACCACATGTGATAATACAATCCTGGTGTCTGGTGGCATTTCCAACATTTAGTTGATTTATCTTTAAACATTTTTGCCAATCTTTCTGGTGACATGTGCCATCTATAAAATATTTTATACAAGTTCTCTCTATATGCTGTAGCCATTGTTAATTTATCATTTCTTTCCCATAATTGCTGCCATTTATCTAACTCTATTGTGTATCCAAAATTTTTTGCCCATGCTATCATTGTTTCTTTTACTTGTTCTTCTTCTAATTTAACACCAAGTAAATAACTATAGAATTTTTTAATCATTTTGTCATCTGTTCCTGGGAGTATATCATCCAATTCTGTCATCTCCAAATAAAAACCATATAACTTTGCATCTTTTTCATATCTTGATTGTATTTGCAGTTGTATATATCACTCCATATCAATCCCTTGTTCTACTAGTACTTGTTTCATTTCCAATTCCCCCTTTTCTGATAAAATATCTTTATATCTGATAATATTTTCCATATTAATAATATTTGGATGTACTAATGCTTCCATTGTTGAAAGCCATGTTGGTATTTTCAAATAATGTTTTTCTTTAACCTTCTCCCATACTAATAATAAAGCATTCCTTCATTTCAACTCAATTCAATTTCATTTAGTAAGAATCAAAAGTTTAAAAATACTCCTTCAGGCTTTCTGCTCTTATTTCCCTGTTTCCCAAATCAATTCTAATTCATTCAATTTTCTTCTTCCATTTGGGCCAATCCACTTTCTTTGCTGCTAAGCTACCGGAGGCAGAGAGCTGACACAGGCCCACTCTCCTCTCCTCTCCTTGTGCTGTTTTCTTCTCTTCAAACTATTTCCAGGTTTATGAAAAGAAACATATATTTAACATATATTTAAAAAACAAGCTTCTCACCCAGATGATTCCACTTCCTTTGCTTCTCTGCTTCAGATGTGACCACTCCAGCTTCATAGCAGCACATTCAATGGCCACTTTCTCAGTCGTCTGGTTGAGGGGCTTCTTCCGACTAGCCAGGGAATTTGCAGCTTCCCTGTGCTCGCCTGTCTGTGCCTCTCTCATTCACCATCTTTACAGGATAGCTTTGGTCAATAAAGACCCCCAAACGGCTGCGACATCAATGATTTTTCGGGAGACCCCGAAAAAAGTGTTGTCTTGCCGCAACACTGGCCATGCCCCCTTGGCCTTCCAGAAGGATATTAAAGACTAGTTTTGCTGGTTGGTTTGGGAACCCAAGGGGAGCACTCACCATTGGCCATGGTTAACGGGGTAAGAAGATCTCATCCTCATGGCATCCATATCCTTGGTTCTAATTTTCATATAGTTTTTTTTTTATTATAATTATTTTATATTTATCTGCTGACTGTTTGTAAGTAGGCCAAAGTCTCCTTATTGTTGAGAGGCATGGCATATAAATGTAATAAATAAATCTTTAGGACAGTGGTTTCTATTTTAACTTCTTTAATTTAGGCACTACCTAACTTCAGACTGAATGAGTATGATTTACAATAAAACCAACCAAATTCTAGTACAAGCATTTGTATGCCTCCCCACTGTTCATGCAATTCTGGTGGTCAACATTAATCATACAACTGGGTTTTTTTCTGTGCAGTCTCAACTGATAATATAATTCAGACTGCATCCAATATCCTGCAGGTGTGGGAAAGATTATAAAAATTCATTAGGATAATTACTGGAATTGAAATACAATCCATTTAAAGGATAATAATTTGGGAATATGTGTGGATAAAGATATATATGAAAAAAATAGCATACATACTAAGCAAAATTACATACATATATTTCATTTTTAAAATTTTTCTACATTTCTTCCTTCTTATTATGTGCTAGTCCTGTTACATGTAATGAATTATTTTAATACCATTTTCTTATTCTGATCAGCTATACTTTTTATCTAAATAAGTGTGATGACCTATGGCAGTGATGGCTAACCTTTTTGCCATCGCGTGCCAGGAGAGGGGAGGGCGGAGGAGGGTCGCATGCGCATGTGCCCACGTGCATGTGTGCGCAACCCCCTCCCCCTCCCCCCCCCGCTCCTGGCACATGATGACCTGGTAGGCCCGTTTTTCTTTCTTACCTGGTTCCAGATCCTCTCTGTGTATCTGGGAACGGCGAAAACAGCCTTTCCCACTCCCTTGGAGGCCCTACGGAGGCTCAAAGGGCCCATTTCCCCACTCCCGGTGGGACAGGAAGTGACGTTTTTTCCTGTCCCCAGCCTCCAGAACCTCTCTAGGAGTCTGTAGGAGCCTCTCTAGGAGTCTGTAGGAGCCTCTCTAGGAGTCTCTGGAGGCTGGGGACAGGAAAAAACATCACTTCCTGTCCCACCGGGAGTGGGGAAATGGGCCCTTTGAGCCTCCGTAGGGCCTCCAAGGAAGTGGGAAAGGCTGTTTTCGCCATTCCCAGATACACAGAGAGGATCTGGAGCCAGATAAGAAAAAAAACGGGCCTTCCCCACCCCCCCAGGCCCTCCAGAGGCAGGAAACAGCCTGTTTCCCTACTTCTGGTGGGCCCAGAAGGCCCGAAAATCAGCTGGCCGGCGCACGCATGCGCCCCAGAGCTGAGCTGGCGTGCCCACTAATATGGTTCCGTGTGCCACCTGTGACACGCGTGCCATAGGTTCGCCATCACGGACCTATGGAATAGTATAGGCATTCCTGAACCTTAAAACAAAGACCCAAAAAAATCAATTTGAATAGAAATTTAAATATAATACTCCTGTTGATTAATAACTCCCACATTTTGCATTGAGACTTCATTCTAAATCATAGGCATTGTGGATCATATTTTTTCTTGCTTAGATATGTATCATGCTATTGATCAGAGCATTTTAAATTTATATAGGTCTTGTAAAATGCCACTGTTTCTTTGTACTGAATTTGGAGCAATAGATTCTGTTGGGCAAATGCTAGGTACCACTATTGTCTTCAGATTTTGATACAACAAATTGGTTTCTTGTTTGAGAAACATATGTTATAGCTCAATCATGAAATCATAATCTGTTGCTTATGTAATAGAATTACTACCTTGAAAATGAGAAATGTGTTAAAACTTGGGGAAAGAACATGTAATATAGCCACTGTATAGCCAGCCAGTATAACCATATTCAGTGCTGAACGTGGGAATTGTAATTCACTGTGCTCTAGACTCAGTTTAATATGTAGGTTTTTTGAGGCAATGATGGTTTGGGCTGGGTGAGTAGGGGAACCAGATTTTTGAAAAGTGCTAAGTAAAGTACTTTTTTCCTGGATCCTGGTTTCCAGTAAATGGAAACTCACCAGGGTGAAAAATAGAGGTGGGTTTCAGCAGGTTCTGACCAGCTCTGGAGAACCGGTAGCGGAAATTTTGAGTGGTTTGGAGAACCGGTAGTAAAAATTCTGACTGGCCCCACCCCCCATCTATTCTCTGCCTCCCAAGTCCCAGCTGATCAGGAGGAAATGGAGATTTTGCAGTAACCTTCCCCTGGATTGGGGAGGGAATGGTGATTTTACAGTATCCTTCCCTGGAGTGGGGAGGGAATGGAGATTTTACACTATCCTTCCCCTGCCATGCCCACCAAGCCATGCCCACCAAGCCACACCCACAGAACCGGTAGTAAAAAAATTTGAAACCCACCACTGATGAAAAAGATAACTGTTGCTCAGTATTTTATCTGGAAATTTGAGTTTTTCACTCTCTTTAATAGAGTTGAAGCCAGGATTTGAAGTTATCCTCTAAAATTCCTGATATTTGAGAACAGCAAAGCTAGGAGTTGGATTCAAATCCTGTTATAACATTTTTAATGCTATTAAGTTGTTGGCCATTGAAATGTGCTTATAAATAATACACCATAAACTCTAGAATATTTTATTTTTGTTTTGTGTGAAATGTCCAATTAACATCTGATGTCAAGCCATACTAAAAGATATAATTGGAAATGACAAGGGAAAGTTGACAAATATATTTCTGGTCCACTTCACTTCATTATTCAATTTTTTAAAGAAGTTATTATTTTTACATTCATTGTATTGGGTTTAGTACTGCATTACAAAATTCAATTCTAGATTGTGTGGGACAACATGCAATAAGAAATAATAGTTCGTATGATGCTTGACCTTCCAGAATTTCAATAAACCGATGTTTGTTTTACATATGTTACATCTATAAGCAGTATAGTTTTACTGTATATATTAATAAAATTTTGAATGTAAAAGTTTGGTCCTGGAATTTTGAACATTTGAAGATCATATAAGTGATGAAATTAAAGCTGTTGTTTTTTTAATATGTTTTATTTACAGTTTTTCTTTAACAACCAACATTTTTTGTGGACAATGTAATGACTGGGTTGACATATTGTTCACACAGTGCTCACAGTAATAATACAATTACATATATGGAATTTTTGTCTTCCAACTTCTAGCCTTAATGTGCTCATTATTCTTTTTTGTATCAATCAATATTCTACTATTTTCCCAATTTATCACTCAGTGTTCCACCACATTTTCAATATCTCAACTTTCTATAAATACCAATAGAACCAGTTATCAATAAGATTTAATCAGTCCCAAGATTGTATCTCTAAGTCCCCTGAATTTATAGTCCTTAAAAACTATATTTTCCAGTATATTTTTTACATCCTGTTGATCATAATACCTTTAAATATACCTAATCCTAGTCTTCCATCTCCTAATCTTAATGTATCTGTGTTTATAATAAATTCCATTATATGTCTAAATATATAATACTATTTTCCCAGTTTAAACTTTCCACTTATTTCTATTGTTACTATATTGCAAAAAAGTATGTAGACTCTATCCATCAACTCTCAGCCTTTTTAGGATTTCATCATTTATTGATTTTTTAAGGGATACTTTTATGTTTCTCTTTTAGAATCCTACATGTCTTTCTAGCATTTTTATGCAAACTCATTGTTCCCTCTGTCTACTCTTTATCTCCTCCTGCTGCATCTTTTGAATATCCATCCATGACTCTTTCATTATTTTTGAAAGATCTTCCTTCCCCCCCTCCCTCTCTATTCTGTTATAAGTTCTTAGGGTATTGTCTATTTGATTTTTAGTATTTATTATTGCTGTCTTTTCAGTACTTTTATCTGTTTTAACTTATTTTTATCTTTTTGTATTTTATTTTGCTTTGTCCCTTCCACCACTCCTTCTAATTTCTCAGCTGACTTCTGTATATTATATTCATCTTTTCCTCCCATTTCTTGAGAGCCTTCTACTTTCACATCTTTATCTTTAAATATTCCCATCAACTTCTTATAATTCTTTGTTGCTATTTCTAGCATTTCTTCATAGAACTTTATTGTCTCCTGCTGGGTCATTTTGTAACAAGTTAATATACCTCTAATGTTCCAATATCTGAAAACTCCAGAAAAAATCACATTCATAAGATTTGGTCAATCCCAAAGTTATTCCTCCAAGTCCCCAAATTTTTGATTAGTTTGTGCTTTTCAGTTTTTATAATTTCCAATTTACACCTTCCCAATTGTCCAGATTTTAACATCTTATTTATCTTTTCTTCTTTTGTTCCTTCAAGTCTTTCAAATCCACTTTTCAGTGTACAATTCCAATAAAGTTTTAGTGTTTAATTTTTTTTTTATTTGATTTATATACCGCCCTTCTCCGGAGACTCAGAGTGGCTTACAATGCGCTAAGCAATAGCCTTCATTCTTTTGTATATTTATACAAAGTCAGTTTATTGCCCCCACAACTGGGTCCTCAATTTAATTTGCCTTCTGGCTCTTCAGAAAGTTCAGTAAATATTTCCCAGCATCCACACCTACTAAGATAAAATCAAGATCAAGCAGCTTCCAAGTGTTATTTACTTCTTTCACTACTTTTTTCTAAATTATACATGTTGCAGTAATCTTCTTCCTCCAGTAGATGGCTCCCCTGCTCCTACTTCCAGCGTTCCATAGAATGTAAAAATCAGAAACAGCTGATTGTCATCTAGTCAAGGGAGTGAGAAATAGAGTTTAAAAAAACAATTTCTCCCAAAAGTCACTTTTCACAATGTTGTTTCCAGGCTTTCTATGTTTTAAATCATCCTTTAGGGTTTTTTATCTTTTACTTCTGAATCTTTACTCTTTAATCTTCCTCTTTAGTTTTTAGTCTTTAATCTTTCTCCATAAATCCAATCGCCGCTTTTTTAACAATTGGAGATCTTTTTTTTTTTTTTTTTTTTGGAGCTTTTAACTTAGGTTAACTCTCTAAAATAGCAATTGGAAATTTTCTCACCCAGTTTCACTGCTCTGTCCACACACCACTCCACTGCAAGATTATAATGTCCTGGTTGTGCCAGCTTGTGACTGACCTAAAATGGCCGTTGTCCCTGCTGCCGTTCAGGAGAGCTTTCTTCAGATCAGTGAGGAAATTGCAATTTCCTCGTGATTGACCTTTCTTCACCTCCAGGGTGAGAGACCCTATGGGCTTAACCCCATAGGGTCTCCCATCAAGTAGTTGCTGGCTGCATTTCATGGAGTCCAGCGGAGCTCCGCTATTTTGCAACCATTCTCACCGCGACGTGAACCGGAAGTCCTGAAGTATGTAAAAAGCTTCGTCCTGAAATTTTAAAAATTTGAAGATCATATAAGTGATAAGGTTAAAGGTCTTTTATGTGACTATGAATGGTTTTAAGAAATGTTATTCCATAGTTACATTCAATTGTAATAACAACAACTACATTGGTACAGATTACGGCTGGTTTGGTTAATTAAGGCTTAATTTATACTGGAGGAAGACTTCATAAGAAATCATTTAATATGTCTAAACTTTCTATCTTTCGCTGCTCTCATGTAAATGCATTCAAAATGTATGTGCAGTGTAATACACCAGAAGCGTGCACTTGCTGGTACATTGCTAAATTAACACATGCATGGATCAAGGCACTTAGAAGAAAAGTGCACTGGTTTATTTGCATTTTCAAAAAAAATCTGCTTAGAAGCTCTCAATTGATTTGCTAATGATTCCTGTTCATTTAAATTTATTTCATTCTTTTTCAATTCCATCAATTTCTTGATTTTTTTATTTTAAATATCTTTCTGGAATTCTTTTTCCAAGTTTTTATATTCTTCTTCCAATCTTAATTGTTTCTGCCATTTCTTTTTATTCTTTTTTCCCAAATATGTTATTGCCAAACCTCTAATATATTTTTCTTTAATATACAATACCACACCTCTTTTACTTTGTTGTATCAGTTTTCTGTGCCATGTGATCAACAGAGCCTTTTTTACTTTTTTAAAGCATTTTTTTACTTTTACTTTACTTTTACTTTACTTTTACTTTTATTTGATTTGTATACCACCCTACTCCCGAAGGACTCAGGGCGGTGAACAGCCAACAATAAAATACATACATACAAAATTTAAAAAGCAGAAATAAAATTGAATTAAATAGTTTGGCCCAGACAGATTAAAACCCCAATCAATTTAAAACAAATTTAAACTTTGAGGATTAAAAATATTAAAATTGTTTAAAAAGAGGGAGAAAGTTAGGCCAGCCCTGCCTGGTGAAATAAAAAGGTCTTTAGAGTGTGGCAGAAGGTGCACAGATCCAGGATCCTCTGTATCTCCGGGGGGAGCTCGTTCCAGATAGTAGGTGCCCCCATAGAGAAGGCACTCCCCCTGGGGGCTGCCAGTCGACATTGTTTGGCCAACGGCACCCGGAGGAGCCCCTCTCTATGAGAGCTTACTGGCCGGTGGGAGGTTATTGGTGGTAGTAGGCGGTCCCGCAGGTACCCATGTCCTGAGCCATGGAGTGCTTTAAAGGTGGTAACCAAAACCTTGAAGCGCACCCGGAAGACCACCGGGAGCCAGTGCAGCTCGCGCAGGAGGGGTGTTACATGGGAGCGCCATGTCTCTCCCATTACCACCTGCGCGGCCGCACTCTGCGCCAGTTGGAGCCTCTGGGTGCTCCTCAAGGGGAGCCCCATGTAGAGAGTGTTATAATAGTCCAGGCGGGAGGTGATGAGGGCATGAGTAACCGTGTGTAAGGAGTCCCAATCCAGAAAGGGACGCAATGGCGAATCAGGCGGACCTGATGAAAAATCCTCCCAGTCACGGCCGTCAAGTGCTCTTCTAAAGACAGCCGTGAATCCAGGAGGACACCCAAGTTGCGCGCCCTCCGTGGGGGCCAATGATTCACCCCCAATAGTCAGTGATGGCACCAACTGACTATATCGGGACGTTGGAAACCACAGCCACTCGGTCTTGGATAGGTTGATCCTGAGCCTATTCTTCCCCATCCAGATCCGCACGGCCTCCAGGCACCGGGACATCACTTCAAGGGCATCGTTGGGGTGGCCTGGGGTGGAGATGTACAGCTGGGTGTCATCAGCGTACTGGTGGTACTTCACCCTGAAACCACGGATGATCTCGCCCAGTGGCTTCACATAAATGTTGAACAGGAGGGGCGAGAGGACCGACCCTTGTGGCACCCCGCATATGAGGGGCCTCGGGGTTGACCTCTGACCTCCTGTCAACACAGACTGCGACTGGTCAGAGAGAAAGGAGGAGAACCACTGCAACACAGTGCCTCCCACCCCTAACTCTTCCAACCGGTGCAGCATGATATCATGGTTGATGGTATCAAAAGCCACTGAGAAATCTAACAGGACCAGGACAGAGGAGCACCCCCTGTCCCTAGCCCTCCAGAGATCATCTACCAATGCGACCAATGCCGTTTCTGTGCTACACCCGGGCCTGAAGCCCGACTGGAACGGATCCAGATACGTTGTTTCATCCAGGTGCTGGGGGAGCTGTTGCGCAACCACATTCTCAACAACCTTCGCCACAAAGCAAAGGTTGGAGACCGGACGATAGTTTACCAACATTGCCGGGTCCAGGGAAGGCTTCTTGAGGAGAGGCCTCACCACTGCCTCTTTCAAGGCGGCGGGAAAGTCACCCTCACCCAACGAAGCATTTATAATTCCCTGGAGCCAGCCTCGTGTCACTTCCCGGGAAGCCAGCACTAACCAGGAAGAACACGGGTCCAATAAACAAGTGGTCGCATTCAGTCTGCCCAGAATCCTGTCCATGTCCTCAGGGGTCACAGGATCAAACTCATCCCAGATAACATTCTCAAGACCTGCCCCAATCCCTCCCCCTGAGATTACCCAGTCGGAGTCCAGATCTTCCCGAATCTGAGTGATTTTGTCATACAGATACTGAGCAAAATCCTCGGCTCTACCCTCCAAGGGGTCCTCCCGCGCTTCCTGGTGGAGCAGGGAGCAGGTCACCTTAAAGAGGGTGCCCGGGCGGTTATCTGATGATGCAATAAGAGCAGCAATATAACTACATTTCGCTGCATTCCTAATATGGAATAACCTTTTTGCCACCACGTGCCAGGAAGGGATTGGGATTGGGGGTGCCCACACCCATAATTCTATACGCCCTGCCCTGCGCATGTGTGCGTGACCCCCCTCTCCCCCCAGCTGCTGGCACGTGATGGCCCGGTAGGCCCGTTTTTCTTTCTCACCTGGCTCCAGAGCTTCTCTATGCATCTGGGGAGGGCGAAAACAGCCTTCCCCACCCCTTCACAGGCCCTCCAGAGGCAGGAAACAGCCTGTTTCCCTACTTCTGGTGGGCCCGGAAGGTCTGAAAATCAGCTGGCCGGAGCTGAGCTGGCGTGCCAGGTGACATGGCTCCGCCTGCCGCCTGTGGCACGCGTGCCATAGGTTCGCCATCACAGTCCTAGTGGATGACATTTTTTTAAAAAATCACAATTTCATTTTGATATCACCAATTAGTATATTGTTCCTGTTACCATCATAATGCTTGTAAACTGTAAACATAACTGCTTGTAAAAAGAATGTAAATATTTTAGTTTTTTGGAAAACATTTGTAAACATTTTGTTTGTTTAATAAATAAGGTTAAATGAGTAAGAATTCATCTTAACTTGATAAACAAATTCCTTTTATGCATTGTATGCATGTAAAGCATTTAAAAATAGCTTAGATACCTTATTTTATATTTCTGACTTTTTCTATTCTTTGAGTATGAGTTTAAGAGTTTATTAGATTTCTATACCTCCCTTCCCCCGAAGGACTCAGGGGGAGTCATACAATACAGCCATATTAAAACACATAGATTTATAAAATTTTAAACCAATTAAAATCTAATATAAAAATTTGGCCGCACATTAAAACATACATACATTTTAAAAATTCATACTAGGCCAGTCCGGCTTGCTGAAACAGGAGGGTCTTAAGGGCGCAGCGAAAAGTACGCAGGTCAGGGCTAAGACGAAGCTCTAGGGGCAGCTCATTCCAGAGGGCTGGTGCCCCCACAGAGAAGGCTCTCCCCCTGGGTGTCGCCAGTCGGCATTGTTTGGCCGACGGCACCCTGAGGAGTCCCTCTCTGTGGGAGCATATTGGCCGGTGGGAGGTTGTTGCTGGCAGAAGGCGGTCTCGTATATACCCCGGTCCTAAGCCATGGAGCGCTTTAAAGGTGGTAACCAACACCTTGAATCTCACCTGGAAGACCACCGGGAGCCAGTGCAGCTCACGCAGGAGGGGTGTTATGTGGGTGTGCCGAGTCGCACCCATAACCACCTGCGCGGCCGCATTCTGGACCAGTTGGAGCCTCCGAGTGCTCTTCAAGGGGAGCTCCATGTAGAGAGCATTGCAGTAGTCCAGACGGGACGTGACGAGGGCATGAGTGACCGTGTGCAGGGCATCCCGGTCCAGAAAGGGATGCAACTGGTGCATCAGGTGAACCCGATAAAAAGCTCCCCCGGCCACGGCCGTCATGTGATCTTCCAAAGACAGCCGTGCATCCAGGAGAACGCCCAAGTTGCGAGCCCTCTCTGGGGGGGCCAAGGTCTTGCCCCCAATAGTCAGCGATGGAACCAGCTGACTATACTGGGATGCCGGGAACCACAGCCACTCGGTCTTGGAGGGGTTGAGTTTGAGCTTGTTTCTCCCCATCCAGATCCGTACGGCCTCCAGGCACTGGGACATCATGTCAAGGGCATCATTGGAGTTGTCCGGGGTGGAGATGTACAGCTGAGTATCGTCAGCGTACTGGTGGAATCTCACCCTGAAACCACGGATGATCTCGCCCAGCAGTTTCACATAAATGTTGAACAGGAGGGGCGAGAGGACCGACCCTTGCAGCACCCCACATACAAGGCACCTTGAGGTCAACCTCTGCCCCCCGTCAACACAAACTGCACATGGTCGGAGAGGAAGGAGGAGAACCACTGCAATACAGTGCCCCCACTCCCAACCCCTCCAATCGTCGCAGCATGATACCATGGTGGATGGTATCTAAAGCCGCTGAGAGATCTAATAGGACCAGGACAGAGGAGCAACCCCTGTCCCGAGCCCTCCAGAGATCATCAACCAATGCGACCAATGCCGTTTCCGTGCTGTACCCTGGCCTGAAGCCCAACTGGAATGGATCTAGATAATCAGCTTCACCCAGGTACTGGGGAAGTTGTTGCGCCACCACACTCTCAACAACCTTTGCCACAAAGCAAAGGTTGGAGACTGGGCAATAATTCGCTAATACAGCCGGGTCCAGGGAGGGCTTCTTGAGGAGGGGCCTCACCACTGCCTCTTTCAAAGAGGGGGGGAAGTAACCCTCACTCAAAGAAGCATTAATAATCCCCTGGAGCCAGCCTCGTGTAACCTCCCGGGAGCACCAACCAGGAGGGACACGGATCCAATAAACATGTGGCAGCGCTAAGCCTCCCCAGAATCCTGTCCACGTCCTCGGGAGTCACAAGGTCAAACCCCTCCCAGATAACATTCTCAGGACCCCCCTCCGTCATCCCATCCAGATCTACCCAATCAGAGTCCAGACCTTCCCGAATCTGAGTGACTTTGTCATGCAGGAATTGCACAAAATCCTCAGCCCTGCCCTGCAAGGGGTCGTCCCTTGCTCCCAGAGTATGGATGTTTGAGGAACATCTCTATATGTGAGCTTTGTTTACATGTTGAAGAGTGTCTTCTTTAAGGCACTTCTCCAGTTGCCTTCAGAATATAAACAATGCCTTGCTGAATTGGACCTCTGGCCCATCCAGTCCAACTATTTATTCTTTGAGTGGCTAGCCAGCTACACAAAGAAGTCTATTAATTTTCCATGTAATAGCCTTCAGAGGCAGTAACCCTGGTAATAGCCACTGAGCCATTCATTGTAGGTGCTTGCAGATGGTGGGTCAGAGATTGATGGTTAATTCATTTGCCCTTTTCTTAGAGTGAGAGACTTTAGTTTCCTTTTATTGTGTGTTATTTTTTTCCAGAGATGTGTGCATAAGATCAGTCTTGGAATAATTTGCCTATTGTTTGGTTTTCTGAATGACTTGGCTAAAGGTTTATATAAAACTATATGAACTTTTGCGTTCTGCTGTACTTTCATTCATTTGACTTTAACAAGGCAAACGTGTTATGCAGAAGTAATAGCACTTAGGCTTATTTACCGCTTCATAGTGCTTTACGGCCTTCTCTAAGCAGTTTACAGAGTTAGCATATTGCTCCCAACAATCTGGGTCCTCATTTGACCAACCTCAGAAGGATGGATGGCTGAATCAACCTTGAGCCATTCAGAATCAAACTCCTGGAGTGAGGAGTGAGTTAGTATTAGATAGGGCGAGTGAGGAGACAGGAGCCAGGTCAAAGTGAACAACAACTCTTTAATGTACAGTGAGAATCCAACAGCTTTACAATCTAACAGCTCTCCTTATATAGCTACTTGCCAAGTGTGTTAGCCAATGATCATCGAGCTTTTTCCTGCTCTAATTTTCCCTCCAAAATTAGATACATAACACTCCTCCCCTCCCAGAAGGCATTTTACCAACTATTTACATACGTAATCGAGCAAATGACTAGGGTGTTCCCTAATTCTAGTTGACCTGTGCAATTCAGTTTGAGGTGGAGATTTGGGCTTTGTCTCTCCCAGCCCAGCCAATGGAACCTCCTGGAATTTCTTATGGGCGTCACACATTTCGGATGGGCCTGGCTTCTTGTGGAGGTGGTGCTGGACACTGAAGTCATCAGGTAAGGCTTCCGGCCCCTTCGGGTTTGAGTTAGCTGTTGGATTAATGATTGGTGAGTCAGGAACTGGATTGTATTTGTTGTACTCTGGTTCGTCGACTCTGCCTGAGCAATACGCTTTCTTAGCTGATCAATATGCCTTCGCCATACCTTCCCATTACTAACTTCAACAATATATGACCAGGGCCCGGTGATTTCGTGAATATGCCCAGCTACCCAGAGGGGACCCACTGCATAATTCCTTGCGATTACAGCGGACCCTATGGGGAAACTCCTGGTCCTATTTTTGGCTTCCATATACTCCTCAGGGGAGTAATTGGGATGGAGCCTATCTAGGGTGCAGCGGAGTCATCGACCAATTAGGAGCTCCACCGGGCTTCTTTATTTATTTTATTTATTTATGTAATTTATATGCTGCCCTTCTCCCGTAGGACTCAGGGCGGCTTACAAAACGACAGAGAATTACATAAACAGTTAAAATCAATTTAAAATTAATTAAAATCAAATTAAAATTATGAAATATTTAGAATCCCCCTACGGATTCAGCCCATATGGCGAAAAAGCCACGTCTTTAATTCGCAGCGGAAGGAGAGGAGGTCCAGGGCTGTCCTAAGGCTGGTGGGAAGCTCATTCCAGAGGGTTAGAGCTCCAACAGAAAATGCCCTCCCCTTGGGGGCCGCCAGCCGACACTGTCTGGCTGACGGCACCCTGAGGAGGCCCACTCTGTGCGAGCGCACTGGACGGTGGGAGGAAGGCAGTAGATGATCCTGCAGATACCCCGGGCCTAAGCCATGTAGGGCTTTGTAGGTTAGCACCAGCACCTTGAAACAAACCCGGAGAGCCACAGGCAGCCAGTGCAGCTCGCGCAGGAGTGGTATCACACGGGAGTATCGAGAAGCCCCCATAACAACCCGCACGGCCGCATTCTGTACTAATTGTAGTCTCCGGGTGCATCTCAAGGGCAGCCCCATGTAGAGGGCATTGCAGTAGTCTAGCTGAGACGTGACAAGGGCATGAGTGACTGTGGCAAGGGCATCCTGGTCTAGGAAAGGGCGCAACTGGCGCACAAGACGTACCTGTGCATACCCCTGGTCACGGCCGTCAGATGATCTTCTAAGGATAGCTGTGAGTCCAGGAGGACCTCCAGATTGTGGACCTTTTCTGAGGGAGTAAGGACCTCCCCTCCCATCATGAGTGACGGGGCCAAATTAATGAGAGGGACACCTCCCTCCAGCCCTAACCAGGTCACCTTGATACATGCCAGATCTGCATCCTCCTCCTCAATTAGATCTCGGACGAGGTGGGCTTTGTTTACCACGGACCTGGCATTCAGATACACCAGCCGGAGTCCATGGGTCTGCACTCCTATGCCCCCGGAGGAGCAGGATAAAGCCAGGGGGCCGGAGCGTGCCACCGACTGGATACAGTGGGGGCGCTCCCCAGATCCCCTTCTCACACATCCCCTATCCCTCCCAAACATCACCAGGATCGGAAGACCCTCACTCCACCGAGCCACTTCTTTCCCCTCCTCCCCTCAACCCGCCGACTCCAGTCGTGTTGGATGGCTGAACCGTGAGAGCCGCCCCCAGCTCATTTTTCACCCCCTGCCTCCTGGGTCCCCTTAAAATTTGATTAAAAACCCTAATTAAAAAAACCCTCAAGCCCCACTTTGAAGCATGCCACCACTCGGGGTTCCAAAACCCGTCCTTGAGGTAGGCCTTCGATAGATAGGAAGACCATAACCGCGAGAGGGGGGCATCTCGCAGTGAGTGGAGGTCTGCCAAGGTATAAGCCAGTTAATATATAGGTAAACAGGTGAAAGATGACTATGGGCGTCGGAGATGGTAAAAACAGGAAACAGTAAGTGCAGAATAAATTGGGCTTAAAAACCAGAAAAAAGCATCACTCTCTCACAGCAATGGAACAAGTCAAAGAGTAGCTGCAATGAATTATCCAGGGGAGTCCGCCACAGCCGCCCTCTCACAGTGGACAAGGTGGCAAAAGCCACCGGCAAAGACCATAACACATTCCTCTGGCATAAGGCAACAGTAGTTGTCCAAAGACTCTCAATTTCATTGCCCAATTTCCTGCTATCTTCTCCGACATGAAGAGATCCATGGAAGGAGGTGGAAAAGGAGGCAGAATCAAAACCCCTCAGCAATAGGGAGAAAAGGAAATTGAATGGCAGTATAATCAGAGAAGGGAGATGCTAAAGTCCAATTAGCCACTAAAGCTGGTAAAAATAAACTGGCCAAAGTCAGAATAGGGCAATAATCAGGAGGGGCCGCTATAAGGGGTGGGGAGGGGTTCCGAGGGGGAGACAAAGATGAAAAATTGCCAATCCCCCTCTAGCCACCTCACCAACAACCCCAGATCTTCCATGGCACACTCACCCATATGAGAAGCGCCATCCTCAGAATAGAATTGTCCAGTTCTTCCAGTGTCCAGAAAAAACAAGGGAGGTTGTAAAAACCCAGCCGAATCAGCTGGGTGATAAGTCCCCTCAGTCTGTGGTTAGTTGGATCGGCTGCCATCAATGCGGTCCCGGCCGTTGCCAATTTCACCATCATCCGCTTCCTCCGGCTCCCCACGGTGCCTGGCAATCCTCCTTCACCCCCACAGCACTGCAGGGTCCCGGATTCGCTGTATGCGGTTACACATGACTTCCCGAACAATCCAGCCGTGCAAAAAATGGGCCGCCAGCTCTCCGCGGCCTTGCACGATCATGGAGGAGGACGCCCTCCTCTCGGCGTCCCGGCATCCCGGTATCCCGGCACAACATGTTACCCCATTGCCATGCATGGGGTAACGTTGTGCCACTAGAAAAATGTCAATCCTGGCCTGCCAATCCCCCAGACCAAGTCTGCTGCTTTATTCGATGATTGATGTCCCTGGCTTCATCTAGGGCAATGTGGAGGGTGAGGTTTGTCTTGGCCAGCAGTCGCCTCTGGAGGTGAATGTCCTTGACCCCACAGATTAGTTGATCTAGGAGAATATCATCTAGATCATGGTACCTGCAATGCGTGGCGGCCTTGCGTAGCGCCACCATGTATGTATTTTTCGACTCGCCGTCCCTCTGGAGTCTCTGCCGGAACTTGTAGCGCTGAACAAATTTGAATGGCACAGAGGCATAGTGTGTCCTCAACGTGGTCTGCAGGACCTGCCAGGATACAGACTGCACCGGTGTTGGCTCTGACAGCAATTCGGCTGTGTCAAACACTTCGTGGCCACAGTGGCTCAAGAAGAGGGCTCGCTTCCGATTGTCAGACAGCCCTTGGAGGTCATTTGCTTCGAGGAAGCATTCAAATCGCATCATGTACGATCTCCATTTTTCTTTCATAGGATCAAATGGCGTTGGCGGTGTGAAGGCGGACATTGCTATGCTGTGTTCAGCTCGTGCAGATTTTCCCGCCTGGCTGGATTCAGTTGTCAGTTCTTATTTGTGCAACCTGTCTACCTCGATCCCACCTTTGTCGCCAATGTTAGATAGGCCAAGTGAAGAGCCAGGAGCCAGGTCGAAGTGAACAACAACTCTTTAATGTACAGTAAGAATCCAGCAGCTTTACAGTCTAACAGCTCTCCTTATATAGCTGCTTGCCAAGTATGTCAGCCAATGATCATCGAGTTTTTGCCCGCTCTAATTTTCTCTCCAAAATTAGATACATAACAGTTAGCTTGCAGGTCTGATTTTAATCACTGTGCCACCACAGCTCTTCCTATTTAATAATAGAAAGGCAGAAAATATATATGTGATGCAATTTGGATCTTTTTGCATGCTTTTAAATGTCTCATGCCCAAGTAAACATTTCTATTCTTTGAGCATTTTCTCAGTTTCTTTATAAAGAATATGCACAGTGTCAAAATGTTAACTAAATACATGTGTAAAGCCTAAGCCTAGGGTCCCAAAGGTGCTTTTTCAAAAGGCAACTGGACTTTCTTGTTTTTCTATGAAGACGTTTCATTTCTCATCCAAGAAGCTTCTCCAGCTCTGGCTGGATGGTGGGGAATGGAAGGATTTATACTCCTTGCAGACAGCTGGTCATTTGCATTCTTTTAGAGAGTCATTGAGTTCACTTGGAGCTTTATCTCTGTCTTTAGGGTCACCTGAGTAGTGCAAATGGGTGTGGAGCCTTCTTGGAACTGCTGAAAGGACTATGTTGTAAACAGGAGATAGATTATGTCATGCCACGAAGAGGGGGTTGAGGGGTTTTTTAAGTAAATTGGGTAAATTTTTAAGGGGTCCCGGGGGGGAGGGAAAAATTGGAACTAGGGTTGTGGGTTTGGGGGAAGACCCACCAAGGGGAGGGTCAGGCCTGGCCACTATGCGCGGCGGAGGGGATGGGGGATCCGGAGGTGATGGGGGGAGTCGAGCTTGTCCAGATTATGTTTCTATTATCGGTACTGTGAGTGGGAGGGGTAGATATGGCGGGAGCAGGGGGCCATATCATGTTAAGGGAGCGCGCACCCGCTGTCTCCGAGCGGTAGCGTGCTCCGGCCCCCAAGGCTCCACTCGTTCTCCAGGTTGTACAGACCCTCAGGGCCCGGGCCTTCGACTGATGTTGTGCAACACCAGGTCTGTAATAAATAAAACCCCCCTCATTTGTGATCTGGTTCAGGAGGGGGGAGCGGACCTGGTGGGTATTACGGAGACCTGGTTGGGCCCGGAGGGAGGGGTCCCTCTGGTAGAAATGTGCCCACCAGGCTTCCTGGCATTCCATCAGCCGAGGTCACAGGGGAGGAGCGGGGGAAGAGCGGTTATTATTAGAGAAGGCCTTAGGCCGAGGGAGGCCACTGTTCCTCAGACGGCCAGTTGTGAGACCCTCCTTGTGAATGGGGTCATGGGGTTCAGAGGGGTTTGCTGATCACGTACCTGGCTCCCTGCCACATGGCAGCAGCCCTGCCCGAGCTACTCAACGTTATCGCCGCGGTGGCGGTTGATACCCCCAGACTTATGGTCATGGGGGATTTCAACCTGCCGTCCGTGGGTGAGACATCTGAGGTGGCTCGGGAGTTCATGGCTTCCATGACGGCTATGGATCTGACCCAACTAATTCATGGCCCTACGCACATGGGGGGAAACACACTGGACCTGATTTTTGTCTCTTGACAGTGGCTGAGTGATCTCGAGATAGGGGACATAGTCATCGAGCCCTTGTCATGGTCGGATCACTCTCTCCTTCGCCTTGACCTTCGAACCGCTGCACCCCGCCGCAGGGAGGCGGAACCGATGAGATGGTACCGCCCCAGGCGCCTGATGGAACCTGATAGGTTGCAGATGGAGCTTGGGCCAATTCCTGAGGTTCTGGCTCACGCCCTGATTGGAGACCTAGTGGCCGCCTGGGATAGGGCGGCCGCTGGAGCTCTGGATAGAGTCGTGCCTTTGCGGCCTCTGACCCAGCGCCAATCTCACCTGGCTCCTCGGTTTACTGAGGAGCTGAGGGAGATGAAGCGCCGGAAAAGACGCCTAGAGAGTAGTTGGAGGGCCAGTCGTACTGAATCTGACCGGACACCGGTAAGATCTCATATTAAGAATTACCTAGTGGCAATAAAAGCAGCAAAATGCACTTATCTTGCTGCTCTTATTGCGTCATCAGATAACCGCCCGGCCGCCCTGTTTAGGGTGACCCGCTCCCTGCTCCACCAGGAAGCGAGGGAGGACCCCTTGGAGGGAAGAGCCGAGGATTTTGTTCAGTATCTGTATGACAAAATCACTCAGATTCGGGAAGATCTGGACTCCGACTGGGTAGATCCAGCGGGGATGACGGAGGCAGGTCCTGAGAATGTTATCTGGGATGAGTTTGATTCTGTGACCCCTGAGGACGTGGACAGGATTCTGGGTAGACTGAATGCGACCACATGTTTGTTGGACCTGTGCCCCTCCTGGTTAGTGCTGGCTTCCCGGGAGGTGACGCGAGGCTGGCTCCAGGGGATTATAAATGCTTCATTGGGCGAGGGTGTCTTTCCCGCTGCCTTGAAAGAGGTGGTGGTGAGACCTCTCCTCAAGAAGCCTTCCCTGGACCCGGCAACATTGGCTAACTATCGTCCAGTCTCCAACCTTCGCTTTGTGGCGAAGGTTGTTGAGAGTGTGGTTGCACGACAGCTTCCCCAGTACCTGGATGAAACGGCGTATCTAGATCCATTCCAGTCGGGTTTCAGGCCTGGGTACAGCACGTAAACCGCATTGGTCGCATTGGTGGATGATCTCTGGAGGGCTCAGGACAGAGGTTGTTCCTCTGTCCTGGTCCTATTAGATCTCTCAGCGGCTTTTGATACCATCGACCATGGTATCATGCTGCACCGGTTGGAAGAGTTGGGGGTGGGAGGCACCGTATTACGGTGGTTCTCCTCCTTTCTCTCTGACCGGTCGCAGTCTGTGTTGACAGGGGGGCAGAGGTTGACCCCGAGGCCCCTTATATGTGGGGTGCCACAAGGATCGGCCCTCTCGCCCCTTCTGTTCAACATTTATGTGAAGCCACTGGGCGAGATCATCCGTGGTTTCGGGGTGGAGTACCATCAATATGCTGACGACACCCAGCTGTACATATCCACCCCAGACCACCCCAACGATGCCCTTGAAGTGATGTCCCTTGCCTGGAGGCCGTACGGATCTGGATGGGGAGAAACAGGCTCAGGCTCAACCCATCCAAGACCGAGTGGCTGTGGTTTCCGACGTCCCGATATAGTCAGCTGGTGCCATTGCTGACTATTGGGGGCAAAGCATTGGCCCCCACGGAGAGGGTTCGCAACTTGGGTGTCCTCCTGGATTCACGGCTGTCTTTAGAAGAGCACTTGACGGCCGTGACCGGGAGGATTTTTCATCAGGTCCGCCTGATTCGCCAGTTGCGTCCCTTTCTGGATCGGGACTCGTTACGCACGGTCACTCATGCCCTCGTCACCTCCCGTCTGGACTATTGTAACGCTCTCTACATGGGGCTCCCCTTGAGGAGCACTCGGAGGCTCCAGCTGGCGCAGAGTGCAGCCACGCGGGTGGTGATGGGAGCGACGTGGCACTCCCATGTAACGCCTCTCCTGCGCGAGCTGCACTGGCTCCCGGTGGTCTTCCGAGTGCGCTTCAAGGTTTTGGTTATCACCTTCAGAGCGCTCCATGGCTTAGGACCTGGCTATTTACAGGACCGCCTGCTGCCACCAATAGCCTCCCACTGACCAGTATGCTCCCATAGAGAGGGGCTCCTCCGGGTGCCGTCGGCCAAACAATGTCGACTGGCGGCCCCCAGGGGGAGAGCCTTCTCTGTGGGGGCACCTACGATCTGGAACGAGCTCCCCCCGGAGATACGGAGGATTCCGGATCTGCGTACCTTCCGTCGCGCGCTTAAGACGTTCTTATTCCATCAAGCTGGCATGACCTAAACTTTTCCTCTTTTTAAATGGAATTTTAAATTTGGTTTTAATTTATTGGGGTTTTAAAATGGTTCAGCCAAATTTATTTAATTAGTTTTATCTCTATTTTAAATTTTGTAGCTATATGTTTTATTTTATGGCTGTTCACCGCCCTGAGTCCTTCGGGAGTAGGGCGGTATACAAATTTAATAAAATGAAAATGAAAAAAAAAATGAAATATCCCTCCCCCTCAGAAAGCTCAAACTGCCCAAGGAGCTGCTGGTACAGTTCTACAGAGGAATTATTGAGTCTGTCATCTGCACCTCTATAATTGTCTGGTTTGGTTCAGCAACCCAACCAGACAGACACAGTCTTCAGAGGATAATTAGAACTGCAGAAAAAACAATTACTACCAACCTGCCTTCCATTGAGGACCTTTATACTGCACGAGTCAAAAAGAGGGCTGTGAAAATATTTACAGACCCCTTGCATCCTGGACATAAACTGTTTCAACTCTTACCCTCAAAACGATGCTATAGAGCACTGCACACTAGAACAACTATACACAAACAGTTTTTTCCTGAACGCCATCACTCTGCTAAACAAATAATTCCCTCAACACTGTCAAACTAGTTATTAAGTCTGCATTATTATTAATCTTCTCGTTGTTCCTATCACCCATCTCCTCCCACTTACGACTCTATGACTGTAACTTTGTTGCTGGTATCATTGTTATATTGACTGTTTCCTAATATGATTTGACTGCTTATTTGTTCCCTATGACTATCATTAAGTGTTGTACCTTATGATTCTTGACAAATATATCTTTTCTTTTATGTACACTGAGAGCGTATGCACCAAGACAAATTCCTTGTGTGTCCAATCACACTTGGCCAATAAAGAATTGAATTCTGTTCTATTCTATTCTATTCTATTCTATTCTATTCTATTCTATTCTATTCTATTCTCTGTTGAGAGAGGGTTGTTCAATTTTGACATACATGGCCTCTTTGATCCCTCTTTCAAGCCAGCATCTTCTCTGTCCAAAATGTGGACTTTGCTGTCTTCAAAAGACTTCTTTGTCTTAAATGCAGATGGAGTGCTGAATCTTGTCCTGATGGGTTTGTTCTCCTACATTGTGCCATGCATTTATGAAGTGATTGTTTTGTTTCCCCCAACGTACAGATCTGCACATCTCACTGCATTGTACTGCATATACCACATTGCTCAGTTTGTCCCTTGGGGTGGACAAACTTCTGCCTTAGTGTGTTCTTGGGTTTAAAGTGTGCACGTATGCTGTGTTGACTGAAGATCCTCCTGAGTTTTTCAGATATTCCTGGAATGACAAGATTGCTTCGTTTATTGTTCTCTTCTTTGTCTGTTATGGAGGAACTCCTGCTGGGTCTCTTTTGGGATTTGATGAAGGCCCACTTGGGATAGCCACACGTTCTCAGGGCTTCCTTGATGTGTTTTAGGTTTTTTTTTTCTTTCCTATCTTTCCTGGCAGGCAGGCCTTCATCTCGGTGGTGTAGGGTTCTGATAACTCTCATTTTGTGCTCCAGTGGGTGGTGAGAATCAAAATGTAAATATTGATGTCTGGGTGGGGGTTTTCTGTAAACTTCAGTGTTAAGGCTTCTGTCTTCCTTAATGTATACTGCACAGTCCAGGAAAGCTAGACTATTTTCCTTAACTGAAGAGGATTCTTGGATGAGAAGTGAACTGTCTTCAAAGAAAAACAAGGAAATCCAGTTGCCTCTTAGTGAAACTAAGCTTAAAAATAAAACTGAGTAATATGACCTTGTCAATTGTTGCAAGCAATTGGTCAGGAAAACGATTTTTTTAAAAAACTTACTTAAACAGGAACTTAAGGAACATTGCTAATTCCTCCTCTTGAGAACAGGCTAAAGTATGATGAAGCATTTTTTGCAGAAAAGAGAGCTTTTTAGATTCTGTCAAGGTGAAAGCTGTTGAAATCTATGGATAAAGTATGTAAAATGTGTAGAGCCATGCTATAGGATAAAATATCACTACAATAATATGAGATTTGACTATTGCAGGTAAGCTGTTTTACAATTAAATGTTAGTTCTTTGAAATGGAAGAAGAAAGATGGGCCAGATTGGCAAGAAACAGCAAAGATACTTTATATCTTTATAGAGGATCTATACATGTAGTGTTTATGTGGTTCTGTGTCCACTTGTTTTTGGGGTTTGGCCTTTCTTCAGCAGCTGAGCACATAAAATTCCATAACTTTATGAGAGTTCTGCAGCATTAATAGTGGAGCAGCCACCTGGGCATTTTTCTAGTGACAAAAATTCCCCCCTCATAGCTCTTCACCTTTCTTCCTTTACTGGAGCCAAGGTGCTTTGCTGGAGCCAAGGTGCTTTGATGCCTAACTGCCGTATCTCTTATGCTTTTTAAACAGCTCTTCCTCCACTAAAGCCAAAGGTTGATAGTCCCTAGCCATCATTTCAGTATAGTACTTAATGGCAACTTTATTTACTTCCTTATGATGACAAATACAGAGAGACAAAGCAGAGACCAAAGCTGGATGCTGGCTGGAGTATCAATTTTGCAACTTCCCATTAGTCAGTGGAGGCAGCATTTGTCAATTTCTGGGGAATACTGAATGTGTCTGAAGGTTTTGTAAGATCCCAGAAGTTTCCCTGATCCACTGAGATGCCAAAGAGAGTAAGACTCTAGACGAGGCTTGCAAAAGATAACAGCTTTTATTTTTGGCCAAAACTGAAAGAATTGGGTGAATACAATATCCAAAACATACAGACAAAATGCATGTAAGGAATAGCCATACCTCTCCGAGAGTGGCTCATTTTACCTGTTAGAGACAAAGTTTACCCAGAGACAAAGGTTTGTTACCAACATGGGTCTTTATCTTCAAATGTTTCTTTGTTTAGGGCCCTGTCTCTAGCCTCCTTATCTATGGAGCATCCCTGTAGCCCTGTATCGGGGAGGGGTTTCTCTCCTTGGCCAAGTTGTTCATTCAGCAGAATGCTTTCTGGTAACTCCCTGCTATACTATCTATGAGGCAGGAAACTCCCTACTCTGGTTCCTCCATTCATGGGGCCTGATATTCCTGGGTAACAGTTTCTTTTATATTTTCAAGGATGTGCCTAGCTTTGAAGCAAAGAACAGAAGTGAGACACAGAAGCGAGATAACAAGCTTTGCACTAATGCCAACCAGTATCAAGGTTACAATTTACTAAGCTAGAATTAGTTCCTAACAACTACCGTAATTTCTGACAGTATACAATAATAGGAGCAGAAGCTAATAACAAAGTTTAATTCCTAATAAATTATTTCTAGCAGTATATCATATCAGAAGCAAACAACAAATATTGGTTTGATCACTATGCTCCTTCAGTTTGAAGTAAGAAAGTAAAGATGGTTGCTGTGTGGAAGTGCCTGTAATCTCACATGTTGGAACATGACAATGCTGGCAACACTGAGGACATACAGCAATTTCAGCTAAAGAGAAATTGTTTCTTAAATCTGTAGTTATGTTCCTGTTAAGAATAAGCTATGTTGCACATAAAGGTTAAATAAGGAATGTAAGCTCCCTTATTCAAATAGCTTCCCTGGTATGTTTCCAAGTGCAATTCCAAGTATCTATTTTCAGAAAGACAGACTATATTTTCTCTTAGGAGACTATCAGGCTTTTTTAGCACCCATTTGCTCTAGTTTACAACATCAGTTTGGGCTGCTTTAATATGTTCTTTTTTATTTCAAATTATTGTGATCTTGAGTAAAATATTAATTTCTGGATTAGATTAATAAATAGAGATAGGATTTTGGCTGTGTCATAGTTTCACAAGCAACCTGTACTTCTTGTCCTGGACCTCAACATCAATAATCAGAATATGATAGCTATTCCTAATTCCATATTTCTGTATGGATTTCATGAAGAAGCAACCAACAGAAATTAAATAAAACTTTTGAAAAGTCAGTAGAGAAAAGAAGTAAGCATCTGCAGCAGTATTTATTACATTATTACTGGCTGAGGGAGAACTTTTTGCATGAACTATTTCGGTGCAATTCCTTGTTAATTTTGTCCCTGTTTGTCAGAATGTTCATATCATTTTGCAATAAAACCATTTCTTATTTAAGTCACACGCCGTTACTAAGTTTCTTGCTGGAAACAACTTGTAATTATCATCAGAGCATTTTTGGAAAAGTCTTATCATATTTTGTTTTCTGGGCTGGTTGCCAACCTTTGCCGGACTTTGGTTTATTCTTGCTACTTAATAAATTTGATAAGGACAGTTAGTGTGTGTCAATATCCTCGGAAATCCGGAGCTGGGGCAGAACAGCTGCTGTAATAGTCTAGGGACTATTACAGTAAATTAAAGCCCCAAATTTGTAATTTGCTCACCCTTATCCATCATCTCTAGAAATAGCAAATTGAATTATAATTCAATTTTTGAACAATACAGTAACTAAAATCAATTTAAACAGGATAAGCTAAATACTTTGTGCTGAATGACAGGTTTCTGTATGATAGCCATTTTTATCAAGTTACTTTTATCTGACTGCCACAATCTCTCTGGCCTTTTGTTTTCAGATGAAATAACAAAATCTCAGTGGCATGTTTCTTTCCTTTGTATAATGTGCAATCCTAAATCAACAGGGAATCATGAAAAAATATGTTGTGATTCTCAGAGACATATGATTCATGTATCATATGATTTCATTTTCAAAGTTATTTCAATGTGTGGAGCAGATTCTTCAATGCTGGCTTTTAATGTACCAGTTCTTGAAAATTTCTTAAAAATTCAGGAAGATATTCAGGGTTTATCTACTTTGGAGTAGCCCATTGTGAACTATATAGCATAGTCAAATATCAGAAATTGACCACAGGTAATGTTTTATGGCATTTTGTGTTATGTCATAAAAGAATTTATAATAATTTTTATGTCTCAATATTTTCTTATAAAATTTGCCAAATTTCAATTCCATGGGAATCATGGACAAATTTTGGACACATTGTTTAAGTTAGCTCTATTGAGGTACCTTTGTTTAAAAGTTTTGCTGTATGATGCCTGTTTTTTCCAGTTAAAGATTACAGACGCAAGAGTTTTAGTAGTATACTACTAGAGAAGCCATGAGCTATTGGGTCATTTTTCTTCCCATATATAATAAATGATTGGTGCAATTTCCCCTTCCCTCAAAACCCCCAGGAAAGCCCAATTGGTGCCACCTCCCCCTTGTCCTCCTCCTTCCCTGGCTGATATATGCCTGCCACTTTGTTGGGGAAGGGATAATTTCCTATCCAGATTCCTCAGTGCTTTCGACAGTGTCATAGCTTCTAATGTACTGCCTTTGCTGGAAAAGTTCTTAAAATATTGGGCTGACATTCAGGGATGCATCTGTCTTGAAAATAGTTCACGTTGAATGGTAAAGCATAGTCAATCAGGAGTTGACCACAGGAAATGTTTTATAACATTTTAAGATATCATAAATTGCTTTATGATAATTTCTATGTCATAAAATGTTTTATGAAATTTCAATTCCATGGATGCACTCTGTAAATTAGATCATTTGTTGTACCTTAGCTGAAAACGTTTTGTCCTACAGCGCAGTTTCACACAGTTAAAGGTTACAGCCATCAGAGTTTTAGTAACATATAGATAGAAAAATGTAACAGTGTAGTAAGGAGGTAGTCATTAAACCTGTTTATTTTAAAAACCTATAAACACATCAAGAGAACAGACTATTTTGCCTATTTTTAATGGACCAGGACACTATTTTTGTAGGAAGAAAAATCCCTCTTTTACATGGTACTATAGAAAATATAAACTCCTGCAAACTAAATACAAAGTATCTTTTAGAAAAACATTCATGCCTAGACAAAGTTTTGATGCCTAGACAATGCTTGCTGCACATAAACAAAATGTTGAAGTAGGCCTACATTATGCAGAATTTACCAGTGAATTATTGTTGGTTAATATGGTGGTTCAGTAGTAACACCTGTATCAAAGATCCTGATGCAGGATACTTCTTTCCCATTCATATTCTGTGGAGATGAAGGAATCTAGGAGAGGTTTGGGAATTATAAGTGGAAGACAAATCCTAACCCTCAGAGACTTTCCACCTGTCCAAGTTGATAAGTTTATGAATATAAACTTAGTGCCAAAGAAGGCAAGGATTGATAGCCTACAGAAACTGGTTTAGATTCATTTTAAATTATTTGACTTGCTTTTTTATTTAAGCTTTAACAAATGGCTGAACTGTTCTTTATCTTCCCCAAGGCCTGTTATTTCCAAGTAAAAGAGGGGAGAATTATTTAATTAAAGAAGTATTTTTTTTTGTTTAAATAATTACTAAATTCAGAGAGGGTTGAGAGTAGCTGGAAACTACACCATAACTGAGGGATAGGTTTTTTTTTCTTTTGAGGCATGAGGGAGGGGAGGGCATCTGAGAATTTTGAGGCAGGATTCTAGGATTCCCAGTGAATCAAGTTAGTTTACTCCAGCTGAAGAACTAGGTACTCCATCCATTAAAATCACAAGATCCATTCTAAAGTGATCCAATTGATCCATGCTTCCAGGTATCCTTCAGTTTTTCAACTCATATGTAGCCTTTAATTATTTTTTTTAAAAAAATGATAAATTTTCATTCTGGAATTTTTTAAGTTTAAGATTAATCTCTTCCTTCAACCAGGCAAAAGAGATTTTTATTTTTTGCTATATAATACTACTTTGATAGAAATCCTTTTTTAAAAAAACAAAAAACAAAAACCAAACATGTTTATATTTGTGTGTAGCTTTAGCTGCTCTTGTTCATAGTTACTATGTCTGCTTGAAACTGGAAGAGCGTCAAAAAATAAATTGTCCCACTCTGATATGTTGGGCAAAGAATAATGGTAAACACAATTGTGACCATTTATGCTTATGTTTTGGGATTTTTTTGAAGAGATAAAATGTCTTAGCTTTTTTCCCTTCTTTAATCATTTTCTTAATCAAAATAGCTTTGAATGCAAAAAAGGATGAATTAATAAGAAAATATTTAGCATTCCTTTCCTACACATTCTTGGCGATTATCTAGCATATTTGCTCTAGTAGGTAGGTATTTTGTTCATTACAAAAAGAAAAAGACACAAAAACCACAGTGCTTTAGCTATCTCTTGGGAGACCACCAAGAAGTATAAACTACAATGAAAAAATTTGGAGGGAAAATAGAAGAAAACAATGGAAAAATTTCTACTGATACTATGAAAAGAACATGGATATGTCCATGCAGTTGCTAAAAGTTGAGGGATAATTTATCTGAATCTTGTACAACAGAAAATCAAATGGGGGAGCTGCTACTCTTACAACTTCTGTAAACCACATTGGGCCTTTCCTTTTCTTCTATAATTCAAGCATATTGTAGATAATAATGCTTTACATTAATCTATGATCATCCAGAAATTAGTGAACATTATGGATTGGGTCAGTGGTGAAATGTAAAATTTGTTACTACCAGTTCTGTGGGCGTGGCTTGGTGGGGGGGTCAATATGATTGAATGGGCGTGGCCAACTTTTTTTTTTTTTACTTTTAAAACCATTTTTTTCTACAACCTCTTTAGCTGAAGAGGTTGAAAAAAAATGCTTTTTAAAGCCTCTGATGATCCCAGCTGAGCACGATCATCAGAGGCTTTTTTTTTTTTACTTTTAAAAGCATTTTTTCGGCCAAAGAGAAACAATGCTTTTAAAAATAATTTTAAAAAAGCCTCTGGTGATTGCGTGGCTCAGCTGGGCAAGGGGGGGGGCAGGGATTTTTTGTACTGGTTCTCCGAACCACCCGCCTCCATCGCTACCGGATCAGGTGATCCGATCCAAACCGGGAGCATTTCACCCCTGGATTGGGTAGAATTACACTTCATATTAAGTAAGTGCCTTATTTATCATTTAGCATGATTGGAGAAACCAGCTATTGTCCTTTCTGCCCTTTAATACTTAGCATAGTTGCTAAGAATTGCAAAATTGCAGAATTGCAAAAAGAATAGCCTAGCAATATTCCAACAAAACCCACTTTATATTCCCAGAGGCACCAAGTATGGCTATTGGCAAAAACTTGACTTAAACCTTGTAAATTATTAAGCCACAGATCCATGGAATCCCCTAACATAAGGGTCTAGACCCATGGTCCTCAGCATGCTGCACAAATAATAATGCAGCCTGCAAGACAATACAATTTTTAACTGGAAGATCGACTTCTGGTTGTACTTCCGGCGCCTTTGGAAGCCTGGCCTGTGAGCTCCGCGGCCGGCTCCAATCTCTCCTTGTTGGAGGGTCCAAATCAGGATCATAGCCACCCTGGAGGGGTGGTGAAGTAAAGGGGGACCACCTAGCAGGTAGAGGGGGAGCCACATCTCCCTTCCCTGACTCAGAAAGCCCCCTCTGCCAACGACAAGGAGCAGCGACAGCAAAAATGGCTGACATGAAACTGAAGTCAGCCTGAATACATAAGACTGTGCAGGAGTGGAGAAAGTGAGTGGCATGTGATCTGGGTAAAATAATATTTGCTATTGAAAATTGACCCCAAGAAAGTCAAGGGGGAAGCATATTTGAACTATTTGCTAGCGGCGAAATAAGCACATTAAAAAGACCCAGAATATTTAAGAAGAGAATTCTTTTAAAGAAAACTAAGGAAAAGAAAATTGAACTCTCAAAGAGAAGACATGCGATTGAAAAGGTATTTTTTAAAAAATACTGGAATTTGATCTGGAGCTTGTTTTTCATTATTGTTAATTCTACCCACATCTTGGATTTATAATTTAAAACAATTAAAAATGGATTATCAGCATTACGCAGAGCCAGCAGCAACTTGAAGTTTGACTGCCATCTGCTGCTAAAAGGAGAACTGTGCAACTTTGGGATCTTCCACATTTGCTGGACTATAAGTATTTACTTTAAAATTATTGGAGATTTATACAATAAACAAGTTCTTTAGCCAAGTGACCCCTGAATATTTTTTTTAATATTTTTTATTTTTTCAAACATAAACATAAAATATATCTTTCAAGAACGAAGTCTCGATCCGGTCATAGATAGGTACGATCACTTACATTTCTTTCAAGCTCCATTCACAATTTCCCATTACATCTTTTAAAATTAAAAATCAGAATATAAAATTTTTAACCTGAATTCTAGCATCTTAATCTAAACCATTCTATTATATCAACACAAATTTAATTTCCAGATAAACTTAACTCATTTTTATACCCATTTATAAATCCAAATTATATCTGGTTCTTTCCCAAGTTCCCTTCATTACATCTTTTAACATCAATATCAAAACATATATTTTAAAAAATATTCTAACCTCTTAATCTAATTATTTACCTTACAATTTTATCACCACAAATCTTAGTTTCAAATTAAATACAACTCTTATTTTTATTTCAATTTATAGGACAAAATTCTATCCATATTTCTTAATCTCTAGGTCCATTTCATCAAATCTTTAAATCTTAAACTTAATTTTCTCACACGTATCATCTATTACACATTTCATTTTACACAGATTTATCTCAAAATCCATATCCTCCTCCATATCTCCTACTATTATTTGGCTGATTTCCAGCATATTTTATTTTGGCTGATTTTCAGCATATTATCCTCCAGATCTCCAACTCTTGTTTCCCTGGTACCCAGAATGTCTTATCTTAACTTTTCCCTTGCAGTATATTTGTCTATTATTTAGCTATTTCCCAGTTTACTTTTCCAGATTAATTCTCAACATATTTTATAATATTAATCATTTCCAGAATACATTGAGTTCAATCACAATTCGTTACTTAAGTCTGTGTGTCTTATGTTTTCATCCAATAATGCATTAATCAATCATATTTACCATTCTCAAGTTTGTTTACAAATTAGAATTAAAACACGTTACATCAAACAATAAATTTTCTTAGATTTATCTCATATTAATATATACTCTTATGTTTTTATAAAAATATCATTTTTAACCACCTATACATCAATCCTCTATTTTAGTTACCTTCTTTTATTTTCCACCTTTGTTACTTCAGGAGTTCTCCTGTTTTTATCTAAAAATCATTTATACATTTAAGCTTTTAAATATCATTTTAATTTTATCTGCTTTATTTCTTCATTTTCCTATCTATCCATAAATGTTCCACTTCAAAATCCATATTTCCATATTAGAAACTCTATATATCACTTTAATTCTTTTGTAACATCTGCTCCTTGTAAAATCCATCAGCTTCCTTTCTTTTGTTCCTGCGCCACATCTTTTGTTGCTAAGCCAGTTAGTTTCGATTTTAATAAATCCAGTGTATTTCTTCTTTCTTTGTAAAATCACCTAAAGATAGAATAGGAATCTCCAAAATCCAAAAGTCTGTAGTTAATTTCAAAGTAATCCAAGATAGATAGCAATTCAAAGTATTTCTTTTCCAAACAGAAGGAGGATCTCTACAATCCACATTTCCGCTTAGTCATAGCAATCTCCATTTTATAACTATTATATAACCATCCGTTTGTCTCTCTTCTTTAACTTTCCAAAGATGTTAAATCCTGAAATAATGTTTCTCAAATCCATTCCAATTAAAAGAAAAACCCAATTTTCTAATTTGTTAAAAGCCAATTCTTCCAACTCAGTTTA
Source organism: Arizona elegans (assembly GCA_022577455.1). Lineage (NCBI taxonomy): Eukaryota > Metazoa > Chordata > Lepidosauria > Squamata > Colubridae > Arizona > Arizona elegans. Next base: position 54,317,963 of record JAKOOJ010000009.1, read on the forward strand.
TACTAAAGCAAAATCTTTAATGGATCTTTGTTTCCAATTGTTGTTTTACCAAATCCTCAAGACCCAAAATCTACAGCCGCTATTTAAAATTTGGGGTCTTATTTGTAAGAATCCATGCTGTTACATTGTTTCTCGCCTGGGTTGGTATCACTCACCCGGCTTCGAAGCACATCTTCCTTTCTTCTTCCCTCCTGCACGAATCTGTTTCCTGGTTTGCCGAGGCTTTGTGGCAGCCACCATGGCTGCCTTCCCCCCCCCCCGCCCCGACTGACTCAGAGGATTCCCTCTGGCCTCCAAGGAACTTGCCTGTTCCTCTCGGCCGCCCGAGGTGCTCCTCTTCTTCCCCCATCCCTGCAGGACGTGTTTGGTCCGAAGACCCATCGATCGGTGGTTCGTCAGTCAGGGTTTTCACGGGGCTCATCAGAGCCCACTATTTCCCTGACTGTAACACCGCGGCACCAAACCGGAATATTGTTGAGCAAATAAAAGTGACTGGAAGAGGAGTGGATAACCTCCTGGTTTCTTTTCTTAAATTGGACTGACTGTAAAATGGAAGTAAGTGGAGATAATGAAATGGACCTGATGTACCAAGACATTAAAGATTTCGTAAAAGAACAATGTAAGGAGATGATGGAAATATTTGGATATATAGATCGTATAGATCAAAAATTGGAAAATATAATGCAAGGAATGACCATGACAAAGAAGAAAGAATGGAACTACTAGAAGGAACGGAGGAGACAGCAGAGTTGGGAAGGCAACAAGAAGAAGACAACAACAAGAAGATATCATTAAAATTGATAGTGAATAAGGGATCAGAACAGAAAGAAAATATTTTAAAAGATGTGAAAAGGAAATGGGAGAAACAGGGAGACAGCTGGGGAGAAGAAAAGTGGGTTGGGACAGATAGCTGTAGAATTAGACGGTGGGGAAAAATGGTGAGGGGAGAGAAAGCTACAGGATATAATCAAAATATAGATTTAAGAGTAGATGAAATAAAAGAATTAAAAGAAGGGTATGGGAGACAACCTCCCCCCCCAAAAAAAGGAGATTAAAAATCTGGATGTGGGTGAAAGATGTGGGATAAAGGAAAAAGAAAAGGAATGTAAAGCAAAATATTTTATGAAAATATTTTAATAATGTATGAATATTAGAACTGCATTGTATGTAGCCTAAGAGATGAAAATTATTTATCCAAATTTATATTTCGCTGATTTTTTAATATATATCAATAATGTAGTAAAGTAATATATACTATTATTAGAATTATATAGATTGGAAAATTATTTTGTAAATTAGACAAAGAATTTGTACAAGGGTATTATTAAATATGTATAAAAATGTGAGTAATAGTGAAAAGCTCGAATTAAGCAATTTGAGATTAGACAAAGGCAGATTATTTTTTAATGAGAATTAGAAGGATTGAAGGATTGGAAAAACAACAATATGAATGAATATACATTAAATAATTGAAAGGAATTATGATTGATGCTAGAAGTGCATACTGAAATATGAAATAAAAAAAGGGGGGAAGGACCACGGCTTTGATTACTAGAGTGATAGTTGAAAGGGAGAAAAAAGGCTAAGAGAGAAGTAGAAATAAGAGGGGGGAAATAGTAAAAATAGATACTAAGATGATATAACGTAGGGAAGAACTATGAGAAGGTTTAGAATTGAAAGATGATAGTAGAAGTTATGTGTTAGTATAATTAGAAATGAAAATGAAATGTAATTATTAGGAATAATATTGTTATGTTTATTTGTATTGAAATGTATGACACCCAGGTATTCACGCAATGAGATGTATAAAAATAAAAAATAAAAAACTTTATTTAAAAAATATATTAATGTTGTTATATACCACAAAGTGGGAACATTTTCTGTCCCATTCAATAAACTAACTTATTCATGAATGAGAAAACTCTTATCATATTATTACAGATCCAGTACTGAAAGTTACGATTAAGGACAGAAGAATTTGCCCATTTCACTTACTCTCATATTAAACAGGCTTTTGATTTTGTTTTTTGTTTTCTTTACATTTAAAGGGTTTATTGACTAATATCAAATAACAAAGGATCTAGTACTGAATACACACTTTCTTGGTTTATAATTGATAATACAGATCAACAGTGGAGTGTCAGTTGATGTAGATTGAATTGGAGCTTGAGAGTGGATGGCAGATTCAGAAAGAAATTTACTGATAATCATAGAAATAATCAGTCATAAATTCTGGGTTTAGATTATTATTATTCATGGCCTTTGTTTTCCTCCATTGCCTGTCACTGCTTTTGAGGAAATCCTCTAATCTGGAAAATGTTACTTATAGTGAAAATATGTTTCACAATTGGTTTCAAATTAAGTTAATCCAGTTTCTACATATCTACACAATCTAAATACCTTAAATTGAAACCCTTTTTAAAGTTAAAATGCTATATTCTTTATCACATGTATTTTAATTAATTAATGCTATATATAGTGAGTTACAGATAATTGATGTAAACATTAAACAACAAACTTCAAAGAATAATTCAAGTTATATTCTCAAACTGTTATAAGGGAGAGTCACACTATTTTAGGCCTTCTGACTATTTTAGTTATGGTTGTGTTTACTTACTTTGCCAGAATATTACCTGAAATAAATTTCTTTGAATGCTTTTTGACCTTGAAATAAATAAGTATATCACGGTTTAAGTGAGAATTAGCAGAATAACATAATAAAAACTAAAAAAGAATGCTGCAAGTATTGGCCAAGAATATTTTTCCAAATATGCATGCATTTGAGAATAGCAAATTCATACTTTGTAAATTGCACAAAATGAAGTATTTGATACATCTTTCATACAGTTTAAGGGGTGGTAAATTCAAGGTTCAAGATTCAAACACTTGAATCTTGAATCAAGAATCATGAGTTACACACTTGTGTCTGATATACAAATATTAAGTTAAGTTTATGCAATGATGTCATTTTGACATAATCATAACTTGTTATTGGCACTGCTGACAATTTTAAAGTTATTCTTATACAATAATTCTGTATTCAACAAAGGCTTTTTAAAGACTTCCAAAAATGTGGATAATGCTAAAGTATCTGTAAACAAAAATGCCTATGAATATTGATAATATGAACAGCTTCTGTTACTTAGAGAAAAATATTAATAATTTGGAATACTTTAGAACACCACATTGGCATTTAATCAGCATAACAAAATGCAGCTCTTCAAAAAGTGGAAAAAAGCAGAACAAAGTCCAAAGTCAATGTCTCTTAATAAAATTTGGAGTAACTCTATTTGTCAGAGTTTGGACTTAATTTAGTATTTATATATCAGATACAAGTATGTAACTATGATTCTTGCTTCAAGATTCATGTGCCATCATTACATGCTCTAGAGAAAAAATTACATACTACTTGCAAATGTTTATTTTCTGTTATGAGCATCTGTACAATATAATAGAAATTTTATGTGGATTACAGAAACTATATTGTTTTAAGAACATTTAGTTTTATGATGTTTGTAAACAATGTTACCCAAACTATCTACCAAGATCTCTTTCCCTGACTAAAGTTATACATTATGAATAGGATTTTGTGTACAAAAGAATATCAGAATCCCAAACATAACATCAGAATACCACGGAGCCTTCCTTCTCAGGCTGTCTTCCCCAAGTGACTTTTTCCATTTTTCAAAAACTTCCTTTTAAATAAACATCATGAAGCTAGCATGTTGCAAATCAAACTATCAGCCTCTAGCATTGTATTTTGCCCAAATGCCCTATAACGTATTTTATGGGGCAGAAATAATAGGTGCAGTGACTGATTTTACCAGAATATGGTTGTTTAATAGATATATATTCTTTGACCAATAATACATGGATCATTCCTTACTTCATAACAATCCTTGCTTCTACATGTATTTATTAAAAGTAGAATAAAACATTTGGGGTTTCTGAGCTTTTATAACAATGATAAATATTACTAAACATATTTTGATTTCTAACTTCTTGTCTCGGTAGTATCATTACCATAGATTTCAGTGTAACATTGAATTAAACGCAAGGGATACATTCCAGAGGTGGGTTTCAGCAGGTTCTAACCAGTTCTGGAGAACTGCTAGCGGAAATTTTGAGTAGTTCGGAGAATCGGTAGTAAAAATTCTGACTGGCCCCACCCCCATCTATTCTCTGCCTCCCAAGTCCCAGCTGATTGGGAGGAAATGGGGATTTTGCAGTAACCTTCCCCTGGAGTGGGGTAGGAATGGAGGTTTTACAGTATCCTTCCTCTGCCATGCCCACCAAGCCACGCCCACCAAGCCACACCCACACAACCAGTAGTAAAAAAATTTGAAAAACACCACTGATATATTCCACCAGGATCATTTTCCATGAAAATTCTATTCTTTAATTAATTGAATTTGTGTAGCTGATTTATTTAGTGGAGCTTCTTTGGAAGTCAAATTTCCTGCATTATGCTTTAATGATTTATGAGGATTAATGGAGACTTCTGTTGCACTAAAACTGAAGACGTATTGCTTTGTGAATTTTGGCTTGATAACAAGCGGAGAATTATGATTGACAGACAACTAAGAAATCCTAATATTTCAGCAGACAAAGTAAACATATATTTGCACCCTTTGCTTAGGCACCATGGTGGTGAGTTTTTTGTCTGTCTGCAAGTCCTGCTAATGAAAAACACATCTTTGGGAATGAACCTGAAGTTGGGAATGGGTGTGGGTTTTTTATGCCAAGATGGTTTATAGTAAATTAACTCATAAGCTGTGAATTGGAATGCAGAAGGACTCATGCAGGACTGCATATAATACTGTACAAATACAATCACTTTAGCCAATAGAGAATTGTCAAAATGTTAGAAATGTTCTTTTTTATAAGGAAAAACGGCAGATAGTTTATGAATGATATGGCATAACTAAAAATAACTGGAAGGATATAGCATTACATCTTTTGATGTAGTTGGGAACTTTTCATATTAAGTTTTCTTTTGCCAGTTCCCATAAAAAGAATGTATCATATCAGGTCAGTTTCCAAACAGGTCTCACTGATTCTGTCAGGAAAGTTTTGCTCATTGGAGGAGCCAGTAGTCTTATTATTTTATTTTATAGCAACTTTATGTAAACCATATATTGTTTTGAATATTTGAGACTTGCTAAAATGCTATACATACAGTATATGTCGATTAAATGTACTGGGTTGTGCTAGGAACTGTACCAGCTTTAATTTTTTTCATCTTTCTGGAGAGAGAGCAGGGTTATATTTATTACTATTTGGTATTAATTGCTAAAATTTCATTAATTGAAAATTGCTGCCCCACACTCCCTTTGGTTATTCTCCCTATAATACATCTGTTAGTACTAGTAAATAACACCTTAACACTGCTGTACATTTACACCTAGAATCATTATGTTACTATGCAACCATTTTTAAAACACATTGTAGGAAAGAGGCTGGCTGAGCCAAGGGGAGGGATCAAATGGAGACTTAGTCTAGAATCTTTATATGGGCACAAGAGGGCAAAGTTCAACTCACTTAAATGCCATTGAACTCTATGTATTCAACCTGTGCAATGGTGGGATTCAGCCCCATCCCTTGTTCCAGCCATTCCTCATGTGGCTGGCTTTTCCCAGCTGACAAGGGCCTGGGGAGGAAGTGCCTCACTGACCACAAGTCTGCACCATCCCCATCACCCCTCCTCCAGCCGTCAGCCTTATCTTCCAGAATCCAGACGCACTTCTGCTCATTTCAATCGGAGAGTGGACTGATGCTTGCAGGGAGGGATGGGAGCACATGGGAGAGGGTAGCATGAGAAACCTACCTGGCTCTTCCCTGAAGCACCTCACATCAGCCAAATCCCCTGCCCTGAATGCCACCACCACCACTCCCCGCCTTGCTTGGGACATGCGGTGGCACTTCAGACAGGATGGTGGTGGCGGGGGGAGGGCTAGTGAGGCTTCCCGGAACACCGCTGTGGACTGATGCTTGCAGGGAGGGATTGGAGCACATGGGAGAGGGTAGCATCAGAAACCTACCTGGCTCTTCCCTGAAGCACCTCACATCAGCCAAATCCCCTGCGCTGAATGCCACCACCGCCACTCCCCGCCTTGCTTGGGACATGCGGCGGCACTTCAGACAGGATGGTGGTGGCGGGGGAGGGCTAGTGAGGCTTCCCGGAACACCACTGGGCCTAAGCAGCCAGGGCAGCAGCGGTGGGTGGACTGACATGCTCAGGAAGGGAGGAGCTTCCCCCAAAGCACCTCACATCAGCCGAATTCCCTGTCCTGAATGCTGCCACCATTTCTCACCTTGCTCGGGACACTCACACTTTGGTGCCCAGTTCTGGTGAGACAGGCAGAGTTTAATATCTGCCCCTGGTGAGCACGTCAAGGGGAGCTGGAGTGGCAAGATCCCTTCCAGGAGGCCCTCACAATAAAGAGGGCTGTCAACCCTACTTCGCCTGTCAGGTGGCAGTAAGGCAACGAACGTGGCAGCAAGGCAACGAGGCAGGAATCCCGCACAACCTCTGGCCCTGTGGATGGTGCCTCTGCTCTGGATGGGCTTGAACGGCGGCGACAGGAGCAGGAGCCCTGCACTAAGGGTGGTTTTCCTCCTCCCCACTCAAGAAAAAGGTTTTGGCGCAGCATTCTGAAAAAGCGGCATTGTAGATTTTACATTTTCTTAATTAGAAAATGTGAGCACATTTCCCGTGCTCCCCTATCCCTCTTAGTAGATTTCAGATTAAGGCTAAGGGCTCCCTGATCAAGAGTGGAAGCCAGCCTTAATTTCAATAGCCAAATTGGGGGCAGGGATGGGGATGGGGAGAGAGACAGTGCTTTCTGGGAAGGCAGGCCAGTCTAGTAATTTCTCATTTTCCCTTCCCCCCCACCAATTAAGGAGGCAGGCAGACTACTATACTTGGTAGTCTAGCTCAGCCCAGAAAGGCAGAGAAGGCCCTTGTGCCAGAAGGGGCTTGCCTGGGTCTCATGGCTGCTGCTTCAGCCGCAATGAAACACATTATCTTGGCAAGGGAGCTATTGGGGAAGAGGCAGAGAAATCAAGCCCAGAGGAGAAGCACCCCTTTTCCTTCTTGTTTTTTCTGAGACACGAAGTTGCACTGAGCAGCAGTGCAACAGTGGAGGGAGAGCAAAAGGAGCCCAAGATGGTTGGGGGACTTGGCCGGGGAACAGTCCCAAGTATGCGGGAGGTTGCTTCTGAGAGGTACCTGTTTCCAGGTTCTGGAGTAGGCATAATCTGCTCCTTTGCCTCTCTAAGGAGGCCCAGCTCTTGGGCTGAATCCCTTGCCTCCTACCCACCCAAAACAAGGAGAGGCAATGCCTTCCCTGGTTTGTTGATTGTAAGCTCTTTGGGGCTGAGAAGAATTGCTGCAAAACTGAGTTTCCTGAAGTGGACCATTAGACTCCTAAATGACTTAAAAAACAATCTAGTAAAAAGAAAAGTCAACCAAAAGAGCAACATGCAAACAAAAGCAAACAAAAGCAAATAAAACACTCCGAGGAGCAAAACAAACTAGTTTAATTTGTGTGTATTGTTTAATGGACTGCTAAATTGGCCATGACCACCCAGTCACATGACCACCTAGCCATGCCCACCCAGCCGGTCCGATCCCCCAACAGCCTGAGGGACTGCGAATTGGCCCCGTTTAACAAGTTTGAGGACCCCTGGTGTATGGGCTTGAACAGTAAAATATCTAATTGAATTCTTCAAATATGTATCTAATTGTTTGCACTTGACAGACATAGCCCTAACATCAAATATAATAGACAACATTAAAAAACTTGGAACTAGAGTTTTCTAAATGGTGTACTGTCAGAGAAGGCTAATGGCTATAATTATCAGAAAATTGGAAGCCTTTAGAGCAATTTGGGAAGTAGTGGGTTGGTGAGTTGGGAATGCTGTCGTGCTCCCGCATGCTGGTATCCATAATGCAATGTGCACTCCCATTTGCGCATTCGTGCAGAACACACCCCCATGCTACCCTGTGCATACACCCCGCACTGCGCATGCGTATCCCCGAACATTGCCCCCCCCCCCCACTTTATCCAAGAGGACCGGTGTTCCTCTTACTGGAGGACAACTAGTTACCTGCCCATTCCGTGGCGAGACAGCCGTTCCCCAGCCAGCGCATGGTGGGGCCAAGAGCGCTGCCGGGGAAGCTCTGAATGTGTGGCTTCTCTGGGCTCCTTTCCACTGGGAGCTGCAAGCTGAGCAGGTGCAGCTGGTGGGGCTTTGGCGGACCATCAGCCAGTGAGCTCTGAATACACGGCTTGCCTGGGCTCCTTCCCCCTGGAAGCTGCTGTTCCCTGGCTCAGCACAGCACCCCCACCCAACACCCAACATTGCGCTGCCTGTGGTTGGGCCCATCACCCGACCCCCATCACACCTGCTGCGCCGCCAGCCGAGCCAATGCCGTAGAAGGAGCAGTGGATGGGGCAGCCAGCCGCCCAGCCAGCAAATGCTGCCCCATGCACTTAAGCCAACTGGTCGCTCTTGCCCTTCCCCCTGCAGCCTGTGGCTCCCAGCAGGGAGGAGTCCAAGCAAGGTGCGCATTTGGAGCTTCCCTATTCGGGACAAGAGCACTTCTGCTGTACGCCACCATCCCTTCTCTGGGGAAGAAGCGAGCTGCCAGAGGAGCAGGGAGCTGGTCGGACGGCCTCCTCTGACCCAGCTTCTCCAGTTCTTTCTCTTCCATTCTGCTATATCCAGGCATCATCATTGTTATTATCATTATCATCATCATTATTAAAAAAACATTAAACTTTAACTCAGTAAAAAAAGGAAAAATAAACAGAAAATCTAGGCTTAATCCTACTTAAGTGAAGTTTAGTGAAACTAACAGTAATAATTTCCAATTAGTCACTATTTTTAGCCATCTGATTCTATTTTTAGCAAAAAAAATAGGTAATAATATCACATAAAAATAATAGTTCGGATATTATACTTTCTCAATTTTATTCTTATATTTTATATTCTTATAAAATTGAGTTAGTTAAAATAAAACTAAGCCATATAATAAATTTTGACTGTGGCTGTTAAATAATTGACTGAATAGTGTCTGATCTGCATAATGTGGCTTCATGTGATTTTAGATTTCTGCTTAATATGTGAAAAAGAATCATACTGAAATCATTGAGGGATACTTTGGAGTAGAGACTAAAATACTTTTGTTACAGATTTCTAAAGGTGACTTTGGAAGTCTTTGGTTAGCTTGCATATTGCAGTCTGTTGGAAATCTCTATCACTGTTTTTGTTGGCTCAGTTTTCTAGAACATCATATGTGGGAATTTTTCTGAACTGCCTGGATGGATGGTTGGTTTATTATATTCAAGCTGTGATGGAATTTAAGAAGAATTGGGATTGTCTTTTTGAGATGATAAAATATTCAGCTCCAGATGATAAATATACTGCTTAGCATTCCTTATTCAACAAAGAATGTTTTGAACAATTTTAGCTATGCAACATCTTGTGCTGTCAAAAGGTTGTCAGACTGAAGGGAATATTAAAAGGTTTTGGTTTCTGTTATGTCCTTGGGAGTCAAATTGGAGTGGCACACAACCATCACAAAACAGAGATTAGCTCTGAGAAATTGATCACCCCATTAATTTCTAGCTTTTAACAAGCCCCTTATTACAGATTTGTAGATATTTTGTTGTTGATTTTATAGCTGCCTGACCAATTCAGATCATTTTGTGATATGTTTTTGGTGGCATGTTTTCCATCCAATTGCAACATAGTTGTATGACTATGGCTGACTTTGGATCAGCCACTCTTTGTCAGCTCGGGTGACAAGTCAATTGGTTGATCTGAAAAAAGTGGATGGACCCTGCACTTGCAGGACAATGCTAGGAAGAAGAGAAATGTACTGTATAAAGGAAATAATGTGTTTTAGTAAACCTAGCATGAGTGCTATCGCTATTGATTCATAATGAGCCTTTGATTGTGGACATCAGTTATAAATTGAGGCCTATGAAGTTTCTGCTCTAAACAAAAGGTTAGCATTAGGATAGTTTTCCCAAATAACTCTGCAACTGGGTTCATACTACACCTAGAGCTATACTGTATTCTTGCTTTCTAATTTGGGCTCTGCTTTGCTGGATGAAGCAGCATCACTTCTCCTGAATCTACCATTTTTTCTCTTTTTCTTTGGACTGAATCACTTGGCCTTTGTACATGTTGTGAGATGCTCTATATCTCCCAGTTTCTTGGCATCATCAACTTTAGTACTACTGTGCTATGTAGTATCTGGAGCTTGTCAGTTTGGGATTAAAAAATATATTTTCCTTCTGTGGGCATCTATGTTTTTGTTTGTTTATATGTTGGCTTAGAAACAGCAAAAACTACAGCATTTCTGTTTTAAAGGAATGTTGCTTTTCAACTTACGGAAGGCTATATCTGTGTTTTAAAGTGGAAAGAGGCCTTACGTATATAAATTACAAACTTCTTTTTTTTTTTTTACAAAAATTCTTTTTTTTTTTTTTGCCTAGATGAAATCCAGACCTCTTTTTACTGACAATTCTTAAACTATAACTCGGATCTGAATTCTCTAATGAGAAGAAATAAAGGAAAGCTACAGTCTATTATAATGTTTGCTATGGCACCTTTGCATAACCTTTGTGATCGTGTATTCCATGGGTAATCATGATCACACTTTTTGCTTAAGGGGCAAAAAGTAGAATATTTAAATCAGCTAGATGAGGAGTTTTTTAAAATAACAAGTTTGCTCTATTTTAATCCTCATAATTCTTGTCAGAAAAAGATATAGCTACATATGAAGCATATGAATAGAGGAATCATAGAGGGTCTTATTTGAGAAGACAGATAACATTCCATTTTTTTGAAAGAAGAATAACATGGTAGGTGGAATACTTTATAGGACATTATAAGATTAATATAGAATAATTTTTATTGTGAGAGCAGAGCAAAAAGATGGTGTTTCTTTCTTTTTCTTTCTTTCTTTTATTAGATTTATATACCGCCCTACTCCCGAAGGACTCAGGGCGGTGAACAGGCACAAAATAAAATACATAAATACAAAAGTTAAAAGATATAATTAAAACCAGATTAAATAATTTAGCCCAAGACAATTAAAAATCCCAATAATTTAAAACAAATTAAAATTTTGATGTAAAATAACTTTAAAACAGGGGAGAAAATTAGGCCAGGCCGGCTTGCTGGAATAGAAGAATCTTAAGAGCACGGCGGAAAGTGCGTAGATCCGGGATCCTCCGTATCTCTGGGGGGAGCTCGTTCCAGATAGTGGGTGCCCCCACAGAGAAGGCCCTCCCCCTGGGGGCCGCCAGTTGACATTGTTTAGCTGACGGCACCCGGAGGAGCCCCTCTCTATGAGACCGTACCGGCCGGTGGGAGGCTGCTTGTGGTAGTAGGCGGCCCCGTAAATAACCAGATCCTAAGCCATGGAGTGCTCTAAAGGTGGCAACCAGAACCTTGAAGCACACCCGGAAGACCACCGGTAGCCAGTGCAGCTCGCGCAGGAGAGGTGTCACACGGGAGCACCTCCCGGGAAGCCAGCACTAACCAGGAGGGGCACGGGTCCAATAAACATGTAGTCGCGTTCAGCCCACCCAGAATCCTGTCCATGTCGTCGGGTCACAGGATCAAACTCATCCCAGATAACATTCTCAAGACCTGTCTCAGTCAACCCGCCTGGAACTACCCAGTCGGAGTCCAGATCTTCCCGAATCTGAGTGATTTTGTCATACAAATATTGAACAAAATCCTCGGCTCTACCCTCCAAGGGGTCCTTCCACGCTTTCTGGTGGAGCAGGGAGCGGGTCACCCTAAACAGAGTAGCTGGGCAATTATCTGATGATGCAATAAGAGCAGCAAAATATGTACATTTTGCTGCTTTTATTGCCACTAGGTAATTCTTTTTTTTTTAATTGAAAAAGTTTTACAATTACATTTTCTCCCCAATTTCCCCCCCTCCCTCCCTGACCTCCCTAACTCTCCCTAACCCCCCTAACCCTCCCCTCCCCCCCAGACTTCCTCAAAATATAATCCAAATCAAAATCCCCTTTTTATAAAACTTGAACCTGTCCACCCCCTGTATATTTTTCACATCTTCACAAAATTCTATTATTCTATCCCTATATAATACTTTCAGTTAAAAGCCATCTGGTATTTCCTAGTTTGATATTTATTCTGCACATAATCTATCCACTTTTTCCACTCCCATACATAAGTCTCTTGTGAGTGATCTTTTAAATATGCTGAAATCTTCGCCATCTCTGCAAAACTGGCCATCTTCAAAGTCCATTCTTCAATAGTAGGCATAGCTTCATTTTTCCAATATTGACCTATATTTGTATTCCACATAATATGACCAAGATCCAGCCACTAGGTAATTCTTAATATGAGATCTTACCAGTGTCCGGTTGGATTCAGAAAGACTGGCCCTCCTCTCTAGGCATCTTTTCCGGCGCTTCATCTCCCTCAGCTCCTCAGTGAACCAAGGAGCTAGGTGAGATCGGCGCCAGGTCAGAGACCACAAGGGCACGACCCGATCCAGAGTTCCAGCGGCCGTGTTTGTTTTTTTGTTGACCTCAAACAAGTTAGTTTGTCATAAAATAACAAAGCATCAATATTTGTAAGTCTTAAAAGATGTTAAGTTTGTTTCTTTGGATTGGAGGTTTAAATTAAGTTATCAAGGGCTGATTCCAAGAAGGCATCAGAAAACATCTTTAGTACAGATTTTCTTTGTTGGCAATAAATCCAGTATAACCCTTACTTATTACTGGGGTTTTTTGGGGTGGTGGTGGAAATAATGGAACATAAGTTTGTTATAAACTTATAAGTTTATAAATTTGTATAAGATTTATAGGTAAATGTTTTCATGTTAAAATGTTAATGCTTTTTTGAATTATATTCCATAATTCTGGAATTTGACCATTTTTAAGGATCTTTACATCAGGCATTGGGAATAACCCAAATAATTATATTGAGAGAAAACTGTTACTACTTTGGACATTGAGAATTGGACATCGAGGACCCCCCACTGTGCCCCATTTTGGGCCTAGTAGGCATCCCTGCAACCTCCTGGGAGGAAAAACGGGCCGCAGGGGGGCCACATCACACACACCCATGCCCCATTTTGGGCCTAGTAGGCCTCCCTTCACTTACCTGGGAGCCAAAAGAGGGTGTTTGGGGATTCCTGGAAGGGGTGGTGAGGGGAGGGGTGGAGCCAGCCAGCCAGCCAGCAATTTAACAACTGGTTCGCCCGAATTGGCCCGAACCGGCTGAATCCTACCACCAAGTTTGATACATTCTTATTTACTCTATATGTCATTTTTATGTGATAAAAATGACTTTAGTCATAAAGTGAAGGATTCTTATCATTTTGTATTGCAATCTAAATCTAATCTAATCTGATTTCATATTGCAAGTAATAACATCATGTATTTGATTCTGTTTTATAGAGCATTATTGAAACAAAATCTCCATGAGATATCTGCACTCATTATCAAAACAAATAGTTGTAAACAGTAATTGAATTCATTGAGTATTACCTCTGACTCTAATTATTCTTGAAATAGGCATCTTGGTAATAATAAAGATCTTTTTCAAAATATTACATTGAATATACTAAAAAATAACTTCTGATTTTTGCTGATAATATTTAGAGAAGCTGATGTTATAACAGTCTTTTCCCAGTAATTTACCTAGTTGTTATAAAATGTATTTTAAAAATACAAACACTCAACATAATATTTTATCTTATTTTTATGCTGTATTTATGTTGTCAGAAATAATCTTGATTACTTTCTTATCTGGTTTCCAAATTTTATAAATTCATCCATCCATCTTAATTTTCTATTTCTTTTGCATTATTTTCCAAGTAAACCTAGTGTACGTGTCTGTATTGTAGTAGAACTATCAGTGAAAACAATAAATGAATAAACTTGCCTTCAGAAGTTGTGGGTGTTGCATCACTGGAGCCTTTTAAGAAGAGACTGGATATCCACTTGGTATAGAGTCTCCTGCTTGAGCAGGGGATTGGATTAGAACAGAGTTCCCCAACCTTTCCAGGTTGGCGGCGACGTTTGTGGTGACCAGAATGGGGCCGCAAGCACCCACAATGAGGCTAGTGCAAGTGGGCACCCACTCGGGTAGCTGCAAACATCGCCGCCAACCCGTAAAGGTGTGAGCACCCATGACGACACTTCTGCTAGTGGGGTTCTGTACACATGGAGGCGTGCACACCAGCTGGCTGCTCACACGGCCCAGTGGCAATTAGCCCATGGTCCAGCAGTGGCTCACAGCCCACAGGTTGGGGACCCCTGGATTAGAAGACCTCCAAAGTTCTTTCCAACTCTGTGATTCTATTATTTATTCAAAAAAGCCCTTAAAACCTTTATCTAGAGCAGTGGTTCCCAAAGTGGGCGGTACCGCCCCCGGGGGACTGTGGGATGCCTTAGGGAGGCGGTAAAAGGCAAGGGGGACAGCAGGGGGGTGCTAGAGGCAAAAGGGGGCAGCAGGGGGTGCTAAGTGGCAAGGAGGATGGCTCCCACCCTTTGGCCTGTGCCATGCAGCAGTTACCTCCTTGCAAGCAAACAGCAAGAAAAAACTCCTTTCAGCTTCAGCATAGGCTAATTAGCCCGTTGATTAGATCGACCTCCCAACTCTCAGCTGATTTGCTCTCAGCTGTTTTGCGCAGGGCTCTGCTGCTTGCTGCAAAGAGCTAAATTGCTGGAGCAGATTTTTTTTTTTTCTCCTTGTGCTAATCAAGCTGAAAACGAAACTGAAAGTAAAGCAGGCTGTTGGATGTTTCTGCAACATTGGAAAATTAGGCAGAGGCAGATTTCTTTTTCTTCTTTTTCCTCACTAAAAAAGGTAGGTGCAAACAATGGGAAATTTAGGGCAAACGAAAACTGAAAGTAAAGCAGGCTGTTGGCTGTTTCTGCAACGTTGGAAAATTAGGCAGAGGCAGATTTCTTTTTCTTCTTTTTCCTCACTAAAAAGGTAGGTGCAAACAATGGGAAATTTAGGGCAAAAGAGGAGAGTTCAAGATTTTAAAACACAAAAGGAAAAAAGGAAAAAGAAGAAGGCAAAATGGGAAGGGAGAAAAAGAAAAAGAAATGAAAGAGAAAGATGTTATACATATTTAGAATTGAAATACATAGTAGTAAGAAATAAAAGGGAAATCATGATTGTAAAAATGAGATGAATAATAATTGGAATATTTGTCTTTGTATTTTTGAAATCTAGACAATGATAAGTTTTTATTTTTTTATTTTTTTTTAGAAATATTAATAAGTATAAACTGTAACAATTGAAATACCTTTAATGGTATATGGTGGTGATAGTAAAAAGGATAAAGTTGTAGCTTGGATAACAGCTAGAACATTTTCAAATTTAATCAGAGAAATTGTAACGATTGAAATATTTTTAATTATATATTGTGATGAAAGTAGAAATGATTAAGTTGTGATTTGGAGGATTATATAGGCAAAACTATTTGGGTTATTGGGAGAGTTTAAGATGTGAAAATGAGTAACATAAGGGGAAAGCTTTATTTAACTAGGGAATTGTAATAATTGAGATACTATTAATTGTATATTGTGTTGAAAGCAGAAATGGTTAAGTTGTGATTTGGAGGAATATATGGGGAAAATTATTTGGTTTATTATTATTGGTAAATATAATTAATTGATTTGTAAGAAATTGGATTGCATGGAAATAATTGGAATATTCATGTTCATATTGATTAATATACAAAAAAGATAGTTATATAACTAATTGATTTATATTAAAATGTTAAATTTGTATTAAACAACTGTAATATCACATAATTAACCAATGTGAGGATGGATATAAAAATAGATGACAATGGGAAGGGGTATAATATAGAATAGAAGGGAAAAATTGAATTTGATTAAGATTAGAGATGAGGATGAAGGGTAATATTGGTTTTTTTAAAAAAAAATAGATGAGGAATAAATATGGCAAAAAGGAAATATAGGAATTGTAAATTTAATTGAAATGACTAAACACTGTTTTAATTTGTGAACTGGCCAAATACTCTGTTCAAAGAAAATACATTGTATGTTTGTATGTGTGTTTCTAATTATTGCTATTTATTCATATTTATTCTCTTTTATTCTTTAAAGTTTAACAATTCATTATTTATCTTAATATCTTTATATTTGTTTGGGGTTGCCTTTCTTCCCTTTCATCTTTTTTATTGTACAGCAATCTTTCTCCTCAAACCTACCACCTCTCTCTTTTCTTTCCTTCTTACTTTCTCTTCCCCCCCCTTCTCCTCCTCCCTACTTCCCCTTCCTTTCTCCTTCTCCTCCTCTCTTCCTCCCGCTCTTACCCTCACTCCGACTCTAAATTCCCTTCTCTTCCTTCCTCCCTTCTCTTCCTTCCCTCTCTCTCCTTCCTTCTTCCATCTCTCTTCTCCTTCCTTCATCCCTCTCTATTGCTGTATTCATTTTCAGTTTTACATTTTCCAATATGGAAACCCCGGTCTTTCTTTCATTTATCAAGTATATTTCTCAAAATTTCCCCTCATCTTTTTAATTATTAGCAGTATATTTCGTCTTATTCCATTTTTTGTTTTAAATCTTTACTCAAACAATCTTCCAATCCTTAGACTTTTTATTTTTAACAATATATTTTTGCTTTACTTCTTACAAGTATATAATTTGAATCATTTTTTGCATTTCAATTTCATTCAGTTTTAATTTCATTTAATTTCCATATTCCATCTTATTCAATTAATTCTTATAATTTATTCTCTCCTTTTAGTGCTTCTTCCAATATCATTCTTTCTTTCACATTACATTGTTCTATTTTTCATTTAACAGCATTTTCACATATAATTTCTACAACTAGCATCCTTCTCTTTATTAACAAATTAACGTTTAATGAAGTTAAAAGAATATTAGATTCTAGAATTTATAGAGGACAGTTGCAATATTTAATTCATTGGAAGAGGTATCCCATTTCAGAAGCCACCTGGGTAAAAAGCTGGAAAGTCAATGCTAACAGATTGGTTCAGAAGTTCCATGAAAAGGGAACTTCCAATTTGCTTCCTGTCGCCGAAAGACGGTCCCGTTTTTGGACCGCCAGCCCCGCTGCCTGTCAGAGCCGCTTCGATCAAGAGAAGCGGCTCGGAAGTTCCCCAATCCGAAAGATTAGTGGAGTAGAGTCGGTGAGGAGCAGGTTGAGCCCCTGTGAGCCCCCAGATAGCTATTTTTTTGCTTCTGGGGAGGAAACAGGCGCGGCTCCCTTTCAGCTCGCCGAGACTCCGGACAGCGTGGGATGAGTCTACCCAGCATAGAACAAGGCGGCAGGAGCAACCTTTCCATTGAAAACAAAGCAAATTCAAACAAACAGGGTGGAACACAACTTGAACCACGAAACTGCAAGTATTACTAGCCCTGTGATTAATTTTAAAACTGAAGAGTGAATGAGTGAAAGTCTCTTGAAAATGGAGCCCGGCTTCAGCGTTAACGAGCTGAAAGCGAGAGTGGATTAGTAAAGTTATTCTAACAAGTTACAAAGTAGCACTGTCTGTAACAAGCGGAGAAAAAGAAAATTTCTTTTAAAAATAAGCCTGATTTTGTTTCAATTTCACCTTTAATTGGACTAAACCTGGGGGAATTTTTTAGAGGACTTTGTGGTGGAGGAAAGGGAAAAAGGATTTCCTTTTTTGGAAAAGCTAGACTACGTGGCAGGATGGCTTCTAAGCAGACTAAACAGGAAGTGAAGGCAGCAGGGGGGGGATCCCCCACACATAAACCTGAACAGCAGCCTCCCAGCCAGCAGAGCCAGAAAAAAGAGATTGATCTTGAAAGCTTAAAGGATTTCATTACTCAGGCTCTGATGAGGCAAGATGAAAATTTGGATGAGAAGTTTAAAAAGTCACAACAGGAAATTAAACAGGAGATTAAAGAAATTAAAGAGGTGGTGCAAGAAAAATATGACAAGGTGACCCAAAAATTAATGACAGTGGTGACTGGATTGTCAGAAGCAATTATTAAAACTGATGCTAAGGTGGAAGAATTTAAATCAGAAATGGATGTCAAAATGAAGGAGACTGATTATAAAATCTTTGATGCTGACAATAAAATGCAGAGACTTGAAAATGAGATTACAATGATGCAGTTCAGGTCTATGGAATTTGCCATAAGGTTGAGGGGCTTAAAAGAGAATGATAGACAAGACCTGAGACAGACTTGTGCTGATGCTCTAGCTGTGCTGTTAAAGATTCGCCCTGAAGAGATTTTTTGCAAAATGGATAAAGTGTACAGAGGGAATTCGTGGGTGGCCAGACAAAGACAATTACCCAGAGATGTGGTGATATACTTTACAGATAGAAAAATGAGAAATGATATTTTGCAAAAGTCTTTTCTCTCTGCTGTGCAAGTGGAGGGAAAGGAGATTGGAGTTTATAAAGAGCTACCACCTAAGATGTTAAAAGACAGAAAGGATTTTGGATTTCTAGTGAATGAATTAAAAAAACAAGAAATTCCATTCAGGTGGGATGCTCCAACTGGTATAATCTTGAGGTATAAGGGAGAAAGATACCGATTAAATACTGTTCAGAAGGCGGAAGAATTCTATTCTAATGTCTTTAAAGAGAGCTCACCATTCCCACGTACATCCTCTGTATGGAGGATACATCAGGAGAGTGATAAGGAGAAGCAATTTCAGGGAGAGATGGAAGAGCAGCCTAAGCCTAAGCAGTTGGAACTAGAGGCAATGGAAATGCAGGGAGCTACAGGAGGTTTTCTGGATGAGCCCCTGCTAGATCCTCCTTCAAAAATTGTGACTGAACCACCTAAGACTACAAGAGAAGTGGCTTTGGACCTAGCCCAGATGTGTGAAGCTAAAGATCAGTGTATAACTCGAGCAATTTCTAAGCAACTCAAAGAAAAACAACAACAGGAAAGGCCCAAGCCACAGCAATATAAGAAAGGAGTCAAGGGTGATATACAAGAATGTGAAGCCATGCGGGGAGCAAAGCCGAAGACTACCGACTCAGAAAATCTTCGGCAAATGTGCTTGTCGCTTCAAAAAAGTGTACATGACGATTAAGTTTTTATCTTGGAATGTGAATGTATTAAATTCACTACAGAAAAGGAAGAAATTATTTACATACTTGAGACAATTGAGACAATTTAACAATGATATAATTTGTTTACAAGAAACTCATATTAGAACACAAGACCAAAAATATCTGATAAATTCAAGATTAGGAACACATTTTATAGCTTCAAATTTGGAAAAAAAAGAATGGTGTGGTTATTTATATAAATAAAAGACTGTCAGCTAAAATTATAGAAGCAGATGAATGTGGTAGGTTTATAGCAATTGAACTGCACACAGCAAGTGGCCCAATTCTAGTGATTGGGATTTATGCTCCTAATCAACAACAGGACAATTTTTACAAAACTTTGCATTCTAAAATATTGCAATGGGACTATAGATAAATTTTAATTATGGGGGAAATAGATAAAAAGAGTTTGGCGAAGTCAAGGATTAGACTACCACAGACTTTTTTTGATATGAAAGAAGATTTGGAATTAAAAGATATTTGGAGAATATATAACCCAAAAGAATTGGACTTTACTTTTTTTTCAGATAGACACAGATCTTTTTCTAGGATTGATTTTATTTTACTATCAGCTGACCTACTTGTAAAAACAAAAAGAATAAAGATTTTTTCAAGGACTTTAACTGACCATAGCCCGGTATGGATAGAAATTGAGATGGGAAAGAGTGAGAGAAGATCATGGAGATTAAATGAAAATCTATTTAGATATGAAAAGAATATAACAGAATTTAAAAAGCAGATGAAAGAATTTTTTGAAATGAACTTGAATAAAGGTACCCCTATTGAAATCGTGTGGGATGCGAGTAAAGTGTATATGAGAGGGGTACTCATCCATATGAACTCTAAACACAAATTAAATCGACAAAAGAAAAGATCTGAAATGGAAGCAGAAATAAAGAATAAAGAACAGTTACTTATAAAAAACCCTACAGATGAAAGAATACGAGGAGCTATAAAACTCCTGAAAGATCAATTTCAAACGCTTATGGCGGAACAAACAGCAACAAATTTACAATTTGCGAAACATAACACATTTTGCAACGCTAATAAGCCGGGCAGATGGTTGGTTTATACACTGAGGAAGAAGCAGAGTACACGGATTATTGATAATATTGATATTGGAGGGAAGGAAATTTCTCAACAAAAATTAATTAAAGAAGTTTTTGTAGATTATTATACTAAATTATATGCCAAAGATGATACACAGAATGGATTTATAGAGAAATATCTAGAAAATAAAAGAGTTACAAAAATTACTAATCAACAAAAGGAGAGAATGAATCATCTTATAACAGTTGAGGAGATTATTGCCGCAATTAAACAATTGAAAACAGCTAAAGCTCCTGGGACGGATGGTCTAACTGCGGTGTACTATAAAACTTTACAAGCAGAAATGATTGAACATCTTAAAGATTTATTTTGTAGTATACAACAAGGGGGTAAAATACCCCCATCATGGAAAACAGTATATATTTCATTGATACTGAAAGAACAAGTAGGTCCTAAAAAACCTGAGAATTTTAGACCAATATCTCTTCTGAATAATGACTATAAAATATTTGCAAAAGTACTAGCCAACAGGTTGATGCCAGTTATTCAAGAGGTGATTCATTGCGATCAAGCGGGATTTATAGAAGGCAGATACATGAAGGATAATGTAAGGCAAGTTATAGATCTACTGGAATATCTTAAGAAGAATAAACAGATCCCTGCAGTGCTGTTTTTTTTGGATGCAGAGAAGGCCTTTGATAGAGTGGATTGGAACTTTCTATTAAAGACTTTAAAAAAGATGGACTTTGGGGATCAATTTATACAGGCGGTTTCAGCAATTTATCAAGAACAAAAAGCACAGATTATTATTAATGGAAGTTTGACAACAGACTTTAATATTGAAAAAGGAACAAGACAAGGTTGTCCGTTATCCCCATTGTTATTTATTTTAACATTAGAAGACTTGTTGAATACAATACGGGACTCGAGCACCTTGAAAGGAATAGTGATAAGGCAAGAGGATTACAGAATAAGGGCATTTGCAGATGATCTGGTTGTTACCCTAACACAGCCAATGGAATCAATAATCCAGATGAAAGACATTATAAAACAATATGGTACAGTATCAGGATTTAGACTGAACCAGAAAAAAACTAAGTTGATAGTTAAAAATATGACACAAGATCGAAAACAGGAACTTGAAAGCAAGGCAGGTTTTGAGATTGTACCAAAGGTTAAATATCTAGGAGTTCAGGTTGCAGAATCAAATATGAAATTGTTTCAAAATAATTATGAGGTGTTGTGGCGAGAGGTACAGAAAGATATGGAGACCTGGAAAAAACTGCAACTGTCTATACTTGGAAGAATAGCAGCAGTTAAGATGAACATTTTGCCAAGATTTCTTTTTTTGTTTCAAATGATTCTGGTGCTTAAAAGTGATAAACAATTGAGAGAATGGCAAAGAGGACTGAATAAATTTGTCTGGAATGAGAAAAAGCCGAGAGTGAAACTGAAAATTATGCAAGATGTTCCAGAAAGGGGAGGTCTTAAACTTCCAAACCTACAATTATATTATGAAGCAGCAGCTTTGACGCAAGCAAGTGATTGGTTTGGAAGGAAAAAGACTGGAATATTGAATATAGAAAGTTTTGATCTTGAATTTGGTTGGCATGCTTACTTATTTTATGAGAACAAAGTGGATAACGTATTCAAAAGCCACATACTTAGAAACTCTTTGATGAGAGTTTGGAAGAAGCACCGACTCAAATGGGATTACAAAATACCGTTATGGCTGGATCTTGGTTATATCATGTGGAATACAAATATAATGTCACTCGGGGGGTGGGGTTATATAAAGAAGTCCTTTTTGCAGATGCGGGCAGATGGCGACTGAAGACTTTAGAAATGCTGTTGGAAGAAGGGATTAATTTAACCTGGTTACAGTATAATCAACTTCAATTGAGATGGAAAGAGGACCAAAAAACTGGTATAATGATGCATGAGGAAGAATTGGTTAGACATATAAAAGAGAAAGGTCCAATGCATATTAAAAGGGTTTATAATGTTTTGTTAGAAAGGGATTCAGAAACTGAATTGGTTAAAGATTGCATGATAAAGTGGGCACAAAATTTTGCAGAACCAGAACTAGATGCCACATATTATCATATGTGGTAGATTTGTAAGAAAGTGAAGGCTTTTTGGATAAAAATTTGGTGGGTCATGCAGAATGTTTTGAAGAAAAAAAATCCAGTTTTCTCCACAATTGTTTTTATTGGGTATAGTTAAGGGTTTTACATTGGGTGAAACAAAGTTGATATTGTACATGATAACAGCAGCGAGATTACTGATAGGTCAATATTGGAAAAATGAAGCTATGCCTATTATTGAAGAATGGACTTTGAAGATGGCCAGTTTTGCAGAGATGGCGAAGATTTCAGCATATTTAAAAGATCGCTCACAAGAGACTTATGTATGGGAGTGGAAAAAGTGGATAGACTATGTGCAGAATAAATATCAGACTAGGAAATATCAGATAGCTTTTAACTGAAAGTATTATATAGGTATAGAATAATTGAATTTTGTGAAGATGTGAAAAATACACAGGGGGTGGAGGGGTTCAAGTGTTATAAAAAGGGGATTTTGATTTGGATTATATTTTGTGGAAGTCTGGGGGGGAGGGGAGGGCTAGGGTGGGTTAGGGAGAGTTAGGGAGGGTTGGGGGGGGAAATTGGGGAGAAAATGTAATTGTAAAACTTTTTCAATAAAAAAAAAAGAAGAAGAAGTTCCATGAAAAGTATTCACACAAACCCACAGGGGATCTTGTGGGTGGCAGGGGAGGTTAGTTTTATATGTGTATATGTTGTTATATTTAATCTAATTGCAATCTTTATGCATTCTATGTCATTGGAGGAGTTTCTTTTCAATTGAGGGGGGGCAGCCTGTCGAGCCCGAATTTGACATATGTGTAGCCATTTTATTTAATTCTCTATTATAATCATTTGTTCCTTTTCTTTCTCTTTACTTGGTAAGGGGGGTTTTCTGGCTCGCCACATTCTTAAGGTGGGGGGAAGAGCGAATAGATAGATGATTGTTTTGGCTAGGTGACTTTCTTTCCTGTAGAAACAGAGGCTGCTCCGGGTGAGAATGGAAGGTGGAGTTTAAAGACACTGGGAAATGTGGATTGAGTGTTTATTGGAGAATGTGACTTTTGAGGGATGTTTCTAATTTACAATATTATGTGGTGTAATTCTGGTTTGTGTCAGATCCAGAATTACAACAGATTTTGCCAATTTGATGCCTACCTAAATAAGAGAAGTTTGTTTGGTAAGATGGACATTGCCTATTTCTTTTTTTGAATGGGTTTCATCACTTGGAAACCTGACAACCGCTGACAACCAAGCCTCACCCTAGCTCTGGGGATAAAAGGTAGGGGGCAGAGATGAATAGGTAAGGCAGACAACTATTCATCTCTCTGCCAGTCCACCACTGATAACCTGCACTTCCGAAACCTGTCTGGAAATTATCAGAATTCGACTCTGCAGTGCCTTCTGAGTGTGTGTGTGTGTGTGTGTGTGTATCTGTTGCTGGAAGAAAGCAAGCACACCTTCCAGGACTTCCTTTGCAAGTGTGGGAAGAGAGAGAGAGAGAAAGAGACTCCTGGTGTATTTAGGGAAAGGGAGCGAGCGTCACTTTTCACAGGACTTAGAGACTTTGTAGTCTGCTGTGAGAGAGCAGCTGCTGGTGCTCCTAATAAAGGACGTTTCATTAACTACAAAGGGCTTGTCGTGTTTGGGAGCTGGATCAGAACACCTCTCTGGTAGCAGCCACCCCCTTCTCCCTTTCCCTTCCTGCTGCCAGGCAATCCTGTGTTCTCTGCTGCTGCCAAACACGGTTGCAGAGGCCAGTGTGCCAGATGGCATTGCCGCTGGGCTCAGGAGAGGCCAAAAAGAGGGAATTGGGGATGGTCAGAGACCTACCAGGAGCACGAGCCCTGCCCAAACTTCCTGGGGTGGCTCGAGTACAGCTGCTGGTAGCCCATGGCAGTGGTCGCATGGCTCGGATACCGAAAAGGAAAAGGAAAGGCTGAATGGCTCAGGCACAGAGAAAGGGAGTGAGTGAGCCTCCCTGCTCCTGCTCCCCTCCTCTCGGGTGACATCACGGCATGAAGCAGCTTTAGTAAGCGGCCGGGCAGCAAGGAGAGCCACTCAGCAAGGAGAGCCCGGGCAAGGTGAGGAGTGGCTGGGAGGGGAGGGGTGAGGCTTCAGCAGGTTCACCAAACTGAACAAAAAGTTAGCTACCAGTTCTACTGAAACAGTGTGAACTGGCTGAATCCCACCACTGGCTATAATCACAACAAAACAGAATATTGATAACAGAATATTTAGAATACCTTCCCCAATACTGAATGGTGGTGTAATAGTTTATGAGAATGTCCTTGAAAAATAGAAGTTGAAAAAGGAGCAGCAATCTAGGCAACAATTAGCCTGTAGAAGCAATTGGGATATGGCAAATGTCCCAGAAGGGACATTCCCTAATTTCTTGGCCTGTAAATGGGATGTGAGAGAGATGTACTTTCAGATTTGCAAAATCTTGTTACTGTAATCTTACAATAAAGATAGTGTTTTGTTGAAAGAAAATGTACCATGGTTAAACTCATATTTGAAGCTTCTTTTCTGGACTTCTAAGAACTGACAGATGCTTTACAGATATGTTGGGAGTATCATTCCCTAAAATCCAAGTCTATACAATTATCATACTAATTAGAAACCTGGGAGTTTGTAGTTTCAACAATCTTGAAGGCAGCAGATTGGGAAGGCAGATCATATATTTAAATTTGGAGGCAAAAGGGTAATAGATTTCAGATCAGCTATAGATACTGTTTGTTCTGAAACACAGAACCTGGAACAGTCTTGTCCAGCTTGATCTCTTTCAACTACAATTCCAACCAGCATGTCCAGTGACATTCCATCTCATTTCAAATATACCAATTTGAGAACAACTCTGTATCTTAAAGTTTGGTTTGGTCTTTTAAGTAGACTCACTTGTTTTGTTTCATTTATATTATGAGGTTTATGCTTGCCATTTATCTTCATGAGATATAGGTAAATGTTTGTAGTTTGCTTGGAGGTACTTCCATGGAGCTTTAATCTGGCAAAGATGTTACTTAATTGATACATTTTCTCTCGTCAAAAGATTGTTAAATCAGGTTACAAAATTTGTTTTGCTTGAACTAAGAAAATATTTGTAACATTCTATAATATTCTGATTAAGGGTGGATCTTCAGGCAGTCATTCATGCCCTAGTCATCTCATAGCCCAACTATTGCAACACTTACATGAGTCTGTTATTAAATACCACTCAGAATCTTCCATTGGTCAAGCATAGAGTGGTGCAGACATGAAAGTTGCATTGGTTACTAGTCTGCTTTCAAGTGTAATTTGAAGTGCTGGCTATTACCTATAAAGCCCTACATGGCATAGGATCTGATTATTTGAGGAGCTGTCTATCTCCCATAGTATCTACCAATTGATTTGAGGTGACTGGGTTGGTGCATTATAGGTTCCTTTGATTAAACAATACTACCTGTCAGAGCCCAGAAAGCATATCTTCTCTGTCGAACACCTGCCCTTTAGAATGAGATTCCTATCCAGATCAAGGTGGATCCTATCCTATTCGTTTTGATGACTGTCTATTTTCCTAGGCCTTGGATAGTGTGGTTGGTGGCCCCTTTATTAGATATTGTTGGTAGAATGTTTTGGGATTTTCCAGGTTTTACTGAAAGACTTTGACAGTTGCTATATTGTCTATGTTTATAAATCACACTAAACTAGAAGCAACTTGTATGGTTTTGTTCAGTTTAGTATGATAAGTGACTTTAGAAATAGTTGTGAAGAATAATGTCTTTTCCTGTTTAAGATTGCCATTGGTATTCTAATATTTAAGGTCAAACAGGACATCCCAGTTAGTTCACAAATGAATTTAAAATGTATAAATAAGGAAAGAAAGCAGGCAAGGAGCCAAATATTTTCATAAAGTCTGTTCTGCAGTCGCAGCTAAAAATGCAGTTAGAGAGCCACTCATAATTAACATCACTGATTGTGTAACACTGATGAAAGTCTGTGTAAAGCTGTTTTATAAGGTTTTACCATTTTCCGGAGCCATTAGCTCTGGTAATGAAACACTCCTTGTGAGAATATGTCTTATAAATAGGCAATATATGAAAGGTGATGTTTTTCTAAATATCATTGTGTTTTTTGTTTTTTGTTTTTTTAAATTGATTTATATGCCGCCCTTCTCCGGAGACTCAGGGCGGCTTACAATGTGCTAAGCAATAGCCTTCATCCTTTTGTATATTTATACAAAGTCAGCTAATTGCCCCCACAACTGGGTCCTCAATTTACCTACCTTAGAAAGGATGGAAAGCTGAGTCAACCTTGAGCCTGGCGAGATTCGAACCTGCAGTAATTGCAGGCAGCTGGCCTTAATAACAGGGTGCTTTAGACCACTGTACTACCAAGGCTCTTGGTAGTGTGGCTGAATTGGAGATTTGCTTCAATCCAGTGGAGCCTGATCGCAATACATCCCCTTGTTTTGCTACTTGATTAAAGTGAGCTCCCTCCCCTCCCCTCCCTACTACTAATGCTGTGTTGATTAAGAAGCAGTCTCTTTGCGATTGCATATTAATGGATGGATGGGATTGAAATAAATAGGATGAGTCCAGAGGCAAATGTAAATGGGCCCTCTTTTCTGCCACTTGTTCCATGAATAATCTGGAAACGGCATACTGTTTTAGATGAGCATAGATTGATCAATCACTTATAGAAATTAGATCAAAGCTACTTAAAATTAGATTATGGATCTCATCTAACCAATTAGCACACAAGAGAGTAAGGATC
Source organism: Arizona elegans (assembly GCA_022577455.1). NCBI lineage: Eukaryota > Metazoa > Chordata > Lepidosauria > Squamata > Colubridae > Arizona > Arizona elegans. The sequence continues at coordinate 54,344,960 of JAKOOJ010000009.1, forward strand.
CAAAATCAGTCATACTTCGAATTCATTGAGGCTTAAATAATCAGGGCTAACTGAAGTTCTATTGATTTCAGGGGTTCTACTATGACCACCTCTGGATTTGGACAGGTTTTGTAATTGCATGCCACTATTTTGGAATGGTTACTATCGGATACCGTGTTTTCTCGAAAATAAGATTTGGTCTTATATATTTAGGGCTTATTTTCAGGGAAACACAATATCAGGGTGATCAGCCCAGCTGGGCGCCCCACCCCCAGGCACATGCACAAGAGGCGCTGAGCGCACGGGAACCAATGGTGTCTGACAGCAACTGCAGCCCTCTAGCCCCTCTGGGACTGCACAGCCCACACAGCACAGGTGAATTGATTACCTGTCCACGCAACAGATGGAGGCAGAGGCATAGGGGAGGCACATGATCTGGATGTGCCACGTGGGCCATGGGAAAACCAAGAGACAGTGGGCCGGAACGGGCAAGCAGCTGTGGGAGGCTCGTTTTTGTGCAGCGGCAGCAGGTAGAGGCAAACATGTGGGAAGGCAGCCATCCTGAAATACAATACGGGCTGTAGGCAAGCCAAGAGACACGAAGATGAACCTCCCGTGACCACCCACCCATTTCATTCCATCATCTCAGCTTGCCTGCGGCTCGCATGGCGCATTGGGATCGCCTGCCATCCCCCAACACCTCTGCCTCTGTCTGCTGTTGATGTTGCCATGCGAAGATGAGCCTCCCGTGGTCAGCTGGTCATTCCAGCCCATCGACTCTCAGCTTTGCCACCTCACGTGAGGCATGTCTGGATTGCGTACCTCCCCTCCCCCTCCCTCTGCCTCCACCTGCTGCTTGGACAGGTAATCAACTCACTTGCGCTGCACGGGCTGCAACTACTGCTGGACACTGTTGGCCCCCCCATGCTCTCGCTGCCTCCAGTGCTGGCCATGCCCCCTCCAGCTGCTGACGACCTTAACTGGGGTTTATTTTGGTGGAAGGGCTTATATTAGGAGCATATAAATCAGGTTAGGACTTATTTTCTGGTTAGGTATTATTTTCAGGGAAACATAATGTTATCAAGTATATCCCTCTAAATAGCATGTATATAAATAATGACTTCTCCAAAATAAGAAATGAGCAGAGGGAGAGGCTTGAAGAAATTCTTTGGTTACCAATCAGGGATCATAATGTCAGTAGTGTTAAGTAGCATGTTTATTTCTTAGCAACAGTTTAACTGTATTTTCACAATACAACTGATTTAGTCATCCCTTGCCTTTCATTACTTGACTTTTTTTTTCTTTCTGCAGAATTGGTTGCATCACACCTTTCTCATTTCTCCTCTCAAAGGAGGCTGCAATTTGTTCTAATTATTTCTGTTTTTACAAAGAAAACCAGTTTGGTGTAATGGTTAAGGTGCTGTTTTAATCCAGCCTTGGATGCTTGGCAACTGACTCACATTTGTAATGGTTGCAGTGTCCCGGGTTGATGCCATCTCTTTTTGTGACCTTTTGAGAAGCAAAGTCAATGGGGAAACCAGATTCACTTAACCGTGTTACTAATTTAGCAACTGCAGTGATTCATTTAACAACTGTGGAAAGAGAGACTTCCGGTTGGCTCCACAAGCTTTGCTGATGCTCCTCTGTGGGCGCCCGATCCCCAGCACCGTAAAAGCCCCAGAACAGCCGAAAAACAGCTGTCTGGGGCTTGGAAACCCTCTGCCTGGGCAAAGGGGAGAGAGAAGAGCAGACAGGCAGAAGTAGAGCCCCCCCCAAGCACCCTAGGAGAAATCTTGGGGCGCGAAGGGTGAGAGCTCCCTAGAAGCCTGTCAATCTGCTCTGGACCTGGGACGACTCCGCTGATTAGCGGAGCTAGAAGCCGTGTCCAATTCTGCTGACAACAAATGAGGGGATTCTTAATATCTTAAATTGCTGCAGGCAGAACAAGCCAGGAGAAGTCAGACCGCAAGTATTTACACTTAACGCCAAGGTTTATAGCCTCCTTCGGAAGTAACAATTTAGCAATTTGCAACAAAATGGCAATTGAAGCTTGAAAGGGAAGGGCGGATAAAGTGAAAGTTACAGAAAGTTTCGTTTCACTGGTAGCCTCTTGCCTGGAAAGAACTTTTGTGTTGAGAGAAGGAGGATTTTAAATGTTAATTTATGATTGGGGAAATCCTTTGATTTTGGAACTTTTCCTTTTGGCTTCTGATTAAAATACAACAATCAATTTAAACTGAAAATGGCCTCAAAATCTGTAAAGACCGTTCCTATTAAAGGAACTGGGAGCGCTGGAAGCTCCCCAGCTCATACTCCTAGATTGCAAGCCTCTGCCCCCCCCCCCACAACAGACCCACAGACTTTAACGTTTGAGATGATACAAGAAGCCCTACAAGCTACACAAAATAAAATTGCTACTGTGATAATGAAAAAATTAATGAAACTAATGAAAAAATTAATGAAACTAATGAAAAAATACAGGCTGTTTCAGAGGAGATTTTAATTCGGAATCGGCAAATTAGAGAAGACATATTATTGGCTTTTAAATGTTTGGCAGGTGATATTGAAATCGTGGATGATGAAGTTGAAGAAATTAAGCAATCTACGGAAATTTTGGATAATAAATTAGCAGACTCAGAATAGACTTGAAAGGGCTGAAGTTGATGTAACGATGTTACAATACAGAGATATGGAATTTGTTTTAAGATTCAGAGGGGCAAAGGAAAATAAACAAGAGAACTTGAAAGAAATGATGTCAGAGGCATTGGCACAGTTGTTGGGAGAGACAAAAACTGAGCTGGGCTGGCAGATTGACAAGGCATATCGTGTCAACTCTTGGGTTGCCAGACAGAAACACTTACCAAGAGACATTGTAATATATTTTACTACAAAGAGATTACGTAACGAAATTTTACAGGCTACTTTTAAAAACAAGTTTCAGGTTGAAGGCCAGGAGGTGATGACAATGAAAGAAATCCCCCCTAAGATGTTGAGAGCCAGAAGGGAGTATGCTTTTCTGGTGGATGAGTTGAAAAAACGTCAATTACAGTATAGATGGGAGGTGCCAGCCGGCCTTGTCGTGACTTATTCGGGAGAGAGATATCAGCTTAACACAATATGGAAAGCAAGAGATTTTTACATTAACGTATTAAAGGCTGGGACACCCAAATCACCAGAAGGAAAAAGAAAGAAGGGGGTAATGGAAGGAGAGAGAGAAGAGCTACTGACAGTAGTTCAGGGGGGAGTTTTGACTGGTCAAGAAGAACAGCTACAAATTCAGATGGCTGTTCAAGATGTGGATTTAATTGATATATTTGAAGAACCAAAGGATCAAAGACAGACTAGAGCAGCAACAGCCAAGCGCAAGGAAGAATTAAGACAACAACAACAACAACAACAACAACAACAACAATTTCAGATGGCAACCCAAGAAACTACCAAAACAGAAGCTGTGGGAGGAGCAAGACCTAAAGGTCAGATGAGGCAAGATCATCAGAAATTGCTCCAGATGCTTCAGAGGCCCAGAGATGGGAACCAGATTTTTAACTTGGAATGTCAATGGTTTGAATTCTCTACAGAAGAGAAGGAAAATATTTCACTATCTTAAACAATTTAAGAACAAAGTAATTTGTTTACAAGAGACTCATATTAGGATACAAGATCAAAAATATTTGACAAATGCAAGATTAGGTACACATTATGTAGCAGCAGCATCAGAGAAGAAAAACGGTATAGTTATATATTTGAAAAGAGACTTAATTGCAAAATTAGTTGAAGCGGATGATCAAGGAAGATTTTTAGCTATTGAACTTTTAATAAAAGGAGAAAAAACACTTGTAATTGGAGTATATGCCCCGAACCAACAACAAGAAAAAATTTATAATTTATTACATTCAAAGTTGACACAATGGGGGTATAAGACTTGTATCCTATTGGGGGATTGGAATGGTGTTTTGGACGAATTTGTGTGGGCAGGGAAGAAACCGCGAGTTAATCAAAAGATAATGCAAGACACCCGAGAAAGAGGTGGTCTTAAAATGCCTAATTTAAGATTGTATTATGAAGCCGCTGCCCTCTCATCAATTACAGATTGGATAAATTTAACGGAGGAAAAGATATGGAATATTGAAGGATATGGTCTGGTCTACGGCTGGCATGCTTATTTATTGTATGATAAGAAAGTAGATAAGACTTTTAAAAGTCATATATTAAGAAATGCTCTATTGCGTGTCTGGAAAAAGTATAAATATAAATTAAATGATAAGTTACCAATTGGACAGTACCCAGACATGCGATAGAGAGTATAAATTTGGAGCAAAAGCAAAATAAGATTACATATAAGGAACTCCTTTATAAGGAAGGAGTCAGATTACAATTAAAATCTATGGAGCAATTAAGAGAAGAAGGAATTATTAGGACTTGGTTTCAGTATGGTCAGCTGCAGGCCAGATCGAGAGAAGATCAAAAAACTGGTATTTTGCAGCAGGATGAGAATTTGATAAAGCAAATAAGACATAAAGGTCAAATGCATATAAAAAAGTTGTATAATGTATTAATGGAAATAGATTCAGAAACAGAGCTAGTCAAGGATTGTATGATAAAATGGGCACAAAACATAGGTGAACCAATAATGATGGAAACATGGGAAAAGATATGGGTTAAAAATGTAAGATTCACACAAGCTCAAAATTTAAGAGAGAACTTTTATAAAATGTTTTATAGATGGCATTTAGACTCAAAAAAACTAGCCTGTATGTACCCAAATTTACAGCCTAAGTGTTGGCGATGTGAGTGTGAAGATGCTACATATTTTCATATATGGTGGACCTGTAAAAAAATTAAAGCTTTTTGGATAAAAATATGGTGGATTATTCAAAATATTTTAAGGAAAAAAATTAAATTTACACCACAGTTTTTTCTGCTGGGAATAGTTACGGATTGTACAGTAGTAGAGACTAAGTTGGTTTTGAACTTAATAACAGCTGTCAGGTTACTGGTGGCACAGTACTGGAAGAAGGAAGATCCACCCACCATTGAGGAATGGACATTAAAAGTTGTGCATTTGGCAGAGATGGCAAAAATTTCATCATACCTTAAAGACCATTCAAATGAAAGATACATATTGGAATGGAGAAGATGGATTGACTATATACAAAAAAAAGTATCCGAACAAGAAGATACATATAGCTTATAAATGAAATATTTTTAAGTAGTTTGTATTTATAGTTTTTTGAATTATAAGGAGTTAAAGACTTAGGGAGAATATGAATGCAATAATTTGTTAGCAGATTTTAGCTTTATGTTTGTGAATGCTATACTCTGTGCTTGTTCTGGGAAGTCTAGGGAGGGGGGTGGGGGGGAAGGAGGGGAAGGAGGGTGGGAGGCAGGGGGTGGGAGGGGTTGAGGGGGGAAGGGTGGGGGGGGAGAAAATGTTTGTATTTCCTATAAAACTTTTCAATTAAAAAAAAAACAACTGTGGAAAGAAAGGAAGTAAAATGGGGTAAAATTCACTTAACAACCATTTTGCTTAACAACAGAAATCTTAAGCTCAATTATGATTGTAAGTCGAGGACTACCTGTACATGTTTTTTGCCTTATTTTTGCTTCCTGCAATCTATATATTGAATTCGTTATCAGTTGTGCATATTGCACAAATGGTTGAGTTGCATCTTCAGGAGATAAAACTTCCACAGTATTCTTTAGCTTCCTGGAATTTAATCTATAGTGCCAGTGTAAGGATCTGCCTCTCCTCCTTTCCCAAGAAAGTATAGACTCTTGAAACATGGTATTTCAAACGGAACCTTTTATTGAGAAGAAGGGATAGCAGAACAGGCAAAGCAGACTCTAAATTCCCTCCCAAACTGCATAGTTAGAAATAGGGCTCTAGAATCCATCCCTCCAGTTCGAATATGGATTTCAGCCAATCCACAGTTATGAAGATGTTTATTGTAACAGCCATCTTGAGAGCCAGATAAGGATCCGTTCCCATGGTCTTCTTCCGCTTTCAACCATCTGACACAATCCACATGGCCCTCCCTCCTTATTTCATTTCCAAAAGGTAAGAATATTGCAGTGTACTTAGGCGCCAGGAAAAAGGTTATAAAATACATCTTATCCCCATGCTTCCTCCTCCCTCCATATGAATGGCAGTATCATGTCAGGGATCTGACAGCCAGCTGGAGGACTTTGGGCCACCCACTCTCTTACAGGCTATCCACATCACAGGGTTATTGTTATGGGGAAAATAGGAGGAGCATTAGACATGTTTGCCACCTTGAATTACTTATAAAGTAATAAAGGTGGGATTAAAAATAACAAGAAACAAGAAAAAAAAGGAAGCGAAAGGCATGCAAAAACATAATTGAGGCCAGTGCCTCTTCAGAATCAGGAAGGGGAAGTTTTTTGCTTAGGGGTGGATGGAAAAGGAGAGAGGGCAGAGTTCTTAAACCCCATTTTATGGGTCCTGTCTAGTTTTTCTTTAATTTAGAACTGAAGAGATACAAAGTCTAGTAAATAGTACATAAAACATGGATGATTGTATGGGTTAACATAATTGTCTGGCAGCCATGAGAATGAATTGCTTGTAACTGGATTAGGTTGTTTGCACAACAAATTAGCCTCCTCACCACTAAATCGAGTGTTATGCAAACAAAACCTATGTGTCAGGGAAAGTGTAATAGCAATATTGTTATTTTGGCTGGTTCTGTCATCAGAGAAGAACTAACCATTATTTTTCCCTTAAAAGTGTTAATAGTAAAATATTGATTTAAAGGGAAAACTGTTGAGTTTATATAAAAGTAAAATAATTCTCCTTTTGTGACTTCTGAGAAACAAAGTCAATGGGGAAGCCAGATTCACTTAATAACCATATAACTAATTTAAATTGCAGCGATTCACTTAACAATTGTGAGAAGAAAGGTCGTAAAACGGGATAAAATTCACTTAACAACTGTTTTGCTTAATCACAGAAATTTTGGACTCAATTGTGGTTGTAAGTCAAAGATTACCTGTACATGTTTTTTGCCTTATTTTTGTTTCCTGCACCCTGTACACTTAATGTGTTATCAGTTGTGCATATTGCACAAGTGGTTTGAGTTGCATCCTCAGAAGATAAAATTTCCACAGTATTCTTTAACTTCTTGCAATCTAATCTATAGTTATGCTCCTAAGCAAGGTGCAGCACCTCTAGGGGAATGACTGGAATGCCAGATGCACTGCTTCTGCTTTCAATCATCCCCATCTAACATCACAAATTCCATTTGGGACCTGCAATCCACCCACTACTATATTGGATTAATACTGTATTGGCTGTCTGGTAAAAATAACTGGATAAAAAGGAAGGAAAAGAAAGCACACCATAGTACAAACATATTCAAATAAGAAATAAAAGTGCCTATATTTCTGAAAAAATAATTAAAAATGGATGGTTATAATATTATTCACCAGCATTCCAAGAAAATGTCATGCTTCTGAACTCTATGGAATCTTTTTATGAAGCTGAGACTCTCAAGATTCTTTGAACTATGCCTTCCAAAATTGTTAGCCAGTAATTTAGAATAGTTGAATGCAATATTACAGTGGTATTAATTCTAGACGTAGAAATGTGTCTATACTACCCCATGAAAAAAATCCTGACCTGATTGTCTTGCATTTTTCCGTTTGTTCTCTTTACTAACTGCCTCTTCCATCGAGAAAACAAACCACTCAGTACAGTGGTGGGTTCCGCCCGGTTCCGCCGAGCCAGTAGCGGTGATGATATGATGTCACCAAACCGGTTCTGCCCACCCCCCACCCCCCGCGTTATTCTTACCTTTTATTTGGCCCCACCCTCAATCTATTGCTGCCTCCTGAGTCCCAGCTGATGGCTAGAGGGAAAAAAAACTGTTTAAACTCTTGCCCCAGGGCTTCAAAGGGCCACCCTACAGCTGATCAGTATTAAAAGAAAACAAATGAGTAGATCAGTGCCTGCAAAAATAAATGGGTAGACCAGTGCCTGCAAAAATAAATGTGTAGATCAGTACAGCTTTGCAAGTAGTTAAAAGCCTGGTAGACCAGTACCTCTGCTAAAACCTAAATAATTGTCACATGACCATCAAGCCACACCCACAAAATAAGCCACGCCCACAGAACCGGTAGTAAAAAAATTTAGAACCCACCCCTGACTCAGTAGATGTGTATCTGAAATGTAAGGAGAATGTGTCCTCTCCATTATGTACAAAATCTGGGGTCCTTTATTTACCAACTGGTGGAAGGAAAGAGATGGTAAAATAATAGCTGAGGAGAGGTGAATTAGTAGGGATTAACAAGAATGTTGTATTCATGAATTTTTAGCCTAAATGCCTATATGAGGATCACTCCATCTCCTTATTATGCCCTTTGTGTATTAAACATATGAAGAAAGATTAAAGATAAAGCACATGTCTACACCATTATCAGTAAAATATAGCTCCTTTATTGCAGTCCTAATTTCTACCTGTTAAAGCAGGGGTATCAGGTAAAGGGGGTGGGTGGGAGTGTTGACTTCAACATGTAAAGAATTTTCAAGAGTTAAAACTTTAAGTGACCAGGGCTCAAGGTCCTCAATAAGCTCATTTGCATAGGTAATTTCTTGTCAGCTGAATGAATGAATGTCAGAAATAGGATTGGAGAAGCTGTGCAGCCTCCATTTACTATATCTGTAAATCTTTATAACTGTCCTACCTCACTGAGATCTCTAGAGATTTCTTTCCAAAGAATGTGTGATGATATGTACACTTATGCCCTACAGCACATATACACTTCCACTCACCATACATGTAGATAGAAAATATTACTATACATTTGACTTACAGCTATTCTTTACTGTAATAAGTACAATCAGCAATTGCATGATAACCATTCACTTATAATAGTAAGTACGTAGGAATGGTTTATGCACTATAGTTGCTGGCTTCCTTTGGCATGCTAAGCCATGAAAATAGAATGCATTATAACTTAACGTATATGTAAACCAAACAATATATAAGAATAGGGCCATTAACTATTCCACAAGTGGCCTAGTTGTCATCTGTGATACATAGGAAGGTTCTTTGCCCAGAATTGTGATCATATTAATATATTAAATATTTAAAACCATGTGAGATGAATAATTAGGTTTATATTTAACTCAACCTCTTAAGCTTCTTTCTGTGTCTGTTGTTGCTCTATTCTGCAGTTAAGCATCTTCCGGTTGCTTCTTGCAAATATAAAATCTGAATATCCAAGATGGGAATACTGGGATTTTAGGGATGAGATTAGTTATTATAGTTCCATTCATCCTGGATGCCATATGGCTCCATAAGTATAGATAGAAAGAAGAAACTAGTTTGTCTTTTGTAACTCCAAGAAAGATGCTAGCAAGGCACATTTCAACTATTTGCTCAGCGGTTGTCTAATCCTAAATTATTAGAATTAAATAATATGTCATACCAGCATCATCAGTACATTCCCCTGAAAAAATGTAGAAAGATTATGAGATTTATACATTGCCGAGAAAAGTTAATAAATCATTAAAATACTTGCTAGTGCCTGCTTTGATGGTGGTGGTTGATGGGAAGGTAGTTTTAAACTATACACTAAGTAAAATTGCATTCCTTCATCTTAGCCATTGGTATCAGTTCTGCAATATTTTGAACTGCACAGAGAAAAAAAATCTGAAGAATATTTGTGCACCTCTTATTCTTTGAAAGTTGAAGGCATTTTCAATATATTTACTGGATAGTAAGCCTAAGAGAGTTCAGAATATTTATTTTGAGCAAATGTGCTAGAGATCATACCATAGACATGGGCACAGATATGGCTAAACTACAAAGAAAGAAATAAAACATGAGCCCAAGTAAGTATGTGTTTAATCTCTGCTCCCTATTCTTACACAGATACATATTGCCTGGTTTCTCAGCAAAAAGACAGCAATGTGCAAAATAGAAATCTGTGGTTTATGCTCACTTCAGATTTTGCAGCAGAGCACACTTTTCCAAACAACTGAAAAATCCCTTTTGCCTTGCTGATTTCCAAAGGAAAGGTACTCCATAAATGGGCATAACCAGTGTGTGATTGGTTTGTAAGCTACAAAGGAGGCTGAGTCAGAGTGACCTGCTTGAAGCCAGACTGAAAGGGGGGTGGGGGTGGAAAGGCTGTGGACAGAGAGAAAGCAAGCAGCTTCATCAGAATGTTTGAACAAGACAAAGAACAGCTTCAGCAACCAAATAAGGAAGTTGGAACACTGGTATTTCAAAGTACAGGCAACTTGAGAATTTGAGGGAAGTTCTGGAAGAGATAAATAAATGTATTGGAAAGAACAGTAAATGTTTCCATTCTTATCCTGATTAATAAACTCTGACAAACTTAAGAGGGTGTTACTTTTTATCACATTAATTGAAAGATTTTGTATAAAACATCAACTAAGAATTTTTATTGAAGACTGATTGAATCATGTTTTTCTTTACATCTGCAGAATAATGGGCATATTCACAATGCATTTATTTTTCTCAATATAACTTACTTTCAAGTGTGAAGTGCTTGGAAAAGATGAACATTTAAGAAATCCGGAATCCCAACAATATTTTAAGAAATGAATTTTCAGATAATTATCTCTGTGTAAGAGAGAGAGAGTGGGGGGGGAAGGGGGGCAGTCCCATGGCTTTTGCTTGGTTTGTCAGTGTAGCCCATTATGCTCTGTACAGTAATGTTTGGGGAAAGCTTTGAATTATTCTGTAGATACTGTACCCATGAGATCTGCATTTAGAGTATACCAAAAGATGGAAATATATATTGAATATGTTAGTCCTCCATGGGAGTTGCTTGTTTATTCCTATATGAAGAAATAATTGGTGGTTTTTTTATTTCTGAAAATACAAAAGCTGATTGAATATAAGATTTATCTCCTGTCTGGCAGAGATGACTGTTTAATTTCTGTAGAGCTGAAAATTATTTTGGGTGGCATACTACTGGTTTTAAAAACATTATCTTTTAAGTTTGATATATTAAGCATATGTATTTCATTGCATATTAATATGTTTAATGAAAATTATTTAAATGAATGTGCAAAAAGACTGGTTTAAGGGGAAAATGTTTTCATGGAAGTGGACCATGATGTTAGTTCCCTCACAACTTTCTTTGAAACTTTCAGAATAGCACATCAGATAAGTACGTAACTTATGACTGAAATAATCATACATTCTTTTCAAATTTATTTAATTCTTTTTTCTTTTGTTTACATTTTGTCAGTTTCTTGGACAAGAGCTTATCATTTGTGTCTCGTAATACACCCTGGGCACTGATTATATTAAACTATGAATAACAGTAGCTTTTCTCAACTTGATAGTCTTCAGATGTGTGTGGAAGCAACACAAAGATTATCCTAGCTTTCTACTTGCAGGATGAATGATAGAAGAATTTCTACGGCCTCTGAAAAACAAATAAATGTGCAGCCCCTTGCAGTAAGTTTTTTTTTAATTATCACCAAGTTGTTCTGGTCTTCTTTAGTTCTTTTAGTGTAAATCAGAACAATGAGATAAAGATATGCCATTAATTGTCAAAGTTCTGTTGGGATATTTCTGAATTAATTATGTATCTACCTATATAAGTTAAATTTAAGTGAAGCTAGCACTGATGATTTGAATCCTGTTTAAGTAATATATACCGTGTTTCACTGAAAATATGACCTACCCCGAAAACATGCCATAGCCCGATTTTCACACCTGCAAGAAATATAAGCCCTATCCCCAAAATAAGCCCTAGTTAAACCCACCCACTGTCTGGTTATATGAGGTGGCATGAGGCGCATGCATAAAAATCAAGCTAGGGTTGGGGGGTGGAGCTGCCCCGGGTGCCACGCACCCGCTTACCTTAGGACAGCCATGTCCAGGCCTCCCACACCCCGATACCTGTTGCGCTGCTGCCTGACTTCTTCTGTGGCTGGATGCCATGTGGCACATCATGCCGGTGCCGCTGCTCGTAGGAAGATGCCATGAGGCTCACTCTGCTGATACTGCCACTCGCTGCAAGATGCCGTGTCGCTCATTGTGCCAGTGCCGCCACTCACAGCAGGATGCCTGCATGGCACATCATGCCGGTGCCGCCACTCACACACACAACAGCGCAATGCACCACACAGCCTCCTGTTGCAAGCGGTGGCACCAGCATGATGAGTCATGCAGCATCTGGCTGCATGCAGGAAAATAAGACCTGGTGCTTATTTTGGGGCCCAAAACAATATAAAACTGGATCTTATTTTCGAGGAAACACGATATTTTCAACACTGCCTACTCTGAACTTTGATTAGCATTTCCAGGTGAAGTAAATTGATTCAGACTGGCAACCACTTTGCTCCTGCAGAAATAAAATTAAAAAGTACTTGTGCAGAACCTCCTTTTAGCATTTTGACTGAATCATTGTGGCTGCTCCTAATCTAACATTTTAAAGAAAACCATTGCTTTGAACAGGTGCTTCAGTTAATTATTTGCTGAATTAAAGCATCCCTTTAAAATTCAGCACAATTCTTGAAAATGCTCTCTCTCTGCAAAGAATCCAGAACACTATAGTTCTGCACGATCCTGGCTCAGATATTTTAATAATAATTGTTTTCCTGTAGTGTAATATGAATGAAGAAATAAAATACTTGTTCATGTTGTAATGCTAGAAAATCATTCAAATATCATTCCTATGTTCTTATTTCTCCAAACAATAAGAGAACTATGAGAATAAAACTGTGGGCATATAGCAGGCAATTCAGTTCAAGTTTTTGCTTCAAATTCTTTATGAAAATTTTGAAGCTTGGCTCTTATGTAATGTTGTTCTAGTACCAGTAGTTTCAGGTTTCAAACCATGTGTTTGGTGTATATCTGCAGGCAGAAAGTACAAGTAGCCCTCAAGTTATGACCATAATGGAACTTGTCCATCACAGCTGTCACCTGTGATCGACCTGATTTTATTACCTTTTTTTGTGGCTCACCATAGGCATGGCTTTGTCAAAAACCAGAAGCAAATGCTAGTTTTCAGAAAACCTTATAAAATGCAGTTACATGACCCCAACATGCTGCAAATAACTATAAAATGCAGCCAGGTTGACAAATACCACAAGTGCAGTCACATGGGGGGGGGGGGGGTGTTAGAATTTCTAATTTGGATTGTAAGTACCCCACAGAGAGGTTCATCTAAATTGCTAAGCTATCAGTGAGGACTACCTGTATTGCTTGCTTAAATTTTCATACAGAAATTAGAAAATTAAATTGTTTTATTATTACATTAGATTTTTATCTCAACTTTATTATTTTATAAGTAGCTTAAGTGGTGAACATACATAATACTCCCTCCTTCTATTTGCCCTACACAAACAACCCTGTGAGGTAGGTTAAGATGAAAGAAAGTGAGTGGCCCAAGTTACCCAATTGGCTTCTATGCCTGAAGCAAGACTAGAACTCACAGTCTCCTGATTTCTCAGCCAGCATTTTCACCACTACATCAAACTGGCTCTCCTTAAGTCAAGTTGTGCAAGTTTCATTAAGTATTCAAAAGGCTTTATGTGGCATGTCGGAAGATAAGTAGAAGTAAAACCAAAATTGTTTTTTGGTCTTGAGTATTGTTGGTTATGTCACTTTTATTATATGGCTGCTAGGTATATACATTACAATGAAATAGCAGGTTTTGTGCATATTGTATTTTATTAAAATTATCACTTCTTTTGAATTGCATTTTTAAAACAATGATCTGTGGCTTATCTTTAATTTTTTTTACTTTTCTTCTTCATATTGTAAGATTCACAAAGTAGCTCCAAAGGCCCTGGCATCAAATCAATCAGAGTAGAGATGGAAGGGACCTTAGAAGTCTTCTAGTCCAACCCCTGCTCAAGCAGGAGACCCTATACCAGTGATGGTTAACCTTTTTGGTGCCGAGTTCCCAAAGTGTGTGCATGCACGCATGCTCCCTAAAATGCAATGTGAGTATCCCCCCGGGCATGCGCCCCACTCCACACATGTGCATGTGTTCCCCATGCATGCGCATTCCGGTGCATGTTCATGCATCCCAGCCCCCTGCGCATGCACCCCCACCCCCTGTACCCATTTTGGCTTCCAGGTTGGTGCAGAAGGCCTTCCAGGCCCAAAATGGAGCGCAGGGAGGCGCGTGCAAACCCCCAAAATGCAATGTGAGTGCCCCCCATACAGCCATCAACCAAGACATCAACCTTAGATATCGGAAGTCTCCATTCCTTCATTTCAATCCTGTATATCATTTTTTTCTGTAATGTGTTTCACGCTAAGTCAGAGTGTGTTTGGAAAATTATAGGAACTGAAATTCAACATATTTTATGAATAAAAAAGCTTGCTTTAAACTTTTATGATTTATACCAGGGAAAGTGGTGTAACAACTGTTGTTCCATTTTAGAAACTTTTTGAATGCTTAAAGTTGTTGTCATGCTGGAAATAGACTCCAGTAGAGTCAGATTTTATATTTTTAAAATACGGATCAGTTATTAGTCTATTCCAGGGAAACCTAAAGTGAATAGCTATGTCGCATTTTGTTTAAATTCTACTCAGAAGATTTTGTGACTTCGATATTGGTAGCTTCCCCTAGTAAACTAATTTTTGTTTGATGAAGTAATATGGTTTCTATATTTAACAAGTTTCTGACTTGGCCTAATAATGTAATACTACTGAGATTGATTTTGAATTATTTTGTATTGTGATCTACCTAGTTTACTTTGCTTTTCCTAAGACCTTTCCTCCTATACTCCTAAAACTATACTCTAATGAGATTTCTGAGTTAATTTAGGTAAATTGTATTTTGTTTTTTAACTATAGCATATTTCTTTAATCTCTTTATAATAAAGAGTGCAATGTCTTTCTGAAATCTTTGTCCCTCAGGAAAGTAAATTCACAAATGTATCCTATTATATCTTGATCTCTTAATTATTTATGCTATGTGCTGTGAAGATTATCCAACACATTCATGGCAAATTCTTAATCTGTTGCCATTTTAAAACAAACGCTAAATCTAGAGTTTAAATTATTTATTTTTCAAGGTTCATTTATTAGAGATCCCTCCATAATAACTTATTGAAATGTAAACAATTTTACAGAAAAGAATACTCAAACAAGCTGCTAATGTAGAATCTTGAGCCCCTCATGAAAATACACACACACACACACACACACACACACACATCTTGCTCTTGGGAGACAGTGAAAAAAATAGGATATACTTTTTTAAGAAAAGAAGACTAGAAGAAATAAAACAAGACAGCATATACCTCCATCCCCACTTCAAATATTTTGCTTTTAGCAACTGGGTGCTTGAATTCCCAGGAACTTTAAGGGACTTTTATTGTGAAAACATTAGAGCTAGAAAGCTTTAGTGAAGAACCACTGAGTCATGAAGTACAGCTCTCTCTCTGACTAATCTGTATATATTATTGAGTACCTGCACAGCTCCACTTCAGTTCCCAAAGTGTTGGTTTTACAGCTGCAGCTATTGTGCTTACTTCTGCATGTAGAAAAGTTGTCCACTGGTGTGAACGAGATACAAAAAAGGTAAGGACAGGGTTATGTGCCCTATTTTCTATGTTCAAAGTATGCTTTTTGTGTATATTAAGTAAGCCTAAATGTGGGTGGAGGATGGCAGACAAAAGCAATTATATAGAAGCAGAAATTGTGTGATGTGGTCACACATGTAGCTAAGTAACATATTACTGATTCTTAAATCTTTCAATAATTGGAGCTATGCTTTCCAACTCATGTTATTTGGATTCTCTCGCCTCTTATTTTCTTTTAAATTCATTCAGGATGCCAGCGTGACAATAGCTGTTTTGGTCTGAGGTACATATGTGATTTTTTTTCACATATAATCTAGGTTTTGGCAATTTAAAAAGAACTGTTCGTTGTATTGTATTTAGAAGAAATAGCATGCAGGCTATTTTTCCTGTGTCGAAATACAAATACTGTGAGATTGGGGAAGAAGATGATTAGGGAAAATATACCTAGGTTTTTCTGAGAGGGAAAGAGAAAGAAAGACTTCCAAACAACTAGATAGTTAACTAATAATACAGAAAAATTTTGGATATTTTATCAGGGTTATTTCTTAAGATACTAGGGCTCATTAACCTGGACATTATGATAATTTTGAAATAAAGTTTCCAGAATGCTTTGGGGGAAATATTGTTTGTATACTCTTATATTATTGATTTATTTTTGTCCGGCTGAGTCTTGGGAGAAATTTATGTAAGTGGTCTTCCTATAAGTTTTATGTATTACAAAGTATTTATACTCAGTTTTTCTGGCTGCCCATCTCACTAGCTGTAGTAGACATTTTTTTAAAAAATGCCAGAATTAGATACAAAGTATGAAAACATTTTCTCACAGCTAGCACACTTCATTAAAAAAATGCTGAGAAAAATAGTGTTCATCTTTGCCTTATTGTCTTTCTTTTTTCCTCCTACTTTTTCTTTTATACATGATGCATTTACAAAAGTTTACAGAAAAATGCATGGCTTTCACAAATATACAGTCTGTTTTTGAAGCATTTAAATCCACATTAAATGAAGAAACACAAAGAGCCGTAGTCTAAAAATAGGAATGGGCGGGTTTTGTATTTTGGAAGGCATCTGGATGAAGAAAAAAATCACTTTCCTGAATACTTCATGCTTTGTGTTACCAAAAAAAAATAATAATAATTGCAAACTTAAAACACTTAAAAAACAACAGTGTTTTTTTCTCCATTACAAATATTACAGGAGTGAATCAGAATGTCTAGGAGTGCATTTATCTGCATGTTTTATGGATGTGGAAAGGGCTTATGATGCATGTCTCACTTGTGTTTGGTCTTTTCTGATGGTCTATGAGAAGATGAAAGCAGCCTGTGAGTAACAATACAGATGCTAAGCATGAGATAGCTAGGATGAGTAAGTGATAATGTCTGTAATGGGCAATTCATGAGGAAATGTTTATCTTTTGGCAGATCTGTTGACCTCAAGAAATTTGACTAAAAGGTTGGGCCCGGGATATTGTGTGAGTCATAGGCTTTTGCTTCAGAGCAACAAATGGCAAAAAGTATGAACTAAAAAAAGACTTACATGAAATATCTCATATTTTCATACCCCAGATTTTTCACACAAGGATTGAATTAAGGTGAAAGATATAGAACAGGGCTGTCAAACTCACGGCCTGCGGGCTGGATGCCCATACCCAGTTTAGGGAAGGGGGGCGAAATCCCGATACGTCATGTGACAATGCTGTGACGCCACAAGTTTGACACCCCTGACATAGAAGGTTTACATTGACCATTGACAGTGATTTTACTATGGGGAAGTTTGTTAGATAAAGATATAAACAAACTGAATTATATCTAGACTAAGTTATGCAAGATTTAGATTCATTGGAGTTGGTACTACTTAGCCATGATTCATTTACTTTATAATGCTCTCTAAAACAGAGTTGTCTCTATGATCCAGATAATTATTCAGAAGTATTGGAGATACTGGTGACCAGTACTCATATAGTAGCCATTCTCAGATGTGTTAGAAATAATAAAAAATGCACCTGTTGTATGCTGTACAATCCTCACTTAGCAATCATTTAGTGCCTCATTTAGTGACCAAAGTTACAACCATGGTAAAAAAAAATGACCAGTCCTTGCAATTATGATCTTCACAGGGTCTCGCTGCTCTTATTTTCACTTGCTTATTTACCCCATATCAAGATCCACAAAGAGAGGCTTCCGGTTTCCTCGTCTTCGGCGGCGACGGTGCTTTCCTTTGGCACCGCCACCCCCGCCGCTTGTAGAGCCGCTTCCTGATTGCGAAGCGGCTCGAAATCTTCGAAATCCCTAGGATTGTAGAAGAAGAGGCAGCAGGGCACAGGTAGAGCCCCTGCAACCCCCCCAGGGAACTGTTTCTGGGGAGGAAGCAGGCGCGGCTCCCTAACAACCTGCTGAAACTCCGGGCGGCGTGGGACGTCTTCTGCCTGTGCGGAACAAGCCGACCTCAGGAAACCTTTAAAGAGTGAGGAAAAAACTCAAATAAACATCCGCAATCCACTTGAACCCTGAAACTTTGAACTGCAAGTATCAGACCTTTGCTGAACTTTTTTACTGAAGTGAAAGTCTCGGAATGAGTGAAAGTGATTGAAAAAATATGGCGCTCAGCAAATGAATTAGTGGGTGTGGATTGGTGAAGTTATCTTGTCTTGCTACAAAGTTAAAAAGTTGTTACAGAGTTGCTCCGGCTGCAACAGAAATAAGAGGAAAATCCCTCCCTTTTACTTGTCTTTGCTGCATTATAGCTTTGCTTTGAGTAACTCTGGGGGACTTTTTTAGAAGGTATTGTGGAGGTGGCAGAAGAGGCGGACCCTCCCTTTTTAAGAAAGCTAGCTTACGTGGCAGGATGGCTTCAAAAAAGCAGGAAGGCAAAACAGGGGGGGGATCCCCCCCACGTAAGCAGGATACGCAGTCACAAGCCCAAAAAAAAAGATTTGGATATGGGAGAATTAAAAGCATTCATTTCAAATATTTTGGATGAGAAATTTCAAGACATGGATGACAAAATAAATAAAATAGATGAAAAAATTCAAAAGTCACAACAGGAAATCATGCAGGAAATGCAGCAGAGCCAAAAGATGGTGACCAAAAAAATAACGGATGTGGCGTCTGGTCTGGCAGGATTTATTATGAAAGTTGAGACAAAAGTGGATGAATTTAAATTAGAAGTTAATGCTAAGATGAAAAATAATGATCATAAATTTTTTGATGTTGATGACAAGATGCAGAGAGTTGAGAATGATATTGTTATGATGCAATTTCGTGCAATGGAATTTGCTATAAGGCTTCGAGGAATTAGAGAGGAGGAGAGACAAGATTTGAGACAGATCTGTGCTGAAGCCCTAGCTGTGATTTTAAAAGTTGAACCTGAGATGGTTTTTTGCAAAATAGATAAAATCTATAGAGTCAACTCGTGGGTGGCCAGACAAAGACAATTGCCTAGAGATGTGGTCATATATTTTACAGATAGAGCAATAAGAAATGACATTTTGCAAAAATCTTTTCTCACTTCTGTGCAAGTGAGTGGATCCAAGATTACAGTTTACAAGGAGCTCCCACCTAAGATGTTGAAATCTAGAAAAGAGTATGGTTTTCTTGTTAAAGAACTGCAGAATAATCAAATCCCATTTCGTTGGGACGCTCCAACTGGCATAATTTTGAGATACAAGGGAGAGAAACACCGTTTGAATACTGTGGAGAAGGCGGAGCAATTTTATAATGACATCTTTAAAGAAAGAACTCCATCCCCACGCACATCTACAGTTTTGGAGATTAGAGAACAACAATCTAAGCAGGAATTAGCAGAGCTGAAGGGTGCTGAAGGAGGTTTTTTGGATGAGCCTTTGCTGGAACCTTCTCCAATCTCGGAGCTGGCTTGGGCGGCTGAAGTTAAGGATCAGCGTATAACTCGAGCAAAAGCTAAGGAACTTAAAGAAAAGTTACAGCAGGAGAGTCAAGACAAGGCTGGAGCTGTGGGAAAAGCAGGACAGAGGATCTCAGATGACATCCTAAGGTTCTGCGCTTCGCTCCAGAAGGAGAATAAGGATGATTAAATGTTTATCTTGGAATGTGAATGGGTTGAATGCAACACAAAAAAGGAAGAAAATATTTGCATATTTAAAACAACATAATAATGATATAATTTGTTTACAAGAAACGCATATTACAGTTCAAGATCAAAACTATTTGAAAAATTCCAAATTAGGAACACATTTTATATCCTCAACTAATCAAAAAAAGAATGGTGTGGTTATTTATGTAAACAAAAAATTAACAGCCAAACTTATAGAAGCTGATCAAGATGGTAGGTTTGTAGCAATTGAATTACTTTCTGCCAATAGTCAAATTCTTCTGATAGGAATTTATGCTCCTAATCAACAACAGGACTATTTTTATAAAATGCTGCATACTAAAATACTTCAATGGGATTATAGATCTATTTTAATTATGGGAGACTGGAATGGAGTAATTGACTCTAAATTAGATAAAAAGACTTTGGCAAAATCAAGAATTAGATTACCACAGACTTTTTTTGATATGAAAGAAGACCTGGAATTAAAAGATATTTGGAGAGTACATAACCCAAAAGAACTGGACTATACTTTCTTTTCTGACAGACATAGATCCTTCTCCAGGATTGATTTTATTTTGTTGTCTGATGACTTACTTGTTAGGACAAAAAGAACAAAGATTCTGCCAAGAACTTTGACTGATCACAGCCCAGTCTGGATAGAAATTGAGACATGTAAGAATGAGAGACGCTCTTGGAGATTAAATGAAAACCTGTTTAGATATGAGAAAAATATAATAGAACTTAAAAAGCATTTGAAAGAGTTTTTTGAAATGAACTTGAATAAAGGCACCCCAATGGAAATTGTGTGGGACGCAAGCAAAGCTTATATGAGAGGGGTGCTTATATATATGAACTCTAAACATAAGCGGATTCGACAAAAGAAAAGACTTGAATTGGAAGCAGAAATAAAGGATAAAGAACAGTTACTTATTAAAAACCCAACAGATGAAAGAATACTTAGTGTTATAAAATTTCTGAAAGACCAATTCCAAATGCTTATAGCGGAACAAGTTGCAACAAACTTACAATATGCGAAGCATAATACATTCTGCAATGCTAACAAACCAGGCAGGTGGTTGGCTTACACATTAAGGAAGAAACAAAGCATACGGACTATTGATAGTGTTGATATTGGTGGGAAAGAAGTTTTTCAACAGAATTTAATAAAAGAAGCTTTTCTTCAATATTACACTAAACTATATGCCAGAGAGGAGGTGCAGAATGGACTCATAGA
Organism: Arizona elegans; assembly: GCA_022577455.1. Taxonomy (NCBI): domain Eukaryota; kingdom Metazoa; phylum Chordata; class Lepidosauria; order Squamata; family Colubridae; genus Arizona; species Arizona elegans. The sequence continues at coordinate 54,365,791 of JAKOOJ010000009.1, forward strand.
AAAATATTTGGATAATAAAAGAGTTACAAAAATCACTGAACAACAAAAGGAAAGAATGGATTATCCCATAACAGAGGAGGAGATAATAGCAGCAATAAAACAATTAAAAACAGCCAAAGCTCCTGGAACGGATGGTCTGACAGCAGTGTATTATAAAACTTTACAGGCAGAAATGGTGGAACAACTCAGAGACTTATTTTGCAACATACAACAAGGGGGAAAAGTACCTCCATCGTGGACTACAGCTTATATTTCTTTGATACCAAAAGAGCAAGTAGGTCCCAAAAAACCGGAGAATTACAGACCAATATCTCTTTTGAATACGGATTATAAAATTTATGCAAAAGTATTAGCCAACAGACTGATGCCAGTAATTCAAAAGGTGATTCATGATGACCAAGCGGGATTTATTGAGGGTAGGCACATGAAGGACAATGTAAGGCAAGTAATAGATTTATTGGAATATCTTGAGAAGAATAAACAGATCCCTGCAGTGCTGGTCTTTCTGGATGCAGAGAAGGCCTTTGATAGAGTGGATTGGAATTTTCTACTAAAGACATTAAAAAAGATGGACTTTGGGGACCAATATATACAGGCGGTCTCAGCAATTTATCAAGAGCAAAAGGCACAGATTATTATCAATGGAAGTCTGACAACAGAGTTTAAAATTGAAAAAGGTACAAGACAGGGATGTCCATTGTCCCCATTGTTGTTCATTTTAACACTAGAAGTCTTGTTAAATACAATAAGGGATTCTAACACATTGAAAGGTATAATGATAAGGCAAGAGGATTACAGAATAAAGGCATTTGCAGATGATCTGGTTGTTACCCTAACACAGCCAATGGAATCGATAATCCAGATGAAGGACATTATACAAGACTTTGGTAAAGTTTCAGGTTTCAGATTGAATCAGAGAAAAACTAAGAGGGTAGTTAAAAATATGACACAAGATCGTAAACTGGAGTTAGAAAGAAGGGCAGGTTTTGAGATTGTACCAAAGGTAAAATATCTAGGAGTTCAGGTTGCAGAATCAAATATGAAATTGTTTCAAAATAACTATGAGGCGTTGTGGCGAGAGGTGCAAAAAGATATGGAGATTTGGAAAAAACTGCAGCTGTCTTTACTTGGAAGAATAGCAGCAGTTAAGATGAACATTTTGCCAAGATTTCTTTTTTTGTTTCAAATGATTCCGGTGCTCAAAAATGATAAACAACTAAAAGCATGGCAAACTGGTATCAACAAATTTGTTTGGAATGAGAAAAAACCAAGAGTAAAAATGAAAATTATGCAAGACATCCCAGAAAGGGGAGGTCTCAAACTTCCAAACCTACAATTATATTATGATGCAACAGCTTTGACTTTAGTAAGTGATTGGTTTGGAGGAAAAAAGACTGGAATATTGAATGCAGAAAGTTTTGATTTGGAATTTGGATGGCACGCTTACTTATTTTATGATAGCAAAGTGGATAAAGTATTTAAAAGCCATATACTTAGAGATTCTTTGCTGAGAGTTTGGAAGAAGCACCGAAACAACTGGAATTACAAAATACCGCTATGGCTGGATCTTGGTCATACCTTGTGGAATACAAATATAATGTCACTCGGGGGGTTTTTATATAAAGAGGTTCTTTTTGCAGATGCGGGCAGATGGCAGCTGAAGACATTACAGACATTGTTGGCTGAAGGGATTAATTTAACTTGGTTACAATATAATCAATTGCAATTGAGATGGAAAGAGGACCAAAAAACTGGTATTATGATGTATGAGGAAGAATTAGTTAGACATATAAAAGAGAAAGGCCCAATGCATATTAAAAGACTTTATAATGTTTTGTTAGAAAGGGATTCAGAAACTGAACTAGTTAAAGACTGTATGGTTAAGTGGGCACAAAATTTCGAGGAACCAGTGATGTTGGAAACATGGGAAAAAATTTGGGTTCAGAATGTTAAATTTACACAGTCACAGAATCTGCGGGAAAATTTCTACAAAATGTTTTATAGATGGCATTTAGATCCAAAAAAATTGTCGTGTATGTACCCTAGTGCCCAGCCTAAATGTTGGAGATGCGATTGCTTAGATGCTACATATTATCATGTTTGGTGGACCTGTAAGAAAGTTAAGGCTTTTTGGATAAAAATTTGGTGGGTCATGCAGAATGTTTTGAAGAGAAAGATTCAATTTTCTCCACAACTGTTTTTATTGGGTATAGTTAAGGGTTTTACATTGGGGGAAACAAAAATGATATTGTACATGATAACTGCAGCAAGATTGTTGATAGGTAAATATTGGAAAAATGAAGCGCTGCCTTCGATTGAGGAATGGATTTTGAAGATGGCCAGTTTTGCGGAGATGGCGAAGATTTCAGCATATTTAAAAGACTGTTCTCAAGAGACTTATGAATGGGAATGGAAGAAGTGGATAGATTATGTTCAGAACAAATATCAAACTAGGAAGTACCAAATAGCTTTTATTTGAAAATGTTATATTAAGATAGAAATATTTTAAGGTTGAGGATGAAAATTTATTTGAAAATGTTATATTAAGATAGAAATATTTTTAAGGTAATCAGGATGAAAATTTAGTTGAAAATGTTATATTAAGATAGAAATATTTTTAAGGTAATCAGGATGAAAATTTATTTGAAACTGCTATATTAAGATAGAAATATCTTCAAGGTAATCAGGATGAAAATTTATTTGAAACTGCTATATTAAGATAGAAATAGGTTAATGTAATGAAGATGAAAATTTGTAAGGGGAGGGCGGGGTTCAAGTTTTATATACAAAGGAGGGTTTTTCCTTTTATTTGACATGATTATATTGTGAGGAAGTCTGGGGGGAGGGGTGGGTTAGGGTGGGTTAGGGAGGTTGGGAAGTTCGGGGCGGGTCGAGGGGGGGGAAAAAGGGGTGAAAATGTAATTGTAAAACTTTTGCAATAAAAAAAAAAAAAAAAAAAAAAAAGATCCACAAAGAGAGAAAGAACCTCAGTTCAGCTAAAAAGTATCAAGAAGCAAAGGAAAACTGAGATAGAACTGTAAGCATAGTTGTGGTCTCATTTATTTTACAAATTTATATAGCCCCACCCATCTTACAAAACAAGTGATGCTGGGCAGTGAACAACAAAGTTTAAAAAAGTACAGCTCAGAAATAATTATAATAATTTAAAACATTAAAAACTATAAAATGCAAGTAAAAATAATGGGCAAAGGGATGTTAATAATAATGGAAAATTATTAATTTATTTTGCCAATTCCATAGGATCTCTAGACCTGATGGCATAACCTCCAGGTCTTGAGGGATCTTCAGAAAGTCAAGATTTTCACTTAGTAATTGCTTTATTTAACAACCAACTTGCTGGTTCAAGTTGCAGTTGCTAAACAAGAACTACCTGTATGATTTTTCTGTTGCAGTTGTTTAATTGTTGGGTGGTGATCTGATATTTTTATTACATTGTGTACTGCCACAGGCTTTCTCTGGAGAGAAGAGCAATATGTAGATAGTGGTCTGTATACACTAACTTAAAATGTTTAGTAAATGCATTACTCTGTTGAATTATGAGATGAATATAATGAATAGTTGCTGCACTATATTAGTAGAAAATGTGAATAGTATCATGAAATTGAATAAGATGTCTGTGAATTATAGAGTTACCTGTGAACCACATAGAGTTACTTTCTATAATTCAGAGTTTTTTAAAATTATTTGTGGAATGTACCAATCACAAATTATGGGGGTATAAATTAAGGCTGTGTAAAAATATAAATCAAATTTGGGGCAAAATTTTTAAGAAAAAATTAAATGTAAATTCATTCTTGCCCAAATGTCCCTAGCTCCTTAGACCTCTCCTCTTCATTTGACCACCTAACTCCTCCTGCTGTGATACATAAAACAAGAAACAGCTGTTTACCAGAAGGTAAACTAAGTTGAGATGTGAGTGCAACCAAATAGCATATTGCCCTGATGTGCTGTGATACTAAAGGTGTGGATACTATGTGCCAAATTAGTTTTTCTTTTTAAAAAATATTTTTAAAAGATCAAACATGTTAGTAAGTCTGATCATCAAGGGAGATACCCGAGAGAAGATTAATGTCTACAAGCGATATGTTGTCATTTCTGGCATTTCTCCAAATAAGACTAATTAGATATGTATAATCTTAACTGAGAAAACTAATAGGAAGGATTTTGCACAGGTGAGGTGGAAGATGAGAGGGATTATCCATCCAGGACAGTCAGTGTTTTTCGGAGATAGTGATTGATTCTAAGGTTGATCAGGGGAAGCAACTGAATAAAGTTCAAAGGAGCTGTTTTAGGAACTATTAGGAAGGGATTAAAAAATAAACTTGTCAATATCATATTGTAATTATAAAAGCAACAGTATAGCAACTCTTCTGTTAAGAAAATACTGTTTTTGAGATTTCCTAATTAAGAAAAAATGTGTAGATACATAAATTATGTAAGATATAACGAATTCTCAATCATAACACTTGAATCAAGGATCATTTAATTTAGTGTTTCTCAAACTTGGCAACTTTTAAGATGTGTGACTTCAACTCCTAGAATTCTGGGAACTAAAGTCCACACATGCTGAAATTGCTAGGTCTGAGAAACATTGATATAATTAAAGCCTAGTGGCGGGAGGTTCAGAACTGTCAAAAAGGAATACTGTTGTATTTTATGATACAGTTAACCAATGACATTCATTACAACAAGATACTCTAGTTTGTATGTGTGCAGCCACATATGTGGCTGAAAGAATAGCAGATACTTGTAGTGGGCAAGATATACAAGAGTGTCCCAGCCCCTCAAATGCATGTCTCTAGGTCTCATTAGCTTGCTACCGGTAAAAGATAAAGATTTTCATCTTTGTATACTAAATAATATTGTGTAAACTGAAGTTAAATATTAAAAAAAATAATTAAAGCAGGATGTAAATAAAATATATGATCCTTATCCAAGGAGTATGATTTCTTCTGTCCATGAAATTTTACACATCTATTGAGAATGGGATGCATTAAGACTGCTAACAATTTCAGAACATTCTACAAACATTTGTTCTCAGGATTCATTGGGGCAAATATGTTAAACAGATACAATTTTTATATATGCTACGGATGCACTTTAAGACTTCTGCTTTTAAGCTGTTGTATGTTTTTGAAAAAAGGTATCTGAGTGTGTGCACTCTGTGTGTGTGTGTGTATCCTTTGTTCAGTCATTCACTCAATGGAGCTTACTGTAAAACTATAAAATTCTTGGAATACTATTTACTAGGCTGAATAGCAACAGTTCCAAACTACAGGCTATGTAGCTATTGCTTTGGAGTTCCTCTATTTGATGTTGGCTTTAAAATGGATTGTTAAATAATTGTTTAAGTGTATTTTGTATTAAGTTTATTAAGTTTATTTTTATAAAAATAAAATAATATTGAAAGGATTGTTTAAAAACAGTAAACTTGTCCACTGAGCATTATCTTCTTTAGTGACTTCATTGCTTATCAGTCAAGAAAACCTTTTGAAAGTAATGTAGTATGTGTAGAAAAGCTACTCAGCCATGCTGTAAAACTGGAGAAATGTGTGTGTGTGTGTGTGTGCGCGCCATACATTCTGTCTTGCATGCCAGAAAGCAGCAATATGTACTTGTTTTATATAGATCTGTGCCCTTTTGTTTTTTTAGGTTGTGTTGAAAATCTTGTAGTCTGACAAGCTATTAAGGAAACATCTGATCAGAGAATGAGTTTGACATGGCTTCCAAATAGGAAATACAAACCATTTATTGAGGAAGCCAATTAATTATAGGAAATAACTATAGTATAAGTATTGTTCCTTCTTTTGAGAAATATATGAAAATGTTTGTTCCAGGAAGTCTCACCAACTTGGAAGGCTTTCAAAATTATTGTTTGTGTTTTTGGCATCTTAATCTTAAATGCATTTTCTTGGAAATAAATCAGGTTCATGAGATTTTAATTTAATTTAAGGTTTGAGGCGATTTTAATTTAATTTGATGCAATGCTGAATTGTAAGGATCCCTCAAAGTCACTGACAAATGTATGTATTAAGAAATGATGATAAATTATGAAGAATGAGGGCACAAAAATGTTATACCCAGATGACACATGGATTGATTAATAATGTACAGGAATGTAAGAAGAGATATAATTATAAAGTAAAAAAGGAATTTGAAATGAAGATGTATGTGAATAGAAATCGGGGCTGCTCGAATATCATCTCAGATTGAATTGAACAAGGAAACAACAAGGGAGGGGAGAGGAGTAAAGAGGGGGAGGGAGGAGAGCTGGGAGGTGAGAAGAGAAGAAAAAAGAACGGGAAAAGAAGGGGAAGAAAGAAGGGGAAAAGAGGAGGAGAGAGGGTAAGAAAGGGAAGAAGAAGAGAGGAGAGGGGAAAGAGGAAAGGAAGTAGAAAAGGGAAGGAGAGGAGGAATGAGGAAAGTAGAAAGAAACAGAAGAGGAGAGAGAAGGGAAGAAAAGGAAAGGTTGTATTAAAATAAAGGAAGGAGATGGTAGAAGAGCAGACCCGAACAACTAATTAGCAAATGGAAGTTAAAGAATAAGATGAATGAATAATTTAATTTAATTTAATTTAATTTAATTTCCAATTTATATACCGCCCTTCTCCCTGAGGACTCAGGGCGGTGTACAGCCAAGATAAAAAAACATAGAATACAAATATTAAAACATTTAAAAATATATATAAATTTGGGCCGAAAGTTAAGAATCACAAACAATTAAAAGAATTTAAAAATGTCTTCTAAGCCAACCCGGCTTGTTGGAAAAGATGGGTTTTCAGGGAACGACGGAAGGCATTGAGGTCATGGATTCTTCTTATCTCTGGGGGCAACTGATTCCGGAGGGTAGGAGCCCCCACAGAGAAGGCCCTGCCCCTGGGGGCCACCAGCCTACATTGTTTGGCTGATGGCACCCTGAGGAGGCCCTCTCTGTGGGAGCGCACGGGTCGATGGGAGGTCGTCGGTAGCAGCAGGCGGTCTCGGAGATAGCTAGGCCCTATGCCATGGAGCGCTTTAAAGGTGATAACCAACACCTTGAAGCGCACCTGGAAGACCACCAGGAGCCAGTGCAGCTCGCGCAGGAGTGGTGTTACATGGGAGCGCCATGTTGCTCCCATCACTACCCGCGCCGCTGCATTCTGGACCAGCTGGAGCCTCCGGGTGCTCTTCAAGGGGAGCCCCATGTAGAGAGCGTTGCAATAGTGAAGGCGAGAGGTGACGAGGGCGTGAGTGACTGTGCACAAGGAATCCCGATCAAGAAAGGGCCGCAACTGGCGAATCAGGCGAACCTGATAAAAGGTCCCCCTGGTAACAGCCGTCAGATGTTCCTCCAAAGACAGCTACCTATCCAGGAGGACTCCCAGATTGCGAGCCCTTTCAGTGGGGGCCAAAGACTGGCCCCCAATAGTCAGCGATGGAGTCAACTGACTATATCGGGATGCCGGGAGCCACAGCCACTCAGTCTTGGAAGGGTTGAGCTTGAGCCTATTCCTCCCAATCCAGATCCGCACAGCCTCCAGGCACTGGGACATCACTTCAAGGGCATCGTTGGGGTGGCCTGGGGTGGAGATGTACAGCTGGGTGTCATCAGCGTACTGGTGGTATCTTACCCCAAAGCCACGGATGATTTCGCCCAGCGGCTTCACATAAATGTTGAACAGAAGGGGCGAGAGGACCGATCCCTGCGGCACTCCACAGATGAGAGGCCTCGAGGTCGACTTCTGCCCCCCTGCCAACACAAACTGCGACCGGTCGGAGAGAAAGGAGGAGAACCACCGCAACACGGTGCCTCCCACCCCCAACTCTTCCAGCCGGTGCAGCATGATACCATGGTCGATGGTATCAAAAGCCGCTGAGAGATCTAATAGGACCAGAACAGAGGAATAACCCCTGTCCCGAGCCCTCCAGAGATCATCCACCAACGCGATATTGATAATGATTAATGATGGACAAAAGACTGTACATTTGAATATGTTGATAAAAAATAAAAATAAAAAACTTTTTAAAAAAGTCACTGACTTACTTCATCGATGTTCCAGCCTCATCGATGTTCCAGATTATTTATCTAGGCTTTGCTCAATAAGCATATTTATTTAAAAAATATTTCATTATGCATAGTATTTGATCTCTGTTTGTTAAAGAGGTTCAAGCTTCAGTTTTTCTAAAAAAAATTGTTGTATATTCTTATACAATGAGCCAATACCTTTTTGGCTCAGGGAGTTGCATGTGTGTCTAAATATTATTGCTATGCTGTGAATTATCAAAATAAGTTCTTATATGGCCCATCAGTTTTAATGATAGGGAAACATTGATGTGATCTGAATACAACATTGACTGGATTATGTTTTACTTGCTTTATAAAAACCATTTTTGCTTTCAAATAATAATTTGAAAATTTGAAAAATAACCAAAAATCCCTGATCTTGAGCCACGTCAACAATGAACAATATCAATTCGATTGGGTTAGAACAAAAATCATCAGCCATGTCAATACTCACCGCATATGAATTTATTGAAGCCTGGTATTCTACAAAATGTTCAATTAACCAGCATATTGATTTAGATCCAGCAAATGAACACATAAGAAACTGGACCATTCAAAACCAATCAACAACAGACGCAACCAGCTCCTCAGCAGTTAATTATAACACCAAACGAATGGTCCAAAAAGCTAACTGAAAAACTGAAGAAACTTCTTGGATGACAACCAAAATGTTTTCAAAGAAAAAAAACAAGAAAGTCCAGTTGCTTTTTGGGAAAAGCACTTTTGGATCAACCATGACTTGGATGATTGAGAATCTCTGTAGACATTTATTACCTTTTATCTCCAAATTTTTCCAATTTCAGACTTGAGCTATGCTTTTTAAAGATGGCTTTATTATGATTTGTATCAGGGTTCTGAAAGCAACCCTGAATTTTCACATGCTTGGCTGTTTCTGGAAAGAAGACCTTTAGAGGCATGCAAACAAATTATTTTGAAATTAAGGAGTGACTGATGTTACTCTTGTAATTTCTTGTATATTTTTGAAAGGCAAAAAAAGATTAATTATCCTATTGCTATTACATAATATCAGAGATAAAATTGAGTTCTATGTGCATATAGAAATTTCATATTTAAAACTCATATATTTAAAATAAAATAAAATAACTATACCACCAGACCTTCACCCATAAATGCATACAGCAACAATAAATATAATCTTTAAATAAATTCATCCCATTTACAGTTCATTCCTTAACTATTGTAGTTTCGGCATTGATCATTCTTGCTGAAATTGGGGAAAAACTTGGGAGATAAAAAGTTGACACTTGTTGGATTATTTTATAATCTAAACGTGAAACAAATAGCAGATTATTTTACTACAGGAATCCAATAAGCTCTGTGAGTCATCAATAGATAAAGAAAAGATAAGGATTTAGTCTTCAACTTGAGACTCTCCACAGAAATGTATCAGATTTAGCATCCCTGGGTCCCCCTCCCTGGGATAAATGAATTTGTGTGCTATGGAAGATTCCTGGCCTTGAGAGGTCTGGGTTGAGGGATGTTGCAACCTTTGCAGTGTGGTCCAAAATATGGGATTGATAGGCATGGGAAAATATAATGGAAGACAGAGAACCTAGACAGATATCTTATATTAATTTTGCATTCCATTTCCTTGATCTCAGCTTAGCAGAACTTCAGAAATCCTGGATTTTACCTGCTGCTTCTAAATGCCAGGTCAGTCTGCATAAAGCCTTTAATGATAATCATTGATGAGGGGCTAACCTGAAATGTATCCACAAAACTAGTCTAAGATGGGGGGGGGGAAAGGTTGTCCCTTTTCTGAGATATTTCCAGATGGATGTCAAGTATAATATCAGCCAACACCCCAGGCAGAGATAAAGTTGTGGCTATTCTTAACTAGGCATTGTTTATGGCTTTCAGGGGCACCGCACCACAGATCACTGGATGTGAAACCCTATTCAGATTGTGCTCTGGGGATCAGTTGGGATTGTTGCTATTGCACCCCCCACCCCCCTGCTGCATACTTCCATATCCAAGCTCCTTGACCCTATCTCCAGTTAGCAGAAAAGTTACCAAGACTTATGATCTTGGTGGACTTCAGTCTTCCTTCTTTCAGAGTGAGGTCTGAGGCCACTCAGAAGTTCATGGCCAGAGACCTATCCAGGATCATCCAGAGCCTGACACAAGGACTGTGATCAAAGACTGGATCTGATGTTCCCGTCAAAGCAGTGGCTATGTGATCTGAAATTGGAGGACATTTTGGTGTTTCCCCTTGTCATGATCAGATCATATTCGAATTACCACGGGATTCTTTGACACCACCATCCATTGCAAGGAACCTGGACTTATTAGATCAGTCCATCCTTGTGACTGATGGACCCTGATGGGTTTCAAAGGAAGCTGAGGGTTGTTTTTGCTTTTCTGCTGCATGATCTTTCTGAAGCCTTGGACACTGCTTGAAATAAGAAGGCAGCTGAGGCTTTGTATCAGAACACACCCATGTGACTATTTCCTTCTCATGGATCTAAGTACTCCCAGGAGCTGATATGAGGAAAAAGACATTTAGAGTGCTGCTGACATTCGACGGGGGCAAACTCAAACTGACATAGCAGCTATTAAGGCCTACTTAGTGGCAATAAAGGCAGGAAAGTGTCAGTAATTTTCCACCCTTCTTGTGTCTTTGAATAGTCATCCTGTGATACATGCCCCCTTGAAAAAAGTGGGCTCAGAAAACCCACTTTTTGTCAAAGAATTTGTTCAGCAAATTGGATTGGAACTATACACTGGCAAAGAAGATAACTTAATCTCTCTTCCTGTGTAATTTTCCCCAATATATTTTCTGAAATGCAGCTGCAATTTGTTCATGAATATCATACTATTTCCCCAATGAATGTTATTCATTGGGGAATGTTATTCATTGGGGAAATGGGATAGTAGCTCCAGTCATGGGTTTCTGGTATATCATCTGGTTTGGCCATAAAATACGACTTCAAAGGTATCTTTAGCATAAGAATAGTAATTATGTAAAGATTTTACTTAAATAATGAGCCCTAAGTGCTAATTTAGTTCCAGAACCTCATATGAAGTGTGACAAATATTTGTTTTTGTTTAACTATTTACATCCCAGAAAACCACCACTTCCAAAATGTTGGACACAATCCTAGCTAAGCCCTTTTATCCTACCTATCTATAATCTTGCTTTCAGCTGATTTGGGAGTTGCATATCAGTTTATCACAGACTCCTATTCTGTGAAGTCTGCAAAAGCCAAGTCCATAGTTCTTTATATTTCTCAGAGTGAGAAAGTTTCTGAGCTTTGCTAGAAATTTTCATGGTGATATTATTTAAACTGTTGTAGTGCTAGGGAAAATACAAAGCATTTCTCCTTATAAATGCTTGAAGTAGAATTTAGTTGCTCTACTGGATGATGCATGTTAAATTGCATATCTATTTGCCATATGGTAGTTTAATTAAATAATGAATTATAGGATGTGACTATTTCTTGTATTTACTACTACAGTCTACAGTTTTGTTGCAAAATACTAAAGGCCTGAAGCACTTTTTCTATTATTATTATAGTAAGAGCTGCAGTAATTTGGATAGTTCTATTTATAAGTCAAATTACTGATATTCTTTAAAGTGCTGTTCTTGATTAAAACATCAGCTTATAAGATGATTCTGTCAAGCGTGGGAATCAGGGAACTCAGGCAGTTCAAATGAATATAAGGATTTATTGCAAGCTTAAGCTCTCTACTCGAATCTGAACTACTAATGGTCAAAGCAAATTGGCAGTAGATAAGAGTCAATGGAATTCAAGGTGGGCTGGACTTAGATCTCTTGTGAGTGTGAAGAGATTGGAGACCGATGATGCATTTGACTCCTCCCTCTGGCTCAATCTGGTCATCTCTTTCAGATCTTCTCTGAGAACTTACATGGACACACTGAAGCAAATTGTTAAACTGGAGAGAGGTTTCCTATTAAAGAAGAGTGATGTAATGCCAATGGAATACAACCAGTTTCATTCTACTAATTTTATTTATATTAGCTGCATACCAAAGAAAAGTTATCCCCAATAGCATGAGTTCTTTTCATTATATTTAGTCAGGGTAATTCAGTAATTCCAAGAGAATATATTTATTTATAATTAAAATAATTATTAAAAGATATTTTGAGTTTTCTAATCAAATAGTTTTTTAGAAGAATTTTTAAGGGAAATGTTTTGATATTAATATATATATATTGAATTGTCTAAAAATTACAACTTTTATGACTTCTGTTATTTTTCTTTCTGTTGGGCGTGGGCTTAAACTATTAGCATTATTTGTTAAGGGCTTTGACTATAGCTTTTAACAGCTGTAGAAAAGACCAGTATCACTTAACACACACATACACACTGACAGACAGACAGACACATGCACATACCCACATATACATATATTTCCTTCAATTGAAACTATTTTTAAGTGAAAATCAAAACTATTGTATACACATTTCAGTGAATCACAGTGGAATTAATAAAAGTTTATTGTGTATGTTAAGAGAACATTTGATGTTATGATGAATCATTTAAGACTTGAGAAACAAAATGTTTATTTGGGCTCAACCTCCATATCATGTTATTTGTGCGTTCTCTATGTCCTGTCTTCCCTTTGTTAAGGAGAAGGAGAACTGCAAATACTGAAATAATCTGCAAGACTGTATTTAGAATACTGAACCATAGTTTGATGCACCCACTCCAGCTTTTACACATGAGGCCCATGTTAGCTGTTTTCATCACAAGATCCTAGGAAGCTTTACATATCTTACCTTTTTAGAGAAGGATGAAAAGCATGCATACCAATGGTAGGTCATCTATAATGCTATGACATGATTTAGGAATACTAAATTAGGATTCTGTATGATATTGATTTGGTATTATCTAACTCCCAAGGCCCAAATAGATGTGTGTGACACTGGATGGATACAAGCATTTGCATCAAGGAGAGGAGCTCTCCTGCTGTCAATGTCTTTTTTTTTTATATGAGTGAGATTATTGTTTATCCTTGGATACCAGAGTTTGTAGGTTATGGGTTTCTTTGTTTTTCATCCTTGTAAGCCTCCCAAAGTCACTTGTGTGACATGAGTTGCTATATCAATCATATAAATAATCTAGTACTGCTTGGTGACTGGAAAAAGTATCTCAAAAATGTTTTCTGGAACTATAGGTGCAATTTGTGATGCAGTCCATGCAGAACTCCGAGCACAGATGCTGTCCTCATTGCTCTAGTTCTTACTGAAATAAAACAAGTACTTCATATTATAGCGGTGTAAGTAGAATAGATTATCTATGACCCTTTTTTTGTTTTAGATTTTAATTTGACAAACATAAAAATCTTAATATAATACTTCCTCAATGATTTTAAATTTTAGATTGATTTCATATTTGTCTATAAATTTCTCCAATGCAGAACTCTAGGCAACTTTTCAAACCCATAACAAGATAAAGGGAAACGATTCTGTTGCTATACTGGGGACACATTTAATTTGCTTAGTTACATGATGAATATATGTAGTTCGTTTTGTTTTTACTCTACTCAAAGTAATTGAAATTGTTTTAGAAACTTGTATAGTATATGTAATGCCTCTGCGCATGTCCAAGATGGCTGCCTGAATCGCGGTTTGAGGATGGTGGCCTATTTGCCTTGTTGGTCTTTTGGGGGGTTGATTTGACAGCTTACGACCCCGGGCCCAGCTAGGGGAGCTCTTTGCCAGCCGGGTGGGGGCTTTCTCCCCCCCCAGGACATCGTGGCTGGACAAGGGTTGCGGCGTCATCGTCAGTGAGGGCTAGTAAGGCGGCCGGCGGATCACTTCGTTTGCATCAGCTGGGTGGTGGCGGCGGCGTTTCTGAGTCGGAGGCTTCGGAGGCTGGAGCGGCAGCAGCGAACGGGTCCACTGGGGCCATTTGCAACTTGGCGATGCCCCTAGCCCTGGGGGTTTCCCTGGTTGTCTTGGGGATTGCCAGATTCCCTGGTGAGCTCTGGAACGCTGCCAGAACTTTTCGTCTGGCAGTGGGAGTGGCAACGCCAGTTTTGGTTGCAGCTGCAATGACTGAAGTGGTGGCCGTCTGACGATGGCGAGGAGGAGAGCGCCCGCGGACAGCCCTACTGATGTGGTTGATGGGATCAACGTGGCAGACAAACATCTACTGCCCAGGATTGACTGGGATCTGCATGAGGGCTGCCCAGTTGATGGGTCAGTCCCTTGCAGACTTTGGGAGGCCCCCGCTTGTATTTTGGAGGCTGGGGGTTGGAGAACATCTTCCCCCCCTTATTTTCCATCGTTTCCCCTTGTACTATGTCTATTCCGGACTGGCTGCTGCTTTTACTGACTTTCTGACACCGAGACCTGGCTTATTTTCATCTGAGCCTTTCCCCTAGCTGTTCGGGGGGATTGTCAAATACGTTGGGATGCCATGTGAGCCAGTGTAATTCTTCCATCTCACCAGCAGAGGGGACTGACCATCAAACCAACCACCATGAGAGGGTGGTTTGGCTTGAGCCCCTCGGGCTGAGTCGTTATGGTTTTGCTCACTGTTTGCAATTTGCCAGCAGAGGGGATTGACCAGCAGAGGGGATTGACCATCAGACCAATCCACCATGAGAGGGTGGTTTTGGACCTTAACCCCTTGGGCTGTGTTTGATACTTTGCATTGGTTCACTACTTCCATCTCACCAGTAGAGGGGACTGTCCATCAGACCAATCACTGTGAGAGAGTGGTTGGATTGTATCCCCCTTGAACTGTGTCGACTTGGCAAGAGACTTTGTCCACTGTTATGAGAGGACAGTGGCCTTGGACCTTAGACTCTGGATGCCCCCATCTTATTTGCTCCTCCCTGGACTTTTTTTTTTTTTATTGAAAAAGTTTTCAATTACAAATTTTTTCCCCTTTCCCCCCTCCTCCCTAACCCCCCTCACCACCCCTTCCCCCCGTGACTTCTTCAAAATAAAAACCTAATACATAACAGATTATATAATATTTTACCATCCCCTTACTCCCCCCTCCAAATACTGACCCTTACTTCTAGTAATATTATTAATACTATTACTTCCCCCTCTTACCAAACCCTTCAAAATAACATTCCATTACAACACTATATGATAACTTCTGATCTAACACAGTAATATTATTATAACTCCCAATTTATCAATAGTCTGCCCTTTTTTCCCCCTTCCCCATACTTATATCTATATATTAATATAACATTTCAAAACAACCTTCCACTTTAAAACTATATAATAAATCCTACTTTAACATTTAATCTTTTGCATATATTAATATAACATTTCAAAACAGCCTTCCCCATGAATCTAGTTTTACATTTGTTCTACTCTATCCATTTCCTCCACTCCCATATATATATCTCTTAAACATCCCTTTTTTTAATCTATACAATCAATACACTAGCCTGTCTCCACCCACTTTCCTACAAGATTACCGTGTACAACAATTCTTAATATCTTTATTCTTCTGCCCATCCTACTAAAAAAATATTCCCTTATATAAACAAAATCAATGACTTTAAACTTATAATCCATATAATATCTTCTTTGATGTCTTTCCACTGGATTGCCGACTCCATCATCTGGATTAGGGTAACATAGCATCCCAGTTGCAACAGAGTATTCAAAATCCTCAGTTATCATCTGCCCCCATCAATAATAAATATCTTCACATATATATATATAAAAAAAGAAAACATCCACCCGAGTGACTTTGTAATTGTAATCCATATCTGTAATAGTGGCTTTCTTCAGGATTATTAATTCCCATCTCGTAATGGGGTAACAACCAGATCTTCTGCATGCCCCAGCATAACTCTCTTGCCTTATAGCTCCGCATAGATATAATACGTTAATCCATAAAAAAAAACAAAAACAAAAAGTAGATAATTCCAATCCAACAATTCATAGGCCCTTTTCACATCCCAAAATTACAGCATTGCAGAGATCTGTCATTCTCCTCAGGATGATATCAACCACTACTTCGCCTCATCCATCTTTTCATATATTCAGTCATGTATTTTTTCAAAGTAACTGGCTTTACTGTTGCTTAGTTTAGAAATTTTTATTTTTGTGAGACCTGTTTCTTTTTTTTTCCTTTCTTTTTGCAGGTTGGATCTCCATCCTGATTTCCTTCCTGCCAGTTGTATATCAATTGGTCGATTTTCATTCTGTTTTATAACTTGGTCCTGTTGGTTTTGTTTTTGTAACTCATATTTCTTTTCTGTAAGTTGTATATCAATTGGTTGGTTTCTATGGTTATCTGTAACTTGGCGAGTCATCACGTTAGAATCCGATGCCACTTCTCTCTTCTTTATAAATAATCCATCTGAGGTATCTGAAGAATCCAAAGGCAATTCATCTGCAAAGGCCTCTATAACTCAATATTTTTCCTTTATTTCTAGCTCCTTCTGCTTGTCTTGTGTTGTGTGTAAAGATGTTAAATTCATTTTTAAAATTTTTTGATAAAATTCTTCTGCTTTTTCAACAGTATTTAATTGATATCTTTCTCCTTGATATCTCAATATTATACCAATTGGAATATTCCATCTGAATAGGATATTTCTTTTTTTAAGCTCAGCCACCAAGAAGCCAAATTTCTTTCTTTCCAATAATATCTTAGGCGGGAGCTCTTTATAAATCCAAATCTTTCTTCCAAAAAATTGCAAAGTAGACTTAAAGGATTTCTGCACAATATTATTCCTTAAATCTTTATCTGTAAAATAAATCACCACGTCTCTAGGCAATTGCCTTTGCTTTGCAGTCCAGGAGTTTATTCTATAAACTCTATCGATCCTACAAAGTACCTCCTCAGGTTGAACCTTTAAAATCCCAGCCAGAACTTCAGAAGATATTTTTCTTAAATCCTCTCTGTTATTTTCCTCTAATCCTCTCAGTCTGATCGCATATTCAGTAAAATTATGTTGCATCAATAAAACTTCCTTTTCAATACGTTGCTGTATATTTTCTACATTACAATCAGCTTCCATTTCAGGTTTTTCTTCTAAACTATTGTCTTGAGTATTTATCAAATCATTCTCATTTTTTTCTATTTTATTTTCCAAATTGTCTTCAATTTCCTCCACTTTAGACTCTAATAGATTAGTATTTGTATCCAGCCTAATCATAAATTCTGAGAAACCATTAGCCACTTTTAAAATCTTTCGATGCAAAATATCAAACTTTAATTGCACCAATTCTTTAGTTTCCTGCTTAAATTTCTCAAAATTCTGATTCATAATCTCATCCCTTCTTACAATCTCCTCCAAAAGAAATTCAATTATATTAAAATCAGTTTTCTGAGACTGTAAGTTAAGAACTTGTTCATATAATTTGTGGATGAGGGAATTCCCCCCCCCCCCGCTTGTTTGTCTAGCTTTATAAGCCTAAACGCCATATTTCCACACAGGCAAACTTTTTAGAAAAGAAAAAAAAAAACCCAAACCTCTTTCCAAACAGGATCAGTATCAAATCAAATCTCCAGGAAGGAGAAAACACAAAAGTATAGCTTTTTCTTCAAATGTAGCCAGGAGCATTTATTCCGCTACTTTGTAGCTTAATAAGAGATGGAAGGACTTTCCCTTTTCAGCTTCCCTGCTCCAGTTTCGGCAGTCGCCATTTTAAAAGCTCTTTTTTACTTTATTGAATATCCTTTGCGAAATCAGTATTAATACTTGCAATTTAGGGTCCAGATCCAGATCCAGATCTCATCCTCTTTGATTCATCTGTTGATTATCTTGGAAAGCTTGTCTTCGCAGCCTTGCTCTGCAAAAAGCAGAGGTCTCCCAACGCCCGGAGTAAACGGCGAGTGCTATAGGGAGCGTCATCCGCTCGCCCCCAGGAGTAAAAAAAAAAAACTCTGGGGGCTACGGAGAGCTCTACCTACACTCACCTGCTCTGCTCACATTTCCTCCTGGAAATGGAGTTTTTCGAGTCGCCCTTCCGCTGTACAGGCGGCTCTTTACAGGCGTAGGTGCTGGCGGTCCCGAGGGACCGTCTGGTGGCTACGAAGAGCAAACCGGAAGTCCCTCCCTGGACTTTTTATTCACCATCTGAACCCTTGGGACCCTTGGGACGTGGTCACTTCATACTCTTGTGGCAAGATGTATTCGGCAGCTGAGCTTCTTGTTCTGCGAGACTCCCCTCTCTCGCAGGATTGGCCCTCCACTCTATCAAGGGACTACCTCGATGACGGGTTTTGGAACCCCGAGAGGTGGCATGCAGCGAAGAGGGGACTGAGGGGTTTTTTAAAATTGTCATTAGAACATTTTTAAGGGGTTTTGGGGGGAAGGTTGTTTGGCGAAGGAGAGGGAGGGTGATTTGTTAGGGGGGGCCAGGCCCGGCACAGCGTCGTGTTAGGGGAGGTTCGGAGCGGGGAGTGGAGGGGGGTAGTGTTGGTATGGAGGAGGGCGATTACATCAGGACTGTTGGTGGGAGGGGCAGATATGGTGGGAGCAGGGGGCCACATCGTGTTGTGGGGGTACATGCTCGCTGTCTCCAAACGGTGACGTGCTCCGGCCCCCAATGCTCACCTCGTTCCCTGGGGTGTCCAGAGTCTCAGAGCCCCTGTCTTAGGCTGATGTTGTGCAACGCCAAGTCCGTGGTCAACAAAGCCCCCCCTCA
This sequence comes from Arizona elegans, assembly GCA_022577455.1. NCBI lineage: Eukaryota > Metazoa > Chordata > Lepidosauria > Squamata > Colubridae > Arizona > Arizona elegans. The sequence continues at coordinate 54,384,477 of JAKOOJ010000009.1, forward strand.
TCTGTGAGCTGATTCAAGAGGGGGGAGCGGACCTGGCGGGTATTACAGAGACCTGGTTGGGCCAGGAGGGGGTCCCCCTCATTGATGTGACCACCGGGTTTCCACGCATTCCATCAGCCGAGGGCCCAGGGCAGGGGTGGGGGAGTGGCGGTTATTGTAAACGAAAGTCTTGATCCTAGGGAGGCCACTGTACCTCAGATAGCCGGATGTGAGTCTCTCCTTGTGAAGTGGGGCCATGGGATGCAGGTGGGCTTGCTGATTGCGTACCTGGCTCCCTGCTGCATGGCAGCGGCCCTGCCCGAGCTCCTCAACGTCATAGCCGGGGTGGCGGTTGATATCCCCAGACTTTTGGTCATGGGGGATTTCAATCTGCCGTCCATCAGTGAAACATCGGAGGCAGTTCGGGAGTTCATGGCTTCCATGACAGCCATGGACCTGACTCAGTTAATTCATGGCCCTACTCACATAGGAGGACACACTCTGGACTTGGTTTTTGTCTCTGGTCAGTGGTTGAATGGTCTAGATACACGGGACATAGTCATCGAACCCTTGTCATGGTCAGACCATTCTCTCCTTAGACTTGACTTCCTGACCACTGCACCCCACCGCAGGGAGGTGGAACCGACTAGGTGGTTCCGCCCCAGGCGCCTGATGGATCCTGATAGGTTCCAAATGGAGCTTGGGCCATTTCCTGAGACTCTGGCTCACGACTCGACGGAATACCTGCTGGTGCTTTAGATCGGGTCGTGCCTTTGTGGCCTCTGACCCGGCGCCGAATCGGCCTGGCTCCTTGGTTCTCCAAGGAGCTGAGGGAGATGAAGCGCCGGAAAAGACACCTAGAGAGTAGTTGGAGGGCTAGTCGTTCTGGATCTGACTGAGCACTAGTGAGGTCTTATATCAAGACCTACTTAGTGGCGATAAAGGTGGCGAAGTGTAACTACTTCTCCACTCTTATCGCGTCGGCAGATAATCGCCCAGCTGCCTTGTTTAGGGTGACCCACTCCCTTCTCCACCTGGGAGCGCGGGAAGACCCCTTGCAAGGACGTGCTGAGGATTTTGCGCATTATCTGCACGATAAAATCGCTCAAATCTGGGCTTCCGGTTTGCTGTTTGCCACCGCCAGACGTTCTTTCGGGATCATCAACCCCACTGCCTGTAAGAGCCGCCCTCACAATGGAATGGCGGCTCGAACAAACTCCGTTTCCATGAGCCGGCTGGGGTGGGTAGAGCTCTCTGCATAATCCCAAAAGTTTTTCTTTTACTTTTGGGACGGAGCGGAAGAGACTCCCCATATCCCCAGCCGATGCTCCGGGCTTTGGGAGACCTCTGCTACATGCAGAGCTAGGTGGCAAAAGCAAGCCTGCAAATTTAACAAATTAATTAAAGAAGACGTGAGCTGGACCTGCGATCCTGAAGCGCAAGTATTTTACTTATTTTATAAAAGCTATTTAAGCTACTTAAGAAAGAAAAAGGAAAAAAGATTTTTAAAATGGCGACTGCCGTGGCTTGAAGAGAGGCTGAAAGGGAAAGTCCTTCCGTTCTCCATTATTACAAAGTAGCGGAATAAATACCCTTGGCTACATTGAAGACAAAACTTCACTCTCGTGTTTCTCTTTTTTTTCTCTTCTCCTGGAGATCTGATATTGATCTTGGTTGGAAAGAAGCTTTTTTTTTTCTTTTCTAATAAAGCTTGTCTGGGTGGAAATATGGCATTATGTCAGCCTCAGCTTTTCCTGCTTCAGCTGCCATAAGAAAAGGGGGGAGGGATTAGTTATAAAGCTAAGGGGGGGGAAGGAACAGGAGATGGTTTTTTTTTTCTTTTCTGGTAGGATGTGTCTTCATGAGAAAACGAAACTGGATCTTCAAACGGTGACGGCTGACCAACTGCCCTACATTCCTGATGAATGATGCTGCCAGACGTGTTGCCACCTGACCTTTGGAAGACCTTTGGATTGGCTGATGATTTATGAACACGAGGAGGGGAGAAGCTTAGTAGATGCATTTCGCGCGTTTTGCTCAGTTCCAGCTTTTCCTGGGTTGTTATCATTTCATATTCAGTAAAAGTACCAAATTCTTCAAAATGTTTGAGTTTGGGGGTTTCTTTCCTGGATACTGAAGGAAGTATACCTGACATTAAGCTGGAACTCACAACCAGTCAACCCGGACAAAAACCGAGGGGACTGTAAATCCAGAATATGTCAGATCGGGGGAGTGATGGAGAAGAGAAGATGGGGGCAGCCAGTTCAACTGCCCTCCAGTCGGAAAAGGAGACTGCAGAATGGTTGGAAAGACTCCGTTTGGAGACAGAAGAGGCTAGATGGTCAAAAGGAGTGGGGAGACTGCCAGACTGGGGAGAGGAACCCCGGGGAGTGACAACTTCCAGACCCCGGAAAAAGGAGGCAGTGTGGATGCAAGAACAAAAAGAACGTCTCATGATAGACCAAGCCTTGCAACTTATCCATGATGTAGAGGAAAGCAGAAGAAACCGTGAGTCTTTTGAAATTCCTGGGGAGAAGGGGAGAGAAAGCCTCAGGGGGGAGCCAGGAGAAACAGCCTGTGGGGGAGAGGAAGAGTTTGAAGAGGGAACATCCCAGACTTCGGCAGCTCGTGGGAGAGATGCAGCCGGCCAGAGAACCCCAGCCTTGCAGGCCCCCCCCTCCCCGCAGACGTAAAAAGCCAAAAATCCCCCCCTTCCTGGGAAGTTTGATGGGAATCCTAAAGCCTTGGGATTTTTCCTGACCCAAGTGTGGAACCACATGCAGGACTGGGGGGAGGACTACGAGACAGAGGCGGCGAAAGTCAGAAGTGTCGCGAATGCCCTAGAGGGAGTAGCTGCTGAGTGGATGGTGGTTCTCCACAATAACAACTCCCCCTTGCTGAGAAATTACAACCAGTTCATGAGGGCCCTTAGAAGACGGTTTGAAGACCATTTAACTGAACGAAAGGCGAGACTCAGAATGAAGAGCATTCAGCAGGGCCGGAGGCCGGTGGCAGAGTATATCCAAGAGTTTCGTGAACTGGCACCCTATATGACAGGCTGGTCAGAGATGGCTCTTTTGGAGAGTTTCAAAGATGGATTGAATGAAGAGATATATCAAGACTGTAGGAGCATGGGTGTCCCCGATGATTTGGATAGATGGTACATAGTAGCTGAGGATGTGGAGATCGAGCTGAAACGGAGCGAACTCCGAGGAAGGCGGATGGGGGACCAGTCATTCTCTTCCTACCGTAAGGGGGCGCCCAAGATGACTGGCGGGAAGACCGAATTCAAACCCAAATCAAAGCCCTTCACCTGTTTCAAATGTGGGAAGGAGGGTCACCGAGCGGCCGAGTGTTTCTCCAAACCACTGCCAAAAGCCACCGGGGCGGCCAAAAGAAAGGCGATAAGATAACCGCCAAAGCCCGCGGCACCGCCCTGAAAGGAGAAGTCGTTGAGTTCGCTCCCCGGAACCCGGGTGAGCTGGGAACTCCGACCAACGATGACGACAGCGAGACGGACTCCGACTCTGACACCGACGAACGGGTGAGTCACACGGAAGAACCCTTACTCATCCCCGTAGAAGTAAGGGTGCCCTCCACAGGAACTCACGCGCAATTGTTAGCCCTGTTGGACTCAGGGTGCACTAGATGCATAATTAGCCCCAAAGTAGTGGAGGAAATGGGACTGAGACTGAAAACTTTAAAAAGACCCATTGCATTTTGTCAATTAGACGGGTCGATTGCAGGAGGGGGCCCAGCTAGTTTTATGACCGAACCCCTTGAACTGCAGTTGGGGAATCATGTAGAGAAGCTCAGCTTTATTGTAGCCCCTGGAATGGAAAGACCCCTCATTCTAGGACTGCCCTGGCTTCGTAAATGGAATCCACGAGTAAATTGGAAGACGGGGGTCCTGCGCATCCGTACGGCAGAACCGACTCCAGAAAAGGAAGGCCCCCCCCTAAGGGACAACATAAGGCCGGAAAGGGTGGCAGTAGCCATTAATTATATTGAGGGAGAAGAAAAAATTCCTAAAGAATATTGGGACCTCAAGGAAGTGTTTAGCGAAAAGGCATCAGATGTCCTGCCTCCCCACAGGGCCACTGACTGCACCATTGAAACCTGACACATTGAGACTTATAAAGTCAGACAAACAGTCAGCATGGGGGGGGGATTCCCCCATTAACAAATTACATGAACAAGTTCTAACTCTCCAGTCTCAGAAACCTGATTTTAACATAATAGAATTTCTTTTAGAGGAGATTGTAAGAAGGGATGAGATTGTGAATCAGCATCTTGAAAAATTTAAGCAGGAAATTAAAGAATTGGTGAAATCTAAATTTGACTTTTTGGAGCGAAAGATTTTAAAAACAGCTAACAGTTTATCAGAATTTATGATTCAGTTGGATGCAAATACTAAGTTTTTAGAGTCTAAAATGGAAGAAACTGAGGATAATTTGGACAATAGAATTCAAAAAATTGAAAAGGATTTGACAAATACTCAAGATAATAGTTCAGAAGAAAAATCTAAAATAGAGATTGATCAAAAGACTGGTAATGTAGAAAATGTGCAACAGAGGATTGAAAGAGAAGTTTTAATGATGCAACATAATTTTACTGAATATGCGATTAGACTGAGAGGTTTGCAGGAAAATAACAGAGATGATTTAAGGAAAATATCTTCTGAAATTCTGGCTGGGATTTTAAAGGTTCAACCTGACGAAGTGTTTTGTAGGATTGATAGAGTTTATAGAATAAACTCCTGGTTTGCAAAGCAAAGGCAATTGCCTAGAGATGTGGTGATCTATTTTACAGATAAAGAAATTAGGAATAATATTGTGCAAAATTCCTTCAATTCTACTTTGCAATTGTATGGAAGAAAGATTTGGATTTTCAAAGAGCTCCCGCCTAAGATGCTAATGGAAAGGAAGAAATTTGGTTTTCTGGTGACTGAGTTAAAAAAAAGAAATATCCTATTTAGGTGGGATGTCCCAGTTGGTATAATATTGAGATATCAAGGAGAAAGATATCACCTAAATACTGTTGAAAAAGCGGAAGAATTTTATCAAAAAACTTTGAAAATGAACTTAACATCTTTAGGCACAATACAGGATAAGCAAAAGGAGTTGGAAATAAAGGGAAAATATCAAATTACAGAGGTTGCGGTAGATAAATTGTCTTTGGTTCTTTGGATACCCCAGCTGGATTGTCTACAAATATGAGAGAAGTGGTATCTGACTCTAACGTGATGATTCATCAAGTCAAAGACAAGTATGGAAACCAATCAGCTGACATACAAGTGGCGAAAAAGAAATATGAGATACAAAAACAAAACCAACAAGATCAACTTATAAAGTAGAATGAAAACCGATCAGTTGATATACAACTTGTAGAAAGGAAATCAGGATGGAAATTAAACCCACAAAAAAAAAAAGAAAAAAAGAAATAGGTCTCATAAAAATAGTAATTTCTAAACCAAGCAACAGTGAAGCCAGTGATTTTAAAAAATGAATGAATATGTGAAAAGATAGTGGAGGCGAAGTATTGGTTAATATCATCCTGAGGATAGTGACAGATCTCTGCAATGCTGTAATTTTGGGATGTGAAAAGAGCCTTACATTGCTGGACTTGAATTATCTACTTTGGATTCCTTTCATGTATTGATAAATATATTATATCTATTCTGAGCTATAAGGCAAGAGAGCTACGCTGGGGCATGCAGAAGATCTGGTTGTTACCCACTAGGATGATGGGAATTAATAATCCTGATGAAAGCCACAATTACAACTATATGGAATATAATCATAATGTCATTCGGGTGGTTGTTTTTACTTTTATATATATATGAGGATATTCATTACTGATGGGGGCAGATGATGATTGAAGATTTTGAACAAACTGTTGCACCAGGATGCTATGCTACCCTATTATGGATGATGGACTTAACAATCCAGTGGAAAGACATCAAAGAAGATATTATATGGATTATAAATCTAAAGTCATTGTCTTTTTTCTTTTTATATAATGGAATGTATACATACATATATATATATATATATATATATATATATATATATATATATATATATATATACATATACATACATACATACACATACATATATATATATACACATACATATATATATATACACATACATTATATATATATACACATACATTATATATATATATATATATATTAGTAGAGTGGGCAGTGGATTAAAGATATTTAGAATTGTAGTGCATGGTAATTTTGTAGGAAACTGGGTGGGAATAGGTTAGTTTATTGATTGATTAGTTTAAGTAAAGGGATGTTTAAGTAATATATCTAGGGGAGTGGAGGAAATGGATAGAGTTGAATAAATGTTGAATTAGGACATAGGGGCAAGGCTGCTTTGAAATGTTATATTAATATATACAAAAGATTAAATGTTAAAGTAGGATTTATTATATAGTTTTAAAGTGAAAGGTTGTTTTGAAATGTTGTAATAATATACAGATATAAGTTTGGAGGAGAAAAAGGGCAGATTATTGTTAAAATGGGAGTTATAATAATATGCTAAATTAGATGTTATCATACAATGTTATAGTAGAATGTTTTTTGGTTTTTTTTGAAATGTATGGTAAATGGGGGAAATAATAATATTAATAATATTTTTTGTAAGTAAGGGTCAGTATTTAGAGGAGGGAGTAAGGGAATGGTAAAATATTATGTAATTAGTTATGAATTAGGTTTTTGTTGTGAAGAAGTCACGGGGGATGGGTGGTGAGGGGGGGGTTAGGGAGGAGGTGGGGAGAAAAAAAAGGGGGGGAAATTTGTATTTGAAAACTTTTTCAATAAAAAAAAAATCGCTCAAATCTGGGACGGCCTGGACTCTGACTGGGTAGGTTCAGGCAAGATGTTCGAGGCTGGTCTTGAGAATGTTATCTGGGAGGAGTTTGATCCTGTGACTCCCGAGGACGTGGACAGGATGCTGGGGAGGTTGAACGCAACCACATGTTTACTGGACCCGTGTCCCTCCTGGCTGGTGCTAGCCACCCGGGAGGTTACATGAGGCTGGCTCTAGAGGATTATAAATGCTTCTTTGAGTGAGGGTTTCTTACCTCCAGCCTTGAAAGAGGCGGTGGTGAGGCCCCTCCTCAAGAAGCCCTCTCTGGATCCGGCTGTTTTGGCAAATTACCGTCCTTTCTCCAACCTTCGATTTGTTGCAAAGGTTGTTGAGAGTGTGGTTGCGTGGCAGCTCCCACAGTACCTGTATGAAACTGTCTATCTGGATCCGTTCCAGTCCAGCTTCAGGCCTGGATACAGCACGGAAACGGCATTGGTTGTGTTGGTCGATGATCTCTGGAGGGCTCGGGACAGAGGATGTTCCTCTGTTCTGGTCCTATTAGATCTCTCTGCGGCTTTTGATACCATCGACCATGGTATCATGCTGCGCCGGCTGGAGGGGTTGGGAGTGGGAGGCACCGTGTTACGGTGGTTCTCCTCCTATCTCTCCAACCGGTCGCAGTCCGTGTTGGCTGGGGGGCAGAGGTCGACCTCGAGGCACCTTGTTTGTGGGGTGCCACAAGGGTAGGTCCTCTCACCTCCGCTGTTCAACATTTATGTGAAGTCACTGGGTGAGATCATCTGTGGATTTGGGGTGCAGTGCCATCTGTACGCTGATGACACTCAGCTGTACATCTCCACCCCAGACCACCCCAACGGTGCCCTTGAAGTGATGTCCCGTTGCCTGGAGGCCGTGTGGATCTGGATGGGGAGAAACAAGCTCAGACTCAACCCCTCCAAGACCGAGTGGCTGTGGCTTCCAGCGTCCCGGTATAGTCAGCTGGTACCATCACTGACAATAGGGGATGAGATCTTGCTCCCCACAGAGAGGGCCCGCAACTTGGGTGTCCTCCTGGATTCACGGCTATCTTTAGAAGATCATTTGACGGCCGTGGCCAGGGGTGCCTTTTATCAGGTTCGCCTGGTCCGCCAGTTGCGTCCCTTTCTGGATCGGGACGCCTTGTGCACTGTCACTCATGCCCTAGTTACCTCCCGTATGGACTACTGTAATGCTCTCTACATGGGGCTCCCCTTGAAAAGCACCCGGAGGCTCCAACTGGTCCAGAATGCAGCCGCGCGGGTGATTATGGGCGCAGCTCGTTACGCCCATGTAACACCTCTCCTACGCGAGCTGCACTGGCTCCCGGTGGTCTTCCGGGTGCGATTCAAGGTGTTAGTTATCACCTTTAAAGCGCTCCATGGCTTAGGACCTGGGTACCTACGAGACCGTCTTTTGCCACCAATAGCCTCCCACCGACCAGTTCGTTCTCACAGGGAGGGACTACTCAGGGTGCCATCAGTCAAATTATGCCGACTGGCGACTCCCAGGGGGAGGGCCTTCTCTGTGAGGGCTCCAACCCTTTGGAATGAACTGCCCCCGGAGATACGGAATATCCCTGATCTCCGTGCTTTCCGCCGTGCCCTCAAGACCCTGATGTTTCAACAGGTGGAGCTAAACATATGAACATGTGAATGATTTTTTTTTAAAATGTTATCTAATTCTGGGTTTTATTTAATTGACCAAACTAAGTAATAATTTTAATTAGCAATTTTATGATGTTTGTGTGTCTATATTTTTCTTGACTGTACACCGCCTTGAGTCCTACGGGAGAAAGGCGGTATAGAAATATAATAAATAAATAAATAAATAAATAAATAAATAAATAAATAAATAAATAAATAAATAAATAAATAAATAATTAAAATTTAGGGAAGCCAAACTGATTTAATTCTGTTTTAAATTCACCGCCCTGAGTCCTTCGGGAGAAGGGCGGTATACAAATTTAAATAATTAATAAATAAATAAATAAAGATAGATAGATAGATAGATAGATAGATAGATAGATATCATATTGAAGCAATTATTTGATGATTGTAGTATCTGCTTAGAGGGAATTACTACATAGTACCCTGAAAAGAATAAAATGTGGAGCAGAGTCCTGATTCAGTTCTTGAAATGTGATATTTATACCCAAGCCAGTCATAGTTATTTGTGTTCAAGTTAGTACATCAAGTGACTTCACCAACTGCCTCCAGATATGAAGCAAGCTCACCATCATAACTTCCCAGTAGGAGGAAATATGAAGAACTGCAGGACAAAGCAGATTCCATTATAGTATCCCAATACTTTTGCACTTCACCACTGTTTGTTTAGATGGTGTTGGAGAAAAACAAAGCAGGACAGTTTCCTATGTGATAAATGCATTATAGTTTTGCTTCCTTGTTCCTATGTTTTTTCACTGTGGGTAGACAAAAGCATGTCCCCCGGGAATACAATCATGTCTGACTCATACTTGCAAATATTTGATGAAATTAAATTACTATTTCACTCAGAAGGAGAACAACAGGTAAATGTCATTAGAAAACTAGGATGCATGAGTATTCCAGAATATTTTTAACCAAGATCTTAAAGCTCTTGAATGCTTGTTTTCTTTTTTTCCCAGCCCCTTGATTTATCTGCTTTTAAAAAATGTTTCTGAGACAACCAAAAAGCAAGCTGCTTTCGCAAAGAAAATAACTGTATTCTCCCTAGAGCTGGATCGAGAGCATCCAGAGTGGGTAGTACCTCTATGTTCTGCATGTAGACAGAGCATGTGATAGGTCACTCCCTCCTTGTCTGGTGGTTTCCCAATTCAGCTCAGTTTTCAGCATAGAGAGAAGTGTGAATGAGTGGCTCTGCCTTCAATTCTACTGATCAGCTAATCGTGAGCTATTGCAAGAAGTTTAATTATTTGATTCTTGAAAATCGCTTCTGCAATCTGGTCAGCTAACTGGCTCGCCAGTTAGCGACCTTTTACCGGCTTCCTACAGCCAAGGTCCCCGCCAGCCATGTGGAGCAGTAGGGTTCTACACTGGCTGCTAATTGAGCCGGGGCCCAGGCAATCCTGCTGAATGGGCAGAGGGGGATTCAGTCCCTGCCCAGTCACATCTGGGCATACTGTGAGCAGCAGGAGCGCACAGAAGCACATTTAAGACTGTGGCAGAATCAGCCCTTTGCGGGCTGGCTTGCCTCCAGGTGGGGAAAAAAATGGCATCGCGCACGCCTTCCTCCAGCCAGCGGGCCCAGACAGGGAATAGAAGGGCTTTCCCCTCAGCCTCCCTGAGTCAGAGTTACAAGCCTTCCTGTCAGAGAGCTGCTGCAAAGGGAGCAATAACAAGGAGCCAGGCAGTCACCCAGAGTGGTAAGAGAGGCTCCAAATCAGCCAAGAAAGATGCAGTAAGGTGTCAAAAGGCCCTGGAAAAAGAGCTGACCAAACTGCAGAAGGCTACTCAGAACCAGGAGCATATAGGTTGCACCAGTGGAGGAGCGGAACTTTCCCGCCCTCAAGAAGTTGAGGCATTGGATCCTATTCATGACCCGGATCCTTTGCAGCCTGTTTCTTACAGTGCCTAGTTTCCAGATGGCGCCAGGGAGTCATCCTATCCTACCTTGGGAGAGGTTTTGGATAGGGCTGAAGTTTTTGCATTTGCAAACCCCTGTTTGCTTGCAGCGAGCTCTGAGGAGCCACACCCTCATACCAGCTCCAGGCCTGCTACAGAAAGGATCTGCCCAAAGGAGAAATCTGGGTCAGAGGTGCCTGATCATCTGAAGCAACTGATTTCCCAAACTATTACACAGGAAATTTCTGCAGGCTTGCAGCAGAGGAACCAGCCTTCCCAAGGGGTTCCCTTTTCTCAACGTCCCGTTTTACAGCCTATTTCTCAAGAGGCATGGATGGATCCTCAGTGTCTTCCTTCTTTGGCACATTCAGCCAAGAGCGATGACTCCTCACCTGAGGAAGGGGAATTTATGGATCTTTCTGAGGATGAGGGGCTAGATCAAGAGACCTCCCCATTTACAGGTCTTTTCAAGCCTGATCTCTTTAAATCCTTACTTCGTAGGGCTAAGACCGCTACGAATCTGCAACTTGATTCTGCTCCAGATCCAGCCCCAATTCCAGGGGTTTTGGTCATGTGCTCTTCTTAGGGCCAGCAGTCAAAGCTGAGGTCGTGCCATCACCCAAATTATTTTTGGATATTGTCCAAAGACAATGGAACAACCCTGGTGCAGGGCTTCATCCAGATCAGAAAAAAAGCTTTATAACGTGGCTTCAGACCTTGCTGAAATTTTGCAGGTGCCCACGGTGGATAAACCCATGGCTGCACTGACATCTGTGGCTCTTCTTCCCATGGACGCAATAGATTGCTTGAGACCAGATGACAAAAAAGCTGAATTGTCTTTGTGTAAGGCACATCAAGCAGCGGCCTGAGGGGTTAAAGCAGCCACTTCAGCTTCATTCTTTAATCGTGCTTCACTGCTCTGGCTTCGCCAAATGCAGGAACGAATTTCACCAGAGGATGTCAGGGTACATCAGGACATTAATAAATTAGTAGCTGCAGCTGAATTTTCGGCAGATGCAACCTTGAACGCGGCTAAGTTTGCGTCATGGTCCATAGCATCCTCAATCACTATCCGTTGCCTGCTCTGGCTTAAACACTGGCAGGCTGATAATAAAAATAAATGGAAATTGGCTTCAGCCGCTTTTATGGGCAACAAATTATTTGGAGAAGCTCTGTAACCTATCCTGGTCGAAATCAGGGGTAGGGGCAAGGCCATGCCCTCCCTTTACAGACGGGGTGATCACTGTTCCTCACCATATTATAGGAGGCAGTCCTTTCGAACCCCGGATCCGAGCATCAACTATCACCAGTTCCAGTGTCTGTTCCCTAGCCGGCAGGACAGACAACATGAGAGGTCGGACTTCAGGAGCCGTCATCAGCCTCAGGGCAAGTGGCCCTTTCAAGGAGCAGGAAGTCGCCCTTACCGTCGTTCAAAGTGACTGCAGGGCCATTCCACCAATTGGTGAATGGCTCGGCCTCCATTTCCATTAGTGGGAGGTCACAACTTCAGACATATGGGTACTCACTATGGTGAGCTCAGCTTTGGCATTGGAATTTCTCACACATGCACACCCAAAATTCTTTAGCAGTTGCCCCATTTCCAGGGATGCTTCCAAAAGGAGCCTGATGGAGACAGCGATCCAGCATCTGCTGGATATCTAGGCTGTCGAACCTGTCCCTCAGGAACAACAGGGACAAGGGTTCTATTCAATTCTATTTGTGATCCAAAAGAGCTCTGGGGAGTGGAGGACAACTTTGAATTTAAAACATCTGAACCTGTGTCTGGAGTTCAAAAGATTCAAGATGCAGTCACTCAATATTGGACAGTACACACGAGGGTGACTTCCTCACCTCAATAGACTTAACAGAAGCATACCTTCATATCAGTGGTGGATTTCAAAAAAATTTACTACTGGTTCTGTGGGCATAGCTTGGTGGGCGTGGCATGGCATGGTGGGCATTTATTTATTTATTTATTTATTTATTTATTTATTTAATTTGTATACCGCCCTTCTCCCAGAAGGGACGGTGAACAGCCAAAATTAAAAAACATACAAATACAAAAGTTAAGATAATTAAAAGAATTAAATCATTGGCTACCCAATTTAAAACCCCAAATCCATAAAATTTAAAATCCCAATTAAAAAACATTTAGGCTAGGCCGGCTTGATGAAATAAAAACGTCTTCAGGGCTTTACGGAAGGTCCGGAGGTCCGGGATCAATCGTATTCCAGGAGGCGGCTCATTCCACAGGGCGGGTGCCCCCACAGAGAAGGCTCGCCCCCTGGGGGCCGCCGGCCAACATTGCCTGACCGACGGCACCCCAAGGAGGCCCTCTCTGTGAGAGCGTATTGGCCGGTGGGAGGTTATCGGTAGCAGCAGGCGGTCTCGCAAATACCCTGGCCCTAAGCCATGGAGCGCTTTAAAGATGAGAACCAACACCTTAAAGCGCACCCAGAAGACCACCGGGAGCCAATGCAGCTCGCGCAGGAGAGGTGTTACGTGGGAGCGCCACATTGCTCCCATAATCACCCGCGCGGCCGCATTCTGCACCAGCTGGAGCCTCCGGGTGCTCCTCAGGGGGAGCCCCATGTAGAGAGTGTTACAGTAGTCCAGGCGTGACGTAACCAAGGCATGAGTGACTGTGCACAAGGAGTCCCGATCCAGAAAGGGGGGCAACTGGTGTATCAGGCGAACCTGATAAAAAGCCCCCCTGGCCACGGCCATCATATGCTCTTCTAAAGACAGCCGTGTGTCCAGGAGGATGCCCAAGTTGCGAGCCCCCTCTGTGGGGGTCAGTGACTCGCCCCCAATAGCCAGCGATGGCACCAGCTGGCTATACCGGGACACCGGCATCCACAGCCACTCGGTCTTGGAAGGGTTGAGCCGAAGCCTGTTCCTCCCCATCCAGACCCGCACGGCCTCCAGACACTGGGACATCACTTCAAGGGCATCATTGGGGTGGTCTGGGGTGGAAATGTACAGCTGAGTGTCATCAGCGTACAGATGGCATCGCACCCCAAAACCACGGATGATCTCACCCAGCGGCTTCACATAAATGTTGAACAGGAGCGGCGAGAGGACCGACCCTTGCGGCACCCCGCAAGCAAGGTGCCTCGAGGTCGACCTCTGCCCCCCTGCCAACACAGACTGCGACCGGTCAGAGAGATAGGAGGAGAACCACCGCAACACGGTGCCTCCCACCCCCAGTCCCTCCAGCCGGCGCAGCATGATACTGAAGCGGGATTTACTAATCCCAATCAGTACCTGTAAATAAGTCAGGAGACAAGACCACGGAGATCCAGAGAAAACAGGTTTATTGAGTATTGCTAGCAATAGGCTCAGTGCAGTCACCTGCCGAAGACTGAGCCCCGAACCACGCCCTAAGGCAGACTTTTATAGGTTCTTGAGATTTGACAGTGACATAGCATATTCAGTTCCGCTTATGGATAATACATTGTGCATACAGATAGGTAATTCTAAGGGAGATTCACTGGAAAAGTACAAAAGCAGAAGTTCGTAGTTTTGTGATACATAGGGCATACAACTTGGTACATTTTGTGGTTACAACGGTTACAGCAGAAGATTACAAATGCCAAGTTCCCTTTTAGACGTACAGATGTAGGAGAAAGGGCCTTATGATTATATCTTTTATATAAGAGTGCAATGTACAGTATAAATGAGGTTATATACCATTTGGTTGAGGGGGCTCTCCTTCATTCCCCCCTGTTGAGACTTAGCCAAGTAATGCAATTACTGCGAAGTTTCACATATGGGGTTATCTTCTTCCATTTCCACAAGTTTCTGATATTCCCACCAGGCCATAGCTTGGGCGGTAGCTTTCTTCTCAACCAATAAAGATAGAGTGCTGGTGATTGTGCGAATAAAGATAGGGAGAATGCAAGGCAAAATAACACATCCAGCTGCAATGAGGCCAATGAGAGCAACGATAGCTTGTATACCAGGCAGTTTCGGGAACCATCCCGAGAAGGCATCTGCTAGGTTGAAGCCTCTCCATGTCTGAACAGGGACATGTGCCAATTAGTGAGATTGAGCTTGCCATACACACCTCCCTCTTTAGCTAACAAATAATCTAAAGCAAGGCGATTCTGCCAAGCTTCTCTTCCCCCCTGTTCCCAGCAGAACGCAATAGAGATAAAGAGCGTTAATGACAATACCAACAAACAAAAGAACAACAACCATGCTGAGCAGCATCCATCAGGGTTATGAAGAGGGGACCTTCCTCCCAGAGCGCAGGGTGTAACGAACACATACCAAATTGCTTTGAACCCTTATCAACAGCAGGCTCATCCACATCCACTCAGATCCAAACCTTCCAACCATGTTCAGTCCACTTCCATATCTTATAGGCATACTTATCTGCTGTCTGTTCTCTTAGTTTAGCTCTTTCGGCATCCAGCAATGCAGCCTGCATGGTGGGGCTAAGCTTGAGAGTATAATAGGAGGGTTTATCTAGACAACTTACAAGGTAACGAGATAATACTTCTTCTATGATTACTACATCACACGCGGTAACACAATGTATACAAAGAACACAGTCAATACAATGTGCACAGCAGCAGCATCCACACTTACATGAGCAAAACCAACACATTAGCAGAAGAAGATAAATACTCAATGCAAAGAAAAGAGGCCTTCTTCATCCAATCTTCCCCCGTGCGTAGAAAGTCAGCTTCCGGTGTGACTTAGCAAGGGTTCCAACTTCGGCTCCCATTCGTAGAGGGACAGCTTCCGGGGTGTCACCAGAAGGGGGAAGGGGTAGCCTGAGGTGAGGACCGCCCTCGACGAAAGGTAAGACGCAAAGGCTGCGCTGGATGGGGTTTCACTAGCCAGGTGGATGGCACGGCAACCTTGACTCGTGACCAATGGATTCAAGGCTTAATTTCAGCAACTTTAATAGCAAGCGGAGAAGTCATAATTACAGAGAAAGGACCCCTCCATTTAGGACAAAGGGGTTCCCGTTTCCACTCCTTAACCCACACCTCCTGTCCCGGTGAAATGTTATGGGTGGGGGTTACTACCAAGTGAGGACGGGAAGACAAGACATAATCCTGTAACTTATGGACCATTTGATTAAGCGATTGGAGCTGTTTAAGCTTAATAGCGTCCCCCACCTGCGCGACGGAAGAAACAGTGGGCCGGACTAAGTTGGGGATTCTCCCATAAAGTAATTCAAAAGGGGAAACAAGCAAATCTTTGCGAGGAGTGCAACGCACAGCAAATAGAGCCATCGGCAGAGCATCTGGCCACTTTAGGTGCGTTTCCTGACAAATCTTTGCCAGTTTATCCTTGATAGACCTATTAACCCTTTCTACAAAAGAACCGCTGCTAGCGTGAAAAGCACAATGAAGGCGCCAGTGGATGCCCAGCATAGTAGAAATTTTTTTTGTGTAGCCTTGTGAATAAACTCAGGGCCATTATCAGACGAGATTCTAGACGGTAGGCCATAACGAGGAATGATTAGCTGCAAGAGGGCCTTAGTGACCTCAGAGGCCCTCTTGGTGCGAGTGGGAATGCATTCTGGCCAACCCGAGTAAGTACAGATAATGACAAGCAGAGCAGAGTATGAACCAGAGCGGGGCATATCGGTAAAATCAATCATAAGTGAGTCAAAAGGAAAATCTCCTCTAGGCTGGTGCCCCTGCGGAGGCTGGGGTCTAGTCCTAGGGTTGTTGGCTGCACAAGTGTGGCACCTGGAGCAGACGTTGGCAGCAATGCTGTGGACCTTGTTGATATACAGTTCACGTAGCAAAGCATGTGCCAAGGCAGTCTTGCCTAGGTGCAACTGTTGGTGAACTTGTGTGACCACATCCCAAGCCAGGTTGCCCGGGAGGAAAACGCGAGAATCCGGTAGGACCCACCAGCCCCCCTGTAGGGAAGCGACCAGTTCATGGGCTTGGGCAATTTCAAGTGTGCTGTAGTGTGGCTGAATGGTGTCGGGGGGTTCCATAAGGTGAGACAGTGGGCCCGCAGTTTGAAAGGTTTGAAAGCAGCAAGGCGGGCCTCCTGGTCAGCCCTGTGGTTACCCATTTGTGTGTCAGACGGTGATTTCTGGTGTCCTCTACAGTGCATGACAGCCACCTTATGAGGGGCCCAGACACTGTCCAGCAGGCGGAGAATCTGAGGACCATATTTGATGTCCTTTCCCCCTGCTGTAATAAGTCCTCTTTCTTTATACAATGCCCCGTGTACTTGGACAGTCAAAAAAGCATACTTCGAGTCAGTGTAAATGTTAACCTTTAGATCCTTAGAAAGTTCAAGGGCCCTAGTCAAAGCATGAAGTTCCGCCAACTGTGCACTAGTCCCAGGAGGGAGGGGCTCGGCTTCCCAGACATCTGTCAAATTGACGACAGCATATCCAGCCTTGCGAACTCCATCCTGGAGAAAACTAATGCCATCAGTGAAAAGTGTGTGATCAGGATGAGGAAGTGGGACATCTGACATATCAGGGCGGCTAGCATATGTTTCCTCAATAGTTTGAATGCAATCATGGGTGGTGTCAAGATCGGGCTCAGGGAGGAGAGTAGCAGGATTCAAGGAAGTGGATTGCTTTAAAACAATCATGGGGTTGTGTGTTATCAAGCCTTGGTATTTAAGCATTCGGGGATTGGTTAACCACAAATGGCCTTTTGTTTCCAAGACAGCCTTGAGGGCATGAGGGGTTTGGATTTCAAGTTCTTGTCCAAAGGTTAGTTTGCTGGCCTCCTGAGTAAGAAGAGCAGTGCCAGCAACAGCCTTCAGACAAGCAGGCCAACCCCTTGCAACAGGATCCAGCTGCTTGGAAAGATAGGCCACTGGGCGATGCCAGGTGCCCAACCTTTGGGTTAGAACCCCAACAGCAACATTCTGTTTAGTATCTACAAATAACTGAAAAGGTTTTTCTAAGTCTGGCAAGCCTAAACTAGGGGCTTGCATAAGAGCATGTTTTAAACTTGAGAAACTTTTCTGTTCCTCTTTTTGCCAGAGGAGCGGCTCACGGTCACTGCCTCTGGTTGCCTCATATAGGGGTTTTGCAAGGAGGCTAAAGTTGGGAATCCAAATGCGGCAAAACCCAGCAGCCCCCAGAAACCCCCGGAGATCCTTCTTGGTCCGAGGGGTGGGGAGGCGGCAGATGGCTTCTTTTCTTTCATGACCCAAGGTGCGTTTCCCAGGCTCAATATCATAGCCTAGGTATCTGACCTTATGCAAAACCAATTGTGCCTTTTTCTGAGAAGCCTTGTAGCCCAAGCGCTGTAAAAGGTGTAACAGGTCATAAGTGTTGTGCCAGCAGATGTCCTTTGACTGGCCGGTGACCAACAGGTCATCAACATACTGTAAAAGGACATCTGGCCCAGGAAGGCGTAGGGCATCCAAATCAGCCACAAGGGCATTTCCAAACAGAGTGGGGGAGTTCTTGAAACCTTGAGGCAACCTGGTCCAAGTATACTGTTGCTTACGACCAGTAGCCGGATCTTCCCACTCGAAAGCGAAAAGGTGCTGGCTCTTTTTATGAACAGGGATGGTAAAAAAGGCATCCTTAAGGTCGATGACCGAAAACCATGACGCAGTCTGGGGGATTAATCCCAGAATCACGTAAGGGTTTGGGACCAGAGGATGTATGGTTACTGTTGCGCTATTGACAGGCTTTAGATTCTGAACCGGGCGGAAGCGGCCATCCCCTTTTGGAATGGGCAAAATAGGGGTGTTCCAGGCCAATTCAGTAGGGACCAGAATATCATGAGCCAGATAAAGATTAATAACCTTTTGAATAGCTTGCATAATGTGCCTCGGGTAAGCCCGCTGACGAAGGCGAACTGGAGTTTTGGCAGGGAGCTCCTCGACAACAATGGGCGTCTGATGGCTAGCAAAACCGGGGGGGGGTGTCCTCTGCCCACAGAAAAGGGACATTCTGTCTAGCTCTTTCTAGCTTGGATCTCCCAGCTGACGCTGGCCTATTTTTAAAGATCCAAACACTTCTCTATCTATTTTAGACCTCCCAGCAGGCGCTGGCCTATTTTTAAAGATCCAAAATGTATAGAGACTTTTGTTCACCACAAATCGATGTGTTATTGTTTTACCCCCCGTGTGACAAATTAGGGGATTGAGGAAAGGGCGTTGAATTGGTTGGCCTGTGGCCCCCTGGACCGTGATGGTATGCGGGGAGGGCTTAGCCAAGGGTTTGGTTATGACGGATCGGGTGGCCCCTGTGTCAACTAGGAAGGATATAGGCTTGCCTCCAACAGTTAATCTGACCATAGGTTCTGGGAGGTGGGCTGAACCCGGTCTGTTTCACTCCCATTCCTCGACTTCGGCCAGACCAATGAGGGGGGTGTTAAACGTCCCACGTCCCCTCCCTCTAAAGGGTCTGCCTCGTCCACCTCGGTCTGCTCTGGCAAAGCCTCCCTGGTTCCCTTCATTGACACGTGCCATTTCCCTGTCGGGGCATTCTCCTCTCCAGTGGCCAGTCTTTTTACATATGGCACACTGGTTAGGCGCCAGGGGTCCCCCTGACCCCTGACCCCGATTCCAACCTAGGGGTCCCCCTGACCCCTGGCCCCTGTTCCAACCCATGGGTCCCCCTGACCCCTGGCCCCTGTTCCGCCCCAGGGGTCCCCCTGACCCCTGGCCCCTTGAGCCTCCGCCCATTCGTGGCCCATCCCGGGCCGCAGGTCTGGCCATTAGGGCAGCAGCGAGCAGTTCTGCTTTCTTATGCATTTTCTGCTCCTGTTTCTTCTCCTCAATCCTATCTCTATTTGCGAAAACCTTTCTTGCAACCTCCATCAGCTCACTCATTGATTTCCCAAGCGCTCCCTCTAACTTTTGTAATTTTCGCCGTATGTCAGGGGCAGATTGAGAGATGAAGGCCATTGCCAACATGCGAGCATTTTCAGGTTGTGTGGGGTCAATGGGAGTGTACATGCGGTATGCATCTAACAGCCGGGCATAGAAGGCTTCTGGGGCTTCTTCGGCACCTTGGATCACCAAAGAAGGCTTTGACATGTTGGTGGTGGGTTTCCCCGCCGCCTGGATTGCCTGCACAACAAGGGGACCTGAGGTCCCCTATCTTATAGGGGTCCCATCTTGGATCTTCGGAGGGGAAATCCCTAGCCACCCAGCGATCAAAAGTCATATCCTGGGTTGGCATAGTTCCCTTTAAAAAATTTTTAAGAGCTGCATTCCGAATCTTTTCCCTCTCCTCTGGATTAAAGATGGTACCCATCAATTGTCGTAGATCCCGCCAAGTAGGATTATGGGTATCTACAATAGTTTTAATCAAATCAGTGACCTCTGATGGTTTGTCACTAAACGGACCATAATGCATTTTCCAGTTTAAAAGGTCCGATGAAGTAAAAGGGACGTGTTGAAACACAGAGACTATCACGGGCGCTCTGTTTGGTTCAACCACAGATTGGTCTACCCTTCGGAGGGGATTCAGGAAGGCCACACCACCCTCAGCCAGATCATCTTCCTCACCCCGTTCGGTGTGCTTTGAACGAGTTCGCTCAGCTATGGGGCCTTCCTTAACTTCAAGAGGCAATGGTTCTCCCCCCACTGCTTCTTCTAATTCATCCCTGGGGGGGGTTACCCGTTCGCTTTTCCGGGCTTCTTGTTCCTTTGGGCGAGCCCCCAACTCCACCCCATCCGAACTGGTTTGAGCGGAGCGGTCAACTGGGGTCGGTACCCCAGGGGAGTCAGGGATGCCCAAGTCATCCAAGGCTCGCAAAAAGGTACCAGCTCCTACTCCTGTGCTGCTGGACGCTGAGGAACTGGCCCTAGGGCTTATTTGGTCATCCCCACGTGGAACATATGGTGGTGGACTGGGTAATTCCTCGGGGGAGCTGGGGAGAATTGGGGCTTTGGCTTCTCCCTTCTTGTGTGGCAAAGTGCGGGAGACTAACAGCCTGCACCTTGTGGCTTTGCATTTTTGTAGCCATTGGGGGGGGGGTGTTGTACCAGATTAAGCCAGACATCGATATAAGGGGCTTGGTCCGGGTGTCCTAACGTGGGGTGGAAAACCCTCTGGTGTACTTGCAGTACAACCCCTGGGTCCAAGGACCCTGTCGCTGGCCAGTCAACTTTAAAGTCTGGCCAGTCCACCTCACAGAAAACCCTTAGCCTTTGCCTGCTCCACCTTATGCCGTAGTCTTGGCTAATGTAGGCATCTTTAAAATGTTTTAACGTACATGCCAAAGGGGTAAGTGGCGTACTTTCTCCTCCACCCATCTTCCACCCAGGGCACCAGACAAGACAAGTAGGAAAAGGGGTTTGAGAAGGAGGTAAGGGGTCCTTCCTTCCCAGAGAAACACCAAGGGATCTCAATCACACTTCCCCGGCTGCCAGTCCCGGACTCTCAACGGCCACTGAACAGAACCGCGGGGAACACTCACACCAGTCACACCAGACAAACCTCCCACCTTTAACCTTTAGGGAAGGGTGCCCTCTGCACCTGTCATACAAGACAAACTTCCCTTAGGGGTCCCCCTGACCCCTCCTTTAGCCTTGAGGGGAGGGTGATCAGGCTCTCCCCTATCTACAGGCTAATAGTTATTACCTCTTCCCAGGGACCCAGATACTTGCCTGCAGGCTTCTTTTCTTTTCCTTCCAGCTGGATTGAAGTGTTCCTGGTCTCTTGGTCTCCCTCAAGTGGTTCTTGGAGGCGT
This sequence comes from Arizona elegans, assembly GCA_022577455.1. Lineage (NCBI taxonomy): Eukaryota > Metazoa > Chordata > Lepidosauria > Squamata > Colubridae > Arizona > Arizona elegans. The sequence continues at coordinate 54,405,546 of JAKOOJ010000009.1, forward strand.
CAACCGATGCTGCGAAGGGGCCGGCTCCACAGGGAAGTCCCTCAGACTAAAAGATGTCCGATGGCGCCTGGGATGGTTCCCCGAGCCTCCGAGACCCTCCCACAGCGTGGTGACGGTCCAGAGGAATTTAAAAATTCCGTTGCCTCCTGGCTGGCTCGCCAGAAATGAAGCGGGATTTACTAATCCCAATCAGTACCTGTAAATAAGTCAGGAGACAAGACCACGGAGATCCAGAGAAAACAGGTTTATTGAGTATTGCTAGCAATAGGCTCAGTGCAGTCACCTGCCGAAGACTGAGCCCCGAACCACGCCCTAAGGCAGACTTTTATAGGTTCTTGAGATTTGACAGTGACATAGCATATTCAGTTCCGCTTATGGATAATACATTGTGCATACAGATAGGTAATTCTAAGGGAGATTCACTGGAAAAGTACAAAAGCAGAAGTTCGTAGTTTTGTGATACATAGGGCATACAACTTGGTACATTTTGTGGTTACAACGGTTACAGCAGAAGATTACAAATGCCAAGTTCCCTTTTAGACGTACAGATGTAGGAGAAAGGGCCTTATGATTATATCTTTTATATAAGAGTGCAATGTACAGTATAAATGAGGTTATATACCATTTGGTTGAGGGGGCTCTCCTGGTCGATGGTATCAAAAGCCGCTGAGAGGCCTAATAGGACCAGAACAGAGGAACAACCCCTATCCCGAGCCCTCCAGAGATCATCCACCAATGCGACCAATGCTGTCTCCGTGCTGTACCCAGGCCTGAAGCCGGACTGGCACGGATCTAGATAGACGGTTTCATCCAGGAACTGTGGGAGCTGTCGCGCAACCACACTCTCCACAACCTTTGCAACAAAGCGAAGGTTGGAGACCGGACGATAGTTTGCCAAAACGGCCAGGTCCAGAGAAGGCTTCTTGAGGAGGGGCCTCACCACCGCCTCTTTCAAGGCGGGAGGCAAGAAACCCTGTCTCAAAGAAGCATTTATGATCCTCTGGAGCCAGCCTCGTGTTACCTCCCGGGTGGCCAGTACCAGCTAGGAGGGGCACGGGTCCAATAAACATGTGGTTGCGTTTAGCCTCCCCAGGATCCTGTCCACGTCCTCAGGAGTCACAGGGTCGAACTCATCCCAGATAACATTCTCAAGACCAGCCTCAGTCACCCCACCGGGATCTACCCAGTCAGAGTCCAAGCCTTCCCGAATCTGAGCGATTTTATCGTGCAGATACTGTGCAAAAACCTCAGCCTGCCCTTGCAAGGGGTCTTCCCGCGCTCCCTGATGTAGGAGGGAGCGAGTCATCCTAAACAAGGCAGCTGGGCGGTTATCTGCCGATGCAATAAGAGTGGAAAAGTGGTTACGCTTTGCCGCTTTTATCGCCACTAGATAGGTCTTAATATGAGACCTAACTAGTGTTCGGTCGGATTCGGAGCGACTGGCCCTCCAACCACTCTCTAGGCGTCTTTTCCGGCGCTTCATCCCCCTCAGCTCCTCGGAAAACCAAGGGGCCGGGCAGGTTCGGTGTCGGGTCAGAGGCCGCAAAGGCACGACTCGATCCAGAGTACCGGCGGCTGTCCTATCCCAGGCAGCCACCAGATCTTCAGCCGAGTCGTGAGCCAGAGTTTCAGGAACTGGCCCAAGCTCCCTCTGGAACCTATCAGGATCCATCAGGTGCCTGGGGCAGAACCACCTGGTCGGTTCCGCCTCCCTGCAGTGGAGTGCAGCGGTTGAAAGGTCCAGTCTCAGGAGAGAATGGTCCGACCATGACAGGGGTTCAATAACTATATCCCCTATATCCGGACCACTCAGCCACTGACCAGAGATAAAAACCAAGTCCAGAGTGTGTCCTCCCACGTGAGTGGGGCCATGAATTAATTGTGTCAGGTCCATGGCTGTCATGGAAGCCATAAACTCCCGAGCCATCCCAGACGCCTCACCGGTAGATGGCAGGTTGAATCCCCCATGACCAAAAGTCTGGGGGTATCAACCGCCACCCCAGCAATAACATTGAGAAGCTCGGGCAGGGCCGCTGTCACGTGGCAGGGAGCCAGGTACGCGATCAGCAGGCCCACCTGCATCCCATGGCCCCACTTCACCAGGAGAGACTCACATCCGGCTATCTGAGGTACAGTGGCCTCCCTCGGATCAAGACCTTCCTTTATAACGACCGCCACCCCCCCCACCCCTGCCCTGGGCCCTTGGCTGATGGAATGCGCGGAAACCTGGTGGGCACATCTCTACGAGGGGGACCCCCCCTCTTGGCCCAACCAGGTCTCTGTAATACCTGCCAGGTCCGCACCCCCCTCCTGTATTAGCTCACAAATGAGGGGGGCCTTATTAACCATGGACCTGGCGTTGCATAACATCAGTCTAAGGCCTGGGCTCTGAGCCGGGGAGACGAGAAGAGTCATGGGGGCCAAGGCATGCCACCGCTTGGAGATAGCGGGTGCGTGCCCCCACCACCTGATGTGGCCCCCTACTCCCGCCATATCTGCCCCTCCCAACCACGGTCCTGATAGAACTGCCCTCCACCCTATCCACACTGAGCTCCTCCACACCCCGCTCCCCGCCTTCCGTTCCATGCCCCTGTAACGAGCCTGACCTATGCCCCTCCCTCCCCACCCCCCGCCCTAAACCCCTTAAAAGATTACAAAAAGACAATTTTAAAAAACCCCACAACCCCCTCTTTGCGGCATGCCACCTCTCGGGGTTCCAAAGCCCGTCATCGAGGTAGGCCCTCGATAGAGTGGAGGGCCAAGCCTGCGAGAGGGGGGAGTCTCGCAGACCAAGAAGCTCCGTTGCGGAATACATCTTGACCACAGAGGATGGGAGTAACCATATCCTAGGGATCCATATAGAAGGTCCAGGGGAGAGACATGGAATGGGAGTCTTAGGAGCATTTTCAACAAGACCAGTCCACTGTCCCCTCACAACAGAGGACGAGGTCAAGTTCCAGGTCGACCACAGTCCAAGGGGGGGGGAAGGGGGAAGACCCAACCACCCTCTCACGGAGGTCCGATCAACCAGTCAACCCCCTCTTGTGGTGAGATGGCAGCGATGAACCAATGCAGACAGCACAGCATCCGGGGCTCAGGTCCAAAAACCGCCCTCTCACGGCGGTTGGTCCGATGGTCAGGTCCCCTCTGCTGGCAGATGCAAGAAATTCAATATCATTCCAGTTCAGCCCCCAGGGGCCCCGACATCAGAGCCACCCTCTCACGGTGGTTTAACTGAGCCCAGCCCTCTCAGCTGATGGGATGGAGCCATGTACCAGCCCCCATTCAGATTTAAATAGTCCTCCCCACAGTTAGGGAAAGTTCAGATGAAAATTAAACTTGGCGTCAGGTGAGTCAGTGAGCTAGCCGACAATCCAAGGTGGGCATAGTCCTGGTAGAGAAGCATTGGGGGGAAACAGGGGCAGTTATCTCTAGCCCCCCCCCCAGCCCCCACGTAAACAATGGAGGCCTCCCAAGATCTAAAAGCGTCTCATGCCAGGTCCTTGCCCAACCCAAAAGGCAGATGATCTCCCGGCCTCGTTGCCCCCCCCATCCCCAGCCTCCGGGGGGGGGTGTCTCCTCCCTTCCAAGCCCTCTGGACTGCCATCACAGCTGGCATGGGAAGGATACTGTAAAATCTCCATTCCCACCCCACTCCACCCCACTCCAGGGGAAGGATATTGTAAAATCTCCATTCCCTTCCCAATTCAGGGGAAGATTACTGCAAAATCCCCATTTCCTCCCTATCAGCTGGAACTCAGGAGGCAGAGAATAGATGGGGGCGGGGCCAGTCAGAATTTTTACTACCGGTTCTCCGAACTATTCAGAATTTCCGCTACCGGTTCTCCAGAACTGGTCAGAACCTGCTGAAACCCACCTCTGCTTCATATCCCGATCAGGCTTGCACACAGGCAATTCCTTCACTTCACCTATTCGGGCAAACATTATCAATACAGAACCATGCCATTTGGCCTTTCATCAGCACCTTCACAAAGATATTGGTGGCCCATCTGCGTTTGATCCCAATCAGAGTCCAGTGCTATCTGGATGGCATTCTGATTCAGTCCGCATCAGCCACTCGGGCAGAGAGGGATCTATAGGCCATAATACGGGTGCTGCAAGATCATGGCTTCTCCATAAACCACAAGAAAAGTCACCTTTGTCCAATTACCAAATTGCTCCATCTGGGAGCTTTAATAGACACAGTAACCTTCTAAGTCTCCCTCTCTCTAGAGACGCTAGACAGCCTTATACAACTAGCCAAGCTCATCAGGGTTATGAGAGTGGTTCCTCTATCACTCCTGTCACAGCTCCTTGGCAAAATGATGTTGTGCATCTCCATAGTTCCATGGGCATGACTGCATGCCAGGAAGCTACAATGGTTCCTCCTGCCTTACCAAAGATTGGGCAGGAGCAACTCACAGGACAAGGTACGGCTCCCCTTTCAGGTACAGCAATCCTTTCAGTGGTGGACATCTCCAGCTCTCCACAAGGGATGCCTGTTCAAGGAACCTTCCCGCATCACCATCACAACAGATGCTAGCCTCTTCTTTTGGGGAGCACACAGTCAAAATCTGATTGCCCAGGGCAGGGGGACCCAGGGGGACCTGGGCCATGGGATCAATTGGCTGGAGCTCAGAGCGGTCCATCTGGCTGCCAAGAACTTCAAGAGTTCCATAGCCGGGCATCACATGTTGGTCTTAACAGACAACGCGACTGCCAAAGCATACATCAACCGCCAAGGGGGAACACATTTCAGGTTCCTCATGGCAGACGCAGATCTTCTGGGTCACTGGGCAGAGTGGCACCTCCTGTCATTAAAGGCAGAGCACATCTCAAGGTCTCTGAATGTGCAGGCATACAGTCTCAGCAGGGCAACGGTGGACTATGCAGAATGGCGCCTACATCCCTCTTTATTTCAACAACTGTCAGATCGATACGGGACCCTGGTCCTGGATCTGTTTGCATCCCCAGAGAATTCTCAACTGCCATGGTTTTTCAGTAGGTACCATACATGGGGAGCGGTGGGAACAGATGCCCTCTGCAGTCCATGGCCTCCAGGTCTGCTGAATGCATTTCCTCCCCTTCCTCTAATTCCAGCATTAATCAAGAAGGTGTTGGAGGAAAAAGTGGAGGTGTTATTGATAGCCCCACATTGGCCCAGGAGACCATGGTTTGCCAACCTGGTAACCCTGTTAGTGGCGCAACCCTGGAGGATTCCAAAGGACAGGATCCATCTCAGCCAGGGGGCCTTGATCCACCTGGAGCCCCAGTGGCTCCAACTGACCATCTGATGGTTGAGTGACAGGCCCTGAGGCGCAAACATCTCTCTCCCAGGGTTATTCAAACTATTCAGGCCTCCAGATGGCAGTCCACTTCTTGAATTTACAATGCGACTTGGAGGGCCTTCTGCACCTGGGGCTCCAGGTTACAGGCTGATCCATCTATGGCCTCGGTGGCTCAGGTCCTGGAGTTCCTCCAGGACGGGTTAGATAAGGGATTGACACCTAGTACCATCAAGCGACAGGTAACAGCACTGTCTTCTGTTCTATCTCTTGGGAAGCTGGAATCTCTTTCCAGGTATCCCACAGTACACCAGTTCCTTAGGGGTGCTACTAACTTGTGTCCCCCAGTCGTCCATAGGTATCTCACTTGGGACCTGTCAAAGGTTTTGCAGGCTCTCACAGGCAGTCCCTTTGAGCCTTTAAGGTCAGCCACACTACGTTTCCTGACACTTAAAATGGCATTCCTCATACCTATTACTTCGGCTAGGAGGATTTCAGAACTGGCAGCCCTATCAGTCAGACAGAACTTGTGCATCTTTCATCAGGACAGGGTGGTCCTAAGGCTGGACCCTTCTTTCATACCCAAGGTCAATACCTGGTTTCATAGGGCACAGGAGTTGGTTCTGCCCAACTTCTGCCCAGAGCCAAGACATGCTCTTGAACACAGGTGGCATATCTTAAATGTCAGAAGGGCGTATTTACATCAAATATACACTTGCCTTCCAGAAGACGGAATCTTTATTTGTTTCATTCCAACCATCAACATTGGGCAACAGAGTCACTCCTTCAACAGTGGGATGGTGGATTACAGCCTGCATAGCCAAGACATATGAGGCTCAGGCCCTTCCAGCACCTGACCGAATAACAGCTCATTCTACCAGGAGTGCAGCCACCATGGCGGCATGGGCAATACAGGCCTCCATTGAGGAAATGTGTCGAGCAGTCACCTGGTCTTCCCCTTCACAGTTTATTAGGCATTATAAGTTGGACACTTTCACTTTGGCTGAGGCGGCCTTTGGGAGGCATGTCTTCCAGAGGATCCATAATGCTGGGGGGACTTAGGACCAGACTGCACCCACCCGTTGGGGACAGGGCGGCTTTGGTATGTCCCACTCTGGATTCTCTCGATCCAGCTCTAGGGAGAATGGGCATTGGTCCACCTGAACACCATTTCTAGTAGAGTTGGAAGAGAACATCCATCCCCACCCTTACTTGATGTCTGGTCCACAGTCCGGGAGGGGCTAATATTTCGCAGGTCACACGTATATTCATTGCTATGCCTTCGCCAAACTGGGAAATCACCAGACAAGGAGCGAGTGACCAATGGAAATAAAAATCATGTGCTCAGTCTACATGCAGAACATAGAGCTACTACCCACTCTGGATGCTCTCTTCCAGCTCTACTAGAAATGGCATTCAGGTAGGATCAATGCCCAATCTGTGTTTTAAAGTAGCTCTCCCCAGGCTGATGGATTGACTGTTACACAACTTTTTCGCCACTGCATCTGATTGAAGAGAGGAGAGCACAAAACATTACATTTCCCCTAAAGGTTTCTTTGTAAGGAGAATAGAATAGAATAGAATAGAATAGAATAGAATAGAATAGAATAGAATAGAATAGAACTCTATTATACTGCTAATACTGTTCTTTTAGCTAGGAGGCAGTGCTTAAGATTTCTTCTTCCTTTTTTTTTTAATAAAAGTTTTTTTTTTATTTTTTAAAACACACAAACAAACATACAATGCATCTTTTCTGAACAGAATATTGGCCTGGTCATAGATTTATACAAATTTTTGTTCATCTTTGACACAATTTTATATATTCATTTTTACCATAGTATTTATTCTAATTTTAATAAACCAATATTACCCTTCATCCTAACCTCTAATCCTGGTATAATTCAATTTTGCTTTTTCCTCCCTAAATTTGAACCCCTAAATTTAAATTCTCACAACATAATACAAGTCCCAATTATTTGCTTAAATTCCCTTATTCTGATCACAAAACCAGTTAAGTATAGATCTTAACTCAGATGTTCCAACTATTACAATCTTATATATTAAGCTTATTTATATTTCTGAATCTTGTTTCAATCCTTAAACATCCATACATGTTACCATTACTTCATATTAACTTAATTAATTCATTATTACCATTCAATACCTTCCAAATATCACAATTTTTTAATCAGTTCATTTTTTAATTTACATTTTCATAGATCTTAAATTCAATTTTCAATTACTTCATCAAATATTTATATTCTTATTTTAAAAGTATTCCAATTGTTATACTTTCCCTAATAGATTTCTTCCTCCTTCTTAAAGGAAAGTTTCTCCCCCCAACCCCCACCCACTCTTTAGCTCTGCTTTCTAAATGCAGTAGTGGTTTTTCTATTTTGAGATTTAGAACACAGAAAATAATTAAATTGCACTGCAATCAGATGCTGCAAGCAAATGAGTTCTCAACCATAAGCACCATGTAATTTGGTGAAGGCAAGGCCTTAACTAGTAGACCTGTGGGAGGGAACAGAGATCTGGGGTGTTATAAAAGAACACACATACCCGTTCCCACCCTCAGTTTGCAAGCAATTGCAATTGATAACAAATGGAAACTCTATTTTAACCATTCTTTTGGGAAACTAACCCAGTACAGTTTTATGTATCCAAGATAAGAATTTAATAAGGACATTTTCTACTGACACAGAACCATTTGAAAACACTCTTGATTTTCCTCCCATCTAGAAAACGGCCAATAGGCCAGATTTTATTTTTAAACCATACAGATTTTTAGATTTAATAGTAATGTGGTTCTATGACTACTTAATGTAAACTGCTAGTTTTTTAAAGTAAATGTAATGTTTTGAAGTGCAGCGTAACTTCAGATCCAAGAAGTCCAATTGATAGATAGAGGCTACAGTACTGCCAAATTGTAGATAATTTCCCACTTGTTTGTTTGGAGCAGTTCACTTTGGACACAACCTATGTTGTGCACTGATGAAAAAAATTAGGTCAGCCAGGAGTCAAAATAATACTTTAACAGTAAATTGTACTAAATAAACTATTTTCCTTCTTGTAGAAGAATTTCCAATCCAAAATTAACACTAGTAGATTTAATAATATTTTAAGACTATTCCTGACACCAGCTTCCAAAGGACTAAACTTTAGTGGCAGACATAATGTGTGAGGTTTGCCTGGATTGCATGTATTATCGATGTAGTACAATCCTTTTCTTTACAAAAAACCCCATCAATTTGAACTAAGAAACAAATAACCTACAGTTCTTTTAAATTGCTTCAAATTTAGTCAAAATATAGTTCAGCACTTTGATTGTATTTCAGTGTGAGAACTAAGCATATGGTAAGCAATAAAACTTCAGAATACCTGGAATTTCCGGTTTGGCGTCGCAGCAATGCAGACGGGGAAATAGAGGGCTCTCATGAGCCCCATGAAAACCCCGGCTGACGAACCGCCGCCGATGGGTCTTCGGACCGAACCCGTCTTGCAGGAATGGGGGAAGAAGAGGGGCGCCTCGGTCGGCCGAGAGGAACAGGCAAGTTCCTCGGAGGCCAGAGGGAACCCTCTGAGTTGGTGGGGGGGGCGGTAGTCATGGCGGCTGCCACGAAGCCGCAATAAACCGGGAAAAGAATTGTGCAGGAGGAAAAAAGAAAGAATGAGGTACTTCAAAGCCGGGTGAGTTACACCAACCCTGGCGGGAAACAACACTTTTACCAATAAGACCCCCAGCTTTAAATAGCGGCTGTAGATTTGTGGGGCATGAAGATCTGGCAAAGTAATAAGAGGAGACAAAGACCCATTAAGGAATCTGCCTTGGTACAGGCTGACTTGGTAGAATTGATTATTAATATACTAGAAAATTGGGTTTTTCTTTAAATTGGAATTGATTTGATCCTTGGAAAAAGAAAAAAGCGATAACTATGGATTTAACACCTTTAAAAGTTAAAAGAAGAGAGACAACTGGATGGTTATATAATGGATACAAAATGGAGATTAAATATGCTGGAAATCAGCCAAACAATAGCTGGAGGTATGGAGGAGAATATGCTGGAAATCAGCCAAAACAAAATATGCTGGAAATCAGCCAAAAAATAGGTGGAGATATGGAGGAGATTATGCTGGATATCAGCTAAAATAAAATATGCTGGAAGTCAGCCAAATAAATAGTTGGAGATATAGAGAAGAATATGTTGGATAATACCTAAAATAATACAGGGTGGAAAAGAATATGTTGGAAGACAACTAAAATGAAGCAAAATGAATATGAGATGAATCTGTGTAAATTGAAATGTGTATTAGATGACAAATTTAAGAAAATTAAGTGTAATTGTTAAAGTTTAAGACTTAAAGATTTGATGAAATGGGTCTACAGATTAAGGAATATAGATAAAATTTTGATTTATAAGTTGAAATAAAAATAGAGTTGTACATATTTGGGAACTAAGATTTGTGGTGATAAAATAGTAAGGTAAACATTTAGATCAAGATGTTAGAATATTTTTTAAAATTTGTGTTTTTGATTTTAATGTTAAAAGATATAAGGGAGGGAATTAAGCTAGATAGAATTTTGATTTATAATTGGATATAAAAAATGAGTAGAGCTTATTTGGAAATTAAGATTTTGGTGATATAATAGACTGGTTTAGATTGAGATGTTAGAATTTGTGTTAAAAACGTTTGTTTTGATTTTTAATTTTAAAAGATGTAACGGGGAAATTGGGAATAGAGCTTATTAAAGGAATGTAAGCGATTGTACCTATCTATGACCGGATCAAGACTTCGTTCTTAAAAGATACATTTTATGTTTATGTTTGAAAAAAAATAAAAAACTATTTTTCAAAAAAAACAACTTCAGAATACCTAATTATATTACACTGTCCTGTGCACGGCAATTTTTGAAGGCACAGAAATAAGATAATGTCCTATGTGTATAAAAATAGCAACTATCTTTGTACGTCATGCTGACTCGGGGATCAGCATCCCTTCTGGCCACCTGGTGCTACAATATATAACACATTCAATTGTTGATAGTTTAACCTCCTCCCCATTAAAAGCTGAAATCTTGCAAAAAATTGTGTGACTGCCAAACTGTTTGGAGTTTTTGGCATTCCTATGAGAAATTTAATAATTTTTATTATGCATTTTTATGTATCATGTTAAGTGGAAAACAAATTAAGGACATTAGCATGATGCGATCCAGATATTAAGAATGTGGTGCCTGATCATTTAGACAGGATATATATTGTTATTATTGGAGCTCTAATAAATATATACAGTGTGTCATCTTTGAAAATGGATATTATCAACATCAAAAAAATAGTCATATCCTTGTGAATCTCTGTTTGGCATTCACTAATTATTATGTTGAGAATTGTTAAATAATCTCCATTTGTGCAACAAGACCATAGGATTCTGAAAGAACTCTTTTCTTCATCAACTTAATAGATTTATTGTCATTTCTGTTAAAGGTAGCCTGCTCGAGTAACCATTAGCTACTAGACTCTTGCTGCAGAGCAGAGTCTTAATTTTGTTTTAAATTCTTTAGTAGAACATTCCACTGTTCCTTTTCCTGTCCAAGAGTGGCTAGGATATATTTGTGACTACAATATTTACTCTGAAATGACTAACAAGAATTAGCCACATCAACCCAATCTCACATATTCCTCCTCCCTTCATCTCCTCCATCATGGCCCATCTCATAGATTGGGTCCACATTAAATGACAAGCTATATTTTAGTGTGATGTTCCATACTCAAAAAATCAGGTATAGGCTCCTAACAGATAGCCTGAAATAATGGTATCAAAACCTGTCTCTCTAGCTTTTCCCATTGCTATTAATGATATTGCTTCTGTCTGGTTTCTTTTCTAAATATTTTTACAGAAACATGTGGATACATAGCATGCAGAAGAGCAAAATGTTAGAAGTCATCTTTATTTCTAAGAATGCTTTGTCAGGGGAGGGGGGGCATACAAATGGGATTAGTACCATTCTTAGAACATAAAAATGGCGGGTAGTTGCATCCTAATGCTCTGTTTAGAAGTGTTCCTGCTAGCCCAGAAGAAAAAATAAGCTAGAGCTTGTAGAAAGTTTGCCAGAGAAGATGACAAAGCACATTATCATCCATTATGTTTTCTGGTAAACTGTAATTTATACCTGCTTCACATCCACCATGTGAAGGCAGCTAAAATACTTTTAAAATCATTAATATGACCATTGACTTATCAAAGTCAAGAACCTCTGTGCCAACATCCAACTTGCGTACACTCTGTCCCATAAATTACGCTTCATAGATGCTCATGTTTTATATTCCTATCTCATTTCCAAACCTTGCTTTAAAAAAAATACCAAGTTTAGGAATAAATTTCCTGGTTGGTTTTAAGAAAGTAAATTGGTGCAGTCTTCCTATTTATTTTTCTGAGAGCAGCATTTTTAGATTACTGCATAAATCAGTGAAGCTCTAGGTGATAATGAAGTGATTAAAACAACAGCCTGTCTTCTGCTCATTTTTTTACAATGTTTTAATGGATGATCTTGCCCAGCTACAATTTTATTTACCAGTTGAAGTCATAGTGTATGATGTTGTTTATTGCTGTGGTCCACAGTGAAACTATGATGATGGCAGCTGTCACATCAGAGAAAACTTGAGTCTAGATGCCTGAACTGGATTGGAGCATTAAGCAAGGGAAGAGTTGGCTCCTGATATTAGCAAAGAGACAATCAAGCAATTTGCACTGAAGCATCTATCTGAGAGTGGTACCCATCAGTTGTTTCCTAGGTATCTTATTAGCTCCTGAAGTTGCCTGCTGTAACTCTTCAGAGACAATTCACCATTTTGCTTATTTGAAATATCAGACAGGTTGGGCAGCACATAAGAAAACTTGCATTTACTGGGTAACACTTGACTTCTGTTTTGGAAATTATTGGGTTTTTTTAATTAATTTTAAGCATTGCTTCCAGAATGGATTAAACCCAGTTGTTTTCTATTAAATGTTCTTATAGAAGAAATATTTTCTTTAGCCCTGCCAAGATTTGTGATGAACAATTGTAACTGCTGCTTGCCATCTATCACTATATTAGAACCATTGATTGCCTCCAGCCATGAGCTGGTTCAACGTCATCACAGATTATACCAACTGGTCAATAAATTGTGAGCTTATTTGATCCATATTGTCATACATCCCATGTTCCATTAGTCTGTTTTTAATAAGGCCTTTTCCCTCCTGAGCCTGATTTATGAAGTGGGGCCTGCTTATAAGCCCGGTATGCATCATTGGAACCGTCATCCAGATTTGAAGCAGCATCACGCAAAAAATTTTGGATGAATGACAAAAGGATACCTGATATACTTGTCCTTGGTGGTTCATTCAAGAGAGGTTCTTGTATCCCACTGGTTCCTGGAGTGCACTTGGCACTTTGGCTTCCTGTAGCCCAATCATAATTAGCTGGATCTTTGTGAGTGTAGTTAGGTGTCCTGGCATTTATCTTACAAGAAGCTTCCCTTGTTTTTTCTAGTATGTGCTGCTGCATCATTTTCAGAGCCATTCCAAAAATGTCTTTTGCATTCAGGTCTAGAAACCGGGGCTTTTCTGAACCACTATCAGACCCTGAAGTTGCAGTCTTGTTCTCACCACTGATGGGAGTGTGTACATTGCTGTTGCTACCTTCCAATTTGTCCTTGATCTCCTGGCATGCCTTTTGAACAAGTAGGGAGCAAAGTTTATTGACATAAGAAGGATCTTTTGAGTTTCCTTTGTGGCTGGTGGTCAGCCTATCAGCTGATATGGTATAAGCCTGATTTTTACAAGTTCCACTTGCTGGTGTCAATCCGTACTGAAATCCAGTTGCATATTTTTGAAGATCATTGCTTATCCAGCTCACAACATTGAGTTGTTCAGAAGAACCTTGCTTGAAAAGGCAAACTGCACCTTCTACATTGTTGGGATTACTCTTGTCATTATTTTTTATTACAATAACTTCTCTTTCCTCCAGACTACCCAAATCAAGTTGGTTGTATCCTCTTTCATTTTTATCCTTTATATTTAAACTGGGCACATCTATAAAACTGACCATTTTACAGTGTAGCTCTTTGTGTCCTTTAGGGCTGTAGTGACTTACTTTACAGACCTCTGCTTTACTGTGTAACCAGTCGATGTTTTGAGCCATCTTTGATGTGTTAAGATGGAGCTGCACTCAGGGCCATAGAGTGGTAGTGTCCTAGTTAAGCAGCTTTGATCTTGCCAGACTCAAGGTGTTGCCTCCTCTCTTAGCTTCCCATGCTTTTGTACTGGCAGATGAGATGTTCAATTGTGTAGACAAAAGGGTTTCTATGGGAGCAATGACATCATAAAGTGTAAGTTATCAGCAAGCAAATGTACATTTGTATGGTACTTTTAAGTTCTTGAAAAAGGAAAGGCATATTTTTTCTCATAGACAAATATTAAATTGCTTTGGGAGGATTATTTATAATTCCACATTTCAGAACCACAACCTGAACCATATATTTGGGGAATTCAAAAGACTTTTAATTCTGCCATAGGTTTATTCTGCGGAAAAGCCTGTTCAAAACTGTACTGGGATGGAGGTGATCTCCAATATAAAGCTGAAAATTACATGCTTCTATTCTGAATTCATTATTTAGCCAGACCTGTCATCACTGATTCTTTATTGGGAAAACTGGATTACATGTAAATATGGTGGGTAATTAAGTTTGACTGATCCTGTTTTAGATCCCAGGGTAGCAATTCTTTGGAAAGCAAGTAGAAAGGTCCTGTTTATTTATAATGATTGCAGCATGTTATGAAATTTAAATTATCATCATTAATGTCTGTAAACATTGTTATACAAAACTGACGAAAGAATATTATTAAATATCTTTGCTAAGTAAACTAGAATATTTCCTAAAACATTGATTTCTTAAGCTAAATTTTTGCCTAAAAGTGAACATTTGTTAGGTGTGGCTTCTTCCATCTCATGAAAATTGCTGTTTCTCCCCGTTCTCCTTTCTTCCAATTTTTTACAGCAGCATAAATCTATTAATCTTTCTCATTAATTTGACCATTTCTGTAGTAATGGACTGAAGGACTGGATGTCCTTCCAATATATTAAGACTACAATTTCTATATTTGATCTTTGGCTGTAATGATAGAAAATAGGGAAATAGGGAATTTGTAGCCCAAGCCATCTGAAATTGCCTAAAAATATTAAAACCTAGCCCTATGATTTAAAATTGTCCTAATTTATGTGTTTTAAACAGCAGTCTCCAACCTTTGCAGCTTGGCAGCCCAGCTTGTGGGGGGAGAGGGGAACCAGGTCACACAAGCAGCAGGCCGGCATGCATGTGTATAGCTCAACTTGCACCAGTCAAGCTGCACGCATATGCATACCAACCCACCAGTCATGTGGCCAGTTCTGAATAGACCATGGCCCCATAGTGGACCACAGTCCAGGGGTTGGGGACCCCTGTTTTAACATATATTTATAGTCCTTTATTTTAGAAAGCTCTTCTTTGGGGGGGGTTGTTTGAAAAACTCACTTTGTTCTTTATTTTGGTCATTTATCATACAAATGATACCACTAAATGCACAATATTTTGCATTCATATCAAAAATATGGAAATTGAATTGTCCTTTTAAAATTTATATGTACTGTTTAATTAGATTTTCATTATAATATACATTTTTGTACAGTTTTTCTTGGTTTTGCTGTTTAATTTCCTTTTGTAAAGCAAGTTATAAACAACTTTTTTTATCTTTATGAACCACTTTCAGACTTCACCCTTTTTGAAATTTGTCCTTTTCCCCCCCAAGAAAATATGGTAACCGTAGTTACATTATTATGAAATATAGTTGACAGAAAGTATAGAGTTAGAGTTAAAAAGGAGTTTAAAGATCACAGTCCAATCTCTTTGGTTCCACTAGACTAGAGATTCTCTGTCAGATGATTATCCAGATTCTGTTGCAAAACAACTTTGGTCAAAAAGAGGTCATTGCTTCATGTAGTAGCTTGTCAGACTATCTGACAGCTCATATCGTTGAAGTTTCTCTACGTATCTAGTCTGAATCTGTTTCCTTTAGTTTTAATCTGTTGGTTCTAGTCCTATCGTCTGAATATAGATCCTTTCCCTCTTTGTGAGAGAAAGGTATTTGAAGACGGCTTTCTTCTCTCTCCTCTAGGCAAATTATGAGTGGATTCTGTCAGCATTTCTCAAAGGTGTATTTTTTTAAACCTCTTAACAATTCCCACAGCTCTCCTAAACACTCTCCAATTTGTCATTTCCAGACTGTTCTTGTGTTTCAAGCAAGGTCTGACCAAAGATCTAACAAAGTAGAACAGCTATTGCTCACCCACCCGCCCTTTTTTTGGACTTTGTGTCCTTGTTAATACAGTCAAAAATAACATTTGCCTTTTGAGCAACTGCATCATACTGCCGGATCATGTTTAGCATGGTTGATAGACATCTGGGTAGATATATCACTTGCATGTCTGCTACTGCCAACCCCCCATCCTCGAATTATGCAGATGTATAACCTCTACATTTCTCTCTGTTAAATTCCACCCACATTCTTTTCAATTTATAGTTCATCTAGATCTTTTTTAATCCTTTCTCTTTCTCTTCACAAAAATATTTTGTCTTTTTTCTTTTTTTTCTCCCTCTCCTATTTTCTTATCCACCCCACCCCCACCCCCCCACCTCCCATAGCTTTCTTCCTGTTATCTGAATGGCACATGTTTTGAAAAAAATATCCTCAGCATTATTGCAATATGAAAAATACTTCCTGTAAGTGGAAAAAATTCTCGGAGATACCAATGCATTCTTACAAGTTCCTGGCTTATCGCTGCTTCTGGTTTCCTTAGTATAAACATTAGTTAGAAGCCTCATTGGCAGATAGCAAAAAAAATGTAAAGCAGACATGAATACAGTTGTGGGTTTCATTATGATAAGGCAGGAAAATTGGTATCAGAAATAGCATTGGAGCAGAATATTCTTACAATGGCTGTTCACTGGCTGAAGTGCCATTTTGACTTGATTAAAAAAATAACTCACTTTCAAAACACTATAATAAATTCTTCCCTATGGTCACAGCCTATCACAGAACAAAATGAACCTAGAGCAGTGATGGCTAACCTTTTCAGCACTGAGTGCTGAAAGCACGTGTGCGCAAAAGCGCGTGCGCACATGCACACCCATAATGTAATGCGCACATGGCCCCCGTGCGCCCCGCATATGCACGCATGACCCCCCGGCATGCACCCTGCCACCACGCATGCACGTGTGACCCCCATGTGCACCCTGCCACCATGCATGCATACACACATCCCTGTGCCCCCTGTGCATGCATGTGCGACCCCCGCGCATACATGGCAGAGACCCAAAAACCAGCTGGCCATCGGGAGGCACTTGCACATGCGCGGAGGAGCTGAGCTGAGGCAACGAGTCACATGCCTGCAGAGAGGGCTCTGCATGCCACCTGTGGCACGTGTGCCATAGGTTTGCCATCACGGACCTAGACCATTGAGATTGATGGTTGGTGGCACTAACTTAAGGTGACCAGATTTTAACATTGGTAAAGAGGGACACCATTGACCGGGGGGGGCGCTAGTCAAAAATAACTTTTTCAGCCCTCTGAGTAGTCCATGTGCACAAAAGGACTACCCAGAGGGCTGAAAAAAAGTGATTTCTGACAGGTGCTCGCACTTTTGACCGGTCTTTGCACTTATGACTGGTCATCATTTATGCCCATTGTAGCATTCTTAACAACCGTGTTACTCATTTCACAACTGCTTCTCTTCACTATGGTGACAAGATAGGGCAAAAACATAAAATGTGAGGACAGTCGTAAGTTCGAGGACTGGTCAAAAGTGCGAGGACCAGTCAAAAATAACTTTTTCAGCCCTCTGAGTAGTCCATATGCATAAAAGGATACAGCAATAGAGAGGGATGAAGGAAGGGAAGGGAAATTAGAGTAGGAGTGAGGGTAAGAGAGGGAGGAAGAAAGGAGGAGAAGGAGAAAGGAAGTGAGGAGAAGAAGAGGGGGGGAAGAGAAAGTAAGAAGGAAAGAAAAGAGAGAGGTGGTAGGTTTGAGGAGAAAGATTGCTGTACAATAAAAAAGATGAAAGGGAAGAAAACCAACCCCAAACAAATATAAAGATATTAAGATAAAGAATGAATTGTTAAATTTTAAAGAATAAAAGAGAAGAAATATGAATAAATAGCAATAATTAGAAACACACATACAAACATACAATGTATTTTCTTTGAACAGAGTATTTGGCCGGTTCACAAATTTAAACAGTGTTTAGTCATTTCAATTAAATTTAAAATTTCTATATTTCCTTTTTGCCATATTTATTCCTCATCTATTTTTTTAAAAAAACCGATATTACCCTTCATCCTCATCTCTAATCTTAATCAAATTCAATTTTTCCCTTCTGTTCTATATTATACCCCTTCCCATTGTCATCTATTTTTATATCCATCCTCACATTGGTTAATTATGTATTTATGTAATACAGTTGTTTAATACAAATTCAACATTTTAATATAAATCAATTAGTTATATAACTATCTTTTTTGTATATTAATCAATATAAACATGAATATTCCAATTATTTCCATGCAATCCAATTTCTTACAAATTAATTAATTATATTTACCATTAATAATAAACCAAATAATTTCCCCCATATATTCCTCCAAACCACAACTTAACCATTTCTGCTTTCAACACAATATACAATTAATAGTATCTCAATTATTACAATTCCCTAGTTAAATAGAGCTTTTTTCCTTTTGTGTTTTAAAATCTTGAACCTCCTCTTTTGGCCCTAAATTTCCCATTGTTTGCAGTTTTGCACCTACCTTTTTTGGTGAGGAAAAAGAAAAAGAAAAAGAAATCTCTCTCTGCCTCATTTTGTCACGTTGCAGCAAAGATCCTGCTTTACTTTCAGTTTCGCTTTTTCAGCATAGCTAGGGGAAAAAAACATTTGCTCCAGCAATTTACCTCTTTGCAGCTAGCTAGCAACAGAGCCCTCCGCAAAACAGCTGAGAGCAAATCAGCTGAGAGTCAGGAGGTTGATCAAATCAACTTATGGTAATTAACCTATGCTGAAGCTGAAAGGGGCTGTTTTTTCTATTTTTGCAGGCACCAGTCTACTCATTTGTTTTCTTTTAACACTGATCAGCTGTAGGGCAGCCCTTTGAAGCCCCGCAGCAAGAATTTAAACAATTTTTTTCCCTCTAGCCATCAGCTGGGACTCAGCAATAGATTGGGAATGGGCAGGGTAAGCGAACGGGGACCAGCGATCCAACAGAGGCAGAGGGTGAGGGTGAGTGAAAACCATATAATCCCTTCCCGTTCTCCCGTTGTCCCTAGCTTGTTGTGCATTCTTTCCAAAAATCGGGACTTTTTTAAAATGCCGCGGGATGCGGGACAAATTGTTAAAAATCGGGACTGTCCTGCCAAAAGCGGGACGTCTGGTCACCTTACCTAACTTGGTTTTAGATTGTGGCCATATATCTATATAGTAATAGTCATTATTTAGAATAAGCAAAAAATCCCCCACTCATATATTGTTTTCTTTCACTTCAGATTGTTTTCAAGAGATATGGCCTGGAAAGGATGATAATATGGGTACATGAGGTTTTATGGAGAGTTTGTTAATTAAATGATCCCCACATAACTCTACTATATTGCTTTTAATCTGTGATCCTTACACAATTTATTATCAAAGGCTCTGTTTTGGGAAGACCAACAGACATTTAATTATTATTTTTAAAATACAGGGAACATAGTAACACAACTATAGTATTTAGTTTAATATTGCTTTATGGATCTCTCTAGTAATAAAGTTTACTTGTGAAATCTGGTCAAATTCTTTATATTAAGCCCACTTCACATAAAATTGCCTTCCTCTTCAAAAAGCTGTTTCTTAAGTAGGATCAACTCTTGCTTTGAGGAAGCCCTTATTTAAATATCTTGTGGTGGGCCTCTCTTCCACTGATGAGTCTTGTTGGGCTTGTTTAATGGTAATGGGCAACAATTCATTTAGCAGCACTAGGTTTCTTGGTTTTAGCAACCGTTAACTTCTTGGGACTCTTCTTAACTGTCAAATGGTAAATTTTTGTGGCCTGTTGCAGCAATTTCTCAATATCTTAGCTGGGTTATGTGGTGAGAGCAAGTAACCAGAATGGTCCTAAAGCAAGTTCCATACAGCATTCTTTATGACAATTTGTTTATTTGTCATATTTATACTCACCATAACCATAAGACACTCCCTTTGTTTAATTATTTGAATCAGTGGTGGGCTCCAAATTTTTTAACAACCAGTTCTCTGCCCTAATAACTGGCTGGGTGGGGTCATGTGACAGTGGGCGTGGCCAACTCTACATCACTAGTGTGGGTGGTCTATATGGGACAGGCAGGGTTGGGGAGGAAATCCAGGGGTCTCTGGTGGGGAAGCAGGAGGAAAGAAAGATCTAATCTGTTTGATTAGATCTGTGTGTGCGTGCGCGCGCGCATGTGTGTGTGTATGTGAGAGAGAGAGAGATACTGCGTCAAGCTAGACTGGGAAAGCTGGCTGCGAGAGGAAGAGAAGCCAGGTAAGCCTGACCCAGACGCTTCCCGGGTCCCCTCATCCCAGAAGCAGCAACCTCGCACTGTCCCCTCTCTGCTAGCCCCCTTCTTTGCACGGGATCGCCCAGCAGCAGAGAGGGAGAGGGAGAAGGGAGCAGTGGTGGCAGCTAGCATTGAGGGGAGAGTGCCACACAGAAACGGGAGCACACAAAAACGCCACCCTCCTCTCCCTCTCCCTCTCCCTCTCCATTGCTGGGTGATCTCATGCAAAGAAGGGTGCTAGCAGAGCAGGGAAGAGTGCAAGGTTGCTGCTTCTGGGACAAGGGGACCCAGAACACTCTGGGTCCAACTCACCCAGCTTCTCTTCCTCTTGCAGCCAACTTTTTCAGGCCGTTTTCAGGCTGTTTTTTGGGTCAATTTCCAGGCTGTTTTTCAGGCCAATTTCAGGCCTTTTTTGGGCCATTTTCAGGGCCAATTTTGGCTGAGAAAATGGCCTTTTGGGGGGCGTTTTCAGGCCTTTTTTCAGGCCAATTTTGGCTGGAAAAATGGTCTGAACAAAGGCCTGTTTTGGGACATTTTTGGGCCATTTTCTGGGTGTTTTTCGGGCCATTTTCAGGCTGTTTTCAGCTGGGAAAAATGGCCGGAAAATGTCATGTTTTTTGGGCATTGTTGGACCGATTTTGGCTGGAAAAACAGCCTGAAAAAAGGCCTGTTTTGAGGGCATTTTCCAGGCCAATTTTCGGGCAGATTTTGGCAGGAAAAACAGCTTGAAAACACCCCGAAAAATGGGTAGGGGCAGGGTCAGCCAGTGGTCCGATTTGCTGCTTCTCCAAACCGCACAGAATTGGAACAACCGGTTCAGGTGAAACGGTCTGAACCGGCAGCAACCCACCTCTGGTTTGAATCCTTGCTCCTTTCCTGGGGTTAAGATTCTCTTCTTCTTTTGCTGGACTGCTGTGTTGGGGTAACAATTATTTTTTTGTTATGTACATGTTGGAATGACTTGATTGCCATCTCTTGGTCTTTTCCCCACTCCAGATGCTAGAAATCATCTGAGTGGAATCTTCATAGGCCAGATCCTGGCATCAGTTTCTGGGTCATGCATTCCCACTGTACGTTCTCTGCTTTGAATTCTTTAATTTTCTTTGCATGTTCTTTTTTACTGTGGTTTAGCATGACATTCACCCTAAAGCTGACTTGTCTCATTTAATGACATGAGGTAGTCAGCAATAGAATTGTAACACCAATTTAGTTTATTTCAGATCTAAGTTATACTTTCTAGAAGGCTGATTAACTCAGATATCAAACCATAGTTGCGAAGCTGACTTGCAAAAACCTAGTGGTAAAATAGTTGCTTGCTATTAAATTTGTATTCACATAAAGCACATGAAGGATTTTGGGTTAATTTCAAGAGTTTGTTATATTATGAACACAGATTGAATAAACAAAGTTGTGAAACTAAGTAAAACGGAAATAAAAATGAAGAGTCATCATGATCTATAAAGGTAGTCCCCAACTTATGACCATTCATTCAGTGACTGTTCAAAGTTACCGTGGCACTGAACAGTCTTATAATCGGTCTTCAAAGTTACAATCATTGTAGTAGTCACATGAACAAAATTTGGGCCTGTAGCAGCCCACCCTCACTTACAATCACATGGTCACTTCAACTCCCCCCTCTTTTTTCTCATCTGTATGTCCTTTTGATCTCCCTACTTCACCTTCATTTTTTCCCAATACCTGCTCACAAGACCTGCGGAAGATGGCTTTCATGTGTCCAGCAGCTTCCTAGCAAAAGGACAGGGCAAGCCCGCCTCTTCAGCAGTGAGAGCAAGAAGACAGCAAAGGTCAGCTCGGGTGGCAGAGCACAGGGAAGCAGGGGCCTTAGAGTGTAGAGTGATGAGGGTGGCTGGGACTGGGACTTAATGCCCACACCTGCAAAGTATGAATAGAAGTCAAAGCTTCTGTTCTCTAAACAACGCACCAGAGAAGATACAAGAAAAGATTTGTTGATCTAGTATTTATAGTTTAGCATTCTATTAGAGGCCACTGTGCATAGAAAACACTTAAATAGGCTATGCTCATTTAGTAAAAACTAAAATTATAAATACGTTATTTCATTATAGAAACAAATATCAGAAAAACCCAAGCAGCCTTAGAATATTTGCTTAATCTAAACAGCCACAAAGAAGTAAACCAAAAGTAAGGGACATATGTTTTCTTTTTTAAAAAAAAATCCACATTTCTGTGTTTGTTAAAACTAAATCGATCATTAAAGCAACCTAATTATGTTCAAGTATATGGAAGCATCCTTTTAGTATTTTATTTCATTTTTAATATGGAAAGTCATTTAAGATATTGTATATCAGTAAAATACCATTACTGTTGTGAAAAGTACTACTTGATGCTTGTTTTTCAATCTTTGATGGTTTTATTCAAAATCCAATCCCTTGTTTAAATGGCAGTTATAAAACTTCTTTAAAGAAAAAATAAATAAAACATTCTATCTATAATACATTCTATGGATAGGTTGACATTTACTTTTGACATGTAATTTTTCAGAGTCTGCTGGGACAAATGTGGAAAAACATATGAAGAAGCAGCCCAAATCTATGTTCTACTTCCAGTATACTAATTATGCTTATGTATTGGATAAATTATGTTTTTAATATCTGTGTAAGACAAAAATAGCATATCTATTCCTTAACATCCTGTCAGAATTTTTTTTCTCAATGTACTCTCTGTCTTTTTCTTTTATTAATATAGGGATCCTTTAAGAATTCAGCAGTTACAGAACCAAATCCGGCTGGAAAAAGAAGCAGACCAGTGGTGTCATCAGAAGCAAGCTAGTTCCCTCCAGAATCTTCCCTTGTCCCCAACTTTTCTCCCTCCATCTTCATTCCAAGAACTTGAGTCCAGCCACTGTCCTTCGCCTGTGCAAATGAGTGTTCTCAATTCTCATTCTGCTCCTGCCATGCAGACATCCAGTTCTTTTAACTATGCCCGTCCTAAACAATTTATTGCTGCACAAAATATTAGCCCTGCTTCAAGCTACGTAACACAGCCATCTGGCTCTTCCACATCTAGTCTTCCATCCCCAATGTCTCCAACTGCTTCTCAGAAGCAGTTTGGTAAAACATCTGCCCCTCCTTTTTCTCAGACATTTGCTCCTGAGGAAGAGTATCCATGGTCTCCTTCCCCACCTCCTCCCCCTCCCCCTGTTTTTAGTCCTTCATCTACTTTTTCAGTGGCAGATTCCTTTCCACTGCCACCACCTCCACCTCCTCTCCCAGCTTCTGTCCCCTCACCTTCCCACAGTTTTTCTCCAACATCCAGATTGTCCAGCTCTAGTCAGTCTCCAACAGCCTTTCTCAGCTCCATGCTACCATCTCAGCCACCTTCAATGTCAGTTAATGCACTTGGACTTCCCAAAAGTGTTACACCATCGTAAGTATGAACATTTGGTGAACTTCTCAAAAATAGTTTTTCTTATTTATTCTTAATTTTGAAAGGCATGAATTTATTGTATGTATAAAACCTAAATAATTGTATATTTTACAGAAGAAGAGTAGGAAATGTTTTTCATAATTTTTCATTAGGAAAATTCTACTATTCTTTCTTTCTTTCTTTCTTTCTTTCTTTCTTTCTTTCTTTCTTTCTTTCTTTCTTTCATTCAATTTATATGTCGGCCCTCTCCAAAGACCCAGGGCGGCTCACAATACACTCAAGAAATCACTATAAAAACACTTAAAAATTAAAAACATTAAAGACATTAAAACCCATTCACACCATTCATGGCCGGATCTCGTCAGATCGCAAAGCGAGATCAACGGCCCCAGGCCTGCCGGAAAAGTCAGGTCTTCACCGCTGGGGCAGCCACAGAGAAGGCCCTCCCCCACGGCCCGCCAGAATTTGATTTACAAGATTGATAATTCATATTTTTCTTATACAGGTCTGATTTTATCTCATTCTCAATTATCCAAAATATAATAGTCAAGATTTCTAATAATTTAATATTCTGTATCTTGTGCATCAGGTATATGAAAGTTTCATTTGAAGAGACAGAAACGTTTGTTATTGTGAACTGAGCTCTTTGATGATGATTAGTTCAGCTACATTGCTTGAAACCCCCTTTTTCAAAAAGTCTTTACCTCTATGATAATCTAACTGGAATACTATACCATATATAATTTATTTTCAGTGCAAATCCTTTGGCAGAATAGATCTACATGGAAACATTTGCTTTAGTTTGTTGTATTTCTCTACTGCTAAATTTATTCCTAAATCTGTCTATCACCTTAAAGATCCTCATGTCAGTACTGACTAACATTTTATGATTTATTCATTTTAAGACAACTTTGGTTCTTAGGTTACCTCATTTTAATTATTTGACATTTTGGTTCCTGCTCCTTTTTTTTTTAAATGAAAAGGGAGCAAGAAAAGTGATCCCTTGTAGCATGATCAAAAGGTTTCTTCTCTTTGATAGTCCTCAAAGTTTTTTTTTAAAAAAACTCTGTTTAGTCCCATTAATTCTATGATCTTCTCCATACTACTAAGATTCCTGCAAGGGGGCATGAGAAAAGGATTACATTTTATGCAATTTTTGAACAAGATATTTTTATGCCTAATATGCTCTTGTTTGTGTGTGTGTGCACGCGCACCTGTGTGTGTACCTGCAAGTCAGTGTTTACTTCTAGCAACTCCTGGTCTCTGAACTTTTCTTGGAAAGATTTCAGAAGTGCTTTGTCACTGCTTTCTTCCTAGTGTTGAGAGAGAAAGTTACTGGCCCAAGATCACCCAGTAGGCTTTATGTCTATGGCAGAACTAGAACTCACGATCTGCTGTTTTCTAGTGCTTTAATCACTGTACCAAACTGGGTCTCCTTCTATATGCCTTAAATTTCCTTTTAAAAGTCCACTTTTATTAAACATACTGTACAAAACTGTTTATCACTATATGGTCCATTTCCATATTACGTTTTGTAAGAACAGGTTCTTATAATAGATTTTATTCTTATATTATTTTCCAAGTTTTTTCCATTTGTCTTGAGATATAGTCATATGACTATGATTTAATCAAGAAGACAGCACATTACAAAGTATAAGCTTTGAAAAATGCATCATTTTTCACCACTTCTATTCTGCTATTGTACTTCAATACAATATAAGGGTTTTTTTACCATTTGGCAGTCCTGTACAATAACATTCCAAACTGGAAAGTAATTAGTTTGAAACAATTTAATCAGGTTCTTCGTAATTATATTTTTATTTCATTTTAATTCATATTGTTTTAGATTTTGAATGACCCTCTAGTTTATACGATGTATACGAAGCATCCGAATGTAAATCACATGACCATGAGGATGCTGCAACGGTCGTAAGTGTGAAAAATGGTCATAAGTCACTTTTTTCAGTGCTGTTGTAACGGTCAAACGGTCACTAAATGAACTGTTGTAAGTCGAGGACTATCTGTAATTTCATTTTATTAAGGTAATTTTTCAAGAAAAATGTCTCTCTTCTGCCATCCATTCATAATAAGCTATTATTGTTATAAATTGTTATAGTCAATTTGTCCTTTGAGTAAACAGGTGACTTTTATAGTAACTTTCAAATTATGTCTAAATCTACCACCAAGGGGGAAAAAAACAGATATGAAAGGCAACATTATCAGTGAAAATCAAGTTGGAGTATGGAGTTTAACATGATACAGTTTGGGATGATAGTTGCAACAATTTAAAAAATATACTGAAAATAAACTTTCATTAAATTATTCCATATCTGTCTAAATATTTATTTACTTATTTATTAGATTTTTATCCTGCATTTATTACTATATAACTAACTCAAAGCTGCAAACATACCTAATATTTCTTCCTCTTCTTCTTTTCCGGACAACAATCTTGTCAGGTGGGTTGAGCGGAGAAAGAGTGCCTGGCCCGAGGTCACCCAGCTGGCTTTCATGCTGAAACTGAGATTAGAACTCACAGTTTCCTGGTTTCTTGACCAGCATCTTAACCACTACACAAGACTGGTTCTTGAATATAATATTAATACAATCAAATATTGATTTCCATATTTTCCGAATCCTGCCTTGAAGATGTTATTGTTCCTTTCCTCCCTTTTTTCTAATATATGAGAGCATGCACTGAGGGATGAGAAATGTTATCATATAGGCAATTGCTACTGAAACTCAACAGCTGCCAAGTCATAACAATAACAAGAAGAACAACAACAACAATAATGCTGATTCCTACAGACTCTGGGTGGCTTACCATACAAATATAAAACAATAAAAGCAGTTAAGAACATACAATCCCACAGGCAGTCTGGGTTAAAATAATCATAACAATAACAAACTAAACAGGTCCCACAAACCCATCAACCCCAAGCCTTGGGACCAAAACAACCCAATTTAAATTTTAAATTGATTTTAAATTGGGTTGTTTTAATTTACGGCCAAAATATTTAATTATTTTAAACTGTTTTTTAAATTTTGTATGTTCTGTTTTTTACTTTGGCTGTTCACCGCCCTGAGTCCTATTTGGAGAAGGGCGGTATAGAAATGGAAACAAACAAACAAACAAACAAACAAATAAATAAATAAAGCCTTAAATCCTTTTTGGAACCCCAAGAGAGAGGCTGTTTTCTGTATCTCTTGTGGTGGGGATGGGGGTGGTGGATGCTGTTCCAGAGGGCAGAAGCTACAGTAGAGAAGGCATAACCCCTCAGTTCCACAAGATGACAACATTTAATGAAAGGAACCTGGACCATACCCACTTTGCCAGAGTTGCACAGTTGATGAGCACTCAGGCCTTGGCACACAACTGCATTGTCTGGGCAGGGGGCAGACTTGACAGGCTGTAGTAGATCTGTGACAAGCTATCCAGACAGGCAAGTGGGCAACTTTTCTCCAGGAAGGCTCCCATACCTTTTTAAAAATCCAGAAACAGCCTGCACAGAATTTGAGTGATTTAAAAGCACTAGTAATCAATTGCTTTGAGTACTTTTTAAAAGAGATAGGATTTGGATTATTTCTTCTGTTTCAGGTTATTCTTCTTATAGCCAGGATATTCTTAATTACTTCTGGATTTTTTTCTTTCCTTCAAGCTAATAATTAGCTAATAATTTAGTTTGCATTGAAGTTCTGATTTTTTGTTCCACAGTTAACCCGCTCAGTGAATCTAGATATACCTCATTAGAAAATATAATATGCTTTTTTAAAGATTACCTACAAACACAAAATGTTTATTATCAGCCTATAATTTTGCCGGATTTCAAGATTTCATAATTACCCTTTCCCTTTTAAGTTATGTCTGTTTTCATTTTAGCTATTACCTAGTCAAATTCAGATAATTAAAAACCTTGCAAGCAAAATTACAACTAGCAGATTTCAGCTGCAAAAATTCAGATGACTACATGATAGGAGTAAAGAATTAGAAATGTTCACCTTAAAACTAAAACTGATTTCAATTTTATTATTATATATACAGTATATTTCATTGTTTATAATCAGTTTGTGTATACACAAGGTAATATGATCTACTGTTTCTTCTGATTCTTTACAGAATCTCACTTTTTTTTTCAATTCTGACCTTGATTGCATTAGTTTGACTAGCTTAGTCTTAAGCAGCCAAAATATAATATTCATTAAAATAAAACGTTAGCACTCATTAAACTTAGAATTTCTCTGTACAGACCTGTCTATTTGTAAACTATTAGTGATTTATTTACAGGGGATTTCCAAAGAAATCAGGCAGAACTGCCAGAATTGCATCTGATGAAGAAATTCAGGGCACAAAAGATGCTGTTATCCAGGACCTGGAAAGAAAACTTCGTTTCAAGGAAGATCTCTTGAACAATGGCCAACCAGTATGTAGCTTGCTGTAATACTCTAAATGGTTTTCTTACTTTATGTATATTTGGAGAGAATTTAACTTTGCATTCATTTGGATTTCAATTTTATATGATACTGTATTCTTTTAAGAGCCTGGTGATGCAGTGGACTAAACTACTGTTAAAGTAGTATTTAGCTGCCAGCTGCCTGCAATTACTGTGAGTTCAATTCTCACCAGGCTCAAGGTTGACTCAGCCTTCCATCCTTCCGAGGTAGGTAAAATGAGGACCTGGTTTGTGGGGGCAATAAGGTGATTTTGTATAAAATAGAACACCACTTAGGGGAGGCCGAAAGCCCTACTAAGCAGGTATATACAAAAGTTTGAAGGCTATTGCTTAAAAGTATTGTAAGCCGCCCTGAGTCTCTGGAGAAGGGCGGCATATAAATCTAACAAATAAATAAATAAATAAATATTATAGCAAATCTTGCATAGTAGGAGACAGATTTTCAAATACAGAACTGAGTTGCAAGATCCAAACCGAAATATTCTCTATTATGGTTTTCCATCATGCACTGAGATTCAGTGTAGAAGATATATGGGGCCCCAATCCTTATTTTCCACTTGGAAGTTTCCTCCACTTATGTGATGGAATCTTTCCTTCCAACTTATAATTACTAGATCCTGTAAATGTTGCCTCTGATTGGTCTATTTATGAATACGGTATGGATCTGATATATCTTTTTATATTACCACAGAATACTTACATTATATTTATCATTTTTTATTTAATCAATTTATTATTATTATTATTTTATTATTATTATTACTTTTTATACATCATATTTTATACATTATAATTATAATTATAATTATACATTATTAAAATTATTATATAATATAATTATTATAATATATTATAATATATTATAATATTATAATTATATTATAATATAATATAATTATTAATAAAATAAATAATAATATAATTATAATATATTATATTATAATTATAATAATTATACATTATTACTTTTCAGCGTAAAGATATAGACTAATAAGGAAATTTACTTTTGCTATTTAGCAGGATAAGGTGGGAAAAATATAAATGAGTACCAAGGAACACTTAGTTCTCAGGTCCATTCCTACTTTCTTAAAAGTGAAAGATTACTACATGGGCTTTCAACAAAAAGAGCCTTGATAGTACAGTGGTTTAGTGCACCCTGTTATTAACACAGCTGCCTGCAATTTCTGCTGGTTCGAATCTCTCCAAGGCTCAAGGTTGACTCAGCCTTCCATCCTTTCTAAGGTAGGTGAAATGAGGACCCAGTTTGTGGGGGCAATAAGCTGACTTTGTATAAAATATACAAAAGAATGAAGGCTATTGCTTAACGCATTGTAAGCCACCCTGAGTCTCCGGAGAAGGGCGGCATATAAATCAAATTAAAAAAAAAAAAAAGACAATAAATATGTTTAACACCTATGGAGGCTACAGGAATCAGGCATGTCTGTTGTATAAGGGGGAAAAAACAGTAAATTATATAGCCAGGAGATAGCTGGTATCCCTGTATGGTTCACAGGTAAGTACTGTTGAGTGTGTTTCTATGGTCACTGCCAGCAATTAGAATTTCATGTTCTAAATTATAGCTGTAAATTTTGACAGTAGTTAATTGGTCACCTGAAAAATTCATCTGAAATACTCATACTTGTTTTACTTTATATATTATAGTTTCAAAGTTCTATAAAGGGGAAATAAGACTTACCGTATGCTCCTTCCTGTCCTGCATTCCTCTTTTGGTGTCAATGTTTTTGCAAAATTTAGACTTTGTCAGTAAAAGTCACTAAGCAAGGGAATTGTTTTTATAGTATACATGTATTACTGCAAATACTACATAAAGCAATATAGAATTATTATACTAGAGTTTTGTATTTTTATCTTGAACAATAGCAATAGCAATAAGACTTATATACCCCTTCACAGTGCTCTCTAAGCAGTTTACAGAGTCAGCATATTGCACCAACAATCTGGGTCCTCATTCTACCGACCTTGGAAGGATGGAAGGCTGAGTCAACTTTGAGCCAATGAGGCTCAAACTGCCGAATTGTTGGCAGTTGACAGTCAGCAGAATTAGCCTGCATTCTAATCACTATGCCACCACAGCTCTTTACTTTGTAGTAAGGAGGCAGAATACAAATCTCTTCAATATATGTGTAAAATATAAATATATAAAGCAAATATAAACCAACAAATGAGACTTCATTGCAGGATTTGGAACAATATGCGTTGTTCAGATCTGCAGATTACAACTGTCATGATTCTAAACCAGCATAGACGCCTGCAATACAGCCTGCCTCAACTTGTAATCCTCTAGATGTGTTGAATTTCCAGCCAGTATGGCCAAAGGCAAATCTGGATATGGCCAGGTTAAGGAAGGTTGTAACGAATCAGCTTCTTTGTCTAAGCTTAGAACAAGTTTGATCCAGAGGTTTCATTCCTCAGATAGAGACCTCTTCTCTAGCAAAAGAGCCTTGTGGATTCAGTGAATTGCCAACATGGGTTTTAGTTGTACAGTTAGCTTGGGAGTCATTGAATGTGCGCTGATTTGATATAAATGGGTTTTCCTATTTGCTCTTGGCTGTAAGAATAAACTCTACCTCCTATCTTTATTCCAGAAAGAAAGCTAGCATTTCCAAAAAACATTATTTTAAAACTGGTGTCTCTAGAATCTCCTTTTTGTCCCCAGATCTCTCTCTACTGTAACTGGTAAAAATTGATGACACTATTTCCAGTTATTTTAAGCTCACAAAACTCATGAAATTCACAAAAAACTGTATTAGAAGTTCTAAAATAACAACAGATGGAGATACTAGTCCCATGCCATTTATGATTTTACCCCTCCCACTTTATATCATCATTGTGACTTTTTTTTTGGCAACCTACAAAAATGTTGACTGACTTATGACTAATAAAATTTTGTCTACCTCTGACAGAAATGTATTAGTTATGCTGAATTATGTGTTGAAATATGGAGAACATTATTCATGTATTTATTGTTAGGTGATGCAAATGTCTCATTCTTCTATTTAGAAGTTAACATATGAGGAAAAGATGGCTCGTCGATTGCTAGGGGCTGACAATGCTGCAACAGTCTTCAATATTCAAGAACCAGAAGAGGAACTTGCAGAGCAGGTACTGCAATTTAGCAGAATTAATTGTACTGCAATTAATAAAATAGCAATTTTCTTGTTAAAATAGGTTGGGTTGTTCTTTTTTTTGAGAAGCGATGACAACATTGCTTGCTTTTAGACTTAATTTTTAATCCAGGTAGGTTGAGAAGCTTTTTTTACAGTCATTGACCAGCATGTAATCTGGTATTCTTAAACAATGATCCAAACAAGCTAATCTAGGGTTAGCTTAACCCTAAACCATAATGGCTAGGTTCACACATCAGTTAACATACTCTTTACATTATTGCTTAATTATGCAGGCCAAAGTTTGTTTTCATAAAGAGATTCATACTATTGTACATTGCATATTTATAGGCCAGCTTCATATTTCTTTTCCACCAAGCCTGTGTATCTACAGTTGCAAGAAAAAGTATGTGAACCCCTTGGGATTACGTGGAGTTTTGCATGAATTGGTCATAAAATGTGCTCTGAATTTCATCTAAGTCACAACAATAGAAAAACACAGTCTGCTTAAAATAATACTACACAAACATTAGATGTTGCCATGGTTTAATTGAACATAACATGTAAACATTCACAGTTTCCTGTAGTTGCAGATCAGACCTGCACAATGATCTGGAGTAATTTTGGACCACTCCTCTTCACAAAACTGTTTCAGTGTAGCAATATTCTTGGGATGTCTGGTGTGAATCACTCTCTTAAGGTCATGCCACAGCATTTCAGTCGGGTTGAGGTCAGGACTCTGACTGGGCCACTCCAGAAGGTGTATTCTGTGCTGTTGAAGCCATTTTTTTGTTGAATTACTTGTATGCTTTGGGTCATTGTCCTGTTGCATCACCCATCCTCTGCGGAGCTTCATTTGGCGGACAGATGGTCGTACGTTTTCCTGCAAAATGTCTTGATAAACTCTGGAATTCATTTTCCCATTAATGACAACAATCCGTCCAGGCCCTGAGGCAGCAAAGCAGCCCCAAACCATGATGCTCCCTCCGCCATGTTTTACAGTGGGGATGAGGTTATGATGTCGGTGTGCTGTGCCTTTTTTTCTCCACACATAGTGGTGTATGTTCTTCCCAAACAACTCAATTTTGGTTTCATCTGTCCACAGTATATTTTGCTAGTAGTGCTGTGGAACATCCAGGTGCTCTTTTGCAAACTTCAAACGTGCTGCAATATTTTTTTTGGACAGCTTCTTCCGTGGTGTCCTCCCATGTACTCCATTCTTGTTTAATGTTTTCCTTATTATAGATGTGTCAACAAAAATGTTAGCATGTGCCAGAGATTTCTGTAGGTCTTTAGCTGACACTCTAGAATTCTTCTTTACCGCATGAAGCATTCTGCGCTGTGCTCTTGCAGTCATTTTTACAGGACGATCATGCCTAGGGAGAGTAGCAACAGTGCTAAACTTTCTCCATTTGTAGACAGTCTGTCTTACCGTGGACACATGAACATCAAGGCTTTTGGAGATACTTTTGTAACCCTTTCCAGCTTCATGCAAGTCAACAATTCTTGATCGTAGGTCTTCTGAGAGCTCTTTTCTGCGAGGCATGGTTCACATCAGACAGTGCTTCTTGAAACCAGTAAACCCAAAACAGGTGTGTGTTTTTAAAGGGCAGGACAGCTGTCAGCAACACATCCAATATCATCACACTGATTGGAGTCAAGGTTGGCTCACTCCTGGCTTCAATTAGCTCTTGGAGAAGTCGTTAGGCTAGGGGCTCACATACTTTTTCCTCCCTGCACTGTGAATGTTTACATGTTATGTTCAATTACACCATGGCAACATCTAATGTTTGTGTAGTATTATTTTAAGCAGACTGTGTTTTTCTATTGTTGTGACTTAGATGAAGTTCAGAGCACATTTTATGATCAATTCATGCAAAACTCCACATAATCCCAAGGGGTTCACATACTTTTTCTTGCAACTGTATATGGAGTTAAATTGCAAGAAATTTTGGATTCAGTCTAAAATGTATTCAGTCTTCAGGATTTAATCTTTTGATCAGTTATGCAATGTACTAGTTATAGGTAAATTTCACAGTATCATGATATCAAATCTACATACAATTTTTGTGTGTGTGTGGGATAGGCTTTGTTAGACATGTTTATTTTGATTCTGCTTTTTAATAAGACTCCAGCCTTAGAGAGGGAAACATTAGCCTGGTTACACTTATAGCTAAATGTTGAATGCCCAATAGCTCTTCAGTAAGTGATGTGTTAGTGACTCACCCAAACTGAGTTTGTATAGACTGAAATATGTTGCCCAAATGCAGGAACAATCTCTTTTTGCTGAAAACTATCCTAAGAACATAGTTGTGTCTTCTTTTATATTTGCTTATGCCTATGTTCTGCATCTTGTTCTGATCAAATAAAGAGTGCATCCTGAATTTGGAAAACATATTTAATGAAACATGGTAGCTACACTTGTAGCTGTACCAAGTCAAAAAATAGTCAACATTAAACCATAAATTTGATTAAAATGCTACATTACATTGCCCTGTGTGTTTATCACGACAGCCTAAATGGTATATTAATGTAAGACTTTTCAAATAAAGAATTGCTAGTAATCATCATGTTTTTAGTATTGTATGATGCTTTTCACCTCTGCAGATTCTCCTTTTTACCATTAGCCTGAAAATGAACTGCCTATATGTCAGAGACTAGGGAATGAACAAGGGATACCATTTTTATTAGATGTGAATTGTCCTTCTTCAATTACTAATGACCTGCTTTATGGGTAGACAATCAACATTCATTGTGCTGGATTCAGGTTTGCAAAGTGCACTGAAAGATTCTACACTTGCTCTGAGGCATTTTTTTTAAAAAAAAGACAGCGTTTTAGTTGTATAATAGATTGATGTAAACAGCCATAAAATATGAAGCAATGGAGGAAATGTGGATGAAGGTTAATTTGAAGCAGAAATGAAAGGTTTTATGGGAAAGCCAGATAGTTTGCTGGCAGAATTGTTGCAGGCCAAAGCATTTATAACTGCATAGCCAAATATTTGATTATTTTTATAACGAGAAAAATATGAATGATTTTGTTCAAACTCTTGCAGGCAATTGTAATGCAGGATATAGTGCTTCTTCCTTAGCTGATCACATGAAATAATAATTTTAAGATTTCTTTCAATTCTCATGTCTTCTATCCTGCTTTTTTATTCCATTTTATTTTAACATCAAATATAGTTTGCATATTGAGACCACTTTTTTAGTGCAGAAGAACAAGAAATTTCTACACTTTAATGAAATGACTGGTCATCATCATTTATAATCAATCCCGAGAAACAATTTGTCTGAAATTATTCTCCTTCAGTTCTCCTACAGTTCTTTTAGTGTCCATATTTTTTTTCTGCTTTTACAGGGAACTGGTTCTGTTGATGCTTCTATAGTGACTCATGAGGCTGTGCAAAAGGTTCTACTTTCCTTTTTTCTTGGTTTCCTGTCTGTTGACCTCTTGCTACTTCCTCTTTTGGAATGCTGTTTGCAGAATTTAACCTTTGCTTCCTTTTCTTTGCATAATTCACTAATACTAAGATTTAAAGCTATTCTTTACTATGTAGTAAACAGCTCCAGATTTTTAGGGAATACAGTTCCATTCAAAATACGTTCAATATTTAAAATGATCAAATGGATCGTTTTGCATTCTACATTATAATCTAATCCATATATCCTATTACGTATAATCCATATATCCTATTATTGCTCAACTAATGTATTCATTTATGTTTTGTTTCATACAATACTATTTAAAATGTGCAGACCTGTATATCTACATTTTTAATTAAAATCTGGAAAATTAAAATCTCATCAAATAACCTGCCTGATAAAGTGACCTTAATGACCTAACTAACTTGAGTTTTCTATTATTTATAGGAATATAAAGTCTCCAGTTTTGAGCAGAGACTGATCAGTGAGATTGAATTTAGATTGGAAAGAACTCCAGTAGAAGAGTCTGATGATGAAGTGGAGCATGGGAAAGATGTTCTTGATAGCAGCCTGACCCCATATTTTGAGACAAAACTTAAACACTACAAAATATTTGAAGGAATGCCAGTCACTTTTATATGCAGAGTGTCTGGAAATCCAAACCCAAAGGTGAGGGGGGGGGGGGACGCTTTGGACAATTCACACAAAACATCAAAGGAATCTTTCATAGAGATTCAGAAAAATATGCTCTTTGGGCTTTTCTAATTTCCTTAAAATGTGACCAATTCACACAAGGGTTGAATAAATGGAGTTTTTCAACTCATATCAAAATTGTTATATAGTATAGACACCATGAATGATGAGAATGTTGAATTCTAGTCTATATGCTTTCAGGTTTTTCTTAAGTGTTCAGTGAACTGGAAGGTCTATTAGATCTTTATGGATGATCTTTGGAGCTTTCCCAGCATGTAGATTCTCAGTTCTGTTGGTTGGAACTAATAACCTAAAGGCTATTTTTCTTAATAATAAACATGTAAACAATGCAGTGCTCCTGTTTTAATCTATAACAGACTTGACATGCCATCAGCCATGACTTGTAACCCATGTAGCAAAAGCAAACAAGTTTAGTATTTTCCAGATTTCAATCCATGATCTCATTGGCTGAGAACAGGAATTAGAAATGATGCTTTCCTGAAATATTAATGCCAAGAGTCCAAAGCCAGCACAACCAATAAAGAAGCATGCCAGAGCTATACATGTTTTCACTAATACGTTTGTTGGTGGCAGTCCCAAAGAGTAGCAAACTCTCCTCTATGTATGTATAATCTTGGTATTTTTTAGATAAGTGGGTTTTATAAATTCTAGCAATCTTTTTGAGGTGACATTTTGTTGGACTTAATGGAGCTAGAGTGGAGGGTAAACAGAGCCACCCATTCTAATAGCTGTTTTGCCTCAATGTGCCATTATTCGCTGCCATCTTTTCTCTCTCTGCCAAGCATCAGGATGCCAGTATAGGTCCCACAACTCTGAACCGCATTGTACTGAACGCTTGGAAAAAGCTGTTGAAATTACAGGTCGTGCTACACCTTGCCGTAGGGGATGTTGTGAGATCATAAGACATTGCAATTTTATATAGGATATGCATCTCAGAATGTGTAACCGAACATCATTATATTTGAAATGCATGTTAAGCAACCCCACTGTGCTTAATTTAACTTTTTTCCTGTAATTGCTTTATTTTATTAGAAGCCTGGGGTTATATTGCAACATAATGTTTTGCTGCAGTAGTGATCTAGTGCAGTGTTTCTCAACTTTGGCAACTTTAAGTCATGTGGACTTCAGTTCCCAGAATTCCCCAGCCAACTTTGCAGTGAGAAACACTGATCTAGTGAACAGCATTTTTGCTTCTTGTTGCATTTTCCTTCCAGGTTCTGTTTGTGAATAACCAGTACAAAACTTATTTCTTGTAAATATGCATTCATGAAAGAACATGTTTTTTGTGTTCTGAATTCTAAGGGACTTTGGGGTCTTCTTTAGGAATTTAAAAAGAGGAGAAATGTTTCAATACTGTTATATTTGAAATTATGTTGTCTTTGTCATTATTGTTAAATTCCTAGGTATAAAATGGAACATAAATGTATGTGTGCATGTGTGTATACGTTGATGCTTTTACTATGTATCAGTGAACAAAAGGATCCTTTCCATTAAGTCTGGTAGTAAAATATATCTGAGGGTAATATAGGCAGAAGGAAACTGCCTTAAAGGTGAACTTCAAAATTTCGAGATTCTGACATTTATATGATTCTGCATTTATATTGATAATCTTTTCACTCCCCCCACAAATTTACTTCAGCTCAGTTAAACTGCATGTGGTTGATTAAAAAAAAGATGTTATTTAACTTGACAAAGGCAACATGAAAACAGTAATATGAAATAATTGTAATTTCCTAAAGGAAAAGTGTTATGTGGGGTGAATGAGGACGCAGCAAGCCAGAGTAGTAAGTGACAACAGCTCTTTATTATAGGGTGAGACTCCAGCAACTGACCTGGGGAGCCAGCTCCCTTTATATACCTTGCAGCTGTGGTGGTCAGCCAATCAGCTGAGGGTCAGTTAATTCGAACTTCCCGCCAAACAAATCTATTTACATAACACTCCTCCCCTCCCAGAAGTCACTTGGGGTGTTATTTGCATACAAAGTCTCTCAGGTGACTAGGGCGTGTGCGAGTCCTAGCTGACCTGCGCAGTTCAGTCGGAGGGGCGGCGTTGAGCAGGTCAGAGGGACTTTCTGTTTCTCCCTGCTCCGCCAATGAGGCCTCCGGGACCTCCTCATGGGCGGCGACTTCTCCTGCTGTTGGGACTACCTCGACGGGGCAGCGCTGGATACCAGAGTCCTCAGCTAAGTCCTCCGCTCTATTCAGGCTAGTGGTTTGTGCTTCTGGTTGGTAGTCGTGGTCGGAGATGGGGTCGTCTGGTGTGTCTTCGGTGTCTGTGGTTACTCTTTTTCTTAATTGGTCAATGTGCCTGCGCCAAACTGTCCCGTCCCCCATGTCTACCCTGTATGACTTGGGGCCTGTGATTTCTGTGATTGTTCCGGCCTCCCAGAGTGGGCCCTGTCCATAGTTTCTAGCGTGTACCGGTGTTCCTATGGTGAACTCTCTAAGTTTCCTCTCCCCCCCCCCTTGAAGACCTCTGGGGAGTAGTTGGGGTTTAGTCTGTCTAGTATTCCCCGGAGTTTCCGCCCCATTAGTAGTTCGGCCGGACTTCGGCCTGTGGCTGTACAGGGTGTGGAGTGCTGGGCTATTAAGAATTTGTCTACCCTTTCCTGCCAGTCTCCGGGGCTTAAGCGTGAGAGGGCCTCCTTTGCTGACCTCACAAATCTCTCCGCCTGTCCGTTACTAGCCGGGTGAAACGGGGCAGAAAGGACATGTCTGATCCCAAGTCCCGCTAAGTACCCCTCGAACTGTGTTGCGGTGAACTGTGGCCCGTTATCTGACACTAGGATGTCCGGTAACCCATGTGTGGCGAATAATTGTCTTAGCTCTCTGATGGTTGCGTCGGTGGTAGTGGCCTTCATTAGCTTGATCTCCAGCCATTTGGAGAATGCGTCTACGACGACCATGAAGGTCTGTCCATGGAATGGGCCTGCAAAGTCAATATGTATTCTGGACCAGGGTCCCTGGGGCCTTTCCCACTCCCTCACGGGTGCCATTGGCGGGTCTGATCTGGACTCTTGGCAGGGCTGACATCTCCCCACCCACTCTGCAATGTCTGCATCCATGCTGGGCCACCAGACGTAGCTCCTGGCTAGCCCCTTCATTCTCACAATCCCAGGGTGCCCCTCATGCAACAACGTTAAAACTTTTTCCCTTAAGCGTGAGGGAATAACAACCCGATCGCCCCATAGTAAACAACCCCCTTGCATTGTCAATTCGTCTCGTTTTCCCGCGAACGGTTTAAATTCCCCGCTCCCAATCTTTTCCGGCCACACCCTCATGACCCAACTTGCGACTGTCCGGATCACGTGGTCCTTGGTTGAGGCTCTTGCAACCTCGGCTGATGTTATGGGCCCAGAGTCCAAAACGTCTATCAGCAGGATGGGGATGCCGGGTGTGGGGTCTTCTAGGCTGTCGGGTAGTGGGCATCGGCTGAGTGCATCCGCGTTGCCCATGTTCGCCCCTGGTCGATGTACCAGGCGATAGGAGTATGCTGCGAGGAAGATGGCCCAGCGTGTCATCCTGGGCGACAGTGCTGCCGGGGTTGGTCGATCTCCCGCGAGGAGACCCAGGAGTGGTCGATGGTCTGTGATTAGCTCAAAATCCCTCCCGAACAAGTACTCGTGGAATTTCTTTACTCCCGAAACGGCGGCGAGGGCCTCCTTGTCGAGCTGGCTGTAATTTCGCTCGGCACTTGATAGAGTTCGGGAGTAATATGCGATGGGCGCTTCCAGGCCATTCGGGAGTCTATGGCTCAGGACGGCTCCCACCCCGAACGGGGACGCGTCACATGCTAGGACAAGGGGGAGTGTTGTGTTGTATTGAATTAAGAAGCTTTCAGCTGATAGTAGTTTTTTAATGCCGGCAAATGCCCTGTCTTCAGCCTTCCCCCATTTCCAAATGGCTTTCTTGGTTAATAGTCTATGTAGGGGTTCTGCCACTGTTGCCTTGTCTTTGAGGAAGATGGCATAAAAATTTAATAGTCCCAGGAAGGCCTGTAACTCTGCCTTGTCCTTGGGGGTGGGTGCTTCTCTGATTGCCCTGATCTTGCTCTCTGTGGGGTGTATGCCGGTGCCATCTACCCTGTATCCCAGGAATTCGACTGAGGGGACTGCGATCATGCATTTATTGCGTTTTACTCTGAGTCCCGCATCCCTGAATTTCCTTAGGACCTCCCTCAGCCTTTCTCTTAGCTGCTGCTCATTGTCCGCGGTGATGAGCACGTCATCAAAATAGGGCACCACCCCGGGGATCCCTTGTAGAAGCCGCTCCATGGTACTTTGGAACAGTCCGGGGGCCACGCTTACTCCGAATTGCAAACGGGTGCACTTGAAGGCCCCTCTGTGGGTTACGATAGTCTGTGCCTCTGCGGTAGTGCCATCTACTGACAGCTGCTGGTACGCCTGCGCAAGATCGAGTTTTGCGAATATCTTGCCGGGGCCCAGGGAATGCAATAAGTGGTGAACGACTGGCACTGGATAGGCGCTCTGCTGCAGGGCCTTATTAATTGTGCATTTATAATCAGCGCATATGCGCACTGATCCATCCGGCTTGACCGGTGTCACAATTGGGGTCTCCCATTTGGCGTGGTCGACTGGAACGAGCACCCCTTGTTTGATCAATTTATCCAGCTCAATGTCTATTTTGGGCTTCAGGGCAAATGGTACACGCCTGGGCTTTAAGCGGATGGGTGCGATGTTGGGGTCTAGATTAAATGAAATCGGGGTCCCCACATACTTGCCAAGCCTCTCGTCGAACACGTCCTGGAACTCCTGCATCAGGTCTTCCTTCAGGGTGCTTCGAACGTTCCTTACCCCGGTGAATCCCATGCCTAGGGCTCTAAACCAGTCCATGCCCAGTAGGCTGGGAAGGTTGTCTCTGACGATGGTGAGGGGCAGTTTCTCGGTAAACTTCCCGTACTGGACTTGGAACTCGCCTCGGCCTTCGACGGGTATGCGGTTCCCTTGGTAATCCTTCAGTCTGCGAAGCTGTGGCTGGAGCTGTCACTTGTGTGCGCTGGGGATGACTCTCTTTAGGGTCTCCCAAGACATGATGGATATCGGCGATCCCGTGTCGATCTCCATCTGGCACTCCCGTCCCTCGATCTCGACCGTGGTGTAGGTCTTTTCTCCGGGCGAGGTGCAGGTCCGTGCGATGCGAATGGTGTAGGCCCCAGCGTCTTCAAATTCCGCACCCTTCTGGTTTCCGCCATCCCTGTTTGGCCTTCGGTGTGGCGCCGTCTCGGATTGGGCCGTTTGGCCACGTGGTCTGTAGCTCTGGTGTGTTTTCGACCTACAGACTCTAGCGATGTGGCCCCTCTTCTCACAGGAACGGCAAACAGCGTCCCTGAACTTACAGTTTTGTCGTGAGTGGGACCCTCCGCAGCTGGCGCATCCGTCTCTGGGCTCTCTGCGGGCTGTGCGGGGCTGCTCGGTGCGGTAGACCTCTTCTTCAGACTCCCCCTCGCTGGCGGTGCTTACGGCCTCTCGGTGCACAGGCGCCGTCTTCTGCGTTGTTCTGGTGAGGCGGGAGCTCTTTAGTTTCTCTGCGGCCTTTACTGACAACTCTTGCGCCCTGGCCTCATCTAGCGCAATGTGTAGGGTCAGGTTTGACCTCGCAAGCAGTCTTCTCTGGAGCCGGCTATCTCTCACTCTGCAAATTAGTTGCTCTAGGAGCACCTCATCCAGGTCTCGGTACTCACATTGGGTTGCGGCCTTACGCAGGGCGGCGACGTACTCGCTGATCGATTCGCCCTCCTGCTGTAGCCGTTGCCTGAAGTCGTAGCGCTGGACGTACTTCGATGGCGTTGGCGCATAGTGGTCTTTCAGCAGGGTCTGCAGCGTCGACCAGGAGATGTTGTGGACCGAATTCGGCTCCGACAATGCCTTGGCTGTGTCGAAGACCCTTGGCCCGCAGTGACTCAGGAACAGGGCTTTCTTCCGAACGTCCGGTAGCCCTTGCATGTCGTTTGCCACCATGAAGCACTCGAACCGGGACATGTAGGATCCCCACTTCTCTTCCTTGGGGTCGAAAGGCGCTGGCGGGGTGTAGGCAGACATCGTTTCGGGATTCTCCTGTGTTCCGCTCGCTCGCCTGGCTGGATTCAGATGCGGTCTCGGGTCCCCTTCTCTGAACGTGGCTTCAGCTCCTTTGCGTGTGGCTTCAGCTCTCCTCTGCTTCTGGCCTCAAAATCCCACCCTCGTCGCCAATGTTATGTGGGGTGAATGAGGACGCAGCAAGCCAGAGTAGTAAGTGACAACAGCTCTTTATTATAGGGTGAGACTCCAGCAACTGACCTGGGGAGCCAGCTCCCTTTATATACCTTGCAGCTGTGGTGGTCAGCCAATCAGCTGAGGGTCAGTTAATTCGAACTTCCCGCCAAACAAATCTATTTACATAACAAAAAGTATTTGACTACATATAGAATATTGCTATGGGGCAAGAGGAAGGAATTATACATCAATTATTATAAAATTAAATTAACAGTAAAATGCCACACTCAGTCATGTTAATCTAGGATACCAGGCATAAACTCCTTTATGTATGTTTTATTTATATATTCTTGACAAATTTCCAGA
This sequence comes from Arizona elegans, assembly GCA_022577455.1. NCBI lineage: Eukaryota > Metazoa > Chordata > Lepidosauria > Squamata > Colubridae > Arizona > Arizona elegans. The sequence continues at coordinate 54,447,161 of JAKOOJ010000009.1, forward strand.
TTCTGTAATGAAAGAAATGTATGATAAAATAATTACTGGCTCTTACAAGACCAACATTTATGAAGTAATACTAGAAATTTGTATAGTGTGCAAGTTCAAACTTATTTTTGCAGCTAAGCCTTTGCTAAGATTTAGGCTTTACAAACTAGCACAAGGGTTTTTTTTTTTTAAACATAAAAACTGTGCCATCACATTGCTCTGTTAAGTTGTTTGTTGGCAGTGTCATTATTTTGCAATCCAGCACATAAGATTAGTAAGAGACAGACCAGAAAAAAAAATTCTCTTTGCAGTAACTCAGTTCTTGTCAGTATCTGGTAACCTTATATGGAAGTGTGAAACTCAATCTGTATTCCTCCTTTAAAAGCGATTGTTAAAATTTAATGATAGCTTTATCTCATACATTGAAATAAATAGATGGTGGTCAACCATCAAAAAAACGAAGAACTTGGCTGAATTAATTGTTGTAGCATATAACAATTTAGGATCATTCTGCTTTTTATTTTTCCTTGGAAATGAAAATGATACAATGATGCTGCTTTCGGGGGATTGACTGCATTAAAACTGTTTGCAGTCGTCATGAAAACTGGCACAATCTCTTAATCATTCCTCCTGTGCTAGTTCTTCAAAAGCCTTTATCCACCAACATCTGACACAGCCAGTGATACAGATACCCTCATTTATTCACTCAGAGAAATAATTAATGGTCTAGGTTTATTTATTTATTTATTTACTTTATTTTGTCAAGTACATATTAGATAAGATATATACGTATAACCATGAATTGAATACATAAAATGAATACAATTAAAGGGAACATTAGGACAGGGACGGTAGGCACGCTTGTTTTCTTATGCACGGCCCTTACAGACCTCTTAGGAAAGGGGTAAGGTCAACAGTAGCCAGTCTAAGGTTAAAATTTTGGGGGTTTGGGGATGAAACCACAGTCAAGTAGTGCATTCCAGACATTGACCACTCTGTTGCTGAAGTCATATTTTCTGCAATCGAGTTTGGAGTGGTTCACTTTAAGTTTGTATCTATTGTGTGCTTGTGTATTGTGGTTGAAGCTGAAGTAGTTGTTGACAGGTAGGACATTGTAGCAGATGATTTTATCAGCTATGCTTAGGTCATATGGAAGGCGGTGTAGTTCTAAATTTTCTAAGCCCAAAATTTCAAGTCTGGTGCCATAAGGTATTTTGTTGCGAGTGGAGGAGTGGAGGACACTTCTTGTGAAATATTTCTGGACACATTCAATTGTATTAATGTCCAATATGCAGTGCGGATTCCAGACAGATGAGCTGTAGCCGAGAATTGGTCTAGCAAATGTTTTGTATGCTCTGGTTAATCGGGTAATATTACCAGAGAAGAAGTTATGCAAGATTAAGTTTACAACCCTTAATGTCTTTTTGGCAATGTTGTTACAGTGGGCTTTGGCACTTAGATCATTTGATATGAGTACTCCAAGGTCCTTGACAGAGTGAGGGTCATCTACAAGGTCGTGTCCACTCAGCTTGTATTTTATGTTCTGATTCTTTTTGCCAATGTGCAAGACAGAGCATTTGTTGGTTGAGATTTGGAGTTGCCAATTTTTTTACCATTCCAACACAAAGCCAGAAACACAAAAGGTAGCAATGCTACTACCTTTTTGAAAGGTAGCAGCATTGCTGGTGGCGTTAAATAGTTTAACATCATCGGCAAAGAGAACCCAGTTACTTATAATATGATCACCAAGGTCATATATGTATAGTATGAAGAGTGTTGGTCCTAGAACGCTGCCTTGGGGGACACCACTATTAACAGGTGCGGGATTTGATAGGGCGCTCCCTATTTTAACCACTTGTTGTCTGTTTGACAGGAATGCAGTTATCCAATTATGGAGGAGTCCAGAGATGCCATGGGATTTTAGTTTTAGAAGTAGTTTGTCATGTACCACTGAATCAAAGGCTTTACAGAAGTCTATGTAAATTGCATTTATTGCTTTGCCCTGATCAAGATTTGTAGTCCATATGTTTTTGCAGGGTAGAAGTTGTAGATTACAGGATAATTTTTTTCTGAAACCAGATTGTTTATTAGAGAGTAGGTTGTCTGTTTCTAGGTGGAGGGTAATGGATTGGTTGATGATTGATTCCATGACTTTGCAGGTAACACAGCATAAAGAGATTGGTCTATAATTTTCAACTAGGCTGGGGTCTCCCTTTTTGAAGATAGGGATGACCGTGGTTAGTGAGCATAGGTTGGGTAGGGAGCTGGTCCTGAAAGATTATGCTTAGGGGTTCTGCTATAGCAGTGGAAAGCTTTTTTAAGAAGTATGCACATAGTCCATCAGGTCCAATAGATAGAGATGGTTTTAGTCTATATAGTGCCTTTTCAATGTTATCTTCTGTGAAATCTATTTGTGTTAGATGTTTGTAGTTATTAGTGGTACGACTAGGGAATGTTGGGCATGAGCCATTGCTGTTTACAAAGACTGAGCCGAAGAATGTGTTAAAGAGGTTTGCTTTAACTGCTTCATCATGGCATTCTTTACCGTTAGGTCCTTTTAGGGGTGGGATGGATCTTGAGTCTTTAAGTTTGTTGTTTACAAAATTATAGAAGGCACAGTTGGATTTCGTGCGCAGAAGGTTTTCTTCTTGTTTGATGTGGTAATTGGTGCATTCAGTCCTTATTTGGTGGCATATATTTTTGTAACGGCTTTTAAAGTTAGCTACATAGCCAGTTTTGTTTTTTCACCAGAGGGATTTTTTGTTTTTATTGGAGCTTTCTCATTGATATGGGTAATTTGTTTTTCCTGGTTTTGGTGGTGAATAGTGGTGCATATTACAGTCAGAGAATAGAATTTGCCAATCAAGAGATGAGAGGTCGGTATCTATGAGATCATAGTTGGCTTTTTGAAGTTGTAGTTGGGTATCCCATTATTATGGGATTTTTGTAAGGGTGTATATTGAGACAAAAGACAATCATGATATGGTCACTGTTGGAAAAGGGTTCTTTTATTTGTAGTCCATAAATTGAGTTTAAACTGTTGCAGAAGATGAGGTCGAGGCAGTTGTTGAGTCTAGTGTTGCTAGTTACTAGTTGATCTAGACTTAGATTGTGTAACAGCATTATGTAGGGTTGTATGGATGGGTTCAGTTGTACATTCATTTATTGTCCAATTAATAAGAGGTAGGTTGAGGTCACCCAGAAAGATGAGAGGGTATGGGCAAGAGGCTACCCATGTTAGTAGTGTGGTTAACTTGTTTGCATGTGTGATGTCCTAGTCGGGAGCTCTGTAACATAGTAAAAAGTAAAGTGTGATGTTTGACAGTTTGTAGTTTCCGGAAGATTGAGTTCATATGCAACTTGAATATTTTTTAGGTTTAGTGACTTTGTAGAAAATAGCTACTCCACCACCTCTGCAGGTTTCGCGATCAGACCGGTAAACGTGATATTCTCTTACTGTGATGTAGAGGATCACCAGGTCAGGTCAGTTTGTACAACTGGGGGCCACATATATCTGAAATAATAGGAAATTTTCTTTTGGTTACTAATACCTATGATAAACAACCCCAGTACTGAACATACAGGTAGTCCTCAATTTATAATGTTTAGTGACTGTTCAAAGTTTCAATGGCATTGGAAAAAAGTGATTTATGACCGTTTTTCACACTTACAACCCTTACAGCAACCCCATGGTCACATGATCAAAATTCAAATGCTTAGCAATCAATTCATGTTGATGACACTTACAATGTCCCGGGGTCATGTGATCACTATTTGCAACCTTTTGACAAGCAAAATCAATGAGGAAGCCAAATTCACGTAACAATCATGTTACTAACTTAACTGCAGTGGTTTATTTAAAAATCTATGGCAAGAAAGGTCGTAAAATGGAGCAAAACTCACTTAACACCTGTCTCGCTTAGCAACAGAAATTTTAGACTCAGTTGTGGCTATAAGTCAATGACTAAGTGTACATGGTACTGCTGCTATTTTTGTATACAGTATCACATCCCAAAATACCAAGCCAAATCTTTTTGATGAACTAGTAGAATTGATTTAGTAACTTTAGTACACATTAGAAAGCAGTAAAAAATAATTAACTTTCACAGTTGGATAATACTTTTATTAGACCCAGTGAAAATGATGCACAAGTGAATGCATGTTTGGGGGGTTCTCCAAAATCGTTCATTGGATGAGTTCTACTGAATGCAGGAAGGAGGAAAAAACATGCAGACTAAAAAAATTAAACCAGAAGTTCAGATTAAAACTAATGAACACTTTGTGGTTTGCATAAGTGGGGGAAGGAACAACATTTTCCTGTCTAATGAAAAGTTCTAGACAGTTCAAAGGTTTCTGCATATTTTGTGTTATTTTGTTTGGTCCAAATAAAAATATAATACTATTGATTGGGGTGGGGGGGATAAAGAATTCAAGCCCTTTGTTGTGTTGTATAATTGAAATTGGCTTTTTTCATTTAACAATGATCAATATGAACCAATTCCAGTAATTATAAACAGCATTAATAAATTCGACACATATATTACTCTTTAAAAAAACATGGGTGGCAATATCTGGTAGAGAAACCATGGCAGAGTAGGATAGTAAAAAACTTCCATTAATTGTTCAAGCCTAAATATTTATTGACTTGTTTGGTATGGTTTCTGATTGAATCTAGGGAGCCTAATTGGATATTATGTTGCTGGCATGACTAGCAGTAAAAAGTTACGCGAAAAAATGTACATAGAAAAGTATCACTATTTACTGTATTTTTCGGAGTATAAGACTCACCAGAGTATAAAACGCACCTTAGTTTTTGGGGAAGAAAATAAGAAAAGAACTGATTGGTGAGTGGATCGGCCTCCCAGAATACCCCCAATCAGCTGTTTCCAGAGGTGAATTTTAGCAACAGGTTTGTTGGTTGTGAGCTCTGTGCCTTGCTTTTTTTTATGCCTCTGAACGCCTCCGAAACAGAGCTTCAGAAAAAAAAAGGCTTTGTTTGGAGGCTCTGTTTGGAGGCTTTTTTTTCTGAAGCTTCTTTCAGAGGCTTTTATTCTAAAGGACTATCTGTACTCTGTTCAATCTCCTTTCTTTGGTATTGGTATATAGATTAACCTCTTCTGAAATGTTGGTTATTGTGTCATTCTCCAGATTTGTTAGCATAGTTTGGTTAGAACCTTTACTGATTCTTTTGTTACTTGCTATATTATTTTAGATAAAAGCCTTTTAGAGGCTTTTTTTCTGAAGCGTCTTTCAGAGGCTTCTTTCAGCCTCTGAAATCTCCGTTTGCAAGGCTGGGCAGGGCTACATTCGGAGTATAAGACGCACCCAGATTTTCACCCTCTTTTTTGTGGGAAAAGGGTACGCCTTATACTCTGAAAAATACGGTACTTTGGGGGCAAAGATGAGAGAAACTGGAAATTGTAATGCAACAGCAACAGGAGAACTAATTTCTCCACCATCTTACACCATCTCAATCTGGAATTTTGCTTCAAACACAAATACATGCATTACTCGCTATTAAGCCAATGAAGTGAACTAGCTGTTTATTTTTCAAGTATTTGTTCCAAATAACAGAAGGAAAGGTAGGAATTTCTTCTAGATCCTTTTTATTTATTTATTTTTTTCAGAAATCAGCACTTGGATTCATTCTTCATTCACAGATTATAACTATGTTTTCCTTTCATTGTTTATGTTTTGGTTTTGATTTCTCTGAATATAGATCTATTGGTTCAAAGATGGAAAGCAAATTTCTAAAAGGAATGAGCATTACTGGATGCAAAGAGAACCTGATGGGACCTGCTCTCTCCGTACTACTGCCTCCACCCTTGATGATGATGGGAATTATACTGTCATGGCTACCAATCCACAGGTAGATCAAATCTTAGCTATAGAATCAGTATGCTCCTGGGCATAGATTGTTTACATTCACAGTCTGAGTTAAAGATTTAATTGAGAAATGATGTCATTCTAGGGTAAGTAATATTTAAGCCTTCTCAAATCATATCATACTCATGATGCCAAGTTGAGAATACAGAGCTGTTGGGGAATGATTCAAAACTGTTTCTTTAAGCAACTGTCCTTATATAGATGTTACTAGGTAAACATTCTGCATTTGCAGTCTGATGTGCCTTTCTGGTTGAGCTAATCACTGATGATTCCAAACTCTTCTACTTCTGATTATGTCTGAGTAGAACTATATATTATGATGAAAAACCATATCCCTCCCCATCTCTAATGGCAGAGTTCACTTTATTCATATTCTTCCATAGTAAAGCCTACCACATGTCCTTATGCCCTTCCTCTCCTCTCCTCTCCTCTCCTCTGCTCTGCTCTGCTCCTCTGCTCTGCTCTGCTCTCCAGCAGAAAAGGCACAATATACTGTATAGGCCTTCACAGCCATTATCTGTTTGTCTGTGTTGCGCTTCAGGGTTTAATGACTGTGGTGTAGATAAAAAATTTCCTAAACTGTTGCTGGCATTTTTGAAGGCAAGCAACTGAGCAGGGACTGACTGGGTTCTGTTTGTGTAGCCAGATATTCTGACTATAAAACTGTATTGTTAGTATATTTTATTATAAGAAATATATAATTTATGGAATTTACAGTGTGCATTTATGTGTTTGTAGGTTCCATAATAGCAATTATGAATTCATAATTATGAATTATGAAACAGGAGATCCAGTTTTGTCTAGTGGTTAAGGCATCAGGCTAGAAACGAAACCATTTGAGTTCTAATCCTGCATTAGGCATGACAGACAGCTGGGTTACCTTGGGCCAGTTACACTCTCTCAGCCCAACTCACCTCACAGGTGGTTGTTGTGAAGAAAAAAGAAGAGGAAGGAGTATTATGTATGTTTGCTGCCTTGAGTTACTTATAAAGTAATAAAGGCTGGATAAAAATCAAATAAATACTAAATAATTATATACAGAGTATAAGTTTAATTAGTTGTATCATTTTAGATATAGTTCTGCTGTGTTTCCCCAAAAATAAGACCTAACCAAAAAATAAGCCCTAGCCTGATTTTTTAGCATGCTCCTAATATAATCCCTACCCCAAAAATAAGCTCCAGTTAAGGTTGTCATCAGCCGGGTGGGTGGGCATGGGCATGGCCAGCACCGGAGGCAACAAGGGCATGGGGGCCAATGGTGTCGAGCAGCAGCCCTCATAGCATAGATGAGTTGATTACCTGTCCAAACAGGTGGAGGCAGAGGTGGGAAGGCATGTGATTCGGACGTGCCACATGTGTTGCAGGAAAGCCGAGAGTCAGTGGGCTGGGGCGGCTGGCTGTGGGAGGCTCATCTTGCATGGTGGCACCAGCAGCAGGCAGAGGCAGAGGCAGGGGAGGGGAGGCAGGCAATCTGGATGTGTTGCGCGGGCCACGGGAAAGCCAAGAGATGTTGGGATGGAGTAGGTGGGCGGCTGCTGGAGGGTCATCTTCATATCTTTCAGCTTGCCTGTGACCTGCACAACACATCAGAATTGCCTGCCTTCCCCCATGCATCTGCCTTCCATCTGCCAGTGCCGCCACGTGAAGACAAGACTCCTGCGGTCCCTCACCCGCTTCTGCCCACTGACTCTTGGCTTTCCCGTGGCCTGTGTGGCATGTCCGGATGTGTTTTTCCTGAGCTAGGGCTGCAGAAAAACCTTGGTTACGTAGGAAAACCTGGCTAGAGGAAAAACACACATAAATCCTATGAAGAAGTAAGAAAATAGATACTGTACCTTTACAGGGAGGATACGTGGGTGTGGCTTACTGATGATGGCTAACGAGCCAGAAATAGATCTATATAAGTCTCTCACCTGGCACCAGAACTTTATATATATATATATATCCGAAATAGTGCTATCCCAGTCTCCCATAAGTCTCAGAATAAACAACACAAAATGTCTGACAGGCCTGAAAGTGATGATTGGAGATTTCATCCCACAATGGCCATTAAACATCTTTTATCAACATAGGAAAAACCCTGATTACAAAAATATCACACATTTATACCTATGAATTAAAAGGAATAAATATTTGACCTTTACAGGGAGGAGTCATAAAATATGGGTGTGTCTGGCTGAAGAGGTTCAATAAAACCGAAATAGTGCTATCCCAGTCTCCCATAAGTCTCAGAATAAACAACACAAAATGTCTGACAGGCCTGAAAGTGATGATTGAAGATTTCATCCCACCATGGCCATTTAACATCTTTTATCAACATAGGAAAAACCCTGATTACAAAAATATCACACACACACACACACACACACACACACACACACACACACACATATATATATATATATTGCGTGAGATATTTGTTAAGTGAATTTTGTCTCATTTTACAACCTTTCTTGCAACAGTTTAAGTGAACCTCTGCACCCAATTGACTTTGCTTATCAGAAGGTCACAAAAAGTATTACATGACGCCAGGACACTGCAGCCATCATAAATATGAACCAATTGCCAAGTGTCTGAATTTCCATCACATGACCATGAGGATGCTGCAGTGGTTGTAAATGTGAAAAGTGGTTATAAGTCACTTTTCAGTGCTGTTGTAACTTCAAACAGTCGCTAAATGAACTCTTATAAGTCAAGGGACTACATACCTGTATTTTCAGATACTTCAAAATACCTATGCTGCATCCCCATTAGTTTGCATCATTTCTTCAGCAGAAATTATTGTAAGGCGCCTAGAGTTGCTTAAGATGGGCAGCCACATAAAGCTTATAACTAAATAAAATAAAAATTAATAGATATGCCGTTTCCTTCTGTGAAGAAAATTCGCAGTTATGTTTATTTAAATTACACAGTAGAAATAGAACAGAGTTGGAAGGGACCTTGAAGGTCTTCTAGTCCAACCCCCTGCTTAGGCTGGAAACCCTACACCACTTCAGACAAATGATTATCCAACATCATCTTAAAAACTTCCAGTGTTGGAGCATTCACAACTTCTGGAGGCAAGTTGTTCCACTGATTAATTATTCTAACTGTCAGGAAATTTCTCCTTAGTTCTAAGTTGCTTCTCTCCTTGATTAGTTTCCACCCATTGCTTCTTGTCCTACCCTCAGGTGCTTTGGAGAATAGCTTGACTCCCTCTTCTTAGTGGCAGCCCCTGAGATATTGGAACACTGCTATCATGTCTCCCGTAGTCCTTCTTTTCATTAAACTAGACATATCCAATTCCTGGAATGTTCTTCATATGTTTTAGCCTCCAGTCCCCTAATCATCTTGGTTGCTCTTCTCTGCACTCTTTCTAGAGTCTCAACATCTTTTTTACATCGTGGCAACCAAAACTGAATGCAGTATTCCAAGTGTGGCCTTACCAAGGCATAGAGTGGTATTAACACTCCATGTGATCTTGATTCCATCCCTCTGTTTATACAACTGTGTTGGCTTTTTGGCAGCTGCTGCACACTGCTGGCTCATATTTAAATAGTTGTCCACTAGGACTCTAAGATCCCTCTCACAGTTGCTAATATTGAGCAAGATACCCCATATTCTGTACCTGTGCATTTTGTTTTTCTTGCCTAAATGTAGAACCTTACTTTTTTCACCATTGAATTTCATTTTGTTAGATAGCGTCCAATGTTCAAGTCTACCTTCTGTAGACTTGATCCTTCTGTATCTTAAGCCTATCTTCTGGAGCGTTGGCTATTCCTGCCAGCTTGGTGTCATCCGCAAATTTGATGAGTTTCCCATTTATCCCCTCGTCAAAGTCATTGATGAAGATGTTGAAGAGTACTGGGCCTAAAACAGAGCCTTAGGGTACTCCACTGCATACTTCCCTCCATGTAGATGCAGTTCCATTGAGGATTACATGTTGAGTGTGGTTGGTCAGCCGGTTACAAATCCATCTGGTGGTGATGCTGTTTAACCCACATGTTTCTACTTTATCTAATAGTAGGTTATGATCTACAAAAGTGAACTACAAAATATAAATCAAGCATGATATCTATCAGTACTGTTAAAATGAAGATAAAAATATTTCTCTGTTGAACTACATTGAAAAAGTTTTTAAAAATGCAATGGGGTGTAGTTACTTTTTCATTTTTTTTTATTGAGTGGTTAAGCAGCAGTTCAGTTAAAATGTCAGATTCTCAGCATATAGCAGTTGTCCACACCTTATTTAGGGCTATTTAGTTGAAGTTGTTGGGCAGTCTTTAAATACAATCACTCATCTTAACTATGAAACTCATCCTGTAAGAAATACTTTCAGAACCATGGGTGACAACAGCTAAGAAACTGAGCTATACATCCAGAAAACTCTGCCCTGATTGCAATGGTGGCATTCTATTTTGATTTAGTCCTAATTTCCCCAGCCCAGACTGTATTTCAGTCCACTTATTTTACAAGCCTTTAAACACCCTGGGAAATGTTTTAAATTCTTGAAAAATATAAAGACTATTTAAGTGTATGTAATTGTTGTAATTATAATTTTCCTTTCTCTTTGCATAAAAAAGGTGTTTACTTCCCGTGTTTGTGATTATGCTGTTGCAATTACATTCAGCTTTTATACATATTTTTGTGGATAATTTCTTTAAATATTTGTGCAAAATCACAAATGTTAGTGATTGTACATTTTTCTGTGTTCAAAAAGGATTTTTTAATGCTAAAGGCCCAGTTCTGGTATCCAGTGTGAATTAATGGTTGTTTTAATAATATATATAATTTTCCCGCATCGACTGTGTTCCCCCGAAAATATGACCTTCCCTGAAGATGGAAGGAAGGAAGGAAGTATAGATCTAACTATGAATGTTAGAATTATTTGTGTGGTGCCATCTAATGGTTATTTAGCTAAATTATGGTAAAGTAACTGCAAAAAATCTAATAGTGAGAAAAGGAACAATAGTTGCTATTCAGTAAATTTGGTCTGTGAGCTAAAAATGAGGGAACAGATTAATTAGGTAACAGTTAAGGTAGGGAAGAAAAATAATTTAATTGAGACTGTCATATTTAAAGGTCAGCCAAAACTAGGAGTTGTCATAGGTCATTGCTGCATATCCTGTGTTCTGTTTTATACAGCTGTTTGTATTTCTAAGTTCCTTTTTTTTTAATAAAAGTTTTTTTTTTAACAAACATACCCAAACAAACAAACAATGCATTTTTTCTGAACAGAGTATTGGCCAAGTCACAAATTTGTACAGCTTTTAGTTATCTCCAACACAATTTATATATTTCACTTTTTGCCATAATACTCTTTCTCTGTAATTTTTATTTTCTTTTCCTTGTTCCTTCTGATATATAACTAATATTACCATTTGCCCTAATCCCTAATCTTAGTCAAATTTTCTTTTTTCTCCTCCTCTCGTTGCTTTCTCCAAGTTCAAACCCTTTAATTTAAAATCAATCATTTTTCTAATACCTAACCCTAACTCTAAATCATCCTGTTCAAATATTTCCCATTTCTCCCTTTTCACCACATAATACAATTTCAAGTGTTTTCCCTAAATTCCATTATTCTAATCACAGATATTAATATTCATACAATTTTACATATATAACCCATTTCCTTCCCTCTTTTCCATTAGACTTTATTAATTAATCCAAATACTACAATCAAATATCTTACTACAATTCACTTAAATATATAACATTAAAATCATTCATTTCTATTTCTTAATTACCATTGTTTTTTAAAGTAAACCCAATTTTCCATTTCTTTTTCAAGTATATATATTATCTACATCTCTTCATAGTAAACCATAATCATAATTAGTAATATTTCCCCCTCTTAAAAGTTAATTTCAATTATTGCCAACAGTAACTTAATCTCTTCTTATTAAACATTAAACAAACTTAATTTTCGCAATACAATATAATTTCAAATGCTTTAGCTGAATTCCATAATTACAATGAAAGACATTCCACGTATTACAATCTCTTGTATTGAATTTACTGCAATTCATTTAAAAGCATTCCAAGTATTACAATCTCATATATTGAACTTACTAAAATTCATTTATAATTCTAAATATCTAAAACATATTTTCCTTTTTCCTTTCCAACAGCTACTCCTTTCTCCCTTATCCCATTTTCTTATTTTTTTTCTTTTTCCCTTCCCCCCTCCCCCCCCCCAATTTTAAAGTCCTTTACTCTCCTAATTTGCCCTGTATTTCCAACTGGTCTCCTCCTTCCCCTTTTCATCTTTCTTATTTTCCCACTGTTAATCTCAGTGTAATCATTTGAATTTTTTATATATTTTCTCTTCTCCCCTTCTTTCTCTCCTTGTCTCTTTCCACCTTCTCTATTTTTGTCATTGTTAATCCCAATGCAATCTTTAAAATTCACCTTTATTCCTAATGTTATCCCTTTTCTCCCAGTTCTCTTTTTTCCTTGTTACTCCCCACATAATCATTTGATTTTTCATAGTCAATGTCTTTGTCTTTCTCTTGTGTCACTTTCTTGCTTCTCATTCATAGTTTCTTTCTCCACTTGGGTATGTTCTAACACAATTTCTAGTTCATCAGGTTTAGGTTTTCCATGCATCATTGTAAACATTTCATTTAATTCCACTTTCAGTGGTATATGCATCCTTTTAATTATTTCAATTAGTTCCTGCACCATCTTGTTATTTCTGAGTTGTCGTTATTCCAATTTTAAGTTTTATTATAATCCACCTTCTTTCTTTATCGAGGTCAAACAGTTTGCAAGCAAACAAATCCTCCTCAAAAGTTCCCACCGCTCTTATCATTTTAAAATGTTTTTTTCCAAAATGCAAGTTAAGTGTTGTAATGTTTTTTCCACCTGTAGATGCCTCTCTTGATTAGCATTTCCAGGTGAAGTAAATTGATTCTGACTGGCAGCCACTTTGCTCCTGCAGAAATAAAATTAAAAAGCACTTGTGCAGAACCTCCTTTTAAACATTTTGAGTTTTCCTTTATTCTTCCTTCAATGGTCAAATTTTTTTTAAAAATTCTTTCCAATCCTCTTCACATCTATTATGGGTTTTTTCTTCTAATATTTTAATTATCTCGACCCATTCTAGTCCAAAAGTTTCGTTTCAGGCTTTGACACTTTAAACTTCTGCTTTGTTCTTCTTCCTTCATTCAAATTCCCCCACGCCCATTAGCTGCTGTTTCTTTGCAGGGACACCTTTTAACAATTTCAAAATATTTCTTTTTAACCTGTGAGCTGGCAATCACTCACCCGGCATCAGTACTCCGTCCAAATCATCGCTCCTGCTCAGAACTTGGTCCGGTTGTCCCAGCTTTATGACGGCTGCAATGGCCACCGCCACCACCACCGAGTTGTCCGACCTCCGAGGAACTTGCCTGTTCCTCTTGGTTGTCCAAGGTGCTTCTCCTTCTTCTCCATCCCTACAGGACAGATCTGGTCCAAAGACCCCTCGACAGCAGTTTGTCAGCCCGGGATTTCACAAGGCTCATCAGAGCCCGTTATTCCCCGACTGTCTCGCTGCGACGCTTCCAGTCAAATCATATTTCTAAATTTCTGAGTATTCACTGACCACTTCATTCCTTGTTGGGCTTGCAATAGTTCATGTGAAATATGTAATTACCCTACAATGGAAATAACTCCAATATATATATATATATTTAATCTTTAAAAACAAAACACTTTGTAGAAGTATGTAATTAACAATTTAAAGGACAGTTAGAAGACTTAATTGTTAAAAGAAGGCTATTCAGTAAAACTGTTTTTCATCTACATTATTTTTCTCTTTTTTAATTTCAAATGCTAGGGGAGAATAAGCTGTACAGGACGATTGATGGTCCAAGCTGTCAATCAGAGAGGACGCAGCCCCAGGACACCACCTAGCCAGCCTCATATCAGAAGGTATTATTAATTATGAACTTAGGAAAAATTTATGGCTCTAATAAAGGTAGTCCTTGACTTACGACCACAACTGAGCCCAAAATTTCTGTTGCTAAGTAAGACATTTGTAAAGTGCGTTTTGCCCCACTTTACGATCTTCCTTCCTTACCAAATTTGTTAAGTAAATCACTGCAGTTGTTAAGTTAGTAACACGGTTGTTAAGTGAATCTGGCTTCCCCATTGACTTTGCTTGTCAGAAGGTCACAAAATGTGATCACATGACCCCAGGACATTTCAAGTGTCCTAGAATATGAGTCAGTTGCCAAGCATCTGAATTTTGATCATGTGACCATGGGGATGGTGCAATGGTTGTAAGTGTGAAAAATGGTCATAAGTCACTTTTTTCAGTGTCATTGAAACTTTGAACAGTCACTAAATGAACTGTTTTATGTTAAGGTCTACCTGTATAAATATTTTTTTATTTTTTATCATTATTACTTTATTTATTGATATTACTGACTGGATCTCTCCTCTGTATTTATCTGATGCTTTAAAACAGGGGTGAAATGTAAAATTTGTTACTACCGGTTCTGTGGGCATGGCTTGGTTGGGGGGGGAGGGTAATGTGATTGGCCAACTCTTTTTTTTAACTTTTTAAAGCATTTTTTTCTGCAACCTCTTCAGCGGAAGAGGTGGTTAAAAAATGCTTTGAAAAGGCTCTGACGATCCCAGCTGTGTTGCCTGATCCATAGAGGCTTTTCAAAGCATTTTTTTAACCATCTCTTCGGTGGAAGAGGTTGCAGAAAAAAATGCTTTGAAAAGCCTCTGACGATCCCAGCTGAGCCGCACGTTCATCAGAGGCTTTTTTTTTTACTTTTAAAAGCATTTTTTCAGCGGAAGAAGTTGCAGAAAAAATGCTTTTAAAAGTTTTTTTAAAAAAGTCTCTGATGATCGTGCGGCTCAGCTGGGCATGGTGGTGGGAGGCGCAGGGATTTTTGCTACCGGTTCTCCAAACCACCCGCCGCCATCGCTACCAATTCAGGTGATCCGGTCCAAACCGGGAGCATTTCACCCCTGCTTTAAAAGTTGACTTTTCAAACTGAACCCATTTTCAGAGATGAAACATACAAATTTTAGATTGCAGAAAAATTAAGTGACAAATATTGCATTACATAACTGAAAATTTGTTGAATCTGAACTGAGCTAAATAATGTTTTAGTTCTTATGATATTTTTAGTATTTATACAACATTGTTACTTTTAATAATTAAGCTTTTAATTGTACCCTTCAATAAAAATAATAAGCAAAACAATTATTTAGGACTTTTTAGTTAACAATTTCATTTTTTGGTCTGTCTCCTGGACTACTGTAATGCATTTTGTTATTCTGTTATTGATGTGACAGATGCTTATTGTACAGACCCAAAAAAGTTGAAAAATCTCAACAAGGAATATACTGATAGTTGATGTGTAAATTATGAAACAGCTCTTGGCAGATTGCAATTCATTAGATAAAGTATTATAGTTCTGCTTGTCTGTCGATGAAGTAAATTAAATTGGAGTGGAAAAAAGAAAATATTTTTCATCATATGCTTGAACCTAGAAAGCAATTTGTGTTTTCTTTGCACCCCTGTTTATAATGAGATGGGAATGAAATGCAGAGGTGATTATTTGAGAAGGACAAATGGAGAAGACTTGGAGATAAGTAGCAGTAATCATGAATAATTTTCATTGAAAGAGTTAACAATCTGCAATATCTGTTTGAGTTATATCAATGTGAATAAATGTGGAAATATACTATATTTATGGGGTGACTTACATATTATCTATAGACCACGGTCTCGATCAAGGGATAGTGGAGATGAAAATGAACCAATCCAGGAACGCTTCTTCCGACCACATTTCCTGCAGGCTCCAGGAGATCTGATAGTTCAAGAAGGAAAACTTTGTAGAATGGATTGCAAGGTATATTTAAATTTTTATTTTTAATATTGAACATATACTGTATTTTTCTGACTATAAGACACACTGGAGTTTAAGACGCACCAAGATTTCGAAAAGGTAAACAAGAAAAATAAGTTTTTGCCTTCCCTGGCCCCCAGGAGCTTTCTGCAGGCCTCCCAAACCCTCTGTGCATCCTGTTTTTTCGAAAAATGGGCCTGTTTTTGGCAAAAACGGGGCGCATGGGGCAGGGTTTCAGGAGGCCAATAATGGCTGTATTCAGTGTATAAGATGCACCAACATTTCCACCCTCTTTTTTTGGGAGGGTGGGGGGAGAATGCGTCTTATACTCCGAAAAGTATGGTAGGTTACAGGTACCTTGATTTATGACCACAATTGGGATCAGAATTTCTGTTGCTAAGAAAGGTGTTTATTAAGGGAGTTGTGCCTGATTTTATTACCTTGTTGCCACATTTGCTGTTAAGCAAATCACTGCAGTTGTTCAGTGAATTACATAGTCATTAAGTGACTCTGGCTTCTTCCATTGGCTTCTTCCAGAAGCCATCTAGGATGGTTGCAAATGGCAATCATGTGGCTCCAGGATTCTGTGTCCAATCTAAATACATGCTGGTTACCAAGCACACAAATTTTGGTCACATAACCATGAGACTGCTGCAATGGTTGTAAGTGTGAGGACTAGTGATAAGTCACTTTTTCCAATACTGTTGTAACTTTAAACAATTGCTAAATGAATAGTCGTAGGACAAGGACTACTTGTATATTGACTGAATTTTATATGTGTATTATATTTTTACAAATACATGAGAATGATTTTAGATATTAAGGGATTGAGTTATACTTAAGTAAACATTATGTATTTACATTATCCTAAAAATCATTGTTGGAGTAACATGTCATATTATTATCCCACCCAAGGTCTATATGAGGAAGTTGTCTGGTAGGAAAGTGATCTATATAATAGAATATACTGTATCTGTACATTAACATTTGTAAATATTAAACAAAATTGTTTTGCCCTGTATATTCCTTTTAAAAACTTTTTTAAATCTTCCAAAGTTAAATACTAGTGAATTTCAATTGTATTTAGGTAAGTCAGAATGTTATTGGAGTGCTTTGAAAATCTTTCTCATAACATGGCTGCTAAAGCAACTTTAGCAGGAATTGTTATATATTTATATTTATCATTCAACAAGCTGAAATTTGATTTATAGGATTCTGAATATGGAGTTTAATTTCCTGAATAGTGTACAGTTGAAAAGAAATTTTGTTCAATGAAACCTTTTCAACACATTCCTCTTTGAAGGTAACAATCAAGATATTATTAAATGTAAAAAAGATCACAAGGCATAAAATCTTTTCATTCTGTGAATTGTGGTATTTAATTTTGTTAATAGAAATTAACAATTAATTTAATTTCCATTCAAATAGAACTGCTTGCCTCAATGAAATCTATGAATACTAAAAAGTTTGCTCATATATGCAGAAAGAGTTGATGAATTTTTATCCATTGGTCTTCTGGGATAACAGAATACGGTGCACTGAAACAAATTGTCACAGCTTTTCTACAGTCTTTGTATACTTTTGCTTTCCTGAGGACTGTGGTGTATTTTATTTAAGGTCAGTGGCTTGCCAACTCCCGACATCAACTGGCAACTTAATGGAAGAGTAATGCGTTCTGATAATTCCCACAAAATGCTTGTACGGGAAAATGGTATACACTCCTTAATCATAGAGCCAGTCACAGCAAGGGATGCTGGCATCTATACATGTATTGCCACTAATCGAGCTGGCCAGAACACTTTCAGCCTGGAACTGATTGTGACAGGTAGGACATTTGCATAATTTGAAAAAATGGATTTGAGTGCCTGAACATAAAGATCAACTGTGGCTCCTTTCTCTATAATTCTTTTTAGCACACATTTTGCCATTTGACAAAAGTTTCCTGGTTATTTTTAAGCCTATTATTATGCTATCCATTCTCTTTATATTTTGTAACAGTCCTGTAACAGGCTAGTATTAAAAACCCATATTACAGAAAATGGTAGATGACTATCTTGAAGGTGCCTAAGATGTATATTGGGATGTGGTGACAGTTTATGAATGAATTGTAGTCTGGCACATTGGAGCTGCCAGCTAAGACCTCTTTTTATAAAGCAGTGTCATACAGGAAGCAAGAAGCAAGAAAATTAGCCTCACTCTTAATAATTGAATGAATGTAGATCACCAAAAGGGATGAATATAATCTATGATGCTATCACTGTTTTGGAACTACATAACAGATGTTTAGGAGATCTGGGTGGATTGTGTTGTAGCTGATGATTTGAATTCATTACTGTATTATTCCAGTTGTAAGCAGCAAATGACTTGTCTGAAATGCAAATGCATTTATTTATGGGGATCTTTAAAGCTAGCTTTTATGTGAGTAGCATCCATATTGCTATGTGATTATGTAAGTGAACCAACAGGAAGCATCTGAGTCATGCCCATCAAGCTGGCACTTGGAGATAGTTGATCTCACTTTTATAGATAAAAGAGCCTTGAAGCCAGCCATTGTCCATTGTCAGCAGTGGTTAGAATATTTATTATGTGGCAGCCATTCATATAAAACTAGCTCCAAAATTAGAATATTTTAAAAGGCCTTATGTGAAAGAAATACATCAATAGCTCTATATCCTGCAGAAGGTATGAAAAACTTTTCTTGGCCTGTTTGCTTCTCTGTCAGTTTCTATTAGAAAGTATTCATAAATAAATTTTGATAAGAGAAAAGAATCTCTGCTTTGTTTTTTTGATGAAATCCTGGCCATATTCAGGCATAACAGAAAGCTCAAATTGCTAAGAAGTCTAGCTCCTTGTTCCATGATCAGTGCAAACTGAATGAACCTCTGCTTGCTTTCTTATTAGTAGAAGTGCCATTTTTTTCCAGAAATTAACAAGGAAGCTATAGCAATCTGTTAAATCCACACTGAGAGATCTTATTGTCTCCCCTAAAAGAATCAGAAAGCAAAGTGTGAAGTTGAGCGGAAAGTGAGAAATTGCGTCTGTCTGCGGATATAATTAAAAGTTCTGACTTCTACATCAGCTTTTGTTTAATCACTTCCAATGGGAAAACAACTAAGCTGAAATATTTGGATGATGTGCTTCATTATAGGAGAATCATAGCAATTCTGGCAAAATATTACATTTCATCATAGCCATTTGGCTAGATCACCACGGGCCTTCATTTTTTTCCCTAATGCAAGTGGGAACATTGCATCCTCCTCAGTCGATTAGGTAGCAGCAAATAAAGTGACATTTTCATTTTCCAAATACTTCTCTCTGTCAGGTACCCCTTAGTGCTAAGAAATGTTAAGAGAACACACTACAAAATATATACTGATATAAGGGGGTGGGATCTCTGTCTTTTCAGCTAAGGAAGCACACAAGCCACCTGTATTTATAGAGAAACTACAAAATACAGGAGTGGCTGAGAGGTTTCCTGTGCGACTGGAATGCCGGGTTTTGGGTGTGCCTCCACCTCAGATTTTCTGGAAGAAGGAAAATGAGTCACTCATATACAACACTGACAGAGTGAGGTTAGTGTCATATTCTGTTTATTAACTGTGTCACTTGTCTATGTTGAACATTTAAAGGCTTGAGCAACAGTATACATAACTAATACATGAACAGTTTGAGCCAATGATGCATTTACTGGCCATTGCCTGGAGAAGGTCATCTTATTGACAGATCAAGCCAGATCTAAAGGTATTATGCATGTCTGTTAATTTTGAAATAACATTCAGACTCTGAGAAAGGTTTTGTACAAAGGAATTCATGTAGATAGGGATTATATGATAATATCCCATAGATTACATTTTCGCACCAAATGAATGCTATAAAGCAGGAATACACATTGTCCCTGAAGTGGTTCGGGAATAACGAGAGGCACAAGCAAGCTAGTGACAACAGCTCTTTAATATACAGTGAGACTTCAGCAAAAACTCAGAGGCTGCAGCCCTCCTTATATACAATCCTGGAGGGACTGTCAGCCAATCAGAAACTTAGGCAGGTTTGAAACTCCAGCTGAAAAGTATCAATACATAACACCCCTCCCTTCCCAGAAGGCACTAACATTCAAAATATTTACATAAGTACACACAAAATCTCTCAGGTGCCCTGGACGAGTTCTCATTCTAGTTGACCTGCGCAGTTCAGTGTTTGGTGGGGCGTCGAGCTGGTCAGAGGGACTTTCTGTCTCTCCCAGCTCCGCCAATGGAACCTCCTGGATTTTGTCCGGGGCGTGGTTATCCCCGGCTGGGAGTGGCGACTCGCTGGGGCAGCGCTGGAACCAGGGCTTGTCAGCTAAGTATTTTCTCGAACCCGGGCTTGAGTTAGCTGTTTTGGGAAAGTTGTTATAGTTAGGTTCGGAGATGTCTAAATTGATGTTTGCTTCGCCGACTATTCTTTTTCTAAGTTGGTCTATGTGGCGCTTCCAGAGTCTGTCTACCCCTACGTCTACCGTGTATGATTTTGGGCCTGTTATGCCCACTATGGTTCCTGCAACCCATAGAGGTCTGCTAGCATAATTGCGAGCGAACACCGGGGACCCAACCTGAAATTGTTTTAGTCCGGTGGTCTCACCCTTGAAATTTTCGTGCGAGTAGTTAGGGTGAAGCCTGTCTAACACGCACCGAAGCTTCCTGCCCATGAGGAGCTCGGCTGGGCTTCTCCCTGTGGCCGTGCATGGCGTGGCATGCTGGACAGCTAAGAATTGATCTATCCTGGCCTGCCAGTCTCCATTATCTAGCCTGGACAATGCTTCTTTGGCCGTTCTTATGAAACATTCGGCCAATCCGTTAGAAGCCGGATGGAAAGGGGCCGATAGGGCATGGCGGATGCCCAGTCCGGCCACGTAGCCCTCAAACAGGGTCGCTGTGAATTGAGGGCTGTTGTCAGATACCAGAGTATCCGGTAGGCCATGGGTGGCAAATAACTTCCTCAGGACTTTGATGACTGCTTCGGCTGTGGTTGAAGGCATTAGAATTATTTCGAGCCATTTTGAAAAGGCATTGACTACAATTAAAAATGTTTGCCCGTGAAAGGGGCCAACAAAATCAGTGTGGATCCTCCCCCATGGCCCTTTTGGTTTCTCCCACTCTTGGATAGGCGCTACCGGGGGATCGGGGCGAGACTCCTGGCAGGGTCTGCACTTCCCCACCCACTCGGAGATGACTTGATCCATGTTGGGCCACCAAACATAACTGCGGGCTAAGCTTTTCATTCTGACAATGCCTGGGTGCCCTTCGTGCAGTAATTCTAAGACCCTCGTTCTCAGTTTCGTTGGTACCACCTCCCTGTCACCCCACAACAAGCAACCCCCTTGCATAAACAATTTGTTACATTTGTTAACATAACCTTGGTATTCCCCACCTTCCAGTTTGACTGGCCACCCCTTGAGGACCCAACCCATCACAGTTCGAATAACAGGGTCTCTAGCAGAGGCTTTTGCCACCTCGCAAGAGGAGATAGGTCCCAAAGTCATAGCATCAAGCAGAAGGACGGGGGCTTCCGGCGTGGGGTTGGCAAGCAGGTCGGGTAGGGGGCAGCGGCTGAGGGTGTCCGCGTGGCCCAAAGTCCGTCCGGGTTGATGGACAAGTTGGTACGAGTAGGCCGACAGGAAAATGGCCCACCTGGTCAAACGTGATGACAGAGCAGCGGGGGTGGGCCTATCACTGGCCAAAAGTCCCAGCAAGGGCCGGTGGTCAGTCACAAGTTCCAATTGACGGCCATAGAGGTATTCGTGGAACTTTTTAACCCGCGCAATTGCAGCCAGAGCCTCTCTGTCCAACTGACTATAGTTCCGCTCTGCGCTTGACAGGGTGCGAGAGTAAAACGCAATGGGCGCCTCTAGGCCGTTTGGCAGTCTATGGCCTAGGACGGCACCAACTCCTACGGGGGAGGCGTCACAAACCAATACGAGCGGTAGCGCTGAGTTGTATTGGATTAGGAAACTGTCCTCAGATAGAAGTCTCTTTACCGCCTCAAAAGCGGCTGCTTGTGGTTTCCCCCAAACCCATGGTACATTCTTCCCCAATAGTTTGTGTAGGGGATCTGCGACGGTAGCTTTGTCCTTTAAGAACATCGAATAGAAATTGAGCAGTCCAAGGAAGGCTTGGAGTTCCGCTTTGGTTTTGGGGGCTGGTGCGCTCCTAATAGCTCTCACTTTGCTTTCGGTAGGGTGGATGCCTGGGCCATCCACCCTGTACCCCAGAAATTCCACAGAGGGGACAGCGATCATGCACTTATTTTTCTTCAATTTAAGTCCTGCTTCTCTAAATCGGGAAAGGACGTTCCTCACTCGGTCCCCTAGCTGACGTTCGTCCTGAGCGCTGACTAGAACGTTGTCGAAATAAGACACCACCCCCGGGAGCCCTTGCAAGAGGTGCTCCATGGTGCTTTGAAATAGGCCGGGTGCAACGCTCACCCCAAACTGGAGCCTGGTGCATTTGAATGCACCCCTATGAGTTACAATTGTCTGTGCCTCTGCCGTGGCGTCATCGACTGGTAATTGTTGATAGGCCTGAGCTAGGTCTAATTTGGCAAAAAAATTTCCGGGCCCCAGGGAGTGTAGTAGATGATGCACGATCGGCACCAGATAGGCTCTCAGCTGCAAAGCCTTGTTGATCGTGCACTTGTAGTCGGCACAAATCCTGATTGAGCCGTCAGACTTTACTGGGGTCACTATGGGGGTCTCCCATTTTGCATGGTCGACGGGGACCAATACCCCTTGTTTAATCAATTTGTCCAGTTCCGCATCGATCTTTGGTTTCAATGCGAAAGGCACCCGTCTAGCTTTAAGTCTTATTTGGGCTACGTTGAGGTCTAAATTTAGGGAGATAGGAGTCCCCACATACTTGCCCAACGTGTCCCCGAAGACGTCCTGGAACTCGTTCAGGAGGCTGTCCTTCAGTGACAGCTCGGACATTCGGTGGACGCCGGTGAAGCCCATGCCGAGGGCTCGAAACCACCCCATGCCTAGAAGGCTAGGCAGCTGCTTTGTGACGATCGTCAGCGGCAGGTCTTTTTCGAAGTCTCCGTAGGTGACTCGGAACGTGCCCACGCCTTCGAGGGGGACCCGGTTCCCCTGATAGTCTAGGATGCACAGTTTTTGCTTGGATAGCTGGTCCTTCCGGAACGACGGCAGGATGGTCTTTAGGGTTGCCCATGACATTATGGAGAGAGCTGATCCGGTGTCGATCTCCATCGAGCATGGCTTGCCGTTGATTTCGACCACCGTGCTGACTTAGTCCTCAATCGCCGTGCTGGCCTGGTCTATGTGTATGCTGCGGCCATCTCGCGGTTCAAATTCGCGCCTTTTCTTCGTGCCTCCTTCTCTCATTGGATGCTTCTGGCGCGTCAATTCTGGTTGGCTGCGGCGCTCACGTGGTTGGTGTTTTCTGGGCAGAATGACTCTACAAGTGCCCTTTTTTCTCGCAGCGCCTGCAAATAGCCTCTCTGTCTATCATGGTGCCTGCCACAGCTGGGGCAGTTTCGCCGGGGGCTGCCTGCGTCTTTTCTCTGGTGCTCTGTTCGGAAGACGTCCTCATCTGACTCGGACTCCGAGCTGGATCCGGCGTCTTCCCTGTGCACTGGTGCAGACTTGGGACTGTCTTGGCTGGTCAGCGGACGCTGTAGCGTTTCTGCGGCTTTTGTGGAAGCTTCATGAGCCCTGGCCTCGTCTAGGGCTCCAGCAAGCGTTAAATCAGGCTTGGCGAGCAGGCGCCATTGTAGCCTTATGTCTCGAATGCCACAGATTAGTTGCTCAAGCAACGCATCGTCCAAGTCCCTATAGTCGCAATGAGTTGCGGCTTTACGCAGGCTTGCCATGTAAGCGCTGACCGGTTCTCCCTCTCGTTGTACGCGCTGTCTGAGTTGGTATCGTTGCACGAACTTGGAGGGCACGGGAGCGTAGTGAGCCCAGAGAGTTGCCATCAGGGTGTCCCAGGAAACGGTCTGGACCGCCGTTGGCTCACAAAGTGACTCCGCCATCTTGAACACATCCGGTCCACAGTGGCTTAGGAAGAGGGCTCTCTTCCGATTAGCAGAGAGTCCCTGCATGTCGCTGGCTTCAAGCGAGCACTCAAACCTCGTTAGGTACGAGACCCATTTTTCGCAGGTCGGATCAAAAGGCTTGGGCGGAACGTAGGCAGACATGTTCGGTATGCCTCCTGTAGTTCGCCTCGTCGCCTAGCTGAAGCTCGTGGTCTCACTGGTTCGCTTCTTGTGGCCTCAATCCCACCTTCGTCGCCAATGAAGTGGTTCGGGAATAACGAGAGGCACAAGCAAGCTAGTGATTACAGCTCTTTAATATACAGTGAGACTTCAGCAAAATCTCAGAGGCTGCAGCCCTCCTTATATACAATCCTGGAGGGACTGTCAGCCAATCAGAAACTTAGGCAGGTTTGAAACTCCCGCTGAAAAGTATCAATACATAACAGTCCCTGCTGCAGTTGAACTTTTACTTTAGTTCTATAACTGAAACCTTCCAATGATCCACATTTCTATCTTCTAAACATAACCAAAAATCTCTTATTTACTCCTAAATACAGATTATCTAATAGTACTTTCAATTACCATAATTGGTTTGAGAAGAATTTATACATGCTTAATATTTATTGCAAAATGAAGCTTCTTATCATAAATTGAAAGTTCTAGTCTTTGTGAACAGATCACATTCAAATTGACCTGGTGAAGTCAGTGTGGTTTAGCGATGAAATGCTGGACTAGACCCTAAAAGTTACTGTACTTTTGTACTTACTGTACTGTACAGAACAAAAGTCACACTCCATCAGCTCAATCTGTATTCTGGTGGTAAAAAAAAGATATTGGAGGAAGAGGTACTATATATACCAATTAGACCTTCTAAAGGAAAAGTGGAATATACTGTAATTCTCATGAATATTTGTATAAGTATCCCTCAAATGCTTATGAACTCTTGAAAGTGTTACAATGGGAATGAGCACCTCACTATGCTTTGGATGCTTCTGGATTGAAAGGATTAGCCAGCTGTAAACTGTTGCCCAGGGAACATCCAAATGTGTTAACAGCACACATTCTTCAGGGAGCCTCGTTCTTCAGAGAGGCTCCTTTCATGAGCATAGTGGGGTACTCGTTCCCATCTGTGATAATACGTGTGTCCCACAAAGGATCTTTTCAGGTCCATAGATGACTATTTATTTCAGTAATTATTGAGAGTCTATCTGAATGTAAGGAAGAATTGTTGCGGGTCTTGTGCCAAAAATATAGCTGTGTTGTCCTGTGTATACAGGAGACGCACAGAGACAGTAATCAGAAAAGACCTAAAATACAGAGCATGTAGCTTGTAGCAGAGCAGTCCCACCACCAGTACAGCAGCACAGTCTTTGTGAAGCCTGGTATCCAGGTTTGGTCCAAAACATCAGAAATAAATAGCATAAAAGTAATATCTATAGAGCTGAGCAACCTCAGTGTATAAATAGCCACTAATTGAGATCAAGGATGATAAATTTAATATATTTAATAAGAATAAATGCTGGATGCATGCTGCACATGCGCAGTGCACATCAGATGCACATTGCGCACGTATGCGCAATCCACACCAAATGCACGCTTTTGGATTTCCTGCTCTTTTTTTTTTTTTTTACAGATTTGAATAACCTGGCTCTTTTTCTTCAAAAAAAAAAGTTTTTTATTAGTTTATAATATAGCATACAAAGAAAATACAAAAGTAAATAATAGGAAAAATAGGGAAGGGGAAAGGGAAAAGAAGAGTGAGGGAAAGAAAAGGGGGAAAAGAAAAAAAGACATTGACTTCCCCCTTTGGTGTAGTAGAATAAAGCATTAACATCAAAACCTCAACTTTTTATTTTTACACAGTCGTATTAACTAGCCATTTCTACAGCAATAAATCTATATAATCGGTAAAACCCAAAAACAGTGTTTCATTTATTTCCACCTCAAGCACAAAGTCCAGAAACGGTTTCCAAGTAGAAACAAAAGTATTTGTGTTTTTTTCTTTTATCAAAGCAGTCAATTTAGCCATCTCTGCTAATTGCATCAATTTTTGCAGCCATTCGTCCATTGTTGGGATTGAGGTGACTTTCCATTTCTGTGCATAGAGTAGTTTTGTTGCCGTCAACATATAGAACATCGACGTTCCAATTTTTTTTCCCAAGTCTTTTTCCATTAAACCCAAAAGAAAAGTCTCTGGTTTTCTCTTTATATTCACTTTAAGAATTTTCTGTGTTAAGTTATGAATCCTACTCCAATATTTTTTTGCTTTATCACACATCCACCATAAATGGTAAAAAGTCCCTTCATTACATTTACATTTCCAACATTCATTTGAAATAACTTTATACATTCTTGACAACTTGTCTGGAGTTAAATACATCATCTTATAGAAATATTCTTTTAAGTTATAGTTCAATGTAAATTTTAAGCCTTTCTTCCACGTATTCTTTCATTGTTCAAGCATTACATTATACCCAAAGTTCCTTCCTCACTAAATCATACAATGCTTTACTTGTTCATTTTCCAAATTTACATTCAATAACATTTTATAAACTTTAGCAATAATATATTCATTACTACCACACAATAGGATTTCCAATTCATTTTTGGCAAAGTTAAACCCGTGATTCTTTTTATCTAATTTAAATATTTCTTTCAACTGTAAATAAACCAATGGCAGACATGACCTCCTGATTCTAGTTCCTCCTTAGACTTGAGGGTAGGGTCACCCAAGTTGAAAGATGATATTTGACCATAAGTCCACCAGTTCGGCCTCGTCACCATTTCTTTTCTTTAAAAAGCTTCCTGTGGGGAAACCCAAAGAGGCACCTTCGTGGAAAACCTTGTTTTATATTTATTCCAAACTCTGGCACATCTGACAAAATGGTTGTTGAAATCAGTATTAACTTTATCCTACCATAGTTAACAGTGCCATCCAAATTGACCTTCTAAATCCAGTAGCCTCTCGTTCTGAAAGTCCACCCATTCTTCTAATCTGGCTCTTTTACATGACAACAAATTATGAGCTTCATTCAACAGTGGAAGGTGATGCAGGGGATATAACCCAGATTTGATATTTGTGAACATTCGTATAATCCAACAATGTATTAAAGTAGTTTTCCCACCTTTTCCAAATTCTCAGCATTGGCCAATTATGTGCCAGGTTACCACTGTAGTTTGACCTCACAGTATCCCCTTTAGCCATAGGTATAACTTTAAAAAAGCTGACTGACCTACATTTCAGAGATTATTGAACAGTGCTATACTCAATTAATAGCTAAACTAAGGTATTATGACAGATTTGTGGTGGTCGTAAAAATGTTCCCAGCTACCAATCCCATGGGGCTGTAAAACCAACTATATCCAAGGCCTTACAGCAGAAACAAAGGACAAACTGCAGAGGTATCTCACTCTTTTTGAGGTTGATCCTATAGTACAGGATACAGTGAATGCAGGCCAGCAGTTAATTATTTCTATAGTTGAAGCTAAGAGAGAAAGCTGGATTAGAACAATAGAAGAATTGGACATATGCATAAATAGCCATAAAGCTTGGAGATTGTTGAGCACTTGACAACTCACTCTAAAAATTATGCCAATGTGACTGCAGACCAAATAGCCAGTCAACTTCTTAAGAATGGCAACCCAGATCAAAGGCCACCAAAACACAAGATTAAGATCAACAGAAATGAGGAAGATAAAACAACTAATTTACCATCCCCCTTTACTATAGAAGAACTGAGAGAGGCTATAAGGAAGAGTAGGCCATGGAAAGCTGCTTATTAAACAGATAAAGCAATTGGGGGTCAAAGGTAAGACAGTAGCTACTAGAAATGTTTAATTGAATGCTTGGAACAGTGTAAGATTCCTGCTATCTAGCGAAAGGCTAAGGTTGCAGCAGTTTTAAAACCAGGTAAAGAGGCTAATAACCCTAAGAAGTGCCAACTAATTTCTCTCTTGTGCCATACCTACAAAATCTTTGAAAGAATGATCAAAATTGCCTCACTGTAGCTGTAGAACATTTTCTCATACTGCAGCAGGCTGGATTTCTCTCCCCAAAAAATTGCAACACACAGATTTTCAATATAGCCCAGTTTATCGAATGTAACATAACAGGAACTGTACTCATAGATCTCATGGCTGCATATGATACCATCAATCTTAGAAGACTGAAGCAGAAAGTTTATGATATGATTACAGATTTTAAACTTACAAATATCATTAGGAATCTGCTTCAGCACCACATATTTTATGTGGAGTTCCAGGGAAGGCAAAGTAGATGGAAGAATCAA
This sequence comes from Arizona elegans, assembly GCA_022577455.1. Classification (NCBI taxonomy): domain Eukaryota; kingdom Metazoa; phylum Chordata; class Lepidosauria; order Squamata; family Colubridae; genus Arizona; species Arizona elegans. The sequence goes on from JAKOOJ010000009.1 coordinate 54,475,179, forward strand.
AGGGATATCAAAGGAATAAGAGCCTTGGTGGTACAGGGGTTTAAGGCACCCTGTTATTAAGCTGGTTATTAAGACCAGCTGCCTGCAATTACTGCAGGGTTCGAATCTCGCCAAGGCTCAAGGTTGACTCAGCCTTCCATCCTTTCTAAGGTAGGTGAAATGAGGACCCAGTTGTGGGGGCAATAAGCTGACTTTGTATAAATATACAAAAGGATGAAGGCTATTGCTGAGCACATTGTAAGCCGCCCTGAGTCTTCGGAGAAGGGCGGCATATAAATCAAATTAAAAAAAAAAAAATTACCTTAGGGTAAATTGGCTCCAATTATTTTTAATATTTATACCAATGTATGGGTACTAATAACTATATGTATACTGATGACTGAGCAGTGGCTGTACATGGAGAAACATTTGAGGAGGTTGAACAGCATTTAATTGAAACCCTGGCAGAGTTGGATTGATACCATTGTGATAACCAGCAAAAACTCAGGTATGTGCTTTACATCTTCACAATAAGCAGGCTGCTAGGAAGCTGCATATTATATGGAAAAGGACGGTATTGGAGCATTGCTACAGCCATAAATGTTTAAGGCTCACTCTAGATAGGAACCTGACATATAAACAGCACTGCACCAACACTGAACTGAAGATCAGTGAATGAAAAAACATCCTCTATAAATAAATAAATATAACCTGAGCTCTACCTGGAATGCCAAACCAAGAATTCTTATAACAGCTTTAGCATTTTGCTACTTGGCAGGCAAATACGTCTGCCCAGTCTGGTATAAATCAACACATGTTGGGAAAATAGATGTTGCTCTGAATGAAGCTAGCAAAATTATTACCAGATGCCTTAAAACTACCCCTCTAGATAAGATCTACCACCTAGCTGCATTGCACCCCACCTTCTGTTTGCAAAGAAGCATCAGCATACAGAGACAGGCTTAAATCATCTAGGTTTCTAGACAACACCCTCTCTATGCCTACATCAGAGATTAAAATCTAGGAAAAGCTTCCTTATATCAACGGAAGACTTCAAAAAATTTAAAAGCAGAGAGGATCTATGGAAAGCTACAAAGAATCAACACTGGAAGAAACCAATGGAGGAGCCAAGTCTGGTGAAAGTTGGGAAGTTTGATAATTGTTGAATAGATTGCACACAGGCACAACTAGACCCAGAGATACTCTGAACAAATGAGATTATCCAGGGATTTTGCCCTTTGCAATTGTGGTAACATGCAGACAACAACACATATGTATACTATCCTTTGTGCACACTTGAGGACCTCAAGGCAGTACAACACAACGCAATTAATGTTGCTGAGCAACATTTTACCTGGGCAAAATCTGTTTAACCTGTACATATTTTAATCTTGCATTTTATCTTCTAAATCTTATGTCATATAGTATGCCTTATTTTAATTGTGATGCTTCTGATACAAATAAACAAAGAAAAGTTGAAAGTGTTGAAATGCATGGAGCTAAAATGTTTTGAGATTTTTGATTGCAATCTAAAAAATGTGTGAGGGAAATTAAATTTGAAGCCATGGTAGCAATACAACTTAATATGCTACTTCATTTTATAACCTTGATAATTAAGTTGCATAGGAGATCATTCAATTTGTGATTTCTGTAATCCCAGATATAAGCTTAATGTCTCTTTCCATTTAAGAACTACTTCTTCTCCTCCTCCTCCTCCTCCTCCTCCTCCTCCTGCTCCTTCCTCCTGCTCCTCTTTTACCGTACCAAATGTCGAGGGAGATGCAAAGTTCTAGCTGTTACTCTGCTAGTGACCTCAACCATTGTTAATTTATGTTGTTGTAGTATGTCTTTGATGTTGTCTTTCCATCTTCTTCTGGGTCTACCTCGTCTTCTTTGAACTTCTCTTTTTTTACATGCTTTGTATGATACGGAATCTCATGACATCCTCTCCAGGTGAGCAAACCACTTTGCTGTTTTTGTATGTAGTTTAGGATTGATTCTATGCCAATTTTTCCTCTTTTGGTCTCATTTCTGATTTTATCTCTTCTGGTCCAGCAGCTTTCCTCAAAATTTCATTTCCATGGTGACTAAATTTTGTTTTATCCATTTAAGAACTTGAGTTTTAAAATACTTCACCTGACTGGGTTTTAAAGAGAAGCTGTTTGTCATATAGCATCATACCAAAGGATTGTGAGCTTTTTATCTGATCACACTTAAAATGCTATTGCAACTGCCAAGTTTAGCAAGTAGATTCAAAAATCCCATGTAAGCACATTTTCCCTTATGGCTGGGAAAAAATCCATGTGTTTATATAGTCTATGCCAGGGGTCTCCAACCTTGGCAACTTTAAGCCTGGCGGACTTCAACTCCCAGAATTCCCCAGCCAGCAAAGCAAAGCAAAGCTGGCCTGGGGAATTCTGGGAGTTGAAGTCCGCCAGGCTTAAAGTTGCCAAGGTTGGAGACCCCTGGTCTATGCTGCACAGCTCATTTTATAGAAAAATTGTCATGTCTAATATTACAGATATGCTAAACTGAAATGAATAATTCATTATTTTACTTTATTATTTTATTCATTATTTATTCATTATTTTATTTTAATAATAATTCATTATTATTTCTGAGTGAAGGTACTTATAAAGTAGTCCAATTTTATATGGCTACAATATTTAGCCAAACTCTTGAAGATCTGTTTGTCCACTAAACCTGCTGGGAACTGAAGTGTGGGTAACTTTAATGGGGCAGATTTTATGTTTTGAGTTATGGAAACATAAACATGCATCTGAAATACACTATTGTGATTCTGTAATCAAAAGTCTTATAAAATCAGTATTATCTTATCATGACATTTAACATGATCGATTTTAAAATATATAAAATATATTTAAAAAAACATGAAACCAGTCATAATTTAGTTAATATCTATTAACTTCAAAGCAAGCTAGAGAAACATCAATTGAGAAACATGTTGTTTCTTTATATATTGAACAGGGAGTCCTCAACATATAAACTAGTGGGTCATCATATGACTGGAACCTGGTTTACAAACTTTTTTGTAACGGTTGTTAAGCAAATATGTTAATCATAAAATGAATGTGGTGGTTGTGAAGTGAACCCATTGTTTGTTATAAGGTGGGTTTTACCAGAAGTAAATTCTGGTTTCAGGCAAAAAGTATAATAAACCACAATCACATGACTGCAGATCTCTGCAAATGGCTGTAAATGTGGGCTGTTGCTAAATGCCCAAAATGACCAGGGGACAGATGTTGGAACTTTGAAACTGGGTCATAAGTTCCAATTTTGGAGTCTGTTGTAACTTCTAGTAGTTGCTAAGCGATCAGTTATAAGTCAAGGACTACATGTGTTCACTTGATCTACTGCTGATCCATCCTTATTTATCATTCAGAGTTATTTAAAATAATTTATACATTTATGCCAGTTATTTAGTTATATGTTTACATGTGTCTCTTTATTCTTTTAAGCATGCACCAAGATAATCATGGATACATCTGCCTGCTTATTCAGGGAGCTACAAAAGAAGATGCTGGTTGGTACACTGCATCAGCAAAAAATGAAGCTGGGATTGTTTCCTGCACAGCAAGACTGGATGTTTATAGTAAGATGCTGTATGGATGTTGGCAGTATTTGGAAAAATTATCCCAAACCTATAGCTATTCCTTATATAATAACAATATTAGAATAACGTTTGTTGACCTTTAGATCAAGCCCGCCTATAAAGCATAACCGTTCTTTTTTTTTTTTAATAAAATAAATTTTATTAGTTTTTTCAGATTAAAATCAACACAAGACAAAGACATTATTTATACATAAAAACAACAATCATACATTCCCCTCCCTCCCTCCCCCACCCATTCACTAAACATACAAACACATCTATCCCGGCAGATATTGTCCCTGCCCTCATTGGTAAATACTTATGCCCACAACACAGAGTAGGGTAAGTAATGCCTAGATATTATTTTCATACAATTACCTTTCAATCTAAATAAATGTATCTCTCCTCGTGATTGCCTAGACCCTCACTTTGTCTCAATTCTTTTATTCAACCACCGGTACCAACTGTCCCAACTTTGAAAAAATTCAGAATCTTCTTTTTCTTTCAACATAAATGTCATTCTTTCCGCCTCAGCGCACTCTAATACTTTATTTATAATTTGGGTACTAGCTGGTATCTCTTTTCCTTTCCACTGTTGGGCGAACCCTATTCTAGCTGCAACTAGAATATGTAGAGCGAGATACCATTTTTTCTTATTCCGCCCCTCTGGGCAAATACCTAGTAAATATATCTCAGGTTTCCATTGGAGATCCACATTAGTAATTTCCTTAATCCAATTCTTAATCCTTCTCCAATACTTCTTCGCCATTATACAAGTGGAAATACGTGGAATTTGGTGTAAATACGTACCTCTGGTTTTCCCACATTTCCAACATAACTCTGATGCACCCGGAAACATTTTAGCAATTCTTGCTGGTGGGAGATGCCACCTATACAACATTTTATATGCATTTTCCTTAAAAGACGTTGCCGTAATCATTTTAATATTTTCCCCCTACATTTGTTGCCATTTTTCTAAGGGAATCGAGTACCCAAAATTCCTCCCTCAGTGTCTTTTACAATCTCCTCTCCTATCATTCGCTCAAGCAATTGTGCATACATTTTGATTATGTATTTATGGTCCTCTCCCATTAATATTTTATCAAAACTCTGTTCCATCACATGTATCCTATAATTATCTCTATCCTTCCTGTAACAAGATTGAACTGTAGCGTAGGTCCACCAATCTAGCCTAATTCCTTTATCAGCCAAATCTTCCCTAGATCTTAATATTTCTAGGGCATCCACAAGCTCTTTATATCTATAAATATTATCCTGTTTAAGAGTTATTGGATATGTCGTCACTTCTGTTGCTGAGAACCAGATTGGGATCTTGGTATAAAATTTTCCTCTAATTATGTTCCAGGTTTCCAGCAATATTCGCCTTAAATAATGTCTCTTAAAATACTTATACTGTTGAACTTTCTCTTTCCATAACAGTGCGTGCCAACCGTGCTGTAGGTCGTGTCCTCCTAAATCTAATAAAGACCTCTTCTTCAATAACACCCATTCTTTCATCCAGGCTAGCAGTGAAGCTCGGTAGTATAATTCCCAGCAGGGGAGACCAAAGCCCCCCCTCTCTCTATGCTCTTGTAACATTTTGAGCTTTACCCTAGGCTTCCTCCCCTGCCATATAAATTTCAGCACAATTCGATCCAAATCTTTAAAAAACTTTTTATCTAGCCTCACCGGAGCTGATTGAAATAAAAATAGCCATTTGGGTAAAACATGTGTCTTAATTGCTGCTATCCATCCCATCAAAGACAACTGTAAATTTTTCCACTTCTCCAGGTCTCTTACAGTCTGGTCATATAATTTAACAAAATTGTCTTCCTTAATTGTAGAGCATCAGGCTGTTAGCCAAATTCCTAGATATTTAATTTTATTTACAATTTGAACATCCAATCTAGATTCTAATATGTCCTTCTGCATTTTTGGAATATTTTTGACCAATATCTTAGTTTTATCCTTATTCATTTTTAATCCCACCTCTCTACCATATTCTTCTATCATCTCTATCAACTCTGGGCCCGACTCCTGAGGATCTTCTAGAATGAAGACGAGGTCGTCCGCGAATGCCTGTATTTTTATTTATTTATTTATTTATTTATTTATTTTGCGTTAATTTAAATGCCGCCCTTCTCTGGAGACTCAGGGCGGCTATATATAAAATATTGCTAAAATAAAATATTGCATTAAGCAATATTTTAAATTCCTGCCTTCGTACTTTTAGTCCTTTAATTACCGGGTTATTCCTAATTTCCCTGAGAAGGGGCTCCAGAGTCAGAATAAATAAAAGCGGGGAGAGCGGACAACCCTGTCTTGTTCCCCTACTAATTGTAACTTCCTTTGTTTTTTCCCCATTAACTAAAACCCATGCCACCTGGGAAGAATAAATTGTTTGTATCGCCTGTATAAATTTTTTGCCAAATTCTATTTTACGAAGCTGGGTTAACATAAATTCCCAACTCACACTGTCAAATGCTTTGTAAGCATCTAAAAAGAGAAGTGCCATCTGTTTGTCCGAGTGATGTTCATAAAACTCAAGAGCATTTATTATTACTCTCATATTATCTCTCAGCAATCTATGCGGTAAGAAACCATTCTGGTCTCTATGTACAAACTGATTTTAAAAAACCTGTAGTCTTTTTGCTAGGATGGATGCAAACAATTTATAATCGGCATTGAGCAGGGCTATTGGTCTATAATTCTTAATATAGGTTGTATCAACCCCCTCCTTAGGAAGGAGAGAGATATACATCTCTTCCCAGGATTTTGGCATTCGTCCATCATTCAACACTTCATTAAAGACGCTGCACAACTGGGTCACAATCACTTCCCAAATTGCCTTATACACCTGTACAGGCAGTCCGTCTGTTCCAGGGGTTTTACCACTCTTCTGTTTTTTCAGACTTTCCTCTATTTCCCCCTCTGAGATATTTCTATTTAGTATATCTCTGATCTGGTACCCCTGGCAAATTCTCTAGGAAACTAAATTGCTTTCGACTGGTATCTTCTCTTTGATATAACCTCCTGAAAAAATTCATACGCCACTTCTTTTTTTCCCCCATTACTGGCCACTAAATGACCCATGTTCAGGGATGATCAGTAAAATTGATACCAATTGTTCTGTAATAACAAGCCATACAGAAAAGCCTCTGAAAACCACCTTCCTCACGTTCTGGTGCATATATTGAAAGGATATTCTAAATGTAGATTTGAAGAGTCCATGCCATGTCTGTTAAGTCTGGACACAAACAGAAGGCAGGACGATCGTAGTGAAGTAAAAAACTGTTTATTTCAGGCAACAGGAACAACAACAAAATAACTACAAACTGAGGGCTGCCCAAGGCTGCAGCTCCTTTTACCAGGAGTTATCCAGCCTGTCAGCCACTGACACTTGTTCATTTTCCCACTGGGAAAATGATCCATCCCTGGCCACCACATATAGGTCCTAGCCAATGCTTTCATCCTCACAATTCCTGGATGCCCCACATGCAGTGCTTCCAACACAGCTTCCCTTAAGGTTTGTAGTATAACAACTCTGTCCCCCCATAACAAACACTCCTTCATTGCAGACATTTCCACCTGCCGGATTTTAAATGGTTTAAGTTCATCCCCCAATGTTCCATTTCGCCACCCTCTCCATGCCCAGTTTAAAATTTGCGCCAAAGTTCTGTCTTTTGCCATTTGCCTTGCTATTTTGGCCGCTGTGATGGGGCCCTTCGTGATTTCTTCTATTTGAAGGATTGATGATGCCGATGCACGGTCCTCCACCAGGTCTGGGAGTGGGCATTGGCTGAGGGCGTCTGCATGGTCGATGGTCTTTCCAGGTTGGTGTATCAGACGGTATTTGTATGCAGCCAAAAAAACTTTCCATCTTGTCATCCTGGATGACAATATGTTTGGGGTTGGTTGGTCTCCTGCAAGAATACCTAGAAGTGGCTTATGGTCTGTGATGAGTTCAAATTCCCTTCTGTATAGGTATTTGTGAAACCTTTTCACCCTGGCGACTGCAGCCAACGCTTCTTTATCTATTTGACTGTAATTCTGTTCAGCTTTTGACAGTGTCTTGGAATAAAATGCAGTCAGAGCTCCCTTGCCGTTTGGTAGTCGGTGGCTGAGGACAGCGCCAATGCCAAAGGGGAGAGGCGTCGCAGGTCAGGATGAGTGGCAAAATGTCATTGGATTGTGCTAATATGCAGTATGACATTAAAACTCCTTTTATTTCTGTGATGGCAGAAGCTTCTTTATGTCCCCAATGCCAAGCTGCCTTCTTAACCAATAGCCTGTGGAGTGGTTCAGCAACAGTTGTCTTCTGCGGCAAGAAGATACTATAAAAATTCAATAGTCCTAAGAATGCCTGCAGTTCTGTCTTATTTTTTGGTGTAGGGGCTTCCTTAATTGCCTTCAGCTTGCTGTTGGTGGGGTGAATGCCCGATTCATCTATGAGATAACCCAGAACCTCGACCTGGCGTATGGCTATCTGGCATTTTTCCCTCTTTACTTTAAGCCCTGCTTCCTGGAAATGGCTCAGGGCTATTCTTAATTGGTGGCTGAGTTGTTCCATATTATCTGCTGCCACAAGGACGTCATCGAAATACAGAACTAATCCTGGGATGCCCTGCAGGAGGCAGTCCATTAAACTCTGGAACAAACCTGGTGCCACACTAACTCCGAATTGCAATCTGTTACATTTGAATGTCCCCCTGTGTGTCACTATGGTTTGGGTATCTGCGGTGGCAGCATATACTGGTAACTGTTGGTACGCCTGGGCCAGGTTGAATTTGGCGAAAATTTTGCCTTTGAAAAGATACGAAAAAGGAAAAGAAAAGTAGAAACAAAGGGAAAAGTGTAATAAATGTCACATGCCCAATAATATTGGAGGTTTATAGAATGATAAGTCTTAACAATATGAATAAACCAGTTGGGGGAAATGTAATGTTTGGAATATTTCAAACTATATATTTGAAATATAATTAAAAAGAGAAAAGAAGACAAATTAATAATATTTTAAGAACTAATCAGATTGGGTAAAATGAGAAAGGATTTAGAGGCGCTTTATAAATATATATTTGAATAAGTGGAAATTTATTGTTAAGATGTTTTGAGAAATATATTTAATGATTGAAATTGAATGTAAAACTGAATGAAATTGAAATGATAAAAATGATTTAAATGTTATACTTGCAAGAAGTAAAGCAGAAAAAAGATATTGGTAAAAGTAAAAAAAGATAAGAGACTAGAAAATTGTTTGAGTAAAGATTTGAAGGAAAAAAAGAGAACAAGATGAAATATATTGTTAATAATTAAAAAGATAAGGGATCGGGGTTGCCTGAACTCCACTATGGAAAACATTAAATTGAAAATGAATACAGCAATAGAGAGAGATGAAGGAATTGGAAGGGAGGAGGAAGGAGAGAGAGGGACAGAAGAGTAGGGAGGAAGGAAGGGAAGGGAAAGTAGAGTAGGAGAGAAGGTAAGATGGGGGGTATAGAAGAGGAGGAGAAGGGAAGGGGAAGTAGAGAAGAGAAGAAGTAGGTGGGGAAAGAAAGTTGGAAGGAGAAGAGGGAGTGGAAAAGATGAAGTGGAAGAAAGGCAGCTCTGAATAAACAAATATAAATATATTAAGAAAAAAATGAATTGTTTAAGAATAAAAGAGGACAAATATGTACAAATAGTAAAGTTAGAATTTAGGGATAAATGAAGAAGGTGTTTATGTATGCAAGTATAGAAATACTGAGATATATTCAAAAAAAAAGGAAAGGGGGGAAGACGATATTGACAAAAATTGTAATTGAGTAAAATGTATTTGAATTTGACTAATTGTATAAGATAAGAAATGACCAACACTGTTCAAAAAAAAGAAAAGATGTGGGTGAGGGTGGGAGAGGAGAAAAGAAAAAAACCAATAAAACTTGTTTTTAAAAAAAGAAGAAAATTTTGCCTTTGCCCAATGAATGCAACAGATGCTGAACCACTGGCACAGGATATGTACTCTGTTGCAATGCTTTGTTGATTGTACATTTATAATCAGCGCAGATGCACACAGACCCATCTGGCTTAATTGGCGTGGCAATAGGGGTCTCCCACCTGGCATGGTCGATTGGCTCCAAAATTTCCTGTGCAATTAGGTTGTCTAATTGTTCATCTATTTTGGGCCTGAGAGCAAAAGGGACTCGCTGCAGCTTTAGTCGGACAGGGGCAATATGGGGGTCTAACTAAATGATATAGGGGTTCCCTTGTACTTGTCTAGAGTCCCGTCGATGCTGTCTTGGTGGAGATGATGGATGCCTGGTATACCCAAGCCTAGGGCATCGAACCATTCTACCCCAAGTAGGCTGGGTAGGTCTTTGTCCACTATTGTGACAAGGGGGTCCCTTGAATTTCTTGAAGCTTATTTCAAAGAGTCCGCTCCTGATCACTGGTATGTGTTTCCCTTGGTAGTCCTTCAGCAGTGTCTTTTGTGGTTTTAATTTCTGCCTGGTGGTTCCTGGGATCGCTTTCTTGATCGTAATCCAGGACACAATGGACATATAGGAACCCGTGTCCACCTCCAAGTTGCATGGGGTTTCCTCTATTTCCACCGTGATGTGAAATTTCCTGGACTTATATGCATCAGAGTGCCCTACTATTGTCTGATTTATTTTTCTCGCATCTGCCTGCCAATCTTCATGCTGCTTGTATTTTGAAAATGGCACCTTCAAGAATCCCGGTTGTTGGCCATGTGGTGGTGGCTGCGCTGTGTTTTGCCTCTGTTGGCAGTTTGCTGGCTGGGCAGGCTTCAGCTATGTGTCCTTTGTGATCACATTGGCGGCAAATAGTTTCTTTGAATCAGCAAGCCACCCTGGGATGGTTCCCTCCACATCCAGCACAGTTCTGGAATCTTTGCCCTGCTTCTGCCGTGCCAGCCTTCCATTCCGATCTTATTCGGTGGATATCCTCGTCCTCTTCGGAACTCTCACCCCCTTCTGTAACCTCTTGATAGCCCAGCATTTCCCCCCTCGAGGAATGGATGCTACTTGCCTTCCAAATGGAGGTGGCAGATTTGTTTATTTCAGGCAACAGGAACAACAAAATAACTACGAACTGAGGGTTGCCCAAGGCTGCAGCTCCTTTTATCAGGAGCTGTCCAGCCTGTCAGCCACTGACACTTGTTCATTTTCCCACCGGGGAAAATGAACCAATGAGTGAAGACTGATGTAAGACTCACTCCTACTTGCATATTCAACAATGTCAGTGAGGTAATCATTATCATCCCCATCTAATTGTATTACTTCTCAGGGATTTGCAGTCTGTCCACTTTAAATTGCTGTCATGTTGTGTGTGAAAAGACCTTTTGGTCTCTAAACTGCTGAGAGAGAAAAAAAGTAATTTATACTGTTACCAAGCAGTATAAGGACAAAAAGGGCAAGGAAATGACATAGAAAAAAGGCAGGGAATATAGATCAAAATTGGAGATTTAAGAGTGGTACAGGGGGAGAAAAAAAGAATGGGGATATAGTGCTGCTACTGCGTGATTATCAGAGAACAAAACAACATTTGTACATTTTTTTCTGTCTATAAAATGTTTTAGAAAAGGCTGGTATAGAATAAGTCATGTTTTAGGTGAAATAATCCTTTGTCATCATCGTAATATTAAAAAGTTTTAGTTGTATGTTCTTATTCTTATCTGAATTTGTTAAGATCACGTTCCTCTTCTTTTATTTAGAAGTTCCACTGAAACTTGGTAGTCTTCTAGCATTTGTATAGAAGTCAATGGCATAGGAGAGTGCTGGGTCAAAGGAATACTTGTTCTTAACTTTTCTGTGTGTGTCTGTGTGTACAGTGTGATAGCTTATTTTAAACACTTTGCCAGTTAGGAATGAATTTGTATAAAGCCAAAGTCAGTTTCATATACTTTCAGGAGTTTATATTGTTTTTCACATCCATTATCTTTAGAAATTAGCAGAAAATAACCAAGTGAATATGAGGCAAAGAAGAGAAACAGATCTCACTGTAAAAGAGGACAAAAGAACAATTTATGATAGTGACTATATGTAAGGCAGCACATCTCCCTACATTTCTTGTATTAACAAACATCTCAGTGGATTTGGTAACTTGACTTCCTGGTTGATAATTGCTATATGAATACATCTTCAGCAATTTGATTTTAGATAGCTTTGTGATAATTCTTTAATTAAATTGAATGATTGTTTTTTTCCCCTCAAAGAAGATAAAATGGCTCAGTAATTTTCCCCATTTTTGTGTTTTGAGGCATTGGTAAACTGTTTCCCCTTTTCTCTTTTTTCCAGCTCAGTGGCAACAACAGTCCCAAACCACTAAACCAAAGAAGGTACGTCCCTCATCCAGTCGGTATGCAGCACTTTCTGACCAAGGACTAGACATCAAAGCTGCATTTCAGCCAGAAGCAAACCCAGGACATCTGACATTGCAATCTGTATTGGTAGAAAGTGATGATCTTTAAGTATTAGCTACCAGATATACCATTTCCTTTCAAATTGAAAACACTGAATGCCATTGTATGGTTCAATGATAATCTACACCACTGTACACAAGACAGACACCTCTGTGTGCAAAAGAATCCAGCCACATCTTTCTTGTTCAGTATAACAAATTAGGAGTTAGTAGAGAAAAATGCAGTCTGCATATACAAATCACCTTCACTATAACCATTTCTTATTACATTGTAGATAATACTGTTTTGAATCATCCTATTCACAAGTGTTAAATTGAGTGAAATTTTGCAAAAATAAATATGCTGCACACATATCGCTAAGTGCCTTTGCAATTTGTAGGTGCTATTAATTGTAATGAATAGAATTGCACTGAAAAAATATATTAGGAGTGCATTATAATGATAGTTCAGATGAGCAATGAATGAGTAAAGCAAGATGAAAAAGGGAAGAGAAATAAGTGACGTTTTTGTGTTTAAAATTGACTTTCTAGTCTCAAAGGAAATAGGACATGTTAGTTTTGCTTTAATTGCATTAGGGTAGGTAAAGTAACCTTAGAAGGCTTTTGACTTTTGCCTGTGGATGTGATGCTTAGATTCATGTTACTTTTATAACAGTGAGATAAAAGAGAAAAGGCAAAAGTGAGACCTTTCTCAAAAAATGATATGTGAGCAAAACCTCGGTGCTTTTTAAAACAATATTGGAGATCTGATTGAATAGAATATGTGATAGAAAGGAAGATAAGTAGGAGTATAGAGGAAGTGGAAAATGGGTTGAGTTTGCAATAAAGGTTTAAATAATTTGCATACCATAGAGAATAGATAAGGAAATGTTGGGGAATACAAGGAAATGTTGTTACATTTTAAGCACTGCTTGCATGTATACTCGAAGTTATATTTTTGTGTTCTTGATTACTGCAGTATGAATAGGAACCCTGCCTATGGCTGAGAACTTGTGAAGAACTGAAAATAGTTAACCAGCCAGAAACCTAGCTGGTTTTTTTCCAGTTAATAGATTTCACTTAGATTATATTAAGCAATTTTGATTCAAAATGAACTCAGCTGAGAGGGAGTAGAAGGCTATTTCAGTTAGATCTGCTGAAAATAATGTAGTCCGATGGTACAATAGTATTCTACTACAAAAGGAAAACACTGTATTCCTTATATGAAGCATGTTTATAGTACTTTATTTATAATTAAAAATCTGAATCTTTTTCTCAACTCAGTTATTCAAATACATACTTTTTCGTAAAAATAGAAAAAAAAGTTTTGTAATATGCAGTGCCATTTATTTTGCATTAACTGCTATTCCTGTATTGCTTTTGCCCTTTGTTATTAAGTACACTATTCAGATTTTTAGTGACTAATAAAAATTTCTATCACAAAAGATAATTACTTTTCTATGGAAGCTTGTGCAGATGATAACAATTCAGCAATAGGAATTTGGCTTATTTGTATTGTCATATATAACTGTCCTAATACTCTGGATCTAGGAAATTGAATCCTTGCCCAATTGTCAATGTGACTTTTTTAGCTTAATTACTATTTTTTTAGTTTAACTAGTGGCGATTTGCTGCTTCTTTTTATTTGTATTTATAAATCTGTACAAGTATGCTATTTTGGATTGTTGAGCTAGTATCATAAGGGTTTGACATCAATAAATATTACACAAATTTCAGAAAAAAATGTATTTTCTTGGTTAAAATGCTAATAATTTTTAATGAGACCTCAAAGAATAAAACAGCCTACTAGAGGGTGGTTTCATGGAACTTTGTGAGGTTTACTTCTAAGTTGTAGTTTAAGATCGTACTGCAGGTAGTCCTTGTTTAATGACTACATTGGGATCAGCAACTCAATCATTAAGTGAAGTACTCATTCAGCGAAACAATATTATTTTATTATTTTATTTCAGGTTTCTTTTGCTTCACAGATCTGCAAAAATAGTAAATGTGAGAAGAGCTTATAAAGTTATTTTTTAAATCATCGCCATAACTGCAACTAGTCACTGAGCGATCAGTCTCTAAACAAAGACTACCTGTATATAATTCTTAATCAATTCTGTTGAAGATCATTTCTTCTGATGTTTCCTTTAATAAGTTATAAGAACAAGTGGGAGTTCCAATTTAAAAATACATTTGCAATTACAAGACTTCAGTATCACATTTTATATTTGTGCATGTTGGAAAAGAGGGCTGTTTCTATTCTAGACAAAAATAAAGCAAAGAACTAATATAGAAATTTTAGCACAGTAATCACTCTGTAAACACTGATAATAAGTTACAAAAGACCTTTTTCATATTAGTATGCCATTTTCTACCTTGACTGACACCTGAAGCTGTTTTATATTGATTCAGAGCCTTGGCCTATTTATGAAGGCTGTTCTGACTTGTGGGTACTCTAGACTCCCAGATGAAGAAGTATTTTCCAATATTTAATGTTTGGACCCATTGCTGGCTAAACAGTTCTACCACTGACCTGATATTTGTGATAACTTAAGGCAGTGATAGCTAACCTTTTTGCCATCATGTGCCAAGAGCGGGGGGAGCGCAGGGGGTCACAAACGTGCCCACATCCATAATTCTATGCACCCTGCACCTCCGCGCATGCGTGCACAACCCCTCTCCCTGCTTTTGGCACACAATGGCACAGTAGGCCCATTTTTTGCCCTCCCCAGGCTCCAGAGCCTTTCTAGGAGCTTGGGTAGGGTGAAAATGGCCTTCCCCACCCCCCTGGAGGCCCTCCGGAGGCTGGATATGGCCCATTTGCCAACTTCTGGTGGGACCGGAAGGCCTGTTTTTCACTCTCCCCAGGCTCCAAAGCCTTTCTAGGAGCATGGGGAGGGTGAAAACGGCCTCCCCCCTCTCAAGGCCCGTTTGCCGACTTCTGGTGGGACTGGAAATCAGCAAATGGGCTGTTTCCAGCCTCTGGAGGGCCTCCAGGGAGGTGGGGAAGGCCGTTTTTGCCCTCCCCGGGCTCCTAGAAAGATTCTAGAGCCTGGGGACACCAAAAAATGGTCCATCCCGACCTCCCACCCGGCCCTCCGGAGGCCATAAAGAGCCTGTTTCCCTGCTTCCGGTAGGCCCAGAAGGCCCAAAAATCAGCTGGCATGCGCCGGAGCTGAGCTCGCGTGCCCACCGATATGGCTCCACATGCCACCTGTGGCACACGTGCCATAAGTTCGCCATCACGGACTTACGGCAACCATGCCTTAAATGAACATTATACATAACAATTAATTGCTAAATAGCAGAACATATGTTTGACATGCACACCATATCAGTGAACCTACTATATGAAAAATACATTTATTTTCCATATAGTAGGAATTTAGTTTAGAATTTAGAATTTATTTAGTTTATGAAAATCATGCAAAAGAGAAGAGAAAAAAATCATTTGAGAATAAAATCTTATATGAATTGACTGAATGATGTCCAATAGTATTTTTGCATTGTCTGTATGAAGGTTCTAACAGCAGAACCAATTCCTGTATTTTAAATCATTTTCATATTTAAAAGCTTTCAAAATGGTATTGAAGGTTATTAATGCTGTTCCTTTGATGTGACAATAGGATGCTGTGTATCTTGGATTCAGTGTTGCAGCAACATCTGTAAGCCATAATTAGACTTTACCTTTTAGATTTTAAAATATCTTCAAACATTCCAAACTCTTTCAACCTGGACATTATAATCTCTTTAGGTAGCTTGGAGAATAAATAGATAATGTCCAGCTGAGGCCCTGTAGTTTATCTTTCCACTGCTCATTTCATTGTTTCATTTTATCCAATTCTACCTAGAGGCCTCTCCCTACATGTATGACAAAACCCTGCCCCAAAAAACAGCTGAAGTGTGCTTCAAAATAAATACTGTAGACTAAAATTATCTTGTAGGTTGAGTTAAAAGTATACAATTTCACTTAGGTCATACACAATACCACCTAACTGCTAATTCCAAAAAGAAGTAAATTGGAACCAATGGGCATTGTTTTCCCCAAAATTTTCATAATAAAAATAAACTGTTTGTTAATTAAACGATGAAGAGCCTCTCTTTAGGCTGATGACAACTTTCACGATTTTGAAGGACTTTGTAAGCACTCTTTAAAAAATCTATCTTGGAGACATTCAGCTAGTTACAAAGGGAATTCACTAAAGATGTGCCTAGTCAGAAATTATAAAAAAGCAAGCAGGTAAGACAGGCAAACATGCACAAGAATGTATCTGTGGCCTAGATCATCCATTACTGTCTACAGAGAGAGTTGGACTATTATGGCCATCTGATCAGTGATTCCTTTTCCTAAGAAATTAGAATTGGATTGGAGTCTGGGTTTTATTTTATTTTTTTAATCCTTTTAATTTTGATGATTTCAAGGTGGCATTTTTAACTAAGGTTGCTGCTCTTATTTAGTACCCAACAACAATCCTTAAGGGTGGATTGGGCTGAGAGAATGTGACTGGCCAAAAGTCACCCAGCTGGCTCAGTTGCCTCTGAAGATGCCAGTCATAGTTTCCAGTAAAACATCAGAAAATCTGTTGTTTAGAGTTCCTAAATCTTGAAGCCTAGTGCTATCCAAATTGAATTATGTTATTTCAGAATGATTAAACCATTCCTAGTTTGCCACTGTTAGTTTAGTTTATCTAAAACTAAAAATAATTGGAGAATTAGAGCTTTCAAATTAAAATTCATTTTTTTAAAAAAACTTTAAAAAATTAAAAATCCCACAAATTCCGCATATGTACTTTATATCCTGGTCCATTCAAGCTACATGAAATAAAAATCAACTGTTAGAAATCTGCTTCCTTTACACTTGCATATAATAACTCAACTTGAATTAATTTTAGATATGTAGCATTTTCATTTTACACTTATTGGTTTTTACACATTTTAATGTTACATCATAAAATCCAGTCAATTTGTAGAAGTCATTATCAAACATTGAAAAGTCAATGTGGGATAAATAGATTAAAATAGAAAAAGCTGGAAAAAATTGATAGTTACACTGCTTATTAATCTCTCTTTTGCTAAATAATAGAATAAATTCAATAAATACATATCACAACTTATTCAGAGATCTATCCAATGGTGGCATGCCCGCCCAGTTCAGACTGGTTCTATAGAACAGGTAGTAAAACCGGTGGGAGGCTCCACCCACCGACCCCGACATCATCAGGAAGCTTCTGCGCAGAAGCACGTGCATGGCCCCATTCCAAACCAGTAGTAAAGGTAAGTAGAACCCACCCCTGGATCTATCAATATTTACAATTTTTAGCAAAGCCATAACTTCAGTTGAAATTACAGTGACACAATGGTACAGTTTAAAAGAACAGAGATTTACCATTATAGCACTAGAGTGCTAAATGACAAATATTTAAAGTTTGCAAAATACTATTAAAATACTGTATTTTTCGGACTGTAAGACGCACTGGAATATAAGACACACCAAGATTTCGAAGACGTAAACAAGAAAAAAAAGTTTTTGCCCACCCCAGCCCTGCAGGCCTCCCAAACCCCCTGTGCGTCCCGTTTTTTGCAAAAATGGCATGCACAGAGAGTTTGGGAGGCCTGCAGAGTGCTCCTGGGGGCTGGGGAGGGCAATAACACAACACGTTGGAGGTTTGGGAGGCCAAAAACAGGGCCTGCAAAGGGTTTGGGAAGCCTGCATAGTGCTCCTGGGGGCTTGGGAGGGCAAAAACATGGGGCAGGAGTGGGTTCTAAAAAATTGTACTACCGATTCTGTGGGCGTGGCTTATTTGGTGGGCATGGCTTGATGGTCATGTGACAATTATTTAGGATTTAGCAGAGCTGTACCGGTCTACTCATTTGTTTTTGGAGGCACTAGTCTACCCATTTATTTTTGCAGGCACCAGTCTACTCATTTGTTTTTGGAGGCACTGGTCTACCCATTTATTTTTGCAGGCACCGGTCTACTCATTTGTTTTTGGAGGCACTGGTCTACCCATTTATTTTTGCAGGCACCAGTCTACTCATTTGTTTTTGGAAGCACCGGTCTACCACCACACTGCTTTTTAACACTGATCAGCTGTAGGCCAGCCCTTTGAAGCCCCGCGGCAAGAGTTTAAAAGTTTTTTTCCTTCTAGCCGATCAGCTGGGACTCAGGAGGCAGCAATAGATTGGGGGTGGGACCAAATAAAAGGTAAGAATAACGCAGGAGGGGCAGAACTGGTTCAGTGACATCATATCGTCACTGCTACCGGCTCAGCAGAACCGGGCCGAACCGGAAGGAACCCACCACTGGCATGGGGGGCTTGGGAGGCCAAAAAAGCCCCCATTTTTTGCAAAAACATGGTGCACAGAGTGTTTTGCAAAAACAGGGTGCACGCTTAAGACCGTTGTGTTCTGCCCCAGCCTTTGCAGAAGCAAGAAACAGACTCGCTGCAAAGAAAAACCCCTCTTTATTTACACATTAGGAATTAATTGCATTCACCAACAGAAAGTCCAGGCAAGAGTCCTGCAAGAACTGAAACAATAGTCCTTATCAACTCGTTATGATAAATGCAAGGATGTGAGGTCCCAGACAGGAGGCTGCAAATTAAGTCAGTTCAAACAGAAAAATAGAACTTCACTTCTGACAAGGCAGCCTTTGTCACACGAAACACACAAGGAGCAAACTTTCCAGAAATGCAAACGGTTGTCTGTGACAACCAAACCACTCCCTTTTCCTCCTATTTATTCCCCAGCCAGGGAGGGGCCAGTCAGAGTCCATGTTTGTTTTGCTTTCCGAGCCGGTTCATTGTTCTCTGTTGTTCACCCTTCCTATCTGCTCTGTGCATATGTGCATCTGGAACAGACCCCAGCTGTTCCTCCTCACTCATCTCTGACTCCAAAGGCAGCTGTGCTTCTGGCTGGGAAATGCCAGACAGTCCTGTCTCTATCTCTGTGTCCAATGCATCCATCAGAGCCTTCCCCAGGCTCCAGAACTGGCCCAAGTTCTTCCCCAACCTCCTTATTGTCTGAATCTGTGGGCCACAACACATTTGCAGCAGCCCCATAGTCATGTGATTTACATTTGGATGCTTGACAACCAAATCACATTTATAATAGTTGCAGGGTCTCGTGATCCCGTTTTGCGACCTGACAATCAAAGTCAATGGGAAAACCAGATTCACTTAACAATTTTGTTATTAATTTAAGAATTGCAGTGATTCACTTAACAAATGTTGCAAGAAAAGTTGTAAAATGGATCAAAACAAATTTCTCACTTAGCAACATAAATTTTGGGCTCAATCATGGTCATAAGTTGTGCACTACCTTTACTATTCCAATTTGTTTTGAATAAATATTTTCTCATGTTTCCAGTAAACAAATATTTGCTCTGCCCATACATTATAATTTACCTTTGGTCTTGGTGGTCTGTAAATCTTTGTTTGGGCAGTTTGGCCCCAGGCAGTATTTCAATTGCACAGTCCATGGGGCGGGATGGGGAGTACATCTGGCTCCCACTTGCTAAATACTTCTGCTAAATCACGGTATTCCTTTGAGATGCCTGACTCCGCTTTCACTTCCCCTGCCAATGACGCTCACCCAACTTTGTGCACCTTCTCCATCCCCTGAAACTTTGCCACTTTATTTTTCAGGCACTACATTGCTCTCCCAGTCAACTGATGGATTCCACTTTTTCAGCCCCAATACCACAGTCTCTGCCATATTTGGGGTCATTATGAACTGAATAGTCTCTTCATGGCTCCCTGCTTTCAGGCTCACTGGCTCCATTAGATAAGTCACAGGCACCTCCCCCATGAGGGAGCCATCAACTTCCTTGAACTTCATGGGCTACCTCAGTTTTTTAAATCACTAAAATCTCCACCTGGGTGGTCAAAGGGGCAATGGCTCCACTTATCATTGGGTCATCCTCCTCCTTGCTGTTGTTCTTGTAGAAAGCCAAGGTAGATTTGTCGGGGGGGGGGTTAGAGTCCCCTTCCTCTCGCTGTATGGGGGAAGGGACCTCTATGACCTGCTGTGCCATTCACATCTTCTCCTTTGCTATCCTCAGTGTTTTCTTGGTTGGCTAAGGGTTCTCTGTGCTGGCACAGACTGTGGGGCTGGGCAGTTGGCAACCCAATGGCCCTCCTCCCCACATTGGAATCAGGCTCCAGCAGGGTGCCATGGGGTTGTGGGAGAAGCAGACCCTCCCCTACATGCCAGCAGTCATTTCTCCTGACTCCAACAGGGGCCGCTTTCATGTGCTGCATGTTGCCAATATTCCCAACAGATCTAGCTCCACTGTGGTCACCAGCTGATACCATGCTTGAAGTTCGTCTGAGATCCCCCTGGGGTAGGCAGTTTTGGTACAGTTCCTTATTTAGCCCATCTCAGAAGTGATAGACCAGTAAGCTTTCCGACCATACTCTCAGTTTCCCAGCCAGGCTGCATAACCCCCGAATGTACTCAGCCACTGCCTTATGGAGCAGAAACCAGATTCTGTCCAATGGGCTTGAGCGGGCTCCCCAAATCTAGTTCAAAGCTCCTCCATGAAGGCATCAACCTTTCCCAACTCTGGAGCCCCTTTGTCATGGAGAAACACCATCCATTCTATGGCCTCTCCTTCCAGGTTCAAAGTAATATCGTTTACATAGGCAACCTCATCAGAATAGGCTGCCCAATGTCTCTCCAATTGACCAAATTGGTGGGTTGTGAAACCCAAAGCCCTCCTACTGACTCCGGTAACCTAGGACACAATCTATAGAAAGGCATTTGTGGAATGTAGTTTCAGTTAGGGAAATCAATCAGCTCCGTTAGTTCTCCCCTCCTGCTTATGACAACTTGAAAGCTTTGCAAGTTGACACAAAACTCAACAAATTTCTCACTTAGCAACATAAATTTTGGGCTCAATCGTGGTCATAAATTGTGGACTATTCCAATCTGTTTTGAATAAATATTCTCACATGTTTCCGGTAAACAAATATTTGCTCTGCCCATACATTTTAATTTACCTTTGGTCTTATGGAGTTTGACATTCGTGCTTTCAAGATAAAATGTCCTGCTAGGCTGAAACTGTAGGAACAAACGTGAGAACATGTGAGAATACGTGTTTCTCCATTGTCACTCAGAGTAGAATCTTGGCAAATTGTTTTGATTCATCTCAATAGCTATCCTATGTTTTTCCATATGTTAGGGACATCGAGTAAGGCTAGGAAGGATTTGATCTTTCAAATTCATCTTGTCCAATTTTTTTTATTTTTTCCAACACTAGTGCTTCCATAGTCTGAAAAAAGCAAGCCAGTTGTCCAGTTGTGTTGTCCAGGAACACGTGCCAGAAGGATTTCATTTGGAAAACAGCAAATAGCTACTGATCAAATGAAACCAGATCATGAGTTCTAGTTCTGCCTTGGACACAAAGCCATGTAGGTGAACTTGGACTAGCCACTTTTCTCAGGCCTTGGAAGGAGATGTCAGTGGTCCGACTAGCGAACCCAAAAGAAGCAGACACACTTGGGATCTTTGAATTCCCAAAAATATAACTTTATTCCATCTCGGAACTGCAGAAGCAAAATCAGTTCTGGTTTTCCTGCGCAAATCAATGGTGGGTTCCTCCCAGTTTTCCTGAGCTGGTAGCGGTGACGATATGATGTCACCGAACCGGTTCTGCCCCCCTGTGTCCCTGCCCCCCCACCCCCTGCGCCCCCCCATGACCCCCCGTGTTCTTACCTTTTATTTGGCCCCACCCCCAATCTATTGCTGCCTCCTGAGTCCCAGCTGATGGCTAGAGGGAAAAAAACTGTTTAAACTCTTGCCGTGGGGCTTCAAAGGGCCACCCTACAGCTGATCAGTGTTAAAAGAAAATAAATGAGTAGACCAGTGCCTGCAAAAATACATGAGTAGATTAGTGCCTGCAAAAAAAAATGGGTAGACCAGTGCCTGCAAAAAATAAATGGGTAGACGAGTACAGCTCTGCAAGCAGTTAAAAGCCTGGTAGACCAGTACCTCTGCTAAATCCTAAATAATTGTCACATGACCATCAAGCCGCGCCCACAAAATAAGCCACGCCCACAGAACCAGTAGTAAAAAAATTTAGAACCCACCCCTGGTGCAAATGCTTATTTAGTTAAACAATAGATTCCCTTTCTCCCCACCCCTGGGTCCAAATTGTCCATTTATAATCTTCCTTTTGTTATGGGAACAGTCCATTTCTCTGTCTAACACCAGATACAGATACAGATTAACAGAATTGGAAGGGACCTTGTAGGTCATCTAGTCCAACCCCCTGCCCAAGCAGGAGACCCTACACCATTTCTGACAATGGCTGTCCAACCTCTTCTTGAAAGCTTCCAGTGATGAAGCCCCCACAACTTCAGAAGGCAAGCTGTTCCATTGGTTGATTGTTCTCACTCACCAGAGTAGTGACCTTGGCAAGGTTCAGGGCCTCACAGTCTGTAGATCAGTGGTTCTCAACCTTCCTAATGCCGCGACCCTTTAATACAGTTCCTCATGTTGTGGTGACCCCCAACCAGGGGTGGGTTCTAAATTTTTTTATTACCAGTTCTGTGGGCGTGGCTTATTTTGTGGGCGTGACTTGGAGGTCATGTCACTGGGTGGGCGTGGCTAGCTGGTCATGTGACCGGGTGGCCATGGCTATGTGTATAGGGACTACTCAGAGGGCTGAAAAAAGTCATTTCTGACAGGTCCTTGCACTTTCGACTGGTCCTCACACTTATGACCATCCTCACATTTATGCCCATGCAGCTTTCTTAACAACCATGTCACTCATTTCACAACTGTTTCTTTTCACCATGGTGATAAGATAGGGCAAAAAACGTAAAATGTGAGGATAGTCGTAAATTCAAGATCTGGTCAAAAGTGGGAGAACCAGTCAAAAATAACTTTTTCAGCCTTCTGAGTAGTCCATATGCACAAAAGGACTACCCAGAGGGCTGAAAAAAGTGATTTCTGACAGGTCCTCACACTTTTGACCGGTCTTCGCACTTATGACTGGTCATCATTTATGCCCATTGTAGCATTCTTAACAACCATGTCACTCATTTCACAACTGCTTCTCTTCACCATGGTGACAAGATAGGGCAAAAATGTAAAATGTGAGGACAGTCGTAAGTTCAAGGACTGGTCAAAAGAGGACCAGTCAGAAATAACTTTTTCAGCCCTCTGAGTAGTCCATATGCATAAAAGGATACAACAATAAAGAGGGATGAAGGAAGGGAAGGGAAATTAAAGTAGGAGTGAGGGTAAGAGAGGGAGGAAGAGAGGAGGAGAAGGAGAAAGGAAGAGGAAGTAGGGAGAGAAGAAGAGGGGGAGGAAGAGAAAGTAAGAAGGAAAGAAAAGAGAGAGGTGGTAGGTTTGAGGAGAAAGATTGTTGTACAATAAAAAAGATGAAAGGGAAGAAAGCCAACCCCAAACAAATATAAAGATATTAAGATAAAGAATGAATTGTTAAACTTTAAGGAATAAAAGAGAATAAATATGAATAAATAACAATAATTAGAAACACACATACAAACATACAATGTATTTTCTTTTGTAGGAAGTTAGCACCCACCCCTTTCCTGGAAGAGTGAAATATTTTAGGAAATATGAAAAAGATAGAATATTATATTTCCCTGGGATAAGCATGTTTTGAAGCAGCTCCCATCTTCCTGCCCCCACCCTTTGTCAATGGGCCATTAAGGCCTGGGCCAGTCTATTCTATATAACAAAGATATACCTCCTTCAGGCAGAGCCATAGTAGGAATTGCCCAAGATCCAATAAAGATAGGATTAGCTCTCTACCCATCTAGCAACAGAAACTCACCACATGTGACCTGGGAAGCACATGTGACCATCAGCCAGCAAGGCTAGCTAAGATCCCCACCCCCTGTGAGTCTGACAACCAATCAGGATACTCTTTCATGGCCCCAAGAAATGCAGAGCCAGAGAGAGCATAAAAACTCGAGGATTTACTGTATCTGCCCCTTTTCTGTTCAGGAACTCAAGCCATGTGATCCTGTCCAGCATTAAACCATCTTTCCAAGCAGTCTCCATGTTTCCAGTGTCTTTTTCCCCACTTGGAGCAGAACCTAGAAGGAGATTTCTTCCAACACTTTGAACAGAGTATTTGGCCGGTTCACAAATTTAAACAGTGTTTAGTCATTTCAATTAAATTTACAATTTCTATATTTCCTTTTTGCCATATTTATTCCTCATCTATTTTTGTAAAAAACCAATATTACCCTTCATCCTCATCTCTAATCTTAATCAAATTCAATTTTTCCCTTCTATTGTATATTATGCCCCTTCCCATGTCATCTATTTTTATATCCATCCTCACACTGGTTAATTATGTAATATTACAGTTGTTTAATATAAATTCAACATTTTAATATAAATCAATTAGTTATATAACTACCTTTTTGTATATTAATCAATATGAACATGCAATCCAATTTCCATGCAATCCAATTTCTTACAAATCAATTATTTATATTTACCAATAATAATAAACCAAATAATTTCCCCCATATATTCCTCCAAACCACAACTTAACCATTTCTGCTTTCAACACAATATACAATTAATAGTATCTCAATTATTACAATTCCCTAGTTAAATAGAGCTTTTTTTCTTTTGTGTTTTAAAATCTTGAACTCTCCTCTTTTTCCCTAAATTTCCCATTGTTTGCACCTACCTTTTTTGGTGAGGAAAAAGAAATCTGCCTGCCTAATTTTCCAACTTGCAGCAACAGCAAATCCAACAGCCTCTTTACTTTCAGTTTTGTTTTTCAGCATAGCTAGGGAGAAAAAAATCTGCTCGAGCAAGCAGCAGAGCCCTGAGCAAAACAGCTGAGAGCAACTCAGCTGAGAATCGGGAGCCGATCTAATCAAGGGCTAATTAGCCTATACTGAAGCTCCGCGGGCCAATAAAATTACAAAAAAACACTGAACCATTTGTTAAATTGCTGGCTCGCCCGCCCCTCTCCCACCACTATTTATTGGCAATAAATAGTGGTGCGGAGGGGCGGGGCAAGCCAGCAATTTAACAAACGGTTTGGCTGCACCACTGGCTATAGGGCGGCCCTTTGAAGCCCTGCGGCAAGAATTTAAACAGTTTTTTTTTTTCCAACCACAAGAGAATGTGGAAAGGCATTTGCTGCATATGGAAACTTTATTCATTGAGTTGGAACAGTGTGGCATGCAGATCCCTGAATCTCAGAAGGTACTATTGGTGTTAAATAGTCTTGATGAAATGTGGGACATTGTTTCAGCCGTTTTTGAGTGCAAACCAGAACAGGATTTAAGAATGGAAGCCCTTAAAGCCTGTTCGTTTTCTGAAGAAAACAAACACCATTTTAGAAAAAGCCATGAGGAGAAATTCCTGAGGTGGGGGCCCAAGGAACACAGAGAGAACAGCATGTCTGCAGAGACCATGTCTGCAGAGACCAGAGTAACAGAAGAAGCCAGATTACAGCCCAGCAAAGATTTTCTACAAAGAAAGCAACAGAATAGCAGTGTCTCACCTGTGGTAATAAGATTCATTTGAAGAAAGACTGTGTTATGTAGGATGAATGAGGACACAGAAGCCAGGTCGTGAGTAACAACAACTCTTTACTTCATGGTGTGAATCCAGCAGCTGATACGGTGAAACAGCTCCCTTTATATACCTTACAATCCTGGCAGTTAGCCAATCAGCTGAGAGCAATTAACATTCAAACTTTCCCGCCAAAACTATATACATTACAGACTGTTTACAAAGAAAAGATACAACAGATGGACAGGCTGCTGTTCCAAAAGTTAGCTATTGTAATAGCAGAGACAAATGGTTAATAGACAATGGGGCTAGTCAAACAATTGTTAATAATTCTAAATTGTTTTTCAGAATGGATCAGCTGGAGATGCAGTAGCCTGAGCAAATGGCCAGAAGGCTAAAGTCATTGGAAATGGCAGTGTGGTGATTCCATATCTGGAGGAAAAATTTAGTAACATATTGTGTGTGCCTGAAATGGAGCATAATTTACTGAGAATACTAGAATAGTCTAGACCAGCAAGGATTTGAGACCACATTTGTAAATGGGAAGTGTCTCATAAAGAGAAATGGACGTGTACGTGCACAGGGCATAAAGCAGGATAATCTTTATGTGTTGCAGGGACAAAAGGTTCAATGTCAGTATATAAGGGTTCATGTATTAGAATAGACATGGCAACAGGTCAGCCAATGGGGACTGTTTGGTGACCCAGATGGCCCAGATTATATAAATGAATCCTGCTGAATTGTTTACTTGTGTGCTGGTTGGATTGCTGCCAACTCTAAAAAAAATAATAACTTTTTATTCTTTTATTTTTAACAGTTAATCTTTAATTCAATCAACTATCATATGATCTATCTTCAATTATTATCCCATCACAGAGATTTCTTTAAGGTTTTAATAAGTCTCTTTCATAAATCCAGTAGGAAAACATTTTCCAGGTCATTCTCATGGTTTGTCATTTGTATTTTTGGCTCCATTCTTGAAAGATTTCCTTTAATGGTTCCAGTGTTTTAAAGTTTTGCATCATTTCATAAGTCCCAGAACTAATTGTCATCAAGAATAGGTTTGTATTTTCCCCATCTTGGAATCTCTAGTACCCTCTGGTGTTCATTTTTAAAATTATAAAGCAATTTATTTTTGTTATGGCTTACAATAGCCAAAATAGCCAAAATGTATCTTTTTCTATTACAATCTATTCATTTTTTATAATTAATTTCAAAATCTTAGGGTAAGTATTCCAAATTTATATGGACCCTAATCTGTTTATAACTTTCTTCAATCAAAATCTTATTTAGCTTTATCCCATTTACTTCAAATGTTTTAAAGTTCTTAAACTTATTTTTCTTTTGTTCAAAGTGGAAGTTAAAACTCAACGGTTAACTTTTCAGACTTCTCATTTTGAGGGTCTCTCCTAGTTTTAAAATTAAATTAATATGTAATTTCTGAAGTGATTAGAAAGTATCCTTTAAAATGTTCCACAATTGTGAGCATGATAGCTAATCCCATTCCTCCACCTCTCAAATTCACTGAAAACTGCTGTCCCGCAGCCTCCTTACAACAACAACTGTCTGCAGTACGTGTGGTGTATGATTTCCAATTCTCTCATCTAGAAAAATACCAAGGAACCAGTTCACTCACCAGTTTCTTGATCTTTGCTGCGGTTGTTAGTTTTGCTTTTGCAGTCTTTAGTTTGCTATCCCTCCCGCAAAGTCCACTCTAATTACAAAGTTAATATACAGTACTTGTAAACTTTATTGGAAACTACTTAATAGGAGATTAAGTATATTACATTTGTGCGGTATCCATTGTTTCCTACAGAGTGGCATTATTGAATTGTTAACATTCCTAAGTTTCATCAGTTTGTTTTGCCCCTTTGATTGGAAAAGTAGAATAGAAAGGACTAGGACTAGGACTAGGACTAGGACTAGGACTAGGACTAGGACTAGGACTAGGATAGAATAGAATAGAATAGAATAGAATAGAATAGAATAGAATAGAATAGAATAGAATAGAATAGAATAGAACAGAACAGAACTTAACTTCTGGATCTGGTATCAACCAAGAGAAATCTGACAGGAGCAGGAAAGGATTATTGCTTAAGCACCAGAGCTCAAACAGCAGCAGGAGTTCACAAAAGATTGGATCAGGAGAAACCAGGCTTAATTAGAAAAATAATAGAATAGAATAGAATAGAATAGAATAGAATAGAATAGAATAGAATAGAATAGAATAGAATAGAATAGAATAGAATAGAATAGAATAGAATAGAAATCTGGAAGGGACCTTGGAGGTCTACTAGTCCAGCCTCCTGCTCAAGCAGGAGAACCTATACAGTCTCAGACAAGTGACTTTTTAGTCTCCTCTTTTTCTTTTTGTATTTTATTCTATAATCCAATAAAATGTTTACATTTTTAAAAAATGGTGTTAAAAAGGTTTAGCAAAAGGTTTAGGCGAGCAGAGGTATCTTTTTTTTTTTTTGAAAATTTTTTTTTTTAAAACAAAACATAAATCCATCTTCCATTACAATTTCAAAGAGTATGTCGGTTGGTTACAAATCTTTTGTGCTTCATCTCCATATTCAACATTTACTAGTTATTTAGTTTCTCATATTTTCAAACAAATAAACATCCTAATTTATCATTTATTTAACAATGGCTTTACTGCTTCATAAAAATTATTTTCAAGTATTATATTTATAACATTCATTTCATGTTTCATATTTCCATTTCCATGCTTTCTTTTCTAGCCATTGGTAAAATAAATTCCATATCTTATAATATTGTTTATCTTCTTGTTCTCTAATTTCAAATGTCAGTTTATACGCATTTCAGCACATTCCATCATTTTCTTAATAACTTCATCTTGTGATTTCTCATTTTTCCAGTTTTTCGCAAACACAATTCTAGCCGCTGTTAAAACATTTACAATCAAATATCTCAATTCTCTATTGTATATTTCTGGCACAATTCCTAATAAAAAAAATCTCTGGCTTAAAGTCTATGTGTTTTTTTATCATTTTTTCCAACCATGTGTGGATTATAGTCCAGTATCTTTTAGCTTCTACACATGTCCACCACATATGGTAATGAACCTGAAGTCTGATGACATTTCCAGCACTATTCCGATTTGTTCCTGAACATTCTGGCTATTCTTGCTGGGGGTAGGTGCCACCTGTAAAACATCTTATACAAATTTTCCTTATATGCTGTTGACATTGTCATTTTATAATTTTGCAGCCGCAATTTTTCCCATTTCTCTAAATCAATTCCATAACCAATGGAACTGATATTCCCCCCATGCAATCATTGTTTCTTTAACTTGTTCTTCTTCCACCTTTACCTCTAATAAGTACCCATACAATTTTTTAATTACATAGTCATCAGAATCTATTAAAATTTTATCTAAGTTAGTCAAATTATTACAAATACCTTCTGCCTTGCAATCTGTATCATATCTAGAATGTATTTGCATATAAGAAAACCAATTCATCTTTAAACCTTGTTCCTCTAATTCTTGCTTTGATTTGAGTTCACCCTTTTCATTCAATAGTTCACTATATTTGTTGTTATATCTAACAATTTGTTCCCTTCTGAATATTATTGGGTATGAGAATGCTTTAATTATCAATAACCAGACTGGAATTTTTACATAGTGTTATTTTTTAATCTTCTCCCAGTTTAATAACAAAGCTTCACGTATATAATGTCTTCTGAAGTACCCCTGTGTTTTTGTTCCCTTATGCCATAGAAAAGCATGCCATCCCAACAACAAGTCATGTCCTTCTAAAGTCAATAATCTAATGTTTTGTAATGTTATCCATTCTTTAATCCACATAAAACTTGTCGCTTGATAATAAAGTTCCCAATTAGGCAAACCAAAACCTCCTCTTATTCTAGCATCTTGCAACAATTTCAATTTTATCCTCACCTTTTTACCCTGCCAAATATATTTTAACAATAAACTTTACCCAATCTAATTGGAATTGTCTGGAACAAATATAGAATTCTAGGTAATATATTCATTTTAATTGTCGATATTCTCCCAATCAATGATAATAGTAAATTTTCCCATTTTGCCAAGTCTGTCCCAATCTGTTGTTTGAGTTTATTATAATTGTTCTCTTTAAGTGTGCTACATCTTGCTGTCAAATAAAACCCCAAATATTTAACCTTTTTTACAACCTGCATCTTTGATATTTCCGTCAATTCCTCTTTTTGTTTTATTAACATATTTTTTGTCAAGATCTTCATTTTGTCTTTATTAATTTTCAAACCTGCTACTTTCCCAAATTCTCCTATTTTGTCTATCAATGCAATTATTGAACCAAAAGGATCTTCAAGAATAAAAACCAGATCATCTGCAAATGCTTGCAATTTATATTCTTCCTTTTGAATTTTCATTCCTTTTATCTCTTTTTCTTCTCTAATATTTCTATTTAGCACTTCTAATGTTAATACAAACAACAGAGGAGACAGTGGTCAGCCTTGTCTCATTCCTTTTTTTTAATTATTATTTATTTTATTTATTTATTTATTTTATTTATTTATTTTTTATTGAATTTGTATACCGCCCTACTCCCGAAGGACTCAGGGCGGTGAACAGCCATGGAATAAAACATATAAATACAAAATTTAAGATAGATTAAAACGAATTAGATAATTTGGCTGAACAAATTTAAAACTCCAATAATTTAAAACCAGATTTAAAATTTCCATTTAAAAAGGGGAAAGACTTTTTAAATGGTCAGGCCAGCTTGGTGAAAGAGAAAGGTCTTAAGCGCGCGACGGAAGGTACGCAGATCCGGGATCCTCCGTATCTCCGGGGGGAGCTTTTTCCAGATAGTAGGTGCCCCCACAGAGAAGGCTCTCCCCCTGGGGGCCGCCAGTCGACATTGTTTGGCCGACGGCACCCGGAGGAGCCCCTCTCTATGGGAGCGTACTGGTCGGTGGGAGGCTATTGGTGGTAGCAGGCGGTCCCGTAAATAACCAGGTCCTAAGCCATGGAGCGCTCTAAAGGTGATAACCAAAACCTTGAAGTGCACTCGGAAGACCACCGGGAGCCAGTGCAGCTCGCGCAGGAGAGGTGTTACATGGGAGCGCCACGTCCCCAGTTGGAGCCTCCGAGTGCACCTCAAGGGGAGCCCCATGTAGAGAGTGTTACAATAGTCCAGACGGGAGGTGACGAGGGCATGAGTGACCGTGCGTAACGAGTCCCGATCCAGAAAGGGACGCAACTGGCGGATCAGGCGAACCTGATGAAAAATCCTCCCGGTCATGGCCGTCAAGTGCTCTTCTAAAGACAGCCGTGAGTCCAGGAGGACATCCAAGTTGCGAGCCCTTTCCGTGAGGGCCAATGATTCGCCCCCAATAGTCAGCGATGGCACCAGCTGACTATATCGGGACATCGGAAACCACAGCCACTCGGTCTTGGATGGGTTGAGCCTGAGCCTGTTCCTCCCCATCCAGATCCGCACGGCCTCCAGACACTGGGACATCACTTCAAGGGCATCGTTGGGGTGGTCTGGGGTGGAGATGTACAGCTGGGTATCGTCAGCGTACTGATGGTACTCCACCCCAAACCACGGATGATCTCACCCAGCGGCTTTACATAAATGTTGAACAAAAGGGGCGAGAGGACCGATCCTTGTGGCACCCCACATATAAGGGGCCTCGGGGTCGACCTCTGCCCCCCCGTCAACACAGACTGTGACCGGTCTGAGAGAAAGGAGGAGAACCACCGTAATATGGTGCCTCCCACCCCCAACTCTTCCAACCGGTGCAGCATGATACCATGGTCGATGGTATCAAAAGCCGCTGAGAGATCTAACAGGACAAGGACAGAGGAGCACCCCCTGTCCCGAGCCCTCCAGAGATCATCCACCAACGCGACCAATGCCGTTTCCGTGCTGTACCCAGGCCTGAAGCCCGACTGGAACAGATCTAGATACGTTGTTTCATCCAGGTACTGGGGGAGCTGTCGTGCAACCACACTCTCAACAACCTTTGCCACAAAGCGAAGGTTGGAGACTGGACGATAGTTAGCCAATACTGCCGGGTCCAGGGAAGGCTTCTTGAGGAGAGGTCTCACCACCGCCTCTTTCAAGGCGACAGGAAAGACACCCTCACCCAATGAAGCATTTATAATCCCCTGGAGCCAGCCTCGTGTTACCTCCCGGGAAGCCAGCACTAACCAGGAGGGGCACGGGTCCAATAAACATGTGGTCGCATTCAGTCTACCCAGAATCCTGTCCACGTCCTCAGGGGTCACAGGATCAAACTCATCCCAGATAACATTCTCAGGACCTGCCTCCGTCATCCCCGCTGGATCTACCCAGTCGGAGTCCAGATCTTCCCGAATCTGAGTGATTTTGTCATGCAGATACTGAACAAAATCCTCGGCCCTTCCCTCCAAGGGGTCCTCCCGCGCTTCCTGGTGGAGCAGGGAGCGGGTCACTCTAAACAGGGCAGCCGGGCGATTATCTGATGATGCAATAAGAGCAGCAAAATGAGTACATTTTGCTGCTTTTATCGCCACTAGGTAATTCTTAATATGAGATCTTACCAGTGTCCGGTCAGATTCAGCACGACTGGCCCTCCAACTACTCTCTAGGAGTCCTTTCCAGCGCTTCATCTCCCCTAGCTCCTCAGTGAACCAAGGAGCCAGGTGAGATCAGCACCAGGTCAGAGGCCGCAAAGGCATGACTCGATCCAGAGCTCCAGCAGCCGCCCTATCCCAAGCGGCCACTAGGTCTCCAATCGAGGCGTGAGCCAGAACATCAGGGATTGGCCCAAGCTCCATCTGGACTTGTCAGGTTCCATCAGGCGCCTGGGGCGGTACCATCTTGTCGGTACCATCTTGTCGGCAGGGTGCAGCGGTTCGAAGGTCAAGGCGAAGGAGAGAGTGATCCGACCATGACAAGGGCTTGATGACTATATCCCCTATCTCGAGATCACTCAGCCACTGTCCACAGACAAAAACAAAGTCCAGCGTGTTTTCCCCCGCGTGTGTAGGGCCATGAATTAACTGGGTTAGGTCCATAGCCGTCATGGAAGCCATGAACTCCCGAGCCGCCTCAGATGCCTCACCCACGGATGGCAGGTTGAAATCCCCCATGACCATAAGTCTGGGGGTATCAACCGCCACCGCGGCGATGACATTGAGAAGCTCGGGCAGGGCTGCTGCCATGTGGCAGGGAGCCAGGTATGTGATCAGCAAACCGATCTGAACCCCATGACCCCACTTCACGAGTAGAGACTCACAGCCGGCCCTCTGAGGGACAGTGGCCTCCCTCGGCCTAAGGTCTTCTGTAATAATAACCGCTACTCCCCCACCCCTTCCCTGTGACTCGGCTGATGGAATGCGTGGAAGCCTGGTGGGCACATTTCTACCAGAGGGACCCCTCCCTCCGGGCCCAACCAGGTCTCCGTAATACCCGCCAGGTCCACTCCCCCTTCCTGAATAAGATCACAGATGAGGGGGGCTTTATTTACTACAGACCTGGTGTTGCACAACATCAGTCGCAGGCCCAGGCCCTGAGGGTCTGTGCAACCTGGAGAACGAGTGGAGCCTTGGGGGCCGGAGCACGCCACCGCTCAAAGACAGTGGGCGCACGCTCCCTCCACATGCTATGGCCCCTTGCTCCCGCCACATCTACCCCTCCCACTCACAGTACCGATGGTAAAAACACAATCTGGACAAGCTCGACCCCCTCCATCACCCCCGGATCCCCCACCCCCCCCTGCTGCATGTCATGGCCAGGCCCGACCCTCCCCTTAGTGGGTTATCCCCCAAACCCACTACTCTAGTTTGAATCCTACCCTCCCCCCTGGGACCCCTTAAAAATTTATCCAAAAATTTACATAGAAAACCCCTCAACCTCCTCTTTGCCACATGCCACCTCTCTGGGTTCCAAAGCCCGTCATTGAGGTAGGCCCTCGATAACGTGTAGGGCCAGGCTTGCGAGAGGGGGAAGTCTCGCAGACCAAGAAGCTGGGACCTTAGATACATCAGAAGCCCTGAGGTAGTAGTGAGGCATGGCCAAGGGCTCCATTATGATAGTCCAAAATTGTCCAGGAAAACAAGGCAGGTTGACCATAACGAGAGAGTCTCCACTGTCCTCTCACGGCAGTGGTGGAGTCCAATGTTCCAAACCAGCTCAGGGTAATCCTCCAACCAGCCTCTCACGCTGGTCGGCCAACTGGCCATAGGGAGATGGTGCATCCCATTCGGTGGTGAAACAATGATAAGATACCGGCTCCGTTCAACCTCCTTTAAACTGCCATTTTCCATACAGCCAGCGTACTGGATGACAAACAGAGCCAGGTCCCAAAGTCTCTTTATCTCGATAAACTCTGTCAGTTCTCCATTTATCATTACTTTTGCTATTTGTTTATACTATATGGCTTCTATTGCTTGAATAAATTTTCTACCAAAACCCATCTGCTCCATTTGAAGTAACATAAATTGCCAGTTGACATTGTCAAAAGCTTTCTGAGCATCTAGAAATATTAAAGCCATTTTCTTTTCAGGATGAGCCTCATAATATTCCAAAGTGTCCAGAATTATCCTCATATTGTCTCTAATCTGTCTTTTTGGCAGAAACCCGTTTTAATCAGTGTATAAAATTGTTTAAATATCTTTTAAGTCTTTCTGCCAATATTGAAGCAAAAATTTTGTAATCAGAATTTAGCAGGGAAATAGGCCTATAATTTTTGATTTGTTGTGGATTCTTGCCCAATCAGAATCTGCATAACAACTTAATTCTGCATAATCAGTATGTGTTGGTTCTAACAATAACTTCATGTGTTTAGTGTATTTTAGGTATCTCAATAATTTCTTAACGCATGTCCACCCACTTTCCTTCACACACACACTTTCCTTTGTTCTCTTGCCAGAAAGGTCCGGCTGAGAGATAGCCAGCACGAACTTTTTTAAAAATGTAACTAATTAGATCAGTGCGATGTTTTATTTTTTTTTTTATAACAAATAAATGAGTTTTCTTAGAAGAAATATCTTCGGGTTTTGTTTTCTTAAAGTATGCTTGCAAGAAAAGGTCTCGATCCACCCCGCGTAATCAAGGTGCGATTATCCCAAAAGCAGAATGGGATTAATCAGCGCCCTCACATCTGGTAGCAGAGGATGGTTGATTTATGGCTTTTTCCTTGCTCGCTACTTTGATAAGACCTCTAGGCTAATTAGACAGATGATTATTTATTTTGCCACCGAGGAACGCTAACTAATTATCTGCTAAGATGCTGAGAAAGAAGAAAAAGGGCAAAATGAAACTCAGAGCATTCCCTATTAATGATTTCAACCTCTCCTATGAAGAAGAGGCAGAAAGGAGGATTTCAAACTTCCAGCCCCTTGCTACAGCCACACTCCTGGAACTAGAAGCCGTGGGAGCTGTGGGAGAAGAAGAAACAGATGAAATACTCTTAAAAAGGCATCAGGAGAGAGATAAGAGAGAAACTGCTTTTGAAGATAACGTGCTACAACTGAGGTCAGTAGCGTCTCCTTCTGAATATGCATGCTCTCAAACAGTCCTCCCAGAGCCTTCTGTTTTTGTAATGCTTGGTGCAAGGCCAAAACATTCACAAACTGCCCAGCATTTTCCCTCCTACGCAGAAAGAGAAATAATTCATTATTCTCCTCAAAACTCTGAGCTCGCCCTGGATGAGCTGGCTATAAGAGCCTATTGTGATATAAAATTTTATGAACAGGAGCTATCCCAGGCAAAAATGGATTTATTTATGCTTGAGCAAGATAAGGGAGAATCTCGTGACTTCAAAATCACTAAAAACGCCATTTTGGCTCCTTCTTCTTCGGAGCCAAAGACACTCCTCCTGGTGAATTTTGTGTCAGGCCAATCAGAACAGAGAGCTGTGCACACGTCACATGTCTTACATAATCACTCCTATTCTAAGATTAAAAGTGCCACGTATGCAGAGAGATTAGCTGAACTGCCCGAAACTAAAGGTGCAGCACTATCTGCTGGCAAAAGTAATTTACTAGAGAAAGCTGAAAGGCATCGCAGCCTACATGAACATTTTGAACTATTACAGCAGACTTTGGCAAACATGTCTTTAACTCATTCAGATATTCAGGCTGCAATGCCACAAGTGTCTCCACAGGCTCAATCTCCAGCACCCCCTGGTGGTGCTGGTGTCCTTTTAGATGGAACACAACAAAGCTTAATGCAGCAAAGGCAAATGACTGCATCTCCAGCAGGTCATGCTAATATTGCAGCTCAAGCACAAATGGTAGCTGAAACAGCAGATTCCAGTGCAACAGACTCAACCACAAATGCATGCACACGTGCCTCCAGCTGTACAACCAGGGCCAGCTCCTGGTCCACCTCCAGCGCAACAAGTGCCTTTACTTCCACAGCCAGCACCTCAAATGCACATTCCTCAACAGGCATCTTCTGTTGCTCCACTGGCTGGTGAGTCCAAATTAAAGATGTCAGGACAGAATTATAAAGCCTGGGTCAGAGAGATTGATTGTTACTTCGCAGAGAAGGTACTCACTGTATAATTTTTAATCCGCCTGCTCAGCCATGGTCTCCTGCAATAAGAGGTTTAGAAATTAAAGCTTGGACAACATTATTGATGTCCATGGATACTGAACTGCAGGTTACATTTTCGCCTGATGCAACAGCCCAACAAATTTGGGCCCAATTGGAAAATTGCTACAGGCCTGTTTCAATTGAGTCTTCATGTTTGCTCATGTCTGAATTCCATGGTTTGAGATTGAAACCTGGTGAACAAATTGGAGGACATTTGACCAAACTGAAAGGAATTAGAAGAGAATTGAGAGAAAGAGGCTATAACATTGATGATATTCAACTGATCAGCATTATCATTAATTCTTTGAACTATGAATGGAAAGATGCCATTACAAAGATTAACCAAGTCCCTATTGCTCAACGCACAGTGGACAATGTATGCAGACTTTTAATTGAAGAAGAAGCACTCATGTTAGCCATGCCACACTTGAGAGGACCACCCGCATCAAGAGCTCCAGCTAGGCGCCCCTTCCGAGGAAGGACCTATGCTCCCAGGATGTCAAGATGCTACATCTGTGATCGTGTGGGACATGCCACCCGGGATTGTCCCCAACGAGTTCCAGCTCCCGTCACATACCAGCCCAGAGGAACAGACTCCAGAGGCAGAGGCGAAAGACAAGGTCATCGTGGTCCCCGGTGTGATCCACAAACTCCACTCGCCACATTGGCTTTAACCAATGATCCACAACCTCAACCAGAGTACGACAGACGACTCCTGTGGACTTTGGACAGTGGTGCAGCATTGCATATTACCTACAGAAAGGAACTTTTCACAGACATGCACGAGCCTGAACCTGAACTACGTGAACTTTATTCTTTTTCAAATCATCCTTGTCAGGTCAAAGGAAAAGGAACTGTTTATGTTGAAGAGCTCGATGAATTCATTCCTGATGTTTATTATATACCAACAGCAACCAGTAATTTGCTTAGTCAGTGTCACTTGTCTAGAGTATTAAAGTTCCAGGTTCACCACCTTGAAAATGCAAGTTACATAGTTAAAGATGGAGATATTATTGCTGGAACCATATTAATTGGTGGTGTTTATTACTTAAAGCCAAAGCCTAAAACACAAACACAGGCAAGTATACAAACTCCAAAAAGAGAGAGCACAGAGAGAGATGCTCTAGAGAGAGATCCTGTTGCTGCTCCAAAGGCTCCTAAAGCCAACAAAAGGAAAATTGGGAAACAGGTTGCTCAGAGCAAGCCTGAGGTTCCTCATAAAACAGTTAATGTTGAGAATTCACTAACTGGTAAACCTTTGCATTCTAAGTGTATCCATAAGTGGCATAGAAGATTGGGGCATGCTAGTTTCCGTGTTCTTAGGAAGATGCCGGAGTTCGCAAAAGGTTTGGATCTAAAGGGGTGTAAGGTGTTTTTGGATTGTGCTGTCTGCAAAAAGGCCAAGTCCAAAGCAGCAGCCATTCCCAAACGCGCTACACGCCTGTCAACACGCATTTTTGATTTGGTTCACACTGACATAGTTGGTCCTTTTCCACCATTTGGTGGTAGAAAATATTTTCTAACAATTGTTGATAATTACTCTAAATATGGATATGTATATTCTATGAAAGAAAAATCTGAGACTTTTCAGATCTTTAAAGACTTTGCAGCCCTTGTTTCTACCCAACACCAAGTTCGCATCACCAGAATCCAGAGTGATCGTGGTGCTGAATTCATGTCTCAGCGTTTCCAGGATTGGATGCGTAAGAATGGAATTCTTCATCAGACGTCGGCTCCTTACACACAGGCTCATAATGGGGTCGTAGAGAGAAGACAAGGGGTACTGCAAACCATGATGCGTTGTCTCCTAGAAGACGCCAACCTTGGTATGATATACTGGGGTGAAGCTATAAAATATGCAAATTACATTGTCAACCGTACTTGGAGCTGTGTAATAAATCAGACTCCTTTCTTCATGTTGTATGGCTACAAGCCCGATCTTAAAAACATCCATATTTTTGGTTCATATGCTATGGTGAACATTCCCTTAGCTCAAAGAAGAAAAGGAGGTCCAGCAGCAAAGAGACTGAGATTTATGGGTATTGATGATAATTCAAAATGGAGCAAATTTATTGACTCTAAACATGTAATTGTGATTTCCCAATCTGCTAATTTTGAGGAAGACGTTGACTGGTCCAGGATTCATTCCAATGATCCTGGAGTTTATTTTCCCAGAGATGATACTGTTGATGCCACGCAGATTGATGATCAAGATTCCACTGGTTCTTCTCAACCCGATGTTCCGTCTTTGCAAGCCACGGATGCTGACGCTAGCGACCAAAGTGAGGACGAGGACAAAGCAGAAGACTGGACTGTTGTTCCGAGACGTTCCAAGAGGGCCACAAAAGGAATCCCTCCACAACGATATTCTTGGCAACTGACAAAAGCACCCTTGCCTTTGATTTGCAATGTTACACGTCCACCTGATAATTTCACGCAAATCAAGCAGCTTCCTGATTCAGAGCAAGCCAAATGGTATGATGCAATGCAGGTTGAAATGGACAGTCTAAAGAAACTTAAAGTGTTTACACCTGCAAAACCTCCAGCAAATAAAAAGGTCATTGGCACTCGATGGGTCTACAGAATCAAAAAAAAGCCAAATGGTGAGTCATTGTACAAGGCCAGACTTGTACCTCAGGGTTTCGCTCAACATTATCCTGAGGACTACACAAATACTTATTCACCGACAGTCCGAACTGAGAGTGTAAAAATTGCTTTAGCAACTGCAACTATCCTTGGTTTAGAAGTTTTCCAGTTTGATGTTGACACGGCTTATCTACATGCAGACCTAGATGAAGAGATCTACGTGAGAAGTCCTCCAGGATTCTGACAGCAAGAAGGGGATACCTGGTTTCTAAACAAAAGTCTTTATGGTCTGAAACAGTCTGGTTTAATGTGGTATTTATGTCTTACTGACAAACTAAATTCAATGGGCTTTATTAAGTCTGAAACTGATGAGTGCGTGTTCACAAAAAGATCTAACAATGCATATGAGATAGTTCTTGTTTATGTTGATGATATTGTTTATATTGGTCCAAATAAGCAAATGAGTGAAATTTTTGCTAAAGTTTTGCAGAGATACTTCACATTGAAATCATTAGGTCATATTAGCACTTATTTAGGTGTTCAGATTGAAAAAACAAAGAAGGGGTTTAGTCTTTCACAAGAGGATAAAATTGAACAAATTTTGCATCATTGTAACATGAAGGATGCTAACACAACAAAGAGACTCATGCAAACAGATTTTCATAACTTGATACAAGAAGCAAGTCCTGAGTTCGAGGATCAAACACTTTATCGTTCAGTTATTGGGTCACTGTTGTACATTAGTAGTTGGACCAGACCCGACATTGCACTTAGTGTTAATCTCTTGTCTCGACACATAGATAAGGCAAAACAGTTTCATTGGACATGCGTTAAGAAATTATTGAGATACCTAAAATACACTAAACACATGAAGTTATTGTTAGAACCAACACATACTGATTATGCAGAATTAAGTTGTTATTCAGATGCTGATTGGGCAAGTGATAAGAAATCACATAAAAGTACTTCAGGTTATATGATGTTCTTAAATGGATGTCCTGTTTATTGGCAAGTGCGTAAACAGAATTTTGTTTCTTGTCCATCTACTGAAGCTGAATATGCTTGTGTTTCAGATGGATGTAATTCTCTAACTTGGTTTGATGCTTCAGTCACAGATATCTGGACACACCCGATCTGACCAATCACCATGATGGAAGACAATGAATCGGTGGTTTACATTTCTGAATCACATTTCACAGGTTCTAGGTCCAGACACATTGACATCCGTTATCAAAACATAAAACATTTAGTAAAAAAAGGTTTTGTTAAAATGCAGTATGTATCTACACATGATCAAATTGCAGATATGCTCAACAAACCACTTCCAGCAGCTCAACACGAGTATCTGCGTAAGAAGATGTGCCTTATTTGATGATGTACCTGATATTCGCTCAACTGGCAAAAGAAGGGGATTGTCACTGCATTTTTTTTTTAAATTTACCAGCTGAGCTCATCATTTCTGGACTATCAGACTTTCCGTAGCTTGCCCAGAATCCTTATCAGTAAGTTAAACTGTGCATGTCCACCCACATTTCTTCTCTCTTTCCTTTGTTCTCTTGCCAGAAAGGTCCGGCTGAGAAATAGCCGGCACAAACTTTTTCAAAAATGTAACTAATTAGATCAGTGAGATATTTTATTTTGCCCAATTCTTTTGTAGAAATGTAGGAGCTCTAACATCTCGCTCATTCACACATTCCAATTGAGAGGTAGGAGGGCGCTGATTAATCCCATTCTGCTTTTGGGATAATCGCACCTTGATTACGAGGGGTGGATCGAGACCTTTCCTTGCAAGCATACTTTAAGAAAACAAAACCCGAAGATATTTCTTCTAAGAAAACTCATTTATTTGTTATAAAGAAAATAAAACATCTAACTGATCTAATTAGTTCCCCGAAGAACACCTGAATAAACAATTCTACAGATAATTTTTACAGATAAGAGCCTTGGTGGCGCAGCAAACTAAAGCACTGTTAAGTAATACCAGCTACCTGCAATTACTGCAAGTTCAAATCTCACCAGGCTCAAGGTTGACTCAGCCTTCCATCTTTTTGAGGTAGGTAAAATGAGGACCTGGTTTGTGGGGGCAATAGACTTTCTATAAAAAAGAACACCGCTTGGGGCAGGGCCGAAAGCCCTATTAAGCAGGTATATACAAAAGTATGAAGGCTATTGCTTAACGCATTGTAAGCCACCCTGAGTCTCCGGAAAAAGGTGGCATATAAATCGAACCAATAAATAAATAAATAAATAAATTTTAAGTGTTCTTTTGATGTTCTTCCAACTATCTTATCTATAAGAGGGCTCCAAATCCTTGAAATGCAACAAAATATAGCACAGTTGTTACTTCTTAAACCAACAAAGAGATACAAAATTTCCAATCCACTAGATGGCAGTGTTACATACTCTCGCCTTCCCCTGCTGTGTTCAATGAACTTTAAAAATCAAATTAGCCAAAAAGGAGAAAAAAACAATAAGGCAAAGTGAAAATAAAACAAAATCAAAGTGAAATTATGATAAAAAGGCACTAAAAATTTAAAAATGAAATAAACAAGTCTCCGATCCAATCCAATCTAGTCCAGGTTAAAAATCCACAAATGCAACAAGTATATAAAACAAAAAACAAAAAAAACTCCCTATCACTAAGTTTAATT
Organism: Arizona elegans; assembly: GCA_022577455.1. Taxonomy (NCBI): domain Eukaryota; kingdom Metazoa; phylum Chordata; class Lepidosauria; order Squamata; family Colubridae; genus Arizona; species Arizona elegans. The sequence goes on from JAKOOJ010000009.1 coordinate 54,516,491, forward strand.
CCGCTGCTTAATTTTCTTCTGTCTTCAATTTAATCTTTCTCTCTTTCTTTCAGTCTCAGGGTGCTCTCATTATATAGATTATGATTAAAAGTTTCTCACCGAGTGGACACACTTCTTTCCAATCTTCTTCCATTTTGGAGCTGTCCCAACTTCAGCAGCTACAATGGCTGCCACCCCACTGCCGGGAAAAGGGCTGCTCCTGGATCAACCAGGGACTTTGCGATGTTCCTGGGATCGACAGGATGTGCCCTCCACTATCACAGTCTCCACGGGACCGTCCAGCGATGGAGATATAGGCGGTAATCCTGGAGCCCCAGGATCTTCCATCCATGCCATAGCGACATCAGCTCCTCCCCCCGTTTAGTCTCTTCTTTAAAACCTCCAGTGATGGAGCACCCACGATTTCTGAAGGCAAGCTGTTCCACTGGTTAATTGTCCTCACTGTTAGGAAGTTTCTTCTTAATTCCAGGTTGCTTCTCTCTTTGATTAGTGTCCAACCATTATTTCTTGTCCTGCCCTCTGGTGCTTTAGAGAATAATTTGATCCCTTCCTCTTTGTGGCAGCCCCTCAAATACTGGAATATTACTATCATGGCGTCCCTAATTCTTCTTTTCTTTAGACTAGCCAAATCCAAATCCTACAGCCATTCCTCATATGTTTTAGTCTCCAGGCCTTTGATCATCTTAATTGTTCTTCTCTGAACTTTGTCCAAGGTCTCAACATCTTTTTGTAGTATGGTGACCAAAATTGGTTGCAGTATTCTAGGTGTGGTCTTACTATAGTTTTATAAAGCAGTACGAATACCTTTTTTTTTTTTGTAAACAAGTTTTATTAGAATTTTTCTTTCATCAGACATATTTTATGAACAGAGTGTTGACCGGGTCACATCTTATACATCCTATATATATTAATCTTTATAATCTATTCCAATTTCCCATTTTTTCCATATTCATCTCTTTTATATAATTCTTTATCACAAATTAATCATTTTTCACCATATCTTGTTATTTCAGCTTCTGCCATATTATTCTTTTTTTTCCAAGTCCATTTTACGTTTCCAATTTCAACCATAATATTCTTTTTCCATGAATATTTTCTTGTCTTAATTTCTTCTTAGTACATAATACATAAACAGTATCACTATCTGCCCTTAATTCCTAATCTCTTACAATAAAATCAGTTATCTCATTTCTCCATTACAAAATATATGTCTCAAAATCCCCATCCCACTTTTTTAACATTTCAACTTTATCTCTTAAATTGTCTTCAAAATTAAACCAAATTGCCATTTCACATTTCATCTGCTATTCTGTTTTACTATAAGCAATATACATCATCATATTCAAATCTTACATTAAAACCCTTTAACTTAGTTGACCATCCACAATTAATATTAATACAGTTCTCTTAAATCTATTAGTATGTACCTTATTTCCCTTCCTCCTTTGCACTAATCTTCCCTTCTTTTCTCATGGTGTCTCCAAAATTCCACTTCTTGATAAATTTTATTTTTATCCCATTCTCTTAACATTTCATATATATATATATATATATATATATATATATATATATATATATATATATATATTTGTTTATGTAAGTTCCCGAAATATTAACTACACACACACACACACACACACACACACACACACACACACACATATATATATATAATTCTGAATCCTTTTTCTCACTTTTAGATATATTATTCAAGTAGTTCTCTCCAGGCTTTCTCCTAATCTCTTTCCACTATTTCCCTCTTTACCCTTTGATTGATTCTTTTTTGGGGGATGTTCCCCCCATCCACTCTTTTTTTGCCACTGTAAATCCCAGTTAAATAATTTAACTGCTTTTTGCATTCAATTCCTTTTCCTTCAATATTATTTTTTTGCTCCTCATTTATGCTCTCTTTTACCACCCTCTCCCCCAGTGGTGGGTTTCAAATTTTTTACTACCAGGTCTGGGGTGTGGCATTTTTTACTACCAGGTCTTGGTGGGCATTGTTAGGGTATGGTGTAAACCTAACAAGTTGTCCAGGCAATATATGTGTTCTATCACTTTAAATGTATTCTGTAACTTCGGACTGATTTGAATGGCTAAAGACTTGGATTGACTAAAGACTATGCAATTGTTTTTCACTACAAAGTAAAAGCTTTGTTAAACCAGTTTGTATGTATTGTATTCATTGCTCTCAGTACCGTTTCTCTGTGCACTTACTCTGCTGGTTGGTAACACAACAATATCCTTAACATTGGTTATGGGCCCAGAGACAACCAGAACTAACTAGGATTGTTCAGAGCTAAACTGAGAGTTAATGTGAATAATACAGAAAACTGTGTTTGTGAAATATAATCCAAGTGAAGATGGCACAAGAACAGTTATCAAATATTTCTATGATAACCCGACTGGATGGAACAAACTATGTATCCTGGTCTACAAAATGTAATCTACTTCTGCGTAGAGAAGGACTTTGGGACGTAGTAAATAATCCACCAGATGTAACAACATGGAATCCTGATGACGATGAAGATGCGAAGAAATTAGCCAAATTTGCCAGAGACAACGAACGAGCTTTTTGCATAATTGGACTGACACTGAGTGACCAGCAATTTGTCCATATTCGTGGCAAAGGGTCTGCTGCTAGGTGTTGGACCAAGTTGAAGAAACTATATGTTCGTGACACTGTGGGTGCTCATATAAATCTCACACGGAAAATATTTAAGCAACATCTTCTTAAAGGAGGAGATATGATGGCTCATTTGGAATCCATGACCAGAATTTTCCAGGAGCTGCATGAAAAGGAACTTGTTTTCTCGGAACTACAGCAAGTTTATATAATTCTTTCTTCTTTGGACGACAGTTATGACGACTATGTTACTTCACTGGAGGTTTTGACCAGAAATGACCTCACATTGGCTGGCGTAACCGGTAGGTTATTGGAAGAATCCAGAAGAAGACAAGAAAGGGATCAGTTGAGAGTAAACCAACCAAAAGAAGACAAAATGTATTCAACTGCCTATGTTGTAAAACGATGTTTTGCTTGTGGGGCTAAAGGGCATATAGCTAAGTATTGTAAGAATAAGAAAATGTCTGTTACGGATAAGAATAGACCCAAGAAACCCAGTATTGGAGGTGCCTGCTATATTCTAAGCATAGGAGACCATTACTCTAGGTACGGATTGTGTTATCTTATAAAAACGAAAAGTGAAACATTCCAGCATATAACTAACTGGCTGAGGTTTGTTGAAAGGAAACAGAAGTATAAAGTAATGTGCTTAGTAACAGATAATGGTACAGAATTCACTAACCAAAGGTTAGAGAAGTTTTTGCAAGAAGCAGGAATACAGCATAAACATAGACCACAACGCAACACTTATGTTGAGAGAAGGGGTCAAACATTACAAGCCATGACTAGAACAATGTTGGCAGATGCTGGTTTGCCTGAAACTTTATGGGGTGAGGCTGTTATGTGTGCTAACCATGTGTTAAACAACATGGTACATTCATCTACTTGTGAAATATCATTTACATTATGGCATGGGAGGAAACCAAATCTTAGTTACTTACACACATTTGGAGCCCCAGCTTGGGTGCATATTCCATCTACTGTGAGAAGGAAGGAACAACAAAGAGCCAGAAAAATGTTTTTCGTAGGCTATGATTCAAACCATAGGTCTTTTAGATTTTGGGCACAGGGAACTACTAGTGTTTACTGTAGTGCAAATGCAAAATTTCTAGAGCACAAAGGATGGGAGAAACTTGAGCGTGCAGGTTATAGACAGGATGACAATACTGTTAGCATTGAGCATCAAATGAGTAACTATACTCCTGATGAGGATATAGAGAATATAGATTCTTCTATTAAGGTTGAAGAAGAGGAGGTAGTTTTAGGGGAGGATGAAATTGAATCACCTGCAATGAGTCCTGTATTGCCTAGGAGATCCAGTAGAGAAAGACATCCACCTGATAGGTATAAAGCAACAGTAGTTTGTCAGGTTAATATAGAACCTTCAAGGTATGAGGATATTAGGATGTATCCTGAAAAAGAACAGAATGCTTGGAAGGAGGCAATGAGTAGAGAAATCAACTCATTAACTAAATTGGGTGTTTATGAGGATGTTAAATTACCACATGGAGAAAAATTGATTGGTTGAAAGGAATAGATGGGCAGTAACCCATAAAGCTTGCCTTGTAGCTCAAGGTTTCGCTCAAATGGAGAAAGATTTCGATGAGGTGTTTGCTCCGAGTTTAAGAGCTAGCACGTTAAGAAGTATGCTAGTGTGGGCGGCAAAGAATAAGTATATTATTAATCATATAGATGTGGAGACGGCATACTTGCATGTTCCATTAAGACATACTATTTATATGAGGAAGCCGTTAGGAGTGAAAACAAACAATCAAACTGATTGTTGGAAATTAAATAAAAGCCTTTATGGTTTAAAACAATCAGGTTTTGAATGGAACCAATGAATAATGAAAGAGCTGAATAATATTGGTTTTCAGGAAGGTGTAGCAGACAAATGTCTCTTTAAGAGAGAGAATAATGGTGTAGTATCAGTTTTGCTATTGTTCACGGACGATATAGCAATTGTAACTAAAACTGACAAGGAAGCAATAGATATTGTTAGACAGTTACAAGAGAAATTCAAAATTAGAAATTTAGGACATATTAGACATTATTTAGGTCTTGATATTGTTCAAACAGCTAGAGGATATAAACTGTCACAAGCTAGCAAGATTAGTCAGATGTTGAAACGCTATAGCATGGAGCTATGTAAGCCAGCTAAAACGCCTATGGCACAGGATTTTCAACATGAAGAAATCCAAAGTCCTGGATTTAGTAAGGAGATCTATCAATCGCTGATAGGGAGTCTATCGTATCTTAGCAATTGGTCGAGACCTGATATTTCATATAGCGTAAACCAATTAGCAAGGTATAATGCAGAACCAACAGATAGGCATTGACAGGCCGCAAAGCAGATATTGAGATATTTAAAGATGACAATGCATTATGCATTATATTTAGAACCTAACCGTGATCTTACACTGAGCACATATGCTGATGCTAGTTTCGCTACTGATTTGACCACCAGAAAGTTTACATCAGGTATTGCGATAATGTTAGGTAATTGTTTAATAGGATGGAAGTCAATAAGGCAGAAGCATATTAGTTTATCCACTATGGAAGCAGAATTTTCATGCTTGTCACTAGTATGTACTGATTTAATTTACTACAAACAATTAATGATTGATGTAGGATTAAAGGTAGATTATCCTATTGTAATTTATGAGGATAACCAAGTTGCTATAAAAATGGCAACAAATTTAGCAGTTAAGACAAGATCGAAATATACTGATATTCGTTATTTGAACGTTTGTCAGAGTATTCAAAGTAATATGGTTCAGTTAGAATATTGAAAACAATGTTGCTGATAATTTCACCAAAGCGTAGGGTGCAATTAAACATAAAATATGTTGCGAAAGCTATGGCTTGAGAATTTGAACAGGTATATATTAGCCTGTCCAAAGGGGAGAATGTTAGGATATGGTGTAAACCTAACAAGTTGTCCAGGCAATATATGTGTTCTATCACTTTAAATGTATTCTGTAACTTCGGACTGATTTGAATGGCTAAAGACTTGGATTGACTAAAGACTATGCAATTGTTTTTCACTACAAAGTAAAAGCTTTGTTAAACCAGTTTGTATGTATTGTATTCATTGCTCTCAGTACCGTTTCTCTGTGCACTTACTCTGCTGGTTGGTAACACAACAATATCCTTAACAGGCATGGCATGGTTTGGTAGGTGTGGCAGAGGAAAGATACTGTAAAATCTCCATTCCCTCCCCAATTCAGGGGAAAGTTACTGTAAAATCCCCATTTCCTCCCGATCAGCTGGGACTCGAGAGACAGAGAATAGATGAGGCAGGGCCAGTCAGAGGTGGTATTTACCAGTTCTCCGAACTACTCAAAATTTCCACTACTGGTTCTCCAGAACTGGTCAGAACCTGCTGAAACCCACCTCTGATCTCCCCTATTTCCTGTTCTGTGTGTTCCAGCAAAATTTCTGACTTTTTATTACCCTTTAGTGACTACACAAATATTTTTAAACATCTCAATTAATTCCTCACACATCCAAGACTCCATATTGCCAATTTAAGAAATTAACACTTTTGAATATCACATTTAATTAAAATTTACAGTCCATATAGTCTCTTTTTATTTTCAAATAATGTCCAATTCAAGTATTTATCCAGTCCATTCTAAGTTAAAGATTTGTTATCTTCCACAGTTGTTGAAAATTGAAACCAAGCAATGTAGAAAGACGAATACTCCTTAAAAGTTCCCCGTTTCCAAATTATCTTTTAGAAGTCAAGGTCACAGCTGTACTTTCTATTCTATCTTCCAACAAATATTGCAGTACTCTCTTTCCGCCAGCTGAGGTCTCTCTCAAATCCACAATATTCTCGAACCATCTAAATGTCAAAGCTGTCAAAAATATTTTAAATCCACATAAAAAATACTTTTCCTTGGATTTTCTTTTATTATTTTTACTTTCTCCAAATCCAATTATAGATACGAAAACTTTCTTGGGCTTTAATATTCTAGCTTCTTCTTTGTTCTTCTCCCTCCATAGAATTTCCTAAGTGCCAACTAGCCGCTCATTTCAGCTCTGGGACACCTTTTAATGTTCCAATTCAAAATTTTCTTTTACCTGTGAGTTGGCCAATCATTCACCCGGTACCAGCACTCAGTTCAAACACCGCACAAAAATTTAGTCCGGTTGCCCCAGCTTCAGAGTGGTCATTTTACAATGGCTGCCACCCCTGCTGCCAGTCCGAAGAGCTGCCTCTGACCTTTCGAGGAACTTGTCTGTTCCTCTTCGTCGTCTGAGACACCTCTCCTTTCAAACCATCCCTACAGCACAGTTCCGGTCCGAAAACCTCCCGACAATGGTTTGTCCGGCTGGATTTTCATGGAGCTTGTCAGAGCCCGCTATTTTTTCAGCCAGTGTTTTTTTAAAAAAAATTTGATTTATATGCCGCCCTTCTCCGGAGACTCAGGGCGGCTTAAAATGCATTAAGCAATAGCCTTCATACTTTTGTATATTTATACAAAGTCAGCTTATTGCCCCCACAAACTGGGTCCTCATTTAACCTACCTTAGAAAGGATGGAAGGCTGAGTCAACCTTGAGCCTGGTAAGATTCGAACCTGCAGAAATTGCAGGCAGCTGTGTTAATTACAGGGTGCATTAAACCACTGTACTACCAAGGCTCGTGTTGCCGCGACGCTTCCAGTTTCAGCAGTACTAATACTTCAGATGTATTTATATTCATATTCATATCCAGGATTGTATTAGCTTTTTTGCCTGCTGCTGGCTCATATTCAAGCGATCATCCACTAGGACTCCAAGTTTCCTCTCACAGTTACTGTTTTGAGTCAGATCTTGCCTAATCTGTACCTTTGATTTCTCCTGCCTAAATGTAAAGCTTTGCTTTTCTCCACATTGAAATTCATTTTGTTGGATAGGGCCCATTGTTCAAGTTTGTCAAGATCTTTTTAGATCCTGAGTTTGTCCTCTGGTGTGCTGGCTATCATTGATAAAGATATTGACAAGTTCTGGACCTAAGACGGAGCTTTGTGGTACCCCACTGCTTACTTCTCTCCATGTGGATGTAGTACCATTAAGGATTATTCATTGAGTACGGTTTGTTAGTCAGCTACAAATTGATCTGGTGGTGATGTTGTCTATTCCACATTTTTCTAGCTTATCAAAAAGTAGATTGTGGTCCACTTTGTCAAATACCTTACTGAAATCCAAGTGTACTATGTCCACAGCATTTCACTGGTCTACTAATTTAGTGACTTTATCAAAGAATGAAATAAGATTGGTTTGCATTATCTGTTTTTAACAAACCTATGCTGGCTACTAGTTATAATTTTATTTGCTTCTAGTTGTTCGCAGATCTGTTTTTTGATTATCTTTTCTAGGATCTTCCCAGATATTGATGTTAGACTAATTAGTCTGTGGTTTTCTGGGTCTGTTCCTCTCCCCCCCCCCTTTTTTTTGGGGGGGGAGATGGGAACCACATCAGCACTTTTCCAATCCTCAGGTACTTCCCCTGTGCTCCAGGATTTTTGAAAGACATGGTACAGACGTTCTGAGATAACATCTGCCAGCTCCTTTAGAAATCTGGGATGTAATCTGTCAGGTCCCAGTGATTTATATTCATCAAGGTCAAACAGGTGTTCTCTTGCCATTTTTTTGCCTATTTTAATTTTTATTTCTAGTTGTCTTTTACAGTAGTTTTTTCGGTATGTTGGGCTATAATTTCTTTTTATATGAAGATTGATGCAAAGAATGAGTTAAGCAGATGTTTTCTCCCTACTGCCAGTTACTTCCTTGCCATCTTCTCTCTTTAGTGGACCTACTGTTTGTTTCCTTAACTTTTTTTCTTGTTATAAATATGTTGAAACTTTTTCAATTATCTTTGACTTTTGTAGCAAGCCTTAGTTCACTCCGAGTCTTTACTTTCCTGACTTCCTCTTTGCATGTTCTGGCTATCTGCTGATAATCAGCCCTAGTTACGTGTCCCTCTTTCCATTTTCTGTGCTTGTCCTTTTTGTCTTTCAGTTTGTCAGAGAGATCTTTGTGCAGCCATGCTGGTTTCTTATTGAATTTCTTGTTTTTCTTTTTCAGTGGTATTGTGCTGGAATGGGCTTTTATGATCACATTTTTCAGTTTCCCAGCTTCTTGAGGTTTTTTTTTCCCTTTAGGATTTTCATCCATGGAATCTTTCCTAGGGTCTCTCCGAGTTTGTTAAAATCAGCTCTTTTAAAGTTTAAAACACTGGTTTGATTATTTTCTATTGCTTGTGTTATATTGAATTCCAGTATGATGTGGTCACTTTCACTCAAAGTTCCAGCAATTTCAACTCCATCACTTCTTAGTAAGAATTAGGTCCAGTATAGCTTTACTTCTAGTTCCCTTCTCTACCTTTTGGATGATAAAGGTGTCAGTTAGATTGGTTAGAAATGTTTGATCTCCCACTTGCTGCAGAGTTGGTCTCCCAGTTGATATCTGGATAGTTAAAGTCTCCCATTACTACTGTGGTATACTTCTTACATACATTTGTTAACTGGTTGGCAAAGAGTTCATCTATTTCTTCTGATTGGGCCATCAAAAGAAATAGATGAACCCCTCACTGGGCCATCTCACAAAAATGTCAACATATCCAATGTTCCATTAGCCAATTTTGCAGGAAAAATACAATAGTCTATTAATAGATTTTAGAATATATTTATTTTAATCCTCTCTTATATTTTCAAACACAACTAAAATAGAACCTTATTATATTTTCTTTCTTTTAATTTGAGTTAAAATGTAATAAGAAGGATACTGCTTAGATCTCTTCAGGAATTTTTAAAGTTGCTGAATAACTTTTCATGTAGAATTCATAGTGTTTAAATCAGAAGCTGCAAGCCTCCATCTACAACCAAAACAAGGCCTGTTACATAAGGAGTTTCTAAAAGGAATGCAATACTTTGGGCAACTTCCTGTGGCTGACCAAATCTTCCAAGAGGAATTGTTTTTTTCAGCTCTTCTTCTTTCAAATGGGCTGTCATATCTGTATGAATGAAGCCTAAAAAAAGAGGGAGGAGTTTATAAAATAAAATTATCCTGGCATTAGTGTCATATGACTTCAAAATGTATATATCACAGCTGGACAATTAGGAGTCATTTCAAGAAAAATAATTGCATTGAAGTGAAAAAGGCAGTTGTACACAGATCTGACGGAGGTTTACATACTTCCTACTTTACTACATACTGCAAACACACTCTTAAAACTAATTGAAATATTTTATACATGGCATAGACACAAAAACACACATACATTATCATAGAAGGATAATTCATATTCATAGTCTTAATGTTTATTTGCATGCCCATTCAGCAGTCTGACAGTTCTTAGTAGGACTTGCTCCAAATAAAGTATATGTAGAATTGCAATTTTAGCGAAGTATAATGAAGAGACATGCACATTTAATAAAATCAGCAGAGATTATGATTGAGAAATATATTTTTATCTTGGGATGTAAACCTGGAAGTTTTACTCAGAATCTGTACACTGTGTGCACAATTATTAGGCAAGTGAGTATTTTGACTCACTATGCAGAATTTTATGCATATTTTCCACCTCCATGCTATATAAACTTGAATCCTCACATAATGTATATTTGTGTAATGAGGGAGGGTGTGGCCCAAGATCAACACCCTATATCAAGGTGTGCATAATTATTAGGCAATTTCTTTTCCTCAGGCAAAATGGGCTTAAAAAGAGATTTAACTGACTCTGAAAAGTTAAAAATTGTAGAAAGTCTTTCAGAGGGATGCAGCACTCTTGAAATTGCTAAGATATTGGGGCGTGATCACAGAACTATCACACATTTTGTTGCAAATAGTCAACAGGGTCACAAGAAACGTGTTGAGAAAAAAAGACACAAATTAACTGTCAAAGATTTGAGAAGAATCAAGCATGAAGCTACCAGGAACCCATTATCCTCAAGTGCTGTCATATTCCAGAATTGCAACTATCTGAAGTTCCCAGAAGTACAAGGTATTCAGTGCTCAGAGACATGGCCCAAGTAAGGAAGGCTGAAACTCGACCATCACTGAACAAGACACATAAGTTGAAACAGCAAGACTGGGCCAAGAAATATCTGAAGACAGATTTTTCAAAGGTTTTATGGATTGATGAGATGAGAGTAACTCTTGACAGACGAGATGATTGGGCCCGTAGCTACATCAGTAATGGTCACAGAGCTCTACTTCGACACTGACGCCAGCGAGGTAGGGTAATAGTATGAGCTGGTATTATGAAATATGAGCTAGTTGGACCTTTTGGGGTTGAAGATGGGACTCAAAATCAACCTACTGTTTTTAGAAGACACTGAGGCACAGGAAAAAGTCTGCATCTTTTAAGAAGACCATGATTTTTATGCAGGACAATGCTCCATCACATACATCAAAGTATTCCACTGTATGACTAGCCAGTTTTTCATTTTCAATTTTTTTTAAATACACATGGAAAAAGAAACTGATACTATTGTGATCTGTAGAACACATTCCATGTATACACTTATGTCCATAGAATACCTAAACTATATATGTACCAAATGTAAATTAATCAAGTTACTAGAAGAAAAAGTAAAGAGTCTAGAGGAAACTCTAACCACTCTGAAATTCAACCTACAAAATGAGAAACCTCAAATCTTGCAAGATGAATATGCCCAAATTGAACATAATAATGAGCAAACAACTTCTAAAAGAATTGATCCTTAATGGAAGAAGACCTATTGGAAACATGTCACTCATAGAAAAAAACACAAACCTTGTATACAATCCCTGTCCAACCCAACCCACTTTGATGCAGCCCCACTGGTGCTAAGCAATCAATTTCATGGACTCTCCCTAAAAGAAAACATGCAGACACATTGAGAATAAGTATCATTAAGTGTCCCTAAAAAAGTAGCACCATCAAATGCTTCTGTGATAGATAGAAAAATACCCCAAACCTCCCTAAGAAAAAAAGGGCGAGTGTTGGTGATAGGAGATTCAATTCTCAACCTAACCAAAATGAGAGAACCAACTAGTTGGTGCCACGGTGAGAATGGCTGAAAATAGTGGAGCTCCGCCGAGCTCCATGAAAATCAGCTGGTATCTGCTTGCCGGGAGACCCTACGGGGTCAAAGCTGCCCTGGAGGGCTGGGGAAGGAAGGAGAGGTGCTTTGTCAACCATGAGGAAACTGCAATTTCCTTGTTAGGTCAGAAGAAAGCTCTACCAAACAGCTTTTTGACAATGGACATTTTTGGCAAGTCACAAGCTGTGACAACTGGGACAATAATTGTGCTGAAGCGGTTTGTGGACAGAGCATTGAAACTGAGTGAGACAACTTCCAACTTTTATTCTAGAGATCTAACCCAATGGTGATATGTAAAATCTGTTACTACCGGTGGGCGTGGCTTGGTGGGGGGTAATGTGACTGGATGGGCATGGCCAGCTTTCTTTTTTCTTTTTACTTTTAAAAGCATTTTTTCTACATCATCTTTGGCCAAAGAGGTTGCTAAAAATGCTTTTAAAAGGCTCTGCCACCAGGCAACTCAGTTGGGATCATCAGAGCCTTTTAAAACCATTTTTTTACAACCTCTTGAGCCAAAGAGGTTGTAGAAAACATGCTTTTAAAAGGCTCTGACGATCCCAACTGAGCCGCGTAATCATCAGAGGCTTTTTTTTTACTTTTAAAAACATTTTTTCGGCAAAAATGCTTTTAAAAGTAAAAACAAGCCTCTGATGATCGCGTGGCTCAGCTGGGCATGGGGGGGGCAGGAATTTTTGCTACCGGTTCTCCAAACCACCCGCCGCTATTGCTACCGGATCGGGAAATCCGGTCCGAACCGGGAGCATTTCACCCCTGATCTAACCTAAGTAAAAGAATTTAAAAAAATAATCTCCAAACGTTAAGAAAGCAGCGACTGGATACATAGACAAAGATTAAAGACTCAGAAGTGAAGCTTTAAAACATAAAAAGCCTGGAAAAGCTTTTTTCCGGGGGGGCGGGGGAATGAATACAAATTGGGAAATAGTATTATATACACTGAGGTATAAAAGAATCTATTATAGCTACAATGTGTATATTAAGATTAGTCGGAAGACAAAGATTATGTATATTTGATTGTATTATTAATATTAGCATTGAGTAAAAAATATATTGACCCAGTCAGTACACTGTTCACAAAATATGTATGGTTGTTAAAGGAAAATTACAAATAAAACATATATTAAACAAAAAGAACCTAACCAAAATAATACAACCCACAGATTATTAATCTTTTCTACTACTACACATAGGGACAAATGACACAAAAACCAATATTGAGTGATTACGAGCAGCTAGGCAAGAAAGTCAAGGATTTAAGTGCACAAGTAGTTTTTTCATCTGTACTGCCAACGAAAGGACAACATCCGGTAAGAGTACAAAGAATTTAGAAGTGAACCACTGGTTAAAGGGTTGGTGTTGCCAAAAAAACTTTGGATTCCTGGATTATGGTCTGTACTATCTCCATGATGGGCTTTTGGCAAGGGATGGGCTGCACCTCACAGTCCTGTGAGAAGGACTGGGAAGAATGTTTTCGGAAAACGACTGGCTCAATTTATCAGGAAGGCTTTAAACTAAAATTGAGGGGGGAGAGTGGCAAATCTTTAGGATCTCCAGGACCTAATTCCAAGCAAAAAACCCCAGAAAGAAAGTCAAATAATGAAGTAAAGAGGGATGGGAAGGAAGACAAACTCAAACACCAAATAGGAGACATAGGAAGCATATCCAGAGTCAAACATAAAGATCTCAAGTGCCTATATACAAATGCACAAAGTCTGGGGAACAAACAGGGTGAACTTGAACTATTAATACATGTGATATAGTTGATATAGTTGGAATAACAGAAATTTGGTGGGATGAAACCTGTGACTGGAACATACTGATAGAAGGCTATAAACTGTTCAAAAAAAACCCAGACCCCATAAAAGGTGGAGTTGCACTGTATGTAAAGGACCACTATATTGCTACACAAATGCATGAAACCAAAGACGAAAACCTACTAGAATGCATATGGATCATTATAAAAGAAAAAAAGAATGACATTGCCATAGGTGTATACTATAGGCCACCCAATCAAGCAGAAAAAATAGATGTCCTTTTTGCTAACCAACTAACAAATATATGTAGGAAACACACTACAATAGTAATGGGGGACTTCAATTACCCTGATATCAATTGGAAGACTAATTCTGCACCAGGTGAGAAATCAAATAGGTTCCTAACCAACCTAGCTAACAACTTTGTTGTCCAAAAGGTAGAGGAGGCAACTAGAGGGATAGCCATACTGGACTTAATACTTACAAACAGAGAAGACGTGATAGAGGGAGTTGAAACTGCAGGAACCGTAGGTGAGAGTGACCATGTCATAACAGAATTCAACATAACACAAACACAAGCAATAGAATATAATGATACCAGAGTCTTAGATTTTAAAAGAGCTGATTTTAATAAACTCAGAGAGAACTTGGGAAAGTTTCCTTGGTTGAAAATCCTAAAGGGGAAAACAACTCAAGAATCTTGGGAAACTCTGAAAAAATATCATAAAAGCCCAGACCAGCACAATACCAATGAGAAAGAAAAACAAGAAATCTAAGAAGAAGCCAGCATAGCTGCATAAAGATCTCTCTGACAAATTGAAAGACAAAAAGGACAAGTACAAAAAATGGAAAGAGGGACACACAACTAAGGCAGAATATCAGCAGATAGCCAGAATCTGCAAAGACAAAATCAGGAAAGCAAAGGCTCAGAATGAACAAAGACTTGCAACAAAAGTCAAAGATAATAAAAAAGTTTCTTCCAACATATAAATAACAAGAAAAAAAATTCAAGGAAACAGTTGGTCCACTAAAGAGAGAAGACAGCAAGGAAGTAATAGGCAACAGAGAGAAAGCACAGCTGCTTAACTCATTCTTTGCATCGTTTTCATGCAAAAAGAAACTATAGCCCAACCTACCAAAAACATAACTGTAAAAGACAGACTGGAAATAAAAGTTAAAATAAGCAAAAAAAATAGTAAGAGAACACATGTCTGATCTTGACGAATACAAATCACCGGGACCTGACAGACTACATCGCAGAGTTCTAAAGGAGCTGACAGATGTCATCTCAGAACCACTGTACCATATCTTTCAAAAATCCTGGAGCCCCGGGGAACTACCCTGTTTCCCCCAAAATAAGATAATAAGCCCAATCAGGCTTTTAAGTACATGCGCTAAAATAAGCCTCCCCCTGAATATAAGCCCTCCCCGAAAATATTTAAACGCAGAGCTGGAAATCAGGTAAGATGGCAAGAGGAGCCCCATCTTGCTCCACACGCCCCAAAATAATAAGACCTCCCTGAAAATAAGGCCAAGTGCTTATTTCAGGGTTCAAAAAAATATAAGACAGGGTCTTATTTTCGGGGAAACACGGTACCAGAGGACTCAATCAATCATTTATTATTATTACAGTCTTAGATGGGAAACAAATAAATAATAGATGAAGAAGCCTGTGGTCAACTGAAGCAGCTTCCAGCTTCTCTCATAGCTTACTCCTAGTAACTGTATCAAAGTCTGCCTTGAGATCTATAAAACCGGCGTATAATGATACGGGTCTATTTGAGATGCATTTTTCAATCAGGTGATGAAGAACTAAGCACTGATCGGTGGTGCCTCTCCCCTCTCTAAACCCGGCTTTCTTTTCAGCAATCAAATTCTCAAAATCCTTTAGTTTATCTTGGAGGTGTTTGTCATAAAGTTTGCTGATTATGTTTAGCAGACTTATTGGTCTATAATTGGCAGGGTCATCTCTTTTTCCCTTTTTAAAAATTGGGACAATTGCCAAGCCCCAATCTTCTGGGACATAGCCAGTGGAATCAATATAAGTGAATAGCGCCACCAGAACTGGTATCCATCACTCCAAATTGTTCTTCAGTAATTCAGCAGTAACCAAGTCAGCTCCTGGAGCCTTCCCAGTCCTGAGTTGGCCAATGAGCGGTTTGATTTCGTACTCTGAGACTGGGGGCCATTTAGGTAAGTCCTTCATTGTAGACCTTATATTCTCACTGGACGGATCTTCGTACATTTTCCGAAAGTGAAGTTCCCAGGTTGTAGGAGGTATGTGGATGTCTAATGGGGTATGAATTCTGTCAGGGTGTCTACCTATTAGACACCAGAATAGAGAGGAGTTCTTTTGCTTTGCAGCCATAATAAGCTGTTCCCAGGAGGACCTTGTGTCTTGTCTCTTCTTAAGAGCAATCAGTTGCTTATATTGTTTTTTGAGGGTAATAAGATGTTTAAGACTTGTTTTATTACCATTCCCAGTCTTGCTTTTATACATCTTATAAGCCAAAGTGACAGCTTTCTTGGCTTCTACATAATCCTTGTCAAACCATGGTTTGGAGGCGATACAGGGCCTCTTAGCTGAAAAGTTCCAGTCATGTACTAGTATTGATTGTAGCTTATGAACTATATTTTTATATGGTTCTAGTAAATCTTGGGAAGGATTGGTTGTAATAAAGGCTGAGCAAAGTTTTTGAAGATTGTCCTCTGATAGAGCTCTTCTCACCTTCTGGTCAAGTTGTTGGGACCATTTGACCCTACATCTTGTTGGGCCTGCTGGAGAAATTGCAGGAATAAATTGGTCCCCAAAGAGCATCTGCTGGATGGGGGGCTTCATGTATATACATAAAGGTAGAT
The DNA here is from genome assembly GCA_022577455.1 of Arizona elegans. Classification (NCBI taxonomy): domain Eukaryota; kingdom Metazoa; phylum Chordata; class Lepidosauria; order Squamata; family Colubridae; genus Arizona; species Arizona elegans. The sequence continues at coordinate 54,532,826 of JAKOOJ010000009.1, forward strand.
TATCGCTTTCCAGGTAAGGTAGGACTTCAAAATTTTCTACATAATGTAATCAGTCCATAGAAGTTAGGATATAATCAATGGTGCTGGTTTTGGACTCTGCCATAAATGTAATCTCGCCAGGGTAGTCGCCAGCCCAAGAGCCATTGGATATATAAAGGTTGAGTTTATTCACCATCTTTGCAAGACAGAGGCCAGCGAAATTGCTCTCTTGTCTTTAGAGAGACGTGTGAGGGAGGAGCTGGTTCTTATGGGAACCTTCGATGGTAGATAATGATGATATTATATAGTGTATCATCATCTGGTCCCAATCTAGCATTGAAGTCTCCCCCCAGTAAGACCCTGGCTTTTGGATGGTCAGGTGGAGTTTACTAATATATTCCAATTCCATCCATATTGTAGTGATTTCAGCTTTTCTTACCGATGGTGGAAGATAAACATTAATTATTAAGAGCAGGACTGAGTCCATCTTGAGGAGAAGGGCCATAGCCATATGTTTTACTAGGGCAATAAGAATGGGCTCTGCTCTCAAATTGGTAGAAATGAAAATACCCAGCCCTCCCTTCAGTCTTCCTGGCCTTGCTTCTAGCTTATGCGAGTGATAACCATTTAACAGAAGGTCATCCGTGGTCCAGGTCTCTTGCACCAAAATGATATCCTTATCTATCAGAGGATCAGGATAATTTAGGTCTCTAAAAGCTGGGTACCACCCAGCTACATTCCATGACATAATACTTAAGGTTTTTTTCTTGCACTGGTCCTCATCTTTTACAGCTCATCAGGAAATCTGATTTATACAAACGGAAATTGTAGGGTTGTTGCAATGGATTGAGGTGTCATCATGAAATTGGCCTTCTCTAAAAGGAGGGAAGTCCCATCTAAATCCTGTATAGACTCCTGAGAAAAGTATTCAAAGTAAGAGGTTTTAACACCAGCTAACAAGGCTTGCCACTCCGGTGCCTCTTCTCTAGGTGTAGAGCAGGGGGTTATTAGGTCATGCTCCATTCGGCTTTGAAATAATGACACTGACGTGTGGCCTCTCTCGATCTCTTGATGTGGTGCTAAAGGTATCATAGGATAATCACGTAAGGATGCTAGCATCTCCTTCTCTACTGGGTTCTCTAATGGCTCCTGTATATCTTGGCTTCTGTTTTCCATGATCTCATATTCATGCAAACCCTTTCTTCCTGGGGAAGAAGTAAGAGGCTCAATTATTGGGGAAACCAGATCTATAAGCAGTTCAGCTGTATTGATTATGATCAATAAGGATTTCTTTAAATTTTCTAACTTGAATAATATGTTATCTTGTTCTTTCTTTGGGAGAGCACCAAAAGCATTAATGAGACCAGTTTCTCTGCTCTTAAGTACATCTTCACTGAACAAGGCTGGCTTACTCCCACTTTCTTCCTCTCTCTTTCCCAAGGTTGAGAATGCGGAAGAGACAGCAACCTTGGGAGCTTGCATGTTGACAATTAAGGGTTTAACCCTTTCCTCACAGAAAACTCTGATGGGAAAGATTTGAAAGGAGGCTAGATGTGCCTTCATCTTAAATAGCATCAGCGGGATGGTGGGCTGCTTGAAAGACAAAAGTATTCACTTCCAATTTGGGGCCTCTGGAAGCCACTCCGCACCACAGAGATCAATCTGCCCCCAGTGACAGTGAAGAAGCTGGCTTAGGGAATTTAATATAGCACTCTTGGTATTCCAGCATCCATAATTAAGTCTGTTCATATGGATTCTGAGAGCAACTTGATGTGTTTGTAGTGAGCGATGTGATTGATGATTGTAGGGGAGATGCTTTATTGTCTTCCAATGAAACTTCTCTGTTAATACGTCCTCCTCTTATTGCCTTGTCTGGAGAAGGGCTGTTTTTCTGAGTGGGCTGCCACTTTTTAGCAGGCTCTTTAACTGTTTCCCTGGGTCTTTGCTCTTTTTCCTCTTCCTTATCCTGAGTATGGGATTTACCCAAGTCTGCTGTGAGGACGTTAGTGGGAGTGCCTGTAGCCCATTGTTGAGCTTGCAGAAAAACAGCTATATCTTTTTTCATTGTTATATCTTTCTATATCATGTTGGATGGTTATTAGTTGCTCAAATATTGAAACTGTTTGCGCTGTGAGAAGACATTGCTTTGCCACAAACTCTGTTGTATTCTCCCACGGTAAGCTCTCCACACTGAATTAGTTTGTTGTTTGCCTTTTTTTTTTAGTCTTTATCTCAGCCTCCATATCGGTTGTAGCTGGACTCGTTATTTGTGAAAACAGCTGGCTGTCATTTTGCTCGCCTCCCCCCGGATCGGGAAAATCTAGTATCTGCTGTTTTGTCAGATCTCTTTGCAGGTCCTGTTCTAACCTCTCAAGATTGTTGGAAGTGGAGGGGGGATAGTTTTACTTACTTGCCAGCAAAATACTCCTCAATTTTTGGTTGTTTTGCATTCTTCCCTGGTGGAAGAAATCCCGGGCTGGTGCCATGGTGTTTCTTTCTTTTCCCCATGCTTTATTAGTCCACAGCAACCAAAACTTTGTCTGTGTTGTAGTCTACACTGTTATCATCTCCAAGAAGTATTATTTAAATAAAAAGTATCCAATGGGGGTACTAAAAATTGATAAAATAAAATAAAACCAAGAGGAGCTGCTGCAAGCATGCTCTGGCAACAGCAGCAGTCTCCTTTGCAAGTATTTAAGAAACAGACTGGAAATAAAAGTTAAAATAAGCAAAAAAATCAGTAAGAGAACACCTGTCTGATCTTGATGAATACAAATCACCAGGACCTGATGGATTACACCCCAGAGTTCTAAAGGAGCTGGCAGATGTCATCTCAGAACCATTGTACCACACCTTTCAAAAGTCCTGAAACACTGGAAGGACTGGAAAAGAGCTGATGTGGTTCCCATTTTCAAAAAAGAGGGAAAAAAACAGAACAAGAAACTACAGACCGATCAGACTAACATCAATACCTGGGAAGATAATGGAAAAGATAATAATAAAAAAAAACAGATCTGCCAACATCTAGAAACGAGTAAAGTAATAACTAGCAGTCAGCACGGGTTTGTTAAAAACAGATCATGTCAAACCAATCTTATTTCATTCTTTGATAAAGTCACTAAATTAGTAGACCAGTGAAATACGGTGAACATAATATACTTAGACTTCAGCAAGGCATTTGACAAAGTAGACCACAACCTACTTCTTGGTAAGCTAGAAAAAAGTGGGATAGATAGCATTACTACCAGATGGATTCATAACTGGATGACAAACCGTATTCAACGAGTAGCCCTTAATGGGTCTACATCTACATGGAGGGAAGTAAGCAGTGGGGAACCACAAGGTTCTGCCTTAGGCCCAGTATTCTTCAATATCTTCATAAACAACTTAGATGAGGGAATAGATGAAGGGGAACTTATCAAATTTGCAGATGATACTAAGCTGGCAGGAATAGCTAACACCCTAGAAGATAGGCTCAAGATCCAAATGGATCTTGACAGATTTGAAAATTGGGTCCTATCTAACAAAATGAAATTCAATGTAGAGAAAAGTAAAGTCTTACACTTAGGCAAGAAAAAGCAAAAATACACATATATGTTGGGTGAAACCAGGCTTAATAGCAGTAACTGTGAAAGGCATCAACTGCGCTTGGCGAGTCTAGTGAAGAGAAGGACCGGGGAGACATGATAGCAGTGTTCCAATATTTGAGGGGCTGCCACAGAGAGGAAGGAGTAAAGCTATTTTCCAAGGGCCTGAAGGCCAGACAAGGAATAATGGATGGAAACTGATCAAGGAGAGATTCAACCTAGAAATAAGGAGAAATTTTCTGACAGTGAGAACAATCAACCAATGGAACAGCTTGCCTTCGAAAGTTGTAGGAACTTCATCACTAGAGGCTTTCAAGAAGAGATTGGACTGCCATTTGTCAGAAATAGTGTAGGGTCTCCTGCTTAGGCAGGGGTTGGACTAGATGATCTACAAGGTCCCTTCCAACTCTGTTGATCTGTTAAATATCTGTTAAAATAAATGAGTGAGATTGGCAAATTTTCATTTTTCAATTAGTTGCATAATAATTATGCACACTAATAGTTGCCCAATAATTGTGCACAAATAGATATTCTCCTAAGAAAGCCAAAACCTCACTTACTTTCTTAAATATTCAGGTTTGAGGTTTATTAACATTTTGGATTGACAGAGAGCACTGTAGTTGTTCAATAATAAAATTAATCCTCAAAAATACAACTTGCCTAATAATTGTGCACACAGTATAGTTTGAAAATGGTATTAGTATGAAAACAGTACATCAAGAGAAGAGGAATATTTATATGTACCAATATGTGATGCTCAAGCACAGTACTACAGTATCTTCACTTTTTCTTTAAAATGTCCATATGCATTTATATTATATATGGACTTACTTTCAGGTATCCAGTATTTCTTTATTCCTGCTATCTAACACCATTTGGCAGGATCTCAAAAAAAAAAAAAAACACCTTGTGTGGCCACTTCAAGTGCCTCCCATATGTGTATGCGTCAGGACTATCACTGACGTAAATTCACCATTATCTGGAAAAAAATTGTATACAAGTACCCCTAGCAACCATTTTAATTTTCTTTAACTACTAAATATGAAGCTGATACAATTGTGTAATAGAAATTTTGGAGAAATACCCACTGAATCTTTTATATAGCTATGTGCCCATGTTTTGAGACTTTCATGTTCAAAAAATATGAATCTTATGTGACAAGGAATAGGTAACTGAACCCAAAACTCACCTGGAGCAACCATGTTGACTTGAATGTTCTTTCGTGCTACTTCTTTAGCAAAAGAGCGTGAAAATCCAACTAATCCTGCTTTGCTAGCACTATATGCACTTTGACCTGCATTGCCTTTTAATCCAACAATACTTCCTAAAATAAACATAAAAGTAATAAAGCTTTTCAAAAGTTCAAAATTTGTAATTGTACACATTCAATTTACAATAACGGTATTGAATATTGATAACTTTTAATTTAAAAAGTTGCCCATTTTTTTCAATTTGTTTGAAGGACTTACAATGAAGATTCAAGCTGTCATTTGTATAAAATAATTTACATATACCCAATGTATACTCGAAGATTTCAATCAATATACCAACAGTAACTGTGGTGAATTAACAGGAGATATATATATATATATATACACATACATACTTGAAATAATATAAAATAAATAAAATCAATCTGTCCAGAAAAAAATAAAGCTATTTACGTCTTTACTACATTTTCTGTTTTAAAACTAAATGAAAAATATGTTTAGCCATAGTCATTTTTTAAAGCAACAACAATATAAAGAATATTTTCAGTGCTAAAGTGGGAAGTATTATGAAACTGTTATAATGTTTGGAATTCTATGATTCTAAAGGAATCAAAGGAGAAGCACTGTTTTGTTTTGAAATACTGAAAGGGAAGAAAGCTTTTCTCTGGTGGAAGGCTCACCCCCAAAATGCCAAAAGTAAAGCATTAAATTATCATTTATTTTCAAAACCAACAGCCTGCAGGGAGTCCTTGGTCTCTTGCATCCAGAAGACCCATGAGTACCAGCTACAAGTTTGCAACTGGTAAGGAAAGGAAATAAAGACAGAAACATAGTGTAACATCCTAAAGGAATTAATTAACCTATTCTGACATGCAGAACAGAGAAATGATCTGGTGTACATGAATTGATTGTTATTCTAATAGCCTGACCTGACATACTACAGTGGGATCAAGGAGTTAATAAGGATGGTTGTAATCAGCATCCTTGACAGTCTTATAGTTTCTTAGTGCATCAAAGTAGAAAGAAGACAGTTATTCTTAACATATAGCAGATGTATCAGTTAAATTTGATTTATATTAAATGTGACAAAAGTAAAAATTTCATTCCTTCTTTCCATCCATTGGTATTTGTGCCCTGTTTTTCCATTTTCAGTTCCTGATTTATATCATGAAGCTAACATTTAAATGTAACCTATGTGTAACTTAAAGAAAATGTTGGAATTTGAGCTTCTTGTATATAGTTGTAAGCATTTTTGAATCATTTGAAAAACACCAGTATACCCAATGCCTACAATCTACAATTATGAGCCTAACTCCATATGCTACAGAAGCTTCCTTCCCTCATTTTCTAAAACCAGAAAGAGTTTAAAACGAACGTTGTCTTACCTGAACGTTCCTTCTCTGCGCGCTGATGGAGAATCCAAATTATGGGGTTGGTTCCTCAGCTTCATTGCCAGACTGGGTGACTGTTTCTTTAAGAAACATCCTTGGCCACTCCTCCCTTGCTTGGCTAAGCCCCAGTTCATTCGCAAAGTCAACAGAAGATGGTGCTGTCCTGAAACACAGTATGAGACAAACAGAGCAGTCCTGGCCAGAAGCAGCCAAAGGGATGGGTTGGATTCTCCATCAGCGCTCAGAGAAGGAACGTTCAGGTAAGACAACGTTCGTTCTCCAGCGCGCTGCCTGGAGAATCCAAATTATGGGATATACCCAAACTAGTTAGAAGTAGGGTGGGAGGCTGCGTCATCCTGGGAAGGAACAGCCAGGACAGACTGTAGCACTCGACGACCAAATGAAGCTTCAGCCGAAGCAAAGGAGTCAATTTTGTAATGTCTAACAAAGGGCGTCAAGGTAGTCCATGTCGCAGCCCTACAGATGTCAGGGATGGATGCCTGGGTAGCCCAGGTGGCTGCGCTACAGGTAGAATGTGGAAGTATCCTCCCTGGAAGGGGAGTCCTTCTGGTGCGATACGCCGTGACGATGCAGGCCTTGATCCAACGGCCTATCGTGGACGAGGAAACTTTCATGCCCAAGGTAGAAGGATTGAAGGACAAGAACAATGCTTCGGATTTACGGAAGGACTCAGTCCGCTTGATGTATCGGCGGAGAGCTCGTTTAACGTCCAAGGTATGCCATTGTTGTTCAAGATGATGGCTAGGAGCCAGGTAAAGTCCGGTAAAATCACTGGGCACGGTGGTACAGAGAATTTACTTTTGGCAGGAAGGAAGGGTCCGTACGAAGCACCACCTTGTTGGGATGGAAAACACAAAGGTCAGGTCGTACAGACAGTGCAGCCAGCTCGGACACTCATCTCGAAGTAATCACCACTAAGAAAGCAACCTTCAGAGTCAGAAATCGAAGAGATATAGAAGCCAGAGGCTCGAAGGGAGGTGACATGAGGGCTGATAGTACTAATGGCAAGCCCCACGTTGGGTATCGATGTATAGTAGGAGGACGGAGGTTGGACGCTCCCCGTTAAAATGTCCGTATACGGGGATTTTGAGTCAAAGGACGGTCGTCCACAGAAGACAGAACTGTGCTAAGGGCCGCCACCTGACGCCTCGGGGTATTAGGAGCTAGGCCACGGTCCAAACCCTCCTGTAGAAACACGAGCACATCCGAAGGAGATGCAGTTGTAGGATCCTGATGAGACTTGGAACACCATGTGCAAAAGGCACGCCAGGTGGCGTCGTAGATACGATTTGTTGAGGCACGCCTGGCAGACTGCATTGTGTGGATCACGCTGGCAGGGATGTTGTCCTTCCTCAAACGGATCCTCTCAAACGCCAGACGGTCAACTGCAACCACTGAGGGTCTGGATGCAGGATGACCCCATGACTGAGAGAAATCCGGTCGTTGGGAATGTGCCAAGGACACTCCACCGAGAGACTCCGAAGATCGTGTACCAGGAGCGATGCGGCCAATTGGGTGCGACCAAGATGAGATCCGCCTTCTCCTCCAACAGCTTGCAAATCACCCGAGGAATGAGTGGCAGAGGGGGAAAGGCGTAGAGCAGGCCCTGTGGCCACCGGCTTCGAAGTGCGTCGCACCCTTCTGCTCCGGGACAGGGAAACCGGGAGAAGAACTGGGGAAGGTGGGCATTCAGGCGTGTTGCAAACAGGTCGACTGTTGGAAGGCCGAATCGTCTCGACAGCTCCGCGAACAAGGCCGGATCTAGACGCCACTCCGCCTGATCTATTTGGGTCCGGCTGAGCCAATCTGCCGTGGTGTTTTCGACGCCGGATATGTGTTCGGCTGTTAGGGAAAGAACAGTCTTCTCCGCCCAAAGGAGCATTCTCGTCGCCTCCTCCATCAGTTGTCTGGAGCGAGTCCCTCCTTCTCTGTTGATGTGTGCCTTCGCTGTTGTATTGTCCGTTAGGACTAGGACATGGTGTCCCTTCACTGATGTTCTGAAATGACGAAGAGCGAGGTGGACCGCTCGTAGCTCCAGCCAATTTATGTCGTGCCGTAAGTCCCGAATGGACCAGCGGCCCTGGGCAACCGATGACTGCAGGTAGGCGCCCCAGCCGAACTGACTCGCGTCCGTCGTCAGGAGCAACTGACTGGGTTCCAAAAATGAGGAGCCTCTCCGTATGGACTGGGAGGTCCACCATTTTAGGGACAACCGTACAGCAGCTGGGAGGACAACCGAAAGATTCGAGCAAGCCCGGTGAGACCTCTGATAAGGCAGAAGGAACCACTGCAGAGGACGACTGTGAAGACAAGCCCACGGGACAATGGAGATGCACGAAATTAGTTTGCCGAGCAGCTGGGATAAGGTGATCAGGGGAACAGATCTGAGAGAGAGAACCCTGGTCACCAAGGATTTAATACTGTGAATCCTGTCGGGGGATAGGAAAACCCAACACTCGACAGAGTCTATGAGAGCTCCTAGGTGGAGGATGCGAGTGGTAGGAGAGAGCTGACTTTTGTCGAGGTTCAAGGAGAACCCGTGCTGCTGAAGGAGACAAGAAACAGCCCTCAGATCGACGACAGCCTGATATTGAGAGGCAGATAGGATTATGATGTCGTCTAGGTAGCACATGACCCTGATGGGGACCTGCCGCAGAGATGCCGCCAAGGACGCCAGCAGCTTGGTGAAGGTCCGAGGAGCGGACGAGAGGCCAAACGGCATGGCCCGATACTGGAAGTGCCTGTTGGAATAGGCAAATCGAAGAAAACGTCGATGAGAAGGACGGATCGGGACATGCAGGTAAGCCTCCTTGAGATCGATTGATGTCATAAAGTCGCCCCGTCGGATGCCTTGCAGGATCGATTTGAGCGACTGCATTTTGAAGTGGTGGTATCTGATGAACCTGTTCAATGCTTTTACGTCTAAAATCCCTCTCCAGTCCCCGGAAGACTTGGGGACGAGAAAAAGGCGCGAGTAGAACCCAGATCCCCGTTGTTCTGCCGGCACAGGTTCGATAGCGCAGATGTCGAGTAGATGTTGTATCTCTGCGTCCAGTAACGCTCTCTTCACCGGATTGCCGGGAACAGGGCACCGAAGGAAGCGGTTCGGAGGGCTGGAGAGGAAGTCCAAAGTGAGGCCGAACCGTACAGTCTGCAGGACCCAAGCATCTGTGGTTGTAGAAACCCATTGGGTCAGGAAGTGGAGAAGACGACCTCCAATGGGTAAGTCCGCTGTATAGTAACTTGCCTCTCTTGTAGGGACGGCTGGAGGACCCACGATATTGGCGTCTAGAGTTGGGGTGACCCCTGCCCCTGTCACGGAAGGCAGGACGGTCAGCGGCTCTATCTCCACCATGAGAGTATTGTCTGGAAAAATAGGACCCACTGGGCCCGGAGTCAGTCCGAAAGGGCTGCCTGTGGGAGTAAGGAGTAAACCTCCTATCATGACGCCTGTAAGAGGAAGGCATAACTTTACGTTTACCCTTATCCTCCACCAGAATAGGGTCTAAGGCTTCTCCAAAGAGAAGGGAACCCTTGTAGGGAGCAGATGCCAGCTTCCACTTTGATTTAAGATCAGCCCTCCAGTGTCGGAGCCAAAGGAGACGCCGAGATGTAACATTGGAGACAAGGGCCCGAGAAGAAAATTTTGCAGCATTCAAGGATGCATCAGCACAATACTCGGTGGCAGCCACGATTTTATTTATGTCATGGTGAAGCCTGCTGTCGTCTGGTGGAAGCCGCTCCTGCAGTTGGCGCAACCAGATGATCGAAGCGCGTGCAAAGAAAGAAGTAGATGTAGCAGACCGAATGGCCCATGCCGCAGCTTGGTGTGTCTTGCGGAGCGATAACTCAGCCTTCCTGTCCTTGGCCTTGAGACCATCAAGGACATCATTGGAAATCACTGCAGAGGATGTCAGCTGAGCAACAGGCGGGTCCACCGAAGGCAACTGGATTAAATCCTGGAAGGAAGGATCCGAGCAGTATAGGCGCTTGTCAAGGCTAGTAGGAGCAGAAATGTAGGCAGGTTGGGACCACGATCTTTGGACGACATCGGTGAATAATTCCGGACATGGGATAAAATCCTCATCCGGCTTTTGCAATTGGAAGAGATCATCATGAGGTTTCGGATCTGACTGTTTAGATGGTTGGGAAGACGATAATCCCATGTTGGTGGTAGTCTTTGCCTTGTGGAGCAACGACTTAAACATTGAAGGACGGCACAAGCCAGTGAATGAAGGCCTTTCAGGAGCTAAGTCCTCGTCCTCAGACAATTCTCCTTCTTCGAGTTCCTCTTCCTCCCAGGGAGAATCCTCATCAAGGAGGGGTTCTGGGTGATGAAAATAGGGACGGTGAGGATCATCATACGATGGAGCCAGAGGTGGATGCGCAAGGACAGGGCCTTGCAATTCTTGGAGAGGAACAGAAGACAGAATTTGAGACATTGTTTGGGACACAAGGTCTTGGATGTCCCGGGAGAGAGAAGGCTGAAGTCCTTCCGATGAACGAAGACCAGCGGCCGTAGGAGTAAAGGTAGCCTCAGGAATAGGCCGACCTGGAGGTTTGTTGACAGAAATACTGGAACCAGGAACCACTGGTGGAAAGGCAGCCTCTCTAAGGTGTTGGACATTTGGCAAGCCTTGTACAGCCACAGAAGAATCCTTAGGCGGTCTGTCTGGGGCCATCTGGCGGTGAGACGATTGAGCTCTCTGCTGTGCTAGGAGATACTGTCGTTCAAAGGCTTTACGTTTACGTTCCTCAGCCCTATCTGAAGCAGCCGAACGAGAAGCAGGATGCGGGCTTGCAGACCTAGCTCTGACATTCCGCTGTTTGGAAGTCTTGCCAGAGGCCTTTGATCTCTTCTTAGCCTCAGGAGGGCTGTAAGGTTGATCAATTTCGGATGACACGTCTGATTCAGCCATCAGAATGGAGGAGACAGGTAAGTGATTTAAGGAATTAATATGATAAATTGATGAGGTGAATAAATGATCAACTAATTCTCTTTCTTCTTCTTCTTTTTTTTTTATAAAACAGGAAACAAACAAACTTAACGCTGCTTTAGATATGTCCACAAATAGCAGCAATTTTATGGCCAAGAGGTGTCACAACACCTGACAGCCGCCTCGCCAGGAATTGAAGACAAGCACTCACAACTGTGACAAAAAGACAAAAGGTCCAGTCTAATTGCCTGCCAAGAGCAATAAAGAAAGACAGCCGGCTGGAAGTAAGGGCAGCGTCCACAGAAGGAAGAGGCTGTATAGAGAAATAGCACCCCTCAATCCACAAACGTTTGCGAAATGGTGCACGAAATGGCCGCCAAACGCCTCAGTCCTTTTGCACCGTTAATTAACGGCTGGAAACACAGGGAAGTCCAATTAACGCACGCGCGCGGCTCAAAAACTGCCACCGGGCGCCTGCGCAGTCAATCGCAGCTGTCCTTGTAAGGGGGCGAGAAGGGAAGCAAAATGGCGTGCGGCCCGAATCTAGCTGCCGAGTGCCGTTTTAAAAGCGTTGAGCCGTCAGATAAGCAAATAAGGCTGCTCCGCTGCCCTGGAGAGGCGTCAAAGGCCGCAGAAACAAGGCGAGGCAATGCAGGCAGTTAGGAGTTTGCCGAGCCTTGCAGGGACTCCTGGCCGCTAATTTCCAAGTAATTAGAGTGCGAAAAGGCAGAGGTGGTAATTCCGGCAGTCCGGCCCCAACACACACACCAGCGACAATTATAATCACTCGGAGTTGCCAGACAGGTAGTGCTCCGAGGAATCAAGAAGGCCAACGGAGATGAGTCCCCTGGCAAATCCCCAGGGAGTACTCATCCACCGCAGCACTGTTAGGTCTAGCAGTCCAGAATAGAGAAATTTTGAATATGAAAACCAAATTATGGAGATTCTTCAGCCAAATTGTCAGAGCCAAGGAAAAACCCCAGTCTCTTGCTTTGACTGAGTGAATGAACTGGGGCTTAGCCAAGCAAGGGAGGAGTGGCCAAGGATGTTTCTTAAAGAAACAGTCACCCAGTCTGGCAATGAAGCTGAGGAACCAACCCCATAATTTGGATTCTCCAGGCAGCGCGCTGGAGAAGGCTTATTAATGTAATTGTTTATTAGAGCTGATATGCCCCTCCAGCTAAAAAAATCTTCTCTTAGTAAGATATGTAGTACAAAAATAAATAATAAAAGGAAACTTATATGAGAATCTCTCCATAGAGTTGATACAATAATGTAAAATAAATTGTAACTGAAATATTGGTCTGGATCTGAAGGCTTGTGAATGCCAAAAGTTTTTCTTTTTTCCCCATATATGTGCTGAGGTACGGATCTGCAATTGCAGTGGAAAATGTAATTTGGAGCATGCATAACCAGGTATCTTTCACTTGATGGCACCTCTTAAAATAAAAATGCCTTTATAGGTTTGCATATAACTACATGCTTCCTGCACACTACAAATCCTCTTTCCCCTATTAATGCTTAGCTACAATAGGCATTATTAGCAAAAGAGTTCATACAGAGCTGTAACTTCTAAAGTAGAGGTGTCTAACTCAAGGGCCATGGGCCAGATCTAGCCCGCGAGGTGGTTAGATCTGGTCCATGGGCCCCCCTGGAAACAGCAAAGGACAGGCCTGTGGTGCCTCGGCCTGGCCGAGGTCAACCCAGGCACTGATCTGCAATCTGGTTGCAGCTATCCTGGGCAGACCGTGGCCGACCGTGGCCAACTGTAGATCTGCAGTGCTGCATCAGCCCCACCCCCTGGGCATGCACATAGGAGGCGGCAAGCGCACAGGGCCTGGCATCCATAGAGACTGTGTTCTGAGCATTTCCCTTTCACCCAGGATGCCATCCCTTGTGTGCTTGCCGCCTCCTATGCGCATGTCCAGGGGGTGATGCCAAGGCAGTGCCATGGATCTAAGGCTGTCCACGGTCTGGCCCGGATTGCTGCCACCAGGTTGCAGATCAGCACCACACCCTGGAACTGCCCCACCTCATCATGTTAAAGCCACCCTGCCAATGTCTCCCCCTTCCTGACCGTGGAGGAAGGAAGGAGATAGGAAGGAGAGAGAATGGACCTTTAGGCCATGGGGCTTCTGCCTGCCAGTGTGCGATGGGCAATAGGTGATCGCAGGGGCTGGGGGAGGGATGTGGCAGGTCAGTGGCTTCTGGCATTGCGGGGAGGGGGGGAAGCAGAACTGCCCTCTTGGCATCAGGCATAGTCAGTCCAGGTGTGAAGGCAACAGAGGGGAGGGTAGACAAAAAGGAAAGCCCCTGCTCTGCAGGTTGTTTTTCTAACCTGCCAGAGGCTCCAGATAGGCTTCCCATTTTGATCCCTCCCCCATGATTGCCTCTCTGCTCACTTCTCCCAGATCCATGCATGTTTCTCTTTGTGTGTGTGTGTATGCATCGGGGGGAAGTGTCCAGCAGCAGGTGCTTGGCAGCCAACTGTGATCACCATGCTGACCCTCCAAGAAGCAGGCATGGAAATGGCGATAGCACTGGCAGCAGGCAGTCGGGGGGAAGCACATGATGCAGACCAACGGATGTACCTGCTTCATCCCATGTGGCTGGGAAGGGCAGGTGGCTGCCTGGAACATCCAGCAGGCCAGACAAAGTACCTCACCCATGCGCCTCTGGCTACTGCCTCTGGCTACTGCTGCTGCAGGCCAAGACAAGGTGAGGCAGAGGGTGGGCCGGCTGCTGCTGGATACCATCCGTCTGTCTACTCCGTCCCATCTGTTTTTGCTTGCGGTTGGAAAGCAGGTTGCCGCTGGTCATCTCCTCAGCCACCTCGCAAGTCTTGCCTTTGGCCTGCACATGGAGTGTATTCCCCTCGCGCACCTGGGTGACATGTGGGTCACACAACAGAGGGGAGGAAACGGATTATCTAGACCCGTACCAATCAGGTTTCAGGCGCGGACACAGCATGGAAATGGCATTGGTCACCCTGGTGAATGATCTCTGGCGGGCCCGGGATGGGGGTTATTCCTCCATCCTGTTCCTACTTGACCTCTCAGCGGCTTTTGATACCATCAACCATGGTATCCTTCTGCGGCGACTTGGGAGGGGTGGGGGTAGGGGGCACTGTTTTACAGTGGTTCTCCTTCTACCCCTCGGGTTGCACACAGTTTGTCTGGGTGGGGGGACAGAGATCCTCCCCGAGGCCCCTCACTTGCGTGGTGCCTTAGGGGTCGGTTCTCTCCCCCTTGCTCTTTAACATCTATATGAAGCCGCTGGGTGAGATCATTCATAGTTTCGGGGTGAGGTATCATCAGTATGCCGATGATACCCAGGTTTACATCTCCACCCCGGACCAACCTAGGGATGCCCTTTCCGTGATGTCTAAATGCCTGGAGGCGGTGCAGATCTGGATGGGTAGGAACAGACTCAGACTCAACCCCTCTAAGATGGAATGGCTGTGGATACCAGCATCTCATGGTCTAGCTCCCCCATCATTTCGGATGGGGGAGAGTTACTCACTCCCTCTGAAAAGGCTCGCAATCTAGGCGTCCTCCTGGATTTGCTGCTGTCCTTGGTAGACCATCTGACAGCCGTGACAAGGGGGGCTTTTGCACAGGTTCACCTGGTGCGCCAGTTGTGCCTTTTCCTAGACAGGGATGCCCTCCGTACAGTCACCCATGCTCTCGCCATCTCTCGTTTGGATTACTACAATGCCCTCTACATGGGGCTGCCCTTGTGATGCACCGGAGGCTCCAACTGGTCCAGAATGTGGCCGCGTGGGTTGTTACGGGGGCTTCCCGTTACTCCCGTATGACACCTCTCCTGCGCGAGCTGCACTGGTTACCGGTGGTCCTTCGGATCCGCTTCAAGGTGCTGGTACTTACCTATAAAGCCTTCATGGCATGGGCCGGGGTACTTGCAGGATCACCTTCAGCCTGCCTCCAACCGCCCAGTGCGCTCACATAGGATTGCCTTCCTCCGGGTGCCATCGGCCAATGTCGGCTGATGGCGCCCAGGATGAGGGCGTTCTCTGTGGGCACACCGACCCTCTGGAATGGTTTACCCCAGATGGCCCCTGACCTCCGGTCTTTCCGCAGTGACCTGAAGACATGGCTTTTCCAACAAATTTGCTGATCTGATGGGAGTTTTTAACTTTAATCCTTTGGGGATTTTAATTGAGTATTTTAGTCGTAATTTTACTGTTTTATTGTTTTATCTTTGTGAGCCGCCCCGAGTCCTTCGGGAGAAGGGCGGCATATAAGTATAAATAAACTAAATTAAACTAAACTAAACTAAGCTACTACCACTGAGGCCACCAGTAGCTCACAGAGGTCCATTAGGCCATTGCAATCGCCACCTGGAGTACCAGCACAAAGGAAGCAAAGCAGCCAGCTAGAAAGCCCAAGTACAGGTGATAAAGCACGCCCAGACCCAGCAGATAAGAGGAAGCAACTCCGAGCAGGAAAAGCTGGATCCCCATCAGTGCCATGTTCACCCAGGCCCAGCCAGGATCTCATGCCTCTCCCCATCTCTGCTGGGTGTGGGCGTGCATGGTGCTGATAGGGATCTGGCTTTTCCTGCTCGCAGTGGTGTCTTTTGCCTGCTGGGCCTGGGCATGCTCTACCACCTCTATTCAGCCTTTCTAGCTGGTTGCTTCACCTCCTTCTGACTGGGCGGATCTGCTGAGTGGTGGTGGCGGCAGTCCGCAGCGGGACCAAGGTGCATCTGGTGCATGAAGGGAATACATTCCATACGTAGGCCAATGGTAAGATCTGCAAGGGGTCTGAGGAGATGACCAGCAATGGCCTGTTCTCCAACCGCAAGCAAAAAAAAAATGGGACGGAGTAAGCACATCCAGCAATCCACATCATGTGCCTCCCCATCTGCTGCTTCCATTGCTGCACTTGCTGCTTGGACGGCCAGCCCGGTGATGGCAGCAGGCTCCAGAGCCGCAGAGTGTGCCAGCTAAGGGAAAGAGCGGCGAGCGTGAAAAAGCACCTTTGGGACAACCATGACTTGGATGACTGAGAATCTCTACAGACTCCTGTTAAGTATCAGTTTATCCTGAAATGTAAAGTACTTTCTGTAGGTAAAAGATACCACATACAAAGGAGCATTTTAGACCCAAAGTATTAAGGATAACTTTTATAATAACTTTCATATATATTAACTTATGCAAGGGTATTTTTAAACACTGGTTATATTATTTCCAGAAAAATAATGTATTAAATATAGTACTAAAATAATGAATCCATGTTTGCTTAGGTAGACATACCAACATTAACAATAGCACCACCCTGCTGTTGAATCATACTCTTTACAGCAGCTTTACATGTCAACATGGTTCCCAAAAGATTGGTCTGAAGTTGGGATATCATATCTTCAGACTTGGTTCGCAATAGTAGTCCATCTCTGGAATCAAGAAAAAAACTCAGTTGTATTTAATTGATTATAGTTGGTCAATTCTGAATTTATTCTAATAATTTCATTATGAAATTGTGTAGCTAAACTCAATTTACTATATTTATTAAAAGAATGTTGCTGATTAAGAATTAACTATCACTTTGTATGTTTCCATATTTTACCTACATATTTTTGCTTAAACTATCATACGGTAACTGCAATATATTAGAAGTTCTGAAGACTTACCGAAGTTTAGATATCTTTTAATATGAAACTGATCTACAGTAAACTCTATATAATTCTATTTAGCATGTTATCAGTTTATAGATTCAAGGAAATTAAAAGGATATGTCAAGATTATGTTTTGATCTTCCTGCGTTCAGTTATGTCAGGTGTGCTGTGAAACAATACAGTCATGTGGCTAATTCTGGATCTATGGATGTGAACAGGGCTATGACTCAGTGGTGGGTTTCAAAAATTTTTACTATCGGTTCTGTGGATGTGGCTTGTTTGTGGGTGTGGCTTGGTGGCCATGTGACTGTGGGCATGGCTTGGTGGCCATGTGACTGTGTGGGCGTGGCTTGGTGGCCATGTGACTGGGGGCATGGCCAACTTGATGTCACTCACATCAAGGGTTAGGGTTAGGGTGCCTGGCCTTTCCTCGCCTCAAAGGTTTCAAGATCTTTGGCTGGAAGTTTGGCTGGAACTGGAGTATGGAAAAGGGCCTAGGACAGTGATGGCTAACCTTTTTGCCATTGTGTGCCAGGAGCGGGGGGAGTGCGGGGGGAGGGTGTCGCACGCGTGCCCATACCCATAATTCTATGCACCCCGCCCCCGTGCATGTGCACGCAACACCCCTGCTCCTGGCACACGATGGCCCAGTGGGCCCATTTTTCTCTCTCCCCAGGCTCCAGAGCCTTTCTAGGAGTCTGGGAAGGGCGTAAACAGCCTTCCGCCCCCCCAGAAGCCTTCTGGAGGCTGAAAACAGCCTGTTTGCCAACTTCCGGTGGGACCGGAAGGCCTGTTTTTTTCTCTCCCCAGGCTCCAGAACCTTTCTGGGGAGGGCCAAAACAGCCTTCCCCACACCCCCCGAGTCTCTCTGGAGGCCGAAAACAGCCCTTTTGCCAACTTCCAGTCCCACTGGAGCTGAGCTCGCGTGCCCACCAATATGGCTACACGTGCCACCTGTGGCACACGTGCCATAGGTTCACCATCATGGAACTAGGAGGTCCTGGAAGTTAAATGATAATTTGTTTAGATATGAAGAAAATGTAAAAGAGTGTAAAAAATTTATGAAAGAATTTTTTGTTATGAATATGCAAAAGGGTACATCTATGGAAATGGTATGGGATGCAAGTAAAGCATATATGCGAGGCATTTTGATATATTTGAATAAATATAAAAAGAAACAGGGGAAAAAAAGAAAAGAATTAGAAGAAGAAATTAGAAAACAGGAATGAGCCTTGATAACTAAACCAACAGATAAGAAAATTAAAGAGGCAATTAATTTACTGAAAGGTCAATTTAATATGTTAATAGCAGATCAAGTGGCAACTAACTTACAATATGCTAAACATAATACTTTCTGTAATGCTAATAAACCAGGTAGGTGGTTAGCATATATGTTAAGGAAAAAGCAGAATCAAGGACTATAGAGAAAATAAAATACAAGGGTAAAGAGGTTTATGAGCAAGAATTGATTAAAAAATATTTTTTAGAGTTTTATTCAAGGCTGTACGTCGGTGATAAAATTCAAGATATAGATATAGATAGATATTTACAGAAAGAAAACATTTACATAACTTCAAAAGAGCAGAGGGATAGTTTAAATCAATTGATAACTTCCAAGGAAATTTTGTTTGCAATTAAGCAGTTGAAAGTGGGTAAAGCTCCTGGGACGGATGGTTTGACAGCTGTTTATTGTAAAAGCTTACAGGAGGAAATGGTGGAACCACTGAAGGAATTATTCAATAATATACAACAGGGAGGAGAGGTACCTCCAACTTGGAAGACAGCTTTTATTTCTTTGATCCCAAAAGAAGGACAAGATCATACAGATCCAAAAAACTATAGGCCGATTTCACTTCTAAATACAGATTATAATATTTTTGCTAAAATCTTAGCAAATAGATTAATGACAGTTATGCAGCAAATGATTCATCATGATCAAACTGGTTTTATAAATGGTAGACAAATGAAAAGTAATGTAAGGCAAATTGTTAATTTACTGGAGTATTTGGGAAGGAACAACCAGGTCCCCGCAGTGCTAGTATTTCTGGATGCTAAGAAAGCCTTTGATAGATTGAATTGGCATTTTTTATTAAAATTAATAGAAAGGATGCAACTTGGAGAACATTTTATACAATCTATTAAGGCAATATATCAAAAACAAACAGCGCAAATAATAATCAATGGTGGTTTAACATATATTTTTAGTATAGAAAAAGGAACAAGGCAGGGTTGTCCCCTGTCTCCATTAATGTTTATTTTGACGCTGGAAATCCTACTGAGTAACATACGTGGGACGGATACAATAAAGGGAATTAAAATTAGACAGCATGAGTATAAGCTACGGGCATTTGCGGATGACCTGGTTGTTACCTTAGCCCAACCAGTACAATCGATTACAGCCTTGATGGATATAATTAACTTGTATGGACAAGTATCTAGTTTTCAAATAAATACAGCTAAAACAAAGATAATAGCTAAAAATATGACTAGAAGCCAAAAAGAAGAGATAGAAAGGGTAACGGGATTTGAGATAGTTAAGAAGGTTAAATATTTAGGGGTTTATATTATGACCACAAATATGAAATTATATCAGCACAACTATGAACCGTTATGGCAAAAAATACAGAAAGAGATGGAAAATTGGAAAAAACTACATTGTCTTTGCTGGGAAGGATAGCCACAGTATAAATGAATGTTTTACCAAGGTTTTTATTTCTTTTTCAAATGATACCTAATGTCAGGTATGCTTCCTTCAGTATCCAGGAAAGAAAAACCCAAACTCAAGCATTTTGAAGAATTTAGTACTTTTACTGAATATGAAATGATAGCAACCCAGGTAAAGCTGGAAGTGAGCAAAACGCGCGAAATGCATCTACTAAGCTTCTCCCCCACTCGTGTTCATAAATCATCAGCCAATCCAAAGGTCTTCCAAAGGTCAGGTGGCAACACGTCTGGCAGCGTCATTCATCAGGAATGTAGGGCAGTTGGTCAGCCGTCTCCCTTTGAAGATCTATTTTCGTTTCTCATGAAGACACATCCTACAAGGAAAAAAAACATCTCCTGCTCCTTCCCACCCTTTGCTCCATAACTAATCCCTCCCCCCGTTTCTTATGGCAGCTGAAGCAGGCAAAGCTGAGGCTGACATTCGCCCCCCCTTGCAGAAGAGACGTAGTAAAAGGAAAGAAAAGAGAGAGAAACAGAATATATATACAATAATTATGGTTTATCTGGGTATTTGGTATAGAATTGTTGTACTTTCTTGGGAGCTCGGACATCTCGTTTATTCACCCATTCAGCCTGAGATAAAGGGAAATGTTTCCAGGCAATCAGATATTGGACTTTACCATGGTGTTTTCTCGAGTCCAAAATTTCTTTAACTTCAAAATGTTGCTCCCCCTCTATGAGAATGGGAATTGGAGGGGTGCTTTGATCAGCCCTTAAAGGAGATGAGTGTTCAGGTTTCAATAAACTAACATGAAATACAGGATGCATTCGTCTCAAGGTTTTTGGCAATTCCAATTCAACTGTTACTGGATTAATCAATCTAATCACACGAAATGGTCCCACATGCTTAGGCCCCAGCTTTTTGGACTTCTGGGTAGTCTGTAAGTATTTAGTAGACAAATAGACTTTATCACCCACTTTATACTTGTGAGCTGGGGAACTTTTCTTATCGGCTTGGGCCTTATGAGCCCGGTGTGCCTCATCTAATGCCTTCCGAGTCACTGCCCATGTGCTCTTTAGCTGTTCAATCCAATCCATCAAGGAGGGATTTTGAGGATCATCTTGTGGTAATTCGGGAATGGGTACAAAATCCTGGCCCGATGCGACCTTAAAAGGGGTGAATCTGGTGCTACTGTGTACAGAATTGTTATATGCCACTTCTGCAAATGGCAACAAGTCTACCTAATTGTCTTGCTGGTAATTTACGTAACACCTCAGGTATTGTTCGAGCACCCCATTGGTTCTTTCACAGGCCCCATTTGTCTGAGGGTGGTGACTGGAACTTAACCCCTGTGCTGAACCTATCAATTTCAAAAACTCCTTCCAGAAACTGGAAGTAAATTGCACACCCGTCAGAAATTATTCTTTTTGGAGATCCATGTAGTCGGTAAATTTTCCGAATAAACAGTTTTGCGAGGGTTTTTGCTGAAGGGATCTTTGAGCAAGGGATGAAATGTACTTGTTTGGAAAACAAATCAGTTACTACCCAAATGACAGTGCAGCCCTCACTGTCTGGTAAATCCACAATAAAATCCATAGATATTTCCTTCCATGGGGCGTTTGGTCTAGCCACACTTTGCAATAATCCAGGGGATTTTCCTGGAGGTCTTTTAGCCGAGGCACATACTGGACAGCTAGCCACATATGCCTCTATGTCCTTTTTAAGTGCAGGCCACCAAAATTGTCTCTTAACAAGATGCAGAGTCTTGACAAACGCAAAGTGTCCTGCGGCCTTAGCATCATGAGCATATGTTAATACGATTGTCCTTAAAGTGGCTGGAACATACAATTTCGATCCAACCCAAGCTAGTCCGTCACAAAGTGTGCATTCATTCGAGTGATTCTTAAACCACTCGTCGGTTTTTAGCGCTTCTCGCAATTTTTCAAGTAAATCCCCCAAGAGTTCTGGTTCGGCTTTACGCTGAGCTCTGGTAGTGACAGGTGTTGCTAATTGTGTCAAGGGGATCATTGGTTGAACCACTTCCTTCTTGATGCTGTTGTACTGCGGCAATCTGGAAAGTGCGTCCGCCATGAAATTTTTCCCACCAGGGAGGTAACGTAAAGTGAAATTGAAATGCTTGAAATGTTGGGCCCAACGAGCCTGTTTTGGGGATAGTTTGTGTGGTGTTTTTAATGCTTCTAGATTCTTATGATCAGTCCATACTTCAAAAGGATGTTTCGCCCCTTCTAAAAACTGTCTCCAGGTTAACAGTGCCCATCTGACTGCAAATGCCTCTTTCTCCCATATGGCCCATCTCCTTTCCGTGTCTGATAGTTTACGGGACATGTAAGCACAGGGTTGTAATATCCCGTTTTCATTCTTTTGCAAGAGTATTGCTCCTACAGTGACGTCGCTGGCCTCAGCTTGTACTACAAAAGGTTGTTCCATGTCGGGGTGTTCAGCTACAAACAGTCGTTTCAATTTTTCAAAAGCAGCTTGACAGTCCATAGTCCATTCTAGTGGTTTCGAGGGTTTGGGTTTTACTTCCCCTTTGGTTTTTAGCAAGTCTGTAATTGGCAGTGCGATTTTTGCGAAAGAGGGGATAAATTGTCTATAAAAATTAACAAAACCTTAAGAAACTCTGTAACTGTTTATGGGTGCGTGGTGTGGCCCATTCCATCACTGCTCGGACCTTTTCCGGGTCCATCTCTATTCCCTCATGCGATATACGATATCCAAGATAGTTGATTTTGTCTTGGTGGAATTCACACTTAGAAAGTTTGGCATAGAGTTCAGCTGCTCTGAGTTTATTCAAGACCGCTCGAACCAGTCTTACATGGTCCGCCATGTTGTCAGAATAAATTAGAATGTCGTCCAAATAGACCAACACCCCCTTATATAGGTGCTCATGCAACACTTCGTTGATCAACTGCATGAATACAGCTGGGGCTCCCTGTAGTCCAAAAGGGAGTACTCTAAACTGGAAACATCCTAGTGGGCAGTTAAATGCAGTCTTCCATTCATCCCCCTCTTTTAGTCTCACTCAGTAGTACGCCTCTCTTGAATCAAGTTTGGTGAAAATTTTTCCCTTCCCTAAATGGGCTGACATGTCCTTCATGAGTGGGAGGGGGTAGACATTTTCTACGCAAATGGCGTTCATGTTTCTATAATCAACTACGAGACGAAAGGATCCATCTTTCTTTTCGCGGAACATTACTGGCGCCGCCACCTTGGGTTTGGCTCGTTCGATGAATCCCCGTTCTAAGTTTTTATCGATAAAATTCCTCAATTCCCCCAATTCTCGAGGTGTCATGGGGTAAATTTTTGGTTTGGGAACTTCACCCCAGAGAGTATTTCAATGGTGCAGTCAGTGGCCCAGTGGGGAGGCAGGGCATCTGATGCTTTTTCGCTAAACACTTCTTTGAGGTCCCAATATTCTTTTGGGATTTTTTCTTCTCCCTCAATATAGTTAATAGCTACTGCCACCCTTTCTGGCCTTATAGCGTCCCTTGGGGCGGGGCTTCCTTTTCCGGAGTTGGTTCTGCCGTACGGATGCGCAAGACCCCCGTCTTCCAATTTACTCGTGGATTCCATTTGCGAAGCCAGGGCAGCCCTAGAATGAGGGGTCTTTCCATGCCAGGGGCTACAATAAAGCTGAGCTTCTCTACATGATTCCCCAACTGCAGTTCAAGGGGTTCGGTCATAAAACTAGCTGGGCCCCCTCCTGCAATCGACCCGTCTAATTGACAAAATGCAATGGGTCTTTTTAAAGTTTTTAGTCTCAGTCCCATTTCCTCCACTACTTTGGGGCTAATTATGCACCTAGTGCACCCCGAGTCCAACAGGGCTAACAATTGCACGCGAGTCCCTGTGGAGGGCACCCTTATTTCTACGGGGATGAGTAAGGGTTCTTCCGTGTGACTCACCCGTTCGTCGGTGTCGGAGTCGGAGTCCGTCTCACTGTCGTCATCGTTGGTCAGAGTTCCCAACTCACCCTGGTTCCGGGGAGTGAACTCAACGATTTCTCCTTTCAGGGCGGTGCCGCGGGTTTTGGCGGGTATTTTATCGCCTTTCTTTTGGCCGGCCCCGGTGGCTTTTGGCGGTGGTTTGGAGAAACATTCGGCCGCCCGGTGACCCTCCTTCCCACATTTGAAACAGGTGAAGGGCTTTGACTTGGGTTTGGATTCAGTCTTCCCGCCAGTCATCTTGGGTGCCCCCTTACGGTAGAAAGAGGATGAGTGGTCCCCCATCCGCCTTCCTCGGAGTTCGCTCCGTTTCAGCTCGATCTCCACATCCTCGGCTATTATGTACCATCTATCCAAATCATCGGGGACCCCCATGCTCCTACAGTCTCGATATATCTCTTCATTCAATCCATCTTTGAAACTCTCCAAAAGAGCCATTTCTGACCAGCCTGTCATATAGGGTGCCAGTTCACGAAACTCTTGGATATACTCTGCCACCGGCCTCCGGCCCTGCTGAATGCTCTTCATTCTGAGTCTCGCCTTTTGTTCAGCTAAATGGTCTTCAAAACGCCTTCTAAGGGCCCTCATGAACTGGTTGTAATTTCTCAGCAAGGGGGAGTTGTTATTGTGGAGAACCACCATCCACTCAGCAGCTACTCCCTCTAGGGCATTCGCGACGCTTCTGACTTTCGCCGCCTCTGTTTCGTAGTCCTCCCCCCCCTGCATGTGGTTCCACACTTGGATCAGGAAAAATCCCAAGGCTTTAGGATTCCCATCAAACTTCCCAGGAAGGGGGGGGGATTTTTGGCTTTTTACGTCTGCGGGGGGGGCTGCAAGTCTGGGGTTCTCTGGCCGGCTGCATCTCTCCCTCGAGCTGCCGAAGTCTGGGATGCTCCCTCCTCAAACTCTTCCTCTCCCCCACAGGCTGTTTCTCCTGGCTCCCCCCTGGTGCTTTCTCTCCCCTTCTCCCCAGGAATTCCAAAAGACTCACGGTTTCTTCTGCTTTCTTCTACATCACGGATAAGCTGCAAGGCTTGGTCTATCATGAGACGTTCCTTTTGTTCTTGCATCCACACTGCCTCCTTTTTTCGGGGTCTGGAAGTTGTCACTCCCCGGGGTTCCTCTCCCCAGTCCGGCAGTCGCCCCACTCCCTTTGACCATCTAGCCTCTTCCGTCTCCAAACGGAGTCTTTCCAACCATTCTGCAGTCTCCTTTTCCGACTGGAGGGCGGTTGAACTGGCTGCCCCCATCTTCTCTTCTCCGTCACTCCCTCCATCTGACATATTTTGGATTTACAGTCCCCTCGGTTTTTGTCCGGGATGACTGGTTGTGACTTCCAGCTTAATGTCAGGTATGCTTCCTTCAGTATCAAGGAAAGAAAAACCCAAACTCAAGCATTTTGAAGAATTTAGTACTTTTACTGAATATGAAATGATAGCAACCCAGGTAAAGCTGGAAGTGAGCAAAACGCACGAAATGCATCTACTAAGCTTCTCCCCCCCTCGTGTTCATAAATCATCAGCCAATCCAAAGGTCTTCCAAAGGTCAGGTGGCAACACATCTGGCAGCGTCATTCATCAGGAATGTAGGGCAGTTGGTCAGCCGTCTCCCTTTGAAGATCTACTTTCGTTTCTCATGAAGACACATCCTACAAGGAAAAAAAACATCTCCTGCTCCTTCCCACCCTTTGCTCCATAACTAATCCCTTCCCCCGTTTCTTATGGCAGCTGAAGCAGGCAAAGCTGAGGCTGACACCTATACTTAAAAAAGATGAAAATTTGAAGGAATGGCAGAAGGGCATAAATACATTTGTTTGGGCAGGGAAAAAAACAAGAGTAAATCAAAAGATAATGCAAGATACACGAGAAAGAGGGGGTCTTAAAATACCCAATTTAAGATTGTACTACAAAGCCGCTGCCCTCTCAGCAATTACTGATTGGATAAACTTAACGGAGGAAAGGATATTAAATATTGAAGGATATGGTCTGGTCTACGGCTGGCATGCTTATTTATTGTATGATAAGAAAGTAGATAAGACTTTTAAAAGTCATATATTAAGAAATGCTCTATTGCGTGTCTGGAAAAAGTATCAATATAAATTAAATGATAAGTTACCAATATGGACAGTACCCAGACACGCGATAGAGAATATAAATTTGGAGCAAAGGCAAGATAAGACTACATACAAGGAACTCCTTTATAAAGAAGGAGTTAGATTACAATTAAAACCTATGGAGCAATTAAGAGAAGAAGGAATAATTAGAACTTGGTTTCAGTATGGGTGGGAGGGCAAGGAGGGAGGGATGGGGTGAGGGGGGAAGGGCCGGGGGGGGGGAGAAAATGTTTGTATTTCCTATAAAACTTTTCAATAAAAAAAAAAAGGTTTCAAAGAGATACAATTTCCCTGTCTATTTATTTACTACTACTGAACATCCAAAATATACTATTTAATCCTATGTATATATGCCATATGTGTACATACATATTACATAGTATAGAGTGTGTATAGGCACACAAAAAGATACATTTATCTAGTATATATACTGTATGTATATGTACAAACACACACACACCTCTTCTAAAACTATACACATTCAACCTCACTTACTACATTTGGAAAAACACACCCAGAGTCCACTTTCTGCCACACATTTAACTATA
Organism: Arizona elegans; assembly: GCA_022577455.1. Classification (NCBI taxonomy): domain Eukaryota; kingdom Metazoa; phylum Chordata; class Lepidosauria; order Squamata; family Colubridae; genus Arizona; species Arizona elegans. The sequence continues at coordinate 54,558,880 of JAKOOJ010000009.1, forward strand.
ACTTCTGTACATTAGAACATTACACACGCCTTCAGATGTTCTTCCCTAGCTTGCACATGACTGTTAGAGCCAGGAGAGGTCATGGATTGAGTAAAATGTGTTGAAACTCACTTAACAACGCTCTTGCTTAGGAACCAAAATTTTGGGCTCAATTGTGGTCATCAGTCAAGGACCATCTTTGCCTTCCTCTGCATGGCAGCCTTGTCCTAGTAAACTCCTCCTCCTTTCTGGCAATTTTCCTCTCTGTTATAGGCACCAAAATAATCCAGACGATATAAGGTTTCCTGCTGGAGCAGAGGGTTGGACTAGATGGCCTCCAAGGTCCCTTTCAGCCCTAGATTGCTCTCCTGTTTCAAAGCGTCTTCTGAAGCCACATCTAGTGCCAGGGTTTGTGGTCCTTCCTTCCTCTTCTTTCTCTCGCTCTCTCCCCCTTCCTTCCTCTTTCTTCTCTTTCTTCTTTCTTTTTCTCTCTCTCTCTCTTTTCTCTCTCACTCTTCTTTCTCTTCCTCTTTCTTTCTTTCTTTCTTTTTCTTGTCTATATTTCTCTTTTTCTTTCTTTTTCTTTCTTTTTCTCTCTTTTCACTCTCTCCCTTCCTCTTTCCTTCTTTCTTTTTCTTTCTTTCTGTCTCTCTCTTTTCTGTCTCTCTCTCTCCCTTTCTTTCTTTTTCTTTTTCTTTTTCTTTTTCTTTCTTTGTCTTTCTTTTTCTCTCTCTCTTTTCACTCTCTCTCTCCCTTCCTCTTTCCTTCTTCCTTTCTATTTCTTTCTTTGTCTCTCCCTTCCTTTCTTTTTCTTTCTCTTTTTCTTTCTTTTCTCTCTCTTTTCTCTTTCTCTCTCTCTTCCTCTTTCCTTCTTTCTCTTTCTCTTTCTTTCTTTGTCTCTTTTTCTTTCTTTCTTTCTTTCTGTCTCTCTGTCTCTCTTTTCTGTCTCTCTCTCTCCCTTCCTTCTATCAGCGTTCCAGAAAAACCCCAACTCCAAGTAAAGACGCGGAAGCAAGCATTTTCCAAAGTCCTCTTTACTAGAATAGGCAAACTGGCACATCTGGGGAAACCCAAATCTGAAAAGTCCGGGTTTTCCTTCAGTAAATCAAAGCTCCCAAAACCATCCCCTTTTTCACCCAGTCGGTCACATGCTCCAATCAACATCTGTTCCATCCCGATCCAACCCTCTGACCACTCCTTCTCCAGATGCTGGAGCACCCTGACCTTGACTGACAGGAAGAATGCTATTATATCTATTAACCCCCACTCCTACTTTCCCACACATGAGAAGGTGGCAGCATTGGAGCTTCTGGCCTAATATGGCTTCCAAAGCTGATGGCGTCCCCCCCTGCAAAAAGAACCACTTCCTCCAGACAAAACACAAAAGAATGGGTTAACCCCTAGCACCAATTCCTTTAACCTCCTCTCCCCCACCCACCCCCAGGAGGACCTTTTGGTTTGTCAGGAAATTTGTCGTGAAACTATTTCACGGGCGCATCAGCATTTACATGCCAACTCTTAACCCAAGTAGCTTCAGCCAAAGGGTAGCCTTTCCAATGCACCAAATATTGTAAGCAACCTCTGTAGAGTCTAGAGTCCAGGATTTTCTTCACCTCATAATGAGTCTCCCCTTGCACTAGCAAAGGAGGGGGTGGAGCAACTGGCAAGGGTCTTAGGATAGATTCACTGACCGGTCTCAACAAGCTACTGTGGAAAACGGGGTGTATTTTCCCTAAGATGCGAGGGAGTCTAAGTTGGACAGTCACTGGGTTAATAACTTTCACTATAGGGAAGAGACCTATGAATTTGGGTCCAAACTTCTTGCTGGGTACCCTAATCTTAGGTACTTGGTTGACAAATATACTTTATCGCTTATTCGAAACAGTGGTTGGAAGGACTGGCGTTTGTCGGCCTGGGCCTTATATCGTTCCGCTGACTCGGCTAAAGCTTTTTTTGTATTCTCCCAACCCTTTTTCAACGAGGTCATCTGCTTCGTTAGGGACAAAGAAGTAGGCGCCTCTCTAGGCAACTCAGGCATCGGCACAAAATCCATGCCCATAGTTATCTGAAAAGGAGTCAACCCAGTACTGGTGTGTACTGCATTATTATAAGCCACTTCTGCGAATGGTAGTAAGTCCGCCCAGTTCTCCTGTTGATAATTTACATAACACCTAATGTATTGCTTCACCATTGAGTTCAATTTTTCAGCCGATCCGTTAGTCAACGGGTGAAAAGCTGAGCTAAGTCCCTGGGACAACCCAATGGATCGCAGAAACTCCCTCCAGAACTTAGTGGTAAACTGGACCCCGCGGTCCGATATTATTCTCCTTGGGATTCCATGTAGCCTGTAGATGTGTTTCACAAACAGCTTCGCCAGTTTCTTGGCCGAGGGTAGTCCGCTGCAGGCAATGAAGTGTGCTTGCTTGGAGAATAAATCAATGATAGTCCAAATATGTTATTAAGCTGGTTATTAAGACCAGCTGCCTGCAATTACTGCAGGGTTCGAATCTCGCCAAGGCTCAAGGTTGACTCAGCCTTCCATCCTTTCTAAGGTAGGTGAAATGAGGACCCAGTTGTGGGGGCAATAAGCTGACTTTGTATAAATATACAAAAGGATGAAGGCTATTGCTGAGCACATTGTAAGCCGCCCTGAGTCTTCGGAGAAGGGCGGCATATAAATCAAATTAAAAAAAAAAAAAAATAACCCGGTTACCCCCACTGTCATGGAGCTCAACTATGAAGTCCATCACAATCTCCTCCCAGGACTTGGTGGGTTCAGCCACAGCCTAGAGAAGTCCAGGGGGCTTCCCTGGTTGGGATTTCATAGTGGCGCAGGTGGCACAGCTCCTTCCACATCAGATTTCATCTTTGGCCACCAGAATTGTCTCCTAGTCAAATGGAGGGTTTTTAAAAACCCAAAAGTCGAGAATCATGACTTCTCTTTAGCACCAGGAGCCATAGGCTGCGGGGCATGTAAAGTTTACTCCACTTCCATGCCAACCCATCCCTTAGGGTTAGGTCCGCCTGGTTTTCTTTGAACCAGGAATCAGTGGAGAGCGCAGCTTTTAGCTCCGCTGTCAACTTGTCTTCGGGAAGATTGGAACCTTGGCGCGTTTGCACTCTGGTGCCGGCTTGGGTGGCTGGCTGAATCTCTGAGATCATGGCATGAACTATCTTTTCCCGTCGGATGTCAAACTGCTTACAGGAGAGAGCGTCATCCAGAAGGTTTTTACCCCTGGGATGTATTTCAGGTTAAAGTTAAAGCCTTTGAAATATTGAGCCAAACGAGCCTGCTTGGGAGAAAGTTTCCTCAGGGTCTTCAGCACCTCGAGATTCTTGTGGTCAGTCCAAACCTCAAAAGGCTCATCCATCCCCTCCAGGAAGTGTCTCCAGGACAGGAGAGCCCACTGCACTGCAAACGCCTCTTTCTCCCATACTGCCCATCTACGCTCAGTGTCCATTAACTTCCTTGATACGTAAGCACACGACATTAGATTGTTTCGGGAATCCCTTTGTAGTAGAACAGCAGCCACCGCAACGTCACTTGCATCTGCCTGAACCACGAAGGGCTTATTTGGGTCAGGATGCTGTAGGATTGGCTCCACCACAAATAGGCGTTTTAACCGTTCAAAGGATTTTTGGCAGTCCATTGTCCAAACTAAGGGCTGGCTAGGTTTTGGCTTGGTGGGAGACGGGCCGGTTTTTAGGAATTCTGTCAAAGGGAGTGTGACCTTCCGGCCTAATATGACTTCCAAAGCTGACACCTTCCTCTTTTTTTCTCTTTCTTTGTCTCTTTCTGTCTTTGTCTTTCTTTCTTTCTTTCTTTCTTTCTTTCTTTCTTTCCTTTTTTCTTTTCTCTTTCTTTCTTTGTCTCTTTTTCTTCCTCTCTCTCTTTCTCTCTCTCTCTCTCTCTCCCTCCCTTCCTTCTCTTCCTCCTAAAATGCCAGCAAAACCCACCACTTTGCTCCTAAAGTGGGCTAGGGCAGGGGTCTCCAACCGTGGCAACTTTAAGACTTGTAGACTTCAACTCCCAGAATTCTCAAGCTTTGCTGGCTGAAGAACTCTGGGAGTTGAAGTCCACAAGTCTTAAAGTTGCCACGGTTGGAGACCCCTGCCCTAGAGGAACAATCCACCTCGCTTAAAAAACCAAAAAAATCATATCTGTTTTAGGGGAGGAGGTTCAACTCATCGCCCAGTTAAAGACTGAAATGAAATGCTCCAGGCTGACAGCATTGCTTCCAATGACATTCCACTTCAGATCAGATCGGGCTTTTTTTTTTTTTTTTTTTTTTTTTTGCATGAAGGAGGAACACGGAGCGAACGGGGAAAAAAAGCCTCCAGCCTCCGATGTGAAGCAAATTAAAGGCATCCTGTCTTTCTCTCTCCAACCTCACCCCCTCTTCCCTTTTACCTTTCTTTAATGTGCTCGAGGCAGTGCCAGGAGGGAGGAAAGAAAAAAAAATAGCTCGGCTTCTGAAGCCTCTCGAGGGAGACCTCCGTGTGTGTGTGTGTGTGTGTGTGTGTGTACGTCCACGCGTGCTGTGAGGCAAGCCAGGCGAAGGGAGCATGCCAGCTGCGAAGCAATCAGCCCCTTCCACTGCCGCTGCCTCTGCCTCTTCCTTCTCTCAGCCAACAGAAGTCAGAGAGGAAAAGGCAGTTGTTTCGCTGGGTGTTTTTCTGTGTTTCCAACTTTCCATCCCAAATCAGCCGCACCCGCCACCTCCTATCTGCAACAAGCATCGCCTTCCCAACAGCTCCAGGCGGCGGCAGGCATGGGGGGGCAGCCCTTGGGGCCCTGGGAAAGCGGAGGCTTTCTGGATGGGACTTACAGGAGTCCAACTAAAGCGCAGTGCTCTGAAATACTTTCTCTCCCAGGCAAAAAGCAGCAGGGGACAGAAGCAGCAGCCACTGACTTGGAGACCACATGGAGCCCTCCACGTGTTCTCCAGTGCTCTGTTTTTTCTCCCCCGCTCTCTTGCTGGGAGGGAGAGTTTTTTGCAGCACTGCACTTTGGGGGCCCATCCAGAAAGCCAGCACAGAAAAACAGCCAGGTTGAAGGCCGGTACTTTCAACGCTCATGAAGGGCTCCATGGCCCCAGCCATGCGTTTTCAAGCCTGGGATGCTTGGAATGAAAAGCTATTGCAATATCCTGAGCTTAAAAATGTATGGCTGGAGCCAAAGAGCGGTTCCTTGTGGGTGTTGGATTGCCTTCCCTTCTACCACCAGCTATGGGAGGAAAAAGGTAAGGTTGTGAGCCCGGCAGGGACGGTAGGGGGGCCGCTGCCAGGTAGGCTGCAGGCAGCACAGCCTGGAATGGAGCCGGGTGGGACTGTGGCAGCTTAGCCAGCCATGTGAGCCCGGCGAGGATGGTAGGGGGGCCACGGCAAGCGAAGGGGAGGGGGGCTAGCGTGACTCACATGCTTACCTGTAGGTAAGAGGAGGCAGGTCAGTTAGGGTGCAGAGCAGACACCACATGGGAAGGCAGCTTAGACAGGCAAGCTGCAGAGCAGACTGCACATGCACGAGTGCCACACCGTATGCTCTGCTGCCCGGGAGGTGAGGAGTGACTGGGCGGGGCGAGCGAGCAGCGACCAGTTCGGGGGCGTGGCCAGCCAGCCATCACCAGCAGTTCGGCGACCGACAACAAATTATCACTACCAGTTCTCCCGAACCGGTGCGAACCGGTAACAACCCACCACTGCTGTGACATCAAATGAGGCTATGATTTGTCTTCATCTATAGTCACATCCCTAATTGTTTGAAGGCACTGTAATGGAGTGTTAATGGAGTGTTTGCTTCCTCTTGTGAGGTGCCCAAGCCTTTTTGCTATTTCTTTTTCAATGTTGTATGTAGGGGTCCCTGGTAGTGATATGTTTGGATGGAGGGGTATGTCTGTTTCTGTAATTTGGGGTGTCCATAGAAGCGTGGGAGGATGGGTCCACTGCTTCTCATCCGTTCCACCGCACATCTGATTTAACAATACATTGAAACACTGAGGATTATGGATCTCATAAACCTCTGCTTAATTACATATTTCCAATTTGATGCACAAATTTACCAACAAATTAAAAGTACATCTATGGGATCACCACTTGCAGGACTTATAGTGGAGATTCTCATGCAATGTCTAGAAGCCATAGCACTTCCACAAATACAACCAAAAATATGGATCAGAATGTAGATAACACTTTCACCATAATAAAAAAGGACCAATTAGAGAATACCCAATACATTTTTTTAAAGGAATCCAATTTACTAGAGAAGACGAAAACAGCAACTGACTACCCTTCTTGGGCATCCTGATCAGTCAAGACCACAATGGAAACTAGAAATACAAGTATACAGAAAAACCATCCATACTAACAAGGTGCTCCACTTCCAAAGCAACAACCCAACCTCCCACAAGAGAAGCTGTATAAGGACTTTATTTAGATGAGTTCAAATTTATTTATTTATTTTATTTTATTTCGAATTTATATACCGCACCTTCTCCCGAGGGACTCAGGATGGTGTACAGCCAGATAAAAACATACAATACAAACATTAAAAACAATTAAAAGGATATATATTAATTTGGCCCCAATTTAAAATAACAAACCAATTAAAAATATTTTAAAAATATATTAAAAAATATGTTAAGCCAACCTGGCGTGATGAAAAAAGAAAATTTTAAGGGCACGGCGGAAGGCACCGAGGTCTTGGATTCTCCTTATCTCTGGGGGCAGCTGATTCCAGAGGATAGGTGCCCCCACAGAGAAGGCCCTCCCCCTGGGGGTCACCAGCCTACATTGTTTGGCTGATGGCACCCCGAGGAGGCCCTCTCTGTGGGAGCACACAGGTCGGTGGGAGGTCACCGGTAGCAGCAAGCGGTCTCGAAGATAACTAGGTCCTATGCCATGGAGCGCTTTAAAGGTGGTAACCAACACCTTGAAGTGCACCCGGAAGATCACTGGGAGCCAGTGCAGCTCATGCAGGAGCGGTGTTATGTGGGAGTGCCAGGCGGCTCCCGTAATTACCCGCACAGCCGCATTCTGGACCAGTTGGAGCATCCGGGTGCTCCTCAAGGGGAACCCCATGTAGAGAGCATTGCAGTAGTCCAGGCACGAGGTGACGAGGGCATGGGTGACTGTGCACAGGGAATCCCAATCAAGAAAGGGCCGCAACTGGCGGATCAGGCGAACCTGACAGAAGGTCCCCCTGGCTACAGCCATCAAATGTTCCTCCAAGGACAGCTGCGTATCCAGGAGGACTCCCAGATTGCGCGCCCTCTCTGAAGGGGCCAAAGACTCGCCCCCGATAGTCAGTGATGTAGTCAACTGACTATATCAGGATGCCGGGAACCACAGCCACTCAGTCTTGGAAGGGTTGAGCTTGAGCCTGTTCCTCCCCATCCAGATCGCACAGCCTCCAGGCACTGGGACATCACTTCAAGGGCATCATTGGGGTGGCCTGGGATGGAGATGTACAGCTGAGTGTCATCAGCGTACTGATGGTACTTCACCCCAAAGCCATGGATGATCTCACCCAGCGGCTTCACATAAATGTTGAGCAGAAGGGGCGAGAGGACCAACCCCTGAGGCACTCCACAAATGAGAGGCTTCGAGGTCAACCTCTGCCCCCCTGCCAACACAAACTGCGACCGGTCTGAGAGAAAGGAGGAGAACCACCATAATACAGTGCCCCTCATCCCCAACTCCTCCAACCGGTGCAGCATGATACCATGGTCGATGATATCAAAAGCCGCTGAGAGATCTAACAGGGCTAGGACAGAGGAGCAACCTTTGTTCCGCGCCCTCCAGAGATCATCTACCAACGCGACCAATGCCGTTTCCGTGCTGTGCCCAGGCCTGAAACCCAACTGGAACGGATCTAGATAAGACATTTCCTCCAGGAATTGTGGAAACTGTCGCGTGACCACACTCTCAACAACCTTCGCTACAAAGCGAAGGTTGGAGACAGGATGGTAGTTGGCTAATACTGCCAGTTCCAGGGAAGGCTTCTTGAGGAGAGGCCTCACCACCGCCTCTTTCAAGGCAGTGGGGAAGTAACCTTCACTCAACGAAGGGTTGATAATTCCCTGGAGCCAGCCTCGTGTAACCTCCCGGGAAGCCAGTACTAACCAGGAGCGACACGGGTCCAGTAAACATGTGGCTGCACTAAGTCTCCCCAAAATCCTGTCCATGTCATCAGGAGTCACAGAGTCAAACTCTTCCCAGATAACGTTCTCAGGACTGTTCCCTGTCACCCTGCCCGAATCTACCCAGTCAGAGTCCAAATCCCCCCGGATCTGAGCAATTTTGTCATACAGGTATCGTCCGAAATCCTCAGCCCTGCCCTCCAGGGGGTCCTCCCGCGCTCCCAGGTGGAGGAGGGAGCGGGTCACCCTGAACAGGACGGCCAGACGATTCTCTGATGATGCAATAAGAGCGGAAAAGTGGTTAAACTTTGCCGCTTTTATCGCCACTAAGTAGGTCTTAATATGCAACCTTACCAGTGTTCGATCAGATTCAGCGAGACTGGCCCTCCAACCGCTCTCTAGGCGTCTTTTCTGGCGTTTCATCTCCCTCAACTCCTCGGTGAACCAAGGAGCCGCGAGGGATTGGCACCGGGTCAGAGGCCGCAAAGGCACAACTCAATCCAAGACCCCACCAGCCACCCGGTCCCAGGCGGCCACCAGGTCCTCAGCTGAGTCATGCGCCAGATCCTCAGGAAGTGGCCCAAGCTCCATCTGGAACCTATCGGGATCTATCAGGTGCCTGGGGCAGACCCATCTTATTGGCTCCGCCTCCCTGCGGTGGGGTATGGCGGTTCAAAGGTCCAGGCGAAGGAGTGAGTGATCTGACCATGACAAAGGTTCCATGTCTATATCCCCTATAACAAGACCACTCAACCACTGGCCAGAGACAAAAATCAAGTCCAGAGTGTGACCCCCCCTGTGGGTGGGGCCATGAACTAACTGGGTCAGGTCCATGGCCGTCATAGAAGCCATGAACTCCCGAGCCAACTCAGACGTTTCACCAAAGGACGGCAACAGACATTAACATCTATGGACTATGCAAAAGAGACAATCAACCAGCCCAAAAGGGAACAAAAAGACTCAAGCACCTCTCCGCCAGCAATCAGCAAGTCAGATGAGCATAGATTAACTCCAAGGTTAACATCAGGCCAATCAAGTAAACAATACCCAAATCAAGAAACTACCAAAGAGCCAACAGCCCAGCCAAAGAATCTCTATGACTACCCACACCAACACTGACAGGCAAGCCACTAGAATATAAACTAACAGCAAACAGCACTCCTTACTAGCACTGATGATGTTACCTAGTTTGGGTAATGAAATATCTGCAAGAAAACAAGCAAGCTCAGAGACCCCTCAGTGTTAACTATTGTAAAGAAGGTATACCGTATTTTCCGGCGTATAAGACGACTTTTTAACACATGAAAATCTTCTCAAAAGTCGGGGGTCTATACGCCGGGTGTCGTTCTCCTGTAACCAGGCAGACCAGCCCAAAAGACTCTAACGAGCCTTAAATGGCTCTGGCGATCGAAGCTCTGACGATCCCAGCTTTGCCTGCTAATCAGGCAACGCAGCTGGGATCGCTAGAGCCCAGAGCCCTGTAAAAAGAAAAAATTTTCCCCCTCCAGCTTGCTTACCTTAGCTGGTAATCGCAACGCTTGCCTTGCTTCACTTGCCTGAATCCATTCCATCAGCAAGCCACTCCCTGCCTGCAATCATGCAGGCAGGAGTTGTGGACTTCAACTCCCAGAATTCCTCAGCCAGCAAAACAAAGCTGGCTGAGGAATTCTGGGAGTTGAAGTCTACAAGTCTTAAAGTTGCCAAGGTTGGAGATTCCTGTTCTATTGGGTAAGTTTTTTCCCCCTTTGGGAGCTTTAAAAAAATAGTTAATTGGGGTTTTTTTTAGTTGTTCTTTTTTAGACCTAGCCATTTAAAGTTTAGGAAGTTTTAAATTTAGTTTTCATATAAAAATAAAAATAAAATAATATTTGTGCAGCTTTCTGAGATTTAGTGTGTTTCTGTAGTGTTTCACTCTAACTACACAAACACACAAAATCTCACAAAGCTGTATGTGGAATTTTGTGTGTGTAAAGTGTGAAAGTTGATTTTTTTGGGCTTTTTGTGGCTGTGTGAGGTTCCTGCTTGTTGCAGGGGCCATTTTGGGTCTAGCACAGCTGCTTTTACATTGTGGGTGAGCCAGTTGTGTTGTGTTGTGTGTGTGTGTAAAGTGTGAAAGATGGTTTTTTGGGCTTTTTGTGGCTGCGTGAGGTTCCTGCTTCTTGCAGGGGCCATTTTGGGTCTAGCACAGCTGCTTTTTACATTGTGGATGAGCCAGTTGTGTTGTGTTGTGTTGTGTGTGTGTGTAAAGTGTGAAAGTTGTTTTTTGGGGGGCTTTTTGTGGCTGCGTGAGGTTCCTGCTTCTTGCAGGGGCCATTTTGGGTCTAGCACAGCTGCTTTTACATTGTGTTGAGCCAGTTGATGTTTTTTAATTTTTATTTGGTGTGCATTGGAAGAGGGGCAGTCTTATATGGCGAGTATAGCCCAAACCCTATATTTTAACAGGAAAAGTCGGGGGTCGTCTTATACGCCCAGTCGTCTTATACGCCGGAAAATACAGTAACTATTCTCTCTGTGTGTCTCTCTATGTCTCTATATTTTTTTATAATTTTTGTATTTTATTCTCTAAAACAAAATTAACTGCATGCTGCTTTTTATACAAGGTATTTTCATATGTTACAATATGTGAAACTAACCTGTTGATACCTGCAGCATTAACCAGATAGCGTATATGACCTAATTTGTTCTCTATTTCTTTAAAAGTTTTTTGGATGGCTTCTTCTTTGGTGATATCACAACTCAGTGCAAGATGACCTGCTGTGTTGAAATGAAATTCATGATGACATGTAAATTACTCAAAATCAGGTTTGCAATTCTTAAAGTGGAACTATTGTAAAAAGTAGTAGTAATATTTAGATAACTGAAAACATCAAACAGTAAGGATGCAATTTTTTTCTGAACAGTATTCATTAGTGAAAAATATTATTTTGTAAAATATAAGGCCTTCAGCTCCTGATCAAACAGCAGGATATTAATCCAACATAACACTTTTTTCCTATAAAAAAATAAAGTGATTTTCCAAGTGTCTTCAATTTAAAACAATTTAGCAAATTTCCATTAAAAAATGGGCTGTTTTATATGCTAAAGTACTGTATATGTGAAAAACAAATATCAACATTTACTTACCTCCTAATCTATCCACAGTAGCTTGAGCCCTGTCGAGATTTCTTGCTATAACAGCCAGGCAATATCCTTTCCGTGCTAGGAGCTGTGCAACAGCCTGACCAATTCCTCTAGAACCTCCAAAAATGGCACAAACTTTTGACATCTCCAAAATATAATTGACAAATAATTACTATTATTGATAGTTAATAGACATATATTGCTCTTGCACATGAAATAAAATCTTCCTATTTCTACTTCTGTAATTATTTAGCATATATACCCTGTTTCCCCCAAAATAAGACATCTCCTGATAATAAGCCCAATTGGGATTTTGAGCGCATGGCAAAAAAGCCAAGCGCTTATTTCAGGGTTCAAAAAAATATAAGACAGAGTCTTATTTTCAGGGAAACACGGTATTATAAAATCTGTTCCAAAAATGGAGTAAAAGGGACTATCATCAACATGCAGATAGCTGACAATTTACAGATTAACAGAGTTGGAAGGGACCTTGTAGGTCATTTCTCTGACTATTGAATCTAATGGATTCTGATTCCATTCAGATTTGGAAATATCGCCACATTTGATTTCCAATGTACCAAAGGTTTGTGTCTTTGAGATAACATTTAAGTGAAATATTCCTGTTAATCCATACTTTGAGATTATGTCCAAGCCTTTTTATATTCTGCATAAATTCTTCTTAACACTGCCAGCTGACTTGAAAAGTTAGTTTTCATCTGCACTGTGAAGATAATAGCCACAATCAAATATTATCCATTTTAATATAGGTAGTCCTCAACTTATGACCACAATTGAGTCCAAAATTTCTGTTGCTAAGTGAGACATTTGTTAAGTGAGTTTTGCTCCATTTTACGACCTTTCTTGCCATAGTGATTAAGTGAATCACTGCAGTTGTTAAATTAGTAATACCATTATTAATCTGAGTTCTCCATTGATTTTGCTTGCCAGAAGAATGGAAAAGGTGATCACATGACTCTGAGACACTGCAACCATTATAAATAGGAGTCAGTTGCCAAGCATCTGAATACTGATCATGTGACCATGGAGATGTTGCAACAGTCAGAAGTAAGAAAAAAGTCATAAGTCACTTTTTTCAGTGCCACTGTAATTTTGAATGTTCACTAAACAAACTATTGTAAATTGAGGGCTACCTGTATTTAGCGTTTTAAAGAGTTAAGACTGCAAAAGGACATCAAAGATTATCCATTAAATTCATGGCAGAGATCAGATACAAATCAGGGATTTTTTATTTAGCTGTGCCTCTTAGCTACAGTATTACATTCTTAATACAGATTTTTTTTCTTCCTAACATTTTCCCACAAGTGCAGGATTCACTTTTTTTCAGATCAACCAAATGTTGCTCTATTTAGTTGTAACAGGGACAGACTGGTTGGCTTGTCAAGACCAAGACTGATGTCATACCGAAGTCACCAAGCCAGCTTTCATGGCTAAAGCAGTCACTAGTGAGAACTCACTAGAAACTAGAACTCCTAGTTTCTAGACTGGTGCCTTAACCACTAGATCAGACTAGCTCTCTTACATACCTAACACAGTACTGTACTGTAATAGTAGTCAATGGAAATATTCCATGTTATTCCAGTCTCTGAAGTATGTTAATAAGGAAGAATGTACAGTCACTTGACTCATCAGTGCCAACCTCAGGATTTTCCACCATTCTATTTTCTGTGCATTGCCTTACATTTCTTTGGAAATGCTAGCCACTGTTGTGTCTTATGCAGAAAAGAGCAACAAAGATGATTGGGGGGCTGGAAGCTAAAACATATAAAAATGGTTGCAAGAATTGGGTATGTCTAGTTTAGTGAAAAAAAGAACTGGGGTGACATGATAGCAATGTTCCAATATTTGAGGGGCTGCCACAAAGAAGGGGTCAACCTATTTTCCAAAGCGCCAGAAGGCAAGACAAGAAGCAATGGATGGAAACTGAAAGAGAGAAGCAACCTAGGAGAAATTTCCTGACAGTAAGAACAATCAATTAGTGGAAGACCTTGCTTTCAGAAGTTGTGGATGCTCCAACACTGGATGTTTTTAAGAAAAGACTAGGCTGTTTGTCTAAAATGGTATAGGGCACAGGTGTCAAACTCACGACGTCATTGGGGCATCATGTGATGTATCCAGACTTTTCCCCCCTTCGCTAAACCTGATGTGGGCATGGCCAACACCTGACACATCGTGGGCCGGGAGTTTGACAGCCCTGGTATAGGGTCTCTTCCTTGAATTGGACTAGAAGACCTCCAAAGTCCCTTCCAACTCTATTATTCTGTATCTGTGTGGTTAACTGTCTTACAACTCATATCTTTCAACCCTTGAAGACTGAATCATTAGGCTACCTAAAACAGACTACATGTTGCATATTTATACAGTCATCCTAAATGTAAACATTGGGTAACCAAAACCCACATTCTCCTTGTAATGGTTATGAATTACATCTGTTTGGAATGAAATCTGAAATTATAAATGCTGCAAAGTTATGGATGACAAAGCCATTCATTGTCATGCCATTGTCAATATTTGCCATTTTTACTGAACTGTAAACAACTGGATAATTAGTGAACTTAATATTCAACTATGCTTGTTCTCTACCAGAGGCATTCTTTTCTTCAAACATCAGAAGGCAGAATAAACAACAACACCATAACCTGAACTGGTTGAAATAACAAACTAGTTTTTTATTGTTGATTTGGAGCAAGATCACAAAAGGTCTTGAAAGCCAAAGATACAGCTAGCTAAACTTCTTGTTTTCCACAAAGCCCAGCAATATATACAGATAATCCTTGAGATATGACCATAATGGAACCTGCCCACTATGGTTGCATGTCATAACAACCATTAAGTGAAGTGACTCACTTAACAATCCCCCCCCCATCCCTGCTCTCCCCATTGAATTACTAATTATCATGCAGGTTATTAAGTGGAGCAGATTGCCGGAGGTAGGGGAGGGCCTTGGCGGCCTAGCATAGGCCCAGGCCCGGGCCCGGGCCCAGGCCCACCTGCCTTCCCAAGGCCTTCCCCACTCCCCAAGATACCCCATGTTCCTTTTCCAGGGCTGTCTTAATGCATGGGCCTGATGGGCACTTGCCTGTGGGCCTGAGCATAGGGGCCCCATACTAATCTGTGTATGTTAACCCTTCAATGCACTTGTATCATATAAATACAGCAACATATTTATTACATTTTACTGCATTTTTAATTAATACTAACATAATAATAATAATAATAATAATAATAATAATAATAATAATAATAATAATAATAATAATTTTATTTCTATACCGCCCTTTTCCCGAAGGACTCAGGGCGGTGTACAGCCTATTTAAAAACACAGACAAAACAGCAATGTAAAATTTAAAATAATTAAATAAATTGGCTCAGATTTAAAACCCCAAAAAATTTAAATACCCCAATTTAAAACTATTATGTTGATAGTCCGGCCTGGCGGAACAACAGGGTCTTCAGTGCGCAGCGAAACACCCGGAGGTCGAAGATCTTACGAATTTCCGGGGGCAGTTCGTTCCACAGGGCTGGGGCTCCCACAGAGAAGGCCCTCCCCCTGGGTGTCGCCAGCCAACATAACTTGGCCGATGGCACCCTGAGGAGACCCTCTCTGTGGGAGCGAACTGGTCGGTGGGAGGCTATTGGTGGCAGAAGACGGTCTCGGAGGTACTCAGGTCCTATGCTATGGAGCACTTTAAAGGTGGTAACCAACACCTTGAATCGCACCCGGAAGACCACTGGGAGCCAGTGCAGCTCGCGCAGGAGGGGTGTCACATGGGCACAACGGGTTGCGCCCATAACCACCCGCGCGGCCACATTCTGGACCAGTTGGAGCCGAGTGCTCTTGAAGGGGAGCCCCATGTAGAGAGCATTACAATAGTCCAACCGGGAAGTAACAAGGGCATGAGTGACCGTGCGCAGGGCATCCCGATCCAGAAAGGGCTGCAACTGGCAAATCAGGAGAACCTAATAAAAGGCCCCCCTGGCCACGGCCGTCATATGCTCTTCTAAAGACAGCCGCGTGTCCAGGAGGATACCCAGATTGCAAGCCCTCTCCGTGGGGGGCAAAGATTCACCCCCAATAGTCAGCGATGGCACCTGCTGACTATATCGGGGCGCCGGAAGCCACAGACACTCGGTCTTGGAGGGGTTGAGTCTGAGCCTGTTCCTCCCCATCCAGACCCGCACAGCCTCCAGGCAGCGAGACATCACATCAAAGGCATCGTTGGGGTGCAAATACATGTTTAATTTTATTGACTATTTACATTTTTATTCCTGTGAGTAGTTGTCATAGGGACCCCAGTACACTGCTTTGCCTGGGGCCCATAATGCTGTTAAGACAGCCCTGTCCTTTTCGTGCCCTTTGGGTCCCCACAGGGCTTTTCCGACTCCCACCATATCCTCCCAAGCTTTTGGCCTTATTCCACTCCACATGGCTAAATACTCTCCTCCTCATTTACCCTTTGAAGAGCTCCGAAGCCTTGCATAGCACTAGGTCACCTGGTTGCTCAATCAGTGGTGCAATTCCAGAATCTTGCTGCAGCACAGTGCAACTTTATTAAATCAGCAAAATAGAATGAGTTGTCCCTGGGCTGGGTGGTGGTGACCCAAAAATGGCTGCCATTTTGCCCATGCTCACTTGTGGATGGGTACAGCTATGAGACAAACTGCTTGTTTTCTTAATGAGGTTTCACAACATTGCAGAAGATTGCACAATTGAATCATGCGGCCCAGCAACAACATGACTTGTTTCAGTACTATGGAAGGCCCGGAATTTTTCAAAAGATAAGTGAAGATGAGTGTGTGGGATGTGATAGGATGGGAATCAGGCCTATAGCTGGTGGGGAGCCATTGGTCAGAGGAAAATGCTTGCAGGGCAGGGAGGGGGAGGAAGATAGATAGGGAGGCACTGCAGTATTTCTGTGGTCAGTTGTATTGGCAAATGAATGTGTGTCCTGCAGCAGCGATAACTTCAGGTTCAGTCAGAAATAGCAGACTCCAGACACATATAACAATGGCAAAGTTCAGAAATTATAGGATTTGTATTTCAAAATATTACCCACATATTTCTTGAAAGTATTTAGTAAGAAATACACAGCACAGCAATGTTTTAAATAGTTGATTTCTGGCTGAGGATATTTAGATCAAGGAAGCTACTTTTCTTTGCACTAAAAGTAAGAAGCAGTTTGGTGTTAATTTTATGAACTAGTTATTTTGTTACCTATTTAGCTGAATGCTATTATATTTCTAAATCATAGAGCAAGTGGTCCTAAATCCGTTAGGATTCAACATTATTTAATCTGCGACCATCTTCCCCAGTCTGGCACCCTCCAGCTGTCTTGAAGAACTACCTGGCCTGTGCTGGTTGCAGCGATGGAACAGAGATCCACCAGATGGAACCGAGAGGACTCCCGTTTGGAAGCAGCTGGTTTGGAGACGGACTGAATACGGGAGTTAGGACTTAAATAGTTAAGCGGTTCCTGCAGCGCCGCAAAACTACTTCCAGTAAAAGTACCACCTTATTTGTTGTCAGTCATGGAATGAAAGTTAAGGCGAGCTTTTCGAGCCCATATGTGCTTTTCGCCCATGTGATGGCCAACTTTTACATCTTGCTAACCTATAATGTAACACTCAAAATCGTTACTCTCACAGCCCGAGAATCGCGTTCTCCAAACGCAGCATTCCACTCAAGCTGCAATGACATGAAGCCGCAGCTTCGGACGCCGCAGGGATGCAACCCGGCAGCAAAGCCACAGTCCTGGGCCATGTGTCCCAACACGAACAGCACGTGACCACCGACCGCGGTAATTGTACCTACCGCCTAAAGCGCGCAGGGCTGAAGAGCGGACGGAGGAAAAGGCCGGGAGGCAATGGGCTCGGCGAGTGGGCAGGGTGATCACGTGACCGAGACGCGGCCAATGCTGGCTGGACCTCGGGTCATTTAGTCGCCCTTAACCAGCGACCGGGTTTCTAATCTGCTTCCTGGAAAGCGAAGAGAGTCGATTGGAAGCCTTCTTGAAGTCCCTCTTCTCTTTGAAAAAAGTCCCTAGGCCGTGAGTTCTTTCACCCAGAATGGGCGGTCCTTAGCCTGCAAGAGGCGTGGCCATCATTCGAGAGACTTCCCTGACTGACATCTCTTCAGCACTGCCTTCTTTTAGCTGCGTTTAGCGACGCCCACACTATTTTTTTTTAAATGCATTTTTGTGGAATTAGCAATTATTTTATTTATTGACTGTTCAAGCGCTTCTCACGTTGTTAAATGCTGTTATTTATGGTTATAAGGTTAATATATGATAGACGATTTTAATGATTTATTTATTAGATTCATATTACACCTTTCCTTCTGGAGCTCAGGTCAGCACACATAGTATTTCTCCATCTTATTTTCCACGCTACAAAAACCCAAAGGCATCTACTGAGTTTTTAGGTCCAAGGATGGAGTAGAACTTGAATCTCCTTCATGCAATCCAGTGGCCTGACCATTACATCCCAACCTTTGTGTGTGGGGGGGGGGGGTGGACTTTTTAAAAAATCTGATCTATAATCCTAATCCCATCCACTTTTAGAAAATGGTCTTGGCATGCTTTGCAAGCGTGCTGCAAAATATAGGTGCAGACAAAATATAGGTGCTCACATAGGTGGGCACACTCTGGACTTAGTTTTTATCTCTGGTCAGTGGTCGAGTGGCCTTGATATAGGGGATATAGTCATCGACCCCTTGTCATGGTCTGACCACTCACTCCTTCGACTAGACTTTCTAACTGCTACACTCCGCCGCAGGGAGGCGGGACAGACTAGGTGGTTCCGTCCCAGGTGCCTGATGGATCCTGATAGGTTCCAGATGGAGCTTGGACCATTTCCTGAGACTCTGGCTCATGACTCGGCTGAAGACCTAGTGGCCGCCTGGGACAGTGCGGCCGCTGGGGCTTTGGACCGTCGTGCCTTTGCGGCCTCTGACCCGGCACCGAACTCACCTAGCTCCTTGGTTCTCCGAGGAGCTGAGGGAGATGAAACGCCGGAAAAGACGCCTGGAGAGCGGTTGGAGGACCAGCCGTTCCGAATCCAACCGAACACTGGTGAGGTCTCATATTAAGACCTATTTAGCGGCGATAAAAGCGGCAAAATCGAGCTATTTTGCCGCCCTTATTGCGTCATCAGATAATCGCCCAGCCGCCCTGTTTAGGGTGACCCGCTCCCTCCTCCATCTGGGAGCGCGGGATGATCCCTTGCAGGGTCAAGCTGAGGATTTTGTGCAGTATCTGCATGACAAGATCGCTCAGATTCGGGAAGGCCTGGCCTCTGACTGGGTAAGTCCAGACGAGATGACTGAGGCAGGTCTTGAGAGTGTTATCTGGGAGGAGTTCGATCCTGTGGCTCCCGAGGACGTGGACAGGATTCTAGGACGGCTGAACGCGACCACATGTTTATTGGACCCATGTCCCTCCTGGTTGGTGCTGGCTTCCCGGGAGGTTACACAAGGCTGGCTCCAGAGGATTATTAACACTTCCTTGAGTGAGGGTGTCCTACCGGCCGCCTTGAAAGAAGCGGTGGTGAGGCCCCTCCTCAAGAAGCCCTCTCTGGATCCGGCTGTTTTGGCTAACTATCGTCCAGTCTCCAACCTTCGTTTTATTGCGAAGGTTGTTGAGAGTGTGGTGGCACGGCAGCTTCCACAGTACCTGGATGAAGCTGTCTATCTAGATCCACTCCAGTCTGGCTTCAGGCCTGGGTACAGCACAGAAACGGCATTGGTCGTGTTGGTGGATGATCTCTGGAGGGCTCGGGATAGGGGTTGCTCCTCTATCCTGGTCCTGTTAGATCTCTCAGCAGCTTTTGATACCATCGACCATGGTATCATGTTGCACCGGTTTGAGGGGTTGGGGGTGGGGGGGCACCGTTTTGCGGTGGTTCTCCTACCTCTCTGACCGGTCGCAATCTCTGTTGGCAGGGGGGCAGCGGTCGACCCCGAGGCGCCTTGTTTGTGGGGTGCCGCAAGGGTCGGTCCTCTTGCCCCTTCTGTTCAACATTTATGTAAAGCCGCTGGGTGAGATCATCCGTGGCTTTGGGGTGGATTTCCATCAGTACGCTGATGACACCCAGCTGTACATCTCCACCCCAGGCCACCCCAGTGATGCCCTTGAAGTGATGTCCCAGTGCCTGGAGGCTGTGCGGACCGGGATGGGGAGAAACAGGCTCCGACTCAACCCTTCCAAGACCGAGTGGCTGTATATCGGGCTGTCCCGATATAGACAGCTGGTGCCATCGCTGGTTATTGGGGGTGAATCATTGGCCCCCACGGAAAGGGATCGCAACTTGGGCATCCTCCTGGATACACGGCTGTCTTTAGAAGAGCATATGATGGCCCCAGGGGGGCTTCTTATCAGGTCCGCCTGATACGCCAGTTGCCTCCCTTTCTAGATCGGGACTCCCTACGCACGGTCACTCAGGCACTCGTCACTTCCCACCTGGACTACTGCAATGCTCTCTACATGGGGCTCCCCTTGGGGTGCACTCGGAGGCTCCAGTTGGTCCAGAATGCGGCCGCGTGGGGGATTATGGGAGTGACGGGGCGCTCCCATGTGACACCTCACCTGCGCGAGCTGCACTGGCTTCCTGTGGTCTTCCGGGTGCGCTTCAAGGTGTTGGTGACCACCTTTAAAGCGCTCCATGGCTTAGGGCTGGGGTATCTATGAGACCACCTTCTGCCGCCAATAGCCTCCCACCGGCCAGTTCGCTCGCACAGAGAGGGGCTCCTCAGGGTGCCGTCGGCCAGACAATGTCGGCTGGCGACCCCCAGGGGGAGAGCCTTCTCTGTGGCAGCACCTGCCCTCTGGAACGACCTACCCCCAGAGATGCGCATGATACCAGACCTCCGGACTTTTCGTCGGGCCCTGAAAACACATCTATTTCATCTAGCCAGGCTGGCTTGATCCCATCCTTGCGGTTTTAATTTGTAATTGGTTTTAATTGGGTTGTTTTAAATTGATGGCCAAAATTATTTAATGTTTTTTAAACTGCTTTTAAATTTTATATGTTGTGTTTTACTGTGGCTGTTCACCGCCCTGAGTCCTGTTGGCTAGCCATTAAAATAAAGGGATAGGTTTCTTTTTAAAATGTATATATAGTTTTCTCATTATTAGGGGAAATTAATATAATACCAGTTATATTAAATTCTCTTGTAAGATTTTGTTCTAACAATTCTGTTAAAAATATATGATAAAGCATTTTTATTTGATTCAGACAAGATTTTTAAACTATTGTTTATCAAATAAGTAATAATGGCCTGTTAAATTTTTAGAGTTGTTAGATGCAAACACTAATCCCTAAAGTTTAAAATATACACATGACTTAATATTCATTGTGACCTTAGCAAGATAGCAATGCAATAATTGCTAGAGGTCCTAAAACTATTTAAAAATACATGCATGCATATGTGTGTATGTATATATGTACATTTCTAATTACTGATAATTGCATAGCCATTAAATGATATGACTGCTCATATTTCATGAAAAATATCTCTTCAGATTTCAGAAAGCTTAAACAACTTGCTGACCTTTTCCAAACACAGACTATAGAAATTGGAGTCATATAGTTAAAGAATTGTAACTAGTTTTCAGAATATGTCAAAAATGTATTCTGTTAACTAATTAGGTGGTGCTGTGATTTTATAAGCTACTATATAAGAAATTCTGTCAACTTCATAGGGGGTCTTTGCCATTAATTTGTTAATATGGATGTAAAAAGAAATTTTCATCAAAGAAAAGAAACAGAACCAAGATAACTTCAGGGCATGGATTCATTTGTGCTGGAAAGGGACATTGTTAATTTATTAATGCTTCGGGAATAACAATAGAACCCAGGATTTTTCCTATGTAACAGGCAAAAAGTAAACAAAATTACTTACTGGTAATTACATTTTAATTATACTCCACCATGCTTTGTGAAAACTTTACATACAAAATTAACATTTTAGAACATCTATAAAATAATGTACGGTATGTTGCCATTCAAATGAAACAACTACAGAATCAAAAGGAACATTTCATCTGATTTTAAGAATTCCCTATTAAACACAAGGCAGCAAGGAAAATATTTTAAACTGCATTCATAAGATAGCAAGAATATAATGCCAATTTGTATAATAAATGTATTTTTAGGAATATTCAAACACATTTTGCCACAGATTTGCAGGAGCTGTTGCAATTTATACATTCCTTTACAATTGTTCCATGTTACTATGTTTGCAATGTTTGAGTGTAGTGTAGAGGAATTTTGTGCATTTATCAATTGATCCTAAGTGTATTTACTTTGAAATAAGTGTTCTTTAGAATTTTTTAGATTAGATTAGATTAGATTAGATTTCTTTATTGGCCAAGTGTTTGTCACAAGGAATTTGTCTCTGGTGCATAAGCTTACAGTGTACATATAAACAAGTAACAGGTCATAGATGATTTGATGTCACTAGCTCAACGCAGCCAGCTGGGGGCAGCCTTTTCATCACCACTGAGTCCCCACTGCCAAGTTGCTGCCACCATCTCTGCAGAACATCTCAACACTGGAAATTTGCTGCAGGGACAACTCGCTGCAAGCGCTGGATGGAAAGCCGGGTGTGTGTGTGTGAGTGAGTGAGCTGTCAGAGGTGGGTGGTAATGGGTGGGGTGGATGATTTCATGGTGTTTCTGGTCATGTGAGGCATGCATTTGGATGGAGAGTCACAGCAATGTTCCCCCCAAAGCCGATACAGATGTTGTGCAAATAGTAATGCTGAGATGAGGTTTTTCCCAGTTTGGACTCCAAATTTTTCTGTCCACACAGCCCCATTTCTGTGGTGCATCAGACCCACAGCTAAATGCAGCTGCAAACTGCAATCTGCTTGATGGGCAAGGATTTGAATGCAACTCAAAACAAGCTGACATCCCACACCATTGCTTCCCAAAGCTGCCCTTATTTTCAGAGCAAGACACCCTCAAACATTAAGTAATGTGGCTAAAAAAACAAACACTTGCAGAGCAGCAGCATGGGCTTCCCATTTTGACACACACACACACCCTGTCATTGCCTTCACGCCATTGCCTTCCACTCCACTCACAAAATGGGATGCCCTTTTCACAATCACAGCCAAACTGCCCATTCAGTTTTTGGGTCAGAACCAACTCCCGCTCATTGCCCATCCAGTGCCTGCCCACCCATCACCATCCCCCTGTGACAGCCCACTTGCTCACCTGCCCCTCCCAGCTCTCCAGTGCCCCTAGCAAGTTGTTCCTACAGCAAATTTCTGGTGTTGAGATGTCCTGCAAAGAAATGGCAGCGATTTGGCAGAGGGGACTTGGTAGTGGTGAGAAGCTGCCCCAGCTGGCCATGTCAAGCTAGCAGTCGAGTCATCTCATTCTGCCGAGGGAGTAATAGACCAACCACTGAGCCGAGGGAGTAATAGACCAACCACTGAGCTGAGTGAAGGGGAGGAACACATGTTCATCCCAGATGTGCGTATGCGCAGAGAGGAAAAGAGGAAAACAAAGGAAAACAGTAAGCTGACTCTCAGGGAGAGGGAGAGGCAGACAATAGCCAGCCCCTCCCTGGCTTGGAAATAAATAGGAGAGTTTTGGGAGTGGCCCGTTGTCACAGACAACTGTTCTTTTCTAGTATAGAGCAAGCAATTTGGATTTCTTGGCTAAACCCAAGTAAGTTGGAACTAACTACATTTGATATTTTGTTTATCCATGTAAATAAAAGACTGTTACTGACCTGTTATAAAAAGGGATTGTTTTACTCATGAGTAAACATCTGCCATCTGCCTATCTCTCCCCCCTATCTCAGAAGAATTTGGAATGCAACAGTCTTTTTTTTTCTACCTTCTGTAAATGGGTATACTGTAGTTTTGTGTCAGATCCCTAAAAGTTATACTGCCATTTAATTGGAAGAAGGGAGAGACTTGGATTCGATTTACTAGCATTGCCTCTGTCAACAGATATTTTACAACCTATATCTTGGTGCCAAAGAGCCCTGAGATCCTCTTTATGTGGAGGAAAGTTTATGATAGCCATGTGGGTTGTTTCACTTTAAAGGATAACGGTGTGAATGCATGTTTGTTCAGGTTTCAGAGAAACTAGTAAAGAAAACATCTTCACACTTGTGTATTGGCTAAAATCTGCATTCTGACTTAAAGGGAGGGGTCTCTACTGTTTTAACCCTACTTGTTTTGCCTAAGGGTATTCAGATCTTGCTTTAATTGGGTTATCACTTCTGCTTAATAAAAGGTTCCTTTTGAGCAACCACATTTCAAGAGTTTTTACTTTCTTAAATTGGAAGGAGAGGCAATTTTTACAGAAAGCAAGATCTGCAAAATGGTCAACCCAGAGACGCAATCATCACTCTACTGAGGGGACCCTGCAAACCATGTCTGAACGAAGCAGAGAACTGAGAGAAGCCGATTGCTGGGGAGAGACAGCAACCGCCACCCAGTCGGGTGCCTGTGTTGTACACTCCATTGGAGAGGATGAGGTAACCCTGGAGAATCCTGAAAAGCCCCGCTGGTCAATTGGCATCGGGAAGAAAGATAGCTGGGATGAGAGAGCCAGAGGAGTCACCCTCAGCCATGGCAACCGAAAACCGGGGTGGAAACAGGAACTAGAAGCCCTTGCTGACCAGGGGGAATTAACTGAAGCACCACTGAGGAGGATTGTCTCAAGAGGCATATAACCCAATTGGTGATGGAAACTTTGGAAAATCTCAACATCCAAGGGGAGCCAGGACAACAACCAAAGGGCGCAGAAAAGGCAGCAGTCGCGGATGATGCCACGGGAGGCACCCCCCTTCTGGAGCCTATAGAGCAGATGGCGCAGCAGCAGTGGGAGAAGACCCAGCAAACCCTCCCCCCAGACAGCACGCACACCGGCGCCCATTCCCAACCACCTCCGAGT
The DNA here is from genome assembly GCA_022577455.1 of Arizona elegans. Taxonomy (NCBI): domain Eukaryota; kingdom Metazoa; phylum Chordata; class Lepidosauria; order Squamata; family Colubridae; genus Arizona; species Arizona elegans. Next base: position 54,583,049 of record JAKOOJ010000009.1, read on the forward strand.
CCCGCAACTGGAAAGAGAAACTCCCTCCCTTGGGGTGAAGTTTGATGGGAATCTGCAGCAATTAGGATTCTTTGTGGCACACGTGCTCACTTACATGCAAGAGTACGGGCATGATTTCCAAACCCAAGGATCCCGAGTGCGAGTTGTGATCCTAACCCTAGAGAGTGACACTGCCAGATGGATGGTGACCCTGCATAACGCCAATGCACCAGAACTGTGGGATTTCGACTGTTTCGTGATGGCCCTGCGACGACGGTTTGAGGACCCACTAGCAGATCGCAAAGCACACAACCTCATTAAGGTGGTGAGGCAGGGGCGATGGCCAGTAGCAGAATATACTGAAGAATTCCGGGATCTTGCATGTCGTGAGTTTTGGTGAGTTGTTTCAAGGACGGGCTGAGTGATGAGATATACAATGCCTGCGTGGCCCAAGTTGCACTGAATCACCTACATGAATGGTACGTCACCGCCGAAGAAATGAGATCAATGTGGCCAGAAACCAGTATCGAGTGGGGCGAGCATGGAAGAAATCCCCACCCCCAATGGAAGCAAAAGCCCCTCAAACCACAAACCGCATTCTCTCTGAGATCCTCAGCCTGTTTCAAGTGTGGAAAAGAGTGGCACCGAGCTGCAGAGTGTCGTTCGCAAACACCCGCCCGGAACCACCCACCAGGGGAGAACCTTGCAAAACTGGGTTTTGCAACTTCCCTGTTTTTCTGGAAGTTGTTTCTTCTGTACTAAAACAGCTTTTTCCAATGGATTCATATTGTTGCATCATATCGGGTGAAATTAGACCGGTTCAGAGGTCCCTTCCAGCTCTATTCTGATTGATATACAGATTGCGCGTACCAGTAGCAGCGATTTTAAATGGTTCGCTGAACCGGTAAAAACCATCCCTGGTTGGCCCCGTCCGCCGCTCGCCCGTGCGCTTGCCTGCCTTTGCAAGCTGGCCATGGGGACCACCGGGAAAGCCACATGGAAGGCAGGCAAGCAAACATGTTGGGGCCGCCCAGCCATGGGGAAGGGAGCTAGCAGTCTATTCCCTTCCCCACGGCCCTGCCATGCTTGCCTGCCTTCCACATGGCCTTCCCGGCAGTCCCCCATGCCCACTTACCTTCCGAGGTCTGGTCTCACATCCAACCCTTGATGGGAGACGTGCCACTTCCAGGCCTGGCTGGCCAGTGGGTGGGTGGGCGGCCCTTGGGGGAGACGCAGCTGCTGCACTGGGGCCGAGAAGTACAGCAGTGGCACCGCATGTGCAGCCCCGGGACATCCGCCCTCCCAGAGCACCGCTGCCACCCTGGAGCTCACCTTTGCCTTTGCAGCCAACTGGCCCCTTGGGGCAGCACAAATACTGCTTTTGCCCTTCTCTTTCTGGGTGCAGTGCTTCTGCTTGTTGGGCCACTTCCTGTGGCCAACTGCTTTGCTTTTTCCCTCTTTTTTGGGAGACTTGCAGGAGGCTTGTACACTGGCACCGACAAGGGTGAGGCAGGCAATCCAGATGCCCCATGCTGGTGCTTGTTTGGTGCAGCTGAAGGCAAGCCAAGAGACAGTGAGATGAAGGGGCTGGTGCTGCCTCCCTCATGCCTTTGCCTCCACCTTGCAGGGCTCAGGTCTTGCAGCTTGTGCATTCTGCTTAAAGAAACTGCAAATCCAGGAAATGGTCAGATTCAGCACTGCAACACTTCAATCCTGCTTTAAGAGGTTGATGTCAAAAGAAGGATTTCCAGTGAAGGGCTCCAATTCCTGATCATTTGAAGGATGGTGTTACATACAGACATACGGAGCACCCATTTGCATGCCTGCCGCTGATTGGCTAATCTAGCAACGGGGAAAAATAAACCACTGTCAGTGGCCAAAAGGAGAAGAAAAGGGGACAAAGGGCATTGACCTTCCCCTCGTGGCATCCGCAGCCATCTTCTAGGAAGGAACAATCTTGTCCGGCAAACAAAAAAAATGATGACCAGCTGCATTAGCTATCTACAACCCACAGACAGAGGAATGGCACACCTATATGGGATGATTCCGAATGTTCCCAGAAGCCAACAACTACCAAGACTTTCCAGAAAACAGAAAAAGAGCTCTCTTCCTCACCTACTGCAGCCCAAAAATTTACAAGATGGCTCAGACCAGTGGTGAAATCTGAACCAGTTTACTACCAGTTCTCTGGTTGCGCATGCCCAGTGCGTACCACGCACCAAATGCAAGCAGTGCATGCGCAGTGCCTGCCAAAAGGAGGCATTCGGTAAGTAGAACAGCAAAGGGGGATGATCAGCTGTGGCGCGCAATCTTTTTTTTTACTTTTAAAAGTAAAAAAACAACAACTGATGATCGTGCTGTTCAGAGGCTTTTTTTTACCTTTTAAAAGCTTTTTTTTTTACAACCTCTTCATCAGATGCTTTTAAAAGGCTCTGACAATCCCAGCTGAGTTGCCTGATCATCAGAGGCTTTTTTTTCTTTTAAAAGCATTTTAAAAGTAGAGGTTGTAGAAAAAAGCTTTTAAAAGTAAAAAAAAAAAAAGCCTCTGATGATCGCACATCTCAGCTGGGCATGGGATAGGGCAGGGATTTTTGCTACCGGTTCTCCGAACCACCCGCCACCATTGCTACTGGATTGGGCGATCCGGTCTGAACCGGAATCATTTCACCCCTGGTTCAGACCCTTGCATCACTGGCAGACATCGAATCGATGACCTGGTCCACGCTGCAGAATATCCTAAGGGACCATTATGCCCCAACAGCAACGCCAATGGTGAGCCGAAATGAATTTTACCACCGGCGGCAAAGAGAAGGTGAGACCATCAGCGATTTTGTGGCAAAATTGCGAGAAATTGCAACCAAGTGTGAATTCGTCAATCCGGAGGAGATGATGAAAGATAGACTCATCTTGGGGATGAGGGACCTGACCCTACAGAAGAAGCTGCTGATTCAGAGGGGAGCCACCTTCAAAGATGTGGTTGAGGAAGCCAGAGCCACAGAAGCGTCTGATAATTCCGCCACTGACATCTGAAAGACCAGAGGAGTACATCGCACCCAACGGGAGACTGATTGGCCACTGAGGTCCCCAAGAATGACGAAGGCTGTGGGGAGGAAGAGACAGTGAACTGAATATACCCGGAAAGAAGGGTCAGCCAAAGAGACAATGATTTTAAATAACCCCGTTGCCTGGGGTGCATGGGTTTCTATGCTAGATCAACTTGCTGGTTCAAAGATGCCATATGCCGCTGGTGCCAGCAAAAGGGCCACATAGCCGAAGCCTGCAGGGCCACCCAGCCTATACCATACCAACCCAGACCCCAGGCTGGTCCAGGGAGACAAAGACATGCGAGACCGGGGCCCCAAAGAAACAAGCACAGGGAAGAACCCTACCCAGAAGCAAGAGGAATAAATTAAACAACTGTGGGCCACTCAGACGCATGTGACGCTGATAAATATCACGTCACCATCCCTATAGAGGGGACCCCTTGCAACAATTAGACACGGGGTCCTTCTTCACCATTGTGTCATAGCAGACACTGAAGAACCTCATCCCGACAATGAAGAAAAAACAACTCAAACTGCAAAATATCACTCTAAATGATTTCCAGGGAAATCACGTTCCCGTGCTAGGAAGAGCATCAGTGCAAGTCAAGTACAATTACTTCAGTGGACAGCTGCCCCTAACCGTCATCGACAACGACAGACCAACTCTACTGGGCCTGGAGTGGTCAAAACCCTAGGATTAGGGGTCACTGGCATCAACAAAATCAGTGGGAGTGAACTAGATCAACTGCTGGCAAAGTTTGGAGATGTTTTTGACGGGAGCCTAGGCAAGTATACAGGAAAACCTATATCTTTTAACATAGACTCTAGTGTTACCCCAATCAGGCTAAAACCCCGCAGGGTTCCATTTGCTCTTCGGCCCAAGGTAAATGAGCAATTAGATAAGCTAATTGCCCAGGGGATTCTGGAGCCAATCGACCATGCCACATGGGAGACCCCAAAAATCATCCCAATTAAATCAGACAGGTCAGTGCGCATCTGTGGGCATTATAAATGCACATTAAATAAAGTATTACAACAGAGCGCGTACCTCATGCCAGTAGTGCAACATCTGCTACATTCGGTGGGAAATGGAAAAATATTTGCCAAATTAGATTTAGTCCAAGCGTATTGACAGTTGCCAGTAGATGATGCAACCACAGAAGCCCAAACCATTGTGACACACCGCGGGGCATTTACATGCAACCGATTGCAGTTTGGGGTAAATGTGGCCCCGGGACTATTCCAGAGCATGATGGAGTGCCTTCTACAGGGCATCCCAGGAGTAGTCCCCTATTTTGATGATATCCTCGTGTCAGGGGAGAACAAAGAACAATTGATCAACAGGTTGGAAGAGACATTGGGCAGATTTCAAAAGAAGGGACTGAAAGTCAAAAAGGAAAAATGCCAAATTGGGGTGAAGAAAATCGAATTCCTGGGATATTTAATTGATGGTTCAGGGATCCATCCCACAGATAGTAAAATCAAGGCAATTAAAGAAGCCCCAACCCCAAAGAACAAAACTGAACTCCAGGCGTCTCTTGGGCTGCTAAAGTTTTATAGTATTTTCTTAAAACAGAAAGCCACCGTTGCTGAGCCATTACACAGACTACTAGGGGAGACCTTGTTAAGGCAATCGAAAAAATCCACCAACCAAAAAGACCAGAATCCCGGGAGGCCACTAAGTAAGCCTCCGCCCCAAGGAGCATACAAAACAACAAGCGGAAACCCATACAATAAAAAACTGTACCTAGCTCCAAACAACACAGAGACCCTAGACTCAAACCCGAGGGAGGACTGTGAATACTTATCTGAGGAACCAGGAGTCCATTGACGAGTTCCAGGAACCAAAGGAGAGGCCAGGGTGGAGTCCTCTACACCCATAGGAGTGTTCCAGGAGGTTCCTCTGAGGACTCAGGAGCGGCAGCAGGTCTGACTGCACAGGCCGCAGAACAAGTGAACCGCACAGGTCCTGTTGCTCCCTAAAGCGCCCCGCCTACCTACATGACTATGCTGATCGGTTGTGCTCTAACAGGAGGGGAGAGGTGTTACGTACGGATGTACGGAGCTCCCATTTGCATGCCCACCGCTGATTGGCTAATCTAGCGGCGGGAAAAAATAAACCTCTGTCAGTGGCTGGCAAGACTGCTGTAACTCTTTAAAAAGAGAGCTCCGGCAGCCTCTCTTGCTCCTGATAGCGGCTGGAAATAAAGTGCTGAATGGACTATGGCCTCTTCTATTTCCACCTCCTATCTAACAGATGGGTCCAGCCTTGCTTGCCAGCGTGTTTTCTCCTCTGGCCATTAGTCAGAAGAAAAATCCAGATGGCCGGATGGATCTGGCAATTCTGAGCAAGCGGTGCTCTCTCCACCTACCTCCTATGACCCCACATCCTGCCTTCCATCAAGAAAGTCCACTGCTCCATCTATAAGCTATTTACGCACCCAGGACAGCTCGGCTCCATCTCCTTCTGGTAGTAGGACAGTTGGACTTGCCTGGGGCCCTCTCCTGGCTGGCCACTTGTCCTCTCAGGCAAGCGGGACTTGGGGTGAGTAAGATCTGCCTCCTTCGCTCAGGACTCACCGATCAGAACAAGCAAGAGAAACTTTTTCAGTTCAAAACTGGTGCATGCCACAGAGCTTAGCCTGTGAAGGCTGCTTCCAAGTCTGTTCCAAGCAACCTGGCTTGCTGAAGGTCAAACCCACAGGAAGCTGCTGGCATGCTTGGGGAGGGTTGAGCAAAAGAGTTTCTTCCAGAAGGGTTCATGGGGAGGGTAACACATACCAGGCAAGGGTGCTGGGTAGGCACAGCCAGGATTGCAGTAATGACAACAGAAAAGGAAAGAGAACTAGTCCAAAGGCCAGTCAGGATGGCAGGAAAATAGAGCCCCAGTGGTGGGAGAGTTCCCCTGCTCTGCCCTGCCCTCCTGACTGATGCACAAAGGGCATGGGAGGGTGACAGGGAGACTCTTGGGTGGCAGGCTAGTGTTGGGGCTGAAGATGGGCTACTGCTAAGCTATTCTTGCAGGAGAGGCTTCTACTTGCTGCCAGTTTCCCAGCTAGGCTGGAAGAAGGAGTTGGGCACATCCAGAGAGGCTTCCTGACCCTGCTAGTCCCACACTCATTTTGAAACACCACCTTTGCCCAAAGGAGCCATGGGCTTCGGGGTAGTGGGGGGGTATATATTTCTCTGTGACCACTTTACCCTTTTCAAAAGTAACCCTGTTGTGGGTGGAATGAAGGCCCCACACTGCCTGTTGCTCACCAATGCCAAAGAGGCTTTCATGCTTTCTTTTTATGGCTGTGTCAGCTTTCCTCTCCTGAGCTGTGGCTGCAGAGCCTCCCAAGTAACCAAAAGGGACTAATCTCAAGAGGAAGAGTAAGGGATGCTATCATCCAGCGTATTTCCTGGCAGAATTCAGCCCTCCATTCTCTGAAATGAAATGAACAGATTGGTGCTCATTTTAGCTGGGATTGAGGGAAGCCACTCTGGGGAAGTGCCAGAACTCTCTCTCCAGTGGCCAGTAAAATAAAACAAGTCTCAGGAAAAAGGGTTCCTGGAATCAATGCACAGAGTGCCCATTGGGACAGGTGCCTCTGGCATTTGGCAAGTTATCCCGTGCAGCTAGTTGCCCTGCACAGTGCCCCATCTGGCACCTTGTTGCAGGTCACATCCAATGGGAAGATAGGGGTCCTTCCCTTGCCACATGGATTGGCTGCTGGGACAGATGGCTCTGGTATTTGGTAAATTCTCCCATGTGGCCATGGCAACTTGTCCCACAGCAAATTGCCCAGTGCAAGGCAGCTTGGGAGGGGCATGTTTTATAGGTAGAAGAGCTAAAGAAATCTATTGTCTTGCATTGTTCTCCTCTACTAAAAATTGTTTTGTTGATATCTAAACTTTTTCAACTAAAAATATATAACTCCTAGTGACTTTATGGGACCATCCTTATAGCAGTTTGTCACTGCCTTCTAGATTTTTAATCTTTTTATTTATATTTCCCAGGCTGAATAAGAGAGCAAAACAAAGATTTCTTTAATAATAAAATCAGTAGATGATAACATAGCATAGTATTTGTTACAGTATTGTAATTTCAAGAAATACATTCATGAAAAAAAAATAGCTATATGCATCTGTAAATTAATTTTAATTGTAACAAAAAAACAAGCCTATTTTGTTCTAGGTAGTATTAAAAATCTGAAGGGACTAGTGAGAACATTCAGTGCATCTGTGCTTCCAAAATGACAATGAACTTCTCTGACATCACTGCCTGGTATGAAGCCTTTATAATTAATTTAAAGGGGGAATCTATATATTGATAATACTCCCACCGTGAGATGGAAACTTGCCTGAATAGGATCTCAACATCACTTAAAATGTCTTAAGTCCAATAGCCACGCCCACCCGGTCACATGACCAGCTAGCCACGCCCACCCAGTCACATGACCTCCAAGCCATGCCCACAAAATAAGCCACACCCACAGAACCGGTAGTAAAAAATTTAGAACCCACCCCTGGTTGGGGGTCACCACAACATGAGGAACTGTATTAAAGGGTCGCGGCATTAGGAAGGTTGAGAACCACTGTATTAGAAGGTGAATTTGTTTAGATAAACTCCTACTATACAGCCTGTGTGCCAGATCTGCCCCAATCTGATCCCTTAGGAAAGAAAGACCCTTGACTCTATTTGGATAAAGCAAAGGACTTTTTTTTACTAAAGGTGTTGGCTGCAGTAAAATCAGGTTAGTTCTAAATTTTCATGTACTCAAAAGATATAGAAAGATTCACTTGCAGCCCATTCCTTCTCCGGTGGCTAGTCCGTTTCCAGCAAATCAGAGCTCACCAAAATGTTTTGAGAATGCTGAGATGTTTGTGACTAATCTGCATATTTTCTCAGGTTACCTGGCCTTGGAACGTTGGTACAAACTGGATCCGGGCTGCTCTGGTCTTTATCACCTGTCTGTTCTGTCCCCGTCTCCACACACACACACACACACACACACACACTCACAGCCAGCTGAGGGTTAAAGGAAGCACTTGGCATGCACAGTTTGTTATCAAAAACTTGGCAGCAATACGAGCACCGACTGCCAAGTGCTTTTTACTTAATATCCTTTCACCAGATAAACAGAAATACACACAGTTCGCAAATAGTCCAGTTCAAAACAAGAAACCTTCGGCAGAGTTTGCAAATAGTCCAGTTCAAAACACGAAACCTTCGGCAGATTCAAGCGTTGTTCAAAGTGACTACCCAGAGTTAGTTTTTGTCTGTCACAGAGTCTTAAATGGCCACCACACTCTCTGGGGTGTGGTCCAGTGACTCAGCCTAATCCCTGGCACGCCTCCTCAACTGCTGCAACCGTTTATCACGCCTTCGTTGGCGTGGATCCAGGAACGACAGATCGCCTCCATCGCTATCATCGGAGACACCTGGCTCCTGGCTAATCTCCTCTTCCTCGGCCGGCACCTGAGGCAGTGCCAGAGAGGAGGGGCCTGTAGAGGGAGGCCTGGCCGACTCCTCTCCTTCATGTTCGGAGCCTTCTCCCTCCGATAAGATAGGCTCGGAGGACGGAGCCACAACACTGTCATTCCCCCTATTTCCCATCATGTACACAAACCGCTTTATTGCCCTTACATCCCCCCCCTTCTAGCCTTTGATGGCAGGATGCCTGTGAAGTGCCAAGCCAAATCAGATAGAGCTGACACTGTGCTGAACTGTGGAAATTGGAAGCGTCGTGGCAAGACTGGCTGGAAAAATAGCAGGCTCCAACAAGCTCCACGAAAATCTAGCCGGATAAACAGCTGTTGGGTGGGGTATCTTCAGACCGTAACCATCCTGTAGGGACAGTGAAGAAGGAGAGATGCCTCGGATGACCAAGAGGAAAAGGCAAGTTCCTCAAAAGGTCGGAGGCTGCTCTTCGAACTGGCAGTGGGGGTGGTGGCCATTAAAAAATGACCGCTCTGAAGCTGGGGCAACCGGGATAAGATTTTTGTGCAGGAGCGGTGTTTGAACAGAGTGCTGGTACCAGGTGAGTGATTGGCCAACTCACAGGTAAAAAACCAATTTTTTAAAAAAAACTTCGAAGGTGTCCCAGAGCGGAAATGTGTGGCTAATCGGCACTTGGGAATTTTAATGGAGGTACAAAGGGGAAGTTAAAGTACCAAAGCCCAAGAAAGAAAACTTTATAACTGGATTTAAAATTGGATTTGGAGAAATTAAAATTAATACAAGAAAAAGAAACCCGAAGGAAAGTACTTTATATGAGGATTTGAAATATCTTTGACAGCTTTGACACTTGAAGAAAGAACAAAGAGGAGGTTAAAATATTAAAGCCCAAGAAAGGAAATTTTATAACTGGACTTAAAACTGAATTTGGAGAAACTAAAAATACTAAAAGGAAAAGAAATCCGCGGGAAAGTATTTTCTATGTGGATTTAAAATACTTTTGTAAGCTTGATACTTTGTTGTTCTGTTTTGTCAACTTTGAAGTGAACCTGGCTGCCTCACAGTTGCCATAAAGCCTGAGAAAGAGAGAGGGGGGGGAAGTAGTTTACAATCAAAATAAAAAGTTTTTCCTTGGGAACCAAGGTCATTGTAAGAGGTGGCTGGTGAAGGAGGGTAGGAGCCTGTCAACTATATTCATTGGACAATGTGACTGATAGCATTGGGGAGGAGGGGAGTTTTATTCTTTTAATTAGGTGAAAACCGTGGGAACTTTCAGAGTTGGTTTTCACCAACTGTGCCAATATGATGTATCTGATAAACATGTCCTTTGAGGAATCTACCTGCCTCAGAGTTCTGATTTCAATAGGTGCATTACTCAGAACGCTGACACTGTTGTAAAGTTGAAAAAAATTGCATTCTTTTAGAATAATTGCAACTTATCCCCACCAATGTTAGCAGTCCTATGCTTTTTTCTTATGGAAATCTTAATAAATTTAATAGGATCCCCTTCTGAAAAGACAGGGCCTTTTGTTGTGGGAGATACTTGTTAAGTTCTAGGGAGGCTGGGACTTAGTTTAGTTTAGTTTATTTTTTTTATTTTTTTTTAATTTGATTTATATGCCGCCCTTCTCCGAAGACTCAGGGCGGCTTACAATGTGCTCAGCAATAGCCTTCATCCTTTTGTATATTTATACAAAGTCAGCTTATTGCCCCCACAACTGGGTCCTCATTTCACCTACCTTAGAAAGGATGGAAGGCTGAGTCAACCTTGAGCCTTGGCGAGATTCGAACCCTGCAGTAATTGCAGGCAGCTGGTCTTAATAACCAGCTTAATAACAGGGTGCCTTAAACCCCTGTACTACCAAGGCTCTTTGATTTGTATACCGCCCTACTCCTGAAGGACTCAGGGCGGTGAACAGCCAGACAATAAAATACATAAATACAAAAAATTTAAAAACCAGTTAAAATCAAATTAAATCATTTTGGCCCAGACAAAATTAAAACACCCCAAAAATTTAAAAACAGATTAAAATTTACATATTAAAAGAGGGAGGAGATTAGGCCAAGCCTGCTTGATGGAATAAAAAAGTCTTCACAGCGCAGCGGAAGGTGCGCAGATCCAGGATCCTCCGTATCTCTGGGGGGAGCTCATTCCAGACGGTAGGTAGGGGTAGTTGAATCATTGGATAAATTAGTCCATTAAAATAGATTGGCCTATATTAGATAGTAAAATAAATTCTGATAGTAGGTTAAGCATTTTGAAACTAGGCAAATGAAATGCCAATTTGTAATTTTCTTCTTTCTTAGAAAAAGGTTTAAAATTATATCCTTAGAACCCCAACTTTTTAATTAATCCAACTCTTCATTAAAAGTCTATCAGCTGTTTCAAACCAGCCAAATGAAATAACCAGGGTGATCCAGACTACATGCCTCACTGAATACAGTAGATGATCACCACTTTAAAGTGACTTAGTTGCTGACATGCCTTCTCTTACATGTGTGCCCAGATAGGACCTGAGAAAATGATGCAGTTAACCACATGAGCCTCAAAAGTAAATTTTCAGCCTGCAATTTTGAACCAGGCAAATACATGGTTTTATCTAAAATGTGACCATTTCTCACGAGTTATTTCAGGACAAGCATGCTTTTTTAAGAGTTAAAAATATGCATGTAGTCATACTTTCTCCCCAGCTCTGATCCATTATTCTGATCCATTATTCATATTTTTAGGAAGGAGTAGACTGAATCTGGAGATTTTTTTTTCTAAATTAAATTCAATGAATCTGCTACCAATAGCATATCTTTTAAGAGCAATACTTAGGGATTCTTATGGTTTAACCAGTCTTATGATTCATGGACTCCAATTTCTCTCAAAGCTGAAAAAAAGTATTATAAAATCTGTCAAAAAATAGCGAATGCCCGTTAACAATTTTATTGCTTAAATTTAATTTTATTTCTTGGATTAAGGGTCAGGACAATGTTTACATACCGCATATTGAATAAGACTTTATTAAATACGACAATTTAGATAAGTTGATCTTTGATTTATACTGGGAGAATAGAAACCAATCAGAGATGTTCATATATTATGTTCAGTTTATATTGATTTGTACATGCTTATATATATCTTTTTGTGTGTGCATGGCCATGTATATGAGCACACATATACACAACAATGTGGAAGAATCACAATACTTTTACCTGAGTGCTTTAGTTGACTTCTTTGTATGCAGACAAGAGGGAGGAGAGTGAAAAGAAAGAAAGAAAGAAAGAAAGAAAGAAAGAAAGAAAGAAAGAAAGAAAGAGGGAGGAAGGAAGGAAGGAAGGAAGGAAGGAAGGAAGGAGAAAGAGATAATAGCAATTTACTTTCATGTCAGAGAGATAGATTAACAGAGTTGGAAAGGACATTGTAGGTCATCTGGTTCAACCACCCCCCTGCCCAAGCAGGACACCCTACACCAGTGATGGTGAACCTTTTTCTCGTTGCATGCCAGAAGTGTGTGTGCGTGCGCGTGCCAGCACCCATAATGCAATGCGACCCCGCCACGCATGTTCATGCACACGTGACACCCAACGCATGCGCCCCACATTGCGCGCACACCCCCATGCATACGTTCTGCATTGAGCATGCGCAGTCCCCCACACGCGCTTTGTGCCCCCCCCACCGCGACTTGTTTTGGGCTTTCGGGAGTAGGGATTGAAGCCCCACTTGCTGCTTCTGGCAGCGCAATGACTGGCTCCCTTGGGGAAAAGGGGGTGGGGGAAAGATCTGCTTTCGGGGCTTCCCTTCTCCCAAGCCAAGCAGACTGTCCAGGGGCAAGGAATGAAGCCCCACTTGCTGCTTCTGGCAGCGCAATGACCGGCTCCCTTGGGGAAAAGGGGGTGGGGAAAAGATCTGCTTTCAGGGCTTCCCTTCTCCCCAGCTGAGCAGACTGTCCAGGGGCAGGGATTGAAGCCCCACTTACTGCTTCTGCCAGCGCAATGACCGGCTCCCTTGGGGAAAAGGGGGTGGGGAAAAGATCTGCTTTCGGGGCTTCCCTTCTCCCAAGCCAAGCAGACTGTCCAGGGGCAAGGAATGAAGCCCCACTTGCTGCTTCTGGCAGCGCAATGACCGGCTCCCTTGGGGAAAAGGGGGTGGGGAAAAGATCTGCTTTCGGGGCTTCCCTTCTCCCCAGCCGAGCAGACTGTCCTAATGTAATGAAGCGGGCTCTGATAGATGACCACTGGATAACTTTCTATTCACTCTATTCTAAAAAGCAATGCATCCGGTTGGAAAAAGTACAAACTCAGCCAAAATCCTTTTGGTTCCTCTAGGAGGCCTCTAAGTTGTCAGAAGAAAGGAACATTCTAATGACATATAGCTTAAAGGTTGGTTAGGTCAAGGGGATCCACATGAGTTAAAAGTTGTCCATCCTCAAAAGATGATTTGAATCAGTAATCTACAAAAAGAATAATAACTGTTTTGCGAAGAAACTCTGTAATTAGGAAATTTCAATTAAAAATGATAAATGTATATGACCATATGAATTGCTGAGTTAACAGAATCCTTTGTCTAGAAGGGTATAAAACCATTGTACCTAATTTCTGTCTTTGTTCAAGGCTTCATGTACAGAGCCTTGAACCTATTGCGCAATATATAAAATCTGTCTCTGATTAATCTAAAAGTTGTGTTTGTCTTATTAAATCCACAACAGTCCAGGGGCAGGGATTGAAGCCCCACTTGCTGCTTCTGGCAGCGCAATGACCGGCTCCCTTGGGGAAAAGGGGGTGGGGGAAAGATCTGCTTTCGGGGCTTCCCTTCTCCCCAGCCGAGCAGACTGTCCAGGGGCAGGGATTGAAGCCCCACTTGCTGCTTCTGGCAGCGCAATGACCGGCTCCCTTGGGGAAAAGGGGGTGGGGGAAAGATCTGCTTTCAGGGCTTCCCTTCTCCCCAGCCGAGCAGACGGTCCAGGGGCAGGGATTGAAGCCCCACTTGCTGCTTCTGGCAGCGCAATGACCGGCTCCCTTGGGGAAAAGGGGGTGGGGAAAAGATCTGCTTTCGGGGCTTCCCTTCTCCCCAGCCGAGCTCCAGACCTGTCCAGGCTGTCCAGGGGCAGGGAAAAGCTTCTGCTGGTTCCAGACCTGGCAGCCCGCAGGCTCAGCCCGAGCTTTACAAGCCTCTGTGGCACAACAAGAATCGGCTGGCCCAAACAGCCCTGCCTCGGAATAAGGAAGACAATGCCCTCCCCACCCCCCTTTCCACCTCCTCCAGAAAAGGGCTAAGCGAGTCGCTCTCACCGCTATCCCCCCCATTCTTCATTCGTTGCGGTGCGAAGGGGGAAAAAACCCACAGGAAGTCCTGCTTCTGGTGCTGCCAGGGAAGAGGCACCACAAGAGCTGCTGTTGCTGGGGTTGAGGGGGTGCCAGCGCCAGAAGCAGCGGGCTGGGGCTTCAATCCCTTTTCCTGGACAACCTGCTTGGATGTGGAGACAGGGAAGCCCCAGACTGCAGATCCTTCCCACCACCCCCTTGCACCCAGTGGCGGCGGTTCTTGCGCTCCTCTTCCCCAGCAGTGGCAGGAGTAGTTGGCGGAGGAGAGGGTGGTGGCAGGCTGTAGCAGCAGGCTGGTCGCGCTGGCTATAAGGCAGCAGCGGCTCCTCCTCCTGCCACCCTCCAGGCAGCGTCCAGGCAGCCATATCTGTCCTCCCCCTGCGCCAGCCCACGTGGATTCCAGGCAGCGCAGGTGCACCAGTAACCCACAGACTAGCTGGCTGGTGCACATGCGTACCCTGGAAACCCGGAAGAGGAATGGGCGACGCCACACGTGCCAGGCAACAATGGCTCTGCGTGCCATTTACGGCACGCGTGCCATAGGTTCGCCAACATGGCCCTACACCATTTCTGACAAATAGCAGTCCAATCTCTTCTTGAAAGTCCCAAGTGATGAAGCTCCCACAACTTCCGAATGCAAGCTGTTCCATTGGTTGATTGTTCTCACTGTCAGAAATGTTCTCCTTATTTCCAGGTTAAATTTCTCCTTGTTCAGCTTCCATCTATTACTCCTTGACTGGTCTATAGGTGCCTTGGAAAATAGCTTGATCCCTTCCTCTCTGTGGAAGCCCCTCAAATATTGGAACACTGCTATCATGTCTCCCCTGGTCCTTCTCTTCACTAGACTAGCCATGCCCAGTTCCTGTAACCATTCTTCATATGTTTTAGTCTCCAGCCCCCTAATCATCATGGTTGCTCTTTTCTGCAACCAGGATGATTTTCTGCAACTTTTTCTAGAGTCTCAACATCTTTTATGACCAAAACTGGATGCAATACTCTAGGTGTGGTCTTACTAAGCATAACTGTTACTGAATTATCACCTAGAACTGTGATGGCGAACCTATGGCACGCGTGCCACAGGTGGCATGCAGAGCCATATTAGTGGGCACGCCAGCTCAGCTCTGGGACGCATGCGTGCGCCAGCCAGCTGATTTTTGGGCCTTCTGGGCCCACCAGAAGTAGGGAAACAGGCTGTTTCCTGCCTCTGGAGGGCCTGGGGGCGGGGTGGGGAAGGCCCGTTTTTCTTTCTTACCTGGCTCCAGATCCCCTCTGTGTATCTGGGAAGGGCGAAAACAGCCTTTCCCACTCCCTTGGAGGCCCTACGGAGGCTGAAAGGGTCCATTTCCCGACTCCCGGTGGGACAGGAAGTGACTTTTTTCCTGTCCCCAGCCTACAGAGACTCCTAGAGAGGCTCCTAGAAACTCCTAGAGAGGCTCCTACAGACTCCTAGAGAGGTTCTGGAGGCTGGGAACAGCAAAAAAATGTCTCGGTGGGACAGGAAGTGACATTTTTTGCTGTTCCCAGCCTCCAGAACCTCTCTAGGAGTCTGTAGGAGCCTCTCTAGGAGTTTCTAGGAGCCTCTCTAGGAGTCTCTGTAGGCTGGGGACAGGAAAAAAGTCACTTCCTGTCCCACCGGGAGTTGGGAAATGGGCCCTTTCAGCCTCCGTAGGGCCTCCAAGGGAGTGGGAAAGGCTGTTTTTGCCCTTCCCAGATACACAGAGAGGATCTGGAACCAGGTAAGAAAGAAAAACGGGCCTACCAGGCCATCATGTGCCAGGAGCGGGGGGAGGAGGGAGGGGTTGCGCACACATGCACGTGGGCACGTGCGTGCACGACCCGCCCCCACCCCCTCTCTCCTGGCACGTGATGGCAAAAAGGTTAGCCATCACTGACCTAGAAAATGGAAGTCAGGCCCACTTTGTCAGACTGCGGTGCTATCTCAAAATTAAATGAATTTCCAAACTGCCAATCTTTAAGGAAATCTTTCTTTAATTGAGCTCAGCCACCGGATCATGACTCCGCGTGGACAAGACTGACCTTTTGCCTCCCAATCCCTCCCTTTCCGATCCCCAAATCTCTGCTTCTCATTGGCTGTCTTCCAAGTCATTCTTCAGACTTCTTTTCCTCATCATTTCCCAGATATGTGCCCCCTCCCCTCATTTCCACGACAACCAGTCTTCAAAGGGATTTAGCAGGCAAAAGTCTCAGAGTTTATCTTTCGCTCTCCTCCGCTCCCTCTATGCCAGCGTTGCAACGCTGACATCCGGCCCCTCTCCCTTCACTCTCCCAGCGGGGCCTGCGTGAAGTAAATAACAAGTTTAGTACCTCACCCCCTCCGATGGGTTACCCCACCCCCTCCTGGCTTGTTCGGGTCAGGGCATCAATTAATCCCATGTTTGGCTGTGGGACTAATGACCCTGGTTTAGAGGAGATGGATCGTGGCTTATTCCAAGTTGCAATATTCTGATAAAGAAAACACGAAGGAAAGTTTCTAATAAAACTCATTTATTTGTTATAAAGAAAATAAAAACACCTCACTAACTAACTAAGAAAAGTAATTGTTACATTTTGGCAAGCGAGATCTCCTGCCAGTCCAGCCGGACCTCTGGCAAGAGAACAAAGGAAAGAAGTGTGTGAAGTAAGTGAAGGAATGCGGACATGCGTAGTAAAACACTGATAAGGAACTTGGCAAACTACAGTAAGTCTATTAGTCCAAAAATAATGAAGCTCAGCTGGGAAATAAAAAAAACGCTGTGACATTCCCCTTCTTTTGCCAGTTGAGCGAATATCAGTACATCATCAAATAAGGCACATCTTCATACGCAGATACTCGTGTTGAGCTGCTGGAAGTGGTTTGTTGAGCATATCAGCAATTTGATCATGTGTAGATACATACTGCATTTTGACAAAACCTTTTTTCACTAAATGTTTTATATTTTGATAACGAATGTCAATGTGTCTGGACCTAAAACCTGTAAAATGAGATTCAGAAATATAAACCACCGATTCATTGTCTTCCATCACGGTGATCGGTCGGATCGGGTGTGTCCAGATATCTGTGACTAAAGCATCAAACCAAGTTAGAGAATTACATGCATCTGAAACACAAGCATATTCAGCTTCAGTAGATGAACAAGAAACAAAATTCTGTTTACGTACTTGCCAATAAACAGGACATCCATTTAAGAACATCATATAACCTGAAGTACTTTTACGTGATTTCTTATCACTTGCCCAATCAGAATCTGCATAACAACATAATTCTGCATAATCAGTATGTGTTGGTTCTAACAATAATTTCAAATGTTTGGTGTATTTTAGGTATCTCAATAATTTCTTAATACATGTCCAATGAAACTGTTTTGCCTTACCTACGTGTCGAGATAAGAGATTAACACTAAGTGCAATGTCGAGTCTGGTCCAACTACTAATATATAACAGTGATCCAATGACTGAACGATAAAGTGTTTGATCCTCGAACTCAGGACTTGCTTCTTGTGTCAAGTTGTGAAAATCTGTTTGCATGGGTGTCTTTGTTGTGTTAGCATCTTTCATGTTACAATGATGCAAAATTTGTTCAATTTTATCTTCTTGTGAAAGACTAAACCCCTTCTGTGTTTTTTTCAATCTGAACACCTAAATAAGTGCTAATGTGACCTAAAGATTTCAATGTGAAGTATCTCTGCAAAGCTTTGGCAAAAATTTCACTCATTTGCTTATTTGGACCAATATAAACAATATCATCAACATAAACAAGAACTATCTCATATGCATTGTTAGATCTTTTTGTGAACACGCACTCATCAGTTTCAGACTTAATAAAGCCCATTGAATTTAGTTTGTCAGTAAGACATAAATACCACATTAAACCAGATTGTTTCAGACCATAAAGACTTTTGTTTAGGAACCAGGTATCCCCTTCTTGCTGTCAGAATCCTGGAGGACTTCTCACGTAGATCTCTTCATCTAGGTCTGCATGTAGATAAGCCGTGTCAACATCAAACTGGAAAACTTCTAAACCAAGGATAGTTGCAGTTGCTAAAGCAATTTTTACACTCTCAGTTCTGACTGTCGGTGAGTAAGTATTTGTGTAGTCCTCAGGATAACGTTGAGCGAAACCCTGAGCTACAAGTCTGGCTTTGTACAATGACTCACCATTTGGTTTCTTTTTGATTCTGTAGACCCATCGAGTGCCAATGACCTTTTTGTTTGCTGGAGGTTTTGCAGGTGTAAATACTTTAAGTTTCTTCAGACTGTCCATTTCAACCTGCATTGCTTCATACCATTTGTCTTGCTCTGAATCAGGGAGCTGCTTGATTTGTGTGAAATTATCAGGTGGAAGTGTAACATTGCAAATCAAAGGCAAGGGTGCTTTTGTCAGTTGCCAAGAATATCGTTGTGGAGGGATTCCTTTTGTGGCCCTCTTGGAACGTCTCAGAACAACTGTCCAGTCTTCTTCTTCGTCCTCGTCCTCACTTTCGTCACTAGTGTCAGCATCCGCGGCTTGCGAAGACGGAACATCGGGTTGAGAAGAATCAGTGGAATCTTGATCATCAATCTGCGTTGCATCAGCAGTATCATCTCTGGGAAAATAAACTCCAGGATCATTGGAATGAATCCTGGACCAGTCAATATCTTCCTCAAAATTTGCAGATTGGGAAATCACAATTGCATGTTTAGAGTCAATAAATTTGCTCCACTTTGAATTATCATCAATACCCATAAATCTCAGTCTCTTTGCTGTTGGACTTCCTTTTCTTCTTTGAGCTAAGGGAATGTTCACCAGAGCATATGAACCAAAAATATGGATGTTTTTAAGATCGGGCTTGTAGCCATACAACATGAAGAAAGGAGTCTGATTTGTTACACTGCTCCAAGTACGGTTTACAATGTAATTTGCATACTTGATAGCTTCACCCCAGTATATCATATCAAGGTTGGCATCTTCTAGGAGACAACGCATCATGGTTTGCAGTACCTCTCCATTGTGAGCCGATGTGTCAGGGGCCGAAGTCTGATGAATAATTCTATTCTTACGCATCCAGTCCTGGAAACGCTGAGACATGAACTCGGCACCACGATCACTCTGGATTCTGGCGATGCGAACTTGGTGTTGGGTAGAAACAAGGGTTGCAAAGTCTTTAAAGATCTGAAAAGTCTCTGATTTTTCTTTCATAGGATATACATATCCATATCTAGAGTAATTATCAACAATTGTTAGGAAATATTTTCTACCACCAAATGATGGCGGGAATGGACCAACTATGTCAATGTGAACCAAATCAAAAATGCGTGTTGACAGGCGTGTAGCGCATTTGGGAATGGCTGCTGCTTTGGATTTGGCCTTTTTGCATACAGCACAATCCAGAAACACCTTACACCCCTTTAGATCCAAACCTTTTGCGAACTCCGGCATCTTCCTAAGAACACGGAAACTGGCATGCCCCAATCTTCTATGCCATTTGTGGATACACCTGGAATGCAAAGGTTTACCAGTTAGTGAATTCTCAACATTAACATTTTTATGCAGAACCTCAGGCTTGCTCTGAGCAACCTGTTTACCAATTCTATTTTTGTTGGCTTTAGGAGCCTTAGGGGTAGCAACAGGATCTCTCTCTGGAGCATCTCTCTCTGGGCCTGCGCTCTCCCTTTTTGGAGTTTGCATACTTGCCTGTGTTTGTGTTTTAGGCTTTGGCTTTAAGTAATAAACACCACCAATTAATATGGTTTCAGCAACAATATCTCCATCTTTAACTATGTAACTTGCTTTTTCAAGGTGGTGAATTTGGAACTTTAACATTCTAGACAAGTGATACTGACTAAGCAAATTACTGGTTGCTGTTGGTATGTAATAAACATGAGGAATGAATGCATCGAGCTCTTCAACATAAACAGTTCCTTTTCCTTTGACCTGACAAGGATGATTGGAAAAAGAATAAAGTTCACGTAGCTCTGGTTCAGGCTCGTGCATCTCTGTGAAAAGTTCCTTTCTGTAGGTAACATGCAATGCTGCACCACTGTCCAAAGTCCACAGGAGTCGTCTGTCGTACTCTGGTTGAGGTTGTGGATCATTGGTTAAAGCCAATGTGGCGAGTGGAGTTTGTGGATCACGCCGGGGACCACGACGACCTTGTCTTCCGCCTCTGCCTCTGCCTCTGGAATCTGTTCCTCTGGGCTGGTATGAGACAGGAGCTGGAACTCGTTGGGGACAATCCCGGGTGGCATGTCCCACACGGTTGCAGGTGTTGCATCTTGGCATCCTTGGAGCGTAGGTCCTTCCTCGGAAGGGGTGCCTAGCTGGAGCTCTTGATGCGGGTGGTCCTCTCAAGTGTGGCGTGGCCAACATGAATGCCTCTTCTTCAATTAAAAGTCTACAGACATTGTCCACTGTGCGTTGAGCGATTGGGACTTGGTTAATTTTTGTAACAGCATCTTTCCATTCATAGTTCAAAGAGTTAATAATGATGCTGATCATTTGAATATCTTCAATGTTATGGCCTCTTTCTCTCAATTCTGTTCTCAGACCTTTCAGTTTGGTCAAATGTCCTCCAATTTGTTCACCAGGTTTCAATCTCGAACCATGGAGTTCAGACATGAGTAAACAAGAAGATTCAATTGAGATAGGCCTGTAGCAATTTTCCAATTCAGCCCAAATTTGTCGGGCTGTTGTATTTGGTGGAAAAGTGACCTGCAGTTCAGTATCCATGGACATCAATAATGTTGTGCGAGCCCTTATCTCTAAATCTCGTATTGCAAAATCCCATGGTTGTGCAGGAGGGTTAAATACCATACAATGCGTGCCTTCTCTAAGAAGCAATAGTGTAATCTCACTGACCCAGGCTTTGTAATTGTGTCCTGACATTTTTAGTTTTGACTCACCAGTTAGTGGAGAGACAGAAAATGCCTGGTAAGGAGTCTGCACTTGGTATGCTGGCAGAAATGCCTGTGGTATTTGCTGTGCCTGTTGTGGACCTAAAAATGCTCTTGGTTGTGCCATTGGAGGTGGACCAGGAGGTGGCCCTATTTGCACTTGTGGCTGGGGCACATATGCAGGCATTTGTAGCTGCTGTGGCTGATGCACTGGAATCTGCTGTATTCCAGTTGCCATTTGTGCTTGATCTGCAATATTGGCATGACCTGCTGGAGATGCAGTCATTTGCCTTTGCTTCATTAAGTTTAATTGTGTTCCATCTAAAAAGACCCCAACACCACCAGGGGGTGTTTGAGTTTGGGCCTGTGGAAACACTTGTGGCATTTCAGCTTCCTGTAGTAAATTACTTTCGCCAGCAGATGGTGCTGCACCTTTAGCTTTGGGCAGCTTTGCACTTACAAAGAATGATTGTGTGGCAGGTTTATATGTAACTTGATCAGGGAGACTTTCATGTGACGTATGCAGGGCCCTCTGTCTTAATTGGCCTGACACAAAATCCACCAGGGGGAGTGTCTTTGGCTCCGAGGAAGAAGACAATATGGCGCTTTTTGAAAATCTTAAGTTATCTCCCTTATCTTGCTCAAGCATAGATATAGCCATTTTTGCCTGGGATAGCTGCTGTTCATAGAGTTTTATACGGTCACGATAGGCTTTCATAGCCAGTTCATCCAGGGTGAGCTTAGAGCTTCGAGGAGAATAATGAATTGTTTCTCTCTCTGCGTGGGAGTAATTTTGCTTGGCAGTGTGCTTTGGCCTTGCATCGAGCGTTACAAATTCAGAAGGTTCTGGGGAGACAGGTTGAGAGCTGGCATAATCAGAAGAAGACGTCACTGACCTCAGTTCCAGTACGTTATCTTCAAAAGCAGCTTCTGTCTTATCTCCCTCCATTTCTGTTCCCACGGCTTTTTCTTGTTCCAGGCGTGTGGCTGAAGTAAGGGGCTGGAAATCTGAAAATCTCCTGTCTGCCACCTCTTCGTTGGAAAGATCAATCAAATCATTTACGAAGAGTGGTCTTAGTTTCATTTTGCCTTTTTTCTTCTGTTTTGGCATCTTAGCAAAATAATTAGCGTACCTCAGTAGCTAAAAACTAATTGCCTATGCGCTCTTATCAGAAATAACAAAACAAGGAAAAAAGCCATAAATCAACCGTCCGAGTGCTACCAGATGTCAGGGCATCAATTAATCCCATGTTTGGCTGTGGGACTAATGACCCTGGTTTAGAGGAGATGGATCGTGGCTTATTCCAAGTTGCAATATTCTGATAAAGAAAACGCGAAGGAAAGTTTCTAATAAAACGCATTTATTTGTTATAAAGAAAATAAAAACACCTCACTAACTAACTAAGAAAAGTAATTGTTACATTTTGGCAAGCGAGATCTCCTGCCAGTCCAGCCGGACCTCTGGCAAGAGAACAAAGGAAAGAAGTGTGTGAAGTAAGTGAAGAAATGCGGACATGCGTAGTAAAACACTGATAAGGAACTTGGCAAACTACAGTAAGTCTATTAGTCCAAAAATAATGAAGCTCAGCTGGGAAATAAAAAAAACGCTGTGACAGGAAATGGGCCCTTTCAGCCTCCGTAGGGCCTCCAAGGGAGTGGGAAAGGCTGTTTTTGCCCTTCCCAGATACACAGAGAGGATCTGGAACCAGGTAAGAAAGAAAAACGGGCCTACCAGGCCATCATGTGCCAGGAGCGGTGGGAGGAGGGAGGGGTTGCGCACACATGCGCGTGGGCATGTGCGTGCACGACCCGCCCCCACCCCCTCTCTCCTGGCACGCGATGGCAAAAAGGTTAGCCATCACTGACCTAGAAAATGGAAGTCAGGCCCACTTTGTCAGACTGCGGTGCTATCTCAAAATTAAATGAATTTCCAAACTGCCAATCTTTAAGGAAATCTTTCTTTAATTGAGCTCAGCCACCGGATCATGACTGACCTTTTGCCTCCCAATCCCTCCCTTTCCGATCCCCAAATCTCTGCTTCTCATTGGCTGTCTTCCAAGTCATTCTTCAGACTTCTTTTCCTCATCATTTCCCAGGTATGTGCCCCCTCCCCTCATTTCCACGACAACCTGACTTCAAAGGGATTTAGCAGGCAAAAGTCTCAGAGTTTATCTTTCGCTCTCCTCCGCTCCCTCTATGCCAGCGTTGCAACGCTGACATCCGGCCCCTCTCCCTTCACTCTCCCAGCGGGGCCTGCGTGAAGTAAATAACAAGTTTAGTACCTCACCCCCTCCGATGGGTTACCCCACCTCTTCCTGGCTTGTTCGGGTGATCTGCATGGAATTTAGCTATGAGGCGGTCAGCTTGGATGTTTGTGCTCTTCAGCCAGGAAGCTTCTGACAAGGGGTAGCCCTTCCACTTAATTAAGTACTGGAGGTGCCCCCTGTGCCACCTCGAATCGAGAACCCACTGTACTTCATAGTGGATCTGGCCTCCAACAATTAAGGGCCCTGGGGGATCACGTGGCACTGGCCTTAAAGTTGACCCTACTACAGGCTTCAGGAGGCTACTATGAAAAATGGGGTGTATCCTCCCTAGTAACCGGGGCAACTGCAATTGTACTGTAACCGAGTTGATTACTTTTACTATTGGAAATGGCCCTATGAATTTCGGCCCCAGTTTTCTGGTCGGGAGTCTGAGTCTCAAATACTTGGTGGAGAGGTAGACTTTGTCCCCCACTTGGAATGGTCTCTGGGAGTCTCGGTGCTTATCTGCTTGTTTCTTATAAGACCGTGCTGCCTTGTCTAACGCCCTCTTGACATTCTCTCAGGTTTCTCTTAGCATTGCCATCCATTCGGTCAAGGTAACTGAGGAAAGAGGCTCCCTCGGGTACTCTGGCATGGGGAGGAAATCGATGCCGCTCACTATCTTAAATGGGGTTAGTCCTGTACTACTGTGGGCAGCATTGTTATATGCGACCTCAGCAAACGATAAGAGGTCTGCCCAGTTCGATTGTTGGTAGTCAACGTAACTGCTCTATCATGGCATTCAATCTCTCCGCCCCCCCCATTGGTGCTCGGGTGAAACGCTGAGCTGAGGCCTTGGGATGATCCTATGGATCGAAGGAATTCCCTCCAGAACTTTGCTGTAAACTGGACCCCTCGATCAGAGATGATTCTTCTGGGTACTCCGTGCAGGTGGTAGATGTGTTTTACGAACAGTTTGGCCAATTGGCGGGGTGAGGGTAGTCCGCTGCAGGATATGAAATGCGCCTGTTTGGAGAACAGGTCTATTACAGTCCAGATCACTGTGTTTCCGCTGCTCCTTGGCAGTTCGACTATGAAGTCCATAGCAATCTCCTCCCATGGCCTTGATGGTTCAACTACTGGCTGCAGCAGCCCCGGGGGCCTTCCTGGTCGGGTTTTCATCGTGGCACAGATGGTACAACTTTTTACATAGCCGTCCATGTCTTTTCTCATGTGGGGCCACCAAAATTGTCTCCGAGCTAAGTGTAGAGTCTTTAGGAAGCCGAAATGTCCCGCTGGTTTGACGTCGTGACTTCTCTTGAGGATTAAGGTGTGCAAGGTGGCTGGGACATAAAGTTTCGTCCCTCTCCATGCTAGGCCATCTCTCTTTGTCAAGAGATGTTGATTGTCTCGGAACCAGGGGTCCGCCAATGTTTCTGCCTTGAGCCTCGTCGTTAGGTCACTCGTGGGCTGGCCCTGCTGGTCTCAATGCTGCCGTCTGGTGGTTACTTGGCCCACTCCTTGGACAGAAGGGATGATGGGATTCACTATCTGCTCACGTTCACTGTTGTATTGAGGCATTCGGGAGAGGGCATCGGCCAGAAAGTTCTTCCCTCCTGGGATGTGCTTCAGCTCGAAGTTGAAACGATTGAAGTATTGGGCCCACCGGACTTGCCTGGGTGATAACTTCCATGGAGTCTTGAGGGTCTGTAGGTTTTTGTGGTGGGTGTAGACCTCAAACAGTGTCTGGCCTCCTTCTAGCAGGTGTCACCAGGTTAATAGCGCCCATCTCACCGTGAATGCTTCCTTCTCCCATGCCGCCCATCGTCTTTCTGTGTCGGTGAGTTTGTGTGATATGTAGGCACAAGGTTGCAGGTTCCCCTGGCTGTTCTTTTGGAGTAGGACTGCCCCTACTGCTACATCGCTGGCATCTGCTTGGATGATGAAGGGTTGTTCGGGGTCAGGATGCTTCAAGACCGGTTCTTTTGCAAACATTTGTTTTAGTGTCTCGAACTCCGTTGGCAGGCCGAGTCCCATTGTAGAGGCTGCCCCGGGCGGGGTTTCGTTGTCGGACTTCCTGTCTTTAGGAGGTCCATCAGAGGTTTGGCAATTCTTGCAAAGGAGGGGATGAATTGCCTGTAGAAGTTCGTGAACCCCAGGAAGCTTTGTAGTTGCCTGCAGGTGCATGGGGGTCGCCAGTCTAGGACTGATTGTACTTTAGCCGGGTCCATCTCTATCCCCTCGTTTGACACTCGGTAACCTAAATAGTCCAGACGTGATCGGTGGAACTCGCATTTTGACAGTTTGACATAGAGCTTGGCTTTCAGCAGTTTTTCCAGCACTTTGCATACGAGGGGTATGTGTTCGTCCATGGTCTCCGTGTAAATGAGAATGTCATCTAGGTAGACGAGGACCCCTTTGTACAGGTGGTCATGCAGAACTTCTTTTATCAGTTGCATGAACATGGCTGGGGCTCCCTGTAGCCCAAACGGCATCACCTTGAATTGGTAACTTCCCAGGGGGCAGTTGAACGCTGTCTTCAACTCGTCTCCTTCCCTGATGCGCACTCGGTAGTAGGCTTCACGGAGGTCTAGTTTGGTGAAAATCTTCCCCTTGGCCAGGTGGGCTAGCATGTCCTTCATGAGGGGGAGGGGGTATAGGTTGTGTACGCAGACAGCATTGATACCCCAAAAGTCAACTACCGAACACATAGAGCCGTCTTTCTTCTCTTTGAAGAGGAACGGTGCCGCGACCCGCAGTTTGACTGGCTCTATGAAACCCCTTTGTAGGTTTTTGTCTATGTAGTTCCGCATTTCTTGCATTTCACGGGGCGTCATGGCATACAATTTTGGTTTAAGAAGTTTCGCCCCAGGGATGATTTCGATGGCACAATCGGAATTGCGGTGGGGAGGTAGGACGTCGCACTTGGTCTCGCTAAATACCTGTGCTAGGTCTTGGTAGTCTTTTGGGATCTACTCTGTGTCATGGGTGCTGTTGGATGTGGGCCCCAGCTGCTTCGCGGTGCCCTTCGGGAGGGGCCCTTGTGTCGGTGCCATTTTCTTTTGTTCAGGCGGGAGACATTGGGGTCCGAGTGTGGGGGGTGTTTGTTCTGGTTGGAACGGCAGAGGTTGGGGCCCTTTGGCTATCCTCAATCTGTGGGTCCCCTCTTGCCACCAGATAATTGGACCCCACTTGTCTAGCCAGGAAAGTCCCAGTATGACTGGATCTGCCATCTTGGGGGCTATTATGAACTGTATTGTCTCCCAGTGATCCCCTAGTTCTAGCTTCACTGGTTCGGTCAGGTATGTGGCGCACGTTCCGCCTACTAGGGTCCCATCAACTTGCTCAAATCGAATTGGGTGGTTGAGCTTCTTAGCTCGGATTCCCAACTTTAGGACTGTGGGTAGATTAATCAGGCACCTAGTGCAGCCCGAGTCTATCAGGGCTTGGAAAGTCTCTTGGGTACCTGTCTTTGGGGCTGTTAGGCATATGGGGAAAAGGAAAGGGTGGATGGGTCCACTCACCATTGGGTCATCTTCACCGTTGTCCTTGCTGTCATACGAGTCAGGGAATTGGTCTCCATCATCCGGGACTCCCTTTGTCTCGGTCAGGTGGGCAAAGACCTCTGTGCTGGGGAGGAGACTTTGTGGTGCATCAGTGGCTCGCTTGGGGCCCCGTTCTCGTCGTGCCTTTGGCTGAGGGTTTGGCCTTGGGCCTGGGGTTCCACAGGCTGCTGCTAGATGGCCCATTCCTCCACATCTGTAGCATCTCATTGGGTTCTGCGGAACAAAAGGCCTTTGGGTAGGCCGTGGTGCCATGGTTCCTCGTCTGGTTTGTGGCCTTGGGTCCGATTGGTATCTCTCCCTGGCCTCTGGTTGCTTTAGCATGTCATTGGCGCGCAGTCCCCTTTCAATTTGCATCGCCACACGGAATCATTCAGAGAGTCAGTTCGGGATGTCCCGACAAGCGGTCACTTGAGCGATCCACTTATCTAGGCTCGTTCTGAAAAAATACACTAGCAGTCGCTCAGGTAGGGGAGGCAAGGTGATCACGACTCTTTGGAATTCACGAATGTGTTCCTTGATGGGCTTCCCTCTCTGGACTAGGCTTCTGAGTTCGTCTTCCACATATGGGTCCTCCCCTACTTCCTCGTACCTCACCCGCAATAGTTGCAAGAAATCATCTGCGTCTTGCAGTTGGGGGGCTCTATTCTTGTGGAGGGCTGATGACCAGGTCTTTGCTTCTCCCTCCAGCCCTTCTGAAATGGCATTGACCAGGGCTCTGGGGAATGGGTAAAGGTGCCCATAGCTCTCGATATAGACCTCAGCTGCGTCGAGGAACTGCGCCACCTGGTCTGGATCCCCATCAAATTTCCCTCTGAACCAGGGTGGCTCTGCCCTCGGTGGCCCGTCCTCCCATGGCCGGGCTCTGTGTGCCTGTCTGGGGTATTGGTGGGCTTCTTTCTCATCTCTCATTTGGGGGCGGGGGGTGATGCCTTGCATAGGCTGGTATGTTTGCTGGGTAGAGGAGGAACCCATGGATGCAAACTGGGACTTTCCTTCCTTCTGGTGTGGGAGGGGGAAGGGCTGGGCCCCCTTCTATGGTGGCTTGGTTCAAAAGGGTCAGCTGGCCTCCTATCTTTGGGCCTGCAGGATGGACCATCTTCCAGGCTGACAGCACGTTCAAAATTTTGCTTTAACTCCTCCATGGGGCTTTCAAGTGGCAGGGTTGAAATTTCTTTCTGTCTGGCCTTCTGCCAATCCCATAACCAATCCGCCCTTCCCAGTTCACTGAGGGGCTTCCCCCTACCTTTAGCGTCTGGAAAGGGGAATTCAGCTTCTGCAGATTTTGGCAAAGTCCACCAAGGTTCATCATTTTTTCTTCTCTTGGGCTGGAGCACGATCGTCTGTCCTTGGTAATCCTGTGGCAGTGGGGGGGAAGGGGGGGTTGCAGCTTTGCTGGGGGAGTAGGTGGCCCTGTTGCATCCAAGCTGGCTGGAGTAGGGAGGGGTGGCTGGTTCACAGCCATTTGAAGCAGACTTTCAGTAGAGAGCTGGCTTGCTGCCATGGCTTCAGACCCCTCCCTCCAGTTCATCCAAACATCTGGTAAGGAGCTGGAGGGCTGGAGGTTTGCCAGTTTGGCTTGGAAAGTTGAGTCTTGTCCGTCTGTCACACTGCGGTGCTATCTCAAAATTAAATGAATTTCCAAACTGCCAATCTTTAAGGAAATCTTTCTTTAATTGAGCTCAGCCACCGGATCATGACTCCGCGTGGACAAGACTGACCTTTTGCCTCCCAATCCCTCCCTTTCCGATCCCCAAATCTCTGCTTCTCATTGGCTGTCTTCCAAGTCATTCTTCAGACTTCTTTTCCTCGTCATTTCCCAGGTATGTGCCCCCTCCCCTCATTTCCACGACAACCAGTCTTCAAAGGGATTTAGCAGGCAAAAGTCTCAGAGTTTATCTTTTGCTCCCCTCCGCTCCCTCTATGCCAGCATTGCAATGCTGACACACTTCGTTCCACACAATATGGTGAAGAAAACAAGTACTATGACAATGCAGTTCCCCCCTTCCTATTCATAGTCAGAAGACAATTTTCTACTGGCTTAGATTGGAAATAAATTGCTACCTCAACAAAGCGCATGCTCCAAAATGGCGACGCCTGCCTGACCCGCTTCCAGGATGGGCAGCGCTTTTGGTGATTAGGGGTCTTCTGGGGCTGCCATGACCATCGGCAGCCCCACCCCTGCTTGGGAGAGTCCCTTCCCAACTCGATGAGGGCTTTTTCGCCCTCTGGAACATCGGAGTTGGGGAGAAGTGAGGAGAAATGCCGCGGGAGGAGAAACACCGTGGCCATGACCATCGGCACCCCACCCCTTCTTGGGAGAGTCCCTTTCCCAACTCGATGAGGGCTTTCTTGCCCTCCGGAACATCGGAGTGGGAGAGAAGTGAGGAGAAATGCTGCAGGAGGAAAAACGCCACGGGAAGCCGTGGAAGGTCGTGGGACCCCGCGGGACGCTGCGAGATGCTTCAAGACACTATGGGAGGTGGATTGTGAATGCCGGCCTGCAGCTATGCCGGCTTCTCCCTTGAAAACCCCATGGTGCTCAGGGTTGAAGGATGCATGGCTGACATGATGATGGGGGATGTGTGGAAAGACCTGGGGTTGGAGTGGCCGGTGGATGGCTCAGGTATTGGGTCGCCATGGGCGGCCTCTCCTCCCCCTCCCCCCCCCCCCTATTACCAGCTCGGGTGTTAGCCTCCTCTCTCGATCGATACCCGGCTGGAATCTCCCCCCCTCCCCCTCCTCCCCTCTTTATGTGCATTTATCCTCCTGTGGGACTGCGTTACTATTTCCATCTGTATTATATCTCTATTTAACTTATTCCATCGGAACTCCCTGGCAGATGGGGACTTGGAAAGCATTGTGTGGACCCTGAGAGAGTTGGCTGTTATGAACCACCTATCACCAGAGGAGATTAAATCGTCAAATTTCTTGCCTGTGGACATTTGGCCGGCCACTGTCAGAGGGTGGCCTGGAAATTTTCCCTCTGAGTGACTGAACTAACTAACTCCTCCCACTACTGTGAGAGGGCAGTGGAGCCTGGGGTGCTACCTACCTACATGGAGACTCTTTCTGTCCCAGGACTTTTTGGACCCTACCAAGCTGCTTTCCCCATCCTGGTTTCACTTGATGTATTCAACGGCAGAGCTATTTGCACTGCGAGATTCCCCCATCTTGCAGGCCTGGCCCTCCACGTTATCGAGGGCCTACCTTTTTTTTTTATTGAAAAAGTTTTACAAATACAAATTTTCCCATTTCCCCCCCCCCTTTCCCTCCCTAACCCTCCCTAACCCTCCCCTCCTCCCATGACTTCCCCAAGGTGAAATCCAAATCCAAATCATATTATATCATACTTTACCGCCCATCTATTCTGCCCCCTGTGTACTATACATTTCTACATGACATTGAACTATTCTACCCTCTATATACTATACTTCTACACAACCTTCAACTAAAAGCTATCTGGTACTTCCTAATTTGATATTTATTCTGCACATAATCTATCCATTTCTTCCATTCCCATACATAAGTCTCTTGAGTCCCGTCTTTTAAGTATGCTGATATCTTCGTCATTTCTGCAAAACTGGCCTCCTTCAAAGTCCATTCTTCAATAGTAGGCATAACATCCCTTTTCCAATATTGACCAATCAGTAACCTAGCTGCTGTCACCATATACAATATCAATTTTGTTTCACCCATTGAAAAGTCCTTAACTATGCCCAATAAAAACAATTGAGGAGAAAATTGGAGTTTTTTCTTCAAAACATTTTGCATAACCCACCAAATTTTTATCCAGAAAGCCTTCACTTTCTTGCAAGTCCACCATATATGATAATATGTAGCATCTAAACAATCACATCTCCAACATTTTGGTTGAACATTAGGATACATGCATGACAATTTCTTAGGATCTAGATGCCACCTATAAAACATTTTATAAAAATTTTCCCTCAAATTCTGTAACTGCGTAAATTTAACATTCTGAACCCATATTTTCCCTTTTTTTTATTGAAAAGTTTTATGAAAAATACAAACATTTTCACCCCCCACCCTTCCCCCCTCAACCCCCCTCCCCTTCCCACCCTCCCTTCCCCTCCCTCCCCCCACCCCCCTCCCTCGACTTCCCAGAACGAGCACAGGGTATAGCATTCACAAACCAAGAACTAAAATGTGCTAACAAATTATTACATTTCATATTCTCCCTAGGTCCTTAACTCCTTATAACTCAGAAAAAACAAACATAAACTACTTAATATTATTTCATTCATAAGCTATATGAATCTTCTTATTCGGATACTTCTTCTGTATGTAATCAATCCATTTTCTCCATTCCGATATATATCTCTCATTTGAATGGTCTTTAAGGTATGATGAAAGTTTTGCCATTTCCGCCAAATGCACAACTTTTAATGTCCATTCCTCAATAGTAGGTGGATCTTCCTTCTTCCAGTACTGTGCCACCAGTAACCTGGCAGCCGTTATTAAGTTCAAAACCAGCTTAGTCTCTATTACAGTACAATCCATAACTATTCCCAACAGAAAAAACTGTGGTGTAAATTTAATTTTTTTCTTCAAAATATTTTGAATAATCCACCATATTTTTATCCAAAAAGCCTTAATCTTTTTACATGTCCACCATATATGAAAATATGTAGCATCTTCACACTCACATCGCCAACACTTGGGTTGTAAATTTGGGTACATACAAGCTAGTTTTGTGGGGTCTAAATGCCATCTATAAAACATTTTGTAAAAATTCTCCCTTAAATTTTGTGCTTGTGTAAATCTTACATTTCTAACCCATATCTTTTCCCATGTTTCCATCATTATTGGTTCACCTACATTTTGTGCCCATTTTATCATACAATCCTTGACTAAGTCTGTTTCTGAATCTATTTCCAGTAATACATTATACAACCTTTTTATGTGCATTTGACCTTCATCTCTTATTTGCTTTATCAAATTCTCATCATGCTGCAAAATACCAATTTTTTGATCTTGTCTCCATCTGGCCAGCAGCTGTCCATATTGAAACCAAGTCTTAATAATCCCTTCTTCTTTTAGTTGTTCCATGGATTTTAACTGTAGTCTGACTCCTTCCTTATAAAGGAGTTCCTTATATGTAATCTTATCTTGCTTTTGCTCTAAATTTATGTTCTCTATCACGTGTCTGGGTACTGTCCATATTTGTAACTTATCATTTAGTTTATATTTATACTTTTTCCAGGCACGCAATAGAGCATTTCTTAATATATGACTTTTAAAAGTCTTATCTACTTTCTTATCATACACTAAGTAAGCATGCCAGCCATAAATCAAACCATATCCTTCAATATTCAATATCTTTTCCTCCGTTAAGTTTATCCAATCTGTGATTGCTGAGAGGGCAGCAGCTTCATAATACAATCTTAAATTGGGCATCTTAAGACCACCTCTTTCTCTAGTATCTTGCAATATCTTTTGTTTGACTCGTGGTTTCTTCCCTGCCCACACAAATTTGTTTATGCCCTTCTGCCATTCCTTCAAGTTCTCATCTTTTTTAAGTATAGGTATCATTTGAAAAAGCAATAGAAATTTTGGTAAAATATTCATTTTTACAGCGGCTATCCTTCCCAGCAAAGACAGTTGTAGTTTTTTCCAGTTGTCCAACTCTTTCTGTATTTTGTGCCATAATGGTTCATAATTGTACTGATATAATTTCGTATTTGCAGTCATAATATAGACCCCCAAATATTTAACCTTCTTTACTACTTCAAATCCTGTTAACCTTTCTATCTCTTCTTTTTGGCTCCTAACCATATTTTTAGCTATTATTTTTGTTTTAGCTGCATTTAATTTAAAACCAGATACTTGTCCATATAAGCAGGTTATATCCATCAAGGCTGTAACCGATTGTACCGGTTGGGTTAAGGTAACAACCAGGTCATCCGCAAATGCTCGTACCTTGTATTCATGCTGTCTAATTTTAATTCCCTTAATTGTATTCATCTCGCGTATCTTGTTTAATAAAATTTCCAGCGTCAAAATAAACAATAATGGGGACAAAGGACAGCCTTGCCTTGTTCCTTTTTCTATGTTAAAAGCATCTGTTAAACCACCATTAACTATTATTTGCGCTGTTTGTTTTTGATATATTGCCTTACTAGATTGTACAAATTGTTCTCCAAATTGCATCCTTTCTATTAGTTTTAGTAAAAATTGCCAATTCAATCTATCAAAGGCTTTCTCAGCATCCAAGAACACAAGCACTGCGGGGACCTGGTTGTTTCTTCCCAAATACTCTAATAAGTTAACAATTTGCCTTACATTACTCTTCATTTGTCTACCATTTATAAAACCATGGTGAATCATTTGCTGCATGACTGTCATTAATCTATTTGCCAAAATTTTAGCAAATATCTTATAGTCTGTATTTAATAATGAAATTGGCCTATAATTTTTAGGATCTGTATCGTCATGCCCTTCTTTTGGGATCAACGAGATAAATGCTGTCTTCCAAGTTGGAGGTACCTCTCCTCCCTGTTGTATATTGTTAAATAATTCTTTCAACGGTTCTATCATTTCCTCCTGTAGGGTTTTATAGTAAATAGCCGTCAAACCGTCCGTCCCAGGAGCTTTACCCACTTTCAACTGCTTAATTGCTAACGCAATTTCCTCGGAAGTTATCAATTGATTTAAACTATCCCTCTGCTCATTTGAAATTGTATAAATATTCTCTTTCTGCAAATATCTATCTATATCTATATCTTTAATTTTATCACCAGTATACAGCCTCGAATAAAACTCTAAAAAAGATTTTTTAATCAATTGTTGCTCATAAACCTCTTTACTCTTATATTTTATTCTCTCTATTGTCCTTGATTTTTGCTTTTTCCTTAACATATATGCTAACCACCTGCCTGGTTTATTGGCATTGTAAAAAGTATTATGTTAGTAATTAGTTGCCACTTGATCTGCTATTAACATATTAAATTGACCTTTCAATAAATTGATTGCCTCTTTAATTTTCTTATCTGTTGAATTAGCTACTAAAGCCCGTTCCTGTTTACTAATCTCATCTTCTAATTCTTTTCTTTTTGTCCCCTGTTTCTTTCTATATTTATTATTCAAATATATCAAAATTCCTCGCATATATGCCTTACTTGCATCCCATACCATTTCCATCGATGTGCCCTTTTGCATATTCATAACAAAAAATTCTTTCATAAATTTTTTACACTCTTTTACGTTTTCTTCATACATAAACAAATTATCATTTAACCTCCAGGACCTCCTAGGCCCTTTCTCATACTCCAATTCCAGCCAAACTGGACTATGGTCTGTCAATGTTCTTGAGCAAATCTTCGTATTTTTCACCCTAGATAAAAGATCGTTAGTAATTAATATAAAATCAATCCTTGAAAAGATTGATGTCTATCTGAAAAAAAAGTAAAATCTTTTACTTCCGGGTTTCTTTCACACCAGATATCTCTCAACTCCCAGTCATCCATCATTTCCCAAAATGCTTTGGGCAATTTTGCTCTTGTTAACACATTTTGTTTAGGTTCCTTCTTGTCTTTTTTAACGTCCAAAACACCATTCCAGTCGCCTAACAGGATACAAGTTTTATATGCCCACTGTGTCAATTTTGAGTGTAGTAAATTATAAAAATTTTCTTGTTGTTGATTCGGGGCATAAACTCCGATTACAAGTATTTTTTCTCCTTTTACTAAAAGTTCTATCGCTAAAAATCTTCCTTGATCGTCTGCTTCAATTAATTTAGCAACTAAGTCTCTTTTCAAATATATAACTATATCATTTTTCTTTTCTGGTGCTGCTGCTACGTAAGATGTACCAAGTCTTGCATCAATCAAATATTTTTGATCTTGTATTTTTATATGAGTCTCTTGTAAGCAAATTACTTCGTTCTTAAATTGCTTAAGGCAGTGAAATATTTTTCTTCTTTTCTGTGGAGAATTCAAGCCATTAACATTCCAAGTCAAAAATCTAGTTCCCATCTCTGGGCCTTTGGAGCCTCTGAAGCAAGTCCTGATGCTCTGATCTCATTTGAGTTTTAGGTCTTGCTCCCCCCACTGCTCCTGTTTTAGTAGTATCTTGAATCATTTCTTCAGTTGCCATCTGGGATTGTTGCTGTCTTAATTCTTCCTTGAGTCTAGCTGTCACCAATCTGGTCTGTCTTTGATCCTTTGGTAACTGCGAGAAATCAATCAGCGCCAACTCTTGAGTAGCCATTTGGATTTGTAATATTTCTTCTTGATCAGCCAAAGCTCCCCCCTGAACTACTGTCAAGAGCTCTTCTGTCTCAGCTTCCATTACTTCTTTCTTTCTTTTGCCTTCTGGTGATTTAGTTGATTTGGGTGTGCCAGCCTTTAATACATTAGTATGAAAATCTCTTGCTTTCCAAATTGTATTAAGCTGATATCTCTCTCCTGAGTAAGTCACCACTAGTCCAGTTGGCACCTCCCATCTGTACTATATCTGACGTTTTCTCAGTTCATCCACCAGAAAGGCATACTCCCTTCTAGCTCTCAAGATCTTAGGGGGGATTTCTTTCATTGTCATTACTTCCTGGCCTTCCACCCGAAGCTTGTTTTTAAAAGTAGCCTGTAAAATTTCGTTACGTACTCTCCTTGTAGTAAAATATATCACAATGTCTCTTGGTAGATGTTTCTGTGTAGCAATCCAGGAATTAACGCGGTACAGCTTGTCCATCTGCCAGCCCAGATCATTTTTTGACTCCCCCACCAGCGGTGCCAATGCCTCAGACATCATTTCTCTCAAATTCTCTTGTTTATTCTCCTTCACCCCTCTGAATCTTAAAGCAAATTGCATGTCTCTGTATTGTATCATTATTACATCATCTTCAGCCCTTTGAATTCTGTTTTGAGCTTCTCCTATTTTACTATCCAAAATTTCAGAAGATTGTTTAATTTCCTCAACTCTGTCATCCACCATCTCAATATTGCCTGCCAGACAAATGCCATTAATATATCATCCCTAATCCCCTGATTGCGAATTGCAATCTCATCTGACACAGCCTGTATCTTTTCATTAGTTTCCTTAATTTTTTCATTAGTTTCCTTAATTTTTTCATCAATCCCATCAACAATTTTATTTTGGGTGACTTGGAGAGCTTGTTGCAACATCTCCAACGTTAAGGTCTGTGGATCCGCTGGAGGAGCAGGAACTTGTAATCTAGGAATATGAGCTGGGGAGCTACCAGCACTCCCAGTTCCTTTAGTAGGAACAGTTTTTACAGACTTTGAGGCCATTTCCAGTTTGAAATTAGTCTTTATATTTAATCAGAGTCAAAAAGAAGAGTTCCTCAAAAGATTTCCCAATATTAATTAACGTTTAAAATCCTCCTTCTGTCAGCACAAAAGCTTTTTTTTTCCAGGCGAAGGGCTGCCAGCAAAACGAAACTTTTCCTGTAACTTTCCGTTTCCCCCACCCTTTCAAGCTTCAATCACCATATTGTTGCAAAGTACTAAGTGATTACTTCCGAAGGAAGCTCTAGGCATTGGAGTTAGGTAAAAAATACTTGTGGTCTGATTTCTCCTTGCTCGTTCCGCCTGCTGTTAGTTCAAGATGTTAATTCCCTCATTTCCATTCAGCAAGATTGGTCGCGGCTTCTAATTCCGCTAATTAGTGGAGACGTCCCTGGTCTGGAGCGGTTTGACAGGCTTTTAGGGAGCGTGCGCCCTTCACGCCCCAGGACTTTTCCTAGGGCGTTCGGGGGGGCTCTACCTCCACCTGCCTGCTCTTCTCTCTCCCCTTTGCCTGGGGAGAGAATTTCAAGCGTCCAGACAGCGTTTGTCAGCTGTTCTGGGGCTTTAACGGAGCCAGGGAGCGGACGCTCTCAAAAGAACGTCTTTCGAGGCTTGCGGAGCCAAGCGGAAGCCCTGAACCTATATTTTTCCCACGTTTCCATCATAACTGGTTCTGCAAAGTTTTGCACCCATTTTATCATACAATCTTTAACCAATTCATTTTCTGAGTCTCTTTCTAACAAAACGTTATAAACCCTCTTGATATGCATTGGGCCTTTCTCTTTTATCTGTCTTACCAATTCTTCTTCATGCAACATTAAACCAGATTTTTGATCTTCTCTCCATCTCAGTTGAAGTTGATTATACTGTAACCAAGTTATATTAATCCCTTCTTCCAACAGTGTATTTAATGTCTTTAGTTGCCATCTGCCCCCATCTTTAAAAAGTACTTCTTTGTATAAACCCCCCCCCCGAGTGACTTTATGTTTGTATTCCGTATAATATGACCAAGATCCTGCTGCATTGGCTCCCGGTGGTCTTCCGGGTGCGCTTTAAGGTGTTGGTTCTCATCTTTAAAGTGCTCCATGTCTTAGGGCCAGGGTATTTGCGAGACCGCCTGCTGCTACCGATAACCTCCCACCGGCCAATACGCTCTCACAGAGAGGGCCTCCTCGGGGTGCCGTCGGTCAGGCAATGTCGGCTGGCGGCCCCCAGGGGGCGAGCCTTCTCTGTGGGGGCACCCGCCCTGTGGAATGAGCTGCCTCCTGGAATACGATTGATCCCGGACCTCCGGACCTTCCGTAAAGCCCTGAAGACGTTTTTATTTCATCAAGCCGGCCTAGCCTAAATGGTTTTTAATTGGGATTTTAAATTTTATGGATTTGGGGTTTTAAATTGGGTAGCCAATGATTTAATTCTTTTAATTATCTTAACTTTTGTATTCGTATGTTTTTTAATTTTGGCTGTTCACCGCCCTGAGTCCCTCTGGGAGAAGGGCGGTATACAAATTAAATAAATAAATAAATAAATAAATAAATAAATAAAGATCCAACCACAACGGTATTTTATAATCCCATTTGAACCGGTGCTTCTTCCATACTCTCATCAAGGAGTTTCTATGTATATGGATATTGAATACTTTATCCACTTTATTTTCATAGAGTAAATATGCATGCCAACCAAGTTCAAGATCATAACTCTCTATATTCAATATTCCAGTCTTTGTCCTTCCAAACCAATCACTTGCTTGTGTCAACGCTGCTGCTTCATAGTACAGTTGTAGGTTTGGAACTTTAAGGCCACCCCTTTCACGAACATCTTGCATAATTTTCAATTTAACTCTTGGCTTTTTCTCATTCCAAACAAACTTATTCACTTCTTTTTGCCATTCTGTCAGCTGTTTATCACTTTTAAGCACCAGAATCATTTGAAACAAAAATAAAAATCTATGTAGAACATTCATTTTAACTGCTGCTATTCTTCCAAGTAAAGACAGCTGCAGTTTTTTCCAGGTTTCCATATCCTTTTGTACCTTTCGCCACAACACCTCATAGTTATTTTGGAACAGTTTTATATTTGAATCTGCAACTTGGACTCCTAGATATCTCACCTTTGGTACTATTTCAAAGCCTGCCTGCCTCCGTTTCCTTAAGGAAATGTGAGGAGAGCCGGCGAGAGTAGGTAGAGCCCTCTGCGAAGTCCCCAGAGTTTTTTTTTTACTCTTGGGGAGGAAGCAGGATGAGGCTCCCTATCCAGCTCGCCACTGCTCCGGGCTTCGGGAGAACTCTGTGCTTTGCAGAGCTAGACGATGTGACCAACCTAATCAGCGAAAACTAACAGATTGCTTGAATAAACAGGATGAAATCCAGATTTGGGATTTAAATCGCAAGTATTTGTAACCCTATGATTGATTTTAAGAATGAAGAGAGAGTGAAAAGGGGAAAAAAAGGTTTAAAATGGCGGCTGGCTGAGGCTTGAGAAGAAAGCTGAAAGCGAAAGTCTTTCCGTTTGAATGGCTTAATATGTTACAAAGTATTTGAAGCAATAGCGCTGGCTACAAGAGAAGAGAAAAATTTCTGTTTTATGTTTCTTCCTTCTTAGAGACTTGATATTTTATGCTTCTTCCTTCCTTCCTAGAGACTTGATATTGATATTGTGTGGAGAGAAGACTTTTTCTTTAAAAAGAGTCTGTTTACATGGCAGGATGGCATTAAAACTGACAAAGCCAGACAACAAAGCTGTGGGGGGGGGCTCCCCCAATTATAAATCACAAGAGCAATTTTTGAGCTTGCAGATGCAGAAGAATGGTTTTAAAGATTTAAAGGAATTTGTTGTGGAGGAGTTGGCAAGACATGATGAGATTATGAACCAGAATCTTGAAAAATTTAGACAGGAAATTAAAGAGTTGGTTCAACAAAAGTATGATAACCTGAAGCACTATATTGTAACAGATTTGAAAAGTTTTTCAGAAGTAATTATAAAGATGGATAAAGATATCAATTTAGAAATAGAGTCTAAAATGAAGGAAGCTGATTATAAGATTCATAATCTGGATAATAAAATACAAAGAATTGAAAATGATTTGACAATGATTCAAGAAAATAGCTTAGAAGTAGAGTCTAAAATGAAGGAAGCTGATCACAAGATTTACTATGTAGATAATATAAAGCAAAGGATTGAAAATGAAGTTACAATGATGCAATTCAGATCCATGGAATTTGCAATCAGAATGAGGGGAATACAGGAAAATAACAGAGAGGACTTGAGAAAGATGTCTGCTGAAGTTCTGGCTGTGATTTTAAAGGTCAGCTCTGAAGAAATATTCTGTAAGATTGATAAGGTCTACAGAGTAAATTCTTGGGTGGCAAAGCAAAGACAATTGCCTAGAGATGTGGTGATCTAAACCACAACAAGTTAAGAAAAGAAGAAACAGGTTCTACAAAACTAAAACTTTTTAAACTACAATTCTTTTTTAGCCAACAGATTAATGCCAGTTATTTAAGAGACGATTAAATATAATAAGGATTTATAGAAGGCTGATGTTATGCAATGCCAGGTCTGTGGTAAATAAAGCCCCCCTCATTTGTGATCTTGTTCAGGAGGGGGGAGCGGACCTGGTGGGTATTACGGAGACCTGGTTGGGCCAGGAGGGGGGTCCCCCTCGTCGAAATGTGCCCACCCGGTTTTCACACATTTCATCAGCTGAGGTCACAGGGGAGGGGCGGGGGGGTGGCGGTTGTTATCAAAGAAAGTCTTAGGTCGGAGACTTCTGGTTTGTCTGCCTCCGACGAAAGACGGTCCCTTCTTAAGGACCGCCAGCCCCGCCGCCTGTAGAGCCGCTTCGATCCTGAGAAGTGGCTTGAAAACTCTGAAATCTGAAGGATTGGAGGAGCAGAGCAAGCAAGGTGCAGGTTGAGCCCCTGTGAGCCCCCAGAAAATTGCTACTGGGGAGGAAACAGGCGCGGCTCCCTTTCAACTTGCTGAGACTCCAGACGGCGTGGGACGACTCTGCTTTCCGCAGAGCAAGTCGGCTGCAGCAAACATCCAAATTGAATGAAACTAACCTTAATAATTAGTGGAAATATCAACTTGAACCCTCAAATCTGGAAATCGCAAATATTACTGCTTTGGTGACTTTCTAATTTAAGTAAAAATACGAACGAGTGAAAGCGGTTTGAAAAAAATGGCGCCTGGCTTCAGCGTTAACAAGCTGAGAGTGAGAGTGGATTTGTAAAGTTATTTTAAACAGCTACAAAGTTGTGCTGCCTGTAACAAGGAGGAACAGGAGAAGAGAAAAAAATCTTTTTTTAAAATAAGTCTGAGCTTGCTTCAGTCTAGTTTCTATCCCCAATTTGATTAAACCTGGGGGATTTTTTTAGAGGACTTTGTGGTGGTGGAAAAGGAAAAAGGATCTCCTTTTTCAGAAAACCTAACCTACATGGCAGGATGGCTTCTAAGAAGCAGGAAGGAAAGACAGCACGGGGGGGATCCCCCACACACAAACAGGAACAGCAGCTTCCTCCTGCTCAGCAGAGTCAGAAAAAAGATTTTGATTTTGAAAGTTTAAAAGAATTTATTACTCAGGCTCTGGATGATAAATTTCAAAAATCTCAACAGGAAATGGATGTTAAATTTCAAAAATCTCAACAGGAAATTATGCAGGAAATTAATGAAATTAAAAATGTGGTGAAGGAGAATTATAGGAAGGTTACTAAAAAAATATTGAATGTGGTGTCTGGCCTGTCAGAAATTATTATTAAAGTGGATTCCAAATTGGAAGAATTTAAATCAGAAGTCAATGTCAAAATTAAGGATACTAACTATAAAATTTCTGATGTTGATGATAAAATGCAGAGAGTTGAAATTGAAATTACAATGATGCAATTCAGGGCTATGGAATTTGCTATAAGGCTTAGAGGTATCAAAGAGAATGATAGACAAGATTTGAGACAAATTTGTGCTGATGCTCTGGCTGTGCTATTAAAAATCAATCCTGAAGAGATTTTTTACAAAATAGACAAAATTTACAGAGTGAACTCCTGGGTGGCCAGACAAAGACAATTGCCTAGAGA
Organism: Arizona elegans; assembly: GCA_022577455.1. Classification (NCBI taxonomy): domain Eukaryota; kingdom Metazoa; phylum Chordata; class Lepidosauria; order Squamata; family Colubridae; genus Arizona; species Arizona elegans. The sequence continues at coordinate 54,623,845 of JAKOOJ010000009.1, forward strand.
TGTGGTGATATATTTTACAGACAGAACAATAAGAAATGATATTTTGCAAAAATCTTTTCTTTCCTCTGTGCAAGTGGAGGGAGCTCAAATTGGAATTTATAAAGAACTACCACCTAAAATGTTAAAAGATAGAAAAGACTTTGGTTTCTTAGTGAATGAACTGAAAAAACAACAAATACCATTTCGGTGGGACGCCCCAACTGGTATAATTCTGAAGTACAATGGAGAAAGACATCGGTTGAATACTGTTGAGAAGGCGGAACACTTTTATTTTACCATTTTTAAAGAAAGATCACCATCTCCACGTACATCCACAGTGTTGGAGATAAAGGAGAGTGACAAGGAAAAGCAACCTCAGCAAGAGATGGAAGAACAGTTTAAGCAGGCGGAGCCAGTGGAAACGCAGGGTGCTACAGGAGGTTTTCTGGAGGAGCACCTGTTAGAATCTTCTCCAATTTTGGACCCGGCTCAGCTGGCTGAAGTCAAAGACCAGCGTATAACTCGTGCAAAATCTAAGCAACTTAAAGAAAAGCAACAACAGGAAAGACAATACAAAAAGGGAGCTAAGAGTACTACACAAGGAAGTGAAGCAACACCGAAGATTTCGGAAGATATTCGGCTATTGTGCTCGTTGCTTCAAAAAGATGATGATGACAATTAAGTTTTTATCTTGGAATGTGAATGGGTTGAATTCACCACAAAAAAAGGAAGAAGTTATTTACATATTTGAGACAATTTAATAATGACATAATTTGTTTACAAGAAACTCATATCGGAACTCAAGATAAAAAATACTTGATAAACTCAAAATTAGGAACACATTTTATAGCTTCAACTTTGGAAAAAAAGAATGGTGTGGTTATTTATGTAAATAAAAGACTGTCAGCTAAAATTATAGAAGCAGATGAAGATGGTAGGTTTATAGCAATCGAATTGCATATGGTAAATGGCCAAATTCTTCTGATTGGAATTTACGCTCCTAACCAACAACAGGATTATTTTTATAAAACTTTACACACTAAAATACTGCAATGGGATTATAGATCTATTTTAATCATGGGAGATTGGAATGGAGTAATAGATTCCAAATTAGATAAAAAGAGCCTGGCGAAATCAAGGATTAGATTACCACAGACTTTTTTTGAAATGAAAGAAGATTTGGAATTAAAAGATATTTGGAGAACACATAATCCAAAAGAATTGGACTATACTTTTTTTTCTGACAGACATAGATCTTTCTCTAGGATTGATTTTATTTTGTTATCAGATGATCTACTTGTTAAGACAAAAAGAACAAAGATTTTCCCAAGAACCCTGACCGACCATAGCCCAGTATGGATAGAAATTGAGATGGGAAAGATTGAGAGAAGATCATGGAGATTAAATGAAAACTTGTTTAGATATGAAAAAAATATAATAGAACTTAAAAAGCAGATGAAAGAATTTTTTGAAATAAATTTGAATAAGGGTACCCCAATTGAAATTGTGTGGGATGCGAATAAAGCGTATATGAGAGGGGTACTCATTCATATGAATTCTAAACATAAACTGAATCGACAAAAGAAAAGATCTGAACTGAAAGTAGAAATAAAGAATAAAGAACAGTTACTTCTTAAAAGTCCAACAGATGAAAGAATATGTGGTGTTATAAAACTTTTGAAAGATCAATTTCAAATGCTTATGGCGGAACAAGCTGCAACAAATTTACAATATGCAAAGCATAATACATTTTGTAATGCCAATAAACCGGGCAGATGGTTGGCCTACACATTAAGGAAGAAGCAGAGCATACGGACTATTGATAGTATTGATATTGGAGGGAAAGAAATTTTTCAACAAAAATTAATTAAAGAAGCTTTTGTAGATTATTATACCAAATTATATGCTAAAGATGATATGCAGAATGGACTTATAGAAAAATATTTAGAAAATAAAAGAGTCACAAAAATTACTAATCAACAAAAGGAAAGAATGAACTATCCTATAACAGTTGAGGAGATAATAGCAGCAATCAAACAATTAAAAACAGCTAAAGCTCCTGGAACGGATGGTCTGACTGCAGTGTATTATAAAACTTTGCAAGCAGAAATGGTGGAACAACTCAGAGACTTATTTTGTAACATACAACAAGGGGGTAAGATACCCCCATCATGGAAAACAGTTTACATTTCTTTGATACCAAAAGAGCAAGTAGGTCCTAAAAAACCGGAGAATTATAGACCAATATCTCTTCTGAATAATGATTATAAAATTTACGCAAAAGTGCTAGCCAACAGGTTGATGCCAGTAATTCAAGAGGTGATTCATGATGATCAAGCGGGATTTATTGAGGGCAGATATATGAAGGACAATGTAAGGCAAGTTATAGATTTATTGGAATATCTTGAGAAGAAAAAACAGATCTCTGCAGTGCTGGTCTTCCTGGATGCGGAGAAGGCCTTTGATAGAGTGGATTGGAATTTTCTATTAAAGACTTTAAAAAAGATGGACTTTGGGGATCAATTTATACAGGCGGTTTCAGCAATATACCAAAAGCAAAAGGCACAGATTATTATTAATGGTAGTTTGACAACAGATTTTAATATTGAAAAAGGAACAAGACAAGGTTGTCCGTTATCCCCATTGTTATTTATTTTAGAAGTCTTGTTAAATACAATACGGGACTCTAATATCTTGAAAGGCATAGTGATAAGGCAAGAGGACTACAGAATAAAGGCATTTGCAGACGATCGGGTTGTTACCCTAACACAGCCGATGGAATCAATAATCCAGATGAAAGACATTATACAAAACTATGGCACAGTATCAGGTTTTAGATTGAACCAGAAAAAAACTAAGATGATAGTTAAAAATATGACACAAGATCGTAAACACGAACTTGAAAGGAGGGCAGGTTTTAAGATTGTACCAAAGGTTAAATATCTAGGTGTTCAGGTTGCAGAATCAAATATGAAACTGTTTCAAAATAATTATGAGGTATTGTGGCGAGATGTGCAGAAAGATATGGAGACTTGGAAAAAACTGCAGCTGTCTTTACTTGGAAGAATAGCAGCAGTTAAGATGAACATTTTACCAAGATTTCTTTTTTTGTTTCAAATGATTCCGGTGCTTAAAAGTGATAAACAGTTGAAAGAGTGGCAAAGTGGAGTGAACAAGTTTGTCTGGAACGAGAAAAAACCGAGAGTGAAATTGAAAATTATGCAAGATGTTCCAGAATGGGGAGGCCTTAAACTTCCAAACCTACAGTTATATTATGAAGCAGCAGCTTTATCTCAAGCAAGTGATTGGTTTGGAAGGAAAAAGACTGGAATATTGAATATAGAAAGTTTTGATCTTGAATTCGGATGGCATGCTTACTTATTTTATGAAAATAAAGTGGATAAAGTATTTAAAAGCCATATATTTAGAGACTCCTTGATGAGAGTTTGGAAGAAGTACCGATTCAAATGGGATTATAAAATACCGCTATGGCTGGATCTTGGTCATATTATGTGGAATAGAAATATAATGTCACTCGGGGGGGTTTTATATAAACAAGTTCTTTTTACAGATGCGGGCAGATGGCAACTGAAGACATTAGAGACACTATTGGACGAAGGGATTAACTTAACTTGGTTACAATACAATCAACTTCAACTGAGATGGAAAGAGGACCAAAAAACTGGTATTATGTTGCATGAGGAAGAATTGGTTAGACATATAAAAGAGAAAGGTCCAATGCATATTAAAAGGCTTTACAATGTTTTGTTAGAAAGGGATTCAGAGACTGAATTGGTTAAAGATTGTATGATCAAGTGGGCACAAAACTTTGCAGAACCAGTGATGTTGGAAACATGGGAAAAAATTTGGGTTCAGAATGTTAAATTCACACAGTCGCAGAATTTGAGGGAAAATTTTTACAAAATGTTTTATAGATGGCATTTAGATCCTAAGAAATTGTCATGTATGTATCCTAATGTTCAGCCAAAATGTTGGAGATGTGATTGTTTAGATGCTACATACTATCATGTTTGGTGGACTTGTAAGAAAGTTAAGGCATTTTGGATAAAAATTTGATGGGTTATGCAGAATGTTTTGAAGAAAAAAATTCAATTTTCTCCACAATTGTTTTTATTGGGTATAGTTAAGGGTTTTACATTGGGTGAAACAAAGTTGATATTGTATATGGTGACAGCAGCGAGATTATTGATAGGTAAATATTGGAAAAATGAAGCTTTGCCCACTATCGAGGAATGGACTTTGAAGATGGCCAGTTTTGCAGAGATGGCGAAGATCTCAGCATACTTAAGATTGTTCACAAGAGACTTATGAATGGGAATGGAAAAAGTGGATAGATTATGTGCAGAACAAATATCAAACTAGGAAGTATCAAATAGTTTTTCATGGATAGTATTATATTAAGATAGAAATATTTCAATTTTGTGAAGATGAAAAATTATATGGGGGATGGAGGGGTAGGGGAGGGTTAGGTTGGGGAGTTTGGGGTGGGCTGGAGGGGGGGAAATGGGGTGAAAATGTAATTGTAAAACTTTTGCAATAAAAAGAAAGTCTTAGGTCAAGGGAGGCCACTGTTCCTCAGACTGCCGGATGTGAGTCCCTCCTTGTGAAGTGGGGTCATGGGGTACAGATGGGCTTGCTGATCACGTGGCAGCAGCCCTGCCTGAGCTGCTCAACATTATAGCCATGGTGGCGGTTGATACCCCCAGGCTCATGGTCATGGGGGATTTTAACCTGCCATCCATCGGTGAGATGTCTGAGGCAGCTCGGGAGTTCATGGCTTCCATGATGGCTATGGACCTGACCCAGTTAGTTCATAGCCCTACTCACTCTGGGGGAAACACGCTGAACCTGGTTTTTGTCTCTGGTCAATGGATGAGTGATCTTGAGATAGGGGATATAACGATTGAGCCCTTGTCATGGTCGGATCACTCCCTCCTTCGCTTTGACCTTCGAACTGCCATACCCCACCACAGGGAGGCGAACCAATGAGATGGTTCCACCCCAGGCGCCTGATGGAACCTGATAGGTTCCAGACGGAGCTTGGGCCATTCCCTGAGACTCTGGCTCACGCCTCGACTGAAGACCTAGTGGCCGCCTGGGATAGGGCGGCCGCTGGAGTTTAGGATTGGGTCGTGCCTTTGCGGCCTCTAACCCGGTGCCGGTCTCACCTGGCTCCTTGGTTTACCAAGGAGCTGAGGGAGATGAAGCGCCGGAAAAGACGCCTGGAGAGCAATTGGAGGGCTAGCCTTTCTGAATCCGACCGAACACTGGTAAGGTCTCATATTAAGACTTATGTAACTATTTTGCCACTCTTATTGCATCATCAGATAATCGCCCAGCCGCCCTGTTTAGGGTGACCCGCTCCCTGCTCCACCAGGGAGCACGGGAGGACCCCTTGGAGGGTAGAGCTGAGGACTTTGTGCAGTATCTGTATGATAAAATCGCTCAGATTCAGGAAGACTTGGACTCTGACTAGGTAGACTCAGGAGGGATGATGGGGGCAGGTCTTGAGAATGTTATCTGGAAAGAGTTTGACCCTGTGACTCCCAAAGACGTGGACAGGATTCTGGGTAGACTGAGCGCAGCCACATGTTTATTGGACCCGTGTCCCTCCTGGTTGGTGCTAGCTTCTCGGGAGGTGACACGAGGCTGGCTCCAGAGGATTATAAATGCTTCATTGAGTGGGGGTGACTTTCCTGCCGCCTTGAAAGAGGCGGTGGTGAGGCCTCTCCTCAAGAAGCCTTCCCTGGACCCGGCAGTTAGCAAACTATCATCCAGTCTCCAACCTTTGTTGAGAGTGTGGTGGCGCGACAGCTTCCCCAGTACCTGGATGAAACATTTATCTGGATCCGTTCCAGTTGGGCTTCAGGCCTGGGTACAGCATAGAAACGGCATTGGTCGCATTGGTTGATGATCTCCGGAGGGCTCGGGACAGGGGTTGTTCCTCTGTCCTGGTCCTATTTGATCTCTCAGCGGCTTTTCTTTTTAAAAAATAATTTTTATTTACATTTTTCATTAAAAAAGACAACACACCATATAAAAAACATACAGAACAACACAACAAATAACAAGCATACCTATAAGTAGTACCTTAATAACCTAGTATTCGATACAATATATCTATATTATATTCCGGGGGAGACAGAACAACTTATATACCTTTGTAGATCAATTAGGTCTATCCGACCTCACTTTACTTGTATAGTATAAGTTTCTCAATAGATACAATTCCTCATCTAGTTTGGGTTATAATTTTCTCTTCTCTAGCCAAATATATAATTTTTCCCAGGATAAACATGTTTGTGTTTGGTCTCTATCTTTTAGTTTTTTAGTCAATTTATCTGCTTCAGCACATTCTAAAATCTTCTTTATAATTGCCTCCTCTGATGGGATATTTTTGTTTTTCCAAAGTTGAGCGTATGTCAATCTCGCCGCTGTGATAATGTATAATGCAAGATACCATAAGTCTTTTTAAATATTTTCCAGTTTGGAGCCGAGCAGGCATGTCTCTGGTCGCCATTCAATCCTTTGATTTAAAATCTCATTAAGCCATTTTTTTATTTTTCCCCAGAATTTTACTGCTTTCGGGCACGTCCACCACTGATGGTAGTAGGTGCCACGCTCAAACCCACACTTCCAGCATTCAGCGGACTGTCCAGTGAACATTTTAGCTAGTCTATCGGGGGGGGGGATGCCACCTATATATCATCTTGTAGATGTTTTCTTTGTATGCCGTAGAAACTACTAATTTCATGTTGCCCCACCAGATCTCTTGCCATTTTTCTAAATGGATTGAATAACCAAAATTTTTCCCCCAGGCAATCATTGTATCTTTGATTATCTCGTCACCTATCTCTATTCTCATCAACAATTTATAGGTTTTCGAAATCATGCCTTTTTCTTGCCATCAGGATTTTGTCTAATTCTTGTAAGTCAACATTTATACCTTTCCTATCTCTATCTTTTTTATATTTAGATTGAATCTATAGATAGGTCCACCAATCCACTTGCAGTCCTTGGGAGTTCAATTCCTGTTTAGATTTTAATTTTCCTTGTACGTTCAGCAAATCCTTATATATTAATTTTTTCGCAGGGTTATAAAGTTTGGGGTATGTCAATGCTTCTAAGAGGTGATATCCAGCACGGTGTTTTAATATAATATTTTTTGCTAACCTTTTCCCAATTTTGAATTAAAATATTTCTTATGTCATGTCAGGAGAACCATTTGCTTTGTGGGGTATTATCTCGCCAAAGTGCCATATGCCAGCCCTGTTGTAGGTCGTAGCCTTCTATTTTAAGAAGACGACTATTACCTAAAGTAATCCATTCTTTTACCCAGACTAACAGAGCGGCTGCGTAGTAGTTCTCCCAACATAGTAAGCCAGGGCCTCCTCTTTCTTTTATCTCCTGCATCCTCTTTTTTTTAATCTGTGACTTTTTCCCCTGCCAGATAAATTTAGTTATTATTTGGTTTAACTCCATTAAAAAACGTTTGGATAAATTCACTGGGGCGGTTTGAAACAAAAAGTTGAACTTCGGTAGAACATAGGATTTTACTGTTATTACTCGTCCTAGAAGTGAGAGTTGTATTTTACCCCATTTGTCTAAATCTTTTCTTGTTTGGATTAATAATTTATTATAGTTGTCTTCTTGTATACTCGAACATTTGCCAGTTAGCCAAATTCCCAAAAATTTAATTTTTTAAACTAATTTTAATCCAGTCGCTTCTTGTAAGCTCTTCTTAGAACATCTTCCTCTAAGATGTTCTTAGTTAATATATTCGTTTTCTTTTTGTTGATTAATAAACCTGCTACCTTCCCAAATTCCTCAATTGTCTCTAATAAATATAAACAGGATTTTATGGGCTCTTCCAAAATAAAGACCATATCGTCTGTGAAGGCCTGGGTTTTATATACCTGTTGTCCAATTCTAAGGCCTTTTATTCTTTCTTCATTCCTTATTTTACGCAATAATGTTTCTAGTGATAAGATAAAAAGTAAGGGGGATAAGGGACAGCCTTGTCTTGTGCCTTTGCCAATAGAGAATTCTTCTGTCAGGTCCCCATTTATCAGTAATCTGGCCATTTGTTTGGAATAGATAGCTTTAATTGCGTTTATAAATCTCTGTCCAAAGCCCATGTGTTCTACCTGTAATAATATAAACTCCCAGTTGACTCTGTCGAATGCCTTCTGGGCGTCTATAAAAACTAGTGCGACCTGTTTGCCTGGGTGATCTTCGTAATATTCCAATATATTTAGCATGACTCTCAAATTATCTCGTAGTTGTCATGATGGTAGAAATCCATTTTGGTCAATATGTATAAATTCATTCAGGAAGCCTTTTAATCTGTTTGCTAGAATTGTGGTGAAAATTTTGTAATCTGAATTCAGAAGGGATATTGGTCTATAATTTTTTATATCTGTCGGGAGGGGATCTTCTTTAGGAATTAAACTGATATTGGCCTCCCTCCATGAGTGGGGGATTTCTGCTTTTCCCAGGACTTCATTAAATATGACTTTCATATGCTCTCCTATTACCTCAAACATTGTTTTATATAACTCAGCTGGAAGTCCGTCTGTGCCAGGCATTTTCAAATTTCCCTGTTTCTTCACTGCTTTTTCAATCTCGGCTAAGGTAATTTCCTCTTCTAATATTTCTTTCGTTAAGTTGGGTATCTTAGGTAAGTCCGAGTTCTCTATATAATTTTTTATCGCACCTGCTAAGATCTCCTCTCTTTTATATAATTCTTTGTAAAAATCCACTGCAATTTTTTCTTTCCCTCCTTTATCTTTTATTAAATTTCCCTCCTTGTCTTCTAATTGGTCAATTCGTCTATTCTGTTTTTCCTTTTTTAATCTAAATGTGAGCCATCTTCCTAATTTATTAGCTGATTCAAAATGTTTTTGCTTTGCTGCCTTTATCTTATCTTTCAGTTTATCCAGCTCCAAGAGATTAAGCTGGTGTTTTAGCAGTGCTTTCTGTTCTTTTGCTCCTATAGATAGTGGGTTATCCTGTAGTTTTTCCTCAGCCTTTATTAATTTACTTATTAACTCGCCCCTTTCTTGTTCTTCTTTTTTGTGTTTAATGGCCGTGTGTTTAATAATAAGACCTCTTATAAAAGCTTTGGCAGTATCCCAAATTATTTGAAGTGGCATTCCTGGTGTCTTGTTTTCTTGAAAGAAAAGGGATATTTCTGTCTTGAGCTTTTGTGTAAATTCGGTTTTCTAAAAATCTCTGATCTCATCATCCATCTCTTTCTATTTTTCCCCTCTTTCTTTAGTACGGCTAGTACTGGGTTATGATCCGCCCAGTCGTTCGGCATAATTCTGACCTCTGCCACTTGAGAGTTAAGTTCTTGTGACATCCAAATCATGTCCAACCTGGACCACGATTTGTGCCTTGGAGAATAATAAGTGAATTGTTCATCTATCGGATTGTGCTCACGCCAGGTATCTTTCAATCCTAATTCATCTCTCATTTCATCACAAATGGCTGGTAAGATTCTCTTATCTTGTCCTCTATTCCCATTTTTTGAGTTTTTCCCTGTTTTGTAATCCCGTGTCCTATTAATAACTGCATTAAAGTCGCCCAGAAGACATACCTGCTCATATTCCAAGTCTCGGATTTCTCTTCGTATTCTTCAGAAGAATGATTTGTGTTTAGTATTTGGGCCGTAAATTCCTATCAATAATACTTTGCTCTGTAGTAATTCCACCTCTAATAGTATTCTTCCCTCTTCGTCTGCGAATAGTTGTTTCAGCGAGAGATGTTCCTTTACATACATTGCTACTCCTCTCTTTCTCTCCTCTGAAGCCGCTACAAACAATTTCCCTGCTTTAGGGCATTTCAATAAATTAGCTTGTGATAGTTTGATATGCGTTTCTTGTAAACATATTATATCCACTTTGGCTTAGAGATCTCTGAGATCTCTCAGCGGCTTTTGATACCATCGACCATGGTATCATGCTGCACCGGTTAGAAGAGTTGGGGGTGGGGGGCACCATGCTGCAGTGGTTCTCCTCCTTTCTCTCCAACCGGTCGCAGTCTGTGTTGGCAGGGGGGCAGAGGTCGACCCCGAGGCGCCTTATATGTGGGGTGCCACAGGGGTCGGTCCTCTCGCCCCTTCTGTTCAACATTTATGTGAAGCCACTGGGTGAGATCATCCGTGGTTTTGGGGTGAAGTACCATCAGTACGCTGATGATACTCAGCTGTACATCTCCACCCCGGACCACCCCAATGATGCCCTTAAAGTGATGTCCCAGGGGCGTGGTTATGGCCGTGGTGGTGTGAGGACGTTTTCTCCACTTCGCAGGGCATTTTATGGAAGATAAATGTGGATTAAAGTGTTTGAAATGCACCGATAAGGACCAAAATTTTATAAATTGTATCGGAAGAGCTACTGGCCCAGCAGATTGACTTTGGAATCGGTAGGTCACCCTGAACGACTCAAATTTTGAAGCTTTTCATAGCGTGGGAAAGTGGAAGGAGTGAGGGGTGACCAGATAGGCAGTCGCAATTGCATATTTGGAGTAAATAGCTGCCTTTGTTCTCATTATTACCGCGATCTGTGTTTGTTTTTGCTGTGGGATAAAAGCACGGAACATCAAAAGACTGGTGGAAGGGTTCTCTTGGAAGAATATGTGAACTTTAAGTTGATCTTTTGTTTGTGAAAGTGCTTGAGTTGAAGCAGCAAAACGCATTTCTGGGCAGTGCCTTCCAACGGATGTTAGCTTTTTTTCTTTAGGGAAATTACGTAAACTGAATTGAGAACTATAAACTTTTATTGCTGGTCCTTTTGAGTGCAATAATAAGCTGTCTCAGCTTCAATATTGGATTGTTGTCCCTTAATCTTCATTACAGACCCTCTTGGCAAAAGTGGATAATTAAAACTTATTAAAAAATGGCGACCCAACAATCCTTAGAAATGCAACAAGTTGCTGTGGCCTTAACTAAAATTAGTGAAAAGATATCAGGACTGTCAGATAGTATGGATAATATGACATTGGAAATTAAAAGAATGAAGCAAGAAATGAATGAAAATTTTGCAAAGCAAACAGTAGAAATGAAAATAATTAAAGATGAAATTGAGCAGATTCATACACATGATGCAAAGATAGATCGGCAAATTGGAGAAATCTTTTTTAAAAATGAACAACAAGATAAAAAAATTTGTCTTTTGGAAGAAGAAGCGAGGAAATATAATCTGGTTATTCGTGGAATTCAAGAAGAAAAAGTGGACAATTTGAAACAACGAGTTTTAAAATGGCTCAATGACTTGGATACACAAATCACATTTACAGCAATAAATCTGGCAAGTGTTTTTAGAATTGGGTTTAAAAGACAAAACGGTTTAAATAGAAATGTACTTGTCAGATTTGCAAATCTTAGTGACAAATTGGAAGTGATGGTGAAAGTGAGAGAGATGGGTGAAGCTTTGAAATTTGAGGAGAAAATTATTCAAGTCTTTCCAGATATATCAAGAGAAGAAAGGGCGTGGAGATTTTTTTTGAAACCAATCACAAAGGTTTTGAGAGACAATGGAATTAAATATAACTGGAGACCACCACAGCAACTAAAATTTTTTTATAAAGGAAGAATGCAAATAATTACTTTGGAAACAGATGCAGTGTTATACTTACATGAACTTGGATTGATTGTAAAGTATGAGGATGTAACAGAGATAAAAGATCAAATGCTCAAGATGGGTGGAACATATGCAAAAACATCAACACCAGAAGAAAAAGGGGCTGCTGGAGGACAAGACCCTAAAGGATTAAAGCGGAAGGAAATCTCACCTGCGATGGTTGAACAAAAGAAAAGTCGTGATGATATAATGGGAGATGGAGTGGATAAGAAATTGAAGGATCTTGAAAAAGAATTGCAGGAAGCTGAGTGCGGGGAAAAGTTACCACCCTTTTCTCTGAGAGATGAATTTAAGTAGACTACCCGAAAGAAGTGACCCGACCATTGGCACGTCCCCTCTCCCCCACTCTCTTTATAGAGGCAGAAACCAATTGAGGATGTGGGGGACGAAGATTGTTTGTTATTCAATGTTTGATGTGTTTTTTGTCCTTTTTTTTTTTTTATTGTTTTTTTTCTTCTATGTTGAATGTTGTTTGGAATGTGGGAGATTGGTGTTGGGATCTGGGCACAGAAAGGAAGAGGAGGGGAAAGGATTAAAAAAATTACAGTTTAAATGGGTTTAATAAAAATAATGACATGGAATGTGAAGGGTACAGGGAATCAGATTAAGAGAAGACGATTGGAACTTAAAATTAAAAGAGATCTACCAGATATATTATTTTTGCAAGAAACCCATCAGAAATCTGAAGACTCAAATAAAATGTATATAAAGGGTATGCAAATTTATGAAAAATCTTTTGGAACTTCAAAAGCAAGAGGAGTTGCTACATTGATATCAGATAGGGTATATTTTGAAAAAGAACAAGTAATTGTGGATGAAGAAGGAAGATATGTAATAATTGTGGGAAATATTAACGAGGAAAAAGTGACACTGGTTAATTTATATTTACCAAATGAGAAGCAAAAGGAATTTCTTGAAAAAATAACTAAAATTTTGGAAATCGAAAGTGTAGGGAAAGTAATTGTGGCTGGGGATTTTAATTTAATTAGAGATAAAATAGATAGTACTAACCCCACTCGTTGTGGAGAAGCAAATAAAATGGGGCTCTTAAATAAATGGATGTTTCAAAACGGTGTGGTGGATGCCTGGAGAGAAGTGAAAGGAACTGAAAGAGTGTACACTTTTTACTCTAAGATACATAATACATATTCAAGAATTGACTATATCTTAGTTTCTAAAGATTTGTTGAATAATGTGGATAAGATAGATGTGGGAATTTTTAAGGATTCTGATCATGCAGAAGTTACGATGGAAATAGATTTTAATTTTGAGAAAAAAGGAAGTTGTTGGAGATATGATGAAAAACTGTACAAAAATGAGGAGGATAAAAAATGGATATTTAAAAAATGGGAAGAATGTTGGAGATTGAATGATAATGGAGAGGTTAAATTTGAAATTGTTTGGGATGCGATGAAAGCAGTGTTTAGAGGGGAAAGTATCAAGTTATCAAGCAGAAAATATAAAAATTATAAAAATAAAATTGAAAAAGATAAAAGCCAGATTAAGGAATTGGAAAATCAATTTTTGCTTACTAAAGAAAAGTTTTTTTTGGAGGAATTAAATCTGCTAAAAAATAAATTGATAGAAGAAGATATAGAATTGGTAAAAAAGAATATGAGATATTTAAATAGGAATTTTTTTGAATTTAGCAATAAAAATTCTAAGTTATTGGCAAGGATGGCGAAAAATAAAAGAGAGAAGAGAGAAATTGGAGCCTTGATAGATGATAAGGGCATAAGACGCTATAAAAAATTAGAAAAATGTGAAGTGGTCAGGAACTTTTTTCAAAATTTATATTCGAAAAAATTAATTGATCGGGGAAAACTGAGAAGCTATTTAGAAAAACATGTTGTGAAAATTGACCAAACATATAAAGATTTAATGGAAGAAGATATAACACAAGACGAGATTAATGGAGTAATACAAAAAATAAAATTAGGGAAAGCTCCAGGTGAAGATGGATTACCTGCTGAGTTTTATAAAGAATTTAAGGAAATAATAATACCAAAATTGCAAAAACTATTTAACGGAATTTTACATGGTGGAGAAGTTCCGTTGTCATGGAACAGAACGGTGATATCTATAATCCCTAAACCAGATAAAGACTTAGAAAGGATTGAGTCCTATCGGCCCATCTCTTTAATTAATCAAGATGCAAAGATATTTACTGTCATTATAAGTAATAGATTAAGTAGATTTATAGATAGATATATAAGTTATAACCAAGTAGGTTTTGTGAAGGGTAGATATATGAGTGATATTGTCAGAAGAGTATTAAATATTATAGATGTTGCTGAATATAATGCTGATAAAATAGGTATAATATCATTAGATATTTTTAAAGCTTTTGACTCTGTACAATGGGAAACTATTAAAATAATTGTTGAGGTACTAGGTTTTGGTAATAAGTTTATACATGTTATTTCAAAACTGTATCAAAAAAGTAGTGCAAGAGTGAAGGTGAATGGAAGGCTGACAGAAGAGATAAGATTGGATGTCCCCTGTCTCCAACATTATTTTTATTGGTTATGGAAATTTTGACTAAAATGATAGAAAAAGATGAAGAATTGGAAGGCTATAAGGGATATAAGATAAATCTGTATGCGGATGATACTTTGATTATTTTGAAAGATATAGAGAAAGATTTGAAAAAGATACATAAGCATTTGGAAGAATTTGAGGAAATGACAGGTTTGAAAATAAATTGGTCAAAATCTGAATTATTAATGAATAATAATGGTAAGGAGTGGGAGAATATGCAAGAACAACTTGGGATAAGGATTAAAAAAACATTGAAATATTTGGGCATAACACTTTCACTCAAAGTTAAAGAAATGAAAAAATTAAATTATGATGTGGCGATGAATGAAATTGAGAAAAAGATAGATAAATATAAAATGATAAAGTTGTCTTGGTTTGGTAGAATTGCAATGTGTAAGATGATGTTGTTGCCAAAGTTTAATTTTTTATTTGAGATGTTACCGTTAAACTTGACAGAGAAAGATATTGAAGGATATCAGAAGAAATTGGATAAATTTTGCAATGGTGGGAAAAGACCTAGATTAGTGAAGAAAATGTGGTATCAAAATCAAAAGGAAGGTGGATTAGGAATCCCCAAACTACTCAATTATTATTGGGCTTATGCTATTCGGACTGTGGTAAAAATATTTAAAGGTGAAGATAGTCATTGGAGAGATTTAGAATTAAAGGACATTAAGAGATTTGGCTCAACATGGTTTTTAGATAAAGCAAAATCAAAATGTGTAATTAATAGCTATTGGTTAAAGGGATTGAGTAAAATTTGGAACAAATTTGTTAAAATTTTAATTCCAGATATAATTTTCTTAGGGAAGACAATTGAAAATTGGCCGATTAAAACTAATATAAGTCGTGATAGGGTAATGGAAGATGAAAATATACAAATTATAATAGATTGGTTAAAAACTTTAGAAAATGAAAGGAGGAAAAAAGAAATCATTGAAAAATTGGGTTTGGGCTGGTTTGAAAAAATACAGATAGAAAAATGGACTAAGAAGGTAAGGGACAATTGTTCGATAAGTAGAAGTAAAACTGAATTTGAATATTTAGTATTCCAAATTATGAAAGATGAAATTGGACTAAAGGGACTCGTTAGTAAGATATATAAGATTATAAATTTTGATGGAAAACCACAAAGGGTGATGAAGATGAATTGGGAAAAAGAACTTAATATTAAAATATCAGATTTAGATTGGAACGTGAATTGGAAGAGTAGAATTATGAAGACTTTATCTGTAAGGATTAAAGAGCACAATTATAAGGTTGTTTGGAAATGGTATTTGACTCCATTAAGATTGTCATTGATGGATAAAAAAATTAGTAAACAATGTTGGAGATGTGACATGGAATTAGGGACTTATGAACATATGTGGTACAAATGTGATAAAGTTAAAAAGTTTTGGGAACAATTGGAGGAAAGGATATTTGAAATGATGGGGAAAGCAATAATATTGAGACCAGAAACTATATTACTGTTGATAATTAAGGAAATAGAACCAACAAAATATGAGAAAGAATTGATTAGAATTATGATTATAATGGGTAGAATTATAATAGCCAGATATTGGAAATTAGATGTGAATTTTAGAATAGAAGAATGGTATTGTGAAATGTGGAAATTAGCTTTAAATGATAAAATGACATGTGATATTAAAATTAGAAATGGTGACTATAAAGAAGATATTTTCTGGAAAATTTGGAAACCATTTGTGGACTATGCGCTGGGAAAATTGGATGCTTCGGTACCTGTACCCCGAGAACGTGGATTTTGGCGATCATGAGGATATATCCGAAGAACCAAATCTTCCTTTCTTATGTATAGCACAGGGTGAAGTATTGTATATGTTGTTTGTAATGTTAGTAATTTAAAATATAAAATGAATAAAAAAATTTAATAAAAAAATAATAAAATAAAGTGATGTCCCAGTGCCTGGAGCCCGTGCGGATCTGGATGGGGAGAAACAGACTCAGGCTCAACCCATCCAAGACCGAGTGGCTGTGGTTTCCGGCGTCCCGATATTGTCAGTTGGTGCCATCACTGACTATTGGGGGCGAGTCATTGGCCCCCACGGAGAGGGCTCGCAACTTGGGCGTCCTCCTGAATTCACGGCTGTCTTTAGAAGAGCACTTGACGGCTGTGGCCGGGAGGACTTTCTATCAGGTCCGCCTGATGCGCCAGTTGCGTCCCTTTCTGGATCGGGACTCCTTACGCACGGTCACTCATGCCCTCGTCACTTCCCGCCTGGACTACTGTAATGCTCCCTACATGGGGCTCCCCTTGAGGAGCATCCGGAGGCTCCAGCTGGTTCAGAGTGCGGACGCGCAGGTGGTTATGGGAGCGACATGGCATTCCCATGTGACACTTCTCCTGCGCGAGCTGCACTGGCTCCCGGTGGTCTTCCGGGTGCACTTCAAGGTTTTGGTTACCACCTTTAGAGCACTCCATGGCTTAGGACCAGGGTACTTACGGGACCGCCGTCTGCCACCAGTAGACTCTCACCGGCCAGTACGCTCACATAGAGAGGGGCTCCTCAGGGTGCCATCAGCCAAACAGTGTCAACTGGCGCCCCCCCGGGGGAGAGCCTTCTCTGTGGGGGCACCTGCTATCTGAAATGAGCTCCCTCTGGAGATACGGAGGATCCCGTATTTACGCACCTTCCGCCGTGCCCTCAAGACCTATTTATTTCAACAGGCTGGCCTGGCCTAACTTTCCTTTTAATTGTAACTTTTAAAATTGGTTTTAAAACATTAGGGGTGTTTTAAATTGTTTTGGGCCAAATTATTTAATGGGTTTTTATATTGTCTTTTAAATTTTGTAGTTTGTGTGTTTTATCTTTCTGGCTGTTCATTGCCCTGAGTCCTTCGGGAGTAGGGCAGTATATAAATCTAATAAAATGAAAATGAAATGAAATGAAAATGAAAGCAACTTGTCTTGTGCGGCCCCGTTGCGAACTGGTAGTAAAGGTAAGTAGAACCCACCCCTGATGTGAACCAATGACAAATATAACCTTCTTATTCTAGCTCAGGGGTGTCAAACTCAAGGCCCTTGGGCCGGATCCGGCCTGAGATGTGGTTTGATCCAATTAAAGGAGCTGGCCCATGTTGCTTTAGCCTGGCCTGGTGGGTGCGTGAATGTGCGCGTGCACAAAAACAAAGCATTAGGCCTAAATGGCTTCCACCCAGCCTATCTCATCCTGGCAGGTGCGCATGTGAAAACAAAGCATCGGGCAAGGCAGAGCACTGAGGTGAGAGGCCCGGTCAAGAGGTTGTGCATGCCAGGGGTGGGTTCAAATTTTTTTTGCTACCGGTTCTGTGGGCGTGGCTTATTTTGTGGGCATGGCTTGGAAGTCATGTGACTGGGTGGGTGTGGCTAGCTGGTCATGGGTGGCCATGGCTATGTGTATAGGGACTACTCAGAGGGCTGAAAAAAGTCATTTCTGACAGGTCCTCGCACTTTTGACTGGTCCTCACACTTATGACCATCCTCACATTTGTGCAGCATTCTTAACAACCATGTCACTCATTTCACAACTGCTTCTCCTCACCATGGTGACAAGATAGGGCGAAAAACATAAAATGTGAGGACAGTCGTAAGTTCGAGGACTGGTCAAAAGTGTGAGGACCAGTCAAAAATAACTTTTTCAGCCCTCTGAGTAATCCATATGCACAAAAGGATACAGCAATAGAGAGGGATGAAGGAAGGAGAAGAGAGATGGAAGAAGGAAAGAGAGAGAGGGAAGGAAGAAAGAGAAGGGAAGAAGGAAGGGAAGGGAAATTAGAGTAGGAGTGAGGGTAAGAGAGGGAGGAAGAGAGGAGGAGAAGGAGAAAGAAAGAGGAAATAGGGAGGAGAAGAAGAGGGGGAGAAGAGAAAGTAAGAAGGAAAGAAAACAGAGAGGTGGTAGGTTTGAGGAGAAAGATTGTTGTACAATAAAAAAGATGAAAGGGAAGAAAGGCAACCCCAAACAAATATAAAGATATTAAGATAAAGAATGAATTGTTAAACTTTAAAGAATAAAAGAGAACAAATATGAATAGCAATAATTAGAAACACACATACAAACATACAATTTATTTTCTTTGAACAGAGTATTTGGCCAGTTCACAGATTTAAACAGTGTTTAGTCATTTTAATTAAATTTACAATTTCTATATTTCCTTTTTGCCATATTTATTCCTCATCTATTTTTTTAAAAAACCAATATTACCATTCATCCTCATCTCTAATCTTAATCAAATTCAATTTTTCCCTTCTATTCTATATTATACCCCTTCCCATTGTCATCTGTTTTTATATCCATCCTCACATTGGTTATGTAATATTACAGTTGTTTAATACAAATTCAATATTTTAATATAAATCAATTAGTTATATAACTATCTTTTTTGTATATTAATCAATATAAACATGAATATTCCAATTATTTCCATATAATCCAATTTCTTACAAATCAATTAATTATATTTACCAATAAGAATAAACCAAATAATTTCCCCCATATATTCCTCCAAATCACAACTTAACCATTTCTGCTTTCAACACAACATACAATTAATAGTATCTCAATTATTACATTCCCTAGTTAAATAGAGCTTTTTTTCTTTTGTGTTTTAAAATCTTGAACTCTCCTCTTTTGCCCCAAATTTCCCATTGTTTGCACCTACTTTTTTTGGTGAGGAAAAAGAAAAGAAATCTGCCTCTGCCTAATTTTCCAACGTAACAGCCAACACCCTGCTTTACTTTCAGTTTCGTTTTCAGCTTGATTTGCATAAGGAGAAAAAAAAATCTGCTCCAGCAATTTAGCTCTTTGCAGCAAGCAGCTGAGCCCTGCGCAAAACAGCTGAGAGCAAATCAGCTGAGAGTCGGGAGGCAGATCTAATCAATGGGCTAATTAGCCTATGCTGAAGCTGAAAGATGTTGTTTTTTCTTGCTGTTTGCTTGCAAGGAGGTAACTGCTGTGAGGCACAGGCCAAAGGGTGGGGGCCACCCTCCTTGCCATTTAGCACTTCTGTTGCCCCCTTTTGCCTCTAGTGCCCCCGGCCGCCCCCCTTGCCTCTTACCGCCCCCCTAAGGCATGGTACCGCCCACTTTGGGAACCACTGGCTTAACTACTTAACTACTTAACAACCGGTTCTACCGAAGTAGAATCACACCACTGGGTCTACCCATTTATTTTTGCAGACACCGGTCTACTCATTTGTTTTTTTTTAACACTGATCAGCTGTACAGCGGCCCTTTGAAGCCCCGAGGCAAGAATTTAAACAGTTTTTTTCCCTTAGCTATCAGCTGGGATTCAGGAGGCAGCAATAGATTGGGAGTGGGGCCAAATAAAAGGTAAGAATAATGCGGGGGGTGGGGTGGAGGGTGGGTGGGCAGGGTGGGGGCAGAACCATTTCAGTGATGTCATACCATCACTGCTACTGGCTCATGGGAACCGGGCTGAACCGGGAGGAATCCACCACTGGTGCATGCGCAGGCTAGGTAGAGAGGCTTGGCAGGCCAAGGCCAACAAACTGCAGCTGTTGCCGGGCAGGCTTGTTCGGCCTTGCCCAGCCACTTTTCCTAGCCTACACACAGACATCCTCTTCAACGAGTCTCTCACCTCAGTGCTCAGCCTTGTGTCTTTGCTGTCCAGCCTGGTCTCTGTGATGTCCAGCATCATCTCTTCACCCAGACTCTTCACCAGGCCTCACCCCATGGTGGCACCAGCAGCACTCTTGAGGTAAATGAACGCCCCCTTGGGGAAGCAGGCCTGGGCTGGGCTGTGGGATCCCGATGCTTGAGGGCTGGACTGGGTGCTGGCCCATTGCTGCCCAGGGTTCTGGAGTGAAAATACAAAGTGGAAGGCTCAAAGACTTCCACTTTGTACTTTCACTCCAGAGCCCTGGGCAGCGAAGGCATTCAGCCAGCTTGCACCAGTTTGGGAGAACTGGTAACTAATCTTTTGAGCAGTTTGGCGAGCCATCTGAAACTCACCATGCCTGGCCCTGCCCCTTCCCTCCCAGCCCCTCCTCGCCTTGTGCGCACACGAGTGGCTAATTCATGGCTTGGACAGTCCTCCCCAAACCAAACCTCCACCTTCTCTGGGACACGATTACCTCACCCTCCTTTCTTGCTCTGTCCTCCCAATATCATAAGCCGCCTTGTCAGCTCCGAGGTGAAGATTCAACTGAGTGAATCCAGATTGAATTCTTGGCAAGTCGCAACATCAGGAAGAGAAGGAGGGGTGTTGGTGGTAGTGGTGGTGGCGTGGTTTTAGGGAAGCAATGGAAGCAGCCAGGTAGGCAATGGCACCACCTCCTCCATCGACAGCAGCGTTCCCCCCATCATCGTCCACCACCACCCCACTATACCTGAAAGTCTGAATGTTCCATTCCAGTTTTGGAGGGAAAGCGAATGTACCCTCTGAGGAGCAGTGCTATGCTCCTTGTCCTTCAACTCCAGCCTCAGAGCTTGCAATGCAGGGCTGCGTGGTACAGCTTCCGCAAGAGAAGAAACCATGCACTTGGGCTTTCCGCCTTTCTTTTCCTCCCTGCTTCCTCCAAGGGATGCGCTTCAGTGGTGGGTTTCAAAATTTTTTACTACCAGTTTTGTGGGCGTAGCTTGTTTGGTGGCCGTTGCTTGGTGGTCATGTGACTGGGTGAGCAGGGCCAAGTCGGCGTCACTGACTTCTTTGTCCTAATGCAAGGGTCAGCAATCTTAAATAGTCAAAGAGCCATTCGGACCCATTTCCCACAGAAAAGAAAATACTGGGAGCCACAAAACCCTTTTGATATCTAAAATGAAGCTAACACTGCATATATTATTATTATTCAGAGTGCAAAAAATAAGGGAGAATTTAACTACACCCTTAAAAGGGGGGGTACCTCCCCACGGATTTTGCCTCTTCCTCCAAACTGATTTCTCACAACTATCTTGTGTGCTATGTTATACTGAGGCATCATGATGGAATCAAACTCATTCATTTACTAGATGATTGGTGTCATACAGTAATCAGAAGTGGACACCTTTCAATGGCCAGAGTGGGGTCAGTTGAGTAGAGATGCAATGGGGGTAAGATTAGGATTTTCTGGTTTTAGGGGGACATGAGAGGTATTCTTAAAAACAACATTGTTAGGCCTTACATTACAGTTTCTGAGTCCAATCAGAGAGGAGGAGGAAGGAGCCCTGTGAGGAGACGCTGCCGATGCTGCCGCCTGCAGAGACACAGACAAACAGAGCGAAGTTCATTGAAGACACTCCTCCTCCGACCAGCCCACAAGACGCTCACCCCAGGGATAAATCGACGCTTCGCTGGAGAAACTGCTCCATGCCAGCCCAGGCTTTCTAAATCTCTTGCTCCCCAGATTGTCCCCCTCACAAAGAAAGCCCAACCCGACACAAATGCTGCCTCCAGCCAACTCTTCATTCTGGTGAAACTCCTCTTTGAAAGGACGATCTGCAGGTGGGGGGTGGGGAGATTTCCTGCACATCGGCAGTAGCGTCTCCTCGCAGGGCTTCTTCTGATGTCCCAGGTATTATGTCCTTATATGGGCATCCGCCGGGGATTGGCTAATCCTCCGGCGGGAAATTCAAAGAGCTGTCATTGGGCGGCTGAGCCTTGCCAGAGCGTATTTAAAGAGCCCCGGCAGCCCAGCTGCTCGTCTTTTTCTTGTGCTTAAATAAAGTACTGAATTGGACCAGAGCTGGTCGCGTCTTGCTTCCCTGCGCCGATCTAACACTGGCGACGAAAGACTAGAACCTAGCGACGAACCTCGTGGCGCGAAGCCAACCTCAAGAGCTAAGTCACTTAGTAGCTGAGTCACTTTTGTAGGAATTTCCAGAGGCATGGCAACAGCTGAAGCCACATTGCCAGCCCTTGCTCCTTTCCGCCCAGGGAAGGACAAGTGGAAATCCTACGTGGTCAAATTCCGGCAATACCTGAGAGGCAACAACATCAGGGATGCCGACGATGACCGCAAGAAGGGCATTTTCCTGGCCAACTGTGGCTCAGAAGTCCTCGACATGGCCATTGACCTGGTGGCTCCACGGGACATCGAGGAAGTGCCATGGACCGATCTGCTGCAGATCCTGCAGGACCACTACGCCCCGACGGGAACACCAGTGGCAAACCGGTTCACCTTCCACCAGAGAGACCAGATGGAGGGAGAAACCATCAAGGAATTCGTGGCCGCCCTGCGCCAAATCGCAGCCAGCTGCGAGTTTGACCATGTGAACAATGCCATCGCTGACCGCGTGGTTTTTGGCATGAGGGACAGAGGCCTGCAGAAGAAGTTCCTGAGCCGAAAAAAGCTCGTGCTCAAGGATGTGGTGGAGGAAGCTACAGCATCCGAAATTTCGGAAAAAGCAGCAGCCGCAGTGATCCGGGCCAAAGGAATCCATAAGATTCACAGAGCTGCCCAATCATCATCCGAGGGTTCCACAGCTGGATCAGAATCCGAGGAAGAATCGGCCGTGCACAAGGTCTCCAGGCCTCCCAAGTGAGACACCGTTTGGAAAAGCGATCGGGGAGAGCGCTGTACCAGCTGCAGAGGGGACCACGCCAGAGCCAGCTGCAAATGGAGAGACGCAACCTGCAGGCGTTGTAACAGAAGGGGGCACATCGCAGAGGCGTGCAGAGCTGAGGAACCAGCCCCAGAGCCCTCCAGCCTCCGACCTCGCGAAAATCGGGATGACAACATGAGGGCATCCAAACGGTCCTCCTACCAATCCAGACGGGGTGAGAGCGATGGAAACCAGAGGAGAGCAGTGCACCAAACTACAATACACCTCTCCGACGACGACGACACCGCCACCAAGTGCCATGTGACCGTGCTGCTGGAGAGAACCCCATGCTCCATGGAAGTAGATTCTGGCTCCATCTACTCCATCATGGACTGGAAAAACTTAAAGCGCATCAAGCCAGACGTCCGCAAGAAGGACCTGAAACCCCTGCGCTCCAGGCTGGTGGATTTCGGAGGGAACCACATCGGAGTCCTGGGAAGAGTCTCACTCTACGTCTCCTACAAAGAATTCCAAGGCGACCTCCCCATCACCATCGTCGAGCACAACCACCCGACCCTGTTAGGCATGGAGTGGTTCAAGCCACTAGGGCTCGGGATAGTAGGGGTTAACCAAATTCGTCAGGACAAACTCAACACCCTCCTCGAAGTGTTCAAGGAAGTCTTCGACGGTAAGCTGGGGAAATTTGTGGGAAAGCCCATCTCCTTTAATCTTGATAAGGCAATTACCCCCATTAGGCTTAAGCCCCGCAGAGTTCCGTTTGCCCTGAGGCCCAAAGTAGATGCTCAGCCAGATAAGCTGATAGCCCAGGGCGTGTTGGAACCAATCGATCATTCTGCATGGGAGACGCCCATTGTGACCCCCATGAAGCATGATGGATCTGTGCGCATCTGTGCCGACTATAAATGTTCGACCAATAAGGCCCTATCGCAGAGCGCATACCCAGTTCCAGTGGTGCAACATCTGCTGCATTCACTTGGGAGTGGGACAATATTTGCAAAACTGGACCTGGCCCAGGCTTATCAGCAATTGCCAGTGGATGAAAAAACTGTGGAGGCGCAAACTATTGTCACCCATAGAGGCGCATTTAAGTGCAACCGTCTCCAATTTGGAGTCAGCGCAGCCCCAGGCATTTTTCAATCGATGATGGAACGTCTTCTTCAAGGCATTCCAGGGGTGGTGCCGTATTTTGATGATGTATTGATCTCCGGGCACTCTAAAACCCAACTACTTGAGCGATTAAAACAGGTTTTGCAGCGTTTCAAGGAGAAGGGTTTGAGAGTCAGGAGAGACAAATGCATCATTGGGGTCCAGGAGGTCGAGTTCCTGGGCTATCTCATAGATGGCACTGGCATACACCCCACCAAAGCAAAGGTTAGGGCAATCCATGAAGCTCCAGCCCCCAAAAACAAAGCAGAGCTTCAAGCCTTTTTGGGTTTACTGAATTTTTATGCTGTATTCCTTAAACAGAAGCCTACAGCTGCTAAGCCACTCCATCGCTTGCTGGGGAAAGCGGTCCCATGGAGATGGGGGACAGAGGAAGAAACGGCCTTTAAGACCATCAAAGGGCTCCTCTCCTCAGACAGTGTGCTCATGAGACACTCCCACTGCTGCTGACCTGCGATGCGTCACCCTACGGGATCGGAGCAGTCCTCAGCCACCAGCTCCCCAATGGATCAGAGGCACCCATCGCCTACTTTTCCAAAACGATGTCCAGCACCGAAAGGAACTACAGCCAGCTGGACAAGGAAGCCTTGGCCATTGTGGCTGGTATCAAGCGCTTCCACGAATACCTGTATGGCCGAAGCTTCACGGTCATCACAGACCATAAGCCACTATTGGGACTATTAGCGGGTGCCAAGCCCACACCCGGTTATATGTCGCCCAGGATGACACGCTGGGCCATCTTCCTTGCCGGGTATTCATACAAACTGATTCACAGACCCGGCAAAACCATCGGGAACGTGGACGCTCTGAGCAAATTCCCATCCAAGGAGCCAGTGGAAGACCCCGCACCCACCATCAGTCTCCTCCACATCGACACCGACAAAGACTGCCCAGTGACGTCAGCAGACGTGGCCACCCACACCCAGAGGGACCCCATACTCAGGCAAGTGAGATCCTGGGTCCTGCGAGGCTGGCCAGCACAGAAACCGGCAGAAAAGTTCAGCCCTTTTGCACGGAAGCAGCAGGAGCTGTCCACCATGAAAGGCTGTATCCTATGGGGAGACCGGGTGCTGATTCCCAGCGCCTTACAGAAGAAGACACTCGAAACGCTCCACAACGGACACCCTGGCATTGTAAGAATGAAAGGACTGGCACGGAGTTACGTCTGGTGGTCATCCCTGGACAAGGACATTGAAGAGTGGGTCACCAGATGTGACCCGTGCCAAGAGGTACGTCCCGCCCCTGCCCAAGCCCCAGTGTCAGAGTGGGAGATGCCCAGCAGCCCATGGGCACGGATCCACATTGACTTCGCGGGTCCGATGCAGGGGCACTACCTCCTAATTGTCGTGGACGCCTTCTCCAAGTGGCTAGAGGTCATCCCCATGGCATCTACCACTTCCGAAGCCACCATCAGGGCACTCAGGCACCTATTCGCAACACACGGGCTGCCAGATGTCCTAGTCTCAGACAATGGCCCACAACTAACTTCCAAGGCCATGGAAGAGTTCCTGGCGGGACAGGGCATCCGCCATGCCCTCACCGCATTTTACAGGCCAGCCGGAAATGGTCAAGCGGAACGCATGGTGAGACTCACCAAGGAGACGCTCACCAAGATGGGTCCAGGCGACTGGCAAGAGAGGATCGACAACTTCCTCCTAACACAGCACATCACCCCGCATGCCACCACCAGGAAGAGTCCAGCTGAGCTACTGATGGGCAGACGCCTGAGGTCACCCCTGGACCGGCTGCACCCCCAGTACAACCCCGAGGTGACAGCAACAGCCAGCCGGCTGCTCCGAGCTTTCGCCATAGGAGACTCAGTGTTTGCGCTAAACTTCAATGGCTCTCCAAAGTGGCTAAAGGGGAGAATAGAAAGCACAACCGGCCTGAAGTCCTACCAAGTTGAGCTGGAAGATGGACAGGTCTGTAGACGTCACATCAAAGGTGGAGGGGATCGGAAGGAAACCAGCCTGACGAGGTAGGCCTGCAACACCCTTACGAGGTAGGCCTGCAACACCCTGACGAGGTAGGCCTGCAACACCCCAGCGAGGCAGACCTACAACACTCCAGCGAGGTAGGCCTGCGATACCCCAACGAGGTGGGCCTACCACACCCAGGCGAGGCAGACCACCGACACCCCGACGAGGCCGGCCAAGCACATTACCATGCACTAACCCATCGGCGATCCAGAGCGGTAGACCGGGACCTGCAGCATGAGGGATGGCAACACCAACCCGGTGAGGTGGGCACCCATCACTCCAGGGAGAGGGACCGCCACAACAGCCAAGGGGTAGACCGGAACCTACCCAGGGAGGAAGAATCGCACCCCTCCAGCAAAGGCGACCAATGACAATCCTGCCAGGGAGATCTCCACTCCAGGCAAGTAGACCGGGGACAACCAAACGAGGGAGGCACACAACATGCAACCCGAGCCGGCCAGCGACCGACCGGCGAGGGAGACCCCAACCAGCATCCGGGCCGGGTCGACCAGCACCAACCCTGCAAGGTCAGCCAGCACCACTCCAGCAGGGGAGGCACGCACCACCCAGATCAGGTCGAACAGCACCACCCCGGCGAGGTCGGCCAGCACCAACCCTGCGAAGCCGACCGACACCAACCCAGCCGCGGAGACGAACACCATCCCGGCGAGGTTGACCACACCGGATAGCGAGAGCGATGGGAGCCGCAGAAGTCCAAAGAAACACCAACGGACTTACCAGGCTTCAGACGGCACTCACCGGACAGCAGCGATGTCCAGCCACGAGGTTCCAGAGATTCTGGGCGAGGAAAGGACTGGCGACTCCAGCATGAAGTTCCAGATGTTGCGGCCGGAGGTTCTGGGACGGATCCCACACACTCGATGGCCGGGGCCCTGGCCACCCCTACCGGGGAGCCGGGAGAGACAGGAGCTTCGCCTGCACAGGCCGGCGGCGAAGCTCAGACTGAACTGCACCGGTCATCTCGGGCAAGCAGGCGTCCCGCCTACTTGCATGACTTCGTCACGTACATCGATTGTGATGGACATTTTTCGGACTAAGGGGGGAGGAGTGTTATGTCCTTATATGGGCATCCGCTGGGGATTGGCTAATCCTCCAGCGGGAAATTCAAAGAGCTGTCATTGGGTGGCTGAGCCTTGCCGGAGTGTATTTAAAGAGCCCCGGCAGCCCAGCCACTCGTCTTTTTCTTGTGCTTAAATAAAGTACTGAATTGGACCAGAGCTGGTCGCGTCTTCCTTCCCTGCGCCGATCTAACACCAGGTGTATGCCTTCCTTTACGGAAGGTCGCTTCACACCTGCATATTCACATTGAAGGCTTGGAATGGGGCGTTTTTGCGAACGGCTTGAAAATGGGGAGGGGGAATTTTGCCTCTTATCCTATTCTCAGTCTGTGCTGAGCTTCAGAACAGGGTGAGAGGCAGGAAAATCCCCCCTCCCCCTTTTCAAGCCATTTGCAAAAACACCCCATTCTGAGCCTTCAGTATATTCCAGGATTGCAAATTGAAGGCTCCAAATGGGGCATTTTTGCAAACGGCTTGAAAATGGGGAGGGGGGATTTTCCTGCCTCTCACCCTGTTCTGAAGCTCAGCACAAACTGAGAACAGGATAAGAGGCAAAATCCCCCCTCCCCATTTTCAAGCCGTTTTTGTGAATGGCTTGAAAAGGGGGAGGGGGGATTTTCCTGCCTCTCACCCTGTTCTGAAGGAAAGGACGGTGTGTGTGTGTGTGTGTGTGTGTGTGTGTGTGTGTGTGTGTGTGTCAGCCTCAGCTTTTCCTGCTTCAGCTGCCATAAGAAAAGGGGGGAGGGATTAGTTATAAAGCTAAGGGGGGGGAGGAACAGGAGATGGGTTTTTTTTCTTTTCTGGTAGGATGTGTCTTCATGAGAAAACGAAACTGGATCTTCAAACAGAGACGGCTGACCAACTGCCCTACATTCCTGATGAATGATGCTGCCAGACGTGTTGCCACCTGACCTTTGGAAGACCTTTGGATTGGCTGATGATTTATGAACACGAGGGGGGGGGAGAAGCTTAGTAGATGCATTTCGCGCCTTTTGCTCAGTTCCAGCTTTTCCTGGGTGGTTATCATTTCATATTCAGTAAAAGTACCAAATTCTTCAAAATGCTTGAGTTTGGGGGTTTCTTTCCTGGATACTGAAGGAAGCATACCTGACATTAAGCTGGAACTCACAACCAGTCAACCCGGACAAAAACCGAGGGGACTGTAAATCCAGAATATGTCAGATGGGGGGAGTGATGGAGAAGAGAAGATGGGGGCAGCTAGTTCAACTGCCCTCCAGTCGGAAAAGGAGACTGCAGAATGGTTGGAAAAACTCCATTTGGAGACAGAAGAGGCTAGATGGTCAAAAGGAGTGGGGAGACTGCCAGACTGGGGAGAGGAACCCCCGGTTCCAGACCCCGGAAAAGGGAGGCAGTGTAGATGCAAGAACAAAAAGAACGTCTCATGATAGACCAAGCCTTGCAACTTATCCGTGATGTAGAGGAAAGCAGAAGAAACCGTGAGTCTTTTGAAATTCCTGGGGAGAAGGGGAGAGAAAGCCCCAGGGGGGAGCCAGGAGAAACAGCCTGTGGGGGAGAGGAAGAGTTTGAAGAGGGAACATCCCAGACTTCGGCAGCTCGTGGGAGAGATGCAGCCGGCCAGAGAACCCCAGCCTTGCAGCCCCCCCCCCCCCCCCCGCAGACGTAAAAAGCCAAAAATCCCCCCCCTTCCTGGGAAGTTTGATGGGAATCCTAAAGCCTTGGGATTTTTCCTGACCCAAGTGTGGAACCACATGCAGGACTGGGGGGAGGACTACGAGACAGAGGCGGCGAAAGTCAGAAGTGTCGCGAATGCCCTAGAGGGAGTAGCTGCTGAGTGGATGGTGGTTCTCCACAATAACAACTCCCCCTTGCTGAGAAATTACAACCAGTTCATGAGGGCCCTTAGAAGACGGTTTGAAGACCATTTAGCTGAACGAAAGGCGAGACTCAGAATGAAGAGCATTCAGCAGGGCCGGAGGCTGGTGGCAGAGTATATCCAAGAGTTTCGTGAACTGGCACCCTATATGACAGGCTGGTCAGAGATGGCTCTTTTGGAGAGTTTCAAAGATGGATTGAATGAAGAGATATATCGAGACTGTAGGAGCATGGGGGTCCCCGATGATTTGGATAGATGGTACATAGTAGCTGAGGATGTGGAGATCGAGCTGAAACGGAGCGAACTCCGAGGAAGGCGGATGGGGGACCAGTCATTCTCTTCCTACCGTAAGGGGGCGCCCAAGATGACTGGCGGGAAGACCGAATTCAAATCCAAGTCAAAGCCCTTCACCTGTTTCAAATGTGGGAAGGAGGGTCACCGAGCGGCCGAGTGTTTCTCCAAACCACCGCCAAAAGCCACCGGGGGCGGCCAAAAGAAAGGCGATAAGATACCCGCCAAAGCCCGCGGCACCGCCCTGAAAGGAGAAGTCGTTGAGTTCGCTCCCCGGAACCCGGGTGAGCTGGGAACTCCGACCAACGATGATGACAGCGAGACGGACTCCGACTCCGACACCGACGAACGGGTGAGTCACACGGAAGAACCCTTACTCATCCCCGTAGAAGTAAGGGTGCCCTCCACAGGAACTCACGTGCAATTGTTAGCCCTGTTGGACTCAGGGTGCACTAGATGCATAATTAGCCCCAAAGTAGTGGAGGAAATGGGACTGAGACTGAAAACTTTAAAAAGACCCATTGCATTTTGTCAATTAGATGGGTCGATTGCAGGAGGGGGCCCAGCTAGTTTTATGACCGAACCCCTTGAACTGCAGTTGGGGAATCATGTAGAGAAGCTCAGCTTTATTGTAGCCCCTGGAATGGAAAGACCCCTCATTCTAGGACTGCCCTGGCTTCGTAAATGGAATCCACAAGTAAATTGGAAGACGGGGGTCCTGCGCATCCGTACGGCAGAACCGACTCCAGAAAAGGAAGCCCCCCCCCCCAAGGGACAACATAAGGCCGGAAAGGGTGGCAGTAGCCATTAATTATATTGAGGGAGAAGAAAAAATTCCTAAAGAATATTGGGACCTCAAGGAAGTGTTTAGCGAAAAGGCATCAGATGCCCTGCCTCCCCACAGGGCCACTGACTGCACCATTGAAATTCTCCCTTGGGTGAAGCTTCCCAAACCAAAAATTTACCCCATGACACCTCGAGAATTGGGGGAGTTGCGGAATTTCATCGATAAAAACTTAGAACGTGGATTCATCGAACGAGCCAAACCCAAGGTGGCAGCGCCAGTGATGTTCCGCGAAAAGAAAGATGGCTCCTTCGGATTAGTAGTTGATTATAGAAACATGAACGCCATTTGTGTAGAAAATGTCTACCCCCTCCCACTAATGAAGGACATGTTAGCCCATTTAGGGAAGGGAAAATTTTTTACCAAACTTGATTTAAGAGAGGCATACTACTGAGTGAGAATAAAAGAGGGAGATGAATGGAAGACAGCATTTAATTGCCCACTGGGATGTTTCCAGTTTAGAGTACTCCCTTTTGGACTACAAGGAGCCCCGGCTGTATTCATGCAGTTGATCAACGAAGTGTTGCATGAGCACCTATATAAGGGGGTTTTGGTCTATTTGGACGATATTCTAATTTATTCTGACAACATGGCCGATCATGTACGACTGGTTCGAGTGGTCTTGAATAAACTCAGAGCAGCTGAACTCTATGCCAAACTTTCTAAATGTGAGTTCCACCAAGACAAAATCGACTATCTTGGATATCGTATATCGCATGAAGGAATAGAGATGGACCCGGAAAAGGTCCGGGCCGTGATGGAATGGGCCGCACCACGCACCCGTAAACAGTTACAGAGTTTCTTAGGGTTTGCAAATTTTTATAGACAATTTATCCCCTCTTTCGCAAAAATCACACTGCCAATTACAGACTTGCTAAAAACCAAAGGGGAAGTAAAACCCAAACCCTCGAAACCACTAGAATGGACTATGGAATGTCAAGCTGCTTTCGAGAAACTGAAACGACTGTTTGCAGCTGAACCAGTGCTCAAACACCCCGACATGGAACAACCTTTTGTAGTACAAGCTGATGCTAGCGACGTCGCTGTAGGAGCAATACTCTTGCAAAAGAATGAGAACAGGATATTACAACCCTGTGCTTACACGTCCCGTAAACTATCAGACACGGAAAGGAGATGGGCCATATGGGAGAAAGAAGCGTTTGCAGTTATATGGGCGCTGTTAACATGGAGACAATTTTTAGAAGGGGCGAAACACCCTTTCGAGGTGTGGACTGATCATAAGAATCTAGAAGCACTGAAACTATCACCAAAACAGGCTCGCTGGGCCCAACACTTCAAGCAGTTCAATTTTACTCTACATTACCTTCCTGGTGGGAAAAATTTCATGGCGGACGCACTTTCCAGACTGCCACAGTACAACAGCATCAAGAAGGAATTGGTTCAACCAATGATCCCATTGACACAGTTAGCAACACCTGTCACTACCAGAGCTCAGAGTAAAACCGAACCAGAACTCTCGGGAGATTTACTTGAAAAATTGCGAGAAGCTCTAAAAACCGACGAGTGGTTTAAGAATCACTCGAATGAATGCACACTTCGTGACGGACTAGCTTGGGTGGGATCAAAGTTGTATGTTCCAGCCACTTTAAGGACAATTGTATTAACATATGCTCATGATGCTAAGGCCGCAGGACACTTTGCGTTTGTCAAGACTCTGCATCTTGTTAAGAGACAGTTTTGGTGGCCTGCACTTAAAAAGGACATAGAGGCATATGTAGCTAGCTGTCCAGTCTGTGCCTCGGCTAAAAGACCTCCAGGAAAACCCCCTGGATTATTGCAAGGTGTGGCTAGACCGAACGCCCCATGGAAGGAAATATCTATGGATTTTATTGTAGATTTACCAAATAGTGAGGGCTGCACTGTTATTTGGGTAGTGACTGATTTGTTTTCCAAACAAGTACATTTCATCCCTTGCTCAAAGATCCCTTCAGCAAAAACTCTCGCAAAATTGTTTATTCGGCAAATTTACCGACTACATGGATCTCCGAAAAGAATAATTTCTGACAGGGGGGTGCAATTTACTTCCAGTTTCTGGAAGGAGTTTTTGAAATTGATAGGTTCAGCACAGGTTTGTTTTTTTTTTTTTTTTTTTAAATTTGTATACCGCCCTACTCCCGAAGGACTCAGGGCGGTGAACAGCCATAAAATAAAACATATAGATACAAAATTTAAAATGAAGATAAAACTAATTAAATAAATTTGGCTGAAACATTTTAAAACCCCCAATAAATTTAAAACCAAATTTAAAATTTAAAATTCCATTTTAAAAAAGGAAAGGTTTAGGTCAGGCCAGCTTGATGGAATAAGAACGTCTTAAGCGCGCGACGGAAGGTACGCAGATCCGGAATTCTCCGTATCTCCGGGGGGAGCTCGTTCCAGATCGTAGGTGCCCCCACAGAGAAGGCTCTCCCTCTGGGGGCCGCCAGTCAACATTGTTTGGCCGACGGCACCCGGAGGAGCCCCTCTCTATGGGAGCATACTGGTCGGTGGGAGGCTATTGGTGGCAGCAGGCGGTCCCGTAAATAGCCAGGTCCTAAGCCATGGAGCGCTCTGAAGGTGATAACCAGAACCTTGAAGCGCACTCAGAAGACCACCGGGAGCCAGTGCAGCTCGCGCAGGAGAGGCGTTACATGGGAGCGCCACGTCGCTCCCATCACCACCCGCGCGGCCGCACTTTGCGTCAGTTGGAGCCTCCGAGTGCTCCTCAAGGGGAGCCCCATGTAGAGAGCGTTACAATAGTCCAGACGGGAGGTGACGAGGGCATGAGTGACTGTGCGTAACGAGTCCCGATCCAGAAAGGGACGCAACTGGCGAATCAGGCGGACCTGATGAAAAATCCTCCCAGTCACGGCCGTCAAGTGCTCTTCTAAAGACAGCCGTGAATCCAGGAGGACGCCCAAGTTGCGAACCCTCTCCGTGGGGGCCAGTGCTTCGCCCCCAATAGTCAGCGATGGCACCAGCTGACTATATCGGGACGTCGGAAACCACAGCCACTCGGTCTTGGATGGGTTGAGCCTGAGCCTGTTTCTCCCCATCCAGATCCGTACGGCCTCCAGGCACCGGGACATCACTTCAAGGGCATCGTTGGGGTGGTCTGGGGTGGAGATGTACAGCTGGGTGTCGTCAGCGTACTGGTGGTACTCCACCCCGAAACCACGGATGATCTCGCCCAGCGGCTTCACATAAATGTTGAACAGAAGGGGCGAGAGGACCGATCCTTGTGGCACCCCACATATAAGGGGCCTCGGGGTCGACCTCTGCCCCCCTGTCAACACAGACTGCGACCGGTCGGAGAGAAAGGAGGAGAACCACCGTAATACGGTGCCTCCCACCCCCAACTCTTCCAACCGGTGCAGCATGATACCATGGTCAATGGTATCAAAAGCCGCTGAGAGATCTAATAGGACCAGGACAGAGGAACAGCCTCTGTCCCGAGCCCTCCAGAGATCATCCACCAACGCGACCAATGCCGTTTCCGTGCTGTACCCAGGCCTGAAGCCCGACTGGAACGGGTCTAGATATGTCGTTTCATCCAGGTACTGGGGAAGCTGTCGTGCAACCACACTCTCAACAACCTTCACCACAAAGCGAAGGTTGGAGACTGGACGATAATTAGCCAATGTTGCCGGGTCCAGGGAAGGCTTCTTGAGGAGAGGTCTCACCACCGCCTCTTTCAAGGTGGCGGGAAAGACACCCTCGCCCAATGAAGCATTTATAATCCCCTGGAGCCAGCCTCGCGTCACCTCCCGGGAAGCCAGCACTAACCAGGAGGGGCACAGGTCCAACAAACATGTGGTCGCATTCAGTCTACCCAGAATCCTGTCCATGTCCTCAGGGGTCACAGAATCAAACTCATCCCAGATAACATTCTCAGGACCTGCCCCCGTCATCCCCGCTGGATCTACCCAGTCGGAGTCCAGATCTTCCCGAATCTGAGTGATTTTGTCATACAGATACTGGACAAAATCCTCGGCTCTTCCCTCCAAGGGGTCCTCCCGCGCTTCCTGGTAGAGCAGGGAGCGGGTCACCCTAAACAGGGCGGCCGGGTGGTTATCTGATGACGCAATAAGAGCAGCAAGATAAGTGCATTTTGCTGCTTTTATTGCCACTAGGTAATTCTTAATATGAGATCTTACCAGTGTCCGGTCAGATTCAGTACGACTGGCCCTCCAACTACCCTCTAGGCGTCTTTTCCGGCACTTCATCTCCCTCAGCTTCTCAGTAAACCAAGGAGCCAGGTGAGATCGGCGCCGGGTCAGAGGCCGCAAAGGCACGACTTGATCCAGAGCTCCAGCGGCCGCCCTATCCCAGGCGGCCACTAAGTCTCCAGTCGAGGCGTGAGCCAGAACCTCAGGAATTGGCCCAAGCTCCATCTGGAACCTATCAGGTTCCATCAGGCGCCTGGGGCGGTACCATCTCATCGGTTCTGCCTCCCTGCGGCGGGGTGCAGCGGTTCGAAGGTCAAGGCGAAGGAGAGAGTGATCCGACCATGACAAGGGCTCGATGACTATGTCCTCTATCTCGAGATCACTCAGCCACTGTCCAGAGACGAAAATCAGGTCCAGTGTGTTTCCCCCCGTGTGCGTAGGGCCATGAATTAGTTGGGTCAGATCCATAGCCGTCATGGAAGCCATGAACTCCCGAGCCACCTCAGACGTCTCACCCACGGACGGCAGGTTGAAATCCCCCATGACCATAAGTCTGGGGGTATCAACCACCACCGCGGTGATAACGTTGAGTAGCTCGGGCAGGGCTGCTGCCACGTGGCAGGGAGCCAGGTACGTGATCAGCAAACCCCTCTGAACCCCATGACCCCACTTCACAAGGAGGGTCTCACAGCCGGCCGTCTGAGGAACAGTGGCCTCCCTCGGCCTAAAACCTTCTCTAATAATAACCGCTACTCCCCCGCCCCTCCCCTGTGACCTCGGTTGATGGAATGCGTGGAAGCCTCGTGGGCACATTTCTACCAGAGGGACCCCTCCCTCCGGGCCCAACCAGGTCTCCGTAATACCCGCCAGGTCCGCTCCCCCCTCCTGAACCAGATCACAAATGAGGGGGGCTTTATTTATTACGGACCTGGCGTTGCACAACATCAGTCGAAGGCCCGGGCCCTGAGGATCTGTACAACCTGGAGAACGAGTGGAGCCTTGGGGGCCGGAGCATGCTACCGCTCGGAGACAGCGGGTGCGCGCTCCCTTAACATGATATGACCCCCTGCTCCCGCCATATCTACCCCTCCCACTCACAGTACTGATGATAGAGACATAATCTGGACAAGCTCGACCCCCCCCAATCATCTCCGGATCCCCCATCCCCTCCACCGCGCATAGTCGCCAGGCCTGACCCTCCCCTTGGTGGGTCTTCCCCCAAACCCACAACCCTAGTACCAATTTTTCCCTCCCCCCCCCGGGACCCCTTAAAAATTTACCCAATTTACTTAAAAAACCCCTCAACCCCCTCTTCGCGGCATGCCACCTCTCTGGGTTCCAAAGCCCGTCATTGAGGTAGGCCCTCGATAATGTGGAGGGCCAGACCTGCGAGAGGGGGGAGTCTCGCAGGGCAAGAAGCTCAATGGTTGAATACATCCACAGATTGGGAAAGGGTGAAGATGGCGTCTGGCCAGGGTTCCATAAAGTCTAAAAGTCCTGAGGACAAAAGGCAGCAACACAGAACATGGGTAACTGGACTCCACTGTCCTCTCACGCCAGTGGGAGGAGTCCCATGCCATTCCGATAAATCTAGGGGATGTTCCTCCCAGACATCCTCTCACGATGTCAGGCCAGATGGAATGTGCTATGGAGAAATTCAAAAGCTGTCCCCTCTAATAGGGATGGTAGTAGTAACCCAGACTCCCTGGGAACCCACTTCAAGCTGTCCGTTTGTCATATAGTCCGGGGCGGATGGAATAAGCCAGTCCAGAAGGCAAAAGTAGATAGTAAGACCAGGGGCAGAGTTCGATGACACCCAGAAAGATGGAAAAAAGTGGCTTATGAGGCAAAAGGCAGCTGGGGTAATGACTATAATGAGGCCTACACAAGCCAAAAAAGGGGGGGAGGGTATGGCCCGAGGCAGCCCACGGCCAGCCCTCAGCCATCCTCCAGCCTCTCCCACTCCCTGGTCTTTAGTCATTTTTATCCCCAGTCTGCAGCCCCAATTCAGGGGGGGCCTCCGGATTCGGCCAGGAAATGGGTCCATAGAGCCAGCCCCTGACAGGTCCGGGCTGTTGGCAATTTGCCTCTCCCCACATTTGGCTGCTGCCCCCTTGCCTCCACCAGCGTTCAAGGCAGTCCAAGCCTCGTAGGCACCAGTGCCGCAGCCGCCGCCGTCTCCACCAGGGCTCCCACCACGCTCCGGAAACGCCAGGGGCCTTAAGAAAGACCCCAGAGAGACCGGAGAGCCGGGGAGACCCCCATTTCGCTGCCGCCGCTGCTGCAAACTCGCTGCCACCATCCCGACCGCCGCCGACCATAGTGGGGGGGGAAGCACCGCTGAACAGTTGTTTCTACCACCACCCCGCGGCGCCTTCTGACGGCCGTATCTCCTCAGTCCTGGTGTCCCGGAGGGCGAGAAATCCCTCAGTATGCTGGGAGGAAGCCCCTTTCACTAGGACTGGGGGCCAGGATGATCGAATTTGCCCCCGCGGTCCCCAAAATGCCAGGAATCGCCCCTTTCTCCCGGGAGCGTCTCAGCTCAAATCTGCCATCTTGGGCATGCGCAGAATGTGAGCTCCAGTCACCACCCTCAGACAAATGGGGCCTGTGAAAGAACCAATGGGGTACTCGAGCAATACCTGAGGTGTTACGTAAATTACCAGCAAGACAATTGGGTAGACTTGTTGCCATTTGCAGAAGTGGCATATAACAATTCTGTACACAGCAGCACCGGATTCACCCCTTTTAAGGTCGGGCCAGGATTTTGTACCCATTCCTGAGTTACCACAAGATGATCCTCAAAATCCTTCCTTGATGGATTGGATCGAACAGCTAAAGAGCACATGGGCAGTGACTCGGAAGGCATTAGATGAGGCACACCAGGCTCATAAGGCTCAAGCCGATAAGAAAAGGTCCCCAGCTCACAAGTATAAAGTGGGTGATAAAGTCTATTTGTCGACCAAATACTTACAGACTACCCAGAAGTCCAAAAAGCTGGGGCCTAAGTATGTGGGACCATTTCGGGTGATTAGGTTGAACAGTTGAACAGTTGAATTGGAATTGCCAAAAACCTTGAGACGAATACATCCTGTATTTCATGTTAGTTTATTGAAACCTGAACACTCATCTCCTTTAAGGGCTGATCAAAGCACCCCTCCAGTTCCCATTCTCATAGAAGGGGAGCAACATTTTGAAGTTAAAGAAATTTTGGACTCGAGAAAACACCATGGTAAAGTCCAATATCTGATTGCCTGGAAACATTTTCCTTTATCGCAGGCTGAATGGGTGAATAAACAAGATGTCCGAGCTCCCAAGAAAATACAGCAGTTCTATACCAAATACCCAGATAAACCATAATTATTGTATATATTCTGTTTCTCTCTCTTTTCTTTCCCTTTACTTAGGAATAACATCTCTTCTGCAAGGGGGGCCGAATGTCAGCCTCAGCTTTTCCTGCTTCAGCTGCCATAAGAAAAGGGGGGAGGGATTAGTTATAAAGCTAAGAGGGGGGAAGGAACAGGAGATGGGTTTTTTTTTTCTTTTCTGGTAGGATGTGTCTTCATGAGAAAACGAAACTGGATCTTCAAATGGAGACGGCTGACCAACTGCCCTACATTCCTGATGAATGACGCTGCCAGACATGTTGCCACCTGACCTTTGGAAGACCTTTGGATTGGCTGATGATTTATGAACACGAGGGTGGGGGGGAGAAGCTTAGTAGATGCATTTCGCGCGTTTTGCTCAGTTCCAGCTTTTCCTGGGTTGTTATCATTTCATATTCAGTAAAAGTACCAAATTCTTCAAAATGCTTGAGTTTGGGGGTTTCTTTCCTGGATACTGAAGGAAGCATACCTGACAGTGTGTGTGTGTGTGTGTGTGTGTGTGTGTGTGTGTGTGAGAGAGAGAGAGAGAGAGAGAGAGAGAGAGAGAGAGAGAGGAGAGAGAGAGAGAGAGAGAGGAAGACGCAGGCAGCTTCGGGAGATGCTAGCCTGGTGGGGACGGGGGTAGGCTAGCGCGAATGCTTACCTGTGTGTAGGTAGGAGGAGGCAGTTCTGTAGATGCGCATGGCGAAGGCAAGGCAGGGCAAGCATTGAGCGGGTGAGTGAGCGGCGACTGGTTTGGGGGCATGGCCAGCCAGTGGTCGCTACTGGTTTGGCGACCTAGGCCAAGTTACCGCTACTGGTTTGCGCGAACCGGTGCGAACCGGTACAAACCCACCACTAATGGGCTTCTCCCAGGATTCTCTCCCTGCAGCTGGCATTCACCCGAGCCCGCTGCCACTCTTGAGGGCACCCCCATTGCAGTAATGCCAGAGCGTGCCTGCACAGGGAGCCCTCCTGAGTTGGCTTAAAATAGCTTAACTAGAGAGGCTGAGTAGCCCTTGTGGCTGCTAGACCAGCTTTGGAGTGATGGTGGAGTGCTGATTTTTTCCTCCATCCAGGAACTCTCCTGTATAAAATATATAATTTTAATTGTATCAAAGAGGGCTGCAGTCACTTGCTTTCCCTCCATAGATGCTGTGATGTTGCTAAACCTGCTCAAAACATCCGGACTCACAGCATCCTACTGAGACTCCAGAGTGGATACCTAGAGCATTCACAACTGCTCACCTCAAGCAGCACCTGGGACTTTGAGCTTTCTGTACAGTCTCATACTCTATATATACATCTGCTGTGAATACCTGGGTGCTGATATTTAAATCCCCCAAAATGGCCAAATGGAAAGTGGACTTTGAAAACAGGAGCTTTCAAAACAGATGGGAGGCAGAGTACCTGTTTCTTAACATTGACGATAAGGCCATGTGTCTTGTTACAGAGCTACTGTGGCTGCACTTAAAGAATATAATCTGAGATGACACTATGAGAGAAAACATCAGGACAAGTACACCAGAAGCTACAGAAGGTGGAAGAGTTGAAAAAGAGTCTGATGGCACAGCAGCACATGTTCACAAAAGCAAAGTCACAAAGTGAAGCTGCTGTGAAAGCTAATTTTATAGTGGCAGAAGAGGTAGCTAAATCACCCTGGCCATTTACAGAGGGGGAGTTTTTGAAGCACTGCATGGTTAAAGTGTGCAAAGTCTTGTGTCCAGATGAAAAGCAAGCATTTTTTAATGTAATCCTAAGAAATACTGTTGCTGATTGGATATGTGAGCTTGCCACTAATTTACAAGGACAGCTGATTGAAAAAGGAAAAAAATCATTGCCTATTCCTTTGCTGTGGATGAGAGCGCTGATATCAGTGACAGCTGACAATCTTTTTTTTTTTTGAAAAGTTTTACAAAAAGTTTACATATTTCCCCCCCTTCCCTACCCCAACCTCCCCCCTCCCCCCTCCTCTTCCCAGAACAAATTACAGGGTAACCTTCAACAATCATGATCAATACTAGTCTAAATAATTATAACATTCCACATCTCGTTCCTTCAATTCCCTAATTACACGCCTAACTTGATTACTTAAAGACACACCAAATATCTATATAGTCATTCATAACATATCTGCAATTTCTTATTCCGGTATTAATTTTGAATATAATCTATCCACCTTCTCCAGTCTCTTAAATATCTTTCATTTGAATAATCCTTCAAGTACGCCGAGATTTTTGCCATTTCCGCTAGGTTTGTAACTTTCATTGTCCACTCTTGGATTGTAGGTAAATCTTGCTTCTTCCAATATTGTGCCACCAACAGTCTTGCTGCAGTTATTAAATTCAAAATCAATTTAGTCTCTATAACTGTACAATCCGTAACTATACCCAGCAGAAAGCTGTGGTGTAAATTTCAACCTCTTTTTAAGAATATTTTGTAAAATCCACCAAATTTTTATCCAAAACGCTTTAACCTTTTTACATGTCCACCAAATGTGAAAATAAGTGGCATCCTCACAATTACATCTGGCACAGCTGACAATTTTCATCTGTGAAGATGCACGTTTTTGTGTGACAGAGGAACTTTTGACTGTACAATCAATGCATGGCACTACCACAGGAAAAGATATATTTGAAGCAATATGTAAAGGTGTAAATGACATGAAACTGCCCTGGGACAAACTTATGGGACTGACAACAGATAGAGCACCTTCTATGTGTGGGGAAAAGTGTGGATTAGTGGGAAGGATGCAAGAGAAGATGAAGAGCAAGAATTGCACAGGTGAGCTGACAGCATATCACTGCATCATACACCAGGAAACACTATGCGGCAAAGCCCTGAAGATGGAACATGTAATGTGCACTGTAACAAAGACAGTTAATTTTATAAGAGCCAAAGGTTTAAATCACTATCAGTTTAAATCTTTTCTTGAAGAAATAAATTCTGAACTTGGTGATCTGCCCTATCGCACAGAGATGCTAAGTAGAGAAAAAATGCTCTTGAGTTACGCATGGAAATCTGTGAGTTCATTGAAAGCAAAGGAAAAGACTCCACGATACTGCAGAATGACAAGTGGTTGTGGAATTAGCTTTTCTGTGTGACATTACAAAGCATCTCACTGTGCTAAAACTTCAGCTTCAGGGACGGGACCATGTGATCACGGACATGGTACGATGCAGTGAAAGTCTTTCAGATAAAGCTGCGACTGTGGAAGACTCAGATGCAGCAAGGAAACTTGAGTCACTTTCCCTGTTGCCAAACATTCATCAACCAAGTCACCACTGCTGTGTTCTCAGATTTTGTTGATAAAACTGAGCACACTTCAAATGGAGTTTACACACCGCTTTGTGGATTTTGAAGCACAGACATTCAATTTTGGACTGCTCAGCAATTCATTTGCAGTTGATGTGGAGAAAGCACCTGTAAACATATAGATGGAGCTGATAGAACTCCAATGTAATAGCACACTTAGGGCAAAATATGATTCTGTAGGGCCCACACAATTCACCAGGTTCATCCCTGAAATGATGCCCCAACTCCATCTACAAGCTGTGCATGTTTGGAAGTACATACCTGTGTGAGCAACTTTTTTCAGTGATGAGGTGAACAAAAGTGCACACAGAACTGTTCTCACTGATGCACATCACCACGCTATCCTGATAGTTTCCACAGCTCAGAACCTAACTCCAGACATTGATGAACTTGTAACCAGTAAAAGATGCCAAGCATCTGGCTCAGACAAAACAGGGGTGGGTTGTGGCCGGGGTGGCATCACGTGGCCAGCTTGACATTGCTCATGTTGGGGGGCACCTGTGGTGGCCCAGGCAAGTCTGGGGGGATCCATTGTCTCCAGCAGAGGAAGGAGAGACCAGGATGAGTGCCAAACCCTTGTCCTCCTGAGAAGCCTTGCCGTCCCTCTCAGGCCATGCAGAGGATCCCCAGACAGCAGCGCAGGCTGCCCAGAGCCCTGGCCAGCAGAGGGCAAGCGCCCAGCCTGGCCCTCAAGCTCCTAGGACACTGGGACTCCACCACCCAGCCCTGCTTCCCCAAGGGGGTTGCCCGGCTGTGCTTACCTCCTCAAGGCTGCTGCTGCTGTGCTTGCTCTCTTTGGGCACGTTGCTCATTGTGTATGCAGGAGGGCAAAGTGTGTAGGTCAGAGGAAGGCCCATTCCCTCAACATGCGGGGAGACCCAGCTTTGTAACCAAAGCATCCTCACCAATAGGATGGGAGACCACCAGGAGAAGTCAGGAGGAGGGGACAAGGGGATGATGAAAGGGCAGCAGGGCTGCTGGTAGCCAAGTGCTAAGGCAAGACTTCCCTCAGAATCTGACTCCCTCTCATTATAATCTTCCTTCCTTCCTTTCCTTCTTTTTTCCCTTTTCTTTCTTGCTTCTTTCTTCATTTTCCTTTCTTTCTTCTTTTCCCCCCTTTCCTTGTTTTCCCTTCCTTGCTCTCTTCCCCTCTTCCCTTCTTTTTCTTTTCTTCCTGTCCCTTCTTGGATGCTCAAATGCAAAACAGGGAACATTTCTTGATGCCTCTTTGCCTTGTGATCAAATGCCACTTTTGCTAGTAGTTTGTGGCCAAAGACTGTGAACAAATCTGGCTCAATTTATTCTGTGCTTGCATTTAGTGGGAGAGTCCACAGGCAACAGCAAAACTGTCAAAATGTTGGCTGTGATAGTTGATCAGGACTCCTCTGTTTTTCATGTGCAACAGCTTTAGTGTTTAGGAACAGAGGTAGTTCCTAAACTAGTTGTTTTTCTATTAATACATAATCCTTAAAAGGGCTCTCCTGTAGGGAGCCTGCCATAGTGTAATTCAGACTGTAAATATAGCAAAGGAAAATATTTTCCCCACTCGGCTTTGTCGTTTCCCCCCCCAGGAAATGGCTATTTGCAACACACAAAGAGGGGATACTTTCTTAAGAGCTCACAATTCAAGAATACCAATGTTAACTTGGATTACTAACAAAATTCTGTCTGACAAAACAGAACACAAAATTGCTTTCTTCTTTGAACAGGGGCATCTCCAACCAAGTTGATTGTCCTTCCTTCCTTCCTTCCTTCCTTCCTTCCTTCCTTCCTTCCTCTTTCCTTCCCCCTTTCCTTTCCTTTTTCTTTCTTTAAGCTGTCAGAGGCTCCAGGCAGAGGCTTCCATTTTGACCCCTCCCCCACCGTAGTCTCAGTGTAGTTTTCAGCTCACTTCTCCCAGACTTATGCACGTGTATGTTTGTGTGTGTGTGTGTCCCTTGCTGTGCTGTGACATTGGAGAGGACAAGATGAGAGAAATAAACTGGGATGAGAGCTTCTTGCAGCCTTCCACAGAGCTGGGGGCTGAGAAAAAAAAAGCATTGCAAAAAAACAGCTTTTGTTAGCTTGTAGCCTACTATCAACAGAAGTTGAAGGCATGGGGCTGCAAGGAGTGAGACAGCTCCCTCTGCCCCCTCCTGCATGTACACACACACACACACACACTCACTCACTCAAACAAACTCGGCAGCAGAGACAACGGCCATTTTTGGCAAGACCAAAGCTGTGATAACTGGGACAAGAAGAATATGTGCTGGAGAGAGTTGTGGGCAGTGGATTGAAACTGGGTGAGATAACTTTCAATTTCTATATTAGAGACTTAAACCCCAATAAAAGAACTCTCAAAAAAAGATTCTCCAAAATGTTAAGAAAGCAGCGATTTATTACATGGAGAAAGATCAGACTTAAAAGTGAAACAAACTATCAAGGGAAGATTGTGAAGCTGTAAAATGAAGAAGGACTGGACTGGAACTGTTAGCAATGTGAAAAGGGATTTAATTTGTGGCTAATATTGTTTGATTATTGGAAGAATTCATCCAAAGAAAGGAATTTCGCTTTTTATCTCTTCTATTCCACCCCTCCCCGCCCTCCCCGTTTATGGTGTATAAAGCTAGATTTTAGAGCGGGGGTGCCATCTACTGTTCAAAGAAGATATTATATTAGTGCTTTGTGGGAATAATCTTGAACTAAGAATTACTTGATATACTACAAGAATAACAAAGAGGAGTAGTGAAAGACAAACAACACCTGGAAGGCCTTTTTATTTTGGTTCCATATCAACTGGAGTTTGGGCTGCCTGGAAGTATTAGGGAGCCGTTTGAAGATTTTTAAAGCAAGGTGGATTACAATGAACAAGAAACATTTTTGAAACTGCTTATTTGATTTTGTGGATTAAAGGCATTTGGGGAAATTTGGTGGGCCAATTTGGAATTCTAAGAAGAAAGAAGAAAAATTGAATAAGGCTTAAAATTTGGAAAATTCAGAAGGTACAAATTGGGAAATTTTAAGGACTATAAATTTAGGGCAGTTTAAGGCACAGTTCCAGAACAGTGTAAATTTTATTAATACTGGTGTGTTTGGTGATTTTGGACAATTGGAATATTGAAACTCTGGTGGAATATTGAGCAAGGATTAGTGTAATATATCAGCACAAAATGGTTCAGCAGGAGAAAACAAATGCAGTCTATAAAGACATAATGTTGATGTTTCAATGTATTAAGGAAGATATAACAAGGAATCATAAGGAGATGATGGAATTGATGCAAGTTATGGTGAGATTAGGAAAACCCTAGCAAATGACAATAAAAAATGAACAAAAAAATCAGAAAATAGAGGAGAAACCAGAAAGTGTTGATGAAAAAAGCAGAGGAGATAATTTCAAAAATGATACAACTAGGCAAAAAGATGGAAGAGATAGCAATAATTTCAAACACGGAACAAATAGAATATTTTTTAAGAATTCAAAATAATAAAGAGAAAGATCCTTTAAAAATGATGGGGGAATGAGGATGAGCATTCTAGAGATTCAACAGCAAGAGACAGGTGCTGTGGAAGCAGAAATATTTAGATTAAATAAAAATGACAAAAGGAGTTACAAGATACCAGAGGAGAAGCAGGACAGATTCACCAAAAAGCTAATAAGAGTTGAGATCCTAAAAAGGGCAAGAGATGATAGATAAGACATAAAATACTTTTCAACATGGTGGTTATTCTAATATGTGTTAGAAAAGAAGTAGAAAGTAGAAATTGGGAAAATAATATTAGGAATACTGAAATATAATAGAACATATTATGATTACTATGTATACACAAATGTTAGAAGTTGAAAAAGTATGATTATGTATATTTAAATCGTAATATCATTATTGGAATTGTATGCAAAATATATTGAACCAGATAATACACTATTCACTAAGGGCTTATGGATGTTAAAGAAAAAATTATAAAGAAAGAAAGAAAGAAAGAAAGAAAGAAAGAAAGAAAGAAAGAAAGAAAGAAAGAAAGAAAGAAAGAAAGA
This sequence comes from Arizona elegans, assembly GCA_022577455.1. Classification (NCBI taxonomy): domain Eukaryota; kingdom Metazoa; phylum Chordata; class Lepidosauria; order Squamata; family Colubridae; genus Arizona; species Arizona elegans. Next base: position 54,668,607 of record JAKOOJ010000009.1, read on the forward strand.
AAGAAAGAAAGAAAGAAAGAAAGAAAGAAAGAAAGAAAGAAAACTGGAGGTTTTTAAGAAGAGACTAGGCAGTCTGTCAGATCCTTATCGTGATACTGCCATTCAAGTGGAGGGACTCCACATCCTTTTACTCACTTATTGCTCTCATCCTGTTTTCCTATATACCCTGTAATTCCCTAATTTATAACTTTTACCCTGTCACCTATTCTGCCCTGTGCTTTGATTTACCTTTGGGGATGTACAAGGAAGGAGGACCATCTATTTTCTCTCTATTTGGAAGCCATACAGAAGAAGCGTATGGGAACTAATCCTTATCTCTTTCTCAGGACGACTGTTTCCACAACATCTTCACACCTGTGGATTGGCTCATTCCACATCAAACTGAGAGGAGGAGTTTCTAACCATTTTATCCTAACGGAATTGCCTGGGCGGAACTCAGACTCTGCTTTGCTTTTGACTTGCAATCACTCCCTTTCAATACAAGGTTCCTTTTGAAATGGTGCTGTCTCAAGAGTCTGTACTTTCTTGATTGGGGAGTAGAGGCAGGACCTTACACAGTCACTTATCTGAAATAGTATAGGTTCTCCTGCTTGAGCAGGGGGCTGGACTAGAAGACCTCCAAGGTTCCTTCCAACTCTATTCTATTCTAACTATATTCTATTCTAAGATTGAGCAAGTCCAGAGATGGGCAACAAAAATGGTGCAAAATCAGAACAAAACATATTTTGTTGCACTACATATGAGAAATAAATATATCTCTACAAAAATAGAGCACAACAATGATGAAAACTGTCTCGAATGCATTTGGGTCAATATAAAAGGGGGGAAATGACATTGCAATGGATGTGTTCTATAGGCCACCCAACTAAACAGAGGAAATAGATGGACTTTTTGCTAGTCAGTTAACTAAGGTATGTAGGAAGCACATCACAATAGTAATGGGGGACTTTATCTACCCTGACATCAACTGGGAGACAAACTCTGCACCAAGTGGAAGATCAAACAGGTTCCTGACAAACCTAGTAGACAACTTTGTCTCCCAAAAGGTAGAGAAGGGAACAAGGTGATTAGCCATACTGGACTTAATTCTCACTAGCAGAGATAAAATGATAGAAGGTGTTGAAGCTACAGGAATCTTGGGGGTGAGGGGGGGACATCATGCAATATTGTAATTCAACATTATACAAGCACAAGCAATAGAACAAAGTCAAACTAGAATCTTGGAGTTTAAGAGAGCTAATTTCAATAAACTTAGCGACAGCTTGGGAAGGATTCCATGGATGAGAATCCTCAAGGGGAAAAGAACTCAAGAAGCTTGGGAAATTTTGAAAAGTGAGATTATAAAAACTCAGTCTAGCACAAACCAATGAAGAAGGAAAATAACAGCTCTCAAAAGAAACTAGCATAGCTGCATAAAGAACTGATAAACTGAAAGACAAAAAGGGTAAGTATAAAAAGTGGAAAGAGGGGCACATAACTAAGGCAGAATATCAGCAAATAGCCAGAGGCTGCAAAGATGAAGTGAGGAAAGCTAAGGCTGAAAATGAACTAAGGTTTGCGACAAAAGTAAAAAATAACAAAAAAGCTTCTTTCAATATGTTAAAAACAACATAAAAAGTCAAGGAAATGGTTGGTCCATTAGTGGGAGAAAGTGGCAAGAAGGTGACAAGCATCATAGAGAAAAAAAACAGGCCTACCTATCAAAAATAGCACTGTAAAAAACAGATTAGGAACACAACTTAAAATAAGGAAAAAAATTGTGAGTACCTGACCACTGTAATGAGTTCAAATCCCCAGACCAGATGGATTACAACCCAAGGTTCTGAAGGAACTGGCAGACGTGCTCTCAAGACCACTGAACTATATCTTTCAAAAGATCCTGGAGCACTGGGGAAGTATCAGAGGACTGGAAAAGAGCTGATGTAGTTCCCATCTTCAAAAAAGAAAAAATACAGATCCGGGAAACTATAGACCTACCAGCCTGACCTCAGTATCTGGGAAAATTCTGGAAAAGATAATCAAGCAACAAATCAGCAAACATCTAGAGAAAAACAAAGTAACAACCAAAGCCAACATGGGTTTGTCAAAACCAGATCATGCCAGACAAATCTTATTGCATTCTTTGACAAAGTGACAACATTAGTGGACCAGAGGAATGCTGTGGATATAATTTACTTGGACTTCAGTAAGGAATTTGATAAAGTAGACCATAACCTACTATTTGATAAGACAGAAAAATGTGGGTTAGACAGCATCACCACCAGATGGATTCATAACTGTCTGACCAACCAGACACAATGTGTAGTCCTCAATGGAATTGTATCTACATGGAGGGATGTATGCAGTGGGGTATCCCAATGTTCTGTTTTAGACCCAGTACTCTTCAACGTCTTAATCAATGATTTGGATGAGAGGTTAGATGGGGAACTCATTGAATTTGCAGATGACACCAAGCTGGCAGGATTAGCCAGAAGATAGGTTTAAAGTACAGAAGGATCTTGACAGACTTGAATATTGGGCGCTATCTAACAATATGAAATTCAATGGTAAAAAAGTAAGGTTCAACATTTAGGCAAGAAAAACAAAATGCACAGGTACAGTATAGGTGGTATCTCGCTCAACTAACTATGAGAGGGATCTTGAAGTCCTAGTGGACAATCATTTAAGTATGAGCCAGCAGTGTGCTGCAGCTGCCAAAAAAGCCAACACAGTTCTTGGTCCCAGCTTTGGCAGTGCCATGGGTGTCCTGTGCACTGCTGGGAGGCTGGTTCAGATGAACCATTTTGGGGATTGTGGTGTGAAGGCGGCAGTGACTGGCAATCAATGTGGGTCATTTTTTCTGCTGGTTTTGGCTGGAGGTGGGACCACAGGGTGGTTGGGTGGCCGGTCAGGGCAGCAGTTGAGTGCTGAGCTGGAGCAGTGGCACCATTGCTGGGGATGCCCAAGCCCCTTGCAGCAAGCCAGGGCAGTGCAACCACCAAACCTGGAAGCTCCATGACACTCACGGTCACTCACCTCCTAGGGTGCTTTGAGTACCGGAGCCTGGGGTGTGCTCTCTGGCAGCAACAGGTAGGCACAGCTGCCTACATCTCTGGGAATCATTTCCTTCAGTGACCCCCGCAGCCCACAGGCACCTCCTTGCAAACCCAATCTTCCCCAAGGTGCACCCAAGGAAGGGGCACAGAGTGGTTGGTGCACTAAACTCTTCATCTCTCCATCTGTCTCTGCAGCAGTGTAATTGGCAAAGTCTGGGCAGGTTTGGTGGTCTTGTGGGTAGTGGCAGGACCATCCAGTGGAACCTGCCTGGACTTTGCTAATTGTGCCGCTACAGAGACAGCTGGAGAGATGGAGAGCTTGGGGCACTGGCCACCCCACAGGAATTTGGGTAGGCAGGGTTATATGTGTGGGCCGTGAGGGTCACCCCAAGGAAGAGGAGTTGGAGTGCCTGCCCACCAACAGGCAGTGCACCTGAGGCTCCAAATCTCACATTCTTACAGACAATTCCGTCCTCTGCATAAAAATGAGTGCCTGTAAAAACGTGAGATCTAAGGAAAACAGCTTCACCAGCGTCTGAGAAAAAGATGACCATTTTTCTGCCACATGGCCCAGGCTTTTCTGGAGCTCTGCAGATCTTCAAGAGGTAAGTGAACAATGACAGGGAATTGGTGCAAAGGAAGCCCAAGCAGCTGTAGAGACCCCAAGGGATAGGAAATGAAGCATGAGATATCTTAGTGGGTGGGAGGATGCCTTGAGTGGCTGGAGGTAGGTGGTCTTGTTCCTGCACCAGGACCTCCTATAGTTTTTCCCATCCCTAGATACTGTACCCCATGTACTGTATATTTAATGACACATGGGTTTAATTAATGATTGCATTGGGGGGATCAGGGAGGGGGCTCATTCATTTAACGTGATTCACTTAACATTGCAACCATAATGGCCAGGCACCATTATGGTCGTAAGTTAAGGACTACCTGCATTGTTTCACAGAAAGAACAGTGGAAGCTTGAAATTAATTTCTAGCAGAGGGAGTGAATCAATCATAAGCAACTGAATTTAAACATGCTTGGGATAAATTCATGTCTATCACCTGACAAGAATTTAAAAATAAATAAATAAATAAATAAAATATCAATAAAATAAATAAAAATTAAAAGTTAATAAAATAATAAATTAAAAAGAAAATAAAAGCAAACAAAAAATAAAAAACAGACTCAGTAGACTACTGGGACTTTTTCTGCCATCAGTTTTCTGTTTCTAGGATCTAGATCAGCTGCACATTTCATCTACTGAAAAATAAGTTACAGCTGTTTGAATTTTATCTGTGCTAGATAAGAGTACAGGAGAATGGAGTTTCTATAGATCTGAGGAAGAACACATATAAAAATTGGAACTAAGCCACTTTCCAGAACCCTGGATCTGTACCTGAACCCTGGATTTGTGTGTTCTTTATATTCCTCTACTGTTCATCCCCCTAATAACTACAATTCCCAAAATACAACACAGTGCATTTAAGTGCTTTGCTAAGAAAATATTTATTAGGAATGAAATTTAACAGATAAAAACATATAACATTCACTAGACCTCAAATATAGACATTAAAATTTTCCACAGAATTTCTTTAAGAAAGTACTCCAAAATGAGTGTAAAGGCTTTTTTGTTCATAAACTCAATTACAAGCAACCCTAAAAACCAATCCAAGTCCCACAAATTTTATAAAGGTCATGTGACATGATAACTGCATTTTTAAAAATTGTTGTACAGTGTATAACAAGCCCTTAAAATAATATGATTCATTTTCTTAAAAAGTTATTAGAAAATGTATTATACTGTAAGAACACTATCATATTAATTTATATTTTTGAAGACATTATATAATAAAATCTTGAAATAGAGGTACCTGTGTCACACAAGTATGCTACCATATGGAGAAGATTCTTTGTAGTAGTCTCTCACATATAAATCTACTAATACATGAAAATAAGATCGACACATAAGTGTCAATAGGTGCTGATGAAAGTTGATGCCAGCATTTCCTTATTAAAGTTCATTTCAAATAATTTGTACATCATATAAACATTCAAGTAAACCAAGCTTTTTAAATTAAAAACCAAGCTTTTAAAGAATTGAATTGTTCAGTGTATCATTTAAGGAATGTTTTCAATATATTAAAATAATAATGAAACTACTTGATATTGGAAGAAACCAGTTCAGCTACCAATTATTTTCTCCCATTTATATATTTTAAAAAATCATGTGTGTTTTACATGAAAATCATTAATCATCAACTAATTTGAATTCTTCACCTTAATACAGCATGCATTTCCTTTAAGTTAAACTTAAAGTTTCATTCCTGTCAGGAAACAAAGACTTTTAAATTCGCATTACCTGGTTATTAAAGAAAAGGCATTGAGTTTAAGGTTACCCACTATTTTGGTAACTGAACTCTTAATCTTGAGCAGTTGCATAATAGGCAGAAATTTACAGGTCAATTTTTCCCATGGGCAGGATCTAGTTCAAGGTAATTGCCTATAGAATTTCTTTCTATCATATACTTAAAGAAGAGATCTGCCAAAGTAATCTAAATGTTATACAGAAATTAGATGAGCTAAATGTAATAAATTAGCTCGATAGCTAATTGCTATCAATCTTGATAGCAAGATTGTTGCTATCAAGCAATGGCATGAAGACAATCTTGTGCATAGGGTCCCCTGCGACAATAATAATAGTAATAATAGCTTGAATATGCAATAATCTTGAAATGCTGTATTTGTATTTTCCTGACAAGAATCATGTACAGAATAAATGACAGTTTCAGGTCTACTAAAAGGTCCAGGGTAACTATTATAAACCCACTCCCTTCCCAGCAACTAAATCCATGTGATTTGACATTTTTTTGTGGGATAGAATTCAATTTGGGAAGGGATCAAAAGACTTCACAAGATTATTTTTTAATCTTGCTAATATGCTCCTCTCTTTTAGGACTAATTAGCTTGAAGAGGGAAAGGCAGAGTAATTTCCGGATGTTAGCTGATCACTGGAGAATAAGAGATTTCTATTAACCCACCTCAACAGATTCTAAATTTAAAGAAGGTTATAATTTTTAAACATTTTATCAGAAAAGAGAGATGTAATAAAAGTCTTAAATAATCAGAACATCATCATCACTTCCCCCCCCACACACACCTTAGGTCTTGAATATGTGAGACAATATCCTAAGGCCGATGTCCTGGAACATTACCAATGTATATTGTTTAGGAGAAAACAGCTTTTGAGCAGAGGATATTCAGCAGAGGATAAAAAAAGAGTTAAATGGTAGCTTGCTTTCCTTAGAATATTTATTTCCAAATTAGGAATGCAAAAATAGTAAGAGAGGGGAAACTGAATATAACCTTCTTCAAGGCCTGAAATTAAGTAGAGGATATGTTCCACAAAACTCTTGTGCTTTAAAATATCCATGGCTGGAATTATACTGAATAGTGAGATTATTCTTTATACAGCAGTATCCAATCACTCACTAGTTTTTGGTCAGTGGCTTTCATACTAGCAGGTAACTGGTTATTTAACATCCAGTTCATTATAACATCCAGTACAGTATAATAAACTCTATAATCAGTCATGCGCTGTTTTGTATACCTGTATGAATGTGATAATGCATGCAAGAAACTGATGACTCAAGACATAAAAATAGCAAGTTTTAAAATTAGCAAAAATGTCACAGTGTTCTTACAGCTTTACGTTAAAAACACAAGTATATCATTTACCACCACTTTTGCTCAAACAATGTAATTTGTCTCAGCCGTGCAAATCAGTTTGAAAATATAAAGAAGCAAACATTTCTTGGCATATTTAAACAATGAGTGCAATTTGAATTGAAATTTTGATCCTATCAATTATCACAATTATTTTCCATGCTTCCAGTTGTTTTGCATTAAATCTATCTTAACTCGTTTATATTCTGTAATGTTGTGCACAGGTAATCCCCAAGTTACAAGTATTCCCTTAGGGAATGTTCGAAGTTACATGATCAATGCCCCCTAGTGTTTCCGAACAAGGTCCAAAACTAAGAATCTTGCAGCACCAGGGCAGTTGTTGGCCCTTATGAACAACCAGAGGCTCTGCAACATTTGTCCTGCATGTTGCCGGCCAAAATGGAGCTTCTGAGGGGCAGATCCGTGCCTCAGAAGCCCTGTTTGGTCATCCAGAGGCCACGCCCAGCACCTTACCGTCTGAAATGGAGCTTCTGTGGGGCCCCCGGAGGTTCCATTTCAGCTTGCAATGGGCCAGGGGAGGCCCCCGGAGGGCTGAACGGAACCTCAGAGGACTTTCCAGGCCCCTGGAGGCTCCATTTCAGCCTGCAATGGGCTGGGAGAGGCCCCTAGAGGGCCGAACGGAGCTCGGAGGGCCAAATCCACCTCCCAGAGGCTTGGACCCAGCTCCCAGAGGCTCCATTTCAGCCTGCAATGGGCCAGGGGAGGCCTGCAGAGGGCTGAACGGAGCGTCAGAGGACTGGATCTGACCCCCGGAGGCTCGGATCTGGCCCCTGGAGGCTCCATTTTGGTTTGCAACTGGCCATGGGAGGCCCACAGAGGGCCAAAAAGAGTGCCAGATGGCTGAATCCGGCCCCCGAAGCTCGGATCCAGACCCCGGGGGTTCAGGTCCAGCCCCCAGAGACTCCATTTCCATTCGCAACAGGCTGGGGGAAGCCTGCGGAGGGCTGAACGGAGCCTTGGAGGACTGGATCTGGCCCCTGGAGGCTTCATTTCAGCCTGCAACTGGCTGTGGGAGGCCTGCAGAGGCAACCTGCTGGGCGAGATCTGTGGAGGCCCGAATGGAACTGCAGAGTGGTGTGTGAGGCTGGAGAGGAGACTGCTTGCTAGATCTTCAGAAGGTAAGTGACCCAGCGAGCCAGCAATTGTGGGGAGCATTAGGTAATTCAGTCAGTCAGAGAGGCCTTGGGTGGTCTTAGGCAGGTGGCCTGTTCCATTGTAGGTCCCCCATGGCCTTCCCCACCCTGAAATACCTTATGTACACTTAACAAGCCTCACATTTGATTAGCGAATGCGTGGGCGAAAGGAGGTACGAGATCCACTCCCACAAATCCTCCAGTTACGGATGGAATGAGCAGGCTCCATTCCATTCTTAACTCAAGGACTACCTATATTCAAAGAAGTAGTCAAATCTACAAAGGGAAATCTCAACATATATCCAAAAATGCTCAACAAATAGATGCTAGCAGAAGTTGATATTCTCCATTTCTGGTATATTTTATATATTCTATTCTCAGTTTGAAAAATGTTAACAATGCTGCACAGCTGTTTCATTGCCTTTTAGAAATGTTTCTATCTGAGACATTAAGACTTGCTATTGACAGATAGTTTCTCACCCTAAGTAAAACAAATCCACAATGTCATTTTACCCCCGTGTGCATGGTTCAATCTGATACCACATCGTTATTATAGCCAACATTAACCCATTAAAAAAACTTACTTCACTGTCACACAGTTGTAAAAAGCCATCTGACATATCTTCTTGTAAGAAAAGAATCCAGCTTCTCCTTAACCTGTTAATCATAATCACCAAACTTTAGCTATTAAACAGAATTCAGGTTTAGAAAAATGAATAAATTAGTTACATCTTTGTAAACAATAAGCTTTTATGGTATGTATGTATGTGTATACACACACACAAACATAAACACTCTCTTTTAAAATCCTCTGAAGAATAAATCAAACATTACAAGGCACACGTTACAGTCAAGAATTCAAAATGATAAAAATGCAACTATTTTAATCTTTGCTGCCAGAATTGTGTTGTAGGATACTGAAAAACATAAATATAAATTTGTTTATGCTACAGCCTTCCATGGCTGCAATCTCTCTCTTTGTTCTATAGTGCTGCGAGAGTTGAAATATTTTAAATTAGTTTTCTTAGATACTCTCCACAAAGCTTCCAGGGAAAAGGCCAGTTTTTCCATTTCGCTGCAATGTGCCTTTGAACCAGCCATCTTCATGTTTTTTATGAACAAAAACAACATCTCCTTCTTTAAGTTCAAGTTCAGCTTCACTCTGAGGAGGATAGGGTACCACTACTCTGTATCTGCAGAATAAGTTTTTTAAAAAACATTTAGACTTCCATTGTTTAAGAAAAAAGGGAAAAGAATCAGAAAGCTTATTTGAACTATTTATAATTATAAATAAATTATAAACTATAAATTCAGAATTAATAATAACAGACAACGTGTATATTGTATCTCTTCTGGCAATTACCATTTTCATTTCGTATATTTTATAAATTTCATTATTCATTTTTATTCTGTAAATAAATTTTCACCATATCAGTTTAGATTGCAATAGGAATCTGTTGCAAATTCCATCAGGAATTTGGGATAAAAGAAATAATACTGTGCTATGCCTGATATTTTGTCCTTGAAAGTATGCAATGTAACCAAATCTTTCTTTCTTTAATGAAGGGAATTATTCTTCCTTTTATGCCAGCCATAAAAAAACACATAATATCCAGTTTCATAGAATAACAAGAGTTGGAAGAAATCTTGGGAGTCTTGTAGTCCAACCCCCTGCTCAAGCAGGAAACCTTATGCCATTTCAGACAAATGGTTGTCCAATCTCTTCTTAAAAACTTCCAGTGATGGAGCATCCACAACTTCTGAAGGCAACCCATTCCATTACTGAATTGTTCTAAGTACCAAGAAACTTCTCCTTATTTCTAGGTTGGTTCTTTCCTTGATTATTTACACACACTGCTTCTTGTTCTCGCTTCAGGTACTTTAGAGAATAAGTTAACCCCCTCTTCTTTGTAGCAACCCATTAGATATTGAAACACTGCTATCATATCACTCCTAGTCCTTTTCATTAAACTAAACGTACCCAATTCTTGCAACCATTCTTCATACTGTATACTTTAGCCTCTAGTCCCCTAATCATGTATGGCCTTCTAATCACTGTCCAACAAGCAATATATTAGAAACAACTGCCTGTTTATTAGAAATAAATATACATTTCAAACAGAATACAATTCAAGGAGAATAGAAAATTTCTTCCATAATTTTTAATAATCAGCATTTCTTGATGAAATGTAAGAAATAACACATTTTTATCCAGGAAAATGACTTACCGTTCATAGATTACAGATCTGGATTCATTCGATGCTAGAGCCAATGATGAGCATGGTTGCCTTGGAGGAGGAACTACAGGTATATTAGAATCCAAAGAACTTGTTTTGCTGTGAGTACTGTCCAGCACAATTGTAGGTGATTCACTGTCCATGGGGCAAGTGTCTGCTCTTCCCTGACGAGAAATTGATGGAATTTCTGGCCCTACAGCACCCTGAAAGGAGAGTTCTGTAGTTGCCAGCTCAACTTCGAGAGTTGGGGATGGTGGTGGTGATGCTCTAGGTTTACGTTTAGTAGATGCTCCTGAAAGTAACTTCAGTAACCCCTTTTTTTCTTTCTATAAAAGATTTTAAAAAAGAAAAAAGAAATATGAAGGTGGAATTCTACATTTGGTAATCAAGTAATTAGCATTGTATTTAAAGCGACTGAGGGTATCTTCAACAGTAAGACTGGTAGCATATAAATTTAATAAATAAATAAATAAATAAAATATAAATTTATAATGCTTCACATACTTCGGGACAACAAAGCATGTGGAGTGGTAGTGTGATACAGTGGAACCATTTGGGCATGTTTTTTTCCCACAAAATTAATCTCAGTGTACTACTAACAGCTATAAACCATATAAATTACCTGCAATCCTTAGGATTATCCTGCAAGGGAAATGAGGTTATAATTTCTACAAATTATTTTACATTTATTGAAGACTTTTATAATTTATTATTTCTAAGGGGATAATTTTTACTTAAAAACAAATAGCATTTGTGCAACCCAGAGTTGCACAAGTTCAAAAACATACATTAATACTAAATGTTACTGAAAAAAAATAAAAATCTATAATACAGATTAAAAATGAAATAAAAGCCACCAAGATATGGAAGCTTAAATTTGGGGAATATGTAGCAATGTAAAAATTAACATTATATATTAACATCATAATTTTAATCAAATTTAAGCAAGAATGGTTCCCATATATACAATATATCACATAGTACAGCAAATTCTTGGCTGACAGGATCAAGAATTTATACCTTGGTTTCTAAGAGGACCTAAATTTGCTTACGCATGGCTCTGTGACCTTTCATTTGGACTACTGCAATGAGCTCTACATGGGGTTGCCCTTGAAGAAAATTTAGAAGCTTCAACTGGTGCAGAATATGTCTGCATGGGTAGTAATGTGTTGGATATTAGACAAATGTAACGTCACTGCTTCATGAGCTGTATTGGTTGCCAGTATGTTTCTGGGTGCAATTCATGGCGTCAGTTATCACCTTTAAAGCCCTACATGGCTTGGGGCAGGGTTATCTAAGTGACCATTTTCTTCCAGTTGTTTCTAGCCATCCAATTCAGTCAAGCAGTTTGGACATGCTGTGGGTCCCGTCAGCCAAGAATGCTGGTTGGTAGGAGCCAGGAGATGTGCCTTCTCTGCTGTAGCCCCTGCCTCCTCCTTCAGCTATCAGGATGACCCCAACCCTGTTGGCCTTTTGCAAGGCCATGAAGACTTGTCCAGGCCTCCAAGTGAGTTAAAGGCCCCATTTTCTTTGAATTCCAGGAGAGTTAGCAGTTTGGAGCCTTCAAAGCAGGGGTGGGTTCCAAATTTTGTTAGTACCAGTTCTGTGGGCGTGGCTTGTTTGGTGGCCATGTGACTGGGTGGCTGTGGCTTGGTCATGTGACTGTGGGCGTGGCTTGGTGGTCATGTGACTGGGTGGGCGTGGCTTGGGTGATCATGTGACTGGGTGGGCGTAGCTGGGTGATCATGTGACTGGGTGGGCTTAGCCAACTTGACATCATTCACATCAAGGGTTAGGGTGCCTGGCCTCTCCTCACCTCAGAGGTCTCAACGAGATACAATTTCCCTGTCTATTTATTTACTACTACTGAACATCCAAAATATACTATTTAATCCTATGTATATATGCCATATGTGTACATACATATTACATAGTATAGTGTGTACAGGAACATAAAAGGATAAATTATCTACTACATATACTGTATGTGTATGTACACACACACACACACACACACACACACACACACAACTCTTCTAAAACTATACACATTCAACCACATTTACTACATTTGGAAAAACACACCCAGAGTCCACTTTCTGCCACACTATAACTTCTGTACATTTAGAACATTACACATGCCTTCAGATGTTCTTTCCCAGCTTGCACATGACTGTTAGTGCCAGGAGAGGTCATGGATTGAGTAAAATGTGGTGAAACTCACTTAACAACGCTCTTGCTTAGCAACCACAATTTTGGGCTCAATTGTGATCGTACGTCAAAGACTATCTCTACCTTCCTCTGCATGGCAGCCTTGTCCTAGTAAACTCCTTCTCCTTTCTGCCAATTTTCCTCTGTTAGAGGCATCAAAATAATCCAGACGATATAAAGTTTCCTGCTGGAGCAGGGGGTTGGACTAGATGGCCTCCAAGGTTCCTTCCAGCCCTAGATTGCTGTCCTGTTTCAAAGCGTCTTCTGAAGCCATGTCTAGTGCCAGAGTTTGTAGTCCTTCCTTCCTCTTCTCTCTCCCTCTCTCTTCCTTTCTCTCTCTCTCTCTCTCTTTCTTTCTTTCTTTCTTTCTCTTTCTTTCTTGCCTCTCTCTCTTTCTTTCCTCTCTCTCTCTCACGTTTTAGGAATCACATCTAAAGGACCTCTAGAAGTCTTGTTCAAAACTGATTGTACTCCATGACAAAAGCTTTAGCTCAGATTTGTTAACTTGACTATAAAAGATCCCATTTAGAGAATTTAGGTTTTTTTTTTAAGAATGTGGAAATGAGCAAAAGAATATGGTAGAGAAAGAAAGGTGTTCAGTTCTTAATATTTGAATGTATCTTCTTAATAAACATATTACTAATAATGTATTAGAATATTTCCTTTCTCCCTTTCTCCCTCCCTCCCTCCCTCCCTTCCTAAAAGTTATTTGGGGCCACATGCAATTCTTCCTTCCACCCTCCCCTCTCATTCCCATCTCCTTCCATCCATTTCATTTCCAGCTCCTTCCTTCCTCCCTCCCTCCCTCTCCTCCCCTCTCATTCCTTATTGCAGTATATTATGTGCCATTCAGCAAAAGTCTGAATACTTTGGCTTTGAATAATCTTATTGTTATGGTTAGGAGTTTATGTTATAAATATTACAAGTAGTATTAAATGCTTGCCATCACCTTGGGGGTGGGGGCGGAGAAACAGGGACACGCTGGACGGCCGCCATCTCCTCCGGACCTGCAGGCTGGACTCTCAACAGCTGACCGACGCTGATGCAAAGGGGGAGATGCCAAGCTGAAGCAGAGACTGCTGCTCTGCTGTGACAGAAGGAAGAAAGCGGGGCCGGTGCTCCAGACCAGAGGTCGGGCAGATGTCCCAGGCATACTCCAAGCGACGGGGGTGGGCGAGCTCCAAATGGCGGGGGGCATGGTTGTAACCCCAGGGGTTTCAGGAGACACTAGCCCAGTGGAGAAGGAGGCGGCGGCCTGGCAAGCTTTGCAGCTATGCTGCTGCGAAATTTACCAGGCCGCCCCCCCCCCACTGCTTGGAGCTCGCCGCCGCTGCCCGGAACTCCAAGCAGTGGGGTATCCTGGCAGCGCCGGTGGGAGAAAGGTGAGCTTTCGCTCCAAGCAGTGGGGAGGGGGGCACGGCTGCAACTCTGGCGGCTTTGGGAAACGCTAGTCCAGAGGGGAAGGGGGCTGCGGCCCGGCAAGCTTTCTAGCCACACAGCTGCTGCGCTTATCGGGCTGCCCCCACCCCCCACAAAGACAAAAAAACAATATGACACCAGGACCAGACGGTTTGCCAGGAGAATTCTACAAAAATATGGAGGAAATATTAGAACTGATTCTTTTAGAATTGTACAATGAGGTGTTACTGGAAGCAAAACTGCCTGTCTCGTGGAGAGAGACATCACAATGATCATGAAGGAAAGTACTGATGCAAACAAAATTCAAAATTATAGACCAATTTCTCTTTTGAATGTAGATTACAAGATAATTATGACCGCCATAGCAGGAAGGATGAAAAAAATATTAAATGAAATTATCCACTCTGATCAAAATGGCTTTCTCCCATTGAGACAAATCCGAGACAATACAAGAACAGTTATGAACATACTACAGTATTACGAGGCCCATCCAGAGAAACAAGTGGCTCTTGTCTTTCTGGATGCGCAGAAAGCTTTCGACAATTTAAATTGGAAGTATATGATAAAACAAATTTAAAAAATGAAATTTGGAGAAAAATTTGAACAGATGATTGAAACAATTTACTCTTCTCAAAAAGCAAATATAATAATAAATGGGGAAATTACAAGACAATTCAAAATAAAAAAAAAGAGTTCACCAAGGATTCCCTCTGTCCATCTCTGCTTTTTATTTTGACTTTAGAGTCGTTATTGAAGAAAATTAGGGCAAACTCAGAAATTAAGGGAACTAGAATTAGAAAGGAAGAATATAACTAAAAGCGTCTGCAGACGACTTGGTGTTTTTTATTGAAGACCCAAAAGAGACAGGACATATTTTAATCAGGGAGACAGAAAAATTTGGAGAAGTGTCAGGTCTTAAAATTAACAAACAAAACCAAAAATGATAGTCAAAAATATGATACCACAACAAGAAAAAGAATTAGAGAAAGAATTGGGACTACAGAGCACGAAAAAAATTAAATATCTGGATTATGGTTGACAGCAAGGTGTTCCCCAATTAAAGATGATAATTATGTAAAATTAGTGCAACAAATAAAATTGGATTTGGAAAGATGGGATACATTACAATTATCTATATTAGACCAAATTGCTACTATTAAAATGAATATTCTCCCGAAATTGCTTTACCTCTTTCAAACCATACCCATAAAACTAGATAAGAAATTTTTCACAGATTTGAACCAAATTACAACAAAATTTTTACGGACAGGCAAAAAAGAGAGAATAAAACTAACAGACCTTCAGGATAGCAGAAGCAGAGGTGGCCTTGGGCTTCCAGATTGGCAACTCTATTATAAAGCAGCAATCTTAGCCTGGGTTAAGGAGTGGATTAATTTGAGAAATAAAAGATTACTCACATCGGAAGGACATGATTTACAAAAAGGGTGGCATGCCTTCCTATGGGATAATGAAAATAAAACACATTCATTTTTTTTTTCATCATAAGATACGAGAAGCATTAATGCAAATATGGCAAGAAATCAAGAAAAAACATTATATGAAAATGCCTGGATGGGTGTCGACAATGGAGGCGATGATTCATCCCAATACTATGGATATAAATAAAATAGCCAAATACAAAGAAATTTTAGATTGTTAAGGAAATTTAAAAAGTATACAAGATTTAGAAAAACGGAATAAATATAGATTGGTGGCCTTATTTGCAATTAAAGTCACAATACTTAAAAGATAAAGAAAAATATGGAATTGAATTGGTCCCACAACAATTTGAAAAATTATTGATTGGCCCGGATGAAAAATTGATAACTAAATTTTTTAATTATTTATTAGAATTTGACAGCGCCGAGGACATAGTTAAGGGAGTGATGATAGCTTGGGAAAAAATGTAGGACATAACATCAAATTAGAGAGTTGGGAAATGATTTGGAACAGAAATTATAAAATAACAAAATCAGCAAAATATAAAGAAAATAATACAAAATGTTTTATTGCTGGTATTTGGCACCTTCAAGACTGGCAAAGATATATCCAAATTTAACCCCAAATTGTTGGAAATGTGGACAAAAGCAGAGTACCTTCTTTCATGCATGGTGGTTATGCCCAGAATCGAAAAAATATTGGAAAAAAATACAAAACTGGTTAAGGAATTGACTGGCGTCCAAATATGGGCCTTCCCCATCCCCCCAGGCCCTCCTGAGACAGGAAACAGCCTGTTTCCCTACTTCTGGTGGGCCCAGAAGGCCTGAAAATCAGCTGGCTGGCGCGCACATGCGTGCCAGAGCTGAGCTGGCGTGCCCACTGATATGGCTACAGGTGCCATAGGTTCGCCATCATGGGTATAGAGTATAAGTGAAAGATAGCAATATGTCGTGTAAATGGTCACAGTTATGCACAAACTTTCTTCTTTTTGTATTTTAATTGTTGAAAATCAATAAAATGTTTATTTTTTAAAAAAGAAAACTTAACATATTTTAGCAAATTTAGAAATTACAACTGACTAGGGAACATATACCTGATTATCATATAGGTTTACTATTAATAAATATTAAATGTGCCATTATGTGATATCAAAGACATGGTTTCAAATGGTAATATTACACCTAATCAAAATAGTTAAAAATAACGGCAATTATGTTTTCTAAGATTAATAGATAAGTAATTAACAGAGGATTCTCCTGTGAGAAGACTGAAGGATTCTGCAGAGGACATAAGTACCTGCACTGAGCTTGATTCCTAATGATTTCGTAGATGTCCATGACATTTTTGGTAAAAATATGGAAGTATTACCATGAAGTAATTTCTCATGGTTTCCCATTCAAACATTAACTAGATTTAGACCTGTTTCGGTTTTCAAGGTCAACAAAGAGATCATAAAGAACAAAAATATTATGCCTACCTTTCCATCTCTCTCTGTTTTACTCATAGCAGGAGTACCTCCAGCAGTCAATGTATTTTCTGGGGAAGCTGGAGCTCCCGTATGAACAGTCACAATTTTTCCACTTGAATCTCCATCTACTGATACAGAAGAGCTAGGAGAATTTAATGAAGAAGTTGTGCAAGCCAATGGGACATTTGCTCGGTTGATATTTACAGCTGTGATATAAGCAGCAGCATTTGAAAATTGAGGTTGTAGCTGTTGGGAGGCAACAGAATGGTGTGGAATAATTACAGCAGCAGGAATAAGGCATGCTGAATTCTGAGTCTGAATTGGTGTTACAGTGGCTGTCGGTCTTTCTTGGCTATGAATTGCAACTGTAATGACAAGGGGAAATGGTTCAGATAATGAAAAAGAATATATTTTAAGATTGATATATATACATACATACATACATATGAAAAAAGCAATGTTACCCTTGAAATATAACTGAGCCAAGGTCACCAAGTAAATCTGTACATTATCTCCACAAATACTAGATACAGGTAGCCCTCAACAATTGAGTCCAAAATTCATGTTGTTAAGTGAGTTTTGCCCCATTTTACAGCTTTTCTTTCCACATTTGTTAAATGTTTTTTTTATTGCAAAAGTTTTACAATTACATTTTCACCCATTTCCCCCCCAACCCACCCCAAGCTCCCCAACCTAACCCTCCCAAACCCCCCCAACCCTCCCCTCCCCCCTGACTTCCACAGAATATAATCCCATCAGAATCCCCCCTTTTTTTTCTTGCAAAAGTTTTACAGTTACATTTTCACCCCATTTTTCCCCCAGAATCCCCTTTTTATAAAACCTGAACCCCTCCATCCCCCATATAATTTTTCATCTTCACAAAATTCAAATATTTCTATTTTTATATAATACTTTCAGTGAAAAGCTATTTGATACTTCCTAGTTTGATATTTGTTCTGCACATAATCTATCCACTTTTTCCATTCCCATTCATAAATCTCTTGTGAGCGATCTTTTAGATATGCTGAGATCTTCGCCATCTCTGCAAAGCTAGCCATCTTCAAAGTCCATTCCTCGATAGTGGGCAAAGCTTCATTTTTCCAATATTTACCTATCAATAATCTCGCTGCTGTTATCATATACAATATCAACTTTGTTTCATCCTTTGTAAAACCCTTAACTATAACCAGTAAAAACAATTGTGGAGAAAATTGAATTTTTTTCCTCAAAACATTCTGCATAACCCACCAAATTTTTATCCAAAAAGCCTTCACTTTCTTACAGGTCCACCAAACATGATAATATGTAGCATCTAAACAATCACATCTCCAACATTTTGGTTGAACATTAGGGTACATACATGACAATTTCTTAGGATCTAAATGCCATCTATAAAACATTTTATAAAAATTTTCCTTCAAATTCTGCGACTGTGTAAATTTAACATTCTGAACCCAAATTTTTTCCCATGTCTCTAACATCACTGGCTCTGCAAAATTTTGTGCCCACTTAATCATGCAATCTTTAACCAATTCAGTTTCTGAATCCCTTTCTAATAAAACATTGTAAAGCCTTTTAATATGCATTGGACCTTTCTCTTTTATATGTCTAACCAATTCTTCCTCATGCAACATAATACCAGTTTTTTGGTCCTCTTTCCATCTCAGTTGAAGTTGATTATACTGTAACCAAGTTAAATTAATCCCTTCGTCCAACAGTGTCTCTAATGTCTTCAGTTGCCATCTGCCCGCATCTGTAAAAAGAACTTGTTTATATAAAAACCCCCCGAGTGACATTATATTTGTCTTCCACATGATATGACCAAGATCCAACCATAGCGGTATTTTATAATCCCATTTGAGTCGGTGCTTCTTCCAAACTCTGATCAAAGAGTCTCTAAGTATATGGCTTTTAAACACTTTATCCACTCTGTTCTCATAAAATAAGTAAGCATGCCAACCAAATTCGAGATCAAAACTTTCTATATTCAATATTCCAGTCTTTTTCCTTCCAAACCAATCATTTGCTTGAGATAAAGCTGCTGCTTCATAATATAACTGTAGGTTTGGAAGTTTAAGACCTCCCCTTTCTGGAGCATCTTGCATAATTTTCAGTTTCACTCTCGGTTTTTTCTCATTCCAGACAAACTTATTCAATCCACTTTGCCATTCTTTCAGTTGTTTATCACTTTTAAACACCGGAATCATTTGAAACAAAAAAAGAAATCTTGGCAAAATATTCATCTTAACTGCTGCTATTCTTCCAAGTAAGGACAGCTGCAGTTATTTCCAAGTCTCTATATCTTTCTGTATATCTCGCCACAACACCTCATAATTATTTTGAAACAATTTCATGTTTGATTCTGCAACCTGAACTCCTAGATATTTAACCTTAGGTACAATCTCAAAACCTGCCCTGCTTTCAAGTTCATGTTTTCGATCTTGTGTCATATTTTTAACTATCATCTTAGTTTTTTTCTGGTTCAGTCTAAATCCTGATACTGTGCCATAGTCTTTTATAATGTCTTTCATCTGGATTATTGATTCCATCGGCTGTGTTAGGGTAACAACCAGATCATCTGCAAATGCCCTTATTCTGTAGTCCTCTTGCCTTATCACTATACCTTTCAAGATATTCGAATCACGTATTGTATTCAATCAGACTTCTAGTGTTAAAATAAATAACAATGGGGATAACGGACAACCTTGTCTTGTTCCTTTTTCAATATTAAAATCTGTTGTCAAACTTCCATTGATGATAATCTGTGCCTTTTGCTCTTGGTAAATTGCTGAAACCACCTGTATAAATTGATCCCCAAAGTCCATCTTTTTTAAAGTCTTTAATAGAAAATTCCAGTCCACCCTATCAAAGGCCTTCTCCGCATCCAAGAAAACCAGCACTGCAGGGATCTGTTTATTCTTCTCAAGATATTCCAATAAATCAATAACTTGCCTTACATTGTCCTTCATATATCTACCCTCTATAAATCCCGCTTGATCATCATGAATCACCTCTTGAATTACTGGCATCAATCTGTTGGCTAATACTTTTGCGTAAATTTTATAGTCATTATTCAGAAGAGATATTGGTCTATAATTCTCCGGTTTTTTAGGACCTACTTGCTCTTTTGGTATCAAAGAAATGTAAGCTGTTTTCCATGATGGGGGTATTTTACCCCCTTGTTGTATGTTACAAAATAAGTCTCTGAGTTGTTCCACCATTTCTGCTTGCAAAGTTTTATAATACACTGCAGTCAAGCCATCCGTTCCAGGAGCTTTAGCTGTTTTCATTTGTTTAATTGCTGCAATTATCTCCTCAACTGTTATAGGATAATTCATTCTTTCCTTTTGTTGGTTGGTAATTTTTGTGACTCTTTTATTTTCTAAGTATTTTTCTATAAGTCCATTCTGCATATCATCTTTAGCATATAATTTAGTGTAGTAATCTACAAAAACTTCTTTAATTAATTTTTGTTGAAAAATTTCTTTCCCTCCAATATCAATAGTCCGTATACTCTGCTTCTTCCTTAATGTGTAGGCCAACCATCTGCCCGGTTTATTGGCATTACAAAATGTATTATGCTTCGCATATTGTAGATTTGTTGCAGCTTGTTCCGCCATAAGCATTTGGAATTGATCTTTCAAAAGTTTTATAACACCACGTATTCTTTCGTCTGTTGGATTTTTAATAAATAACTGTTCTTTATTCTTTATTTCTACTTCCAGTTCAACTCTTTTCTTTTGTCGATTCAGTTTATGTTTAGAATTCATCTGAACGAGTACCCCTCTCATATACGCTTTACTCGCATCCCACACCATTTCAATTGGGGTACCCTTATTCAAATTTATTTCAAAAAATTCTTTCATCTGCTTTTTAAGTTCTATTATGTTTTTTTCATATCTAAACAAATTTTCATTTAATCTCCATGATCTTCTCTCAGTCTTTCCAGTCTCAATTTCTATCCATACTGGACTATCATCGGTTAAAGTTCTTGGAAAAATCTTTGTTCTTTTTGTCTTAACAAGTAAATCATCTGATAATAAAATAAAATCAATCCTAGAAAAAGATCTATGTCTGTCAGAGAAAAAAGTATAGTCCAATTCTTTTGGATTATGTATTCTCCAAATATCTTTTAATTCCAAATCTTCTTTCATGTCGAAAAAAGTCTGTGGTAGTCTAATCCTTGACTTCGCCAAGCTCTTTTTATCTAATTTGGAATCAATTACTCCATTCCAATCTCCCATAATTAAAATAGATCTGTAATCCCATTGCAGTATTTTGGTGTGCAAAGTTTTATAAAAATGATCCTGTTGTTGATTAGGAGCATAAATTCCAATCACGAGAATTTGGCCATTTATAGTGTTCACTTCAATTGCTATAAACCTGCCGCCTTCATCTACTTCTATAATTTTAGCTGACAGTCTTTTATTTATATAAATGACCACACCATTCTTTTTTTCCAAATTTGAAGCTATGAAATGTATTCCTAATTTTGAATTTATCAAATATTTTTGATCTTGTGTTCTAACATGAGTTTCTTGTAAGCAAATTATATCATTATTAAATTGTCTCAGATATGTGAATAACTTCTTCCTTTTCTGTGGCGAATTCAATCCATTCACATTCCAAGATAGAAACTTAATCGTCATGTATACCTTTTTGAAGCGACAAGCAGAATTGCCGGATATCTTCCAAAATCTTCGGCTTTGCTCCCCCCATGGCTTCACTTTCTTGTGTAGTACTCTTGACTCCCTTTTTGTATTGTTGTGCCTTAGCTCTTTCCTGTAATTGCTTTTCTTTGAGCTGCTTGGAAATTGCACGAGTTATACGCTGGTCTTTGGCTTCAGCCATCCGAGCTAGGTCCAAAGCCACATCTCTTGTAGTCAAAATTGGAGAAGATTCTGACGGAGGCTCCTCCAAAAAACCTCCTGTAGCACCCTGCATTTCCACTGGCTCTGATTCAACCTGCTTAAGCTGCTCTTCCATCTCTTGCTGAGGTTGCTTCTCCTTATCACTCTCCTTTATCTCCAACACAGTAGATGTACGTGGGGATGGTGATCTCTCTTTAAAAATAGTGTAGTAGAAGTGTTCCGCCTTTTCAACAGTATTCAATCGATATCTTTCTCCATTGTACTTCAAAATTATGCCAGTTGGAGCATCCCACCGAAATGGAATTTGAGATTTTTTTAATTCATTTACTAAGAAACCAAAATCTTTTCTATCTTTTAACATCTTAGGTGGTAGTTCTTTGTAAATTCCAATTTGAGCTCCCTCCACTTGCACAGAAGAAAGAAAAGATTTTTGCAAAATATCATTTCTCATTCTTCTATCTGTAAAATATATCACCACATCTCTAGGCAGTTGTCTTTGTCTGGCCACCGATGAATTCACTCTGTAAATTTTGTCTATTTTGTAAAAAATCTCTTCAGAATTAATTTTTAACAACACAGCCAAAGCATCAGCACAAATCTGTCTCAGGTCTTATCGATCATTCTCCTTAATACCTCTAATTCTTATGGCAAATTCCATGGACCGGAATTGCATCATCGTAATTTCATTTTCCACTCTCTGCATTTTATTATCCACATCAGAAATTTTAAAGTCAGTATCCTTTATTTTAACATTCACTTCTGATTTAAATTCTTCCAATTTAGAATCCACTTTAATAATAATTTCTGACAGGCCAGACACCACATTCGATAGTTTATTAATTACGGAAAGCAGAGTCGTCCCACGCCGTCCGGAGTCTCCACAAGTTGAAAGGGAGCCGCGCCTGTTTCCTCCCCAGTAGCGATTTTCTGGGGGCTCACAGGGGCTCAACCTGCTCCTTGCTTGCTCTTCTCCACCAATCCTTCAGATTTGGGAGTTTTCAAGCCGCTTCTTGAGATCGAAGCAGCTCTACAGGCGGGGGGGGGCTGGCGATCCTAAAAAGGGACCATCTTTCGTCGGAGGCAGACAAACCGGAAGTCCCACATTTGTTAAATGTTAATGTTAATGTTATTTATATACCGCCCTTCTCCCAAAGGACTCGAGGCGGTGTACAGCCAATTTAAAAACATAAATATACAGACATCATCATTAAAAGTAATTAATGAATCACTCCAGTTGTTAAATTAGTAATATGGTTATTAAATGAATCTGGTTTCCCCATTAATTTTGTTTGTCAGAAGTTCACAAAAAAAGATCATATGACTTTGGGATATTGCAACAAACTGTGGTAAATCAAGGACTACCTGTACACTATATTTGCTGCACCCTCCTTCCTATATAAATTTTAAGATTTATCAAGCTGCAGGGCATTCTTCATATGTATATTGCCTATGTCAAGAAACAAATTATTTTACCTGTTCTAACTGAATTGCGAGCTTGATTCACTGTCATTTGACTGGACATATGCATAATGATCTTGGATTGTGGACTCTTTTGTATGTGTGCAGCAGAGACCACAGCTGTCGGTATTGTATCAGAAGTCATTGTCACACCATTTCCCTGAAGTTTTTGCACTGTTCCTCCAGCAGTGGAAGTACTGACCATGGTCACTATTCGCCCTGTCTGGCCAGCAGTAGATACAGGTATTTTTGCTTGGGAAGCACTTGTCATTGGCCTATTAAAAATAATGTAAACATTATGCACCTCTTGTTAAATAGATCATTCAGTCCCATTATATACAAATTTTCAAAACATTTTATTTCTGAAATTTGTTGAAGTACAACTTATTGAACATCATACCTTGTAACTGGTGCTACATAATTTCCAGGGAATACACCAATTTTGCTGGTATGCATGGAAGTTCCTTTAAACCAGCCATCCTGACAACGTTCAAACACCAAAAACATTTCACCTTTTCTCAATTCCAGTTCATCTTCTTTTCTAGGAGTGTATGGATAAATAGCAATATACCTGGAAAAGGAATCATTCTTAATGAACCGTAGGATAAGGAATAAAATGTCAAAATATCTGTTTGTTTTATGTCTTTATTTTAATTTCAAATGTTGCAATTTGTATATTTTATAGAATCGTTTCTGCTTGAAAATAAAATGTGTTGGTTTAGTTCAGGTTGAAAAGTTGCTCCTCTATATAGTTAGAGATATTTCAATCACATAAATTATAATCAACAAGAGATATCTAAAATGTTCTGTCCAAAATTGCTTATCCCTCTCAAGGAACTTCCTAAGATTTTACTATTTCAAATGTCCAATAAATAGTGACAGTTAGTAAGTTTAATCACAACTGTTATACCTTTTCCTAATTACATCTCAAAAACTTGTTTGAACAGCTACTTACCGCTGGTTAACTAAGTTGCAAGCAAAAAGAAGTACTGCCTACATTTCAGGAGCTATCGGAGTACTTTTGGGGGTTTTTTTAAGAGAGGCTTTTATGTATAAATAGTCTTAGATAAAACCATCTATTAATGCAGGCATGTAGAATAATTTGCAAATTTTGAGTTTGGTAATCAAGCCAAAGTGTATTATAATAAAAAAATCTGCTCTTCATTGAAATTTTATATAAATTTACTAAGAATATGCCAAAATGTTTAGCATCATTTCTAATACTAACCAGGAATTTGCTGTTGCTTATACCACTTCACAATTTAGTGTTCTTATAGACTTCTTTAACTCTTCTCTTTTTATAGAATACAATTTACAAAACAATGGGATACTGTTGCCTGATTAGATGGCAGCACTTAAGTGACCTTGCCTGATCTTAAAAAGCTAAACATAGTTGGAGCTGATTAGTGCTTAGAAAGAGGCCACAACAAAATATATCTATGTAATCAGAAAGCATCTTGGAAAAAATTAATGGGAAACCACTCCCATGTTTTTATTAAGAAAATTATACCAAGTTTTCATGAAATCACCAAATTATGTTAATGTGAAGGAAACTTTACTTAAATACTATCAGTAATAAGTCTGAGAAGGTAATAAAAATTGCAATATATCAAAATCAAGCATGTCTTGTGGCTTTTTCCTAATTAAAGACACCAAATGAGAAGTCAAACAATTTCAAGATTGTTTTTAAAAAACACTTCAACTCATTAGTTTGGCAATTTTTAATTATTCTTTCCATTAATTGCCAATAAGTTTTAGTTTCACTTACACACTTGGTCTTGTCTGAGCTCTCAAATGTGATATTTGCTCGGTCAATGCAGATGTTGACTTCTGAACTGACCCCGAAGACAGGCATGTAGAATTAGGGGCAATTATTGTAGCAGATAAGACAGGTGATGGTGGTGGTGGGAGAGGTGGATTAATACTCTAAAAATAAAATATTTTAAAAGTGAAATTAAATTTTAGCAGCAATATTCAGATATAATATTCACTGGCATAACATGTATACTCCAGAACTGACTTGCGCCCAACAATAACCTTACTTTGCCGCATCTTGACAGATCATACTTGGACAAAGAGTTGCATTTTTTTACCCTGAGAACAACATATATGTTATTTTGAGACAAATGAACAAATTCAAAAGGCTAGAATGACTCTAAAGTATAAAAACTGTCATTGCCCATATCCAGGAATCCAGTTGAACCTATCAAATGTCAATCTCAGGAGATACCAAGCTAAAAATCACATGAAGCTGATCAAAAATAGGCACCATCTTGACAGCTGAAGCAGTCAGATGAGGATAATGTAAGCATCCCAGCCCCTCCACCTATCAGGTACTGAAAACAGCAGAGCAGAGACATCTTATGAGGCTCCTAGCCAAGTAAGGGAGTAAATCTCTCAAACAGCGACAACTGGCTGCATCTTAATTTAACAGTCAGCTCTGACCCATCTTCTTTTGCTCTTGCATGACAGTTGTATGAAATTTGTGTGAATCCTGCCCCTTAAATTCTGCCCTCTTGACTGGCTGACAACTTTGACCTGGCTCTTAGATTGATTTTGAAATATTCTTCTGGGTGGTCGTATTAAAAGCAAACCATTCAGACAAGCATATATCAAAGTCTTTGTTTTGCCTTGCATGCTTTGACTGTTATCTCTTGATCTTGAGTAAACTGTGAACTACCATAGCAACTACTATATGTAAGCAAATAAGTATTTGAAACCAGAATCAGAACAAAAACTCAAAACAAGCTCTTGGCAGAAATTCCAAGAGCAAAAACATTCAACATATGATTGCCTTTTTTAAAATATATCTAGAAGCCATGGTTGATTTTGAAACCTTTCAACTTTTGAAAGTTGAGGTATATAAGAAATTTCAGTCTAATTTGCCCCAATTTTATTTTACTTTTAATTTTTTAAAGATGTTTCCTACGAGGTTCACCACTGTGTCAGGGGAGTGAGAATGTAGTCTTTACTTTCTTTTCCTTCCTTCTTTCCTTCCTTTCTTTCCCTTGAGATATTTGAAAGTGCTGTATAAGACACTGGATTACAGGGTTTGGAGATGAAGGTTTCAGGATGAGTAGTAGTTAAGGGCAAATAATTAGTAAATGATGCTAAATGAGTGGTGATGAGAAGAAAAAGAAAAGAGGATGAAAGATATATAGGAAAAGATGGAGAAAGGGTGAAAGACTGACCTGGAGATACAAAGGGATGTTGGACAGTTGTTGCCAAGTAGTAGTAGAAACGGTGGAGCAAAAGTAGTGGTGGAAACTGCTGCTTCCTGGATTGCTTTAGCTGCTGGGAACAAACCACCAATGTGAGGGCTGCCATCAAACATTGTGCGGTTGGGTAATAGAAAATATGTGGACACTGCTTGGCCAGAAAGTAGAAGACCAGAAGATATGCTAGGAAAGGGCACTAAGTAATGGCAGCAGTAGGAAGAACCTTGTGGAGCTAGTACTGGAGGAGTTCAGGATTTCAGATCCAGATCAGATCAGAAAATCAATTCCATGAAAGACCAAAACAACACCTTATTGAGATAGGCTATAATAATAGAAACTTGAACATTTCATTGGGCTGCACTTCCTTCTCCTCTGGCTTACAATAGACATTTGTGAAAGTTGTCTTGTTTTCTAGGGCTTAAAGAATGCTTCAACCTCCTTTACCTAGGTAAAGGTGCTTGCATATTTCTTTCAAGGTCATATATCTTAATTTCTATAAGAAGAGAGTACTTAAAAACCCATAAGGCCAGTCAGAAGCTGAGTGGCATGTGAGAAGTACTCCTAGCCAGGTCAATCACACTGCAGTCTCAAGGTAGTATGAGTGGCAGCTGAAATCAAATAGAAAAAAATATGATAAACACATCATTGCAAGACTGAAAGGGAAGAGCTATGATGAAAGGCAGGAACTGAGAAACACTGCTCAATCACAGTGAGAGTACAGAAAAAGACCCCGTTCAAGTAGGGCCCTGATGGGAAAGATCTGAATGGGTGAATGTATTGGTGACAGGAGAGTACAATTCTAGACTTCTGTCCCACTGGAGTAAAGATAGTCCTCAACTTACAACAGTTAATTTAGTGACCCTTTGAAGTTACAAAGGCACTGAAAAAAGTGACATGACCATTTTTCACACTTATGCAGCATCCCCATGCTCACGTGATTTACATTCAGATGCTTGTCAAGTGACTCACATTTATGATGGTTGCAATGTCCAGGAGTCATGTGATCCCTTTTTGCAACCTTCTGACAAGCAAAGTCAATGGGGAAGCCAGATTCACTTACAGTAACAACCGTGTTATTAATTTAATAACTGCAGTGATTCACTTAACAAATGTGGCCAGAAAAGTTATAAAATGGTGCAAAACTCACTTAAGAAATTTTTCATTTAGCAACATAAATTTTGGTCTCAACTGTGATCGTAACTTGCAGACTACCTGTATATGGTGTGAAGTGGTCAACAGCTGCTCAATTGGGGAAATGGGGTACATGGGGAAATGCAGTTGGGATGTGGAGGATCATATAGCCACAACTGCAAGTTGAAGAAATTGCAGTAGGAGGCATTGAGCAGACCATTCCAGGAAAAGGAGAATTGCAAATCAGTACTGTTTTCTGGTTCTGGCCAATCTGGCTATTTCCTGAATTCAGGTGGCTAGATTGCCAAGTCCTTCGGTTTCAAATGTTGTTGCTAACGCTAGCTCATATATAATGCTTAGATTTGGTGATAGATGAATGTGCAGGCCTGATCTGATGCAAAATTTGGGAAGATCTTTAGATGTCTTAGGAACGCGATACTTAAGAGTGATAGTGGCAGAAAACAAAGAGTGAATGTGAGTCAATAGAGCAGCATATCCACATTTGAGAGTACAGTATATGGTAACAATATAAGCAATAAAACACGATTTTATTTATTTAAAACATTTGTATGTACAAGTAGTCCTCAAGTTATGAATGTAATGGAGCCTGCCCATTCCATTCATAACCCGAGGATTCGTAGGAGTGAATTTCGTACCTTGAATGCGATCACTCCCTCCTTTTGTCCACACATTCGCTAATCGAATGCGTGACTCACTAAGTGCACATGAGGTATTTCAGGCTGGGGAAGGTCAGGCGGGGCCTAGTGATGGAACAGGCCACCTGTTTAAGACCACCCAAGGCCTCACTGGCCCACTGAAATACCTCATGCTCTGCACAATTGCTTCCCTCCCCCAACCTGCTACACCGGGTCACTTACCATGTGAAAATCTAGCAAGCTGTCTCTTCTGCAGCCTCTCAGCTGTGCGCGCCCCTCCAACGTTCTGTTTAGGCCTGCGCAGGCCTTGCCCAGCAGTTTGCCGCAAAAATTGCAATGTGCCAGGCAAGGCCTGTGCAGGCCTAAATGGAGCGTCGGAGGGATGGGCTCACACCTCTGCACCTCCATTTTGGCCAGCCAAGTGCAGGATGAATGTTGCAGAGCCTCTGTGGTTGTTTGTAAGGATGAACAACTTCCGTGGTGCTGCAAGATTTGTACTTTCGGAACTTGTTCGTAAACACTAGGGGGCGTTGATCATGTAACTTTGAACGTTCGCTAAGAGAACGCTCATAAACCAGGGATTACATGTAGTTGCCCATCTTAAAGCAAATGTTGGGCAGCTTACAATTGAAAAGTAAAAAATGTATACAGCAATAAAAAAAAACAAAAGGAACAATATAATCCAAACCAGAAAAATCTGATGCCATAACTATATTTTCCAGATGCAATTATATCATTATATTCATTATCATTATAAAATGAGAATATCGTTATAGTCTTATCTTCTCGGATTTCACCCTAACATGAGACTTGGGTGAAGAACCATGACTTTAAAGTTATTTTGATGATTAAAAGGGTGGGGCTTGTCAGATCTCTGAGGGGAAGATGTTTTATGCAGCAGGACTACAATGGAGAAGTGATACTTCCAACAAGCACAAGATAGCAATCTTATGGGAAGGGATCTGGAGCGTGGCCATACTATCTGCTCTGGTGGACAGGCAGATGCCATTAGAGAAAGATAGTCCTGTAGGTAAAGTAGGGTTTTCAAGATGATAACCAGTAACTTGAATTGCACCTGGGAATTAATGCAGCCCATGCAACAAGGTTATAATATGGCAGATACACCATGCCTCCAAAGACAACTTCCAACTCATTTTCTTTGTTTGGTGGTGGTGGGGATGTTTGGAGATGTTAGGCTTTAGCAACAGAGGATGACAAATGAATTAGATAATCCAAATCCCTTCTAGATGAGATCCAGATCTTGGCATCAGAGTGAAATCGTACAATATTATAGTGGGATCTGGATGGAAGTTCTTTCTGGTCATATTAAGCCTTTCTGCAGTGTTTAGTAACTATGATGGCATCCTTCTGGGCCAGCTGTGACAATTTGAAGTATAAGTTCACAGTAGTTCTGAAACAGGAAGTTCTCCTCAGTGATTATTGAGGAGGGACGTTGAATCTTATTGTACATTTTCATAAAACTACTGGGGGAAGTTATTCAATTTGAGATGAAGTATCATTAATGTTCTGGTGATAGTCAATGTTTATTGCCACTCAAAGCAGGAAATGTTGTGGATGTACTTATTTGCCATTAGAAACAGAAGAATTAGATGCCATTAAAAAAGGTTTAATATGAATTCCAGGAAGATGAGCATGTTGTTCATAGGAGGAGAGTCACCTCTGGCTTTACTCCAATTCCAAGGTTAATTCTGGACAGGGTCACTGTCCCCTGAAGAAGCAGGTCTATTGGGACCTACTTGGGAGTTATCTTGGATTCCCAGCTCCTGTCAAGCAGTAGGTGAGGGCTGATGCAAGTGAAGTCAGTATTGTTACCATAGAAATTTGTATCCTTATCATATGCTGCCCAGAGTCACCTTATTAATGAGAGGGATGGCATATAAAACAAACAAACAACCAGACTATTGTAACACATTTTACATGGAGTCTGTAGAGATTTTCAGTCATCGATGTCATGGTTGTCCCAAAGGTGCTTTTTTCAAGAGGCAACTGGACTTTCTTGTTTTTTCTTTTGAAGACGTTTCACTTCTCATCCAAGACACTTCTTCAGCTCAACTGAGTCTCTACAAACTTTTAGCTATACAATTTGTGATGGGGTGGAATGGATTTCCAGAAAAATTGCAGACTACAGGAACCAGGAGCACTACTCAGGTGACCCTGAGGACAGGATAAACCTCCAAGTGCTTCAACGATTCTCTAAAATTACCAGCTGTCTGCAAGGAATATAAGTATAAATCCTTCTATTCCCCACTATCCTGTCAGAGCTGAAGAAGCTTCTTGGATGAGAAGCAAAACATCTTCAAAAGAAAAAACAAGGAAGTCCAGTTGCCTCCTGAAAAAAGCACCTTTGGGATTCTACCTGGAACTATTTTTGAAAATGGCTTAAAAAGTACATTTGATATAAAATTCAGCAGGTCATCTCCTAATAGGGATGAAGATATTGAGCAGCACAGCACTGATGCTTTATTTGCTTCACTGGCCATCAATTCATTCATATTATATTTAAGATTGATGGTATGCCTGCCTTTCTGATATTGCCTATTTTATTATATTATGCTTTATGTATTATATTTTTCTTGGGATATTTTTAAAAAGTGATTGGAGGAAATATATTCCTGTTTTATTGTATATAGAATATAGTTAGAGATAGTCCTCAACTTACGACCACAATTGAGGCCAAGATTTCTGTTGCTAAGCAAATACTGTTGTTAATTGAATTTTGCCCCATTTTATGATCTTTCTTGCTACAGTTGTTAAATGAATTGCTGCAGATGTTAAGTTAATAATAGGGTTGCTAAGAGAATCTGGCTTCCCCTTTGCTTGTCAGAAAGTGGGAAAAGGTGATCACATGATCCCGGGACACTGCAATTGTCATAAATTTGAGTCAGTTGCCGAGTGTCTGAATTTTCATCATAGGAATGCTGCAACAATTGCAAGTGTGAAAAACAGCCATAAGTCACTTGTTTCAGTGCCACTGTAACTTTGAATGGTCACTTAAATAAATGAATAAATGTTTGTTGTAAGTCAAGGACTACCTGTATTTAAACTGCCTAGAATCACTAGATTGGGCAATATTTCTATTTTTACATTCATACATAAATCTAAAAATTCCTTCCTGATTACAACAATTAAAAAGAAAATTGGGAAATTATCATCATTGCATCGTTACATTTAAATTACAAAGGCTTACTACTGTCTGTAATTACTTATCACTGTAGTATTATTATTTTTTTTGCTTTAATTTATATGCCGCCCTTCTCCGGAGACGCAGGGCGGCTTACAATGCGTTAAGCAATAGCCTTCATACTTTTGTATATTTATACAAAGTCAGCTTATTGCCCCCACAATCTGGGTCCTCATTTTACCTACCTTTGAAAGGATGGAAGGCTGAGTCGACCTTGAGCCTGGTGAGATTTGACTTTGCAGTAATTGCAAACAGTAGATGTTAATAACAGTGCTTTAGTCCACTGTGCTACCAAGGCTCATATGTATATACGTATTCAGGATTAATAAAAGTAGTAATTTTTACAAAGTTGTACAACAGAACATGAAAACTTTTTAAAAAGGTAGGTCCTTACTGCGGTCAGTTGTACTACACAATTCCTCCATTTTAAAAAAATCACTCTGAAAGGAGTTATTTTTAGTGTTTCTAAAGGCAGAAATGTGAAGCATTTACTGTATTTTTCGCACTATAAGACACTCCGGACTATAAGACACATATTAGTTTTAGAGGAGGAAAACAAGGAAAAAAAAATCTGCCTCTGCCTCCTAGCATCCATCCGGTATTCATCCGGCTAGCGTCTTTGCAGCAAACACCAAACAGCCTGGTCAGCTTCAGCACATTATCGCAGCCCCAGCATGTGGCTCAACAGAGCTCCGCTCTGTTGCACCCACCACTGGTCAACTGAGCTGAGCTGCTGCCGCCATCAAAGAACGCCGTCAGAGAACAGTGGGGATTGCTGTCGCAGATCAGCACCATTTGCTGCCAATGCCAATTGCCACTGCAAAATGGCAATTGGCGGCAAATGGCGGCGACGAATGGCGGCAATTGGTGCCGCCTAGAATAATTGATCAGCGGTATTCCGGGAGGCCGATCCAACTGCCAATCAGCTGCTCGGCAGCAAAAGCATTCCCCGGCAGCGGGAAACTAACCCCCTTCCCCTGCTGCAATATTCGCTCTGTAAGATGCACAGATATTTCCACCCATTGGGGAGGGGGGAGTGCGTCTTATAGTGCGAAAAATATGGTACTTAGTCAGAAGGAAAAACATTTAACCAGAAAATACCTACATAGATAAAATAGACCATCCTACAATGTTCTGAAGAGTAAATGCTTCCTTGAATAGCATCTGCTGATTGAAAGGGAGAATAGATATCTATTTTTAACAGAAATTATAAAACAATTCTCTAATCTGGGACTATGATGACAGTGCCACTTGTATACAATAGACTTGGGGGCATCATCTTATCCTCTGATTTGTAACTAAAAACAAAAACAAAACAGTGCAAGACAGAGCTACAGGAATAGCTAGGGAAGTAATGCAGAATATTCTGTTGAACAGAGAAAAATATACTTGTGAAACTGCTGGCTTGAATCTTGAATCTTTCTACTGATATAGTACAGTTTTTCACATACTCTACTAAATTCTCACTCAAAGATCCCAAAGATGTCTACCCAAGAATGAAACAAAACATAAATCTACATGAATATAAAATATCCATATCCACTATATATTTCAATCCACCATTGTTGCACGTATCTCTCATGATACTAATCTCACTATTTATAGTTTTAGATGAACATGTGGCAAGCTGAAAACTGTGCACTGTATAGTATAATGAGGAGTGGCAGAAATGTGAGGCAAACTGATTTTTATCTACACGAGGACTGTCACAATCAAATACTCAGACTCAAATTTTGGAACCTGCCATGGAAACTTTGACAGCAATTAGTTAGAGAAGACTTTGATATTGAGACAGCATGGTGCCAAGAACAGGCAGCTTCTAACCCAGATCTGTTTAATTTGGTGTCTGATTGAGTACAATGCCCCAATGGCTTTGATCTTTCAAGGAAAAACTGGAAAGTATTCAGTTGGATCTGAACCAACCATGACAAATTCCAATATTGGACATACAATGGAACTGGTTGCTAATACTAACTATGACTGTGGGAATGTCCTGCAAACTTTACATCATATTGTGATGGAATATCCTCTCAGAAGGTTCCCTGGATCCCTGCAAGAACTACATAATCTCAAGGGCAGTTCTATCCAATGGCTAAACAATCTAGCTATCAGGCCATAGGCTAAGCCACTCTAGTAAATGCTCATGAATAATTTAATTTTATTCATAATTTTGTTCTTTGTATTGTGCTTTTTTAAAAATAACTTTCTGTTCTGGTATTTTGCATTTTGATACATTTTATATGCTGTTTTTGTGAATTTTATTCATTAATGCTGTTTCTGTTATGCCATACAATATATCTATATATCTATATCTATCTGTCTATAGATGTAGATATATAATTTATATTTCGCTGATAAAGAAAAAAATAAAGGGAGACTAGTATAGATCTATTTCAAGCTATTTAGCTCTCATCAGCTAGCCATACCCTTACTTGGATTTGAACTTGGGCTGCCTGCATTTTAGGCAATTGTATTAATCTCTGAACCACAAGTTCTCCTCCCTTCATCAGCTTGAGCCAAGGGAGAGATTAAGTGTTTTTCTATCGAAATACACACACACACACACAGAGGGAGGGAGGGAGGGAGGGAGGGAGGGAGAGAGAGAGAGAGGGAGAGAAAGAGAGAGAGAGAGAAATGGGAATGCATTTATCTGTAGTTTAGGTTTTCTGTTATCATATGGTAACAATCTTCAGTTGTATTTAACATCATTTATGTCTTATTTGCAACCTGCACTGAAATATCTACTATATTTATGAAAAAGAGATTATTAGTAGGGTCACATACTAATTCAGAAAAATATGCACCTGGAGCAGTTTAATAACAATAAATTTTATTGTCAGAACTGCTACCTCACACTTGCACTTTGCATTTGCTTGATGCCAGTCTGCCATGAGTTTGGGGGGAGGGATGGGAGGGGGAAAGTTCACTAGTCGCCTTACTTCTAGAGACACAACTTCAAGATCAGATAGCTGGGAACAGCATGCAGCTGCATACCAGCTAGCCCACAGTTGAAGAGACTGTTCCCAAAACACGTCATTTCAATAAGATTGAACAATGGGAGACCAGTGGTGGGAACTTACTTGGGGGGAGATAAAATTAGGGATTTTGGTGCACTAATTTCAGTTCTGGTTTTGCTTTACTGCATTCTGCTTGACCTTTAATAAATAGGCATTGGTCTTACCTTGGAGGCCAAATTTCTTGATAGTTGTGTCATCGTCCAGATGTGGGCTGCTTCAGTCAGATCTGTTGCTGGCTGAGCCATAGTTTTTTGACCATGCCCCCTGCTCCTCCCTTTGAGGCCCAGTTTGGCGAAGGAGGCCACAGGAAAGATCTCCAACAGGAACCACCACCGTCAGAAATAGAAACTGGTCCAATGGGACAACTGGAAAATAAACTCCTTTAACATTAACAAACAAACTGTACTGGCCCTGAGACAGAGGGAGGGGCTGGACGATGACACAACTATCAAGAAATTTGGCCTTCAAGGTAAGACCAATGCCTAATTTCCTTGATCCAGTTGTGTCATCGTCCAGATGTGCGACATACCAAAGTTTTGGCAATCCTAAGGGCAGGATGACGAAGGGCCTGGGGAGACTCCTGTCCAGTGCACCTATTGCAAAACCCTCCTGCCAAATGCCGCTTCCGCAGAAGCAAAGATATCTAACTTATGTCTAATGTCTAATAAATGGTGAGGAGGTGGACCAGGTGGTCGCCCTGCAGACCTCCTCGAGGGAAGCCTGAGTTGCCCAGGTCGCCGATGTAGCCACACTCCAGGTGGAGTAAGCAGTAATTCGAATGGGAATAGGGACCGCCTCGGCCTGATACGCCGAGGCAATGCATGCTCTGATCCAACAACCAACAGTTGCAGAGGAAACCTTATGCCCTAAGGAACTGGGCAAAAAGGATACAAACAAGGCCTTGGAATTTCTGAAAGGGGCAGTTCGTGTAATGTATATTTTTAGAGCCCTCCGCACATCTCCGCTCCAAGCTATGGGAAGGTCTAGGACAAAAATTGGGGAGAATAATGTCCTGAGTCCTATGAAAGAGTGAATTAACTTTGGGAATAAAAGAGGGATCCAGTCTTAAGATGACAGTGTGAGGTCTGAAGATATAGAGATCTTCTCTAAAAAGAGAGCTGCCAGCTCTGAAATATGGCGAGCTAAAGTTATGGCCACTAGGAAAGCTACTTTAAGGGTGAGGAAACGAACATGGATCGTGCGGAGAGGCTCAAAGGGAGATGCAGTTAAGGCGTCAAGGACTTTGGGTAAATCCCAAGTGGGATACTTATGAATTGAGGAAGGCCGTAAGAGCCTGACTCCTCTTAGGAATTTTTTAATAACAGGGTGGTGAGTGAATGGCTGTTCAGAGGGACTGAATAAGGCCGTAGACAGTGCCGCCACATGCCTTCTAAGGGTGCTGTGGGCCAGACCGCGCTCCAAGCCATCCTGCAGGAATTCTAGGACCTGGGGAGGGGAGGCTGAAAGAGGATTGACCTGGTGGGACCTACACTATCTTACAAAAGCTACCCAGGTGATATTGTAAAGTCTAACTGTGGAACTGCGTCTACAAGCCTGTACAGTAGGAATCACCCTATCTGAATACATGTCCCGCTTTAGGAGGGCCCTTTCAAGTGCCAAGCAGTCAGTTGGAGCCACTGAGGTTCCGGATGGATCAAGACTCCTTGCCGCAGGACA
Organism: Arizona elegans; assembly: GCA_022577455.1. NCBI lineage: Eukaryota > Metazoa > Chordata > Lepidosauria > Squamata > Colubridae > Arizona > Arizona elegans. The sequence continues at coordinate 54,704,515 of JAKOOJ010000009.1, forward strand.
ATCTGGTCTGATGGAATCCTCCAATGTTGTAATATGGAGAGATTGACCAGATCCGCAAACCACAGGCACTGTGGCCAGTGCGGAGCTACGAGGATTATTTCTGCTCTGTCGGCGACCACCTTCTGAAGCAGAGCTTGGATCAGAGGCAGAGGTGGGAAGGCATAGTGAAGACCATGTGAGTCGGAGAGCATTGATCCCTTCCGCTCCTGGAGTCGGGAACCTCGAGAAGAAGTGAGGAAGTTGAGTGTTCAGATTCGTTGCGAAAAGGTCTATGTATGGAAACTCGAACCTGTTGCATATTGCTTGGAAAATGTCCGGATGGAGCTGCCACTCGGCATTGTCTATCTGGGTCCTGCTGAGGAAATCTGCTTGGGTATTCTCCTTCCCTGCTATGTGATCTGCTCGGATGGAGAGGAGATGTTGCTCGGCCCACTTGCCTAGACGAAAGGCTTCCTCCATAAGATGTCTTGAGCGAGTCCCCCCTTGACGATTGACATGTGCTTTTTTTTTTATTATTATTTGATTTATATGCTGCCCTTCTCCGGAGACTCAGGGTGGCTTACAATGCGCTAAGCAATAGCCTTCATCCTTTTGTATATTTATACAAAGTCAACTTATTGCCCCCACAACTGGGTCCTCAATTTACCTATCTTAGAAAGGATGGAAGGCTGAGTCAACCTTGAGCCTGGCGAGATTCGAACCTGCAGTAATTGCAGGCAGCTGGTCTTAATAACAGGGTGCTTTAGACCACTGTACTACCAATGCTCTATAGCTTTTGCAGATATGTTGTCTGTCAGCACCAGAACATGATGGTTTTGAACAAACAGTTGAAATTGTGTGAGAGCCAGGCAGATGGCCTTCTAGACAATTTATGGGTTGGTCAGGTCTGATGGAGACCAACAACCCTGAGCCACATGCAATTCGAGATGCGCTCTCCAGCCATGGAGACTGGCGTCTGTCGTGTTCTCCATGAAAAGGCATCCCTTGTCTAGAGAAGGCAATGTCCACCAGTGTAGCTATCGCCTGACTGATAGTGGGACTCTGACAGTGGCTATGGTGTGAGCTTGTCGCTTCCATTGGAAAGGCAGTAGAAACCACTGCAAGTGTCGAGCGTGAAGGCGTGCCCAGGGGACGATCTGAATGCAGGAGATCATTTTGCCTAGAAGTTTTGACAAGATGGCCAACGGAACAGAAGAGTTTTTGTGAATGTGAGCTATCATGTCTTTGATGTCGGCTCGTCGTTCCAAGGACAGGTAGACTGCGCCTTGATGTGTATCTATAATGGCACCGAGGTGGACAAGTCTGTGGACTGGTACTAATTGGCTCTTTTTGTAGTTGACCAGGAACCCGTGTTCTTTCAAGGTTCAAATTGTGATGTTTAGATCGTGTAAGGCTTGGTCATGAGAGTGAGCTAGAATCAAAATATTGTCCAGGTAAGCCTGGAGCCTTACCGGTTGTTGTCTCAGGTGAGCTGCTACTACCGCCAGTACCTTTGTGAAGACCCTCGGGGCCGATGCCAGTCCGAAGGGAAGGGCTCGGTACTGTAGATGTTTTCCTGCGTAGCTGAAGCGGATATACTGTTGATGCTTCGGCAGAATGGGAACGTGAATGTAAGCCTCCGTGAGATCTATGGAAACTAGAAAGTCGTTGGGACGAATCCCCTGAAGAATAGAGGTTAGTGAACACATTTTGAATCTGCGATACACTATGTAAGAATTGAGAGACTTTAAATCTAGTATTGCCCTCCACCACCACCCAACCGTTTCGGAACCACAAACAGGATAGAGTAAAATCCTTGCTTCCATTCGCTTTGGGGAACCTCCTATATGCAGGAGGTGCTGAACAGCTTGGTCCATCAGTTGGCATCTGGACTTGCTGCTATAAGGTGGGCATTGAATGAAACAGGTCGGAGGTGTGGAGAGAAATTCCAGAGGGAGGCCAAATGTTACTATAGAGAGGACGCAGAGGTCTGGGATTGAGGCTTTCCACCTGTCTGCGAAGAGAGCCAGGCGGCCTCCAATGGGAGGATTTGGCGATGAATCACTTATGGCCATGGGACTGGCGGTAGCCGGAGCCGCGAAAGGGCCGCTTAAACTATGTGAATTGTCTGCCCCTATCCTGAAAGGACTGACGGTCCAAGGACTAGCTTGATCCCTGAGGGTAACCCTGCTGGGAGGTGTTTCCTTGGTAATAGGGACGAAAGGATGCCCTCCTGTAATAAGGAGAAGATCGTCTGTCAACACATGTAGATGTTGAAGGCAGAACCTTACGCTTGTCCCGTGTTTCAATAAGGAGAGGATCAAGTGACTCACCAAATAATTTCTCTGCAGAATATGGAGCTGCAGCCAAACACCATTTGGCCCGAAGATCTGCTGGCCACTGACGAAGCCAGATCATCCTGCGGGCTGATAAAGCAGAGGCTAGGGCTCTAGAGGCGAATTTGACCGAATTTAGAGTGGCATCAGCTGAGAATTGAGTAGCAATTAATTAATATCCTGATGGAGGCGAACCTCACTAGGGGGCACTCTTGCTTGCAATTGCTGAAGCCAAAGGATGGTTGATCGGTTGAAAAAGGAGGCTGAGGCAGCCGATTGAATTGCCCATGCTACAGCCTGGTGGTTCTTTTTGCACAGGAAGTCTAATTTTTTATCCTCTGGTTGTAGACCTTCAGAAGTATCCCGTCACATATGAGGAGGGAGATGAGGGCTGTCCACTGGGGGGACTTGCAACAGTTGAGCAAATTTGGGTGCAACCGTGTAATATTTCTTATCTGAGGCAAGGGCAGAGGCCATGGTTGCAGGGCAAGACCATTGTTTCTTAACCATGTCTGTGAATAATTGAGGGATTGGAACAAAGGATTGTTCAGAAGTAGGTTCAGAAAAAAGTCCTTTTTTATGACCCTGGCGAGCTTCTTGCATTTCCTTAATGTAATCATCATTGTCTAGAGCTGCAGTAATGTGTGCCTTATGTAACAGAGATTTAAATTTGTTTGGGGGAAATAAACCTGTAAAGGCAGGTTGATCCTGAATTATGCCCTCATCATCTGATAAACCAGAATGGTGATCCACCTCCAATGCAAAGGATTCACTTGCTCTAGAAGCTGCAGGGGAATGAGAGCCAGGGAGGCTAACTGCAGGAGAGACTCTAGCATGAGTGGAATGCTCAGAAATTATTGAGCCAGAACAATGGCTTTTACAGGCATCCGCCACTTGAGAGGCGATGGCTCGATCAATTAAGACCTTTAAGCTTTCAGGCAGATTTTTAAAAGGGTCCTCTGGGTTCTGATCTTGCAAGGGCAACTCCCTTGCAGCATGAGCTGGTGTCACATTTCTGCCAGAATCAGGAGTAGCAGGAGTAATTAATTGACTTGCAAATGGATTTTGCAGAGTGCCTTGTTCTTCCTGTATAAGAACCCCCCCCCCTCACCTTCTGAAGACGAAGCCTGGTGAACTTCAACAACAGGGAGGCGGGGAGTAGCAGGGGGAGGAGAAGTTTTCTTGCTGGGCACATGAACAATAGCCTTTGTAATGTGCTTCTCTAAAGCCTTATGTCTCCATTCCAAGTCTTTTTCTTCTGCTTTAGAAGGGTACTTGCATTTGCAAGCTGATTTTTTTCCTGGAAACACGTTATTTCCCTTCCCTTGGGAAGAACGCTCTGCCATTGCAATAGTATACTCACTGCGACCAAGATGTTGACTGGAAAGATTTAGTTTCACTTTTGCCACGTGGTAAGATAAACAAAAAGCAGAGGTTCTGGCGTTTGCTCAATGGCTGCCAGGTAACACGTGAGCAGGATATACGCTGCTCTAGAGGTGACTGTCCAGGAAACCTAGAAACAGCCCCCGTTAAGCGCCTTCACAGCCACAAAAATTCCAGGCTGTAATATTGCCACGTGGAGAATGCAAGGAAACCTTACAACTCTTCTCCTGTAGAAGCTCCATTGGTGGTATAGGAGAATTGAGGCCAAAAACGTTGAAAAAACCTCCTATGGGCTCGTTGGTGGCAAAGCGGCAATTAGTTGCTTCCTGAAGTGCCGTGGCGCTTCAAAGGACCGCCCTACAGCTGATTTGCGGTCCGGGAGCTGAGGGCGGCAGCGGCCAACTTTAGCGATTCTGGGGTTTTCCCCAGAAATTCGCTATAAACGTTGGTGGCAAAATGGTTTAAACCCCCTACGCTTTCATTGATGGTATAGGGCTAAAAAGCCCCACCAAAGGAAAAAAGTTTTTAAAAGGCGTGCGAAAGAGGCTTCCAAAATGGCCGCCGCCTGGAGCAAGTGAAGCCTGATATAACAGGCTGCTCCAATACAGGGTATACCTGTAGCCTACAAAAATACAAAAAAAATTTAAACTAGCCTAGTAGACCGGTACCCTCGGAAAAAATACAAGTTAAATTTAAAAATTAAAATGAAATGAAGAAATAAGAAATTAAAAGGTCAAAAAGCTTACAATTTAAATGCAATCGAACAGACCTGGGCTGAGAGCCAGGAGATGTTACTCTCAGGCCGACTGAGCCTAAACTGGGCCTCAAAGAGAGGAGCAAGGGGCGTGGTCAAAAAACTATGGCTCAGCCAGCAACAGATCTGACTGAAGCAGCCCACATCTGGACGATGACACAACTGGATCAAGGAAATCTATACCTTTCTTTCTCACTAAATGGAATCAAGGATCGTTCTTACTTAAAGGCTCAAGCTGAGGCAGGACTGACATTTATTTTAAGTCAATGGCTATCATGTGGACAAGCCTGATTTTTATCAGCCCAGATTGGCAATAGACAGCTTTTTGCTCTCCTACACTACATGTACATTATGTGATGGTTCTGTCTGTTAAGTTAATAGGAAGTTGAAGAAATTTCAAGGTTGCTACATACATTCTTCTGGGCTTGACATGACTAATCAACATATATAAATAGAAACGTTTGTTCCATTTCATTTCTGTGTATTTCTTTTAACTTTTACATGAAATTGCATAGTTTTTTATGCTTACTTCGCTTAATGTATATGTATTTCTTAATATGTATATTTTAGCAAATGACTTTTCTTAAAATATTTTCTTCATATTTTATTATTTTATATTTTCCTTATGGGAAAAAAATTGTTTAATACTCATAGTTTTTGGTACTCATCGTGCCTCCAGGAACCAATTATAAGTATTGCAGTACCACTGTAAATACAGAAGATATAGCTTCTAGAATTCAAACAGAAAGTGCCAAGTGAGATAAAATTCCACAACTACTATTCTAACTTCTGTGAAATGATACTTACACTTACAGCAAAAGCAGCTTGGTAAGTGACTTCAGGTGGAAAGGTAAATGAATGTCCCGTTGTTACTGGACTGCTGGGTGGTGGGGTTATAATTAGTCCAGTGGTACTAATGTGAACCTATTAACAGCAGATACATTAAACATAATTAATGTCCCATCCAGAATATCCATTCATTCCATAAGTGAACGAAGTGAAATACTTTTACAACAAAATATTACTTTTATATTTAATATAAATTATTTCTAATCTTAAATTTATATGCATTTCATTTTAAGTACAAATATGTAATACAAATAAAAGTTATTGTTAATATTTTTGAGGTTTCTTTGAGATTTATTAATATAGTAACAATGGTCCTTTCAACCATTTTTGTTAATTTTAATGATTGCATTTTTAATGCTTAATTTTTTTAACACTCTAATTGTTTTATATTGTACCTTATAATATTGTAAACTGCCCAGAATCACTTGATAGTGAGATGGGTGGAATATAAATTAAATGAATAAATGTACTTTTATCAACTTAATCAAAGATTTTTTCTCTAATGCATTCCTATACTGAATAAACAAACTCTGTCTACTAGACTGCAATGTTAATTGTGGTATCACTATCAAATAGCATTTTTAGCAAGCTTCAACCCAGCTTGAAAAACTGGGTTGGTGCCCGCTTTATAACTGTTGTGACTTATGACTCTGATGGGCTTCATTACAGTCGTAAGTCAAGGACTATCTGTACCCAAATTTTCCTCCAATTCTCAATTTGGGAAGGGTGAACAATCATTCCAATCTGTTTATATCTGGAAGATATAAATTTATTTAATATTAGCTAGAAAACATTTAAAAGAAAACATTTAAAAGATAACCTATTTACACTAAGGAAAAAACCTTATGTAAAAAGCAAGAACAGCTGTGCCAAAGGTGCTTTTTGAAGAGGCAACTGGACTTTCTTGTTTTTCTTTGAAGACATTTCCCTTCTCATCCAAGAAGCTTCTTCAGTTCTGACAGGATGGTAGGGAATGGAAGTATTTATATTCCTTGCAGACAGTTGGTCATTTGCATTCTTTTAGACTCCTTGAGGTCACCTGGAGGTTTATCTGTGTCATCAGGGTCACCTGAGTAGTGCAAATGGGTGTTGAGCCTTCTTGGAACTGTTGAAAGGACTGTGTTGTAGACTGGAGATAGATGATATCATATCCCTCCCCCTTTGTTGAGAGAGGGCTGTTCAATTTTGACATAGATGGCCTCTTTGACCCCTCTTTCAAACCAGCAGTCCACTCTGTCCAAAACGTGGATTTTGCTGTCTTCAAAAGATTGGCTTTTGTCTTTTAAATGCAGATGGACTGCTGAATCTTCTCCTGATGGGTTTGTTCTCCTATGTTGTACATTAGGAAAACAAAGCAACCACTTCATAAACGCATAGCACAACATAGGAGAATAAACCCAACAGGACAAGATTCAGCAGTCCATCTGCATTCACAAAGGGGGAAGGATACGACATCATCTATCTCTAGTCTACAACACAGTCTTTTCAACAATTCCAAGAAGGCTCCACACCCATTTGCACTACTCAGGTGACCCTGACGACACACTTACACCTCAACGACTCTCTAAAATAATGCAAATGACCAGCTGTCTGCAAGGAATATAAATCCTTCAATTCCCACCATCCAGTCAGAGCTGAAGAAGCTTCTTGGATAAGAAGTGAAACATTTTCAAAGAAAAACAAGAAAGTCCAGTTGCCTCTTGAAAAAGCACCTTTGGGACAACTATGACCTGGATGACTGAGAATCTCCATAGACAAGAACAGCTGTCTTCAGATAACAATGCTTAATAATTCAAGATTATCCTTTAATAAATAAGATTTGCTTATTTTAATACAATTATAAAAATATTTAGATCAATAATTATACCCCATTTATTTTGACAATATTTTAAACTGTCATTTAAAAAGCCATGATATACCTTGATTTCTACTTATAATTACCTGAGAAGGTGCACTACAAGAAAGGCCTGAAAGCTCAGTTATCCGTGCTGCAGCAGTTGGATTACTGGAGCTGATGAGAACAGGAGGGCTGATTTCCATTGAATGACGATTCTGAGACAACTGTGAAGCCTTATTGGACATGGTAAGAGAAGTAAAAGAATGGCGTTTTTTGGTATTCTTTTTCACATCAGTATGCTTTTGAACTGAATTGCAATGGGATGTACCAGAGCTGCCTTCTCCAGAATCTACTGTAGAAACTGATGGTTTGTCTAGTTCAATAAGTTGTTTTGCTGTTGAGTTAAACTGCAAGACAATAACCATAAATATTAACCCTATCATTTGATTAAAAGAAAATTTGTTAGCTCCATTGTAATTACATATTGTGCATTAAGTTTTATTTTTGTATCAATCCTAAATGTTTTATAATTCATTACATTTGGCTGCTCTATGTATGTAAATATGAGAAGAGAAGAAATAGAATCTTTATTCTCTTCTTCACTGATTGTTTAATAATATTGAAAAAAATCTGTGAATTACTGCAATCATACTTATACCTCTTTGGTATCACAGCTAAAGTAATCTTTATGTTTAATTATTTCACAAAGTACAGCCACATATTGCTTGATTTCTAAATCATAAAAAACAGGATTCAAGTTGGTATGGGGTCTGCTTAAGTATATGTACCTCTAAATTTATGGGGTGTAGATGCAGAAAAAGGCAATTTTATCTGCAATTAAATCTGTTTAAATTATCAGGAATTTACTTATTAAACAGACTTTTAAAGAGAAAAAATTAGTGATAAGACTTCCAGGAAAAAATCACACATAAATATATATACACATATATACACATACATAAAGACAAAGGCCGCCGGTTATCTGTAAACTTTAACCTCTTTATTGCCAGTTATAAATTTAGAGGAGTAAATAACTATATAATTTTTTAATCATTTTCTCATCTGTTCCTGTGAGTATCTCATCCATTACATTACATTACAACTCCCCAGGGCTGTGTGCTCTCTCCGCTTCTCTTCTCTCTATATATCAGTGACTGCATCTCAAAAGATCCCCCTGTTAAAGTACTAAAATTTGCAGGTGATACAACAATGATTGCTCTCATTTGAGGCAACAACGAATCTGCATACAGATGGGAGGTTGAACAACTAGCCTTGTGGTGTGACCAGAATAATCTTGAACTAAACACACTCAAAACCATAGAAATTATGGTAGATTTTAGGTGAAACCCTCCTATACTACCACCTCTTACAATACTAGACAACACAGTATCAACAGTAGAGACCTTCAAGTTTCTAGGTTCTATCATATCTCAAGACTTAAAATGGACACCTAACATCAAAAACGTCATCAAAAAAGCACAATAAAGAATGTTCTTTCTGTGCCAACTCAGGAAGTTCAAACTGCCCAAGGAGCTGTTGATACAGTTCTACAGGGGAATCACTGAGTCTATCATCTGCACCTCTATAACTGACTGGTTTGGCTCTGCAACCAAACAAGACAGACACAGACTTCAACGGATAATTAGAACTGCAGAAAAAACAATTGTTACCAATCTGCCTTCCATTGAGGACCTGTATACTGCAGGAGTCAAAAAGCAGGCTGTGAAAATATCTACAGACCTCTCACACTCTGGACATAAATTGTTTCAACTTCTACCCTCAAAATGACATTATAAAGCATTGCACACCCGAACAACTAGACACAAGGACATTTTTTTTCTGCATGCCATCACTCTGCTAAACAACTAATTCCCACAACACTGTCAAACTATTTACTAGGACTGTATTACTATTATTTTTCTCATCCTTTCTATTATCTCCTTTCTAAAAGGTAACAGTAAAGGTTCCCCTCATACATATGTGCTAGTCGTTCCCGACTATAGGGGGCAGTGTTCATTTCCATTTCAAAGCCGAAGAACCAGCACTGTCCAAAGATGTCTCCGTGGCCGGCATGACTAAACACCAAAGGCGCAGAGAACACTGTTACCTTTCCACCAAAAGTGGTCCCTATTTTTCTACTTGCATTTTTTACATGCTTATAAACTGCTAGGTTGGCAGAAGCTGGGACAAGTAACAGGAGCTCACCCCGTTATGCGGCACTAGGGATTCGAACCGCTGAACTGCTGACCTTTCGATCGACAAGCTCAGCGTCTTAGCAACTGAACCACTAAAAACTTGTTGCTTGTATCTTTACGATTTATATTGTATTATAGTTTCCTAGTATGATTTTGATTGCTTATTTAATATCCTATGACTATCACTAAGTGTTGTATCTTATGATTCATGAATTTATTTATGATTACTATGATCATGATTTATCACTTATATCTTTTATGTACATTGAGAGCTTATGCACCGAAGACAAATTCCTAATACGAGTTTGCATAAATTTACAATCCTTCGTCATTACTTAATATATTATATAACTTATGTATTGAAAATTTCTTAAACAATAAAATGCACAAGCAGCATTTATAAATTAAAATGTAAGGTTGCATTGGGCATAATATTTTCTGTCTATTTTTCAAACTTGATTTTATAAAACTTGCCTATTCACAGTGACTACCTAACAAGCTTTCCTTTTTATTAAAATTTCTTTCTTTCCAGTACTGTATAATCACATTTAATCACAATCTAAACTATATTTACCCGTTTCTCCAAAAATAAGACCAGGTTTTATTTTCTTTCGGGCTCCAAAATAAGCACTAGGGCTTATTTTCAGGGATGTCTTATTTTTTCCCCCATGTACAGGAGGCCCACTTCTTGTGCTTGCTCGCGGGGGGCGGGGCAGGAAGCCGCATGGTGCGCTAGTGCTGTTGCTACAAGGCAGGGGGGTGTAGCTGCCTCACGCATCCTTCACCAGCTTACCTCAGGGCCCCTGCACCCAGGCCACCCATTCCCCAACACCTGCCTCGCCATGCAGAGGAGGCTTGAGCAGCCCCATCGAGCAAGACCCTGCATGGCCACTGGCCCACTTCTTCTGCTTGCTTGTGGCCACAACAAAGCAGGAGGCTGAGCAACACACTGGTGCCGTGACCACGAGGTGAGGCGCAGGTGGACTGCTCTACGCGCCATGCACTGGCTTACCCTTAGGGCCCCCGCAGCCAGGCCAACCATACCCCGACACATTCCTCACCTCGCAGTTGTGGCACCAACACCAGCATACCACTCAGCCTCCTGCTCCGTTGCAGCAGTAAGTAAGCAGAAGTGGGCCTGCAGCCAAGTGGGCTCCTGCTGCACATGGCTGTGGGTGCTGCCGCCATGCGGCAGGTGTTGGGGCATGGATGGCCTGAGGTAAGCCAGTGCAAGGTACGTGAGGCAGTTCTACCCCCACCCCGGCCTTGTGGCCACAACACTGCAAGCAGAAGGAATGGGCGGGCGGCCAGTTGCGCAGGCTCTTAAGTAGGGCTTATTTTGGAGGTGGAGCTCATATTATGCACAAAAGTTAAAAAAAATGCTAGGTCTTATTTTTGGGATAGGTCTTATTTTCAGGAAAACACGGTAGAAATGATTATAATGCTGTGCTCAGTGTAAGATTGGATAATAAACTGAATTAGTCCCCTATAATATCCCAAATTTCTTCCTTGAGAGTGCATCTGCTATAGCAGTTTTCATTTCAGCAATAACTATTAAAATCAAACCTCTGAAAAACCAGAACTGCACAGAGCAATAATGTCTCATTTTGTTTTCATTTGTGTCTGGGCAAACTACTGCACAAAAAGATAAAGGTAACCTTTTTTAACCCATAATTTGGTTGGAAATTTTGCTAAGGGTGTGAGTACTATAATTTGAACTAAGGCTAAAACAATAAGTCTCATTTAAAGAGCGCTATTATGAACCATTCCTTATAGCAGGGATAATACTGGCCAGATTATATATGTTAGAACTGAATATAATTCTAAACATCTCGTTTCCTAAGAATTTTAGCCAACTTCATAAGTATTCAGTATTTATTATGACATGTAATTAAAAGTTTAAAATATTCTGAATACTGAAAATTACTGTGCATATTTGCTAATATTCAAATGTTACTAATAATCAATTTTACAGTATTTTATTATTTCCTGATAAAGAGGTGAGCATATATGTCTGTCATATAGATGACTGAGATTTGATTTCTTGACGAGAAGCTAAGGACAGTTCAGTGATAATGCCTAGGGCAGTTCATTGATAGAGCCTAGGTTTGATCTGTTTCTTCAGCAAGATGCTGTTTACATTTAATACATAATCAACTCATATGAACTTTAGTAATCAACCTATAATCATAATGAAGCCTGCCCATTATGGTTGCAAGTGGTAATGGCCTTTAAGCGAGATGGCCTTGTTTTATGACTTCTACCCTGTTCTCCCTGAAGGTGTTCAATGAATATGTGGGTCATTAAACAAAGCACAGGATTCTTCAGAGGTGGGAAAAGATGTGGGAGGCCTAGGCTTTCCTTCCCTGTGACTCCCAAGGCCTCCGCCATCCCGACATATCCATTCTCCACTTCCTGCTCCTTGGGATACCCGTAGTGCTTGGGTTTCCTCCCCAACCACTCACCCATTGCACAGTTACTTTTTGAAGATCTCCAGAGCTTTCCTCAGTGCTGTGCATGCCACTTTAGGGAAGCAAAATAGAGTGGTTCATCTCTAGGTCACATGACATCCTCCCAGAAGCAGCTGCCATTTCATTGTGATGCGAGGAAATGTGGGCACGCTGAAAATGGTGACCTCTTCCGGGAGACAGCCATAAAGCCCAAATACAAGTGGCCTGCCCTCCTTCTCCAACATAGCTTTATAAGGCCTTGGTAAGACGACACCTGGAATACTGCAAGTTTTGGTGACCACAATAAAAAAAAAGATGAAGCTCTGGAAAGAATGCTATCTGGTTTTGACCTGCCTCACTCAGTCTGAACAAAATTGAACAGAATTAGATGTGATACTGGAAGAAATGCCTCTGCCCTGTATGGATGGAAAGAGGATGGAAGGATTCTCCTTAACTATTAAATATATTGTGAAAGATTGCTCACAACATGCGTTCTCTGGTTCCCTAAAAGAACTGCATGAAGCAATGTCAAAGTTGATCACCTGGAATTGGACATCCAGATATGAGTCCACTGCCATATTCCTGTAGAAGTTTTGTACATAATTATATGGATTGCATATATATGTTTACTTCTCTTCTGTCATATTCTCATCATGCGCTAGATAAATAATAATAAATAATTCAATTTGCTAAAAAATGTGTTGTTTGATTAACATCTAACATTTTTCTATTCATCTATTCAGCAGTCCAAAGTAAAAGAATTTTAGGATAAAGTGTGTTTGTGTGTGTATTCACATTAATTCAACATTAAAGAAACTTAAGATTCTTTCACCTCAACATATGAAATAGGAAATATTCCAATCCTGTCAGCCAACATTCCTTCAGCCCAATTTTCATCTACTCGGCGAATCACAGTAAGAATATCATCCTGGATGTAAAAGAAGAAAATAAAAGGTAGGAAAGTTTCCAAGTTCTAATTAAACATTTTTCCCCCCGGCATTCAGACTATTGAGATTTTTAAAAAGTCAACTTGCATATTCTTAGATGAAAATTTCTTTCAATAGTATATTCCTATTATTAAGAATTTGAAAAGCATTCCAAGAACTAACCAATCATCAAATGAAATAATTGCTGAGAAACAGCAACTCAACTACTTTTTTTTCAGAATAATAATAATAATAATAATAATAATAATAATAATAATAATAATAATAATAATTTTATTTCTATACCGCCCTTCTCCCGAAGGACTCAGGGCGGTGTACACCCTATTTAAAAACACAAGACAAACATCAATTTAAAATTTAAAATTATTAAATAAATTTGGCTCCATTTAAAACCCCAGAAATTTAAAATACCCCAATTTAAAATTATCATGTTGATAGCCTGGCCTGGCGGAACAACAGGGTCTTCAGTGCACAGCGAAATACCCGGAGGTTGGGGAACTAACGTATTTCCGGGGGCAGTTCATTCCACAGGGCTGGGGCTCCCACAGAGAAGGCCCTCCCCCTGGGTGTCGCCAGCCGACATAACTTGGCCGATGGCACCCTGAGGAGACCCTCTCTGTGGGAGCAAACTAGCCGGTGGGAGGCTATTGGTGGCAGAAGTCGGTCTCGAAGATATCTGGGTCCTATGCCATGGAGTGCTTTAAAGGTGGTAACCAGCACCTTGAATCGCACCCGGAAGACCACTGGGAGCCAGTGCAGCTCGCACAGGAGGGGTGTCACATGGGCACAACGAGTTGCACCCATAACCACCCGTGCGGCCGCATTCTGGACCAGTTGGAGCTTCCGAGTGCTCTTCAAGGGGAGCCCCATGTAGAGAGCATTAAAAGAGTCCAGCCGGGAGGTGACAAGGGCGTGAGTGACCGTAAGCAAAGCGTCCCGGTCCAGAAAGGGCTGCAACTGGCGAATCAGGCAGACCTGATAAAAGGCCCCCCTGGCCACGGCCGTCATGTGCTCTTCTAAAGACAGCCGTGCATCCAGGAAGACACCCAGATTGCGAGCCCTCTCTGTGGGGGGCAAAGATTCACCTCCAATAGTCAGCGATGGCACCTGCTGACTATATCGGGACGCCGGAAGCCACAGCCACTCAGTCTTGGAGGGGTTGAGTCTGAGCCTGTTCCTCCCCATCCAGACCCGCACGGCCTCCAGGCAGTGAGACATCACATCAAGGGCATTGTTGGGGTGGTCTGGGATGGAGATGTACAGCTGAGTATCGTCAGCGTACAGATGACACTTCACCCCAAAACCACGGATGATCTCACCCAGCGGCTTCACATAAATGTTGAACAGAAGGGGCGAGAGGACCAACCCTTGAGGCACTCCCCATGCGAGGTGCCTCCAGGTCGACCTCTGCCCCCCTGCCAACACAAACTGTGAGCGGTCGGAGAGGAAGGAGGAGAACCACTGCAAAACGGTGCCCCCTATTCCTAACCCCCTCAACTACTGCAGCATGATACGATGGTCGATGGTATCAAAAGCCGCTGAGAGATCTAATAGGACTAGGACAGAGGAGCAACCCCTGTCCCAAGCCCTCCAGAGATCATCCACCAACGCGACCAATGCCGTTTCTGTGCTGTACCCCTGCCTGAAGCCCGACTGGTATGGGTCCAGATAAATAGCTTCATCCAGGTGTCGGGGAAGCTGTCGTGCCACCACGTTCTCAACAACCTTCGCCACAAAACGAAGGTTGGAGACCGGACAGTAGTTGGCTAATTCAGCTGGGTCCAGGGAAGGCTTCTTGAGGAGGGGCCTCACTACCGCCTCTTTCAAGGTGGCTGGAAAGGCACCTTCACTCAGAGAAGCAGTTATAATCCCCTGGAGCCAGCCTCGTGTAACCTCCCGGGAGGCCAGTACCAACCAGGAGGGACACGGGTCCAATAAACACGTGGCGGCACTAATCTTACCCAGAACCCAGAAGGCCTTGATGGTACAGTGGTTTAATGCACCCTGTTATTAACACAGCTGCCTGCAATTTCTGCTGGTTCGAATCTCTCCAAGGCTCAAGGTTGACTCAGCCTTCCATCCTTTCTAAGGTAGGTGAAATGAGGACCCAGTTTGTGGGGGCAATAAGTTGACTTTGTATAAAATATACAAAAGAATGAAGGCTATTGCTTAACACATTGTAAGCTGCCCTGAGTCTCCGGAGAAGGGCGGCATATAAATCAAATTTAAAAAAAAAAAAAACCCTGTCCACATCCTTGGGAGTCACAGGATCAAACTCCTCCCAGATAATATTCTCAAGACCTACCCTCGAATACAGATCTCAATATATCTAAATTCTATGTTATATATTCTTAGTTGTTGTTATGAGTATCTACAACACTTAGATAGCAACTGTTCAATGTATGTACATGCAATATTCTTAGGGATTAATGAACTAGGAAATGTCCATGATAAAGAATATTATCTGGGAGGAGTTTGATCCTGTGGCTCCCGAGGATGTGGACAGGGTTCTGGGTAAGATTAGTGCTGCCACGTGTTTATTGGACTCGTGTCCCTCCTGGTTGGTACTGGCCTCCCGGGAGGTCACACGAGGCTGGCTCCATGGGATTATAAATGCTTCTCTGAGTGAGGGTGCTGCCGCCTTGAAAGAGGCAGTGGTGAGGCCCCTCCTCAAGAAGCCATCCCTGGACCCGGCTGAATTAGCTAACTATCGTCCGGTCTCCAACCTTTGTTTTGTGACGAAGGTTGTTGACAGCGTGGTGGCACGAGAGCTTCCCCGGTACCTGGATGAAGCTATCTATCTGGACCTGTACCAGTCGGGCTTCAGGCAGGGGTACAGCACTGAAACGGCATTGGTCGCATTGGTGGATGATCTCTGGAGGGCTTGGGACAGGGGTTGTTCCTCTGTCCTGGTCCTATTAGATCTCTCAGCGGCTTTTGATACCATCGACCATGGTATCATGCTGCAGTGGTTGAGGGGGTTAGGAATAGGGGGCACCATGCTGCGGTGGTTCTCCTCCTTCCTCTCCGATCGCTCGCAGTTTGTGTTGGCAGGGGGGCAGAGGTCGACCTCACGGCACCTCGCTTGGGGAGTGACGCCTTGCTTGGGGAGTGACGCAAGGGTCCCTTCACCCCTTCTGTTCAACATTTATGTGAAGCCGCTGGGTGAGATCATCCGTGGTTTTGGGGTGAGAGTCCATCAGTACGCTGATGATACTCAGCTGTACATCTCCACCCCAGACCACCCCAATGATGCCCTTGATGTGATGTCTTACTGCCTGGAGGCCGTGCGGGTCTGGATGGGGAGAAATAGGCTCAGACTCAACCCTGCCAAGACCGAGTGTGGCTCCCGGCGTCCCGATATAGTCAGCTGGTGCCATCGCTAACTATTGGAACTGAATCTTTGCCCCCCACAGACAGGGCTCGTAATCTGGGTGTCCTCCTGGATGCACGGCTGTCTTTAGAAGAGCATATGACGGCAGTGGCCAGGGGGGCTTTTTATCAGGTTCGCCTGATTCGCCAGTTGCGACCCTTTCTGGACTGGGACGCCTTGCGCATGGTCACTCACGCCCTGGGCACCTCCCGGCTGGACTATTGTAATGCTCTCTACATGGGGCTCCCCTTGAAGAGCACTTGGAGGCTCCAACTGGTCCAGAATGTGGCACCTCTCCTGCGCGAGCTGCACTGGCTCCCAGTGGTCTTCCGGGTGCAATTCAAGGTGTTGGTTACCACCTTTAAAGCGCTCCATGGCGTAGGACCCGGGTACCTTCGAGACCGACTTCTGCCACCAGTAGCCTCCCACCGGCCAGTCCGCTCCCACAGAGAGGGGCTCCTCAGGGTGCCATCGGCCAAGGTATGTCGGCTGGCAACACCCAGGGGGAGGGCCTTCTCTGTGGGAACTCCTGCCCTATGGAATGAACTGCCCCCGGAATTGTGCAAGATCTCCAACCTCCGTGTATTTCGCTGTGCCCTCAAGACCCTGCTGTTCCGCCAGGCCGGGCGATCAAAGTAAATGATTTTAAATTGGGTGTTTTTAATTTCTGGTTTTAATTTAGGCTGAAATTATTTAATAATTTTAATTATTTTTTAATTGATATCCATATATTTTTGTGTTTTAATAGGCTGTACACCACCCTGAGTCCTTCGGGAGAAGGGCGGTATAGAAATAAAATTATTATGATGATTATGATTATTATCATTATTACTAAAACTTCAAGCACAGAACAGGGATAAGATATTTTGGCTTTTAAGATATTGCTAGCTTTCATATCTCACCATCCTTTATCATTGGTTTTACTGTATGGGGCTCCTGAGAGTATTTTGTTTAAATTATATTTGGAGGATCACAAAATAAATAAATCAGAAGTCTATCTGGCCCAACACAATATTGATTCTAAAAGGCTCCTGGTATAACTATGCCTGGACAATGAAAAAATTATATCAAGTAAACTAACAGTTTACCTAAACAAAATATACTGTACATAGCAAAGGACATATTATAAGTATTTATTTACATATTTCACAAAAAAGATACCACAAATTCTAATTTATCTCAAATTATCAATATGTACAATAGAGTGTTAATCTTGGAAATGGAAAATGAGGTTCAAATATTATTTCTCCAAGATAATTTAAAGTTATATTTTTAATTTAAAATAAATATAACTTTGATTTTCTTCAGAAAAAAGTTAAAAGATGAAAAAATATAATAACATTTGATACATGGTAATTTTGTAGGCTAACAAGTATTTCAACATTGCTGAGACTATGAAAACATAACGATAATTTTTTTACCTTTGAAAAGGGTAAACAATCCTTGTCAGCTTCCTTGTCCTTAATTTCAAAGTCATAAAGTGCTTTGCACTGAGGTGGAGGTTGAGGTAATGGTTTAATTATCTGGACAAAATTGGTAGGAAAAAATCCATGGATACCATTAACTTCTCCATGATACCAATTTTCATCAACTTGCCTACGTAATATGATGATGTCACTTTTGTTGAATTTAAGATCTCCAGGCTCTTTTCCCTCATAGTTATATAATGCTTTGGCACAAGGTAACTGAGGTACACCCTACAGAAACAAATCAGGTAAATTTTAATCAGGTAAAAATGTAAATAACCTACCCACATCTAAACAGAGGCAAATCAATTCATAAGGCTAAACCATAGGTGATGTATAGGAAGGTTTGAACAATATATATCATAGTAACTTTAGTTTTAATTTACCTATCAATAGTTGTAATTTTTCCACCAACTATTTTTTTAAAAATATTAATACATGAGCATATTATCTAAACCAATGATTTTAAAACTGAAGATGATTAATCTGTCTAATCTGTGCATATCCCATAGGTACAGAACAATCGTACTGGTAATTATCAATTTACAACCAAAATTCAGACTGGAATCATGTTCATTGTTAACTGAGATATCATGTGACTGCTTCAGTCAACAAGCACAATCTCTGCACTCCCACTTGTGGTTAAGTGATCTCACAGGTCATTAAATGAAAACTAAGATAAAGAGTGAAGATTGCCTCAGGCGGGTGGGGAAATACCTCGGAGGTCTGGTGCAGTTCATCTCCATTCAGGAGCTAAAAAATCCTTCCTGCCAAAATCTCCCCTCAGTGGAGAGACACTCGTTTGCAGCCTGTTATGGGCCTTCCAACTCCCCTTAGGTGCCCTGTGACGGAATGGGACTTTTCGCCTCCTACCCTTGGCCGCGCCTGCTTCTCTACCAGCCTTCCGCCTCCTCTAGCGCCTCCTCTAGCTCTAGGGGGATTCTCCTCTAGCTTTTCTCCTCGGCTGACATGCCCCCTGCCCATTCACCATGGCCAGTCGGCCATGGCCCCTCTGACCCACACACTTCGGCATGGCCCATTTGACGCCACACTGTTAGTCCCAAGCTTTTCGCCTCCTGGGACAGTTAGCCGCCAGCCAGTCAGCTAGTTGCCAATGCTGGCAGCCAGAAGCCAGTTTCATCCAAAGGAGTTTTTATTTCGGGTGGGTATCCTAGTCTTAGAAAAAGAGAAGGAAGGAGGAAGGGAAGGGAACGGGGTGAAATGCTCCCAGTTCGGACTGGATCGCCCAATCTGGTAGCGATGGCGGCGGGTGGTTCGGAGAATCGGTAGCAAAAATCCCTGCGCCCACCCCCATGCCCAGCTGAGCCCATCATCAGAGGCTTTTTTTTTACTATTAAAAGCATTTTTTCTACAACCTCTTTGGCCGAAAAAATGCTTTTAAAAGTAAAAAAACAAGCCTCTGATGATCACGCGGCTCAGCTGGGATCGTCAGAGGCTTTTAAAGCACTTTTTTTCTACAACCTCTTGGAAGAGGTTGTAGAAAAAATGCTTCTAAAAGCCTCTGACGATCCCAGCTGAGTTGCCTGATCGTCAGAGGCTTTTAAGAGCATTTTTTTTCTGCAACGTCTTTGGCCGAAGAGGTTGTAGAAAAATTGCTTTTAAAAGTTAAAAAAAAAAGTTGGCACGCCAAGTCACATTACCCCCCCCACCAAGCTACGCCCACATAACCAGTAGTAACAAATTTTACATTTCACCACTGGAAGGGGGAGAGAGAGAGAGAGAGAACGGGAGAGAGAGAGAAGGGAGACGAAAAGAAAAAAGAAAAGAAAAGAAAAGAAAAAGGAAGGAAGGAAGAGGGTGGGAACGGAGAAGGGAAAAAGGAGAGGAAGGAAGGACCACAAACCCTAGCACTAGACGCAGCTTCAGTGGATGCTTTGAAACAGCACAGCAATCCAGGGCTGGAAGGCACCTGGGAGGTCATCCAGTCCAACCCCCTGCTCCAGCAGGAGGCCTTATATCATCTTAATATAATTAGATGTGCCTCTAACATGGAGAAGAAATTCCCAGAAAAGGAAGTAGTTTACTAGGCAAGGCTGCCATGCAGAGGAAGGCAGAGATAGTCCTTGACTTACGACAACAATTGAACCCAAAATTTTGGTTGCTAAGCAAGAGCATTGTTAAAGTGAGTTTCGACGCATCTTACTCAATCCATCTTTGACTTACGACCGTCATGGCCAGCCGTCACCGATGTCATATGTCCGTATGTAAGATTCTGCTCTCTCCCCCCCCCTCACCCGATCCTGCTGCTGTTCCCTCCCACCACCCGCCATCTTAAGTATGGACATACGACATTGGTGATGGCTGGCTATGATGGTCGTAAGTGAAAGATTGCCATCAAATTGGAAAACAGTACAGGTAGTCCTCAATTTACGACCATATCATATAGTGACTGTTCAAAGTTGCAATGCCACTGTTGTCACACATCTTTCACACTTATGACCATTGCAGTATCCCAATGGTAACGTGATTTACAGTTGGATGCATAGTAACTGACTCGCATTTATGACAGTCGCAGCATCCTGGGGTCATGTGATGTGATATCATGTGACGTGATATCCCTTTTGCAACCATCTGAAAAGCAAAGTCACTGGGGGAGCCAGCTTCGTTTAACCATCGTCTGACTGACTCAAACAATGATTCACTTAACAACAGTGGCAAGACGGGTCGTAAAGTGGGAGAAAGCTCACTGAACAGCTGTCTCCCTTAGCAACATAGATTTGGGGAAGCCAGATTCACTTAGCGACTGTGTGACTGACTTAGCGACCGTTCAAGTTACAACAACACTGGAAAAAGGGACAGTGTTTTTCACACTTAATGACCGTTGCAGCATCCCCATGGCCAGGTAATCCAAATTCAGATGCTTGGCAACTGACTCTTACTTATGATGGCCTCAGTGTCCTAGAGTCACGTGATCCCCTTTTGCGACCTGACCAACGAAGTCCATGGGGAAGCCAGATTCACTTAGTGATTGTGTGACTCACGAGCTGCAACCACTCACCTAGCAATGGTGGCAAAATGGGCTGTAAAGTCGGAGAAGGGGCGTTGTCTTACCTGAACGCCCTTTCTGAGAGTGGAGAGGCCAGTGGTTATACTTGGGTAATACCACTGCGATCCAATCAGATCGAGTCTGTCAATTAAAAACTCCTCCTCCTTCTGCTGTGTCCCAGCTTTCGGACGAGATGTGGACAGACTGACGACGCTCCCACTGAACTGAAATAAAGAAAGGAAGGATAAACCGGACGAGACGGACCGGCGGAGAAGGGTGGGGATAACCACTGGCCTCTCCACTCTCAGAAAGGGCGTTCAGGTAAGACAACGCCCCTTCTAAGCGAGGGAGAGGCCAGTGGTTATACTTGGGACATACCAAAGTCCCCCACTTATAGGGAGGGAGCCGCCCGGGACGGGGAGACACCCCCCGCACATACTTGTTGGAGAACCCGGTGGCCGAATGCCGCCTCCGCCGAAGCGAAGCTGTCAATTTTATAGTGGCGGATGAATGGGGTCGGAGACGTCCAAGTGGCGGCCGGACAGACCTCTAGAAGAGGGGTCTGGGTGGCCCAAGCCGCCGAGGTAGCCGCACTCCTGGTGGAGTGGGCCGTCAGGCGGCGAGGAACTGGCAAGGCTTGAGCCCCATAAGCCGTAGTAATTGTGGCCCTTATCCAGCGGCCCACCGTTTGCAAGGAAACTTTGAGCCCCAGGGTAGACGGTTGGAAGGAGACAAAGAGGCCTTCCGACCGACGGAAAGAGGAAGTCCGTCGGAGGTAAATACGAAGAGCCCGACGGACATCCAGGGAGTGCCAGGAACGTTCCCGAGGGTGAGATGGGTTAGGGCAAAAATCGGGCAGGATTAGTTCCTGGGTTCGATGGTAAAGGGTATTTACTTTGGGAAGAAAGGTGGGATCCAGGCGGAGTACCACCCGGTCGGAGTGGAATATACATAGGTCAGCTCGTGCCGAGAGAGCAGCCAACTCCGAAATCCGCCTGGCGGAGGTGATGGCAACTAAAAATAAAACCTTGTATGAGAGGAAGCGTAAGGGCACCGTCCTAAGGGGCTCGAATGGGCCTTGTGTGAGAGCTGATAGGACTTTGGGCAGATCCCAGGACGGATATCGATGAATGGGAGGCGGGCGGAGGTTGGTGGCGCCCCGGAGGAATAGGCGGATAAGGGGGCGGTCCGCTAATGAGCTTCGGGCGCCAAAGCATAAGATGGAAGAAAGGGCGGCCACCTGCCTCCGCAGAGTATTGGGGGCCAACCCAGCATCCAACCCCTCCTAAAGAAAAAGCAGTACCTGTTTCGTAGATGCCAAACCTGGATCCTGGTTCCTCCTCGAGCACCAAAGTGCGAAGGCCCGCCAAGTGGCTCCGTAGATGCGCCTCGTTGCCGGCCGGCGAGCGGCCAGAATAGTATTGATGAGTTGGTCCGGCAAATGCGATGCCTTCAGGAGGCGCCACTCAACCTCCAGGCGGTCAAGTGAAGCCACTGAGCGTTCGGGTGTAGAAGAGGACCTTGACGAAGGATGACCTCTGCCGGAGGGAGACGCCACGGTGGATGGGTCGACAGCATCTGGAGGTCGGCGAACCACGGGCGGCGAGGCCAGTGGGGCGCGATCAGGATCAGTTCGGCTTCCTCCTCCAGGAGCTTCCGGATTACCTTGGGAAGAAGAGGGAGAGGGGGAAAAGCGTAGAGGAGACCCGAAGGCCACCTGCAGTGCAGGGCGTCCGTCGCCTCCGCTCTCGGATCATGGAACCTGGACACAAATCGAAGCGTCTGCCGATTGGAGTGAGTCGCAAACAGATCCACCGTCGGATGACCGAAATGATCTGCGATCCGTAGGAACAGGGCTGGGTCGAGTTGCCACTTGCCCTGATCGACGATAGACCTGCTGAGCCAGTCGGCTTGTGTGTTGGATTGTCCTGATATGTGAGAGGCTCAAAGAGACCTCAGGTGAGTCTCCGCCCAGGCTCCCAATCTCCCGGCTTCTTCCATGAGGACCCGGGAGCGGGTCCCCCCTAGGCGGTTCACATGGGCCTTGGCGGCCACGTTGTCCGTCCGAATTACGACATGACGATCCAAGACTTGATTCTGAAAGACGCGGAGAGCCAGGTGGATGGCTCGGAGCTCTAGCCAATTGATGTTGTGGCCCAGGTCCTCCTGGGTCCAGAGACCCTGGGCCATGGTGGAGTGGAGGTGAGCCCCCCAGCTGCGTAGGCTGGCATCCGTAGTCACTACAAGGGGGTTGGGTTCCCGAAACTCCCTCCCCTTGAGAAGAGCAGGCGATAACCACCACCCCAGGGCTAATCGAACTTTGGGTGGGAGGGAGACCATCCGGCAGGATGCCGTTAAGCGGCATTTCTGATACGGGAGGAGAAACCACTGCAGGTCCCTGTAGTGGAGACGGGTCCAAGGAACGATTCCTATGCAGGAAACCATCTTTCCCAGAAGTTGGGATAGAGTCGCCAGGGAGACAGAGTGTCTCTGGATGACTGACCTGGCCAGAGACTGCAAACTGGCCAGGCGCTCCTGGGAAAGGAAGACCCTGCACTCGACCGTATCGATGACAGCTCCCAGATGTTGTATGCGGGTCGAGGGTACCAGGTGGCTCTTGGCTAAGTTGATGGAGAAGCCGTGAGCCGTCAGGACCTGAAGGGTGGAGTTCAGGTCCCGTTGCACCGAGGCCTCCGAACTCGACTGTATCAGGAGATCGTCCAGGTAACATTGAATCCTGACCGGAAGAGCCCGGAGGTGTGCCGCAAGGGTGGCCATCAGTTTTGTGAACACTCGGGGAGCCGAGGACAGGCCGAAAGGGAGTGCGCGATACTGGTAATGTTGGCCCGCATAACAAAACCTGAGAAACTTGGAATATGCCGGATGGATGGGGACGTGTAGGTAAGCCTCGGTCAGATCTATAGACGAGAGGAGGTCCCCAACCCGAATACCATCCAGGATGGATAGTAAGGACTGCATTTTGAACCGCCGGTAGAGGACCCAGCGGTTCAAAGTCTTGAGGTCCAGAATTGCCCTCCAGCCCCCCGACGATTTCTGTACGATGAACAGGCATGAATAGTAGCCCTGTCCAAGCTGATCCTGGGGTACCGGCTCGATGGCCCGAATTTCTAATAAATGTTGGATGGCTGATACCACCAGAAGCCGCTTCGACCAATCCCTCGAGAGGGGGCATTGGAGAAACCTGTCTGGGGGGGTGGAGAGGAATTCCAGGGAGAGGCCCCACCTGACCGTCTCCCTGACCCAAGGGTCTGATGTTGTGGCCTCCCATTGGCTGGCAAAGAGAGCCAGGCGGCCTCCAATGGGAGAAGAGGACCTGCAGTCAGCGGGACCTGCGGGAGGGGCGCCCTCGGCCCCCTCTGAAAGAGCGCCTAAATTGGCTCCTCTGGGACGGGAGACCTTGGCGGTCTGGTGGACGAGAACGCGTTGGAAAGAATCTTTGGTATCTCGGGCCCGAGAAACCTGATTCTGCGTTACAAAAGGGACGAAAAGGGGCCGTCTGACGGGAGTCCGCCCGCCGGGAAACGTTGGGCAAGACGCGTCTCTTGTCCCTGGTTTTGATTAGCAGGGGCTCGAGTGGAGCCCCAAAAAGGGAAGGGCCCGCGAAAGGGGATGAAGCAAGACGCCACTTGGCCTTGGCGTCGGCCTGCCATTGGCGAAGCCAAAGCAGGCGGCGGGAAGTCACTGTGGCCCCCATTGACTTAGCAGCGAATCGCGATGAGTTCAAAGTTGCGTCCGCAGAGAATTCTACGGCCGCTGTAATTTTACTTAGGTCCTGGAGGGACCGGGAGTCTGAGACGGGGAGGCGGTCTTTCAACTGGCGGAGCCATAAAATGGAGGCTCTATTGAAGAAAGAAGACGCCATGGCTGCCTTGATCGCCCAGGCCGAGGCCATATGAGCTTTGACAAGAGAATTGTCAAGACGTTTCTCCTCGGGGTGAAGGGCCTCCTCAGGGGGGGCAGCCACATTGGAAGGGCTCGAGAGAGCTACCACTGGAGGGTCTACCGTTGGAACCTGCAGTAAGGAAGCGATATCAGGCGCCAGGTTGTACAAGCGCCTGTCCAGAGAATTGGGGTTGGGCCCCGAGACCGGGTTGGCCCATTGACGTTGCAGAACGTCTTTAAAAAGTTTGGACCCTGGAATCTCTTCTACTTCCGAAATAGGCACCTCAAAGAGAGGGACCGCTGTCTCAGAGGGGTCCCCTGCTGGGGGGGGGGAGGTTTTACAATACCCAATCCAGTGGTGATCTTCGCCTTGTGGAGGAGAGACCTAAACAGTTGTGGCTTGAATAAGCCTACAAATGAGGGTTGATCAGGGGCTAGATCCTCATCCTCCGATAGATCCTGTTCCCTAGTTTCCAGGTCCAGTAGCGAATGGGGTTCAGAGGGAGCCGAAGGGGCAGCAGCCCCGGAAGGATTAATTGGCTCCCCATATTGAGATCCCTCAATATCCACCAGGGAAGAGGCTGAGGCATCCACCCACGAGGCGGTGCGCCTCTGGAACTCTAGTTGGATCCCTTTTTGGATGGCTTGATGGAGGAAGGATGCTAAATCCGGGGTTAGGATAGAGGCAGGTTGAGCCTCAGTAGATGTCTCTGGGGGTTGGGGTGGGACTGTGGTAGGATTTTGTGAAGGTCCCCTTGGGGGCTGATCAGAGGAAGGCCTGAATAGGGCCTCCTGGACCTCAGGCTGAATGGGAGGGTTGGCAATAGTGTCATCAGGGGACAATTGGGGGATGGGGGTTCCCTGAAGGGCCCTATCCTTAGAGGGGGTGGAAGAAGAGGGAGGGGGTGAAGGAGACCCAGGGGGCTGTTCAAGTTGTGATGGGGTCTCCCTAAGAGATGCCTCCTTGAGGGCTTTCTGAATGGAACGTTCAATCGCTTCATGGAGCCGAAGCTCCTCTTTGGCCTTTGCAGCCTGGCGTTTTGCCTCCTTAGAGGTGTGAGTTCCTTTGGGCCTCTTTTGAGGCACTGCAGAGGAGGGCCCTGGTAAAACCTCCTCCTCAGCCCCTCTCTTGGTGGCCTTGGAGGAACGAGAAGCCATCAGGACCTGCAAAATGCCGTAATTTATGGTTAATTATTAATTAAGGCCCCAGTAATCGTGGCACAAAATGGCGGCCGCCTGCCTCGTGGAGGCTTATGCTGTTCTAAAATGGCGGCCGCTGATAGGGAAGGCTCAAAAGGAGAAGGCCTAGAGTGGAGAGCCAGGCACTGGGCAAGAAATTTTTCTCTCTCCTCTTTGGAGAGCCAGGCACCAGGGAGGATTTTTCTCTCTCCTTTCTCTCCCCCCCCCCTTCAGGGAATCACCATTGCTCTGCCTTGCCTGATTAATTAGCCGCGCTGTCCCTCGACGCTCTGTGCAGCAACAGGAGGCAGGAAGGCAGGAGCGTGTGGGGAAGAAAGCCCCAGGGACGCCGAAGGAGCGTTGCGAGGAAGCACAAACGCTGCCGCTCCATCTGCGAAGGTGGGGGCGGTTGCAGCCCAATCCTCTGGAGATCGCCGGGGCCGTCAGCTGGGAGGCGCTGGGATGTGTATTGCGCCGAGGAACGAGGCAGCCGAGCAGGAAGAGACGGGCGGCTAGCTCAGGTTGCTGAAGCCTGCTACCAGCGAAGCTGG
This sequence comes from Arizona elegans, assembly GCA_022577455.1. NCBI lineage: Eukaryota > Metazoa > Chordata > Lepidosauria > Squamata > Colubridae > Arizona > Arizona elegans. The sequence goes on from JAKOOJ010000009.1 coordinate 54,730,724, forward strand.
GAGGCTTCACAGCGTTACTAGGCGTGAGCCTTTCGCGCTGCACAGGGGAGAGCCTGGAGAATTGGCTCAATCCCGATGGACTGAGCGGCCTCCAGGGGTGCGGGGCGCGCAGCCCTATACGCTGAGAGATCTGCTCACGCTTTCAACGAGCAGAAGGAGGCAAGTTAGTAAAATTTGGTGGATTAATTTGAAAGAGATCAGATAGGAATCAGCTAAGTTGAGAGAGAGACTCAGTGGAGCGTTAGACCTGATTCAGATCGAGTCTGAAAGCTGGGACACAGCAGAAGAAGGAGGAGTTTTTAATTGACAGACTCGATCTGATTGGATCGCAGTGGTATTACCCAAGTATAACCACTGGCCTCTCCCTCGCTTAGAAAGCTAGAAAAGCTAGAAGAGAATCCCCAGAGTCGGAAGCCTGGCAGAGAAGTAGGCGCAGCCAAGGGTAGGAGGCGAAAAGTCCTAAACCCCCCTGTGGTTTTTATATTATCATGCTGCCTCCCTGTTCAGAAGCTGAAAATCCTCCCTGCCAGAAATCTCCAAAGAATTTTCAGATCCTGAACAGGGAAACACTTACACAAAGCCTTCTCAGGGCCTCTCCCAGCTCCTTGAGGTAGTCTAGGTCTAGGGCATGTCAATTTTTTCAACTTTCAATTTCCACACATTAGAGGTCCTCAAAAGTTGTGACATGCCTTGGGGACGGTAAAGATATTTTGGTTGCTTCAATATAATTTAGATGTGCTTGGTAAGTAACTACGTAAATATCATAATTTTTTAACATTTTGTTTGTTTCATTTCACAGGTTCAGCTGTCTTTCTCTTTTTGTTAAAGGTTATTTTGTCTTGACAGTGTTAATACTGCTGATCTCATTTCCTGTGAGTGATTGTAATGGCTTCTAAAAAAAGAACAAGACTGGAACATTCACTCATATGAGCAACCTAATTGGGACTGGCAGAGTCTTGTTGCCGTCTGAACTCCCAATACTACGAGACATTCTCAGATATGGCCTACTGTTAAGAGAACAATGTAGTTATGATGATAGAAACTACACAGCAGCCAGACGTGCAAGAGACATACACTGTGCACAATTAGGCAAGTTGTATTTTGCAGATTAATTTATTATTGAACAACTACAGTGCTCTCGGTCAATCCAAAATGTTAATGAACCTCAAATCTGAATATTTAAGAAAGTAAAAGTGAGGTTTTGACTTTCTTAGGAGAATATCTATATGTGCACAATTATTGGACAATTATTAGTGTGCAGAATTATTATGCAACTAATGGATCATGGAGAAAGCTAGGGAGTTCAGAAAAACATCTACTTCTGCTTCATTGACTACGCTAAACTAAAGTTGAATTCCTAAATATTTAACTTTCTGCATACCTATTTTCCTCATTAGTTTTTTTCTGTGCCTAATATTTTTAACTATTGTTTTTGTTTTTTCTTTATTTATTTTCAGTCCTGCAACTTCACCATATTCTTCTATTTTCCTAATTAGTTTAAGTCCATTTTCTTGTGGGTCTTCCAAGATAAAGACCAAATCATCCACAATGCCTGTAGCTTATATTGTTCCTTTTTTATTTCCATGCCTTTTCTAATATTTCTATTTAGCACTTCCAATGTCAATATAAATAGTAAAGGAGATAGTGGACATCCTTGTGTCTTTTTTTATATTAAAATTCTTTGCCTTTCACCTTTTTACCTTTGCCATTTGTTTATGGTATATTGCCTTTATCATGTTAATAAATCTCTCACTAAAGTCCACAGATTTTACTTGTGACAACATAAATTGCTAATTTACATTATCAAATACTTTCTGTACATCTAAGACGGTCAACGCCATTTATTTTCCAGGATGTGCTTCATAATATTCCAATGTATTTAAAATCATTCTCATATTGTTTGTAATCTGTCTTTTAGGCAAGAAGCCATTTTGGTCTGAATGTATAAATTCATTTAGAAACCTTTTTAGTCTCTCTACCATTATTGAAGCATATACCATGTTTCCCCAAAAATAAGGCCTCCCCGAAAGTATTTAAATGCATGCACAGCCAGTCTGGTTAGGGAGACAGAGCTGGAAATCAGGTAAGACAGCAAGAAGAGCCCTGTCTTGCTCCACGCGCCCCAAAATAATAAGACCTCCCCAAAAATAAGGCCAAGCGCTTATTTCAGGGTTCAAAAAAAATATAAGGCAGGGTCTTATTTTCGGGGAAACACAATATTTTATACTCAGCATTCAGTAAAGATATGGGCCTGTAGTTTTTTATCTGCATTATATCTGAATCTTCTTTCTGAATCAAAGTAATATTTGCTTCCATCCACGAATTTGGTATCTTTGCATCAATCAATACTTCCAACACTGATGGGCCTAGAGCAGTGATGGCGAAAAGGTCAGTGTCGAAAAGGTTGCATGGAAACGTCACATGTGCGTTTGTTTATCGGGGCTGTGCTCCAGAAAAGCTGAACTTCCGGGTTATAGCGCGCAGGCGTGCCCCACAGTCAGCTGGCCGGCGCGCATACGCAAGCTGGTTTTCAGAACTGCTGCCCGCACAGACAGCTGATCGTCGCACATACATGCATGCTGGAAACCTGGAAGACAAACAGGCAAGGCCGTGCATGCCGGCTGACATGGCTTTGTGTGCCACTTTGGGCATGCCTGCCATAGGTTCGCCATCACAGGCCTAGAGTATCTTGTAAACATTTGTAAAATTCTGCTGGCAGCCCATCTGGTCCTGGTGTTTTATTGCTCTTTTGTCTCTTAATCACTTCTGACAATTCCATCATTGATATTCGTTCATTTAACATAGCTTTTACTTTTTCTGGTACTTTAGGTACTTCCACTAAAACTAATTCAAGATTATGATAAAAAGTTGTATGAGCAAGAAAACGTTTCAGAAGAGAAAATTAAAGAATATTTGGATATTATCCACAAATTCTTAAATTTTAGTGTAAAGGACAGAAATTATAATTAGCAGATATGAAATGAATCTATTTTTATTGAACAGTTTATTTCTGATTGTACGTGTGCATTTGTGAAAGCAAAATATTATAATCTTATGAATTCTATTCTAATGCATTCTCATTAAATCTCATTGCATTTTTATTAAATCTATTTTAATTAATTTATTAAATTTTATTAAATTCCCCCTTAATGGATATGGATCTTTAAATGTCTTCAATGACACTGCGAAATCTCTCAGAATTCAGCTTTAAAACTAGATAAAAACTAATTAAAAATCCATGTTAATAATTTATACATAGTAAATCAAACGAATACCTCTTACATAAGGGAACATTCCTGAATTAAGTTTAAAAATACCAATGTAATTCTCGGCCTCCCCTGGATCGGATCACTGACGCACAAGAAACACACTCGACCAGGAATCGGAGTATCTTGGTTTAATCGGTAACAACAGCTCTTGGTGGAGACCGGATTGCAAGCAAAACAAAGACGCGGCTGCTGGGAGCCGGCTACAGAGTCCTTTTAAAGAGCGAGTGCTGATTGCTCTCAGCTGGGGAGATTCAAAGTTCCCACAGCTGTCATTCCGGATGCGCAGCGGTGACGTCATCCATCCCGGTCGACGGAGCCGTGTTACTCGCAGGTTCTCCTCTATGCCCACGCGACCCCGTTAAACACCCATGCGCAGAAACGCCTAGTCGTCAATCTAGCCCCTTCACCATCACCCGGTGGCCCATATCCACCTCCCCCATCGGGCACGCCGCCCATGCCGCAGCAGTCGGAGTCTTGGTGTCGAGTGCTTCGTGCCGCTCAACATGCGGCTCCCCCTACCAGATGTCTGCCTGTAGGGGAAGAAGAGATAAACATCCGTTAGTAATCTTTTAGGCGTACCTTATGGGGATTGGTCCTGTGGAATCGTCTTAGGAGTCGTGGGGCGTTTATATCACCCACGAGGAGTCTGTATCTGGGTACCCTGTCCACCTTACTAGGTATTGCAGCTGGCCTCTATGGTACCTAGAGTCAACAATCTCTCTAATCTCATAGTGGGACCCGGCCACCGGGCCTGGGGCTTTGTGCGATGGGTCGGAGGCTACGACAGATTGTTTCAATAGGCTAGAATGGAATATCGGATGGATTTTCCCCAGTAAGGGAGGTAGTTTTAACATGAACGTAACTGGATTTATCACTTTTATGATGGGAAAGGGGCCTATGTATTTGGGTCCTAATTTTTTACTTGGTATCCGTAACTTCAGATACTTAGTAGATAGGTACACTCGGTCCCCGATCTGGAACGATGGACAGGCGGTTCGTTTTCTGTCCGTATGAGTTTTATATTCATTGGATACTTTTCTCAAAGCTTCCTTTACTAGAGGCCACACCTTCCGAATGTTGCAGGACCAGTCATTTGGAGTGGTGGGTTTCGGAGGGTGGAGATCTAGTTCGTGGATAGCTGGGAAGTCTCGTCCCATGACGATCTGGAAGGGAGTATACCCGGTACTGCGATGTACAGAGTTATTGTATGCTGTTTCAGCGAATGGTAAGTAGTCCACCCAGTCGTTTTGTTGGTATGAAACATAGGACCGCAGGTAACGTTCCACCATGGCATTGGCCCGTTCTGCAGCTCCATTCGTACTCGGGGGGTAAGCGGAACTCAAGCCCTGTGTTGCTCCTATGTCACGGAGGAAGCCTCGCCAGAATTTAGCCATAAATTGTACTCCTCTATCCGATATGATCCGTTTGGGTACCCTGTGCAAGCGATAGACATGTTGAACGAATAGTCGGACCAACCGTTGTGCCGATGGTAGTCCTTTACAGGGAACAAAGTGGGCTTGCTTTGAGAAGAGATCAAGGACTGTCCATATCACGGTATACCCCTTACTACTCGGAAGTTCTACAATGAAGTCCATGGAGATTTCATCCCATGGTCTATTTGGTTCGGCCACGGTTTGTAGTAAGCCCAAGGGCTTCCCGGGTCTTGGTTTGGAGACCGCACAAATGTGACAGCCTCCGACATATTGGTCAACATCCTTCCGCATCTTCGGCCACCAGAATTGCCTCCTGACTAAATGCAGGGTTTTCAGAAATCCAAAGTGTCCTGCGGTTTTCTGGTCATGACAATGTTTCAGGACCTGTTGTCTTAACGTACCGGGTATATATAGTTTATCCCCCCACCAAGCTAGCCCATCTTGGTGGATTACCAGCGGATGGTTGTCACGCAACCACTCATCGGTGGACAGGGCCTGTTTCAGTGCCGATATCCAACTACAGGTTTGCCGTGTCCCCAAAGCACATGCCCCGGCATCTATGGGAGAGAATAGAGACTGTAACCCCTCTGCTCTTTTGCTGTGATATTGAGGAATGCGGGATAAAGCGTCGGCCAAAAACAACTTCCCTGCTGGCTTGTACTTCAGAGAGAACCGGAACCATTGGAAGTATTGCGCCCACCTGACCTGTTTCGGGGACAACCTGCGAGGCGTCTGGAGTGCCTCCAGGTTCTTGTGGTCTGTCCAGACCTCAAACGGCTGTGGGCTGCCCTCCAAAAGGTGCCTCCAGGTTTGTAGCGCCCATTTAACTGCGAAGGCCTCCTTTTCCCATATAGCCCAATTTCTTTCCGTTGTTGTAAACTTCCGTGAGGTATAGGCACAGGGCTTTAGGACGCCAGTACTGTCTTCCTGCAGAAGGACAGCTCCAACTGCCACGTCACTGGCGTCTGCTTGTACCACGAATGTCTGTGACATATCCGGATGTTTCAGGACAGGCTCTTTGGCGAATAGGCGTTTGAGCTCCTCAAACGCTTTTTGGCAATTGGAGGTCCACGGTAATATGTATCCGGGTTTGGGCCTTGTCCCAGGCTTTACGAGTCCTTTTGTACGTAACAAGTCCGTGAGGGGTAATACCGTTTTAGCGAAACACGGGATAAACCGGAGATAAAAATTTGCGAAACCCAGAAAGCTCTGTAACTGCTTTCGTGTTCGTGGGGCTTGCTACTCCAATACTGCTTCTACTTTTTTCGGATCCATTTGTATCCCAGTCTCATTAATACGAAATCCAAGATAGTCTATCTCCTTTTTATGGAACTCGCACTTTGAGAGCTTAACGAACAAACGGGCTTCCAATAATCGGGTTAGTACCAGTCTGACTAGCTGAATGTGTTCTTCCAGTGTCTCTGAATAAATGAGGATGTCGTCCAGAAACACTAAGACCCCACGATACAAATAATCATGCAACACCCTGTTTATGAGCTGCATGAAGACAGCGGGGGCACCTTGTAGACCAAAGGGCATCACTAAAAAGTGGTAACTGCCGAGGGGACTGTTGAACGTGGTTTTCCATTTGTCCCCCGGGCGTATCCACACCCAGTAGTAGGCTTCACAGAGGTCTAACTTTGTGAAGATCTTTCCTGTAGCTAGAGTCGTAAGCAAATCAGCCATCAAGGGTAGGGGATACAATAGTTCGACGCAAACAGCGTTCAGTCCTCGGTAGTCCACGCATAAGCATAAACCCCCGTCTTTTTTCTCACGGAAGAGGACCTGGGCGGCTAGATGTGACCGGCTGGGGCGAATAAAACCTCTTGCCAGGTTTTTATCGATGTAGGCGCGTAGTTCTTTTAGCTCCATCGGGGTCATTGAATACATCCGGGGTTTGGGTAGCCGAGCCCCGCGTTTTAGTTCTATTCCACAATCTGTGTCCCGATGTGGCGGTAATGTGTCACATTCCTCTTCACTAAACACCTGGGCAAGGTCGCTATATACCTGGGGATATCGGTGATCTGGTATAACCTCAGCATGCACCCCAACACAAGATTCCGTTATCGGAATCCTCACTTTGCGGTACCCCCCCTCCCACCAGATATGTGGTTTCCATTTGTCCAACCATGCAAGACCAAGAATGATTGGCTCAATCATTTGTGTTATCACTATAAACCGAATTCGTTCCCAATGGTCCCCTATGCGCAGAACCACTGGTTCGGTTATGCTAGCGGTTGGCATACCCCCTAATAGTGTTCCATCTACCTGTTCAAATCTGATGGGGGTCTGTAGGGCTATTATTCGAAGGTCTAGTGCCTTTGCGATAGACTGTCGTATGAGGCATCGGGTGTACCTGATATCAATCAATGCCTCCAGAGCGCACTCCTTAGCGGTTGTGGGATGTTGTAAGGTTACTGGTATTAGGAAGGGATGAATGGGGTCACTTACCATCAGATCTTGCGCTTCATCGTCATCACCACTGTGGTCCGAGGGGTCAGGAACACGGGCCGTCCCAGGCGTGCCGCTCACAGTGGCATGTGCTGTTGTATCCAACAAGGAGGTATGGGTTGCCGCTCTGGACCGTTCTGGTGTTCGTATGGAGCAGTCCCGTGGAGTAGTACTCGGTCCGGGTGGTCGCGGGGTGGACATTCGTGGCGGCGGTAGGGGGCATTCGGCTGCCCGATGCCCCTCCTGGTTACACCTGAAGCACCTGAATGGCCGTCTGCTTGACTCGCCGGGTGCAGTCTCCAGCACTGGGGGTGGCCTGACAAGACCCCGGTCGCCGAGTCGCCCACCCGGCCCTCGTTTTGGTTGGTTCTGGATTGTGGTCCAGGGTCTGAATTCACGCAACCCCACATCTAGGCTGACAGCCGCTTTGTACCAGTCCGATAGGCAAGAACCCAACCCTCGATACACACAGGCCTGGCGTATTTATCTATCCAATCCCGATTGAAACTGATGGATAAGGAGGCGTTCTGGCCAGGACCGTAATTTCCCGGCCAGGTTGCGGAATTCTTTGACGTAGTCCTTGGCCAGACGGCCCCGTTGTCTAAGGTTTACTAGCGCCCCCTCTATAACTTGCGTTCGAGTCTCGTCCTCAAAGCGACTTCTTAACGCCTCTAGGAACAGTCCTAAGTCTGTTAGTTCACGGGCGTGTTCGCTATGCAGGTCGGCCACCCAGTCAGCTGCTTCCCCCGTAAGAACAGCCGTCACCGCAACTACCATTGACCATTGCGAGGGGTACAGCCTCCCGTACAGATCCATGTGGCTAATTATTTGGCTGAGGAATAATGCCACCTTTTCTGATGACCCGTCAAATGTAGCTTGTACGGGGGGTAGTCCCCAGGAGGTCTGAGGAGTCCATACCCCGGGTCCCCACATCGGCAACGGATCCGGTTGACGGGGTTGGGCTGGTCTTTGCCCTGCATCACTCCGATCACACTGACTATCCACGGCGTGAACCACCATTCTGTCCCTACTAGGACGTGGAGGAACTCTAGTGGGTGCACAGAGACCCTCCCCCCCAGTGGGTGGAATGGCACTGCTCCTTCCCGGGGGTTGGTGCTCCCCGCTCACCCGTCTTGTGCGATGTTCGAGCTTAAACTTCGGACTGGCGAGGCGGGGTCTGCTTCCCCCGGATCCACTGCTCATGGTCCCGCCCCCCTGCCATGTCTCGGAGGGCTCCCCACTGGGGGCCCATGGCTGCTAGGAGGGTGCGTCCCGGAGGCTAGCCTCCCCGAACCTGTCTCGTAGAACATCCATGGTAGTTGCTCCTGGGCCAGTGGAGTAGCTCCATTCCCCTTCCTCATCCTCAATCCACTGCCGCTCCCTCCAACCCTGGAATTGAGCACCTGTGTGGGGCGGCGTTTGCACTTGCGTCCCAGTTAAGGCGGAGCTATGCCACCAATGCCCCGCACTAGCCTGAGTGGTTGTTTCAAAGCCGTGTGACTCCTGACCCTCCTTCCGTGGGGCCACTCCAGTGCCCTCCTTCCGCGGCTCCTGTTGCTTTGGCCTCACCACCGGCTGCTCGCTGGCCTCCGGCGTTTCGGCGGCAGCCCCTTCTTCCACTTCCTCCTTCCCTTCGGTCAGCATTTCTTCAGGCAGCGCTTCTGCGCCCTCCGCCATAGCGCCCCACTGCTGGAAAGCCTGGTGAGGGAGTGAGCCGCGTCTTCCTCTCGGCCTCCCCTGGATCGGATCACCGACGCACAAGAAACACACTCGACCAGGAATCGGAGTATCTTGGTTTAATCGGTAACAACAGCTCTCGGTGGAGACCGGATTGCAAGCAAAACAAAGACGTGGCTGCTGGGAGCCGGCTACAGAGTCCTTTTAAAGAGCGAGTGCTGATTGCTCTCAGCTGGGGAGATTCAAAGTTCCCGCAGCTGTCATTCCGGACGCGCAGCGGTGACGTCATCCATCCCGGTCGTCGACGGAGCCATGTTACTCGCAGGTTCTCCTCTATGCCCACGTGACCCCGTTAAACACCCATGCGCAGAAACGCCTAGTCGTCAATCTAGCCCCTTCACCATCACCCGGTGGCCCATATTCACTTCCCCCATCGGGCACGCCGCCCATGCCGCAGCGGTCAGAGTCTTGGTGTCGAGTGCTTCGTGCCGCTCGACAGTAATACTGAATACAGTACAGCATTATATGTTAGTCTACATTTTCTTAAACTTAGCTGCCCATACAAAAAAAGACCCACTCCAAATAATTCATTCCAATAGAAATCAATAGAAATACTTTTTTACTTTTTAGAAAATAAATTCAGCAGTATGACAAAACATTATCAGTTAACAACTAACAATATTATTTAAAAATATATGAAATGTTTTTCCCTGTTGGTGTTCAGAAAACTTGTGAAAAAATTATTTCATGTATCATTTTGAGACTGAGGTTGATCGTACTGAATCAAATATAATTATGACATATCACAACGTTCTTTGCCTTTACGGAGCCGGGGTGGGTGTGACCTGTGTGTGATGCATCTGGCCTGTGGGCCGCCAGTTTGACACCCCTGCCTTAAAGAAAAAAAACCTGTTTGATTCATTCAAAATTGTACCTGTTGTTAGATTCCTCAGTAGCTGAATTCCATAAATAATAGTGCATGGTTAAATAAATCTGCTGAAATCCTATCTTCAATATAAAACTATTAGTATGTTTGACACCTTTAGTTTCTATTTTGAAAACTGCCATTTCCATTCTTTTCACTGAAATCTGAGTTTCAACCTACTTGGGAAGGAGAAACAGATTTCCTCTAAATCTAGCATATAGAAAGAGAAGAGAAGAAGGAAGACTGCTGTCAATGGAATTCTGACCATAAATATTACCACTAAAACGTCCAAAAACTTCTAAATTAAACATGAGATGGATGAACAATTTGTACATGCTTAAGAATTTGCTCGCTTTGTATAATCTTGAGGTATTTTGAGACAATAATTCTCAGCATTATTTCAATTTATGAGACTAAATCTTAACATTTCCTTTATTTTTATTTATTTATTTTATTTTATTTTGAATTTGTATACCGCCCTTCTCCCTGAGGACTCAGGGCGGTGAACAGCCAAGTAAAAACATCAAGTACAAATATTAAAATACAGTTAAAAATATACATATATAAATTTGGCCCCGTTAATTAAAAACAATAAACAAAACACTTAAAAACACTTTTAAAAAATTAGGCCAGCCCGGCTTGCTGGAAAAGGAAGGTTTTAAGGGCACGGCGGAAGGCACTGAGGTCTTGGATTCTCCTTATCTCTGGAGGCAGTTGGTTCCAGAGGGTAGGTGCCCCCACAGAGAAGGCCCTCCCCCTGGGGATCACCAGCCTACACTGTTTGGCTGATGGCACCCCGAGGAGGCCCTCTCTGTGGGAGCGCACGGGTCGATGGGAGGTCGTCGGTGGCAGCAGGCAGTCTCAAAGATAGCTAGGCGCTATGCCATGGAGCGCTTTAAAGGTGAGAACCAACACCTTGAAGCGCACCCGGAAGACCACTGGGAGCCAGTGCAGCTCGCGCAGGAGCGGTGTTACATGGGAGCGCCAAGCTGCTCCCATCACTACCCGCGCTGCTGCGTTCTGGACCAGTTGGAGCCTCCGGGTGCTCTTCAAGGGGAGCCCCATGTAGAGAGCGTTGCAGTAGTCAAGGCGAGAGGTGACGAGGGCATGAGTGACTGTGCACAGGGAATCCCGATCAAGAAAGGGCCGCAACTGGCGAATCAGGCGAACCTGACAAAAGGTCCCCCTGGTTACAGCCATCAGATGTTCCTCCAAAGACAGCTGCGTATCCAGAAGGACTCCCAGATTGCGAGCCCTCTCAGTGGGGGCCAACGACTCGTCCCCAATAGTCAGTGATGGAGTCAACTGACTATATCGGGATGCCGGGAGCTACAGCCACTCAGTCTTGGAAGGGTTGAGCCTGAGCTTGTTCTTCCCCATCCAGATCCGCACAGCCTCCAGGCACTGGGACATCACTTCAAGGGCATCGTTGGGGTGGCCTGGGGTGGAGATGTACAGCTGGGTGTCATCAGCGTATGGTATCTCACCCCAAAGCCATGGATGATCTCGCCCAGCGGCTTCACATAAATGTTGAACAGGAGGGGCGAGAGGACTGACCCCTGAGGCACTCCACATATAAGAGGCCTTGAGGTCGACCTCTGCCCCCCTGCCAACACGAACTGCGACCGGTCGGAGAGAAAGGAGGAGAACCACCGTAATACGGTGCCCCCCATCCCCAACTCTTCCAACCGGTGCAGCATGATACCATGGTCGATGGTATCAAAAGCCGCTGAGAGGTCTAACAGGACCAGAACAGAGGAGCAACCCCTGTCCCGAGCCCTCCACAGATCATCAACCAACGCGACCAATGCCGTTTCCGTGCTGTGCCCAGGCCTGAAACCCGACTGGAACGGATCTAGATAGGATGTTTCCTCCAGGAATTGCGGAAACTGTCGCGCGACCACACTCTCAACAACCTTCGCCAGGAAGCGAAGGTTGGAGACAGGATGATATTTGGCCAATATTGCCGGATCCAGGGACGGCTTCTTGAGGAGAGGCCTCACCACCGCCTCTTTCAAGGCGGCGGGGAAGTGACCCTCACTCAACGAAGCGTTGATAACACCCTGGAGCCAGCCTCGTGTAACCTCCCAGGAGGCCAGTACCAACCAGGAGGGACACGGGTCCAGTAAACATGTGGCCGCACTAAGTCTCCCCAAAATCCTGTCCACATCATCGGGAGTCACAGCATCAAACTCCTCCCAGGTAACATTCTCAAGACTATTCCTCGTCACCCTGCCCTGATCTACCCAGTCAGAGTCCAAATCCCCCCGGATCTGAGTGATTTTGTCATACAGGTATTGTCCGAAATCCTCCGCCCTGCCTTCCAAGGGATCCTCCCGCGCTCCCCGATGGAGCAGGGAGCGGGTTACCCTGAACAGGGCAGCCGGACGATTCCCTGATGACGCAATAGAGGCGGAAAAGTAATTAAACTTTGCCGTCTTTATCGCCACTAGGTAGGTCTTAATATGCGACCTTACCAGTGTTCAGTCAGATTCAGCGAGACTGGCCCTCCAACCGCTCTCTAGGCTTCTTTTCCGGCGTTTCATCTCCCTCAGCTCCTCGGTAAACCAAGGAGCCGCGAGGGATCGACACCGGGTCAGAGGCCGCAAAGGCACGACTCGATCCAAGGCCCCACCAGCCGCCCGATCCCAGGCAGCTACCAGGTCCTCGGCCGAGTCGTGTGCCAGATCTTCAGGAATTGGCCCAAGCTCCGTCTGGAACCTATCAGGATCCATCAGGCGCCTGGGGCAGATCCATCTAATTGGGTCCGCCTCCCTGCGGCGGGGTGTAGCGGTTCGAAGGTCCAGACGAAGGAGTGAGTGATCTGACCATGACAAGGGTTTCATGTCTATATCCCCTATAATAAGACCACTGAACCACTGGCCAGAGACAAAAATCAGGTCCAGCGTGTGTCCCCCCCTGTGAGTGGGGCCATGAACTAACTGGGTCAGGTCCATGGCCGTCATGGAAGCCATGAACTCCCGAGCTACCTCCGACGTTTCACCAACGGACGGCAGGTTGAAATCACCCATGACCATAAGCCTGGGTGTATCAACTGCCACCATGGCTATCACGTCGAGTAGCTCGGGCAGGGCCGTTGCCACGGATATTTATATAAATGACATCATAGCAAGCATGTTTTACTGGTGCTGTTTGTACAAGGAAACAGTGAGAAAAGTGTTCACCGCTTTCAAGCATATACATCCTTCCTACCTATGGGGAGAAGGCAACCATAATAGCACAACCAATCCTTTTTTACATCTATATGATATCAAAGCACTAGAAAAAGGATGAGGCTTCAACTGTAATATTGCTGCTGTTATTTTACTTGTTTTAACACTTACATGGATACTGGTATGAGGAATCCCTACAGATATTCAGAATATCTGAGCTAATTCACAAATCAAGATATTTTCTAGGAAATCAAGCATAATTCCTAACATGGTCAACACTAAAAATAATCACTCTGTTTTTATTTACAAAACATTATTGATGCATAAAATACTATATGATAGATCGGATAGAAATTAAAATCTAAAATACAATAATAAATGAAAGATATCAGATATCTCTAATTGAACTAAAGAGAAAAGACAAGCTGTAAAAAAGGAGAAGAAAAAGCATGAATTACATTTCTCAATTTCAAAGAAACTTGTCTGAACCTACCTGATGAAGACATATAACAATTAACCTCTATAAAAGATTCTTATTGGTTATATACTATTTGAGAAGTTAGACTTTATAAGACTATACATTGTTTTTTTTCTGAAAGAAGTTTAATTTAAGCAGAACAGTGTAGTATGTGATGTGAACATTGTCCCATTTTATACATTTATTATGAACAATAATTTAATATTGGCTAAATATATCCTTTGTTTATATCACTTAATCACAATATAATAAAAATGAAATAGGATTGCACTTCCTTTTCTGCAAAGCATATAGGAATAAATGATTAGTGTTCCAGAACAGATTCCAAATAGTGAAATAGTCAGCACTATTTATTTTTCTCTAAAAATTTTGAAAAAGTTGGACCCTGTAATTATTTGCAAAGAATACTAAAACTCTTTAAAACACTGGGTTTTTTAAAAAAATACGCAGCATTTGTATAAGCAGCATACAGGTAAATGGAGGTTTCTTGGGCTTCTCCAGTATGCTGGCTGGAGAATTCTGGAAGTTGAAGACTAAGTTGAATATTAAAGTTGCCAAAGGTGAGAAACATTGGTTAAATCAACTACTTTTGATTCTTAGAACTGCTTTTTTAAAGCTTATTTTCATATATATTTTTAGAAAAAAGAAAAATAATCTCTGTCCTTTGTGGGCAATCCTGAATACTTGTAGAAGGCTCAAGAGCATAAATAAATGTCTTTGACATGATCTATCATGGAACTGTTTCTGAAAGACTCACAACTTAGATACAAGGCAGGTAAATAGTAAAATACATCCCAATATAATATTCAAAAGAACATTTTTGAATAAAACATATTTATCAGGTTTGGCCTGGCACTAGAATTACATTGTTTAGACAAATTACAATGAAATAAAAGGCAGACAAATTACATGTCAGGTGTTTATTATATTACATTAGAATACAGTTCCCATACCCCTGATCCAACTCATGCTAGTGGGAATTTAAGGGAGTTGTAATCCAACACTTCACATTGCTTACCTCTGCACTATAATATAAAAAGGATCTTACAGCTTTTGAATCTTTTCCTTTTCTTAGCAACCAGTTGCATCTCTGTAGGGAGCCAATCTCTACAAGGATATAACAGTCTATGTTCTAAGTATGGGAAAGTCAAGAAACTAAACAAAAAATACTTTAAATACTTGAGTGTTTTTAAGTCTTTGTTCACTCCTTATATTATTTGAACTATTTCTCATCTAACTACAATGCATTCTTCAAAACTGATGAAGCACTTAATCACTGCACAGCAAATTTAAACTATACCCAGAGGCAGTGCGCATGCAAATATTACTGGATGAGAGCAAACCTTTTTAAGGAATCTAATCTGACCTGCTACTAAGCATAAATAAATTTATATAAATCATCTTATGAAATTATATTTTCAATTTCTGAATAAAGTTGAAATAAATAACTACTCTGATACATTCAGGGATATGAATTACCATGAAATTAAGTCAAGCCGCAGTATAAGAATATAAGTATTGACTATTCATACTGAATGGAACTGAAAACATTTAAGTCCTTAAATTGAACTATACAATTTTAATGGAATGGTTCAGATATGTTTTTTTCTAAATTAAAAGAATAAGTAGATACACATGAAAAACTAACTAGCATCCTTTGTTATCTAGAACAAGAAACAGGCAGAAATTTTGTTGCTCTTGCATTCTAAGTATCTTTGTTGTGTGACAGTAAATTTAAAGACTTTGTTGGCTGACTGTTTCCTCAACTGTTCTAGAGAAACATCTGAAACGTCTTTAGCCCCAGAAACTGAAAAGCAGGAATCTAATGAATATAGTTTTTAGCTTAAACAACTAAAGCCAAGGAAAAAACTGCAGTTGGCAGTTTGGCTAGTTGGCAAGGTATAATATTAAGAACTGAAGTTTTGCACAAATACCATTTGAAAACATACATTTTAATTTTAACTTTATTTATATGGAAAACATTAGGGTTAGGAAAAAAGTAAAGTCTCCTGTCTGTCAAGCTTAACTCCTAGCAGCTTCCCATAAAGTGGCAAAATGTTTTGAATTTCCAGTTCTTCCTATAACCTTGATATTTCTTAGAGGTCTTCCATTTCAGGCCTAAACCTGTTTTGTTTCCAAAATTTAACGTATATTTTAGAATGGTAGTCTAAAAAAAATAAGTGTGTGCTCTCTCTCTCTCACCCATACATAAAAAAGAATCATAGGTTCTTACCAAAGCATTCTAACATTCTTTTCATTATTAAGCTTAACTATAGGACTTCAAATATAACACTGAGGTCAAAAATTGAAATGCAGAATGTAGAAGAACAGCTGTCCATAACATCCTCAGTTCAGGGAGAGAAAACAGGCAGAAAAAACAATGCATTCCTAAGCTAAAGAAACACAGGATTTTTTTTTTAATCAACTACCAGTAAATGTTATTTAGGAAGGAATATATTGGTGATAATGTAATCCAGAGATATTAATCTAATACAGGCAATTGCTTATTCTATAGAGGCAAATGACAAAGAATAAACATCATGCAAATGTCACAACTTAAATATTTGTGTCTGACTTTGGATTGCAAGTACCTAATGGCAGTATTTGCATGATGATATTGTGCATGAATTGTCATTTTGGTATCATATTGCTGCAGATGCTACTACCTATAAGTGTTTTGGATTACAGCTTCCAACAGTCGCTGTAGCATTGAGTGCAAGATCTACAATGCAAGATGAAATTACAACATTGCTAGGAGATAGTCATCCATTTTTTCCCTACTCCTTTCAACAATGTAGTCAAGGAAATCAATTCCATCAATAAATAACTAATTCCATTATAAATATTTTCTAAAGTTTAACCAAATTATGTTTCCTTCAATTTTTATTTTTAGATTCTGCCATTGCTTTCAGAAGCAATGAAGAACTAGTGCAGTCAATGCTCCATGTGATCCCCATATATTTAAAATTATGTTTAATTTTCTTTTCATTAAGTTAAAATGTTGAATTTTCTAGATGAGCCCTCTGAATGAATCACATCATAATTCTACTTTCCTTGGATTGTCAAACATCCCCAACATATATATTTTTAGCATACTGGTCACTTACCCTAACAGGTGGACTTCGTGCTTGTACTCTCTGTTGCTGGACACTTTGAGAACTATGTAGGTCTTTTTGAATGCAATTAGTAACAATGCTAGTTTGGACCCTTAATAAATTTGAGCATGTCATTAAATTAGTCAATTTCTGAGGCCTTTGTTTGATACCATCTAGTAGTCGAACAAGCAAAATATTATTAGGAAGGTCATCAACATTGCAGTCTACTAATGTCCTACATTCAGGACAACGAAGCTCATTGCGTGAGCTCACAATGCCCAAGAGACATCTTTTACAAAATGTATGTTGACAAGGCAAAACTTTTGCAGAAGCATCCAGACGTTCTAAACAGACAGGGCACTCCAACAGATCCAATAAGACCGACTCATCCATTTTATTTAGTTAACTGAGAAATAATTCCTATTTTTTCTGAATGCGTTAAGCAATTCATGTTATATCCATGCCTTTTCACTCTTCTTTCTGAAAATTGAGAAAGGAAAAAAAAACATCAATACAAAAGAAAATGGAGAACAGCATTCCAACACAGCAAAAAATGTGTTTCTTTTGAGACAGCCTAACAAATCAATAACTTTAAAACAAAAGTTTTTACAAAAAAAAATTCTTTAAGTATTCTTTTCTAAAGTCCAGGCTTCATTGCTTTAATATTTATCTGGAGACATGATATATTTTGGGAATACATTTTCATAATAGTTTTTATATATCAACTCTCTCTACAGCTTCTATAATGACAAAATCTTGGGATGTAAAAGGACAAATCTTATTAGTGCCTCCTTAACTGAAATAGCATCATTAGAAGGTATTGTTATGCCTTTCAACAGAGGAAGTCAGTATAATGGCCAAGATCACAGAATCATTAACTTTCAAACTCATTCAAAATCAGTAACTTTCAAAAAGTTTACACAGTCCACATTAATTACTGCTGCTAGCAATCTTCATTTCTATTCATATTTTCAAATATGGAATTTAAGTCAGTTTCCTTTCTATAACAAAAAGTAATGTAATAAGCAGATATTTTTAAATCTGTATATAATATCTGAAAATTCAATGTAAATAGGAAAGCAATTATGAAAAAGAAACAGCTTGATCATCAAAATTTGGTATTAGAACAAAAAGACATTCTATTATTAGAAGCATAATACTATAGTTAACAACTATCTCTTAAAATTCACATTGAAAAATTAGGGAAGCTAATCAAACTTTCACCCAAGAGAAAAAGATAGTTATGCTATTGGAGACATTATATATGGTACTCCAATAAGGTATCAACATGGGTTCTGGTGAGAATTCCAAAGCAGTATTTAACAGAAATCTACACTCAGCAAATGATTACCTTTTCAACAGTCTGATAAAAATTAAATTATTCTCATTGGCAAGGCTACTTTAAATACATCCATTATATAGATAGATTAGATGTTAAATTATTTCGACTTGTTCATTCTAATATATATATACATACATACACATACACACACACATACATACACACACATGAGCCAATAACAGAAGGTTCCTAGCACAGGACAGCAGCTAACAGAGCAAGATGATGATGCCTTAAGATTTGATGAGAAACATTAAATAGATACTTCACTAAGAGTTCACTCCAAGGCCAAGGACAATCCTTGAACTGCTTCCAATGCATATAGGAAAGATGTTAGTATTTGATTTTGTGTGAAAACAAAACAACAACAGCAATAATGGAACCAAATGTAACAGGATAAAAAGCCGTGCTTCTGAAAACCTGGACAGTGTAAATTAAACATTATGGCGTCCCGTACGTGCCTAGCTTGCGTTATAGTGATGTGCTGCTCAGCATACGACAGAGACCAAATCTATCTCCATAAGCAAGAGGCGAGATAAGACCCTGCCTTTTCTCAGGAAATACACGCCTTGCCAGGAGACCGCTGGAGGGCTAATGCGGTTTAGTGGCTGTGTCTCGTTACCAAAGGTGGACGATCCAAGGTTGGAGTGGCTAATACCGACCTAGCCGCTGTAGAAAGAACTATCCCAGGGAAGTGTCCCCACGGCCACCGAAGAGCCTTACTGCGGCCCGGCGCGAAGCACCGCTTCCAGGTGATAAGAGCCGGGAGAGGCTATTCGCGATCAACATGCCCTCCACTTCCCTTTCCCAGAACTCACCATCTCCGCGGCCGCTGGAGCGAGAAGAATAGCCCCTTTCCCCTCAGCCTTCGCGTTTTCGCGCCTCTTTGTTTCCGCGAGGAGCCGCCGTCGCGCTCGCTCTCTCCACCCAGTATAGAGGAGGCTCCTCTTTGCTTCTGTTCTTTCCGCCCCTCCCTATTTCCTTCCTTCCTCCCTAAAAGGGGGCTGAGGCGGGAGACCGCCCCGCCTGAAGGAAGGAGCTTCCCTCTGAGATGGAGGAGATCGACCGCCACAGGGCTCTCGGCGCTGAAGCCGTCCTGCCCGCCTATCTACTACTTCCTGGAACTCCCGCTTCGCTCGGCGGGAGGAGCACGGAGCGCCTCTCGCACACGATTCCCGAGAGGGAGTCGACTGGAGGAGAAGAGAGGAGAGAGCAAGAGTTCTTCCGAAGGAGTGTTGCTCCCTTTTGTAGACCAGCTGGCTCTCCCTTCCCTTAAAACATCTTGGCTCCCGCCCCTTCAGTCGCCCCAGGCTAGTGCCTGGATCCGGCCCATCTACTCGACCACTCATGCCTCTCAGGCCCTCGACTCTCCCTCCCTCCCTCCCTCCTCGGTATAAGGTCTCTTTAGTTGAACCTTTCATCACTGTTTTCTTGGAAAAGTTTCCCCATCATTTCTGGCTCAGCGTGGATCGGGCAAGCTGACGTCTGGACCCAGGAAAAAAAAGACCTATGCCATTTGCTTTGCTTTGCTATGCGGAGCAGGTTCGGGAGATCAGGTGAAAAAACGGACGGATACACCGGTGCAAAGAAAGCTTCATATTACCACCAATACTGTAAAAAAAAGGGACCCTTAGTTAAAAAACAGTAGAGATTCAAATGTAATAGCTTATTAAGAAAAGGTTTGAGCTGCTTTGGTTAAGGGACGAAAAGATGTGAAAGATACATGAATGGCCATGTCAATACAATATGTTATAAAAAATTAGAGAAATGTGAAATTGTTAAAAAGTTTTTTCAAGAATTATATCTTAAAAAAGAAATTGATAATTGTAAATTAAAAAATTTCTTAGAAAAATATGGTCAGAAGAAAATTGATAATAAATATAAAGAAAAAAATGGAAAAGGATATTACCTCTGAGGAAATTAAAGATGTGATTCAGAAGCTAAAACTTGGAAAATCTCCAGGTGAAGATGGGTTACCAGCAGAATTTTATAAAGAGTTTAAAGAAATTTTGATCCCAAAATTACAGATATTGTATAATAAGATATTACATGGAGATGATATTCCCATGTCCTGGAATAGAACAATTATATCCTTAATCCTGAAACCAGGTAAAGATCTAGAAAAAATTGAATCCTATCGACCCATTTCCTTGATTAACCAAGATGCTAAGATATTTACTACAATTGTAGCAAATAGATTGAATAATTTTATAGATAAATATATAAACCATAATCAAGTAGGTTTTGTTAAAGGGCGTTATATGTGTGATTTAGTTAGAAGAGTATTAAATGTTATTGATATTGCTGAGAATAATGGTGATAAGATAGGTATTCTTGCCTTGGATATTTTTAAAGCTTTTGATTCTATACAATGGGATACTATAAAAGAAATGATTTCTGCATTAGGATTTGGTAATAAATTTATTCATATTATTTCCAAATTGTACCAGAGGGGTACGGCAAGAGTAAAGGTAAATGGTATATTTACACAAGATATAAATTTGGAAGCAGGGACAAGACAGGGTTGTCCTCTGTCTCCGACCCTATTTTTATTAGCAATGGAAATTTTAACAACTTTGATTGAAGAGGATTCAGAATTAATAGGTTATAAAGGCGTCAAAGTTAATTTATATGCAGATGACACTCTTGTCATTTTAAATAACATTACAAATGATATAAAAAGAGTTCAAATACATTTGGAAGAATTTGAAGATATGACTGGTTTGAAAGTAAATTGGGCAAAATCAGAATTATTAATGGAAATTGATAGGGAAAATAAATTAGAAAAATTACAAAATCAATTTGGAATTAGGATAAAGGATAATTTAAGATATTTAGGTATTACACTTTCACTTAAAATTAAAAATTTAAAGAAACTAAATTATGACATAGTAACAAAAGAAATTGAAGAGAAAATTGGGAAATATAAAAAACTCAAGTTATCTTGGTTTGGTGAGTAGCTTTATGTAAAATGATGTTACTTCCTAAATTTAACTTTTTATTCGAGATGCTTCCAATTTTTTTAACCGAGAAGGACATTGAAGTATATCAAAAAAAATTAGATAAATTTTGTAATGGGGATAAAAAACCAAGACTGATTAAGAAAATGTGGTATCAGAACCAAAAACAAGGTGGTTTAGGAATTCCAAAATTATTAAACTATTATAGAGCATTTAATATAAAAACAGTAGTAAAAATTTTAAAAGGAGATGTTAAACTTGGGGGTAATTTGGAAATGAAGGAAATAAAGAAGTTTGGTTACAAATGGTTTTTGGAAAATTTTAAAGGTAGGGTTAAAATTTGCAATTATTGGTTAAATAGTTTGACTAAAAATTGGGACAGAGTAGCAAAAACATTAATACCAGACGTATTGTATTTAGGTAAACTGAAAGAGAATTGCCCAATGAAATTAAATAGTAACAGAGAGAGGATTATAATAGAAGAGAAAGTGGAAACAATTAGTGAATGGTTGAAATTTATAGAAAATGAAATGAGGAAAGAGGAAATTTATGGAAAATTAAACATTAATTGGTTTGAAAGAATTCAAATGAATAAATGGAATAGGAAATGCAAAGAAAGGAACGATGAGAGCAGAAAGGAAACGGATTTTGAAAATTTGACATCTCGAATAATTTTTATTTTATTTTATTTTATTTATTTTATTTTTGAACTTGTATACCGCCCTTCTCCCTGAGGACTCAGGGCGGTGAACAGGCAAATAAAAACATCAAATACAAATATTAAAATACAGTTAAAAATATATATAAATTTGGCCCCATTAATTAAAACAATAAACAAAAACAATTAAAAACACTTAAAAAGAGTTAGGCCAGCCCAGCTTGTTGGAAAAAGAAGGTTTTAAGGGCACGGCGGAAGGCACTGAGGTCCTGGATTCTCCTTATCTCTGGGGGCAGCTGATTCCAGAGGGTAGATGCCCCCACAGAGAAGGCCCTCCCCCTGGGGGTCACCAACCGGCATTGTTTGGCTGATGGCACCCCGAGGAGGCCCTCTCTGTGGGAGCGCACGGGTCGATGGGAGGTCGTCGGTGGCAGCAGGCGGTCTCGAAGATAGCTAGGCCCTATGCCATGGAGCGCTTTAAAGGAGAAAACCAACACCTTGAAGCGCACCCGGAAGACCACCGGGAGCCAGTGCAGCTCGCACAGGAGCGGTGTTACATGGGAGCGCCATGCTGCTCCCGTCACTACCCGCGCTGCTGCGTTCTGGACCAGTTGGAGCCTCCGGGTGCTCTTCAAGGGGAGCCCCATGTAGAGAGCGTTACAGTAATCAAGGCGAGAGGTGACGAGGGCATGAGTGACTGTGCACAGGGAATCCCGATCAAGAAAGGGCCGCAACTGGCGAATCAGGCGAACCTGATAAAAGGTCCCCCTGGTTACAGCCGTCAGATGTTCCTCCAAAGACAGCTGCGTATCCAGGAGGACGCCCAGATTGCGAGCCCTCTCTGTGGGGGCCAAAGACTCGCCCCCAATAGTCAGTGATGGGGTCAACTGACTATATCGGGATGCCGGGAACCACAGCCACTCAGTCTTGGAAGGGTTGAGCTTGAGTCTGTTCCTCCCCATCCAGATCCGTACAGCCTCCAGGCACTGGGACATCACTTCAAGGGCATCGTTGGGGTGGCCTGGGGTGGAGATGTACAGCTGAGTGTCATCAGCGTACTGATGGTATCTCACCCCAAAGCCACGGATGATCTCGCCCAGCGGCTTCACATAAGTGTTGAACAGGAGGGGCGAGAGGACCGACCCCTGAGGCACTCCACATATAAGAGGCCTCGAGGTCGACTTCTGCCTCCCTGCCAACACGAACTGCGACCGGTCGGAGAGAAAGGAGGAGAACCACCATAACACGGTGCCCCCCATCCCCAACTCTTCCAACCGGTGCAGCATGATACCATGGTCGATGGTATCAAAAGCTGCTGAGAGGTCTAACAGGACCAGAACAGAGGAACAACCCCTGTCCCGAGCCCTCCAGAGATCATCAACCAACAGGACCAATGCCGTTTCCGTGCTGTGCCCAGGCCTGAAACCAGACTGGAACGGATCCAGATAGGATGTTTCCTCCAGGAATTGCGGAAACTGTCGCGCAACCACACTCTCAACAACCTTCGCCAGAAAGCGAAGGTTGGAGACAGGACAATAGTTAGCCAATATTGCCGGATCCAGGGACGGCTTCTTGAGGAGAGGCCTCACCACCGCCTCTTTCAAGGCCGCGGGGAAGTGACCCTCGCTCAACGAAGCATTGATAACACCCTGGAGCCAGCCTCGTGTAACCTCCCGGGAGGCCAGTACCAACCAGGAGGGACACGGGTCCAGTAAACATGTGGCCGCACTAAGTCTCCCCAAAATCCTGTCCACATCATCGGGAGTCACAGCATCAAACTCCTCCCAGATAACATTCTCAAGACTATTCCTCGTCACCCTGCCTTGATCTACCCAGTCAGAGTCCAAATCCCCCAGGATCTGAGCAATTTTGTCATACAGGTATTGTCCGAAATCCTCCGCCCTGCCTTCCAAGGGATCCTCCCGCGCTCCCAGATGGAGCAGGGAGCGGGTTATCCTGAACAGGGCTGCTGGACGATTCCCCGATGACTCAATAGATGCGGAAAAGTAATTAAACTTTGCTGTCTTTATCGCCACTAGGTTGGTCTTAATATGCGAACTTACCAGTGTTCGGTCAGATTCAGCGCGACTGGCCCTCCAACCGCTCTCTAGGCGTCTTTTCCGGCGTTTCATCTCCCTCAGCTCCTCGGTAAACCAAGGAGCCGCGAGGGATCGACACCGGGTCAGAGGCCGCAAAGGCACGACTCGATCCAAGGCCCCACCAGCCGCCCGATCCCAGGCAGCTACCAGGTCCTCGGCCGAGTCGTGTGCCAGATCATCAGGAATTGGCCCAAGCTCCATCTGGAACCTATCAGGATCCATCAGGCGCCTGGGGCGGACCCATCTAATTGGGTCCGCCTCCCTGCAGCGGGGTGTAGCGGTACGAAGGTCCAGACGAAGGAGTGAGTGATCTGACCATGACAAGGGTTCCATGTCTATATCCCCTATAACAAGATCACTCAACCACTGGCCAGAGACGAAAATCAAGTCCAGAGTGTGTCCCCCCCCCGTGAGTGGGGCCATGAACTAACTGGGTCAGGTCCATGGACGTCATGGAAGCCATGAACTCCCGAGCCATCCCAGACGTTTCACCAACGGATGGCAAGTTGAAATCACCCATGACCATAAGCCTGGGTGTATCAACTGCCACCGTGGCTATCACGTCGAGTAGCTCAGGCAGGGCTGCTGCCATGCGGCAGGGAGCCAGGTACGCAAGCAGCAAGCCCATCTGAACCCCAAGACCCCATCTCACGAAGAGGGATTCACATCCAGCAATCTGAGGCACAGTGATCTCCCTCGAACCAAGACCTTCTTTAATAATAACCGCCACCCCCCCCGCCCCTCCCCTGGGCTCTCGGTTGATGGTATGCTCTGAAACCTGGTGGGCACATCTCGACCAGAGGGACTCCTCCCTCCGGTCCCAACCAGGTCTCCGTAATACCTGCCAGGTCCGCTCCCCCCTCCTGGATAAGATCGTGGATGAGGGGGGCCTTATTTACCACAGACCTAGCGTTGCACAGCATCAGCTGCAGGCCCAGGTCCCGAGTATCTAAGCCACCTAGTATCCGAGGGGAGCTTTGGGGGCCGGGGCGCGCAATTGCTCTCAAACAGCAAGTGCGCGTCCCCAACACATGATGTGGCCCCCTGCTCCCGCCATATCTGCCCCTCCCAACCACCGTGCTGATGGTATTACCCTCATTGGGATAGCCCTCCGCCCCCTCCCCATTCCCTCGTCCAGTGTCCTCCAAACCGTTACCCCGTGCCGGGCTCGGCTCTGACCTTGGTGGATTACCCCCCCCATCCCCTTTGGTCATCCTCCCGGTTCCCCTTAAAAAATTATTAAAAACCCTAATTAAAAAAACCCTTAATCCCCGCTTTGAAACATGCCACCTCTCAGGGCTCCAAAGCCCGTCCTTAAGGTAGGCCTTTGATAACATGGAGGGCCATCGCCGCGAGAGGGGGGCATCTCGCAGCGCAAGCAGGTCTGCCGAGGTATAAGCCATACATAGATGAGAGGTAGAAAGTCTGGTCAGGAGTTTGATGAATAGTCTAAGGTATTGGAGCAAGATGGACCTAAAAGCCGGTAGGCTGGACTCCACTGCCCTCTCACTGCAGTGGAAGGAGTCCCGTATCAGTTCATCGAGATTGGAGGTAAAAATCCAAGCCATCCTCTCACGGTGGCTAGCCCAGATGGAAAGGGCTTAGGAAAGTTAGATGGTCTATTCCTCCGTTGGTGAAAGGCAACAACTCCCTCAGCTCCCGCATGACAATTGCCCAAACACCCTCCAGCTTGGGGCACAAGATGAAAAAGGAGCCAAACCATAGAGGCATAATGATGTTAAGCCCGAGGAAGAGAAGATATTCAAAAGGGAGGGATAACATACAGCTGGATACAAACTGGAAGCGGGGAGCCGAAGACCAAGTCAAAGGCATGGGGTGGGGGGAGAGATCAATCGAGGCAACCAGGTTTTTTTTGGCCGCACTCCAGCCTCTCCGGCCCCCAGAACTTCATAAATCCCCGATTGTATCTCCCGCTTCCAGACTCCAGCCCCCAGGTCAGATGGTCTATTCCATGGTATAGATGGTAAGGCCAGAAACAAAGCGGCCATATCTCCCCCCCTTCTTTACTGCTAAGCACCAGGCCGCCGCCGCCATCATCTCGCCATCGAGCCACAGCCGCCATTGCCGCCTCAGCTGCCATCGTTGACGTCGTCTGGAAACCGGCCCCTCAACACATCCCAGGACCACCGGAACAGCATCCAGGGCCTGGGAGGGAAGGGCCCGCTCCATGCCGCCGCTGCCGCGTCCACAGCCGCCGCCGCTGCGGCCTCCGGCCCAGAAGAAGGCTGCCATCCTCCCGCGGCGCCTCCCGCGTCAGCTCCGCCCAGCCGCAATATTCTGGAGGGCAAAAGCCCTCAACAAGCTGGGCAGAGGCTCCACAACTGGGGCTGGGGCCGCCCCGGCCTCCGCGGCCTCCGCCGCAGAAGAAAACTGCCGCACCCAGGCCGCCGTCCTCCCGCAGTGCCTCTCGCGTCGGCTCCAATAATAATAAAATAATAAATAATAAAAGATGAAATTGGGCCAAAGGGATTAGTTAGTAAAATTTATAAAATTATTAACTCTGATAATAATTCACAAAGGGTAATGAAAGAGAATTGGGTAAAAGAACTGGGTATTGAAATTTCTGATCAAAATTGGAATATGAATTGGGTTAGCAGAATAATGAGGACATTATCAATAAGGATTAAAGTACATAATTATAAAGTTATTTGGAAGTGGTATTTGACCCCAATAAGACTTTTTCAAATGGATAATAAAGTGGATAAAATGTGTTGGAGATGTAAAGTGGAACTCGGGACATATGTTCATATGTGGTGTAAATGTAATGGGGTTGAACTTTTTTGGTCTAGGATAGAAAATGAAATATTTGAAATAATTAAGAAGAGGGTCAAATTGAAATTGGAAACCATATTATTATTAATATTGAATGAAACAACATTAACAACTGGAGAAAGAATTGGTGAGGATTTTGGTTATAATGGGGAGAATTATAATTGCTAGATATTGGAAATTAAATGTTGACTTAAAATTAGAAGAATGGTACAATGAAACATGGAAATTTGCATTAAATGATAAATTGACTTGTGATATTAAAATTAGAAGTGGTATATATAAAGAAAATGTTTTTTGGAACACTTGGCAACCATTTGTGGACTTTGCACTTGGGAGATTGGATGAATCGGCACCAGTACCTTATCAAAGAGATTTCTGGAAGAATTGAAGACTTCAAGTTCCTAAGACTTCCTTTTTGTTTGTATAGCACGTTGGGGGAAATTTTTTTTTTTTTCCTTTCCTTACTATTGATTTTTTGTATTGATTTTTTTTTCCTTTTTGTTATTCCTTAACAATAAAAATATAATAAAAAACGTAAAAAAAAACAGTATGTTATAATACTGTTCAGTAGATTGCAAGAGAGACAGCAATCTAAATTTTGGGGGGTTATGTGTGGCACAATGCTGTGAGGCTTCTAGCAAACTCCCTTGATTGAGGTATTTGCTATGCCTTCCATTGTGGTTGTGGAATGATAATTCCACGTTGGGAGGCAGTAATACAACAAATCAGCCCCTAGGCTTCCTCCCCTCCCCCCCCCCAACAAAGGCTGCTGTGTTTTGTTTTCCCCACGTTGTTTTCTGTGGCTTGATACCACCTTTGCCATATTCCCACAATTGTTTGTTTTTAAATAATTAAAGGAAGAATAAGGAAACGGTGCTAGCTAGTGACATTTTAGTGCTCCTCTTGGCCAGCTGGTGGGAGTGCTGGGCAGCTTAAGGAAGCAAAACTGAACAATTTGCAGTATTACAGACTGAGAAATTGTATAGAAGTAACATTTGTTCAATGATAGGTATAAAATAATCGGTTATTATTCCCTCCCCGTAAAAAACTTCAAGGTAATTACCAGTTCTTTTCTTGAATTAAACATAGGGGATTAGAACAAGTGTTCAATAATTCATGTTGCAATCTATTTATTTAGGGGATGGGTTGCTAAAATTGATATAAGCAAAGTTACTTAGAACATTTATGTTGATGAATCATTACTGCATCATTTCCATTTGCATGTGTGTCTCAATTCAGAACTATACATAACTGTCATAAATGCCCATTATGAATTTTTTTTAGAAAAAGCAATCAATTCACTTGAAAGAATTGAATAATGATAGATAAGTACTAGGATGGTAGAGAATGCTAAAATGTCATTATATTTATGTCTCGTAAGCTATTTGAGTGCAGAATAGTGTCAATAGAGAAAGGAACCGAATTCACTTCAGCTGAAATTTAATTCGTGGACTAATATTTGAGATTAAGAGTGAAGACACCAAATGCAAAATGAGCTTCAAAACCATTTTGAAATATACAGTGTACAAAATCTACAATATGGTCAAACGCTGCTTTGAATATAATTCATTTTGAATTTACCTGCATTTCATATCATACAAATTTCTGTTCCTAGAAAATCAAATATAAATAGGGATTTCTATCCCTAGAAAATCAGTGAATGTTCCTGAAAATAATGAGTTACAATTACATATTCCATATCACATTTCCCTAATGTTAATTAAAGCAGAAATTAAATGAAAATCTAGAGATAAATTGAAACAATTTATAGTAAAATGGATTCAACCACTGATTTGCAGGCCAAGGATAGAAAATAAAACAGTAATTAAATATGATTCGTTTCTATAGTTCAGGGGTCTGCAACCTTAAACACTCAAAGCCTTTTGGACCCGTTTCCCACAGAAAAGAAAACACCAGGAGCCACAAAACGTGGGTGGGCATGGCCAATTTGATGCCACTCACTCACACCCAATCACATGACACACACACCCCCAGCTACGGCTACCCAGGTTTTGTGGCTCCCAGTGTTTTCTATGGGAAACGGGTCTCTCTTTCTCTGTCTCTCTCTGTCTCTTTCTCCCTATCTCTTTCTCTCTCTCATCTCTCTGTCTCTCTCCCTTTCATCTCTCTCATCTCCCTCTCTTTCTCTCTCATCTGTCTCCAGGGCCGGATTTAGATGAAAAGAGACCCTAGGCTATTCCACTTATGAGGCGCTTTCACCAGTGGTGGGATTCAATTTTTTTAACAACAGGTTCTGTGGGCGTGGCTTAGTTGGGGGTGTGGCTTGGCAATCATGAGACTGGGTGGGCGTGGCTAGCTGGTCACGTGACTGTGTAGGCATGGGTAGCTCGTCATGTGACTGGGTGGGCATGGCTATGTGCATAGGCTTTATTCAGAGGGCTGAAAAAAGTCATTAATGACTGAGCCTCGCACTTTTGACCGGTCCTCACACTTATGACCATCCTCACATTTATGCCCGTGCAGCTTTCTTAACAACCATGTCACTCATTTCACAACTGCTTCTCTTCACCATGGTGACAAGATAGGGCAAAAATGTAAAATGTGAGGACAGTCGTAAGTTCCAGGACAAGTCAAAAGTGCGAGGACCAGTCAGAAATAACTTTTTCAGCCCTCTGAAAAGTCCATATGCATAAAAGGATACAGCAATAGAGAGGGATGAAGGAAGGGAAGGGAAATTAGAGTAGGAGAGAGGGTAAGAGAGGGAGGAAGAGAGGAGGAGGAGGAGGAGGAGAAGAGGGGGAGAAGAGAAAGTAAGAAGGAAAGGAAAGAAAAGAGAGAGGTGGTAGGTTTGAGTAGAAAGATTGCTGTACAATAAAAAAGATGAAAGGGAAGAAAGCCAATCCCAAACAAATATAAAGATATTAAGATAAAGAATGAATTGTTAAACTTTAAAGAATAAAAGAGAACAAATATGAATAAATAACAATAATTAGAAATACACATACAAACATACAATGTATTTTCTTTGAACAGAGTATTTGGCTGGTTCACAAATTTAAACAGTGTTTAGTCATTTCAATTAAATTTACAATTTCTATATTTCCTTTTTGCCATATTTATTCCTCATCTATTTTTGTAAAAAACCAATATTACCCTTCATCCTCATCTCTAATCTTAATCAAATTCAATTTTTCCCTTCTATTCTATATTATACCCCTTCCCATTGTCATCTATTTTTATATCCATCCTCACATTGGTTAATTATGTAATATTAGTTGTTTAATATAAATTCAACATTTTAATATAAATCAATTAGTTATATAACTACCTTTTTTGTATATTAATCAATATGAACATGAATATTCCAATTATTTCCATGCAATCCAATTTCTTACAAATCCATTAATTATATTTACCAATAATAATAAACCAAATAATTTCCCCATATATTCCTCCAAACCACAACTTAACCATTTCTGCTTTCAGAAATATACAATTAATAGTATCTCAATTATTACAATTCCCTAGTTAAATAAAGCTTTTTTCTTTTGTGTTTTAAAATCCTGAACTCTCCTCTTTTTCCCTAAATTTCCCATTGTTTGCACCTACCTTTTTTGGTGAGGAAAAAGAAAAGAATTCTGCCTGCCTAATTTTCCAACCTTGCAGCAACAGCAAAGCAGTTTCAGTTTCGTTTCTCAGCATAGCTAGGGGGAAAAAAATCAGCACTCTTTGCAAGGAAGCAAAAGAGCCCTGAGCAAAACAGCTGAGACAAATCAGCTGAGAGCCGGGAGGTCAATTAGCCTATGCTGAAGCTCCGTGGGCCAATAAAATTACAAAAAAAACACTGAACCCTTTGTTAAATTGCTGGCTCCCCCGCCCCTCGCCCACCACTATTTATTGGCAATAAATAGTGGTGCGGAGGGGTGGGGCAAGCCAGCAATTTAACAAAGGGTTCGGCTGCACCACTGACTCTAGGGCGGCCCTTTGAAGCCCCGCGGCAAGAATTTGAAGTTTTGTTTTTCTCTAGCCATCGGAGGCAGCAATAGATTGGGAGTGGGAGGGGTAAGCGAATGGCCGGCGATCCAACAGAGCAGAGAGTGAGGGTGAGTGAAGGCGTGGAAGCTGCTTTCTCCATCCTGCTCTCTTGCGTCCGGAGCCGGTGGGGAACCACGTGGCAGCCCACGTGGATCCCAGGCAGCGGAACTCAGGCTAGGGAAGGGGTGGGCAATTGTGGCTCTTTTACAACCTGTGGCCTTCGACTCCCAGAATTCCTGAGACAGCCAAGCTGTCTCAGGAATTCTGGAAGTTGAAGTCCACAGGTTGTAAAAGAGCCACAATTGCCCACCCCTGGCTACGGTAGGCTGGCGCCGCGCGGGTGGGAGGTGAGGGACGGGCGAGCCAGCAATTTAACAAAGGGTTTGGCCGAACCCCCTAGAACCCCCAGAATCCCACCACTGTGTAGGCCCCTCTTGATCTTGAGGCCCTAGGCTGAAGCCTAGTTAGCCTATAGGAAAATCCGGCCCTGTCTGTCTCTCTCTCCCCCCTCTTCCCCTCTCTCTCCCTCGCATCTCTCTCTCATCTCTCTTTCTCCCTGTCTCTTTCTTTCTCATCTCTCTTCTCTCTCTCATGTCCCTCTCCCTCTCATCTCTCTCTCTCTCTCTCTCGTGTGTGTGTTCCCTCTTGAACCATTTCCAAAAACAGGCAAGGTTTGATTTTTTGTTTTTTGTTTTTTTTTTTTTGTGCTGATATTGTTATTTCTTCTTCATTGGGTGCTTTTTACCATATGATTTAAATCAAGAATCATTTCATGTTTCCAGATAAATGAAGCTCTTTAGTCCCCCTGCTGTAGTTCCTGCTGGCTGAACCCACGACTGGCTGGCCCCTCCCCCTCCCCCTCCCAGTCACTCCTTGCCCAAGAAGGTAAGGGCAACGGCAGCGGATTGAGACTTGCTCTATATTCCAGAGCAGGAGCAAAGTGGCCCTGTGCTTGCCTCTTCCAGTCCTTGTTGGTGCTGAGTAGTGGTGCTGGGAGGGGAGGGCAAGGGGCGGGGCCAGCCAGTGGTGGGATCTGGTTCCACAGGGAGCCACAGCAAGGGGCCCAAAGAGCTGCATGCGGCTCCACAGCCATGGGTTGCCGACACCTGCTATAGTTGAATTATTGAAAAACAAGGATAACATATAATAAAACTGGTGTATGTTGGAAAAGGTTTTTTTGTCCCATAATGCACAATATTTAACTCTGGTTGAGAAGAAGAAAGTTGATGTGGCAATGCCAGGAGATAGTAGAATAGATGACAGAATTGGAGAATATCTAGATCCGAAAGTCAAGGTGTCAATTGTCCAACTAGCGAACCCAAAACAAGGAAACACTCTCGGGAGATTTGAATTCCCAAAAGTAAAACTTTATTGGATACACCATTTTGGTACTGAAGAAACAAACCCAGCTCTGGTTTTCCCGCGCAAATGCTTGCCTAGTTAAACAATAGCTTTCCCTTCTCCCCACCCCTGGGGGATCATATTGTCCAATTATGATATGACCTTTTGTTATGGGAACAGCTCCTCTCTTTCTCAAGCACCTTGATGGTTTCCATGCTCTCATGATCTCTGCATTCTATTTCCCCCTTCCTTCCCCGCAGGTCATAGGCAAGTTGAAAAGCATGAAGGTTTTGAAAGAAGCAAAGTGGTTCAAACTTGACACAAAATTGAAAGATTATGGAATAAACCAGCCATAGTGTTCCCAGCAGCTATTGCCATACTGAGTGCAATACCAAAAAATATTGGATGGCACTTAGAAAATTTGAGTATTGACAAAATTTCCATTTGCCAATTTCAAAAGGCCACATTGCTTGGATCCACACATATACTACGGTGATACATTAGGACAATGATGGTGAACTTTTTTGGCATTGCGTGCCAAAAGTCTGAGCCCAGGAGCGCTGTTGTGCTCCCGCATGCTGGCACCCATAATGCAGTGTGTGCCCCCATTTGTGCATGCACGCAGGAAACACTCCCATGCTCCCCTGCGCATGAGCCCCGCACTGCGCATGCGTGTCCCCGAACATTGCCCCCCCCACTTTTTCCAAAAAGGCCGGCGTTCCTCTTACCAGAGGACAACTAGGTACTTGCCCGTTCAGTGGCAAGACAGCCGTTCCCCGGCCAGCGCATAGCGGAGCCAAGAGCGCTGCCCGGGAAGCTCTGAACGTGTAGCTTGCCTGGGCCCCTTTCCACTGGGAGCCACCGTTCCCTGGCTGATGGCCGCTCTCTCGGCCTCGCTGGGGAAGCTTTGAATGCCGGCTTGCCTGGGGTTGTCCCTACTGGGAGCTGCAGGCTGAGCAGGTGCGGCTGGCAGGGCTTTGGTGGACCAGCAGCTAGTGAGCTCTGAACGCATGGCTTCCCTGGGCTCCTTCCCCCTGAAAGCTGCTGTTCCCTGGCTCGGCAGGGCACCCCCACCCAACACCCAACACCCACCACTGCACTGCCTGTGGTTGGGCCTGTCACCCGACCCCCATCACACCTGCTGCTGTGCCACCAGCCAACGCTGGAGAAGGAGCAGCGGACGGGGCAGCCAACTGCCCAGCCAGCAAATGCAGCCCCATATACCTGAGCTGGCCAGTCGCTCTTGCCCTTCCCCCTGCAACTTGCGGCTCCCAGCAGGGAGGAGTCCAAGCAAGCGGTGCATTTGGAGCTTCCCTGTTGGGGCCAAGAACACTTCTGCTGTATGCCGCTGTCTCTTCTCCGGGTAAGAAGCGAGCTGCCGGAGGAGCAGAGAGCTGGTCTCCGACCCAGCTGGCCTGCTCGCCATGATGCTGGCTACAGCAGTGGCTTGCTATCCTGCCCCAAGTACAGTGCACAAACTTCCCCCGGTGCTTTCAAAACTTTGCTGCGGGGCTGAGGGCAGGCGGCAGGCAGAGAGGGAGGAGCAGGCAGTTGCTAAGCCTTGGGGCTCTGGGGAAAGGCGGCCGAAAGCTCCATGTGGAGGCCGCCAATCACGAGCCCCGGGGGCACCTGCTTCAAAGGGAACGGCTTGGGAGCGGCAGATGGACACTGCGTTTATAGAGGGAGTGGCACCACATACGTCCCTTTCCCCCTGGCTGACTCCGATCCTGGCCCTGCCTCTCCTCAGCCTCTTTCAACTCTGGAGTTTGCTGCTCTCTGCAGCTTAGCGCTGTTTTCAATTGGCGAGTGAGGCAAGAGTGTGCACAGCGTCCGTCTGCCTGTCTCTCAGCTTCCTGGCCGCTACTTTGAAATAGCCGAGCCATTCCCTTGGAAGCAGGCACCCCCGGGACTTCTGATTGGCAGCTTCCACAGGGAGCTTTCGGCCACCTCTCCGGGAAGCTTCCTCGCCGAGAGACAGGCAGACGGAGGCATGAAATCCTGAAATCTTTCGAGACTAAATTAAAACTGATACCTGAAGAATCTGAATCTCTCTCTCTCCCCCACTCCCCCACCCCCCTCCTTCTTTTCCTTCTGAAAATTTGATTCAGCAAATAAGCACCCCGGTCCCGATCTCTCCTGAGATTTTAAGATTCTTCTTAGTCTCAAAAGATTTCAGGGCATGTAAAAGGAAAAACTATGGCTGCCTTTCTTCTCCTTCCCCAGCGTTGACTCAGGGACACAACTGCGAAACCCATCTGGAGTCAAGAGGGTTCTTCGAGACAGAGACGTGATCATTGCCCCGCATCCTCCTTGGCTTGCAACAGATGGCTCTGGTGGAGCGCAAGAAGGTGAAGCCGGTCGAAGTGGCTGTTGAGCGCAGGGATGTGTGTGTCTCCTTGGGACGTGGAGAAGCCAGTTGGGTTTGGATTGCGGGATGCTGAAAAGTTAACCCTCGACTCTCTGCAGATCCACCCTACCCACCCACCAGCGCCTGGATTGGGTTGCTGAAAGTAGAGGCTGTCATGTATAAACGCCTGACCCACATGCTCTCATCACGAGGCTATGATCTGCAAGGGTTAAAACCCACAGACCCCTTGACCCTTTGACCCCTCCTTACCTCAACTCCGCCCCCAAGGTATATAAGCTCCATCCATGTGGCCCGGAGCCCAGTTCCAGCTGACCATCTGTAAGAGATAGATATGCTGTAAATAAATATTGTTGATTCAACTAATGTATGGTGTGCTGGAGTTATTGGGCAAGATCCTCAGAAATAAGTAACAGAGGCGCCTGTAAATTAACATGTGTTCATGTCTGAAGTCTACTCAGGAGAGATCAGGATCGGGGTGCTTATTTGCCGAATTGATTTTTCAGGAGGAAAAGAGAGAGGGGGTGGAGGGGGGTGAGGGAGGGAGGGAGAGATTCAGTTTCTTCAGGTATCAGTTTTAGTTTAGTCTCAAAAGATTTCAGGACATGGAAAAGGAGAAAATCCAGCCGCCCTTCTGCTCCTTCCCCAGCATTGTGCAGGTTGGGCGGGGGTGCCATGCGGTTGGGCCCCTTGCCTGACCTCCACCATGTCTTCCGCTGCGCTGCCAGCTGAACCAACAATCTCTCTTGAGTAGCCTACAGACATGAACTGAACCCGCACTGCAGCCGCACATTAATTTACAGGAGCCTCTACTTTCAGCAACCCTACCAAGGCGCTGGTGAGTGGGTAGGGGGAATCTGCAGAAAGTCGAGGGTTAACTTTTCAGCACCCCCCATCCTGTGATCCAAACCCAATTGGCTTCTCCGCATCCCAAGGACACACACACACACCCTGCACTCAGCAGCCACTTCTACTGGCTTTGCCTTATTGCGCCCACCCGAGCCATCTCTTGCAAGCCAAGGAGGACGCGGGGCAATGATCGCGTCCCTGTCTTGAAGTCCCCTCTTGACTCTGGACGGGTTTCGCAGTTGTGTCCCTGAGTCAACGCCGGGGAAGGAGCAGAAGGGCGGGCGGCTGCCCCGCCTGCTGGTCCTTCTCCGGCGTTGGCTTGGCCAGAAGCGCAGCAGCAGGCATGGTGGAGATCGGGTGACGGGTCCAACCACAGGCGGCACTGCACCCCTGCCCAGCCACCACCACCGAGTCAGGCTCTCTGGCCACCACAGGGGGAGGTGGCGATGCCCACAGTCCAGGGGACACGTGCGACTGGCGGAGTGAGCCAAGAGAGTTTCTCAGTCCTGCTTTGATGGCGGCCATGTGGTCACCTGCGCAGGCAGTCCATCTCGCCCGCCCTCACCGGCTGCTGGTCTGCCAAAGCCCTACCATCCGCACCTGCTTGTCCAGCGGTTCCCAGCAGGAGGAGCCCAGGCAGGGTGGTGGAGGCCACGCATTCGGAGGCCAAAGTGGCCCAGTCAAGACACTGCTGCAAAACCCGCATATACACCCCCCGTGCCCCGTTTTGAGCCTGGAAACTTCACCAGCACGAACAGTCTGCCCCCACTGTTCCTCCTCTTCCTGCCAGCCTCGAGCTCTGGGTAATAATAATAATAATAATAATAATAATAATAATAATAATAATAATAATAATAATAATAATAATATATTATTATTATTATTATTATTATTATTATTATTATTATTATTATTATTATTTTATTTCTATAAAAGGACTCAGGGCGATGTACAGCCTATTTAAAAACAGAATAAACATCAATTTAAAATAATTTAAAAGTATTAAATAAATTTGGCTTAATTTAAAACCCCAAAAATTTAAAACATCCAATTTAAAATTATGTTGCTAACCCAGCCTGTCGGAACAATAAGGTCTTGAGTGCACAGCAAAATACCCGGAGGTCAGAAATCTTACGAATTTCTGGGGGCAGTTCATTCCACAGGGCTGGGGCTCCCACAGAGAAGGCCCTCCCCCTGGATGTCGCCAGCTGACATGACTTGGTCGATGGCACCCTGAGGAGACCCTCTCTGTGGGAGTGGACTGGCCTGTGTGAGGCTATTGGTGGCAGAAGACAGTCTCGAAGGTACCCGGGTCCTATGCCATGGAGCGCTTTAAAGGTGATGACCAACACCTTGAATTGCACCCAGAAGACCACTGGGAGCCAGTGCAGCTCGCGCAGGAGGGGTGTCACGTGGGCGCAACGGGTTGCACCCATAACCACCTGCGCGGCCGCATTCTGGACCAGTTGGAGCCTCCAAGTGCTCTTCAAGGGGAGCCCCATGTAGAGAGCATTAAAAGAGTCAAGCCGGGAGGTAACAAGGGCGTGAGTGACCGTGCGCAGGGCGTCCCGATCCAGAAAGGGCTGCAACTGGCGAATCAGGCAGACCTGATAAAAGGCCCCCCTGGCCACGGCCGTCATATGTTCTTCTAAAGACAGCCGTGCATCCAGGAGGACACCCAGATTGCGAGCCCTCTCTGTGGGGGGCAAAGATTCACCCCAATAGTCAGCGATGGCACCTGCTGACTATATTGGGACGCCGGAAGCCACAACCACTCGGTCTTGGAAGGGTTGAGTCTGAGCCGGTTCCTCCCCATCCAGACCCGCATGGCCTCCAGGCAGCGAGATATCACATCAAGGGCATCGTTGGGGTGGTCTGGGGTGGAGATGTACAGCTGAGTGTCGTCAGCGTACAGGTGACACTTCACCCCAAAACCACGGATGATCTCACCCAGCGGCTTCACATAAATGTTGAACAGGAGGGGCGAGAGGACCGACCCTTGCGTCACTCCCCATGCGAGATGCCTCGAGGTCGACCTCTGTCCCCCTGCCAACACAAACTGCGAGCGGTCGGAGAGGAAGGAGGAGAACCACCGCAGAACGGTGCCCCCTATTCCCAACCCCCTCAACCGCCACAGCATGATACCATGGTCGATGGTATCAAAAGCTGCTGAGAGATCTAATAGGACTAGGACAGAGGAACAACCCCTGTCCCGAGCCCTCCAGAGATCATCCACCAACGCGACCAATGCCGTTTCTGTGCTGTGCCCCTGCCTGAAGCCCGACTGGCACGGGTCCAGATAGATAGCTTCATCCAGGTGTCGGGGAAGCTGTCGTGCCACCATGCTCTCAACAACCTTCGCCACAAAACAAAGGTTGGAGGCCGGACGATAGTTAGCTAATTCAGCCGGGTCCAGGGAAGGCTTCTTGAGGAGGGGCCTCACTACCGCCTCTTTCAAGGCGGCAGGAAAGGCACCCTCGCTCAAAGAAGCAGTTATAATCCCCTGGAGTCAGCCTCGTGTAACCTCCCGGGAGGCCAGTACCAACCAGGAGGGACACGGGTCCAATAAACATGTGGCGGCACTAATCTTACCCAGAACCCTGTCCACATCCTCGGGAGCCACAGGATCAAACTCCTCCCAGATAACATTCTCAAGACCTGCCCTCGTCTCCTCCCGTGGACTCATCCAATCGGAGTCCATGCCATCACGAATCCGAGAGACTTTATCATGCAGGAATTGCACAAAATCCTCAGCACGACCCTGCAAGGGATCTTCCCACACTCCCCCCCGAAGAAGGGAGTGGGTCACCCTAAACAGGGCAGCTGGGCGGTTCTCTGCAGATGCAATAAGAGGGGGGAAATGGTTAGATTTTGCCACTTTTATCGCCACTAGGTAGGTCTTGATATAAGACCTCACCTGTGTCCGGTCGGAATCGGATTGACTAGTCCTCCAAATGCTCTCTAGGCGTCTTTTCCGACGCTTCATCTCTCTCAGCTCCTCGGAGAACCAAGGAGCCAATTGAGATCGGCATTGGGTCAGAGGCCGCAAAGGCACGACGCGGTCCAAAGCTCCAGCGGCCGCCCTTTCCCAGGCGGCCACCAGCTCTTCAGTCGAGACGTGTATCAGAGTCTCAGGAAATGGCCCAAGCTCCGTCAGGAACCTTTCGGGGTCCATCAGGCGCCTGGGACGGAACCATCTGGTCGGTTCCGTCTCCCTGCGGTGGGGGAAAGCGGCAGGAAAGTCCAGGTGGAGGAGCGAATGATCTGTCCATGACAAGGGTAGCATCCAGCATGGCCATTCATGCCGGCAAAGTTGGTGCAACCCTCTCCAGCCACTTCTTCCAAGGGAGCATGACCGCTTCCCAGCCGGCATGCCTCTTACCACTAGTCTGGTCCTCCTGGGGGCAGCTCGCTTCTCCTTCTCCTGGCTGCAAGGAGGCACGCCGGAACCCAAAAGTGGAAAAGGAGCAGAGCTGCCGGCTAGGCCGGGGCTTTCCTGTCTCCCCGCCCGAGCGGGGAGGGAGGTAGGACCCAGGCTGCTATTCCTATTGCCACCGGGGAAGCACAGTGAGGGAACCCCTGTTGCCAGGGGTGAGGGGGTGGTGGCGGCAAGGTCGGGCAGGCCGGGGCTTCCCTTCCTCCCTGTGGCAGCCCATGTGGATCCCAGACAGTGAAGCTTCGGGTCCTTTCCTCGCGGTGTCGATGACAAGGTAGGCAGGCAGGCGAGCGGGTGCAGGGGAGCAATTGGGGGAGTGCTCCTGGCTGGCAAGGGGCCAGCCTTGCCAGGGGCATGCATGTGCACCAGCCAGCTAGTCTTCTGTTTACTGGCATGCATGCATGCGCAACAATCAGCTGGCTGGCTGATCTTTCGGTTTCTGGCACTGCCTGATCTGTCCCCGTCCACACACACACACAAACACAGCCAGCCGAGGGTTAAGGAAACACTTTGGAACGCACCCAGGTCTTATCTCCCACTTGTCACCGTCTGCCAAGTGACTTTATTTTCACAGTAAAACAGAAAGATAAATACTCAAGAGTCCAAATGTCCGACACTATAAATCTTTCTCTCAGCAGTTCCGGACGAGGCTTTAGTGACTATCCAAGGTTTGCTTTTGTTCGTCACAAGGATCCCTGACCACTACCCTCTATTATATAGTCTCTGGGGTGTGGTCCAGTGACTCAGTTCTAATCCCTAGCACGCCTCCTAAGATGCTGCAATTGTTTATCACGCCTTCGGAGGCGTGCGTCCAGGAATGATGTTTCTACGTCACTCTGATCCGAACCAGCTGTCTCCCTGCTGATCTCCTCTCCCTCGGCCGGCACCTGAGACAATGCCAGAGGGGAAGGGCCTGGAGAGGGAGGCCTGGCTGACTCCTCTTTCTCATGCTCGGAGCTTTCTTCCTCCGATGGGACAGGCTCAGAGGGCGGGGCCACAACACTATCCCCCACCGCAGGGCCCTTCCCCCGGGTCTGACGGTCGGGATGGGGTCGGGACGGGAACTGTTCGTGGAAAGCCCGCATCAGGTCAGGGGCCTGAACGGCAGACGCGTCCACCCAGGTGAAATCCTCGGGCCCGTACCCCTTCCAGGTGATGAGGTATTGGAAGCGCCCCTTCAGCCAACGGGAGTCCTGGATACTGTCCACCTCGTACGTCGAGGCGTCGTCCTCGTCGGCTGCGGCTGGGGGGGCAGGCATCGGCGGGCGGCGGAGATGGCTTGCGGGGGCCTCAGGGACCAGGAGGGACCGATGAAAAACAGGGTGGAGCCGCATGGAGCGGGGTAGAGTCAACCGGTAGGCCACCGGATTGATGACCGCCTCGATAGGGAAGGGACCGATAAAGCATTGGGCCAGTTTCCTCACTGGCCGGTCCGTGGGGAGGTGTTTCATGGACAACAACACCCGATCTCCTACTTCCAGCGGTGGCCTCGCCCGGTGGGTGCGATTGGCGAACTGTTTATAATCCTCTTTCGCCCGGATCAGCTGCCACCACACCAGTTGCTGCGCCGCCTGCAGCTCCAAGAGGAAGTCCCGGGTCTCGGGAACAGGAGAGTCCATGATGGTCAACGGGAAAAGCCGTGGATGGTATCCAATGTTGGCATGGAATGGGGTCATCTGGGTGGAGGTGTGTTGGGAGTTATTAAAAGTGAACTCTGCCAGGGGAAGGTACTCGGCCCAGTTGTCCTGCTACTGGTTGACAAAACAGCAGAGGTACTGTTCCAGTATGCCGATGACCTTCTCCGTGCCCCCGTCAGTCTCCGGATGGTGCGACGACGACAGGCACACCTGCACCTCCAGCGCGGCCATCAGGCTTTTCCAGAAGCGGGCCGTGAACTGGGCCCCGCGGTTCGAAACCACCCAGTCCGGCAGGCTGTGGAGGCGGAAGATATGTTGCAGGAACAGGCGAGCCGTGGTGCGGGCCAAGGGCAGGCCGTGGCACGGGATGAAATGTGCCATCTTCGTGAGCGCATCCACCACCACGAGGACGGTCGTGTACGTAGCGGACAGGGGCAGGTCTGTCAGGAAGTCCATGGAGATGGCTCCCCACGGTCTCTCCGGTGTCGGCAGCGGCTGGAGGAGTCCAGGAGGGGGGCCGGACGCAGCTTTGGCCTGTCGGCACGTCACACAGGACGTCATGTAGGCGTGCACGTCGTGCCGTAACCGAGGCCACCAAAAAGTCTGCATCACCAAGTTCAAAGTCTTAAAGAAGCTGAAGTGCCCTGCCGCGGGATTGTCATGGCACTGGTTCATGACGAGGGCTCGGAGCGGACTCGTTGGCACGTACAGCCGACCCCGGTGTCTGAGCAAGCCCTCCTCCATGGTCCATGGGGACGCGGGGCCGACGTCTGCTCTCCGCTGCTGCGACCAGTCGTCCCGTCGCTGCGCTTCCAGCACCTGAGCCCACAGGTCCACCGGTTCCTGGACCGTGGCCAAGGAGTCCGCTGGCAGCACCGTCCGGGGGGGAAGGGAGTCCTTGGGGCAAAAGTATTCCGGCTTACGGGATAGCGCGTC
This sequence comes from Arizona elegans, assembly GCA_022577455.1. NCBI lineage: Eukaryota > Metazoa > Chordata > Lepidosauria > Squamata > Colubridae > Arizona > Arizona elegans. The sequence goes on from JAKOOJ010000009.1 coordinate 54,771,634, forward strand.
CGCCCTCTGGTTGAGGTTGCTCGGAATGTATGTGACGTGGAAGTTGAACCGGGTGAAAAACAACGACCACCGGATCTGCCGCTGGTTCAACTTCCTAGCCGTGGTGAGGTGCTCCAGGTTCCGATGGTCCGTCCGCACCTCCACCTGGTGTCGGGCCCCCTCGAGGTGATGTCACCAAGCCTCGAACACGGCCTTGATGGCCAGCAACTCCTTTTCCCAGATGGTGTAGTTGCGCTCGGAAGGGTTGAGTTTCCGGGAGTGGTATGCGCAGGGAAAAAGAGTGCCGCCATCCACCGGAGCCTGTAGCAGCACCGCCCCAATCGCCACGTTGGACGCGTCCGTCTCCACCACGAACGGACGGTGTGGATTGGGGTGCCTCAGGACTGGCTCCGTGAGGAAGGCCTGCTTGAGGACCTCGAAGGCCTGCTGCTGCGGGGGGCCCCACTGGAACGGGACCTTCTTCCGAAGGAGCTGGGTCAACGGCAAGGTCAGGGTGGCGAAGCCCGGGATGAAGGTCCGATAGTAGTTGGCGAATCCCAACAGACGCTGGACGTCCTTCACCCGACGCGGGGATTCCCAACTGCGCAAGGCCTCCACCTTGCGCGGGTCCATCACGATGCCCTCGGGGGTGATGATGTGCCCGAGGAACTCTATGGAAGTCTGGAAAAAGTAGCATTTCTCCAACTTCGCATAGAGCTGGTGCTCCCGCAGGCGCTGCAGGACCTGGCGGACATGCTGGAGGTGACTTTCCGGGGTCCGGGAATAGATCAAAATGTCATCCAGGTAGATCACCACAAACCGATCCAGCATGTCCCGGCACACATCGTTCATCAAGTGCTGGAAGACCGCGGGGGCGTTGGTCAACCCGAACGGCATGACGGTATACTCGAAGTGTCCGTACTGAGTGCCGAACGCTGTCTTCCACTCGTCCCCCTCTCTCACGCGCACCAGGTTGTAGGCCCCTCGGAGATCGAGCTTAGTGAAGATCGAGGCCTCCCGCAACCTCTCCATCAGCTCCGGGATCAGCAGCAGGGGGTAGCGATTTCGCACTGTGATGGCATTCAAGCGCCGGTAGTCGCAACACAGACGCAAGTCCCCCGTCTTCTTTTTAACGAAGAGGACCGGGGCCAAGAGCGGGGAGGTCGAAGGCCGGATGAACCCATGGGCCAAGTTCTTTTCCAGAAAGTCCTGTAAAGCGGCCAGCTCGGGCTCCGACATGGAGTACAGGCGTCCCAAGGGCAGGGGCGCGTTGGCATTAGGTCCACCGCACAGTCGTAGGGTCGGTGCGGGGGCAAGCGGTCCGCCTCCTTCTCGCTGAACACGTCAGCGAAGGGCGTCAGCTCCGGAGGCAAGGAGACGTTTGGGGCAGAGACGTCCTGGCCGGCGCAGGTGTGGCGAAGGTGGTCAACACACTGCAGGCTCGGGAACGAGATGGCGTTTCTCGACCACGCCACCTGAGGGTCGTGCGCCCGAAGCCAGGCCATCCCCAGGACCAAGGGAAAGTGCAGATCCGCCGTTACGTAAAACTGGATCGCCTCCTCATGGTTCCCAATGGCGAGGCGCAAGGGCTGGGTAGCGGTTTTGATGGGCCCCGCCACGAGTTCCCGCCCATCTATAGTTTTGACCCTCAACGGAGGGTCCACTGGAACCAAGGGGACTTTGTAATGGGCCACAAAGGCCTGGTCCATAAAGTTCGTGGTGGCCCCCGAGTCCACCAGCGTGTGCGCCTGGAGCCCCTCCGACCGGTTAGCCAACAACACCCGGGTGTTCAAAATCAGGTGCCAAGGGGGCTCACAGTCCATAGCCGCCGACTCCGGTGGGGCATGGTCACGTGCCTGACCCAGAGTTTCCCCTAGGCCAGGCCTGGCTGGTCACGCCGAGACTCCGGAACAGGCTTGCGCGGTCCACTCCACTTCCGGGGACACGAGGCGGCAAAATGTCCCGCCTCACCGCAATAGAGGCACAACCCCCCTTGATGTCTCCGCATCCGCTCCTGGGCCGTCAGTTGAGGTCTGGCTGCTCCGAGCTCCATGGGCTCCTCAGCCGTTGCCACAAAACGCTGTGCGGTCCGAAGCACTGTCGGTGCGAAACGCGGGGGTGCCGACGCTGTCGGTGGTTCTGGAAGAGCCTGACAGGGCCGTCGCCATTGCAGGCGGGCGTCGATGTGCAGGCATTGGGTCACCAGCGCGTCGAGGGTCGGTGGCGCCTCCACATGAACCAGCTCGTCCTGCATCTCGTTGGAAAGGCCGTCCTGGAAGGCGTCCATCAGCGCCACCTCATTCCAAGCCGAATCCTGGCCTAGCAGTCGGAACTCTGCAATATAGTCCTGCATGGGGCGCTTGCCTTGGCAGAGGTCCTTGATGCGCCTCGCTGCCGTCTGCACCCGGAGGGGGGTCCTCACACATGGTGCGCAGGTGTTGTAAAAAGCCCTGAAAGTCCAGGAGCAAGGGGCTATCTTGCAACAACAGGGGCGTGGCCCATCGGGCGGCAGTGCCAGAGAGGGAGCTGATAACAAATGCCACCCGAGCCCGGTCATCCGGAAAATCCTCCGGCCTCATCGCCATAAACAGTTGGCATTGTCCCAAGAAGGCCGGAAACATCTCCTGCTGCCCAGAAAACCTATCTGGCACGTTCACTGGGCATCTCGGACGGGGAGGGGGAGGAGGTGGAGCTGCAGGAGCATTTCCCAAAACAAGTTGGGCAGCTGTGCTACTTGCTGTTGCAGAAGCTGATTGGCCTCCAGCATCTGCTGTATCTGCTGCTGCAGCTGTTGGTCCATCGTGGGTTAACGATGGAGTATGTGGTGACGAACAAGATAATCTGTCCCCGTCCACACACATACACAAACACAGCCAGCCGAGGGTTAAGGAAACACTTTGGAACGCACCCAGGTCTTATCTCCCACTTGGCAGCGATAGACACACCGTCTGCCAAGTGACTTTATTTTCACAGTAAAACAGAAAGATAAATACTCAAGAGTCCAAATGTCCGACACTATAAATCTTTCTCTCAGCAGTTCTGGACGAAGCTTTAGTGACTATCCAAGGTTTGCTTTTGTTCGTCACAAGGATCCCTGACCACTACCCTCTATTATATAGTCTCTGGGGTGTGGTCCAGTGACTCAGTTCTAATCCCTAGCACACCTCCTAAGCTGCTGCAATCGTTTATCACGCCTTCGGAGGCATGCGTCCAGGAATGATGTTTCTATGTCACTCTGATCCGAACCAGCTGTCTCCCTGCTGATCTCCTCTCCCTCGGCCGGCACCTGAGACAATGCCAGAGGGGAGGGGCCTGGAGAGGGAGGCCTGGCTGACTCCTCTTCCTCATGCTCGGAGCTTTCTTCCTCCGATGGGACAGGCTCAGAGGGTGGGGCCACAACACTGCCGCACATGTGAAGGTCAGCTGATCGTCGCGCCCACATGTGCACCAGTAACCAGAAGACTAGCTGGCCGATGTGCATGCGTGTGCCAGAAACCCAGAAGAGGAATGGGCGATGCCTCGCGTTCCAGGTGAAATGGCTCTGTGTGCCATTTCTGGCATGCGTGCCATAGGTTCACCAACACAGCATTAGGATATCATAGGTTCTTGGGATGACCTTCGTGTGTATGAAGGTCAGCACCAGCTAAAGAACTGGCAGTTGTAATATCACTTTGTTATGTGTATAAACATATTACAACTTATATGCCGCATGCTCCCATCTTCAATCACAGTGGCATTGACAATCAAAAATCTGAAAATAAGGGAACAGGTCTGTGAGGACAAAGATATTTGGTTGGTAAGGCACAATAAATACAGGATAGACTACAATCTGAAAATCTAGCTTATAGTCGTGTAAAGGAAATTTTTATTTATTTATTTATTTTTATTTTTATTTTATTTATATGCTGCCCTTCTCCGGAGGGCGGTTTACAATGTGTTAAGCAATAGCCTTCATACTTTTGTATATTTATACAAAGTCAGCTTATTGCTCCCACAAACTGGGTCCTCAATTTACCCACCTTAGGAAGGATGGAAGGCTGAGTCGACCTTGAGCCTGGTGAGAATTGAACTCGCAGTAATTGCAGGCAGCTGGATGTTAAATGCTGCCTTAGGAGGCATTAACCTCCTACGCCACTCAGGCTCCTATACACTATGGTTTTATATATCAGGACATAGTAAAAATCATCTGGTTCTTAGTAGTTCTTAAATATAACATCAGATGAATAATGCATAATATATTACACCATGTCATCAGTTATTTTACAAAAAGAAAAGCAAAATGGAGAAGCCATGTGTGAAAAACTAAGTATATCCTTATTGCTTCCATAGGTATGAAGAAGCTAAGTAGCAGCCCCATGCTACTAATCAAGTGCCGTTGATCAATTGATCATCAGTGAGTGTGACTACCTCTATAAAAGCCAAAGTTTTAGGAGTTTGCTGGTCTCCAGCATTGAGGTTTGTGTTAATACAATGCCAACGAATCAATGATCTTACAGAAGCAATTGTTGCTGCCCATCCAGGGGTGGGTTCTAAATTTTTTTACTACCGGTTCTGTGGGCGTGGCTTATTTTGTGGGTGTTGCTTGGATGTCATGTGACTAGGTGGGCGTGGCTAGCTGGTCAGAGTCGTTTCTGGAAGATCCTTGCACCTATGACCAGTCCTCGCACTTACGACCCGACTCATTTGTTTGCTTTTAACACTGATCAGCTGTAGGACGGCCCTTTGAAGCCCCGCGGCAAGAGTTTAAACAGTTTTTTTTTCCTCTAGTCATCAGCTGGGACTCAGGAGGCAGCAATAGATTGGGGGTGGGACCAAATAAAAGCTAAGAATAACGTGTGGGGGCGGGGGGTAGGAGGGCGGGGGAGGGAGAACTAGTTCGGTGACATCATATTGTCATCGCTACCAGCTCGGCAGAACCGGACCGAACCGGGAGGAACCCACCACTGCACCCATCAATCTGGAAAAGGTTATAATGACATTTCCAAACAATTTTATGTATATTATTTCCACAGTGAGGAAGATTATTACAAGTGGAAAACATTCAAGACAGTTGCCAATCTTCCAGGAATGAACATCTCAGTAAATTCACCCCAAGGGCAGACCATGCAATGCTCAAGAGAAATTGCAAAAAATAATAAAAATAAATAAATCCAAGAGTTACATCTCAGACACTACAAGCCTCAGTTAGCATGTTAAATGTTAAAGTTTATGATGGTACAATTAGAAAAAAACTGAACAAGTATGGTTTGTTTGGAAGGATTGCCAGGAGAAAACCTTCTCTAAAAAGAACATGGAAGCATGGCTTAGGTTTGCAATGTTACATCTGAATAAATCAGAAGACTTTTGGAACAATGTTCTTTAGACAGATGAGACCAAAATGGAGATATTTGGTTATAATGTACAGTGCATAAAATCATAGAACTCAGAAGGTGTAATTTTTTTTTCACATGACTACATGTGGCATATTTTTTTAACCTGAAGCAATCAAATCGGGGTCATCTATAGAGGCTTCAACAGTGTCATGTGAAAAGCATAACCAGGTGGTTGAAGTCTTGCCTTTTGCATACATGCAAAAACGGGCGAGTTTTCAATTGTCCCAGTTATGCCTATCATTTGGCACTGTTGATTCCCTTTGCACTGTTGATTTCCTTGTCCCCTGGAGCAAATGCTACGCTTATTTATTCTGCTCGTCAAAGGCTAGGGCAGTGGATAGTTGCTGCCAGAAAGGATGCACAAGAGATTGAATTACAAGCAGAGATACTGCAGAATCAGAGTGATATTAGTTAAATTTATGAACCATCTGATATTGTAGTAAGGAAATAAAAAGGGTCTAAGAATCCCATTTGATACTAAACTGGTAACTGCCATACTAACTACTGCTTGGGAGGAGCTCATTGGTTTTATATCATGGGGGTTTCACACAGATTCTATTAAAATTGGGGGAGGGGAATCACAAACTTTGAGAATTCTTGATTTATCTAGTTATAATTATGTAAGAATTTTGAATACCTAAACAAAGCTAATCTCAAATAGGAAGGTACTAGAGGAAGTGGGGTACTGTTACCAAAATATGCCTATGTTTTCCTAGTAATTTAAATTCTTTGAACCAAAGTCTCCAGTCTTTTTCAACCCTGGCAACTTTCAGATATGTGGACTCCCAGAATATGCTTATCAATAAAATTACAAAATATAATTCTAGGAAATCATGTTCATAATTAACTGTTTTTTATTTGTGAGTCTCTGCTCAACATTCAAATTTCAACATTCCTTAATTCTATTCTCACAAATTCAATGTTTTCCCTCATTTTTTAGTTTGAAATTTCTAGAAACCCTTTTGGATGTCAACTTGTGTTTCCTTTTCCTTTTTTTCCTTTTGTTAAATATTTTTTCTGAATGTTCACTCTATTAGTATTAAGCATTAGTTATGACCAATTATATTTTCTTCATTGTGGCAGACTTCTTGTCAACCCTGGAAGCCATCTTTTTCTTTGGATCTTCAGGGCTGCCACACTTAGTGCTGTGGGAAATAGGAGGGGGAATTGCATGGAGTGGTGGAGATATCTAGCCATAATAGCATTCTTTTCTTTGAGAGTCGAGGACACTCTGCCTGCACCTGGAGTGGCATGACTGAGAGGCATCTCCAGTTGGGACGGTGCATTGATTGGACCATGTGATGGACATGTGGGTGCAGGGGAAGGGACTTGGACTCTCTTTTGGGTGGGGTAAACCTGGAAGCTTTCAAATTTGGGTTTTCCCAGATGTGCCAATATCTCTAATAAAATGGAACTTTGAGGAATTTATGGCCTTGGAGTCTTCTTTCGTTGGGGGTGTTACTTGGACTCCTGACATTAACCTGAATCTCCATTAAAACTTCAACCAGCTTCCTGATCTCAGGAGTACTGTCTGGGGTCCTGAGCCCCGAACGCTGAACCAACACTGGGTGGCATGAAGACTCAGGGAAGATGGAGGAGAGAATGGAGACCACAGAGTCTGATGATCCATGTTGAGACCCTCTACTCCCCATCTGAATTTGTGGTGAAGGCAGTGGAGGCCGCTGAAGTGGAACGCCAACAGGGTGCCCAGCCCAAAGAGCAGGTGCCCTGGCAAGCCGCTGAACTGGATCCCTCTCTGCGGGGCAAGACTATGGGAGCCGCACATCCCCAAGAGTTGCTGACCAGGGCGATGCTGCAGGAACAGCAGATGGGGGTGAGCAGAGTGGAGCAGACCCAATCCCTTTTTTTTTTTAATTGAAAAAGTTCAAGACCTCCCCCTCCCCGACTTCCCAGACCAGATCACAAGGTATTTCTATTAACTTTTAACAATAAACTAAATTGATTAACCAATCATTAAACTAACACCCCCTAAAAAAAAATTCTTAACCCCCCATAGTTAAAATCCTACTTCTTAGACATAAAACTTCTAATATCACTTATATAACGCTTATACAGTTAAAAGAAATCATTCATAAGCTATTTGATATTTTTTGGTCTGATACTTATTTTGAATATAATCAATCCATCTTCTCCAGTCCTGTATATACCTTTCTTGTGTATGATCCTTCAAATATGCTGAAATTTTAGCCATTTCAGCTAAATTAGTTACTTTCAATATCCAGTCATCAATAGTAGGCAAAAAAATCCTTCTTCCAATGTTGTGCTACCAACAATCTTGCTGCTGTTATCAAATTCAAGATCAGCTTAGTCTCTGCAACTGTACAGTCCGTAGTTATACCCAGTAAAAACAACTGTGGAGTAAATTTCAGTCTTTTTTTGAAGATATTCTGCATCACCCACCAAATCTTTATCCAAAATGCTTTGATTTTTCTACAAGTCCACCATATATGATAATAAGTTGCATCATCACAGTCACATCTCCAACATTTAGCTTGCACATTAGGATACATACATGATAATTTTTGGGGATCTAAGTGCCATCTATAAAACATTTTATAAAAGTTTTCTCTTAAATTTTGTGCTTGTGTAAATTTCACATTTCTAATCCAAATCTTTTCCCAAGTCTCCATCATTACTGGCTCTTGAAAATGTTGTGCCCATTTAATCATACAGTCTTTAACCAGTTCCGTCTCAGAGTCTATTTCCAATAAAGCATTATACAACCTTTTAATATGCATTTGTTTTTGATCTCTAATTTGTTTTACCAAATTCTCCTCATTTTGCACGAGGCCAGTTTTTTTATCTTCCTTCCATCTAGCTTGAAGTTGACCATACTGAAACCACGTATAAATTATACCTTCTTCTCTCAATGTATCTAAAGGTTTCAAATACATTAACCCCCTTTCCATAATAAGAAGCTCTTTATAGGTAATCACCTCCTGTTTTTGTTCTATACTTATATTTTCTATTGCATGTCTAGGATTTGCCCATACAGGTATCTTATAATTTAACTTATATTGGTATTTTTTCCAAACCCTCAACAAAGCATTTCTAAGTATATGGGCCTTAAATACTTTATCCACTTTTTTGTCATATAACAAATAAGCATGCCATCCATATAACAAATCATAACCTTCTAGATTCAAAATTCTCCCCTCAGTTAAATTAAACCAATCACTAATTTGTGATAAGACCGCTGCTTCATAATATAATCTTAAATTAGGCATTTTAAGACCCCCCTCTTTCACGTGTATCTTGTATAATTTTCATTTTTATTCTGGGTTTTTTCCCAGCCCATATAAAAGTATTAACACCTTTCTGCCATACTCTCAGATTTTCATCCTTCTTAAGCACAGGTATCATTTGGAACAAAAATAAAAATCTAGGTAACACATTCATTTTGATTGCTGCAATTCTTCCCAATAAAGACAACTGTAATTTTTTCCAATTCTCCATATCCTTCTGTACCTTCTGCCAAAGAACCTCATAGTTATTTTTGTATAATTTTGTATTTGAAGCTGCTATGTACACTCCTAGATATTTAACCTTTTTAGCTATTTCAAAATCTGTTATTCTTGCTAGTTCATCTCTTTCAAGTATAGACATATTTTTAATTATCATCTTTGTTTTATGTGAATTAACTTTAAATCCTGATACTTTCCCATATTGATCAATTATATCCAATATATGTGGAGCCGACTCTATAGGTTGGGATAAAGTAACAACCAAATCATCTGCAAATGCTCTTAATCTATAATCTTGATGTCTAATTACAATACCCTTCACTTTTTCTGAGTCACGTATCTTATTCAATAGCACTTCCAAAGTCAAAATAAACAACAATGGGGACAGAGGACACCCCTGCCTTGTTCCTTTCTCAATTCTAAAAACCTCTGTTAAACCTCCATTGACTATAATTTGTGCTGTTTGCTGCTGGTATATCGCTCTAATTGATTGTGTGAAATATTCCCCAAAATGCATTTTCTCTATTATTTTAAACAAAAATTGCCAGTTCAAGCGATCAAATGCCTTCTCTGCATCCAAAAATATGAACGCTGCAGGGACTTGATTATTTTTTTCCAAATATTCCAGTAAATTTACAATTTGTCTAACATTATATTTCATGTGTCTCCCTTTTATAAACCCTGATTGGTCATTATGAATTATTTGTTGCATAACTGGCATTAATCTATTAGCTAGTATCTTAGCAAAAATCTTGTAATCAGTATTCAAAAGTGAAATTGGCCTAAAATTCTCAGGTTTGATGGAATTTTGATCCTCCTTTGGAATTAATGAGACAAAAGCTGTTTTCCAGGAAGGTGGTACTCCTCCTCCTGCCTGTATTTTATTAAATAAGATTTTAAGTGGTTCTAGCATTTCAAATTGTAAATGTTTATAATAAACAGCTGTTAGTCCATCTGTTCCCGGAGCCTTACCTATTTTTAATTGTTTAATTACCCCAACAATTTCCTCGGAAGTTACTGGCTGATTCAGTCTCTCTCTCTGCTCCAGCGTTAATTCAGGAATATCTGTCTTTAAATATCTATCAATATCAACGTCTTGAATTGTTTCTTTAGCATATAACTTTGTATAGAACTCCAAAAAAGCCTTTTTTATTAAGTTCTGTTGATAAATCTCCTTACCTCTAAATTCTATCCTATCTATAACACGTGATTTTTGTTTTTTTCTCATCGTTTAAGCCAACCATCTCCCAGGTTTATTAGCATTACAAAATGTATTATGTCTGGCATATTGTATGCTGGTTGCTACTTGCCCAGCCAATAACATATTAAATTGCTCTCTTAAGATATTGATCATATCTTTTGCCTTTTTGTCTCCCGGGTTAGATATAAGCAATTGTTCTTTCTTTTTAATTTCCTCCTCTATCTCTTTCCGTCTGTTTTGTTGTTTTAATCTATATTTATTGTTCAAAAAAATTAATGTTCCCCTCATATATGCCTTACTTGCATCCCATACCATTTCCATCGAGGTACCTTTATTCATATTATTAACAAAAAATTCTTTCATTTGTTTTTTAAGTTCATTCAAGTTATCTTCATATCTAAATAAATTCTCATTTAACCTCCAAGACCTCCTTTCCCCTCTTTCCCGCTCTAGTTCCACCCAAACCGGGCTGTGATCCGTTAAAGTTCTTGGACATATCTTCGTGTTCTTCACCCTAGAAAAAAAATCATTTGTGGTTAATATAAAATCAATCCTAGAGAAAGATTGATGCCTATCTGAAAAAAAAGTAAAATCACTTTCCAATGCGTTCCTTTCTCTCCAAATGTCTCTGAGCTCCATATCCTCTAAAATATCAAAAAAAGATTTAGGCAACTTAGCACGCATGGGTACCTTGGAAAGACTTTTCTTATCTTTCTGGGTGTTTATTACTCCATTCCAATCACCCATTAAAAGTAAAGATCTATAATCCCATTGTAGTATTTTAGTATGTAAAAGTTTATAAAATTTGTCTTGTTGTTGATTAGGTGCTTCCCATTCTGTGTTATTAATTCAATTGCAATATATCTACCTTGAGTGTCAGCCTCAATTAAATTGGCCAATAAACCTCTTTTAACATATATAACTAGGCCATTTTTCTTTGGTGCTGATGCCACAAAATGTGTACCTAATTTCGAATTTATCAAGTACTTTTGATCTGAAGATTTAATATGTGTTTCTTGCAAACAAATAACATCATTCTGAAATTGCTTCAAGTAGTGAAATATTTTCTTTCTTTTTTGTGGAGAATTTAAACCGTTGACATTCCAAGATAAGAATTTATTTGCCATCTCTGGGCCCTCCAAGCTTTGAGAGCATCAGCTGAACCTCCTCCGCCATTTTGGACTTTGGCCTAGCTTCTCCCACTGCTTGTGTTTTTTGGACTTGTTGGGTTGAATCTTGAGGCTGTCTTGCCAAATGTTGTTTGTAAGTGGCTCTTGTCAATCGTTGATCTTTTGGCAGCTCTATCATCTTTAATGGCTCAAGGATTGGTGGTGGTCCCCCACTCAACAACAAATCTTCTTCCAAATTAGCTCCTCCAGCTAGAGCTTGAGCATAGGTTTGAGGTTGCCCTCCAGCTTTCTCCTGTTGTATCATTTCCAATTGCTTTCTAGCACTCCCTGGTGAGGGTGGCCGTCCAGCCTTTAAAACATTGGCGTAAAAGTCTTTTGCCTTTCCAACAGTGTTTAAGCGATAACTTTGCCCAGCGTACGTCACTATTATCCCAAATGGGACGTCCCATCTATACTGGAGCTGCTGGTTTCTTAATTCATTCACCAAAAAGCCAAACTGCTTTCTGTCTCTTAACATTTTAGGAGGAAGCTCTTTCAGGACCACCAATTCTTGTCCATCCACTTTAATCTTGTTACTGTAAGAAGCTTGCAGAATATCATTTCTAATTCTTCTTGTTGTGAAATGAATCACCACATCCCTTGGTAACTGCTTTTGTTTTGCCAGCCAGGAATTGACCCTATAGATTTTGTCCATTTGAATTACCACATCTTCTGGCCTTTCTGAAATCAGCTCTGCTAAAGCATTGGAACAAATATCTTTTAGATTTTCACCACTCTTTTCTTTCAAACCTCTCAGCCTCAGGGCAAATTCCATTGATCTGTATTGTAACATAACCATTTCATCATCCACTTTCTCTGTTTGTATCATAACCTCTCCCAATTTAGTTGCAAGCTCCAAGTTAGCATCATCAGTTTCCCGTACTCTCTCCTCAATCTTTAACATATGATTAGCCAGTCCTGAAACTGCATAAACAATGTCATCTCTTATTTCATCATGTTTTTCCTCCACCACACCCTTAATTTTCTTTAACTCCTCTGAAAATTCTTTCATCATTTCTGCCTGATTGTTCAGGGCACCCATTATAAATTCTTTAAGGTCTTGTGATTGTGTATCAGCCGGAAGTTGTTGTTTTTGAGTCACTACAGGGGGACCTCCTCCCCCTTTAGAAGTTGGTGGCTTTAGTTGTTTAGCAGCCATTTTATTTTAAAAAGAGTTTTTTTTCCTTTTGCAGTCACAAAATCTTATAAACAGTCTTACAAAGTGTATTTCAGAGTTTTTTCAAAATAAACATTCCTCTCTTCAAACTATACTCAATCCCCAGCAATTTTCTCTTCAGGCAGAGGGCTCTTAACAAGCAATTTCCCTTTAACTTTCACTTTCCCTTCCGCCCATAACAAAGGCTTCCTCTCCAGCCTCCAGCTCAAGAAAGCTCCGTTTGCAACAATGTATTCACGAAGTTAAGTTCTGTTTCTTTTAAAAAGCTTGCACTCTTGCTTCCGCTCTGTCTGCCTTGTTAGAAATCATTAGAACTCACTGTTTGCCGGCAGAATTGGACCCAGACGTCTTGCTCTGATTAACAGAGGCACCAGCGATCCGGAGCAATGGGAGGGGTGAACTGGGGAGCTCTCACCCTCCGAGTCCCTGGGATTAATCCAGGGACTTTCGGGGAGCTCTACCCACCCCCTCCGACTCTCCTCTCCTTCTTTGCCCGAAGGAGAGTTTTTTTTCAAACCGCCGGACAGCAGTTTAGCGCTGTCAGGGCGGTTTTTACAGATCGGGTGGCTGGTGGTCTATGGAGACCGTCCTCGTCATCCGCGGAGCCACCGGAAGTCCAGACCCAATCCCTTGAATGGAGAGCACCAAGACCGGCTGATCTCAGCGATTCCCGAGAATCGGGCTTTCCACTGCCGACATGAAGCCAGTCACTGGTGGGTCTACTGGAGTGGTTTGACCAGCTCAGCATGGGCAGCATCGCACAACCTCCTAGTACTGGCCCACCTGACTGGATTCTGGCTCAACCCACATTCACCTTTCCGGGTCAAGGGACCACAGTGGCACCGAGTGGATCGTTGGCCTCGTTTCACTTGGCATGAAGCAGATCGCACCATAGCCTTCCCCGTTGGTCCCGATCTACTGGGATAACAGCTCCTGCTGGAGTCAGAGCGGCGCAGGAAGACCCGCCAGGCCAATCCAGTCCGGCACTACAAGGACCACCATTGGGACTGCCGAGACCCAACAGCCCTCTCAGCCGTTGGTCCTCAGATTGCCTCCTGCTGACCAGATCCCCCTGGCTGGGCCTTTTACCCCGGCCAGGGGTGGGTTCAATACCAATGGATGCCAACTCTGGTCCTGCCGCCGGCACTGGCCCCACAGCCAACCCCAGCCCCACAACCAGCCTTGGCAGCTGTTCCTATTCCATGGTTTAGAGCGATGTTTGATGGGACTCTAGGGAAGCTGGCCTACTTCCTCAATTGGGTTTGGTGCCACGTGATCGCTATGAGGACCAATATCAGACCGATCAGGACATGATTTCAGCAATCGCGGTTGGCATGAATGAAGGAGAAGCAGCGGAGTGGATAGCTGAACTGCATGACAAGGGAGCCCTGGAACTGGAAGATGCAGATGAGTTCATCCAACTGCCCCAAGGCCAGTTCGAGGACATGGCCACCGGATAGAAGCTGAGGCCCAGATCAAAGTGTTGAATCAAGTGGGCTGACCCCCCAAAGAATTAGTGTGGGAATTCTGGAGGCTGGCTGGGAAACTGAGAGACTGGCCTGAACGCCTCCTCGTCTACCATTTCAAAGAAGCCCTTGACCCAGACCTCAGACAAGCCTGTGGCATCAGGGGAGTTGCAAAACATATACAAGCCTGGTACAACACCACAGTGGCCATGGATCTGGAAATCCACCCCCATCAGAAGCTGACCAAAGAGAAACCCCATCGGAAGCCAACCGCAAGAAGACCTCTGGGCTGCCGAACTCCAGTCAAGCTAACTGATGTGCCGCAACCCACGCCATCCAGGATGATCAAGTGCTACCAATGCAGTCAGCATGGGCACAGGGTATCTGAGTGCCTGGCCACTGCCCCAGTTCCTCAGGCCCAGACCCACTCCGCAACCCAGGGAAAAGGAACCCCAAGGAAGTCACCGGACAAGGAGAGAATCGCCAAACAGGCTGTTGAGGTTCCTCTCCTTCCAGCTGGGAACGAGGAAACTCCAGCCAGAGAAACCCCTCTGGGCTCCGCCGAAGGGAGCAGTGGTGAGGACAACCCAATGGTAATTGAAGCTATCCACCCCTTCACCATCAAAACTCAGATTGTAGTGCTGGAAACGGGAGCTCAAGGGGAAGTAGAGGTCGTCATAGATACTGGCTGTATCAGGTGCCTGATCAGCCTCCCCATAGTCCAACATCTAGGGATAGGCACAAGACCTCAGGCATGCCCCATCCATTTTGAACAGGTCAGTGAGAGGCTGATAGGCAGGGGCATTGCCACCTTGGTCACAGAACTTGTTAGATGGGGCATCACTGAGAGCTCATCCAATTCGTCATAGCTCCCAAAATGACTGAGTCAATCATATTGGGCCTCGCTTGGCTAGACAAATGGGGATGTCACCGTTCCAGAAAAACCTCTGGAATGTGGGAAGACGGCTACCGAAAGCTAAGAATAGGCATCAGTCCACTGCCGCCCATGAAACCAGATAGATGCCAAAAGGCCATGAACCCCAGCAAGCCCCAGCAAATGGGAAACCGCAGCTCCAGCTGCAGAGAAACTTCCCGGCAGGGTGGCAACAAGACTTCTTCAGGCCTTTTTCAGCCTGTAGTTTTTGGCACAAAAAGCCTGCAGCCGCTACTTCTTTTTCAGCACAAGAAGCCTCTAGCCGCTGCCTCTTTGCCAACCAGAACCGAGCAGGCAGCGAAAGAGGCCTGAAGAAGTCCTGTCACCGTCGTTGCCACCCTGTTCTTCATGCCGCACCCCATTGCCTGTCGGTGCCGCTTGCAGCCAGACCCAGCCAGGAGAACGGCCTGAGGGATGGCATCGTAGCAGAGCTGCTTGGAAGGCAGCCAAAAACTACAGGTGACTGGCCCTTGCTGGCCCCAAGGTGCAGATGAAGGTGAGTGAGGTGGAGGCCTAGCGGGCGGCATGCGAGGTGGAGGCGCCATGGAAGGCCAGAGCCAGGGAATGGCGAGTTCCCCGACCCGGCCAAGACAAACGGCAAATTGGTGGATGTTCTGGGGCCTCAGGCAATGGTGCATCCCTAGGCCCCAACCTGAAGTAAAGGGCGAGCAGGCGGCGTGCTTACTTTTGGTGAGCAGAGCGGGTGAGGCAATTAGCTGGGCCGCATGGCGAAGGCAACATATATAGGGCGTGGTGGAGCATGGTGGGTGGAGTGGGTGGGTGGGGCCAGGGCCAGCCAAAGGTAATATTTGTCAGTTTAGTGGAGCAGTTAAAATTATCGCTATGGGTTCGTATGAACTGGTCCAAACCAGCTGAATACCACTTCTGAACCACATCCAATGTGATGTTCTCCCAATAGGGCCCCAAGCCATCTGGCAGAGCCAGGTCCTCAGACTCCTGCAGAAGGGTGAGAGCCAATTTCACCTCATGAAGTAAGATGTTCTAAAGAACAGGAACCACAGCAAATTGGCTGCCTTCCTTCCTTTGCATGCCTTGCAGTACGAGGATAGGAAGTTTCCTTAACTAGCCCAGTGTCTCACATATAGTTCTAATATGAAATATTTGGGATTGAGGTATTTGCAGTACAACCATCAAATAATTTTGTTATCGCTTTTCAAGAATGCCCAACAAGAATTTATGTTTCAAACTATAAGGATTTTAGGTTTCTTTAATTCCTTCTATATGCTTCCACCACCAGTGATTGCTACTGCTCTGTAAATTCTACTACAGTGTTTCCCCGAAAATAAAACAGGATCTTATTTTCTTTTGACCCCCAAAATAAGTGCTTGGCCTTATTTTCTGGGTGCCTTATTTTTTTGAGGTGCAGGAGGAGCGAGCTCGCCATATCTGGGGAGGAGGAGGCACAGAGCTGCAACCATCGGAGCTGGCGAGTCCAACAACGACCAAGGCTGTGGTGGCGGGAAATGTTAGGAGAGCACTGGCCAGCTGCTCGTCAGCAGGCTGCTCTCTTGGCCAGGTCTGACTGCCATGGCACCGGCAGGCAACAAAGTGCGCAGCTGGCGTGAAGAATAGGGAGGTGACAGGACTTCTAGCAACAGCACAACACAGCCGCTCACAAGCTATTCGCCCCTGTGGCTGTGCACACACTTCCAGCCATGTTTCCCAGGACTCTGCACCATGCCATCAGCCCTGCCACGCTGCTGGGTTTGCTAGGGTTTGCGGGGGTGGACTCCACGAGGCTGTTCCGCATGGATGGCAGGTACGTGTGGGGCACGTGGGGCACGTTCCCTCCTCCCCCTGAGGAAATGGCGGGGACCAGCTGCACAGGTGCTTCAAAGGCCTTATTTTTGGGGGAGGGCTTATTTTAGTGCATGCGCTCAAAAGCCTGATCGGGCTTATTATTCGGAGAGGTCTTCATTTCGGGGAAATACGGTATAATGCAATTCTAATTATGGCTAAGTGGGATCTCTTTATCTATGTATAATTCCAAGGGAATCTGGATAGTCCTATCCTGCAAAGGGAGATTATGTAGTATGAATTTTACAGAGAATGGCCGGCAGTAGTTCTAAGATAGCTGTGATACATTAACACAATTTGGACAAGGCAAAACTATGTACAAACAGGATTTCCTCCAGGCTTACTAAGACCAAATTATTATGTGCAGAATTTCTATATTTTCTTCCCCTTTGAAATATTTAAAATACAATTTTATGATCAGGGAAAATTAGGCAGCAAAAAGATACATCTATTCATAATGTTCATTTGCAATCTAGACACATATGACAACCCTGCTCAAGGATTCAACAATTGACAATAAAGATTGTAGGAGTTGTTAAGATGCATGTAAATTGTTCAATGTTTTCTTTCCTTGTAAGTGTCAAGTATCAAACAAATTATCTCGGAGACAGTATAAATTTTTTTAAAATGTACATCTGTTTATGTAGTCAGTTAATTAAAAAGTCAATCTGTTTATAAACCTTTGTAGAATCCACAGAAGACTAATAACATTCTAGTTTTGGGATTCAATGTCAAGTGTACTTAGTCCTCTATTTAAGTGAATGAGAATTTGCTTACATTTCTTTCAAATGCAAAATAAGCTATTTATCTATTTTGCGAGCCTCTTAAAACTGCAGGGAGGGAATATTCAACAGATCAAGAGAAAACAATATAAAATGCCTTTTAAATTTTCTTTTCTATCATTTAGTTTAGAACGCTAGTTTAAATCCAGCCAATTGTCTATTCTTGTAGATTTTGTTCATTGTCTATGGAGTGAACATTCCATGGAAAGCAATTTCTACCTCAACTAATGATTATATAGTCAGCAAGGAAATGTCTTGCCTTTTGCCATATGGAACCTACATTTATTTTCATAAAAGATATGTATATATTTCTCTATAATTGCCTGAAGTGTACACTAAATGTTAGTTTAAAATACAAAATATAAATACGTTTTAATTTTGTTTCTTTTTCCTGCAATATAAACATGGAAATTCATTAGCTGCATAAATCAAGAAAATCCAAATCCAAATAAACAACATCTCCAATATTTATTTCATATGGTTATAATTACTTTAAAAATTTAATTATACTTTATATACATTCCACTTTCCATTGTTAGCCAGGAAATACAGAATTATATATTCAACATAAACCACTGTTATACAGCTGATTCAGCTGGTCAATACTATGTTACATACTATAAATGCTTTGATTCATCATCTCGCAGAAATTCTCTCTCTCCCTACTAAAGAATTACTTTTCAGTGAGAAGCGGAGGAAATAAAATCCAGCTTTGTCCTTTTAAACAACCCAGCTGTAGAATATGCATCTAACTTTCAAAACAACAGCAATACTGCATTTGTTTTTGCTAGGATGGCCTTGTTACAGGTGAACAAAAAAAGCAGCAGACTTTGCTGTGTACATAGTACTCTAACAAGAAACTTTCATTCTGAAAGTTGTTTTTACAGTGGAAAATCACTTAATGCTGCAAGATGATAAAAATTGTATTGAAACTGAATTGAGGGGTTTCAAGGAGAAAAATGATAAACTGATCATGTCACAAATTCTGAGATTTGTAAATAATTTTACAATCACATTCTACAGAAAAAATCAAAACTAAAGTTTATATTAAATGCATGTAAAATGTTCCACTAATTTCAGGGAAATGTATGCATTTCCATGTTGTATGCACTTAAAATCAAGTAGTATTACTGAAAAATGGTCATCCTACACAGAAAACAAAGTCATCTTTAAAAATTCCACCAATAGCAGTCAAGGTTTTTAAGAAGGTTGTTAGGAGCACAAAAATATATTATTTTGTTTGTTCCTTCTTACTGTTTAGATAAAAAGAAAAAAACAATAATAGCGATTGGTTCATGTGCTTGTTCACACATGATACTTTTAAACGGTAAATTATTTCTGAGTCAGTCTTTCTATTCCTTGTTATTCATTATAAATAGAACACAGTCTTCAATGTGTTACTGAAGGATTGAAGCTATATATCAACATATATTTATAAAATGGTGAAGAGTCATTTTTTTCCCATTTTCTTCTTGCAACCAACAGGTTTTTAAGTCTGTTCCAATGAGGTGTTATTTTTGTTGTACAGTTTGTTATTACAGAATAAAATCCATACACCTGCTTTTGCTTAGAATGTCACCAAAGTATGTTATTCATCATTGTCTGCAAAGAAAGATTTTAAAATATTTAATTATGGGAAAAAAATTTTTTAGCAAGCAGACTTTCAAAACTGCTAATCTAGTAAAAGACAACAAACACTACCCTCTAAGAAATAATGAAAAAGTACAAATTAAATAAGAAATCTTCTATTTTTATACTTAAATATTTTTTACTTAAACTTTTATAGTTTAAAGTCTTCTCAATTTAATTTTTAATTTTACCATGATTCATGTTGTTTTATATATTAAAGTTTTAGAGACATATACTTCACTTATGTAACAAAAGCTAGTTTTAATAAATAGCATGGTACAAATGTAACGTTTAAGTATCTATCAGAAGACTAGTATTTAACTTGTAGGAGCATCATATACCTTTTCCCCTTTACTTCTCTGTTTTGGAAGCTATATTAGATCTGCATCAATTTAATTTATTTATTTAGCATAATAAAACAGAACCTTGGCGTACCCCACTGCATACTTCCCTCCGTGTAGATGCAGTTCCATTGAGGATTACATGTTGAATGCGGTTGGTCAGCTAGTTACGAATCCATCTGGTGGTGATGCTGTCTAACCCACATTTTTCTATCTTATCAAGTAATAGGTTATGGTCTACTTTATCAAATGCCTTACTGAAGTCCAAGTAAATTATATAGACAGCATTCTTCTGGTCCACTAATTGTGTCACTTCGTCAAAGAATGCAGTAAGATTTGTCTGGCATGATCTGGTTTTGACAAACCCATGTTGGCTTTTGGTTATTTTGTTTGCCTCTAGGTGTTCGCTAATTCGTTGCTTGGTTATCTTTTCCAGAATCTTCCCTGGCATTGAGGTCAGGCTGATATGTCTGTAGTTTCCTGGATCTATTTCCCCACCCCCCACTTTTTTTTGAAGATGGGAACTACATCAGCTCTTTTCTAATCTTCTGGCAGTTCCCTAGTGCTCCAGGATCTTTGAAAGATATAGTTCAGTGAACCCTAGAGTGTAATCAATCTGGTCCTGGTGATTTGAACTCGCCTAGGGTAGACAGGTGCTCACTTACCATTTTCTTCCCTATTTTAACTTGTGTTTCTAATCTGTTTCTTGTGGTGCTGTTTTTGATAGGTTGGACTGTTTTTTCCCTTTGTGTAAAGACAGATGCAAAAAACAAATTAAGTAGTTCTGCTTTCTCCCTGTTGCTTGTCACCTTCTTGCCACTTTCTCCCACCAATGGACCAATCGTTTCCTGCTTTTTTCTTGTTTTTAACATGTTGGAAGAAGCCAGGGGTGAAATCTAAATTTTTTTGCTATCGGTTCTGTGGGTGTGGCTTAATTAGTGGGCGGGGCTTGGTGGTAAGGTGACTGGGTGGGCATGGCGAAGTCAATGTCACTTCTTTGCCCTTTTTTAACCTACAAAACACAACACAACACAACTGGCTCACCCACAATGTAAAAGCAGCTATGCTAGACCCAAAATGGCCCCGCAACAAGCAGGAACCTCACACAGCCACAAAGAGCCCAAAAAAAGAACTTTCACACTTTACACACACAAAACTCCACATACAGCTTTGAGAGATTTTGTGTGTTTGTGTAGTTAGAGTGAAACACTACAGAAACACACTAAATCTCAGAAAGTTGCACAAATATTTTATTTTAATTTATTTTTATATAAAAGCAGCTAAATTTAAAACTTCCTAAACTTTAAATGGCTAGGTCTAAAAAAAGAACAACTTAAAAAAAACCCCAATTAACTATTTTTTTTAAAGCTCCCAAAGGGGGAAAAAACTTACCCAATAAAACAGGGGTCTCCAACCTTGGCAACTTTAAGACTTGTGGAATTCCTCAGCCAGCTTTGCTGGGAGTTGAAGTCCACAAGTCTTAAAGTTGCAGATAGAGCTGTTCACCGATGAGCTTGATTGCAGGCAGGGAGATTCAGTTGCTTGCTGATGCAATGGATTGCAGGTATTACAGCAAGCGAAGCAAGGCAGGCATTGCGACCAGCAAGCTGGAGGCTGGGGCGGGGGGGGGGGGGGGGAGAAAAAAAGAAACTTTTTTTCTTTTAAATGGGTCTGACAATCCAAGCTGAGTTCCCTGATTAGCAGGAAACTCAGTTGGGATCTTCAGAACTTGGCTCATCAGAGCCATTTAAAAGGAAAAAAAGGCTCTGATGATCGCACGGCTCAGCTGGGCATGGGGGGCGGGGGCAGGGATTTTTGCTACCGATTCTCCGAACTACCCACCGCCATCGCTATCTACTCACCCAAGCCGGTCCGAACCGGGAGCATTTCACCCCTGGAAGAAGCTTTTTTTGTTATGTTTTACTTTTGTCGCAAGCCTTTGTTCATTATGAGCCTTAGCTTTCCTCACTTCATCTTTGCAGCCTCGGGCTATTTGCTGATATTCTGCCTTAGCTGTGTGCCCCTCTTTCCACTTTTTATACTTGTCCTTTTTGTCTTTCAATTTATCAGAGAGTTCTTTATGCAGCCAGGCTGGTTTCTTTTGAGAGCTGTTATTTTTCTTCTTCATTGGTATTGTGCTAGATTGGGCTGCTGTAATCTCACTTTTCAAAATTTCCTAAGCTTCTTGAGTTGTTTTCCTCTTGAGAATTCTCATCCATGGAATCTTTCCCAAGATCTCTTTAAGTTTATTGAAATTAGCTCTCTTAAAGTCCAAGACTCTAGTTTGACTTTGTTCTATTGCTTGTGCTTGCATAATGTTGAATTCCAATATTGCATGATCACTCTTCCCCAAGGTTCCTGTAGCTCTCCCCCAAGGTTCTTCTATCATTGTTAGTGAGAATTAAGTCCAGTATGGCTAATCCATACTGCTTTTTTAATCTGCTTTTGGGGAGACAGTTGTTTGCTAGGTTTCTCAGGAACCTGTTTGATCTTCCACTTGGTGCAGAGTTTGGCTTCCCAATTGATGTCAGGGTAGTTAAAGTCCCCCATTACTATTGTGATGTGCTTCCTACATACCTTAGTTAACTGACTAGCAAAAAGTTCATCTATTCCCTGTTTGGTTGGGTGGCCTATACTATAGTATAAACTATGGCAATGTCATTTTGTCCCTTTTATATTGACCCAAATGCATTCAAGGCAGTTTTCATCATTGTTGTGCTCTATTTCTATAGAGATGTAGTTATTTCTTATTTATTTATTTATTTATTATTCAAACTTCTATACCGCCCTTCTCCTTTCGGACTCAGGGCGGTGAACAGCCAAGATAAAAATCATTTATACATAGAGTTAAAAATAGATTTAAAATAATTAAATAAATTTGGCCCGAAATTTAAAACTTATCAATTTAAAAATCCGTATCAAATTTTAAAACCAACCCTAAAATCAGGACAGACCGGCTAACTGAAAAAAATAAATTTTTAGGGCCCAACGAAAAGTCCGGAGTTCGGAGATCACTCGTATCTCTGGGGGTAGATTGTTCCAAAGGGTATATATAGTGCAATTCCACCTCCACTTTTATTTGGTCTATTTCTTTTAAATAATTTAAATCCCTCTAGCTGCATGTTCCATGTGTGGGATTAGGAACAATACAACTCAATTTATATTAAATATTAGGCATCTGTAAAATTGTTTCATATTAGTTATGAAAAAATCTCAGGAACTAGCAAAATCCTGTTTTTGCCTCTTTTAATAACAGGCAAAAGGATCAAGATTAACATTGTACCAAGTCAATACACATAATACACAAAATGTTGTGTATTTTAGCATATATACTTTCTGCAGTATGAACACATCTAATATAATTTCCATTAAAAACATTAAATAGAAAAATGTACAATTACAAATTGCAGTATGACAAATTGGACTATGTTCTATCCAAGAATGGGCAAACCCAAACTGAAGTTATTACTACTGGACAGAATCCTATTAACTAGTAGAATTTTAGCAACTTTTAAAAGGTTAAAGAAGTAGTTCTATATTTAATATTTACTAGTTAAAAATATATAACTTTCTAGTATATATAGAAACAACTGTTGTACAACAAAAAATGGCATTTTACACAATAACTAGCTAACCATGAATAGGCAGTCAGCAGAAAAATAACACTGAACACGTGCTTGTCAGATACTTACCTTCCTGGTATGCTCCATCTGCCATTACTAAATGGAGAATTTTAGCATACTGATGTTTATGTTCATTTCCTAAAATATTTTGAACTATTGTTGAACAAATATCAATGCTTTCATCTTCATCTTCATGTATAGCCTAGAAAATAAGGCGTAGAAATGTATTACTTAACATAATAAAATATTATAAGATCACAAACTTTCCTCATCCAGATCCAACAAGGAACCAAAACTGCTAATATTTTTTTTTTGCTAAAATCTAAACAGAAACTATCATTATTAAGCTACCTTTTCAGTGGAAATCTGGGAAGGGGAGTAGACGTTAGCAGTTATGGAGGACTGTCTCTAAATCATATTATTCAGAAAATGATTAGCAGAAGACATACATGATACACTACCAGCCAGAAGTTATCAAGGCATAAATGGGCCTCCAGCTCCTGAACACAATAAATTACTTAGAGCATCCCTAAGAAATTGTATGTTAAAACTCATTTGAAAAATAACTATATTAGCTTAATTTCATTAAAAAAGTTCTCTTTTTTTTTTGAATACTTTATTGATTTTTAAAAAGGTTTTTTTAAAAAAAGAAAATATCAAATCTCAGGTAACATCTGAGGTATTGTGCGATTACATATATACAGTATATACACAAGTATCTTCAGATCTATCACTATTAGAAATAGGTATATCCTTATAGTCATGTTCTATTATTCCACCATATATACCACCTTTGCCATACTGCCTTAAATTTTGAATTCTCCTCATCTTTAAGCATACTGGTTAATTTCGCCATTTCTGCACATTCCAAAATTTTATTTATTATTATTATCTCTGGAGGTATTTGTTTATCCTTCCAATATTTTGCGAAGGTTAATCTGGCCGCTGTTATGATATGTATTATTAATTGTGTCTTGTCCTTAGAGAACCCATCTCCCATCTTTCCCAGTAAGAAGATTTCTGGAGATAATTTTATATCTTCTTCCACTATTTCCTGCAGCCAAGTTTGTATTTTTGTCCAGAACTTCTTTGTCTCTGAGCAGGACCACCACATATGAAAGAAGGTGCCAATCTCCTTTCCGCACTTCCAACAAATTCCTGAGGCATTAGGAAATATTTTTGCTAATCTAGCTGGGGCTAGATACCATCTGTGAAATATTTTGTAGTGGTTCTCCCTATAGGTTGCTGATTTAGTAAGATTATAATTTCTATTCCAAGCCTCCTCCCAATCATTGAAGTTTAGTCTGTGGCCAATATTTTTTTCCCAAATGCTTAGTTGGTTCCTAGCTATCCCTTCTGCTCTGTCTTCGCCTAATAAGAGGTTATAGAATCTGGCTAGCATTTTCTTTTCAATCCCCAACATAATTTTATCTAAATTGTTATACTTCGTCTCTATCCCAAATTGATCCCTATCTTTTTGATATCTAAAGCTTATCTGCATGTAACTCCACCAGTCCAAATTAAAGCCTTGATTGTTTAGTAATTCTCGAGGTCTAAGAGTACCATTTCCATCTAGTATATCTTTGTACGTGCCAAATTTTCCAATATCCCTTTTGTTAGTAGCAATCAGCGCCTCCGTAATTGAGAGCCAAATCGGAATTTTGGTATAAAATCTTTGTCTAATTCCTTCCCATGTTTGGATCAGAGTCTCCCTTAATTTGTGTCTGTGAAAATGTGGTTTCTTTTTATTCTTTGGGCCCCATAAATAAGCGTGCCAGCCTGCCTGTAGATCGTGGCCTTCTAATGTCAGAATTCTCTTATTTTGTAATGTGACCCAATTTTTGTCCATACTAATTTGGCCGCTTTCTGGTATAATTGCCAATCCGGTAATCCGAAGCCGCCCATGTTTCTTTTCCCTTGCAGCGTTTTATATGCAATTCTTGCCTTCTTCCCTTCCCACAAAAAATCTCGCACCTTCCTTTCCAGATCTAGAAAATATTTTTTATCCAGGTTCACCGGGATAGTTTGAAACAGAAATATGATTTTGGGAAGAATATTCATTTTAATTGCTGAAATCTTACCTGTAAGGGATAGTTTTAATTTCTTCCATCTATCTATGTCCTGTTTTATTTTTTGTAGTAATGGACTATAATTGTCCTCTTTTAAGGAGGAATACCTTACAGTGATCCAGATTCCCAAATATTTTATCTTCTTTGCTATTTGGAGTTCCAGGGACTTTTCTAACCGCTTCTTGTTCATCTCCGCCATATTTCTTACTAAGATTTTGGTTTTAGTTTTGTTAAGTTTAAAGCCAGCGACTTCACCATACTGTTGTATTTCCTGGAGTATCTTGGGACCAGATTTTAAGGGATCTTCCATTATTAAGGCCACGTCATCCGCAAAGGCTTGTATTTTAAAAATTTCTTTCTTAATTTGTAATCCTTTAATTTCTTTGTTGTCTCTAATCTTTCTTAATAGGATTTCCAGCGCCATTATAAAGAGTAAGGGGGACAGGGGGCATCCCTGTCTAACTCCCTTTTGTATCCAGAATGTCTGTGTCTTATCCCCGTTTATTAATATACTTGCTCTCTGTTTGTTATATATATTTTCGATCATCTTTCTAAAATTTGTGCCAAATCCCATCAAATCAATTTGATTAATCATGAATTTCCAATTTAGATTATCGAACGCCTTTTGGGCGTCCAAAAACGCTAACGCCAGCTGTTTTTCCGGGTGTTGTTCATAATATTCTATAACATCTATTATTGTCCTCACATTATCCCTCATTTGGCTCCCAGGGAGGAATCCTTTCTGATCACTATGAATCCAGCCATTTAAAAATTTTTTTAGTCTCTCCGCAATTATACTAGTAAATAATTTATAATCTGAGTTTAACAGAGAAATCGGCCTGTAGTTTGCTATCTGTTTTGGGTCAGCACCTTCTTTCAAAATGAGGGTAATATAGGTTTCCTTCCAGGAGTCTGGAATTCTTGTACCCACTAGTACCTCATTAAATATGTCCAACAATTCTAATAGTAGTTCTTCCTCAAATTTTGCATAAATTTCCCCCAGGAGGCCGTCTGGGCCTGGTGTTTTATTTTTCTTTATTTTGGCAAGCGCAGATTTGAGTTCTTCCATTGTGATTTTATTATTTAACATTTCTCTCTCTTCTTCTGCTATCTGTGGCAAGTTAGCTTCTATCAAATATTGTGCAATTTTGTCTGGATCAATCACTTCCTCTTTATATAAGGCTTCGTAAAATTTTCTCGCTCTTTCTAGCTTATCCATTTCTTTTGTCAGAATGTCCCCATTGATATCTTCTAATATAAGAATCTGATTTTTTTCCTGTTCTTTTTTTAATCTATATGCTAGCCATCTTCCCGACTTGTTGGCGTTTTCAAAGTGATAGTGTTTTATTCTCTTAATTTTTTGTGCCAACTCTTTCTGATCCAGAACGTTAAGGTTATGTCTTGCCATCATCCATTTTTGTTTGGCCATTTCGTCTCCCGGGTTTTGTTGTAGTTTACTATCTGCTTCCTCTAAATTCTTATTATAATCGTCTCTAACTTTTCTTTCTTCCTTATTTTTGAATGCCGTATACGAAATCACTACTCCTCTCAAATACGCCTTCATGGTATCCCATACAATTTCCTTTGCCGTATTTTGCCTGCCGTTCTCAATGAAAAAGCGTTTAATTCCTTCATTTAATTTTGTTATAAATTCTTTTTCATTCAAGAGGTTGGATCTTAGACTCCATCTTTGTTGTCTCCTCTTGTTAGCGTAGTGCCAATGTATTTCCAGGAGTTTATGGTCAGTCCAAGTATTTATACTTATGTCTGCTTTCTTAATTTCTAAACCTAATTTTCTAGTAGTCCATACCATGTCAATTCTGGACCAAGAATTCTGTGGGTTTGAGAAAAAAGTGTATTGAGAGTCGTGAGGATGTAGAGTATGCCATATATCAATTAAATTGATTTCATCGAAGGCTTCCGGTTTGCTGCTGGCCGCCGCCAGACGTTCCTTTGGGATCGTCAGCTTCCTTTGCCTGTATAGAGCCGCCGTTACAGCGGATGGCGGCTCGAAAAAACTCCGTTCCCAAGAGGAAACGGAGATAGAGCCAGCAGGGGTGGGTAGAACTCTCCGCAGTGTCCCAAAAGTTTTTTTTTTACTTTTGGGACGGAGCGGATGAGAAGCCCCATATCCCCTGCCGCTGCTCCGGGCTTTGGGAGACCTCTGCCTATGCAGAGCCAGGCGTCAAGAGCAAGCCTGCGAATTCAACAGAATAATTAAAGAAATGACGAGCTGGACCCTTAATACTGAATTGCAAGTATTTCACCCTTCCAAAATCTATTTAAGAGAAAAGAGGAGAGGAAAAGAGGGAAAAAGAACCTTTTAAAATGGCGTCTGCTGTGGCTGGAGAAGGGCTAAAAGGGAAAGTCCTTCCGTTTCTCCTTACTACAATGTAGCGGAATAAATATCACTGGCTACATTTGTAGATAAAACCTCGCTCCTGTGCTGTTGATTGAAAAGAAGTTTTTTTTTCTCTTTCTAAGGGAAAGTCCTTTCGTTTTCTATTCTCTCTTTTTTGCTAAATCTTGTCTGTGTGGGAAATGGCATCGGGACTTATACAGCTGGATAAATGGGGGGGGGGAACTTCCCCTCTCAAGAAATTACGCCAACAAATTTCAACTCTCCAGCGTCAGAAACCCGATTTTAATATATTAGAATTTATCCTTGAAGAGATTGTAAGAAGGGATGAGATTGTGAACCAGCAACTTGAAAAATTTAAGCAGGAAATTAAAGAAATTGGTGAATTGGTGAAATCAAAGTTTGACTTTTTGAATCAAAAGATTTTAAAAGCTACTAATGGTTTATCAGGCTTTCTGATTCGGGTGGATGCAAAGACTAAATTATTAGAGTCTAAAATGAAGGAAATTGAGGAGAATTTGGATGACATGACTCAAAAAATTAAAAAGGATTTGATAAACACTCAGGATAATAGCTCGGAAGACAAATCTAAAATGGAGACTGACCAAAAGATTGGTAACGAAGAAAATGTACAACAGAGGATTGAAAGAGAAGTTTTAATGATTCAATATAATTTTACAGAATATGCAATTAGACTGAGAGGTTTGCAGGAAAATAATAGAGATGATTTAAGGAAAATATCTTCTGAAATTCTGGCTGGGATCTTAAAGGTTCAACCTGATGAAGTGTATTGCAGGATTGATAGAATTTACAGAATAAACTCCTGGTTGGCAAAGCAAAGGCAATTGCCTAGAGATGTGGTGATCTATTTTACAGATAAAGAAATTAGGAATAATATTGTGCAGAACTCTTTTAATTCTACCTTGCAATTTCATGGAAGAAAGATTTGGATTTTTAAGGAGCTCCCGCCCAAGATGTTAATGGAGAGGAAGAAATTTGGCTTTCTAGTGACTGAATTAAAAAAAAGAAATATCCTATTCAGGTGGGACACCCCAGTTGGCCTAATATTGAGATATCAAGGAATAAGATATCAATTGCATACTGTTGAAAAAGCGGAAGATTTTTATCAAAAAATTTTAAAAATGAATTTAACACCTTTAGGCATAATACAGGATAAGCAAAAGGAGTTGGAAACAAAAGGAAAACATCAAATTACAGAGGTTGTGATGGATAAATTGTCTTTGGACTCCCTGGATACCTCAGCTGGACTGTCTATAAATAAGAGAGCAGTGTCATCCGACTCCAATGTGATGAACCATCAAGTCACAGACAAGTGCGCAAATCAATCAGTTGATATACAAGTGACAGAGAAGAAAGATGAGATGATAAAACTAACCCAACAAGAACATTACATAAAGCAGAATGAAAATCAACTAGCAGACACACAATTGGTAGGCAAGAAACGAGGATGGAAATTCAACCCGGAAAAGAAAAAGAAAAGAAATAGATCGCATAGAAACAGCAATTTCTAAACTATGCAACAGTGATGCCAGGGACTTTAAAAAATGAATGAATATTTGAAAAGATAGTGGAGGCGAACAATTGTTTGATACTATCCTGAGGATTGTGGCAGATCTCTGCAAGGCCATGGTTTTGGGATGTGAAAAGAGCCTCACTTTGTTGGATTTGAATCATCTAAAAAAATTTTTTTTTTTTTTTTTTTTTTGGTAAATATATTATAACTATTTTGAGTTATAAGGCAGGAGAGTTTCGCCGGGGCATGCAGAAGATCTGGATGTTACTCAGTAGGATGATGGGAATTAATAATCCTGATGAATACCACAATTATACCATATGGATATAATTATAATTATAATGTCACTCGGGTGGTTGTTTTTGCTTTTATACAGATGCGAGGATATTTACTACTGATGGGGGCAGAAGATGACTGGAGATTTTGAACAAACTGTTGCACTAGCATGTTATTTTACCCTATTATGGGTGATGGATTTAACAATCTAGAAGAAAGACATCAAAGAAGATACTATATGGATTATAAATTTAAAGTTATTGTTTTTTCTTTTTTTACAAAATGGAATGCATATATAGATATGTGTATATCTTAGTAATGTGGGCAGTGGATTATATCTAGAATTGTACTGCATGATTTTGTAGGAATTGAAGGGTTGAAATAGGTTAGCTTACTGATTGATTAGTCTAAGAAAAAGGATTCTTAAGTCATATATTTAGGGGAGTGGAGGACTTAATAATTCAGTGGAAAGATACTAAAGAAGATATATTTTTTTCTCTTTTTTTTTCTTCTTTTTATAAAATGGGATGCATATATAGATATGTGTATATTTTAGTAAAGTGGGTAGTGGATTATATCTAGAATTGTATTGTACTGTATGATTTTAAGTCATATATTTAGAGGAGTTGAGGAATTGGACAGAATTGAATAAATGTTAAATTTGGATGCAGGGAGAAGGTCGATTTAAAATGTTATATTAATATATATAAAAGACTAAAGGTTAAATTGTAATAATACTCAATAAGCTTAATATGTTAAGGGTCAGTATTTCGAGAAGGGATTAAGGGAAAGGAAAGATATTATGTATGTAACTAGTTATGAAATAGCCTATTGTTGTGAAGAAGTCACAGGGGGGGTTGGGTGGAAAGGGTGGGTTAGGGAAGAGGGGGGGGAAAAGGGGGAAAAACTTGTATTTGAAAACTTTTTCAATAAAAAAAAAAATTGATTTCATCGACAAGATCAAAGAAGCTTTTTGGCAGAGGTAACCTTTTATTCCTTTTTCTCTCTCCACTTTTATAATCTTTCAATGGATTAACAACTCCATTAAAATCGCCTAGCATACATATTTCCACATGGGCCCAGTTCCCTAATTGTTCGTGCAGTTTTTTATAAAATTGTCCCTGTTTCTCATTGGGAGCGTATACTCCCACCAACAACATTTTTGCATTAGCTCTCCTAATTTCGACCATTAAAAGTTCTCATATTATAAAGGAGATCATTATTACTAGATAATAATTTTGATCCATTTTCTTCATATTAAACATTCAACAAACCTTTATTTCTTCATAAATTTTGATGAATTTTTCAAAGCCTATTTCTTTTTCCAGGTTACATCTCAGCTCTTCTAGATGACTGAACACACTATTATATTCCTCACATTCGCTGGCATTATCACCATCACTATTGTCTATGAAGAAATATGAGAAAACATTTTAGCATTCCATTTTTTATTGTAGCAATACTTATTTTATCCTTTTTCCAGTTCCTGTCTAAATTTTGAAGTTGTCATATGCACACTCAAGACTTATTATGAATATTCTATAGCTTCGTATGGCCATATGCAAATATAACAGTAAAATAATATGGCTGCATATCTAAGTGTCAAAGTAGCAATAGTAATAGCACTTAGACTTATATACCACTTTATAGTACTTTACAGCAGTCTCTGTTCAGTTTCCAGAGTCAGCATATTGTCCCCAACAATCTGGGTCCTCATTATACTGACCTCGGAAGGATGGAAGGCTGAGTCAACCTTGAGCCAGTCAGGATCGAACTCCTGGCAGTGAGCATAGTCACTCTGTGATCCTGCATTCTAACCACTGCACCACTATGGCTGCTGTAGTAGACAATTGGAACAATGCGATCTGAAGATTTATCATGTTATTTAAATTAGTATAAATTGGTTTAAATTCAACTACTTTTAATAACTAATTACAATGTACATTCATTTCTACTGCATTTACTGTTATTATTTCAAAAGTAGAGTACAATGTACTACAGGGTAAAAAAAATTAACCACAGGGATATTGTCTAGGCCAGGGGTCGGCAAACTTAAACACTCAAAGAGCCACTTGGACTCGTTTCCCACAGAAAAAACACACACCGGAGCCACAAAACCTGGGTGGGCATGGCCAACTCGATGTCACTCACTCACCCAGTCACATGACCCCCCTAGCCACGCCTACCCAGCCACAAAACCATTCTGTCTCTCTCCCCCTCTTCCTATCTCCCTCTCTCTCCCCCATGTCTCTCTCCCTCTGTATCTCTCCCTCTCTTCCCATCTCTCACCCCTCTCTATGTATCACTCTGTATGTATCTCTATGTCTCTCTCTCTCTCCCCATCTCTCTCTCTCTGTGTCTCTCCCCCTCCCTTCGGATAACTGTTCTCCTCGGTCAGGAGGTGAGCGGCTGCTCGATTAGGAGGATCTTAACAGGATGGGACAGGAAGTTCCTCCTGCGGCGTCATTCTAATCCGCTTCGCTAAACTTCCAGTTTCACAGTTTGGCTTCTTGGCAGAGGAGGTAGCTGTAGTAGACGCTTTCTTGGTAGCCTTATTCCGTCTCTTCTTTCTCCACCTCCATACCTGGGCAAGAACCCAGCGTTTGGCTGAGCGGGAGGGGTCTCGTTACCCCGTGCCGCTTCTCACAGGAACTCTTCAGAGCACATGCTCCCAGCTGTGGCTGAGCCGGGAGCATGCGCACACGTGGGGAGACCCTCCTTAAGCAAGCCGGTGCCCACCCTGCACGCACCTTTTCTGAGCTTCAGTGCTTGCTTGAGGAGGGTCTCCCTGCGCGTGCGCATGCTCCCGGCTCAGCCACAGCCGGCCAGGGCATCACGAGCGTGGAAGAGCCACACTCAAGTGGCCAAAGAGTCGCATGTGGCTCACAAGCCGTGGTTTGCCGACCACTGGTCTCGGCATCTGCAAGCACAGAACATGCCTGGTGGGGGAGGGGGAGGAGGAATCTGACATTCATAAACCCCCAGTTTAAAAAAAAAAAAGGTACACAAACTCAAGCAACATTTAACATTAAAAAACAAAACAAAACCAATTCACATTTACACCTATTAGTTAATTCACATCAAGATCTTGTATCTATGTAATGAACATTGATTGCAACCAATCATTAATAACCATATACACTGGAATTTTTAGTCTGCAAGGTGGTAACTATGCATTGAAAACAATGTTCTTCAAACTATGCTGCCTTTAACAGTAACAAGAGTTGGAAGGGACCTTGGAGGCCATCTAGTCCAACCTCCTGCTCACGCAGGAGACCTGTACTAGGGATTTGAATCGCCAACCTTTCTGATTGACAAGATCAGTGTCTTAGCCACTGAGCCACCTAGTCAGGCCTTGAATTTCATCATATATTTTTCAGTTGGTTATATCAAGTAATTCCCACAACAATGGAATTCTGCTGACACAGCAACAAAGGCAGGTTATCCTCATGGCAATGGCAAAATAATATTTATTAAAGGCTTGCTCAGTATAAAATAGCACTAATGAAATTAAGAAATGTTACAATATTAAAATCATAGATCAGAAAAGGACTCTGAAGGGCACTGAATTCAACCTTCCACTCAGAACAGGAATCCAAATTAAAGCATCCAGGCAACTGTCTACTTTCTTCTGAAACTCATCCGATTAAGAACTACCCACCAGTTTTGGATAATTTGAATAATCTGTTAATAAATTTTTGCTAACAGTCAATCAAAATCTAACTTCTTGTAACTTAAATCTATTATTCCATGTCCTGTACTTGGAATGCGAAAGAACAAGTCTTGAATTACTTGCAACATCTTTTCAGGTATCTGAAGGATGAATTTCCACCCTTGTATCTAAATAAAGAGCTGAGGTGGCACAGTGGTTAGAGTGCAGTCCTGCAGATACTTCAGCTGACTGCTAGTTCAGCAGATCAGCAGATCAAATCTCACTGGCTCAAGGTTGACTCAGCCTTCCATTCTTCCATGGTAGGTAAAATGAGGACCCAGATTGTTGGGGGCAATATGTTGTTCATGTTGTCTTTGTTGTAAACCGCCCAGAGTCCTTGAAGAGTGGGCAGCATAGAAATACGAATAATAAATAAATAAATGTCCTCTCTCTTTTCATAAATTTTAACTTTTAATCTTGAGTCTTTAGCAATTTTTCTGAATTATTCAGAACTGGACATAATATTTGAGGTTGGTTCTAACCAATGGAAAATAAATAATTGTTCCCATTATCTTAGTGAAAAAGTTTCAAAAAGTTGCCATATGTCTTAATTATTTTGTGCATCCAATTAAATAATTTAAGACTGTACACACCTTCAACAATTTCCACACTTTGCACAAATCTCAAAGTCAAATGTGGTAAGACATTCTCTACCTGTAAACTGTTGCTCAGTAAAATTAGAAATACAGTTTTGAAGGATGCTGACACATTAGTCCTAAATATGCAGTGGCAGACTGGACAGAGCTTCAGTATGATCTATTTTAAGAAAATTCCTGTTCACACCTGTAGTAATGGGCAATTGATAATAGAGCACAACACTATTCTCTTTTTAATGGCCATTTTGCAATTATTGACATGGACATGGACAACAATAGTTCAATCTCAAGCTACTGTGTTTCTCCAAAAAGAAGGCACTGGATCGATCCGGAGCTGTGTTATTGGCTGAAGATGCCTTCTGGCAGGCATCTGAAGGCAAAATGGAGGCCAGGGTGATGTGTGCGAATGGCAGCAAGCGGCGAGGCAGGTGTTGGGGTGTGCAAGGCCTGGTAAGTAGGGCAGCTCCACCCCCCCTCCCCACCCTAGCTTATTTTTTACCTGTGTGCTTCGCCCCACCCCCTGCACCCCGGGGTGGGTGGGGTCTTAATTAGGGCTAATTTTGTGGGTGGGGCTTAATTTGATCGCATGTGCTCAAAAACGTGATAGGGCTTCTTTTCAAGGTGGGTCATCTTTTTTGAGAAACACAGTACCCATTACTTCAATCAATGCTAAATAAAATGCTTGCTTAGTAGATTTGATAAATGGATATATATGTAACATAGTCCTAATGATTTGTCCTTGAGGTTAACTTTGTTTAAACATCATACAAGATGAAGACTGACTCACCAATTTCAGACTTACCTTTCTATAAAACAAATACAGAACCGAAGCATACCTGAATGCCATTCTTCATTAAAAGCACTTTCACTACTGAAATTGTTGCCATCCTCTTCCACCTCTATATTATTTCCTAGGCATTTGGCTTTTAATGTTGTTTCTTCCTCTTCACTAAATTCATCACTGGGTTGCTCTAGAAGTAACTGCTCCATCGATGCCTGAAGCTCTTGCAAATCTGTATCTGTCTCCCCAAAGATTCTGTAAACACAATTTTTTTGGCTATTACTTTAATCAAGAGTGAATTCTTCAGAAATGTTGAAGCTAAAAGTGCAAAACATGTTTTTATCCACAATAATAGCTAATACTGATCATAGACAACAAAGACTGTGCCATGTGGTTATTCTGTCATGTACTTGCTGTGCTAAAATCACTCCTCTGTGGATTTTTTATACGATCTACAATGACACCCTTATCTGATCATGTGGATAATTATCAGTATTATTTTGCATTAGAAATATCAAACAGATATGGGAAATGTAAGTGATCAACTCAGTCATAAATTTAATTTTGGATCTTGGTTAAGTGAACAACTTTATAGAATATACTATAGATTGAAATATATCACATGAATTGGACCTTGTTTTATGCTGATATGAATACTGAACATTTTACAGATAATTTCTGTTTCATTTATTCAATTTAACTCCAGCCTTGTGAATTCAAAACAGTTGAGGTTCTTTGCTTAAGAAGTAAAACCGTTTTAACACTGAAATCAATAATAGGAAGTACAAATCAGACAGACGGGCAAAGAGAAGCCAATACAATCTTAATTATCTTCGCTTTCTCAGTTTATAAGGAGTCATAATCGAAAACTTCATTCTCTGTCTCATTGTCATGCAGATAGATCTTAGCAAAGAGGCCTGCTTAACAGAAAGAGAAATTTTCTTAAGTATGATATATCTGAGCAAACAAGTCACT
Organism: Arizona elegans; assembly: GCA_022577455.1. Lineage (NCBI taxonomy): Eukaryota > Metazoa > Chordata > Lepidosauria > Squamata > Colubridae > Arizona > Arizona elegans. Next base: position 54,806,912 of record JAKOOJ010000009.1, read on the forward strand.
ATTTCAGGACAGTGTGTGTGGTTACAACAAATAAATGGAAAATCTCAAATTCTAAACTTGAATTCCTCAACCATTTTGCAAGAAGAGCATAAGAAAGTAAGATTCTAATTAAGAGTGGGTGATTATACAGTGGGGCAAAAAAGTATTTAGTCAGCCACCAATTGTGCAAGTTCTCCCATTTAAAAAGATGAGAGAGGCCTGTAATTGTCATCATAGGTAGATCTCAACTGTGAGAGACAAAATGAGAAAACAAATCCAGACAATCACATTGTCTGATTTGGAAAGAATTTATTTGCAAATTATGGTGGAAAATAAGTATTTGGTCACCTACAAACAAGCAAGATTTCTGGCTCTCACAGACCTGTAACTTCTTCTTTAAGAGGCTCCTCTGTCCTCCACTCATTACCTGTATTAATGGCACCTGTTTGAACTTGTTATCAGTATAAAAGACACCTGTTCACAACCTCAAACAGTCACACTCCAAACTCCACTATGGTGAAGACCAAAGAGCTGTCGAAGGACACCAGAAATAAAATTGTAGACCTGCACCAGGCTGGGAAGACTGAATCTGCAATAGACAAGCAGCTTGCTGTGAAGAAATCAACTGTGGGAGCAATAATTAGAAAATGGAAGACATACAAGACCACTGATAATCTCCCTCAATCAGGGGCTCCACGCAAGACCTCAACCCGTGGGGTCAAAATGATCACAAGAACGGTGAGCAAAAATTCCAGAACCACACGGGGGGACCTAGTGAATGACCAGCAGAGAGCTGGGACCAACGTAACAAAGGCTACCATCAGTAACACACTACGCCGCCAGGGACTCAGATCCTGCAGTGCCAGATGTGTCCCCCTGCTTAAGCCAGTACATGTCCGGGTCCGTCTGAAGTTTGCTAGAGAGCATTTGGATGATCCAGAAGAGGACTGGGAGAATGTCATATGGTCAGATGAAACCAAAGTAGAACTGTTTGGTAGAAACACAACTCGTCGTGTTTGGAGGAGAGAGAATGCTGAGTTGCATCCAAAGAACACCATACCTACTGTGAAGCATGGGGGTGGCAACATCATGCTTTGGGGCTGTTTCTCTGCAAAGGCACCAGGATGACTGATCCGTGTACAGAAAAGAATGAATGGGGCCATGTATCGTGAGATTTCGAGTGCAAACCTCCTTCCATCAGCAAGGGCATTGAAGATTAAACATGGCTGGGTCTTTCAGCATGTCCATGATCCCAAACACACTGCCCGAGCAACAAAGGAGTGGCTTCGTAAGAAGCATTTCAAGGTCCTAGAGTGGCCAGTCTCCAGATCTCAACCCCATAGAAAACCTTTGGAGGGAATTGAAAGTCCGTGTTGCCCAGCGACAACCCCAAAACATCACTGCTCTAGAGGAGATCTGCATGGAGGAATGGGCCAATATACCAACAACAGTGTGTGCCAACCTTGTGAAGACTTACAGAAAACATTTGACCTCTGTCATTGCCAACAAAGGATATATAATAAAGTATTGAGATGAACTTTTGATATTGACCAAATACTTATTTTCCATCATAATTTGCAAATAAATTCTTTCCAAATCAGACAATGTGATTGTCTGGATTTGTTTTCTCATTTTGTCTCTCATAGTTGAGGTCTACCTATGATGACAATTACAGGCCTCTCTCATCTTTTTAAGTGGGAGAACTTGCACAATTGGTGGCTGACTAAATACTTTTTTGCCCCACTGTATCTCTCCATGAATAAAACAATTAGCTTTTACAAAATGAAAATGATATGCAATCACTGAGACAAAGCAGAAGCGATATTAGCTGTTACAAGACATGGGTTTTGAATATTTAAGAATTACTTTATAAATCAAGAAATTCACAAATAACTGTGCAATTGGATGTACTACTTTGGTGAGAAAGTGGGTTGCAAACCTTCAGCTTACATGCTAACTAGTATCTTAGTTTAAATATACAGTATATCTCCTGAATGAAGGTAGCTTCCAACCTACACAGAAAGGTATACCGCTCTGTCTTTGAGAAGGACAAATCTGAATTATTTTACACACTTGAGCAGAAATTGATGAAGAAATTAAGAAATTGTTGCTGGACTGAAACTGAGAAAAGACATTAACACTGTTTCTGAAGACTTCAGATTAAAAATTGGAATTTCCAGGGAAAAAAAGTAAAGCCCAGTTAAAAGGAAGCACTGGAATTCAAGAGAAACTTCTATTTCTATAGAAATAAGTCAATATGTTTTAACTAGCTGTTCGATTAAGTTCAGATGATTGTTTTGCTTTTGTATGTTGTTTTGAATCCTCATTTTATATCTTTTATCTTTGCCAGCTCAATAATTTTCTGTACTTTTATGTATATTCCAGATTGTGCCAGAGGAAATAATTTCTCTTAAGATTTTTTTTGTGGTTTAGAATAAACTGAAATATCCTTCCAATTTCTCTATAGTATTTTTTTAGATGAAAACATGTAACAGACCATTACCATCTTATGTTCTCCCTAAAGTAGTGGGGGTTCTTTTGTTAATTCTCTTTTAAAGTTGCTGTTTTGATTGGAATAGGTCTTAATTTATCTGCTACAAAAAGTATTTTAATATATAAGTTTACCTGATAATTACCAGAAAGACAGCACAAGTTCTGAAACCCCTCTCACATCATTGTTAGGGGATAGATGCCATGGGAGGAGACCCTTGGGAAGAATGACCAAGCCAGGATATCAAAGAACAAGTGGATCAAGTATATAAAGACCCAAAAGGCTGAGGTGGGGATGGGGGGCAGGCAGGGAAGTCCTCCAGCCTGCTAACCTGTAAGATCAGCAAGCCCGGCTATCATTGCTAATGAAGGTAACAAAGTGCATAAATGAAAACTTTTTTCGTTTGTCTCAATGTCTAAGTCTGTAGACATTTTGCCTGTTTCTCAAAACCTTTTGTGCTCACTCCCAGAATGTATTTTGCAGCAACAGACATTCAGTTTCCTTTCCAAGCCATTCTATTGGTGATCAACCTTCTGTAATTACTACATTCCAATTTCGCCAATAAAACACTTCAAAGTATTCTACAACTGAATTAATGAATGATTTCCATCAGGTGCATTAATACTTAATGTACTGTAAAGAAATAAAAAATGGTTACATATTTGGTTTTTTTGCATTTTTATTACTGTTCAAAGTATGTTCTGAACTGTTTTCCTTTCCTGATTAAAGACACCAACATGCCCCAGCATAACCTAGACTTCTCCAAGCTGCGCACCTCAAGTGTACTGGGGACCAAACACCCAACCAAAAGAGGCACTGAGCATACTAGTTGGGACCTCTGAAAACTGCAACCCCGATCTTTTGAAGAGTACCAGACTGGGATAGCAAACAACCCCTTTTTTAAAATTTACCTTTTATTAATACTATCATTTATTTTAATTCTCATGAAAATCATGCCAAACACATTCTCTAAATACTTTTAGTGAAGTAGGATAGCTCACATTTCTTCAGAATCTGAATGTTCTTTAATTGGTACATCTTCAATATCATCAATTTCAAGATTCTCTTGATTTTGGACATCTGCAACACTGGGAACATCAACTAATGTTCTATATAATTTTGAAAGATCTGGAAGGGAACATGTCCTCAGCAACTGAAATGAAATAGTGCATTACATGAATAGATTAAATCAAAAAGCAATATCAAAATAACATAGTATCTTAATCAAGATATGAATATAAAATATTGTAACAAAGTAAATTTATCTTTATTTTTATCTCTAAGAATGAAGCAACTATATTGTTTGGCAATGGGAAGAAGTTACAGGTTGTTAATAGAACAGGTTAAACTATGTTAGTTTTCCTGACAAAACTGAATTTTTCTCATTATGTAATAGAGGTTTATAACAATATATAATGTGATAAACTGTTTATCGTATAACAAACATTATAACTTTTTCACAACTTTTAAATTCTTAAATAAAATTTTTATTTCAAACATAATTTCCCAGAATGCCATCTGTTTCCAACATTACAAAATGTCTCTTTTATATGAAAACTTTTGTATGTAATTCTTGTACTGTACAGCAGTGGCCCCCAACCTTTTGGCACCAGCGACTGGTTTCGTGGAAGACAATTTTTCTACAGACCGGGGGGCGGGAGAAATGGTTTTGATTTTGTCCCTTACCGGTAACTCACCTCCAGCTATGCACCTTGGTTCCTAATAGGCCACAGACCGGTACCGATCTGTGTCTCAGGAGTTGGGAACCCCTGCTGTACAGGTAGATATCATAATTTTATAATCATTTAGAAGAAATGCTATATCTACTAACAAATAAATCCATACATGTGCATGCAAAACCCAACATTTTACATTAATTTATGTGGCTTAATCAGTTCATAAAAAATATGTGTTTGCTTTCAATTACAGGATTTAGATTGTGAAAGATATTAAAGATTTTTAACACTTGCCTTTGGGTTGTTTGCATCAAACAGACCTGTAGAAAGCCCTACCAACACTGAATTTTTGCCTTTTGTTTTCTCTGGCGATACAGAGCGTGACCTTGTTGGAAGAGAATCTTCAAAGGAAGACTGTGTTGAAAGAACTGGAAAAGCTACTAGTCTTGCTTGGTGTTCCTGGACCTTCTGAAAAAAGGGTTCAGGCAGTGCAGGGCTGTTGGTGTCTGGTATAATAAAGACCAAACTATTTTAAAAATACATATACAATAGTAACAATTCAAGGGCTCCAATTAAGTAAAAGAATGATTCAGACATCTGAAGGAATTTTATATTTAGCAAGCATTTTAGAATTAAAATATGAATACTGTACATTGTTATTAAAACAATGCATCAGCATTCCCTCCTATCTGAAATAAACAGTTTTTTTCAAGTTGTCAGTTAAATTCAGTAATTTTATGTTCAAGTCATTAAATTTTATCTACCTAATGAATGTTAAGAAGTCCTGTCAATCAAATTTGGTTCTTTTCAATTCTTGACTGTTTCAACTGCAACACTATTGAAAAAAGCATTGCTGCTCAGCTCAAGAGAAATAATTATCAGTCCCAGGTTTTGGGCTTATTACATCTGACAGTCGTACAAAAAGAACAAAAGCAGATAAACTTGATTCTAGAAGGCTGTTCAACTGGATTCTTCCTCTCCTTGTTCTCAGGATTATTATTATCAACTATCCTGTGTAAAATATTCCAGACTTAGTTTATATAACATTTATTGCATTTTTCTTTATAATTTCTAATAGCGCTTCCAGTGCTTAAGACAGACTTCTTACAAACATCTCTTTTAATAGTTTAAAGATATCTTATCAAAGTCTTAATACAATGTTTTCATTATTAACTACAATAGTTAGCTTTTCTATAATTATTTTTTTAAATTTGTGCTTAATTCATAATTCATTTAAATTAAACAGTAAATAACTGTCCTCCACATCGCCGGAGACTATGAAAGCCTATGTGTGAGAAAAGTGGAGATTTTTCAGCAAGATAAATGGCAAAAGGAAAAGAGTTCTTTCACTCATCACATGATCTCTTTTCTGTGTCATCTGTATTTTTTTCTTCCTACATCCTTGTACTGATCAGAAAGAATCAGATATAAAGACAAAATTCTGCTGACAGTTCTGTTCCTTAAGAATATTGGGATCACAAGAGGTTTATTTTCAGGTAGGTAGATTTTGTTACACAGGTTTCCTATTTAAACTGAACAACATAGAAAAATCAATGTGGGTGAGGCTGGCTCCAATTAGCATTGTGAAAAGCCTTTAAACATGGTTATTATCTAGGCATGCAGGTCAGGAGATGATAGTTAAGGATGCAAATGTTTTCTCATCTGCCATTGTATTATTATTATTGTTTTATTATGTTACTAATATTGTTAGCTGCCTAGATTTGTTGTAAATGGGTTGCCGTACATGTGTTGTAAATGTACTTAAATAAATAAATATCCAGACACATCCAATCCAGTCCCATTTTACCATTTAAAGACCTAAGGATGTTAATTATGTAAGGATGTGTTATGGCCCACCATATTCCATTCCAGAAGGAACACTTTAAATGTGAGAGGTCTTTGGTGCTCTCTGAGCTTGGTTGTTTTACTGCAGATGTTTCATCATCAGTGCTATACTCCCTCATTTCAATCCTGAGCTACAAATATTCTCTTTTATTGGTATTTTAAATGTGACTTGTGTGCATGCAGGTGTGTTATGTATGTGCATACATAGCAATCTATCAGTCAGCAGGAAGCTCACAAGCTGCAAAATACATTATTATTATTTATTAAATTTATTTGTGGGGACTCTGGCAGCTTACAATATAAAACAATATTATAAAACAGTAAACAATAGATATAGCATTAGAATTAACAGAGAATTTGTTAAATTATCTAAGATGAGGGAGTCTTCAAATGTCTTCATTTATAGGAATGCACTTGTGCATTAAATAAATCCAAAAATGTTCCTAAAGATAGAAATGTTTGATGACTACTGCCCAATGTTCACCAGCTCTCTAATAAGATATAGATAAATAGGAATAATCAATATATTCTCAGTGGTTTTGTGACTATCTCTGTCCCTACATGCCAGCTATTTTGGGAAAATTCTCTAATAGCATTCATTTTGTGACTATACCCACAAATGTTCTGAAATTTCCAAATGTACCAATCAGTACAAAAATGTGGAGGAGTTTTGCTTTAAACAATTGCAAGTGCTGACCTACTGATGGTTCATCATGGATTGGTATTTTTTTATGAATTCCATCTTCTATAGCAAGATCTTTGTTGTCGTCATAGTGACAATTATCAGTATGAACTTCTGACCTGTGGGAGTATCACAACCAGGAAAAAAAGCAAATAGTTTATTATTAGTTTGTCAAAAATTGATTTTCAAATGGAGGGAGTAAAAAATATGGGGACTTACATTGTTTCCTTTTCTTTTCCTTCATTAACCCACACTTCAGCAACAGGAAATATATTTGTTTGACATTTGTTTCTTTGCGTTTCTTCTAGCAATTCTGCTTCCAAATCATCTGATTCTATAGGGAAAAGTTTTAGCTTTTCTGGAGACGTTTACACACAGTAAATTCAGCAGCAAGGCATAAACTCTCTTGAAATATTATGCATGAATACCATTTAAAAATCTTTAACAGAACTCAAAAATAGCAATAGCAAGATATAACCAGTCAAGTCATATTTTAAAATGCCACATGAAATGTTATTAAATATTTCTCTGTATTATCTTTACATGTTTGTTATGTCTGATTGAATATTTAACTACATATAGTCCTGAACTTATGACTAGTTGCTTAGCAACCATTCAAATTCACAACAGATCTCTAAACACACACACACACCGTCAAATGATTGTATTTTGGGTGCTTAGCACATTTACAGCTGTTTGCAGTGTCATGGAATCACATAATGGTGATTTACAATGTTTTTGCCAGTTAGTTCCTATTTTTGGCGAAAATGCCGCACAGCAAATGATTGTCACATTCTCTTAGCAACCGCCACAAAAAAGATAGTGAAATTGTGTTGGTCACTGGGTGACCCACTTTATGACCATCACAGGGAATGCTCTGTTACAGTCATAAATTGAGACCTACCTGTAACAGCATTTGTCAACTATCCCAATGCACTGACACCCTGGGCAGTTTACAATAAGAATAGAAACAAGACAGAATTAAAGAATAAAGATATAAGAAATAAGTATCATTATGATGATATAATGCTCTTGTACAATCAATCAGCACCAAAAGTATGCTGGAATAAAACAGATGGATTGCAGGGTTTCATATAGGTAACAAATTCTTGTCAAGCTTCTTTAATATATTTTTCCTGCTTTATTAGAATAATACATTTAAATATACTTGAATTTAGAATTGGCAAGACATACCTTCCGTCAGAGTAGGTTCAGATGATAATTGGGCTAACTCAGATCCATGAAGCCTTGCTGTTGCCATATTTTTACTATTATCAGCTTCAAATGATGATTTTCCTTCAACAGAAGTTACTGCTCTAGCATTATCGCTCTTTCCTACTGTTAAAGTTGTCTTTGACACTTCTACAGAAAAAACAACGTTATCACTTGAAACATACTTCTTACTGAATTCCTTTCAGCAAACATGAAATGTAGCATTCAGCACTCAGAAACTGCATTTTTAATCCATGTTATTTTAAAACTGTACTGCAATTGTATAGAAATGCAGAGATTGGGACTTCCGGCTGACATCGTGGTGATATCAGACTTGAGGAGTGGATCTCCATACTCCCATGCAGAGTTCTCCATGTTAAAAGGCTCCAAAAGGAGCTAAAGCCACCCTGGAGGGGTGGTGAAGAAAAGAAGGGCATCCTGCAGGTCATGGAGAGTCGCAATCTCTCCTGCTTGTTCCAGGATTTTTTTCCTTCTCTCCTTCACGACGAGGAGAAGAGGTAGCCAAAAATGGCTGCTGTGAAGCTAGGACAGCCAAGGCAACAAAGAAAGTGCAGGAGTGGTGTAAATGAACAGCAAAGGGAACTGAGTGAGATGATTCCTCTTTTACTCAAAACATAACCTTAAAAAGAAAAGAAGGAAAAAATCCAAAAGAGACTCTATTTATTAAAGCGGTGAATAATCACACAGAGAAAAACTACAGACTCGAAAGAAAAGAACTAAGAGAGGGAAAAGTTAAAAATTTCAAAGTATAGAAAATTGGATGATTAAATTGGGTAGGTGTTTTTTGGAAAGGCATTTCATAATGCTAGATCTATCTACTTTAATAATTGACTTTGCTCTTATGAATCAAATTTAAATTGGATTTAATAGCTGTTAGAACTGAGACAACGCTGAAACCTGAGACTGCCATCTACTGATGAAGGAAAATATACCATACTCTACAACCCTGGGAAAATTTTTGATTAGAAAAGGAAACATTTATCTGGAGAACTGTGGTGATATTTACTGTTCTATACTTATCTATCTTATGACTATGGGAGGTTCAATGGTGAGAACAAGAAAGATACCTAAGTAAAGCAGTTTTTTAATGCTATTAAACTTATAGAGCAGACATAAGGAGATATTCGGAGAGCTTCCTGGACTACCTGAACATCTGATTGAATAACCCTGGGATATAAAAGAACTGTGACTATAGTATTTTTTGAGGAACAACATTAGACCTGAACATATAGTTGTTGAATTATTGAGTAAAAGTGGACCTTATTAAAATAATAAAGATGATGAGATGCTCCATATGGGGGAAATGAGTGGAAGTGCAAAATAAATATTATTGATGTTCAAAAGCATTAAGGACTCTATGACAAAGAACTTTAGGGAGGTAAACAATTTAATGCAAAGCATAGATGGGAAAATAGAAAATATTCTACAAGGGACAATGAATAAAGACCAAGATGCCCAGGAGAGGGAGGAGACAATGGAAAGAATGGAAGAAGAGACAGAACAGATAAATCAACAAGCAAAACAAGAAGAGAAGATAATAAAGACCATAATGATTAATGAAACAAATCAGGGGATAAGTATTTTAAGAGATTTAAAAATGGAATGGGAAGATACAATTGAAAAAGAGATAGGGGTTTGGGCAGATACCCTGGAGGCTTGGCAGTATAAGAGGATCGAGATGAGAAGAATACTTAGACTAAACAGTAAAAATGCAGATGTAGATAGAGACAAAGATCCAAGAGAGGAGTATGGGAGGTATGCCAAAAAACAAATAAGAATTGAAATATTAAAATGGGCAAAAGAAGATGGATAGAAAGGAAATGTTATTTCAATCACCATATTATATTAAATAATATGGTGATTGTTGTCAGAATGGAGTAAGGAAATTAGATTTTAATACAATATATATATTATACTAGGATTAGTAAGGATGGCCTGATTAAATAGAATAAATTAAAAAATTAAATGGAAAGATTAGAGGTTGAAAGATTATTATGCATGCTTAAACAATGTTGTAATTGGCATTAGAATGATACATTGAAATATTGAATAATTAAATAATGAAGGTTTATATCTTAATACAAATAGGAATATTAATACTAGGACTATGTAAAATTAATTAACGTAACAAATATTGGTGATATTAGTATTGTTATTTGATAAAAGAACCCAACTACGGAAAACTTATACAGCAAATAAAATTGGATTTAGAAAGATGGAGTGCATTACAATTATTTATATTGAGCCGAATTGCAAACATTAAAATGAATGTATTGCCAAAATTGTTATATCTCTTTCAGACTATACCTATAAAATTGGATAAGATTTTTTTTGTAGAATTGAACCAAATCACCACAAAATTTATATGGGCAGGTAGAAAAGCACGAATAAAATTAACAGACCTTCAAGATAGTAAAAGCAGAGGAGGTCTAGGGCTTCCAGATTGGTGACTCTACTACAAAGCAGCAATTTTAACCTGGGTTAAGGAGTGGATAAACTTAAGAAATAGAAGATTACTTATATTGGAAGGGCATGATCTACAAAAGGGGTGGCATGCCTTTCTATGGGACAAAGAAAATAAATCCCATTCATATTTTTTTCATCACAAAATACGAGAGGCCTTAATGTTAATATTTCAAGAAACTAAGAAAAAAATATTATATGAAAATGCCTGGGTGGGTGTCAACAATGGAGGCAAGATACACCCAAACATTATGGATATAAATAAAATGGTTAAATATTGTGAAATTTTAGATGATCAAGGAAATTTAAAAAGTAGGCAAGATCTGGAGAAACAAGGAATTAACATTGATTGGTGGCCTTATCTACAAATAATATCATGGTATTTAAAAGATAAAGAGGAATATGGAATTGAACTGGTTACACAACACTTAGATAAATTACTGATTGGAACGGATGAAAAGTTAATCAAATTGTATAAGTATTTTTTGGAATTTGAAAAAGCAGAAGAATTAGTGAAGGGAGTGATGATAGCGTGGGCAAAGAATGTAGGGCACAATATTGAATTAGAGGAATGGGAAACAATTTGGAACAGAAATTATAAAATAACAAGATTGGCAAAATATAAAGAAAACCAATACAAAATGTTCTACCGTTGGCATTTGGCTCCCTCAAGATTAGCAAAAATAGACTTCCGGGTTGGCTCCGCAACGCCATTGACGGTCTTTTTAGACCGCCGCCCCGCGATCCCGTTGAGCTGTTCTGACAGCGTTAATCAGCTGTCAAACGGCTTGAAAATCTCCCCTTCGGGAAAAGAAGGGGAGGAGAGCAGGTGGGTGAGGGTAGAGCTCCCCGAAAACCCCTGGATTAATTCCAGGGGTTAGGAGGGCGAGAGCTCCCCGTTCAGCCCACTGAAGCTCCGGATCCAGGGGGACTCTGTTTTTTTTTTACAGAGCTAGGCGTTGCGTCCAATTTCTGCTGTCAAACAGAAGATTAAATGATTTCAAAAAAGCAGGCGGAACAGAAGCAGGAGGACAAGCTTTTTGCAAGTATAATACTTAACTCCGGGGATACAATGTTTCTAATTGGATTTTCTGAGCTGGAAGTAAAGATGGCGTTTCTTTGTTGCGATTTTAAAAGTGAAAGTTAGAAAGGAAAGTTTTTGCTAATAGACTCATGCTCAGAGACTGGCTTTAAGTTGCTGGAATAGATTTTGAAGAGCTGTTTGGGAAAAGATTATTTCGTTTGGTGATTTATAAAGAAATTGCTGAAAGCTGCTCAAAAGGATGGCTCTGACTTTATGATTTTATGGTTGTGGGAAGAAAGAAAATCTTTTTAAAATAAAATGGCTTCTAAGAAAGGAGATCCTGAAAGTGCTGGAAGCTATTTGGAGGTGTCAGAAATGAAACAGTTGTCTGATTTACAGAGTTATAAGGATTTTGATCCAGAATTTACAGAATTTATAAAAGACGCCATGAATAATCATACTGCAGCTATAAGTAATCAAATAGCAATTCTTAAAGGGATAACAACAGAAATGACTGAGGAGACAAAAACAAGTACGGAGCACGATGACAATTCAGGAGATATTCTGATTGCAGCAGAGAAGGTGGAAGAATCTTCTCAAGAATTTTCGAGCTTATTCTCTGCTCTTTTTGGAAAAATTGATAGAATCTTTCAAAATTATGACTTGGTTTGGAAAAAAGTAGTAGATGACCAGACTTTCGAGGTTTCAGAAGATGAAGGAGATTTGCCAGTGGCATTTATACATTTAATAGAAAAGAAACAACTGAACTTTTTTTCACAAACTCTTGACAAACTTTGGTCCTACAGGCGAAGGAATGAACTGATTTATATAAGCAAGAAGAGGCGATTTGGGGGCTCTAAATCAGAGGAAATTTTCTCAAAAAGGGGACAATCTTTGAAGTTACATCAACCTCAAATTAAAATGAAAAACCTCCTCAAAATAGAAGTAGGAGGGATGCAGAAAGACTGGAAAAAATATAAAAAGAAAGCAAGAATGGAAGATTAACCTTTTCTTTTGGCTTTGCAGTTGTTCTACTTATGGTTAAAAATGATTATGTTTTAGGTGTTATAACTACTGAGGGGGAAAAAGTATAAAGTTAAATATTGATTTTTAAATATGATGCATTAATGGTTGAATGTAAGATTAATCTTTTTTGGTTTTTTAGTTTATGTATTAATGGTTAATTATGTTGATGATTATCTTTTAAGATTCTAAAAGTTGGAGGGAGGAATAATGAGGGGGGAAATTTAGAAATTTAAAAAATGTAGAAATTTAATTAGTGAATACCTAAGGTTTATTTTCTGTTATGAGATTTCAAAATATCTGAACTTTGAGAAAAGTAAGAGGGGGAAAATGTTTTTGCAAATCAATTGAATACTTTACTGATATATTAAGAGAATTTTTAAGGTTTGAATGTTTAATATTTGTTAAAGGTTTTAAAACTCTTAGAGTTATTGGATTATACGCTATTTTGAGTTTATAAAAAGGGAGGTTGGTGAAATTATAAAAGGGGAGTTAAGGGGTTTTGGGAGTTATTAAATCTTGCAGTTAGCTAGTTTATTTTAGCGAATGTTTGGTGAAATCTATGCCCTGTTTTTGTTCTGGGAAGTCGGGGGTGGGGGGTGGTGAGGAGGGGTTGAAGATTGAGTTTACCAAGGATTGATTTTTTTTTTCTTTTTCTTGATGATAGTTTGAATGAATGTTTATATTGTATACTCGTTTGATCAGAAAATAAAAACTTTTTATTAAAAAAAAAAGATTAGCAAAAATATATCCAAATTTAACTCCAAATTGTTGGAAATGTGGACAAAAGTAGGGTACCTTCTATCACTCATGGCGGCTGGGTTCAGAATCAAAAAAATATTGGAAAAAAATAAAAAATTGGTTGCAGGAAATAACCGGAGCTCAACTGGAATATACATTGGAACTGTTCCTTCTGGGGATAATGAAAAAAGCTTGGAATTCCGGTTGGTGAGCTATGGTGATATGGTGCTGAGTGAGTGACCGCTACTCCTCAACACCATCTGTCACCGCGTTTTGGGGATCCCTTTGGGGGCGCGGGACCTGGAGAGCCCCGCGGACAAGAGAGAGAGCCAGGCAAGCAAGAAAGCAAATTGCAAACACTTCTTGCTAGACCCGGCGGCTCTGTCAATCTAACGTGAGTCTGCCTTAATGGCGGACCCGAAGCTGTAGCAGCCAGCAACGAGACGGGAGCTAGGAGATTCGGAGGCTGTAGTGTCAAAATCGGAGCCCACCTTTCCTGCCTAAAGAGGGTATCAAAGAAGGGGCCGGCGGAGTTGGGCGATAAGGGCTCAGCGAGGGAAAGAGCGGCGATTGAAATTAAAGGAGGAGATCTAAAGAAGTTGGAGCCTGACAAGCTGGCGCGGTGAACGGAGAGACTGGCGTGAGACTGGCATGTGATTTTCTGCGCAAGAGAGAGAGTTGGCGGGTTTAGCGAGCAAGAAGAGAAAGGAACCCAGAAAAATCTTCCTTTTTTCGGTTGTCTACAGCACTGATCCAGCGGAAAACAAGGCAGTGGAGATTTGTTTATACTCGACTGTGGAGAAGAACAGGAAACACTGCCATCTCAGTGACTGGACAGAGTAACAATCTGAAGGACTGGCTTGAGACAATCTAGCACTGAGACCAACCATAGAGTGCAGACTCAGACCTCCGAACTTGGAAAGAAGAAAGACCGGGAGAAATTGGGAGGCTGTGCAGTAAAGAAACTTACTCTGCTCCATCCCAGATACACTTTATGCAGTAATCTGTATTTTATATATTATTATTAACTATTACAACAAATATTGTAAATTTTTATAACCACCAAACTTTGAACTTTCTTCACCTTTAATAGTTATAAGTTATAATATAATATTTATAATATAATATAGTAATAGATATCTTTCTACCTCTTTATATCTACTATATATCTGACTAATTATATATTTAATCTGTTAAGCATCTAACTGTATTTATTTATATTGGTAGAATTTATTTGTAGTAACTTTTTTTAATAATAATTTATTGCACTTAGAGTTATATACTATTTTGTACTTGAAATCAATTTTAAAAAAATTAATTAGGTAAGATATAGGAACTTAGGAGATAGCGGATATCTGTATATTCTAGGAAGTAGAGTGATTTAAGACACCAGAAAACGATAGATATTGTTTGTATTTAAGGGACCTGAACTAATCCCCCACAAAGAAAATTAATTCTTAACAATTATTCAATTATTTACTAGCTGTTAAATTAAGTATAAATAAGTAATTAGTATTTAATCAATTACAATCAAGCATTTGATAGTATTAATATTGTGATTCAAGCGCTATCTACCTGAGAGTCCGACTGAAAGTGATATTGCTGGTCAAAGTCAATGGGATTAAGAAGGTTAAGGATAGGAATTTAAGGAAGAGTCTTTAAATAAATAGACCTCTCATACCTAACAAAGCAAGTAACTTAATTAGGATTCCAAGAAATAACTAATAGTGGAAAACAGTGGCAAGTGCCACTGAATGATTATTTGGAGAAATATTGAGAAAATAATAAAAGAACAAAAGTCAATTTTGAAAGAAATGGCAAGTATGACTTCAACAATCCTGAAAACCGGTAAAAAAGTACCATCCAATCCTACCTTAGCAATGTCATCCCCAGCTACTCAGAAGTCATTAGAAGGCTTGCAGAAAATAAATAAACCTCCAACAACCCCAACATTACAAACTGTACAGTCCTCTCTGTCACTTATCCGAGAAACTATGTTAGCGATGCAAGAGAAACTGCTAAATAACCACTCAGAATTAAAGTTGGATATCCATGTGCTAGACTCAAAGATGAATGAGATCCAAGCTTCAATTGCTAATAATGAGAAAAGAATTCAAAAAGCAGAACAAAGGATTGAACAAAACGAAAAGAAACTGGACATGGTAGATCAAACTTTTTTGACGCAGAATAAGGAAATCAAAGACTCATTGATACATCTTGAAATGGACAAGGCCTCATTCTACCTCCGTTTTCAAAATATTTGTGAAGAAAAAGAAGAAGATCTGGATGATAAGATGACTGAGTTGATTGTGGATGCTCTCCAGCAAGACAAACAGGAAATCATTAGAGAGCTTGACGAAGTCTATAGAGTCCAAACAAACTATGCGAGAAGGAACAGGCTCCCTAGGGAGGTCCATGTAAGATTCGCCAGAAAAAAAGTGAGGGACATCTTATACAACATAGCGCGAGAGGAACAAATTACATTCAGAGGGAAAGAGGTGATTATTTTAAAACAAGTACCAAAAAGAGTGAGGGAAGGGAGGAAGAATTATAGATTTCTGACAAGTCAATTGAATAGAAGAAACATAATATTTAGATGGCTCCTGCCAGAGGGGATGTTAATCTCATGGCAGGGAAGGAAAATTAAAATTGACAGCTTAAGTGCAGCACAGGACTTTCTAGATCAGCTAAGGGGGTGGGGGGAAGAGGAGCAAAATAGCAAGGAGGAAATCGAAACGGCAAACACAGAAGAAGAAACTTCCCAAGAACAAAGTACAAAGGAAGATATAGAAGAGGAGAAGAAAAGAGAAGAAGAAAAAAAAGGAAAAAAAACTAGACCAGTAAGAGCAGTAACTCTAAAAACAAACAAGAACTAGGAATTAGATACAAACATTAGGAATGAATGATATAAAAATTCTATCTCTAAATGTCAATGGCTTAAATGATTATAAAAAGAGGAAGTTAATACTGTCAAAACTGGTTAAACAAAATCCGGATATAATATGCATACAGGAGGTCCACATAAAAAAAAGAAGAGGCCAATTTGTGTCCTTAGCAGAGAAAAGAAAAAAAGGGGGGTTGCTATGTATGTCAGAAGAGGAATAGAGGCAGAATTAAAATATAAAGATGCCAAAGAGAGAATCCTAATGATAGAGTTAACGAGTGGTAACTCTAAAATGATGTTGGTGGGGGTATATGCCCCGAATAAAAAACAGGGACAATTTTATCGGAAATTACATGAACAATTAGGAAAAGGGGCGCATAATGAAATATGTATGTTAGGCAACTTTAATGGTATTGTAGACCCAGACAGAGACTATAAAAAAAAAAAGGATACCTTTGCCAAAAAGTTTTTTTGATTTGGTGGATGAATTAAACCTAATTGACATGTGGCGAACATTGCATCCTTCCGACAGACAATACACCTTCTACTCGAACCTGCAGAATTCCTGGTCTAGAATAGACATGGTTTGGGCCACCAGGAAACTAGGATTGGAAATTAAGAAGGTCGATATGAGCACAAACGCCTGGGCAGATCACAAGCTCCTCGAAATAAATTGGCATTATAGGAATAAGAGGAAACAACAGAGATGGAGATTACAAATGAACTTACTGAATGAAAAAGAGTTTATATTTAAACTGAATGAAGAAGTAAAGCGCTTTTTTACAGAAAATGGTAATCAAGGTACGGCCAGAGAAATTGTTTGGGATACTATGAAGGCTTATGTGAGAGGAGTAGCTATATCGTATATGGCATTTAAAAATAAAGAAAAAAGGAAGGCTAGGGAGGCCCACACCAAAAGGTTAGAAGAAGCGGAAAATAATTTACTGCAAAACCCGGGAGACGAGGTGGCTAAACAAAAGTGGATGATGGCGAGGCATAGGCTGAATATTTTGGATCAGGATGAGTTAGCGCAAAAAATAAAAAGAACAAAGCATTACTACTTCGGGAACGCGAATAAGTCTGGAAGATGGCTTGCATACAAATTAAAAAAAGAAAATGAAAAAAGTCAAATTCTTGCATTAGAAGATTCTAAGGGTAACCTCCTGACAAAGGAAGAAGATAAATTAGAAAGAACAAGAGAATTCTACGAAGCTCTATACAAAGAGGAAGAGATTGAGCCAGATAAGGTGGAACAATATCTGATGGAAGCTAGCCTACCTCACATAACAGAAGAAGACAGGGAAATGTTGAATAACAAAATTACAATAGAGGAACTTAAAATTGCTCTTACTAAAATTAAAAAGAATAAAACTCCAGGTCCAGATGGACTCCCAGGGGAAATCTATATAAAATTTGACGAAGCATTGCAATTAGAATTATTAGAAATCTTTAATGAGGTCTTGGTTGGTACAAGAATCCCGGACACTTGGAGGGAAGTGTATCTCACACTCATATTGAAAGAAGGTGCTGATCCGAAACAAATTGCAAATTATAGACCCATCTCCTTACTAAATTCAGATTATAAATTGTTTATGATTATAATAGCGGAGGGTGAAAATTTTTTTAAACCTTTGGATCCATAAGGACCAGAACGGATTCCTTCCAGGAAGACAAATGAGGGACAATCTGAGAACGGTATTAAATGTTATAGAATATTATGAGCAACATCCCGAAAAGCAGCTGGCGCTAGTGTTTGTGGACGCCCAAAAGGCGTTCAACAACCTGAATTGGAGCTTTATGGTCAATCAAATTAATTTAATGGGATTTCGGGCAAATTTTACGACAATGATTGAGAATATTTACCATAAACAGAGGGCGAGTATTCTAATAAATGGGGACAAGACTCGAACATTTCAGATCCAAAAGGGAGTAAGGCAGGGATGCCCCCTACCCCCCTACTTTTCATCTTGGCGTTAGAAGTGCTACTTAGGAAGATTAGATCTAATAAAGAAATCAAAGGACTAAAGATTAGGAAAGAAATTTTTAAAATGCAAGCCTTCGCAGATGACGTGGCACTAATAACAGAAGACCCATTAGAAACTGGCCCAAAATTACTACAGGAAATACAGAAGTATGGAGAAGTTGCTGGCTTTAAACTTAACGAAACAAAAACCAAAACAATAGTGAAAAATGTAACAGAAGCATATAAGAAAGAGTTGGAAAAATCCTTAGGTCTCCAGGTAGTGAAGAAAACAAAATACCTAGGAATATGGATAACTTTGAGGTATTCATCATTAAAAGAAGATAATTATACCCCACTATTACAAAAAATACATCAGGATTTAGATAGATGGAAAAAGCTGCATTTGTCTTTCATGGGTAAAATAGCAGCAGTTAAGACGAATATCCTCCCCAAAATTATATTTTTATACCAAAGCATACCGGTGAGTTTAGATAAAAAATTCTTTTTAGATTTGAATAAAAGTGTTAGGAATTTTCTATGGGAGGGAAAGAAGGCGAGGATCTCATATAAGATATTACAAGGGAAAAGAAATATGGGTGGCCTTGGACTCCCTGATTGGGAAGCTTATCAAAAGGCAGCTAAATTAGTTTGGATTAAGGAGTGGGTCACATTGCAAAATAGGAGGATTCTGACCTTAGAAGACCACGATTTACAAGAAGGATGGCACGCCCATTTGTGGGACCCAAGAAATAAGAAAAAATCCTATTTTCACAAACACAAAGTAAGGGAGTCCCTTATACAAACGTGGGAGGAAATTAGGCAGCGGTTCTACGCCAAAGTACCAAATTGGCTTTCTATTATGGAGGCCCTGACCTCTCCAAATAGAAGAAACATTTTAAAATTTGGCACATATAAGGATATATTAGATGAAAACGGGAATCTTAAATCCCTGGACACGCTGAGAGACCAAGGCTTTAACCTAGACTGGTGGAATTATTTACAGATAAATTCAAGGTACCAGATGGATAGGGATCAATATGGCATAGAAGCAAAGTATAGAAATTTAGACAAAATTATGCTGGGGGTGGAAAAGAAAATGTTAGCAAAAATATACAATCTTCTATTAGACGAGGACAGGGCAGAGGATATAGCCAGAAACCAGTTAAGTACCTGGGGAAAAAACATCGGATATAGTTTAAATTTTAATGATTGGGAAGAGGCCTGGAACAGAAATTATAAAATGACTAAAGCAGCAACATACAGGGAAAATCATTATAAGAAGCTCCACAGGTGGCACCTAGCACCAGCCAGATTAGCGAAAATGTTCTCTAATGCTTCAGCAACTTGCTGGAAGTGTGGTAAGGATGTCGGCACCTTCTATCATATGTGGTGAACCTGCTCAAAGACAAAAAGGTTTTGGTCTAGAATTCGAAATTGGTTACGGGAAATAATTGAAGAGGAAATAGATTTATCCTCTGAAATATTTCTTTTGGGAATAATCAGGGATGGGTTTACCAAAGCTAAAATTCAACTTATAATTCATATAACAACAGCGGTCAGATTAGTGTATGCGAAATTTTGGAAAGATAAAACCATACCATCAGAGGAAATATTAATAAATAAAATTTTAGAGTGCGCAGAAATGTCAAAACTAACAAATGAGCTAAATAACGATGAGAAATCAAAACACCATGTAGTATGGGGAAAGTGGTATGAATGGTTAAATAACAGGATAAAATCATGATGTCAGGGTATGCTTATTTCTTGCAATTTAAGTGTGAAGTATACCTGATGTATATTTTGTAAATATGTACAAACACTGCACTTCTGATTTTAGTAGAGATTTGATGTTTTTAACAATAAAACTAATAAAGTATATTTAAAAAGAAAAAGAAAAAAAGAAAAAAAAAGAAAAAAGCTTATGATAAGAAAACAAGACATATGATCCTATATATAACAACCACGGCAAGATTGGCCTTTGTGCAATGTTGGAAGAATGCAAAGACGCTCTCCAAGGACTTAATAATCAAAAAAATCTTTGATTGCACTGAAATGGACAAACTAACATTGGAATTGAAAGGAATGACAGACTTGGAGTATTAAGTATCATGGGAGAAATGGTACAAATGGATTGAAAACAGAAAAATAAAATAGATTCAGATATAATAGAATTTGATGAAATAAAGTGCATAGAGTATAAGAACTTAGTAGCAATATGTCATGTAAAAGGTCAGAGTTCTGCACAAAAAAATTATTCTTTATTTTTGTACTTATGTTTTTGTTTTTTCTTTGTTTAAAAAATTAATAAAGTAAGTTTTTTTAAAAAAACAAATAGGAATATTAATACTAGGACTATGTAAGCTTAATTAATGTAATAAATATTATTGATATTAGTATTGTTATTTGTATCAAAATGAATGATATCCAGATGCCACACTGTTCATGTTGATGTGTATGTATATATATATATATATATATATATATATATATATATATATATATATATATATATATATATATATATATATATAAAATAAAATAAAATAAAATAAAATAAAATAAAATAAAATAAAATAAAATAAAATAGAAATCCAGAGATTATCCCATCTTGGAATTTAAAAGAAATTATTAAGTAAAAATGAATATCTGTAATTAACTAAGGTATAACTTTAACTTTGATCTAGGTACTATTGTTTAAGAATAAATTTAACAGCAAATATTTTTTCCATTCATTTAAAATCCAGAAATTAAAATCAGTTTACCAGTTAACACTTTGGACAAAAGAAGCAGTTTTGCTTTTTTCATAAATTCTGACGAGTGTTTGCTACACTATTTCTTGGGGAAAATATTCATCCCTGGATCTACACAAGAAAGTACCTCCCCCCAAACAGACACACATGTTAAGATAGCTAACCTTCTGGCAATGAGACTATCTTCCAATGGGCCTCTCCTGCAATCTAAGAATCCAGGCAGGTTCAAGGTTGAAAAGGTGGTTGCTCAAGTAGGCTTTAAGCCATTTAAGGTTTTAAAGGTCAACATCAATCTCTTAAACTACAGTAGTGGTCAATTTACAACCATTTTTTCACATTTACAACTACTGCAGCAACCTCATGGTCACATGATCAAATTTGAATGCTTGACAATTGGCATGTATTTATTGCAGTTGCAGTGACCAAGGTCATGTGATCAACTTTTGTGACCTTCTGACAAGCAAAGTTAATGGGGATGCTAGATTCACTTAACAATCGTGTTACTAATTTAACAACTGCAGTGGTTCACTTAACTGTGGCAAGAAAGTTGTAAAACGAGGCAAAACATTACTTAACTGTTTTGCTTAGCAACAGAAATTTTGGGCTCAATTGCGGTGACAAGTCAAGGACTATTTTTATGTCAACTAGACACCCAAAAATCTTTACACGTATTTATGAATTTTGTGTCATGCTGCTTAGCACAGGGGTCCCCAATCTCTGGGCTGTGAGATTTTTGCAACTGGGCTGCAGGAATGGTGGGTGAGCGCATGCACGCCCAAACATGAGCAGTGGGCAAGCACGTGCATGCATGCTCCATTTGTGTGAGCGGAAGGTACACATGCATGCCACTTGCGCAAATGGAGCTCCTGTACACAGACTTGCCAGCTTCTTGAGTGGAACCCTCCCCACTCCCCTGCCTCTCCCTGCCGGTCTGCAAGGCCATAAAGTTTGGGGAACTGGCTTAGTAAATGCAATTTGTTTATTTGTATGCTGTCCATACAGACTTGCAGGAATTTACACAAGGATAGTAATAAAACCATCCACAATAAGAAACATAACAAAAACATTGATAGTATACAATCTAATGGGGTACTTTGCAAACATTTTGTTGCTAAGCTCCTAACAGGCAATAGTTGTGAAAGTTGGCCAGAACAGAAGGATAGAACAGTAGGCCTGAAGCAAAGGACTGACATCTCCCAGATCCAGGTAGTCACTCTTCCACTAACTTCAAAGGTCTGACACAGATTCAGCCCAGAAATATGAGCACAAGTTAAATAACACCTAATCCACATTAATCATGATTAATGAGACCCAGAAAACCTTGCAACATCATCTGACCCAGAAATAAAATATAAGGTGGGATTTTTTTAATTAGGTTCCATGGAACCCAAATATTTTAATGGGAGCTGCAGGACTAAAATAATGGGGGAAAATACTCTCAGCAAAAAACTAAGCCTCCCCTCACCAAGGTTTTTCTTTCCCTTAGCCACTAAGTTATACTGTAGTAGAAGGATGGGACTTGCATTTAGAAGTTATATCACTCTTGATCAGAGTCCAAGAATTTTTAAAATAACAAATAGGTTCTGTGGCTTGAAAATGCTTGAAAACCCATCTTAGCTAATGGCTTTTAGCTTTAAAAAAGGACCCTACAATGCGTTGCCATTTTCAGGGCCAAAGCAAAGAGGTTTTGTGCAAGATGTTTTACTCTCTTAATAATCAAGAAAAACCGTACCTTAGTTTAATGTTCTGACTACAATTCATAAAAAATTAAAAAATGTAAGCCTTGTATGGATTTCAAAACTTCAAATGATAGCTATAATTTATCCTTACCACTGGTAATGTTTAAGTTATCCATCAGATCAGTTTGAAGCTGTAATTCAACTTCCCCAAGTTTCTTCAATACAGAATCAATGGAGCTATTATCCCAAACTTTTCGCTGGGGTTCAGCAATATCTAATTTAATAACTTCTCCAAATGTTTGTGCTGTAGGAAAAATTTAACCTTAGCCAAAATGTATCTTTAAAAAACAATATATAGGAAAATATTTTGTTTGTACATTCAATGAAAGCTTGGAGAGCCATCTCTGAATAACTCCACATTGTTTTTAAATGTTAAATGATCCTTAAAATGAATAAAGTGAAAATGTGGTGGCCTGTAAATATACTTCTAATATAACAATTTTATCAAACCAATTTTATATGGTATAAATTAATATGAGATATCTATGGAAACAATTTTTAAAAAAAATATTGATTAGCATTAGCTGGCAAATATTCTATAGAATTTAAGAATAACTATTATTCCATCTTTTAAGGTAAACGAGAAAGAAAAAGTTTTAATAACATAACAGATGTTATTTTTCACACATACTAATAAAGTGAACAGATGTTATATGGGAGGAAAAAAACAACCTCCAACAATAAAAATGAAAAGTATTAATATTTATATGTTCAGCATTAGTCTATGTGTAATAGTGAGACTCTGAACAAAATTTAAACAGTAAACAAAATACTGACGATGTATTATAAAGATGCTTTCTAGCTTGATACAACAAGGCATTCAATCTTATTTTCAGGCAAAAAGCATGTGATCCAGATTCTTTGCCTTAAGACATGACATTGAACTCCTCTCTTAGCTCCATTATAGTTAAGCACAGAGAAAGATTGAACAGCTGGTTCTACAGATAGATTAATAGAAAAAACTGCCAAGTCTCAAGTGAAGAAACAGGTGATTTAATTAGTAAGTTATATTTAAAGTTTATTACAATCATAGATCACAATCGGATGGTTTGATTCATGAGTATGCACAGGTTTTTTTGGATGCTCTAACAACGCACAGTATTGACCTGTTCTTACTTTTTTGTTTTGAAAACTAGGTTACAGTATGTTCTTAATAATTCCATACAGCAAGCTAGAAAATGAGTGAAAGTCAGAACAGAGTTCTGCAAAAAATAGGAATCTAGGATAAAGAAACAAATAATTATGAGATTAGGTTAACAGAACCATCAATAGTCTAACTTAAAAAATATAAATAATACTTACTTAATTGTACAAAGTTCTTAAAAAATGAACAGGAGGAAAAGAACCCTAGACTAAGGCAAAAAATCTGGATCATGTCTTTGCCTTTCTTGGGTGGTAGTAGTTCATTGTTGAATACTGCCTCACATCTGATCTATTATGCATTGCAATTTGCATAATACAAGTGGTGAAGTAGACACAATCTCTGTTAAGTATCATTAGGTTACATGGTAAGATAAATATCTACATGTTACTGCAAAAGCAATTTGAAAACCAAGGCAATTTACCTTCTGTTTGAGAGAAGGATTCTTCCATTGTTAATTGTGCTAATGGAACTACAAGCTGTGCTCCTGTTTCCCATTTCTTGCGATCAGCTGAAACTGGACATATTACTACTTGTTGGTGATGATTCTCGCCAGCCACAGGGATTTCAGAGGTGTCTTCGGGCTCCCTGTTCTCTTTCACATCTTCATGTGCTTTAAGATTTTGATTCAGCCTTCGAAGTATTTCTCGCTTGTTCTAAAAAGCAGAAAAATGTTTACAAAAAAATAAACTTTGCCCCAAAAGAAGACAAGGTATTGTTAATCTCTCCATAAATCATTTATAAAACAAGTTTCTTCCTGAAAATTGGTGTTTGATGGGGGATTGGAATGGAGTGATATCCCCAGAACTGACAGATTCTCTGAGAAAAATATTAAAATAGCTCAAGCCAAATTACCAATTTCTTTGATTTGATAGACAATGCAGGGCTAATTGATATATGAAGACAGAAAAATGATAATTCAAATTAGAGAGTATACCTACTTTTCTGAAAGACATGGATTCTTTTCAAAAATAGACATGATTTGGATTTCAAAGAACTTGGTTGCTCAGGATTCTAAAGCAGTGATACTATGAAAGACTTTTTCATATCATAATCCTGTAAGATTGGTATATAAAATAACATCTAATTCCTTAGATGAAGACTAAATAAAATGTTGCTACAAAAAAAGCAATAGAGGATGTTTGTAAAAAGAAAAAACAATTTAGAATTTTAAGAATGTTAGATTTAAGAATGGTTTGGGATACAAGCAAACCTTTTATTAGAGTTTTTATATAACATAATAGTGATTTTTTTTTAAAAAATGTTGAAATGTAAGAACAAAACAAAGCACAAAAATAAAACAGACTGTGTACTGTTGACCTCATCCCATTCCTAAGACGTCTGTAAGGGGTATGCATAAGCGCACCAACGTGCCTACCGTCCCTGTCCTACTGTCCCCATTTATTTGTATCCATTTCCTGTATTCATAATCATGTCTATACTTATATCTGTTATCTTATACATGCTTGACAAATAAATAATAAATAAAATAAATAATAATTAAACTTACATGTATAGAAAGATCAGGTTTAATATCCTCTTCCTGGGCAAGTACTGCATTTTCATCCTACAAATCCAGATTGAAAATATATGTCAAATACATTAAGTGATAGCCATGAGACTGGAAAAGATAATGTTTGTCATTTCATTCTATCAATATGTTGACATAAAGTTACTTATTCCTTATAATCCAAATTTCAGATATGATAATTTGAATTTATATAACAGACGACTAATTTTGTGCTGCTTATTTGACAGTTATGAATTCTAAAAAGCATGTAAACTGTGACAGAACATCAGTCTTCATGGACATGCAGATATATACGTGTTTATTTCATGCGTGATATCAGTGCTACTTATTTGTAGAATGAATAATATGTATATGTTCAATTGTTTTGATCCATTTTTATCATAATTTTCCAACAATATTCTGCAGTTTAAAATATTGGGAAAAGGTGAATTTGAAGTGACAATAAGAAATTGTGACATAGTGGAATAATTTTTTATCCTAAACTCTAATCTTACTATTTGCAAATGATGTTATTACTTACTGCACCCACTTCCTTCAAAGCTGAGGTCATTGTGATGATTTGTGGTGAATTGAGCTTTAATCTAGTAGGAGAACTTTCCTCCCCCTTAGTATGTGTAGGACTTAATTCTGAAGCTCCCACTGGAGTTTTTATCCCTTTGGACACCAGCTGTAATTATAATTCATACACACACACACACACACACGACAGTAAGGAAGAATCAAATATTAACACAAAAATGTAAAGATAGAAACATTTTCATTTCTTCTTCAATGAACAGCTTCATATTTTTTCCCAAATATTACTGATTTTCATTTTTATAATTAAACTACTAAAATACTCAGTTTTTAAATTCTACCTCATTTCTATCATTAGGTAAGTGTAATAATTAAAATCACTCTCCTACTGAAAACTGAGTTATGAAGGTAAAACATTTTGTTGTAGTTAGACAACATAGAAATTAGGAAATTTATTGTTGCCTAGAAACAACTTTTTTCATGCCTCTTTATTAGTAGGAAAAAAACCCTCTTCAGTTTCCTCTACATTTTCTGAACATTCAAGTACTTGGGAAGAAGACAGGTTATGATTACAGAAATTAAATCAAACATTTATGGGTCCTGGGAATTCTTTACCCTGTCATCTAAACACAATCAATTTAATGATCTGAATAGCACCTGAAGTGTCTCAGAGAGGGCAAATCACAGAAATTATGAAATAAGTCAAGAGAGGAATAAAGGCAATAAAATTAGTAGTGCTTAGGAGGAATGTTTAAATTATGCCTTGCTCAAGGACAGGACACTGCCTAAGACAATTTTCTGTCCAAGAAGATCCAGTGATCAGATTCTCAAAATACAAAAGAAAAAAAAATCAAAATCTCTAAGTTTTAAGAGCATCGTACTATTTACACATACTTAGTGCACTACAAGGCAACACTTAGTTTAAAGCTTCAAAGAAAAATTGCAAGCACATAGAAAACATCCAATAGGTTAACATTTCTTACATGCTCTTCCCAAGCTTTCCTCTCTCTTTCATATGCGTCTTTTCTCTTTCGTTCTAACTGCTCTTTCAGGACTGCAGCCCGGGCATTTGCTTGTGCCTTGAATGTGATCAAAAAAGTATTTTTTTAAACTAAGAAACCCTATTCTAATTCTATGGAAATTAATTACCAACTTCATTTCCATGAATATGATTTTCTATATTTGACATTTATAATAGTTTTTTAAAATATTTTTGTACTGAATTTTAACAGATTAGATTCCCAAAGCATATAATTATATCTGACTTTCATGCATTTTAAGAGTTGTTGCTCTCAAGGTGTCTGTCTTGTTTTAACTATTCACCCATTGAGTTTGGGCCTCATGAAATAAATCTATTTCTGCTGTATATTTGCTTTACTATTATTGCAGACAGCATCTCTGATATAGGCACCACACTTTTAACAACGAAGTATTATATGTACAGGCTAGAGAATGTGCAAGTGTGTAAATACAGTTGTTGACAAACAAGGAACTAGAGAAGCTGTTGGCTTTGTGCCTTGCTGGTTAATACTATAGATGCATCTTCCTTTATTAGAAATTAATGCTGAATGAAAAAACTAAACACTTACATCTGGCACATTTCAAATCTAAATGAATACAGGCTATTTTCTTTCTTCATAATAATTCCTTTTTGTGCCAGTCACTTTAAAAAATTTCATTATTACAATGGATGATAGAGAGATTGTAAGAGTAGACAATAAAGTTAGATTGGTTAGAAGATTAATTTCCCAGCTCTATTACTTGACAGCATTTCTAACATTTCCATAGTCTTATGAGTAAAGGCTCTCCACTGAGAAAACCAAAGAACTTTCTTAAGCTATGTTTTTAAAGCAATCCTTAAGGACCAAAGAAACCAAAACTACAGGGAAGGAAATTAATTTTAATGAAAAATTGATGAATAAGAGCTAAACTGATATTCAAATGTAACATGGCATTTTAATATATTTTTGGGCTCCAAGAATGGCACAAAGAAACTTAGTTCTAACAAGTTCAAGAACTTGGCAAGAGAGCAGATTTGAGTACAGGTAGTTCTTGACTTATGACCACAATTGGGACCAGTATTTCCATTGCTAAGTTAGGCAATCATTAAGTGAGTCATGCCTGATTTTACAACCTTTTTGCCACAGTCATTAAGCAAATCCAATTTCTTCTATGGACTTCTTTGTTCAAAGCTGACTCCGAAGGTTCTAAATGGTGATCATGTGACCCCAGGATGCTGTAACCATGTAAATACATACCAGTTCCCAAGAGCCCAAATATTATCACGACTGCAACTTTGGCAATCTTAAGTGTGAAGACCGACTGAAACTCAGTCGGCCCTTTTTTTCAGGGCCATTAGAAATTTGAACAGTCGCTAAATGAATGATTGTTAAGTTGAGGACTACTGACAACATAAAGAAGCTGAGGTATAGGCTAAGTTAAGAAAATGTTACAGACTGCAGGAATATAATGAGATCCCTTTGAATAAAAAAGGGAATGTGAAGCTACACTGAGCAACACTACCCCAGTAGGAAAGATATGCACTCCATGATAAAGTATCCTGTTTACCCCAAAATAAGACATCCCCTGATAATAAGCCCAATCAGACTTTTGAGCACATGCACTAAAATAAGCCCCCTGAAAATAAGCCCTCCCTGAAAATATTTAAATGCATGCGCAGCCAGTCCCCACCATTTCCTCTGGTTTCCTACATGCGACCCAAAATAATAAGACCTCCCCAAAAATAAGGCCAAGTGCTTATTTAAAAAAATATAAGACAGGTTCTTATTTTCGGAGAAACACGGTATATGGGTATACTGTGTATATATGTACAATGACAATAAACTTTATATATATATATAGAGGCATGGAACAATAGACTAAGGTATTGTTACATTCTCAATTGGAGTCTCTTTAATTTCCCCATGTATAGATTTTGACAGTGCTGAGCAATATTTTTCTCTGATATAATAGTTTTTACCTAGCAACCATTTAATGTTATCATGGATCTCCCTAAAACTACTTAAGATCCAGTTCTGGAGTTCTGATGGCCATGCACACTCCCAAGATCATGCAACTGAATTTTGGGTGCTTGGTAAAAGTTCACATTTATGCTGGTTGGCAACATCCCATTTTATTTATTTGTCGCCCATCTCATATCCAATGACTCTGGATGACTTACAGCATAAAACATTAAAGAAGAAAAGACTTTAAAATAGACAGGGCATACAGCAGATAAAATAATTCACAATTATAAACCATTAAAACCAGATGGGAAAGGCGGGGACTGGACACACAGGGGGTGGAGAGGTGGGATTAGGTTTTAATTAATCAATCACCTCCAGTATGAAGCTCCCCTATCGGATACCCAAGCCATCAGACAGAGCCAAGTCTTGAGGCTCTTTCAAAATGATAGGAGGATGGGAGCCTACCACACCTCAGTGGGCAGAGTGTTCCAGAGGGCAAGAGCCACAGCAGAGAAGGAGCCTGACAGCTGAAATGCCTTGGCTGATAGGATCTGCACCATGCCCCCTATGCCAGTGTCAATGGGCTAGTCCCATTGGCGTGAGACAGTTCTTCAAGCAGCCTGGACTCATGCCATGCAGGGCTTTAAAGATGATTACCAATACCTTGAGTTGTACCCAGAAGCAGACCAGCAACCAGGGCAGCTTGTAAAGCAATAGTGTTACATGGGCCACTATAGGGGCCCTAAAAACTGCCTGCGCCACTACACTCTGCATCAGCTATATCTTCTGAATGCTCTTCAAGGATAGCCCCATATAGAGCTCATTGCAACAGTCCAAACATGAGATGACAGAGGTTGAGCAACTGAGCGCAGGGACTCCTGACTCAAGAAAGGCTGCAACTGGCACACAAAATGAAGATATGCAAAGGCTCTCCTAGCTGTGATTACCACTGCTCTTTGAACAGGAGTCATAAGTTCAGGAAAAGTTGTGGATAGGTTCTGTCTAGGGTAGTGCAACTCATCTAGAACTAAAGATGTTAAAAGTCATGGATCTTGGAGCTCCATGGACCGAAGCCACTCAGTCTTACAAGGGTTCAGCCAAAGCCTGTTGTCTACCATCCAGGCCCCCACAGCCTCCAGGCAATGCAAGAGAGCAGTCATAGCATCATCTGGGTCACAAGAGGTGGAGATATCTTGCTAGTGCTAGTGCTAATGCTATATACTGGTATGCTGCCTTAGCTATGTGTCCCTCTTTCCACTTTTTACACTTGTCCTTTTTAACTTTCAGATTATCAGAGAGTTCTTTGTACAACCATGCTGGTTTCTTCTTGGATTTCTTATTTTTCTTTTTCAGTGCTATTGTGGTAGACTGGGCTTTAATAATCATATTTTTCAAAGTTTCCCAAGGTTCTTGAGTTGTTTTCCCCTTTTCATCCATGGTATCCTTCCTAAGCTCTTCGTTTGTTGAAATCGGCTCTTTTCAAGTCTAAGACACTGGTTTGATTATCTTCTATTACTTGTGTTTGCATTATGTTAAATTCTAATATGACATGGTCACTCTCCCACCAAATTCCTGCAATTTCAAACCCTCTAGCATTTCTTTGTTAGTAATAATAAAGTCCAGCATAGCTGTCGCTTTAGTTTCATCCTCTGCCTTTTGGATGACAATGTTGTCAATTACGCTGGTCAACATCCTGTTCGATCTCCCATTTGGCACAGATTTTGTCTCCCAGTTAATGTTGGGGTGGTTAAAGTCCCCCATTATTACTGTTGTGTGTTTCCTATATACAGTTGTTAACTGATTAGCAAAAAGTTCATCTATTTCTTCTGCTTGGTTGGGTGGACTGTGGAATACATATAGTAATGGCATTCTTTTTAAAAAAAAAAATATTAACCCATAGGCATTCTAGGCGGCTTTCATCCTTGGTTTTATAGAAAACTTTGCATTTCTATAGGAATGTAGTGATCTCCTATGTGTAATGCAATTCCACCTCCTCTTTTGTTAGGTCTGTTTATAGACCTAACAGTTTATGTCCTTCTATCAGCTGTGAGTTTCATCCCACCAAGTTTCAGTAATGGCAACTATATCATACTTGCCCTCATGTACTAGTCCTTCAGGTTCACCCTGTTTGTTCCCCAAACCTTGAACATTAGTTATAGTCATCTGAGTCCTTTATGGCTGATAGATCTCTTAGTTTGTATCTGAGTTTTCCTTCCATCACACTCTACCTCGTTTGATTGTTTTGGGATTTATGCTTGAGACTGGGTCCTAAAGATTGGTCACCATCCCCCCATAGTTATAGTTTAAAGCCCTTCAGTAAAGCTGAGCCAGTTGTTTTCCAAGTACATTCTTCCTGGTTCTTGCGAGGTGCAGTCCATCCCTTGCCGGAAGCTCTTCTTGTAGATAATGCAAACCGTGGTCTAGGAATCCAAAGTACTCTTGAAATTTGTCATGATCACACGGTGGTTATAGTACTTAATGACCATCATTACTTAATTCTGGGCTAAATTATAGTCATAAATTGAGAACTACCTGTAGTTCTAATAATCTAAGGCAGTGATGGCTAACCTTTTTTGCCATCGCGTGCCAGGAGGTAAGGGGGGTGGGTGGTGGGTGGGTGGGTGGGGTGTCACGCGTGCGTGTGCCCACAACTATAATTCTATGCGTCCTGCCCACATGCATGCGTACACGACACCCCCCCGCTCCCCCCACTTCTGGCATGTGATGGCCCGGTAGGCCCGTTTTTCTTTCTCACCTGGCTCCAGGGCCTCTCTAGGAGTCTGGGAAGGGCAAAAACGGCTTGCCCCACCACCCCGGAGGTCCTCCGGAGGCTGAAAACAGCCCATTTGACAACTTCCGGTGGAACCGGAAGGCCCGTTTTTTGCTGTCCCCAGCCTCCAGGGTCTCTCTATGAGTCTGGGGAAGGGCAAAAATGTCCTCCCCACCACCAGAGATCCTCCGGAGGCCAAAAACGTCCTGTTTGACAATTTCCAGGCCCCACCGGAAGTTGTCAAATGGGCTGTTTTCGGCCTCCGGAGGACCTCCCGGGGGGGAGAGGCCGTTTTCGCCCTCCCCAGATTCCTAGAGAGGCCCTGAAACCAGATGAGAAAGAAAAACGGGCCTTCCCCACCTCACAGGCCCTCTGGAGGCAGAAAACAGCCTGCTTCCCTACTTCTGGTGGGCCCAGAAGACACGAAAATCAATTGGCTGGGGAGCCATGCACGCCAGAGCTGAGCTCACGTGCCCACTGATATGGCTACATGTGCCATCTGTGGCACGCATGCCATAGGTTCACCATCACGGATCTAAGGGCTCTGGCTCTTTTTTGGAAATTATTAATATGCATTGGTCATTCCTACATGTAAAATCCATATGATAACTGCATCCTACCATTTCAACTTAGTTATTTTTCTCCTTTATTTTTCACTATTACCTTTAGTGCTTCAATTTTTTTACGCCTTAATTCTGTTTCTTCATTTATTTCATGGACAGGAGAACCACTGTTTTCATTCTAAAAAATTGTTTAAAAAAATCAGTTTTTTTAATGCCGATTGTAACTAGAGAAAAGCAACAATATAACTGAACTACATTTCAAACTCAAAGTAAGGTTTGTTCTATTTTAATAAAGAAAGAAATTATTTAAAGAGATCACAACTCTTTTGGTTATATTACAACATATCTTATATGACATGGAACCACTGTGGATAGATATGTCTAAAAACAAAAATATCCCCAAACTAGATTATATAGACAAGTTAAATGGCAGGTTAAATATTAACATCCTACTCACAGATTTCCAAACCACAGCATAATAATTGCAATAGTAACCACTCTGTAAGATAATTCAGGGATACAGTATTTGAACTATATTTCCACTTCTCAAATGAAGAAATAGAACATAGCTAATGTAGCAGGCCAGCAATATAAAAGTATTGTTATTGCACTGATTGATACTCATCTTACTATCAGCTTCTACTGATTACCAAATTAGTAATTTAGCTCATATGCATGTTGAGGATGATATTTTTTCACTTAGCTGCTGGAATCACCCAACTGCTGGATTCACTCAACCCTAAAATAATGTATTTTTGATTAAAGTTAATTGTCCAGATATGAAATCTTGCCTATGTACAATATATGCACAGTGAACCAATATAAAACTATTCTTGAATCAGAAAGCAACTAAAAATGTTTTTATAATATCACTAAAAGCTCTTGACAGTGTGGAGAGAGAGTTTATATGTAGTCATAGATCAAGGGTGTCAAACTGGCGGCCCGTGGGCTAGATGCGTCACGTACTGGCCATGCCCACCCCCATTTTAGCAAAGGGGGAAAAAGTTGTGATACTTCATGTGACCACATGACAATGTAGGTTTGACACCCCTGCCATAGATCCTCCTACATAACCGGAGATATTTTTCTCTGTATTCCCCAAGCTTATGAAAATTGCTTTATTTGCCGACATGGAAAGTTAAAATTCACACTGCCTGAAAATTGCAGTTATTTTAAGATACAACCATGGAATTCTAGTTCACATGTGTTTTTGTTACTCTATGAGACAAAGCTGATCTCATCAGAATTAAGCAGGGTTAGGCTTGACTAGTACTTGAATGCAGATCACTAGGTAATTCCCAGGCTATAGATTAGACTGGGAGAAGACAATACTACATGAAGATATCAGTGAAATCAAAAGGAGTTATGCTCAGCTTGAAGCAGATTTCACTTTTTTTTTTGTTTCAACTCCAAGTAAGATAGTTTGCTATGTAGATTACTACATTCAATAATGAGCATGTTCCATAAAACAGTTGATTGATATCACTAATAATCTAAATCAGAAGTGGGCCACTGTTTTTCAAGTGTTGCATTCTCTCAGAGATAACCCAGGGCTACACAGTGAATGGGGACATCTCTTTTCCCTTCCTGATACCCTCTTTTTTCTGAATCAACAGACTTCACAGAATAAGCAGAAGCACAACACACAGAGGTCCAGGGGTTTGAATTAATTTCTTATGCAGAGGTTTTTAAATTAACCCAAAACAGCATAAAAGATCATGAGTCACTGCAAAGGCTTCCACTTACTCTAAATAAAAAGAAAATAACTTGCCTTTTCTCCACGAAGTTTTGCTTTTATTTGTTGACGTTCATTAAAGTTTTGAAGTCTAATTTGCCTCAGTCTTGCCAAGTATTCCTGAAAGAAAATAAAAAGAGACCTTTCTGCTTGAGGAAAGTTTCAGCAATGCTGATTCTTTCAAATTCCACAAACTAGTAATGTGTCAAGTCCCTTTTGGAAGAGAAGTAAATTCAGCAGACACATCACTGATGTATCATGAAATGTGGTTAATAACTATCAAAGGAGATTAAATCTGATTGTGTTTTAAGAGAAAACAAATTACTTTTTTCTGGTGATAGAATTTAGGTAACAAATACAATAATTTGCCTAAGGGCCATCTCTAAGAGTTGTCTGTTTATACTAAATTTTATTTATTTATTTATTTATTTATTTTCAATTTATATACCGCCCTTCTCCCTGAGGACTCAGGGCGGTGCACAGCCAGAATTAAAACCATGAAATACAAATATTAAAAACAATTAAAATCTATATAAATTTGGCCCAAAAATTTAAAAAACCACAAACCAATTAAACATTTAAAAATTTAAAAAATTTCTTCCTAAGCCAGCCCGGCTTGCTGGAAAAAGTGGGTTTTAAGGGCACGGTGGAAGGCACTGAGGTCTTGGATTCTCCTTATCTCTGGGGGTAATTGATTCCAGAGGGTAGGTGCCCCCACAGAGAAGGCTCTCCCCCTGGGGGTCACCAGCCTACATTGTTTGGCTGATGGCACCCTGAGGAAGCCCTCTCTGTGGGAGCGCACGGGTCGCTGGGAGGTCGTCGGTAGCAGCAGGCGGTCTCGAAGATAGCTAAGCCCTATGCCATGGAGCGCTTTAAAGGTGATAACCAACACCTTGAAGCGCACCCGGAAGACCACTGGGAGCCAGTGCGCCATGCTGCTCCCATCACTACCCGCGCTGCTGCGTTCTGGACCAGCTGGAGCCTCCGGGTGCCCCTCAAGGGGAGCCCCATGTAGAGAGCATTGCAGTAGTCAAGGCAAGAGGTGACGAGGGTGTGAGTGACTGTGCACAGGGAATCCCGATCAAGAAAGGGCCGCAACTGGCGAATCAGGTGAACCTGACAAAAGGTCCCCCTGGTTACAGCCGTCAGATGTTCCTCCAAGGACAGCTGCATATCCAGGAGGACTCCCAGATTGCGAGCCGTTTCTGTGGGGGCCAAGGACTCGCCCCAATAGTCAGTGATGGAGTCAACTGACTATATCGGGATGCCGGGAGCCACAGCCACTCAGTCTTGGAAGGGTTGAGCTTGAGCTGTTCCTCCCCATCCAGATCCGCACAGCCTCCAGGCACTGAGACATCACTTCAAGGGCATCGTTGGGGTGGCCTGGGGTGGAGATGTACAGCTGGGTGTCATCAGCGTACTGATGGTATCTCACCCCGAAGCTACGGATGATTTTGCCCAGCGGCTTCACATAAATGTTGAACAGAAGGGGCGAGAGGACCGATCCCTGCGGCACTCCACAAACGAGAGGCCTCGAGGTCAACCACTGCCCCCCTGCCAACACAAACTGTGACCGGTCGGAGAGAAAGGAGGAGAACCACCGCAATACTGTGCCTCCCACCCCCAACTCTTCCAGACGATGCAGCATACCATGGTCGATGGTATCAAAAGCCGCTGAGAGGTCTAACAGGACCAGAACAGAGGAGCAACCCCTGTCCCGAGCCCTCCAGAGATCATCAACCAACGCGACCAATGCCGTTTCCGTGCTGTGCCCAGACCTGAAACCTGACTGGAACGGATCTAGATAAGATGTTTCCTCCAGGAATTGTGGAAACTGTCGCGCGACCACATTCTCAACAACCTTCGCCATAAAACGAAGGTTGGAGACAGGACGATAGTCAGCCAATATTGCCGGATCCAGGGACGGCTTCTTGAGGAGAGGCCTCACCACCGCCTCTTTCAAGGCAGCGGGGAAGTAACTCTCACTCAACGAAGCGTTGATAACACCCTGGAGCCAGCCTCGTGCAACCTCCCAGGAAGCCAGTACCAACCAGGAGGGACACGGGTCCAGTAAACATGTGGCCGTACTAAGTCTCCCCAAAATCCTGTCCATATCATCGGGAGTCACAGCATCAAACTCCTCCCAAATAACATTCTCAAGACTATTCCTCGTCACCCTGCCCTGATCTACCCAGTCAGAGTCCAAATCCCCCTGGATCTGAGTGATTTTGTCATACAGGTATTGTCCGAAATCCAAAACTCAAATTCAAAACTCTAAAGAAGTCTTTTTTTATTATACATCCATGCAGAAAAAATGAGGCAGAGAATGGGATTCTATGTATGCAATGAAGGCAGAAAACATGCAGGAAGCATACCTCTTCCTCCTTGTTTCTGGCTTTCCTTCCTCTTGAAGAAATGGACCTGCCTCCATAGATAGCTGTCAGGTTTTGCAGTGTGTCCTGTTCACCATTTAATGTATTAAATTCAATAATAGCTAGGGCCATCATATTATCTAGTCTTACATCAATCAACATTTGATCATTATCAATGAATAAAAAGGTTAAAGAAAAAATGTGTTCTTAATCATCAAATTTCTTCCATTTTTTTCTTGCTGTATATCTTCCAGTTATTTCTTTTAAAATTGTAAAATCAATGGATATATTTGCTGAATGCTAATATTTGCTTATCTCAAAAAAAATCTCACCATAACTTCTTGAAAATATTTCAATGACAATTTCAAAATATTTTCAGAATTCTTATTCATAACATACATATCATAGTAATAGCATATTATAGATAATACAGTGGTAAAATTTGGAAATATTTTGAATAAAATGTACATATAATTTAATTTAGTAAATTATCATTTTTTTCTGAATTGCTCATTTAATCAGATTATTGCTTTCTATATTATATTCATTATTCTGATCCATGTGGTGAACCCCATTTCCTATTTTGTAAAAAGCAATAAAATTTTAATCTTTTGACAGCTTGATCAGGACTCAAATCTTAACAAATATTTCTTCACTCATAAATGAAATAGTATAAAAGGAATCTTTACTTCCTATCAGTAGTCAAGGTAATTAGATCATTATTTTTAAATATAAATATTATGAAGATAAAGTTAATAAAATTGAGCTTTTCATACCCCATTTTAGTCCTAATACCGCATGTTTCAAAAGTATTTTTAAGAGAGTTTTATGCAGTGCAGAGCAAAAATATTGTTTACATATGTTGGTACTAAGTTAAAGATAAAGGTTCCCCTCGCACATATGTGTTAGTTGTTCCCGACTCTAGGGGGCGATGTTCATCTCCGTTTCAAAGCCGAAGAGCCAGCGCTGTCCAAAGACGTCTCCGTGGTCATGTAGCCGGCATGACTCAATGCCAAAGGCACACAGAACGCTGTTACCTTCCCACCAAAGTTGGTCCCTATTTTTCTACTTGCATTTTTTACGTGCTTTCAAACTGCTAAGTTGGCAGAAGCTGGGACAAGTAACGGGAGCTAACCCTGTTACGGGGCACTAGGGATTTGAACTGCTGAACTGCCGACCTTTCGATCGACAAGCTCAGTGCTTAGCCACTGAGCCACCGCGTACTAAGTTACAGTGCAACAATTACACTGTCAGACTATTCCTGTTCTCTTATATTAAGGAAAAAAACATAATTTACTGCAAGGGATATGAATGAGAAAAAAAGGTACAATCTTACCCAATGCAAAATTGTAGCCTTATTACACGGAGGACTATGTTCACATAAATGCTAGCAAAAGGCGCCTATGCAAATATATTTTTTTCTTTTCTCTGTACCACCCTAAAATGTTTTATATGTTCTTCCACTAATACAAAATATCTGATTTTGAAATTTTTAGAGTAGATTGCCAATCTCATTGCACTCCACAGACAGCAGATGCACAACTTTAAGATAAGCCTTAGTAAAATTGATGGTAATTCATTCTACCCGGCTAATAATGCAAGAATTTTCAGTGTGTTGGGTTGAAGGTATAAAAAGTTACCTTAAAGTAAGATAAATTATGGAAATTCAGATAATTGTGGTTATATTATTAAAGCTGATCAGTTCATTTTTTCCATTGTACACTAAATACATTTGTGCATATGTAAGAGTATATATGATTGCCAGCAAGTGTTTCTAATATATTTATAGTCATTTATAACAGCTATTGAAATTGGCTAAAAAGAGAAAATGATATTCTTTTTTGGTTTATTACATTCCCCTCTGAAAGCTAGACCTGACCTTCAGAGTCTGTATAAAACTGCTAGCAATTATTATAAAGGATGAATAAATGTCTACAAAGTATAATGGATGTATTGCAGAGGAATTGTGGTATTAAACAAAATGCCCTTAATGAAGGAGAAACTAGAAGGAAAGGGTTTTGAAGTTTTTCATTTAAATACTGAACTGTAACATATTAAATTAAAAACTGTGAACCATCTAACCCACTGTCCTGTTTTGTCTATTTCCATATTGGGCATTAAACAGAACAACAATAAATTCAGAATAGAAAGTTTGTTCATGAAGGAATCAGGAGAGAAAGGTAACAAAGACCAAATTAAAATACAGTGTAGTGTAATGAAGTTTCAAATAAGGTAAACAAGCTGCAGATATCAATGCTTATTTTTACTTCTTTTAAATAGAAAGAATGGTATAAGATTTTGCATGTAATTCTAGGCAAATCATAGTTCTCCATGACTGATTTAAAAGTAGAAACTTCTGGCCTCCATTTTCATATCCCAAAGAAGGAAAATGATTTGTTCAAACACAGTGTGCACAATTATTATGCAAGTGAGTATTTTGACCATATCATCATTTTTATGCATATTTCCCACCTCCAAACTGTATAAACTTGAATGTTTAGTGGATATAAGCTGATCAGGTGATGTGTATTTGAGTAATGGAGGAGGAAATCAATACCCTATATCCATGATGGTGAACCTAGGGTACGCGTGCCACAGATGGCACGCGGAGCCATATGGATGGGCACGCGAGCATTGCCCTAGCTCAGCTCCAGCACGCGCCACCTGATTTTTGGGCTTCCGGGCCCACAGGAAGTTGGCAAATGAGCTGTTTCTGGCCTCCAGAGGGCCTTCAGGAGGGTGCGGAAGGCCATTTTTGCCCTCCCCAGGCTCCAAGAAATGCTCTGAAGCCTGGGGTGATCGAAAAGGGCCTACCAGGCCCACCGTGCCATCGTGTGCCAAAAGCGGGGGGAGCGCGGGGGGGACACGCGTGCATGCACGGGGTGGGGCACATTGAATTATGGGTGCGGGCACACGCGCTCGCAACAGCTGCCCTATATTAAGGTGTGCATAATTATTAGGCAGCTTCTTTTCCTCAGGCAAAATGGGCTAAAAAAGAGATTTAACTGACTCTGAAAAGTCAAAAATTGTAAAAAGTCTTTCAGAGGGATGCAGCACTGTTGAAATTGCTCAGATATTGGGGCATGATCACAGAACCATCAAACGTTTTGTTGCAAATAGTCAACAGGGTTGATTTCTTTTGTTGAGAAAAAAAGACGCAAATTAACTGTCAAATATTTGAGAAGAATCAAATGTGAAACTACGAGGAACCCATTATCCTCTAGTGCTGTCATATATTCCAGAACTGCAACCTACCTGGAATGCCGAGAAGTACAAGGTTTTCAGTGCTCAGAGACATGGCCAAGGTAAGGAAGGCTGAAATCCGACCACCACTGAACAAGACACATAAGTTGAAATGGCAAGACTGGGCCAAGAAATATCTGAAGACAGATTTTTTTATGGCTGATGAGAGTGACTCTTGACAGACAAGATGAATGGGCCCGTGGCTGGATCAGTAACGGGCACAGAGCTCCACTTTGACCCAGACGTCAGTAAGGTGAAGGTGGGTACTGGTATGGGCTGGTATTATGAAATATGAGCTAGTTGGACCTTTTAGGATTGAAGATGGTCCAGTGGTGAAATGTAAAATTTGTTACTACCGGTTCTGTGGGCATGGCTTGGTGGTGGTAGTGGGAATGTGACTGGGTGGGCGTGGCCAACTTTTTTTTTTTTTTTTACTTTTAAAGGCATTTTTTCTACAACCTTAAGAGGTTGCAGAAAAAAATGCTTTTAAAAGTCTCTGACGATCCCAGCTGAGCCGCAGGATCATGAGAGGCTTATTTTTTTTAACTTTTAAAAGCATTTTTTCAGCTGAAGAGGTTGTAGAAAAAATGCTTTTAAAAGTAAAAAAAAAGCCTCTGATGATTGCGCAGCTCAGCTGGGCAGGGGTGGGGGGCAAGGATTTTTGCTACCGGTTCTTCCGAACTGCCTGCCGCCATCGCTACCAGATTGGGCGATCCGGTCTGAACCAGGAGCATTTCACCCCTGCTAGTTTTTAGAAGACACTTTCTTCAAGCAGTGGTACAGAAAACAGTCTACATCTTTCAAGACCACCATGATTTTTATGCAGGACAATGCTCCATCGCATGCCTCGAAGTACTCCACTGCATGGCTAGCCAGTAAAGGCTTCAAAGATGAAAGAATAATGACATGGCCCCCTTCCTCACCTGACTTAAACCCTATTGAGAACTTGTGGGCCCTTCTTAAATGGGAGATTTATGGTGAAGGAAAACAGTACATCTCTCTGAACAGTGTCTGGGAGGCTGTGGTTGGGTCTGCACAAAAAAGTTGATCATCAACAGAGCAAGAAACTGACAGACTCCATGAAGGCTTATGACTGTTATTGAAAAGAAGGGTGGCTATATTGGTCATTCATTTTTATTTTTTTTTTGAACTGTCAGAAATGTTTATTTGTAAATTTTGAGTTGTTTGTTCATTATTCTGACTTTAACAGATGAAACTAAATGAGATGGGAAATTTTTCATTTTTCATTTAGTTGCATAATAATTCTGCACACTAACAGTTGCTCAATAATTGTGCACACATAGATATTTTCCTTAGAAAGCCAAACCCCCACTTTTACTTACTTAAATATTCAGATTTGAGGTTTATTAACATTTTGGATTGACTGAGAGCACTGTAGTTGTTTAATAATAAAATTAATCCTCCAAAATACAGCTTGCCTAATAATTGTGCACACAGTGTATAGTAGGAAGCT
Source organism: Arizona elegans (assembly GCA_022577455.1). Lineage (NCBI taxonomy): Eukaryota > Metazoa > Chordata > Lepidosauria > Squamata > Colubridae > Arizona > Arizona elegans. The sequence goes on from JAKOOJ010000009.1 coordinate 54,847,716, forward strand.
ATGGTTCTCATACGAACAACCAATAATTATATAATTATGTATAAAACCTATATCATAAAATAGTAAAGTATGTGAATTAGAACAAGGCTTTACTTTGGTATAATTAGTTTTAGATGTATTAAAGAAAGCAAAGATCCATATATATTGAAGGATTTTTTTTTCTACTTTAATTCTCCATTGCTCCCTTAAGTCTTAGAATATAATTTAAAAAGTGATTTAATTAAAAGGAACTTATTAGGAAAAGCAAGAATGCTTGTTTGCCCAAATTTCAAAATTAATTTACAACGCAGTTGGATTAATCAGAAGTTAGGAAATTATTATCAAGAAAATACATGCAGACATACATGACTGCATTTTAAAATACATGTTAGGATTTATAACTATTATTGTCATATGAACTGCAAATTACAATCACTGTGTATTAAAGAAAATAAAAAGAAAGATGCAAAAGATATAATAGAAATAAAATAGTTTCTGACAATAAGTAATAATAAAAAATATTTTATTTATATTTCATGGGCTGTTTAACCAAGATTCTAAGATATACAAATTATATTTGTCTTGTCATAAAAGTTATTAGATTTTAATAGATAATAGAAGATTAAGTAGATAACAGAGTTAACAATAAAAAAGATACTTCAAAGGCCTGCACAGTAGAATGCCAAAGTTTCATACCATATGTCCTTCAGCGCGGGCTTTGTTTTGCATGGCTTCTCGCTTCCGTTGCCAGAATTCTTCAACTTGTTTGGCTCTTTCTGCAGCTATCCATCCTTTTTGCCTGAGTATAATATGAAAGTTGAATGTATTAATACCTCTTAATATATCTAAAATAATCGCAAACAGGAGAGAGTTTTATACATGTATATGTATATATTTTGTATGTATGTAGAAAATGTATATATTTTTATATACATTTGTATATATATTCGAGACTGCCTTCTACCACATAGCTCCCAGCGACCGGTAAGATCCCAAAGAGTCGGTCTCCTCTGGGTCCCATCAGCTAAACAATGTCGGCTGGTGGGCCCACAGCCTTCTCTGTGGCTGCCCCAGCTCTCTGGAACCAATTACCTGGGTCTGGACCGCCCCCACTCTATTGGCCTTCCACAAAGCGGTGAAGACCTGGCTCTTCCGGCAGGCCGGAGGCCGTTGATCTTGTTATAATGATCTTGCGAGATCCGGCCACGAATTGGAGTGTATGCGTTTTAACGTTTTTAAAGTTTTTAATGTTTTAATGTTTTACTTTTTAACATTTTTTATGGGATTGTTTACATTGTTTTATTCTTTGTTGTAAGCCGCCCAGAGTCATTGGGAGTTGGGCGGCATAGAAATGTGACAAAATAAATAAATAAAATAAATAAATAAAATAATCGCAAACAGGAGAAGAGTTTTTTATATATGTGCATTGCCTTGAGTTACTTATAAAAATAACAAGAGACAGAATATTAGAATTCAAATAAACTATTTTAACATGAAATATGAAATTTAATATTAAATTCTATTTATATGAGGAAAAGTTACAAATATACTGAAGGAAGTCACTGTGATTTTTAACTGGTTCCATTCAAGTTGGGCTGCTACTTGATAAATGCTGATCCTCTATTTTAATTCAGCCTTCTCTGATTAGTGGTGCTCATTGTTGTTGTTCTTGCATTTGATATGTTACATTGCTCATTAACCTGCAGAAGTTTCAGCACAAGATATAGCATATCTGTTTAAAAAATTATTTAGTAGTCAATGCAATACAATTCAGATATAAGTACTAATTTAAGAATATTCAATCAATCAATCAATCAAAATAGAGCTGGAAGAGACTTTCTAGGTCTTCAAGTCCAACCCCCTACTCAAGCAGGAGACCTTATATCATTTCAGACAAGTGACTGTCTACTGGTAGGACATGTCAAATTTTTCATCTTTCAATTTCCAAATATAAGGGGTGCTCAAAAGTTGTAACATGCCTAGGGACTGTAAATATTTTTTTTAGATTTTTTTTTATTATTTACAAATAAAAAAACATATAATGTAATTTTCAAACAGATATGAGTTATATATAGGTACACAACACAACACATAAAGACAACCATAAAGAAGGACTAACCGGGGGTCGTATCGAACCCCCAGATACTTATTCATAAGTTACATCCCGGTAAATCCTTTTGTTCAATTAGCGTTGGCTATTTTAAATGCCAAATGCTATCTCATTATAATTAAGTATATATTTAATACTATATTATTTATTCTACGTTTGTCCTCTTCTTTAGCCATATATACCAGCGTTCCCAGTTACTGTAGTATATGGATTCTTTTTTGCCTCTTAGATATACGTTAATTTGTTCAATTTGGCACAATTCAATATCTTATTTATTATAAGTTGATCTGATGGTGTATTTATATTTTTCCAATGCTGGGCAAGTGCCATTCTTGCTGCTGTTGTAATATGAATGAATAGGTGCCAGTCCTGTTTGCCCACGTCTTTTAGTTTGATTCCAAGTAAGTAAGAATCTGGAGTTGGGGGGAACTTGCACCTGTTATCTCGTTCAACCATTTTTGAATCTTTCCCCCAAATTTCCTGATCTGAGGGCAGGTCCACCACTGGTGAAAGAAAGTACCCCTGGCCGAATTACACTTCCAACATTTGTCCGAGGATCCAGGGAACATTTTAGCTATCCTATCTGGTGGGAGGTGCCACCTATAGATCATTTTATAAAAGTTCTCCTTAAATGCTGCTGACAATGTCAATTTTGTTGATCTATTCCATATTCCCTGCCATTCTTCAAGTTGCATCGGTTTTCCTAAGTTTCTCCCTCAGGCAATCATCGTATCTTTTACTATCTCCTCAGCTGTATAGCTTGATAGCAAAAGATTATAGGTCTTAGATATAAATTTTGTTTCAACACCCAGAAGGAGTCTATCTAGCGGTTGTGTCGTTTGGTAAATACCATACTCTTGTCTTTTCTGAATCTATCTTGAATTTGGGCATATGACCACCAATCTATATCTATTCCTTTTACTTGAAGTTCCTTTCTTGATATTAAGTTCCCTCCTCCATCCATCAAGATATTGTAGGTCCAATTTCTTTTTATATTATAAACAGTCGGGTAGGTTGCCATCTCCAATGGGACCACCCATTTAGGAACTTGGGTATAAGTTTGTTTCTTCACCTTTTCCCATATTTTTATTAAAATTCTTCTAATATAGTGATTAGTAAAATATTTAGATTGTTTTCCTTGTTGTGCCCACAGAGCTGAATACGAGCCTTGGTGAAGATCGAATCCCTCAACTGTTAATATGCGTTTTCTCGAAAGGGATACCCAGTCTCTTATCCAAAGAAGGGACGGGGCTTGGTAATATAACTCCCAATTTGGGAGCCCCAAGCCCCTCCTCGTTTTGTGTTCCTGTAGCATTTTTCTCTTAATTTGTGGTTTTTCCCTTGCCAAATAAATTTGCTTATTACCTGATCCAATTTCCTAAAGAATTTTTTTTCCAAATTTACAGAAACCGTTTGAAATAGAAAAATCCACCGTGGGAGGATATGGGCTTTGATTGCAGCAACCCTGCCCAAAAGTGAAAGCTATATATTCTTCCATCTATCTAGGATCTCTACTGTATCAGCCAATAGTTTAAAGTAATTGGTCTCCCTAATATTAGAGCAATTTTTAATTGTTGTGTAATAAAATTCCAATTGACCCGATCAAAGGCCTTTTGGGCATTTACAAATACCATTGCCATATCTTTGTCTGAATACCTTTCATAATACTCCATTACATTTAAAATTACTCTTACGTTGTCTCGAAGTTGTCTACAAGGTAGAAAGCCATTTTGGTCCTGATGGATGAAGTGGGAAAGAAATATTTTGAGTCTTTCTGCTAGTACTGTCGTAAAGATCTTATAATCGACATTTAAGAGCGAGATTGGTCTGTAGTTCTGAATTAGTGATCGGTCCGAGTTGGGCTTTGAGATCAACGAAATATAAGCTTCCCTCCAGGATTGAGGTATCTTGGCATCTCGTTAAATACATCCTTTAGTTGAGGATCCAGGAAGTCAATAATACCTTTGTATAATTCACTTGGGAGACCATCGGGCCCAGGGGTCTTTCTCCCCGCTTGCTTCTTAATAGCTCTTTCAATTTCGCCAATAATAATCTCTTTGCTTAAAGTGTGCTTAAAAGAATCGGGGATCGGTTCCAATTGAAGTCCCTGGAGATATTCCCCAAGTTTATTTTCTTGACATCTTTCTTCTCCATATAAGGAGCTGTAAAATTCCTGGGCTATTTTTACTTTTTGATTCCTATTAACTGCCAAATTTCCATTTTTATCCTGTAGGTATTCTATTTTTCTTGCTTTTGCCTCTTTCTTTAGCCTATAACTTAACCATTTCCCAGCTTTGTTCGCATGTTCAAATTGTCTTTGTCTGCTTTTCCTAATTTTGTCTGCCAACTCCTTTTGGTCTATTAATGAAATCTCTTGTCTAATTAACTCTATTTTCTCTTTGGATTTAAGATTTCGTGGGTCTAATCGCAACACCTCTTCCATTTTTTCTAAAATCTGATATTAGCTCCACCCTTTTTGACCTTTCTTCTTTCCACTTGCGGGCTAAGTATTTTATTGCCAATCCTCGCACTACGGCCTTAGCAGTGTCCCAAGTATTTTGTAAAGAAGTGTCCTCTCTTTTGTTTTCCGTAAAAAAAATTGTAGTTCCATTTTTATCATATTAACAAAATCCTCATCCTTCATTAATTCAGCTCTCATGGACCATCTCGCTTTTTTTTTAACCCCTGCCCATTTGATTATTATAGGATACATTCGTACCTATCTCCAATTCTTTAATCGCCTCTTTAATCTCTGATGTTGACCAAAACATGTCAATCCATGACCACGACCGATGCCTGGGGGAGAAGTAGGTGTATTGTTTTTCTTTAGGATGTAAATCTCGCCATACATCTGATAGTCCTATTTCAGTTGCCAATTTGTCCCAAGTTTTTGGTAGTGTTTTTCTCTGTCCTTTTGCATATTTTTGGTATCCCTTCCCTGGTTCATAATCCTTACCTACGTCTGAGATTGCATTAAAATCTCCCAAAATATATACATTTTCATAATCGAGATCAGCTATCTTCTTATACAGTTTTTTAAAAAAGTTTTTTTGATCAATATTGGGAGCATAGATAATTACTAGTAAAGCCAATTTTAAACCTATTTTAATCTCCAAACATAATGTTCTTCCCTCTTCATCCGCATGTAATTGTTGAGTCACTAATCCTTTATGGTCATACACCGCAATACCTCGTTTTTTCTGGTCAGCCAAGGATACATACAATTTCCCAAGTTTGGGACAAACTAACACCTTTTGCTGGTCTTTACGTATGTGGGTTTCTTGTAGACAAATTAGATCATAATTTTGTTTTTTTAGGTTAAGCCAAACTTTCTTTCTTTCTTTTATTTGGGGCGTTTAGACCATTAATATTCACCGAAAACAGGTGTAGCCCCTCTTCCATATCCTCACTTACCTGTGGCTTTCTGTTTTTGTGATCTAGTTTCCACTTGCAATCCAAGTCCATCCCCGACCCTTTCTTTTCCGTTCATCTTCTCCTGTTCACCATGACTTTCCATCCTTCTCCTGTATAATATCCTCCAAGCTCCTGCTCTCTGGTTCCCCTTCACTTTCTCAATCAAAGTGAGTAAATTGAGATTCGTAAAATTCCTGTGCGTCTTGTGGGGTTTCAAGTCTAATCCTCTGACTCTGCCATGTGAACGATAACCCCTCTGGCATTAACCAGCGATACCGAATTCCGTATTTTCTTAAGTTAGTTGTAAGAAAATCGAATTGTCTTCTAGAGTCCCGCACACGTCTTGGTAATTGTGGTAATACTGTAATATGCTTCCCTTTGTAAGTGAATGATTGATCTGTAGTTTTCTGAAGTACCTCCTCCCGAACTGCCTTCTTAGAGAAACAAATGTGGATTTCTCTTGGGAGATTGTGTCACCTGGCGTAACTGGTGTAAATGTGGTAAATTTCATCAACCTCCCTCATTGCATCAAGTTGGTCCCATCCTAGAATTCCCGCAATTATTTCTCCCATCACTTTTTTGAGACATTCTTTTTCCTCCACCACGTTCTGGAAATGTAGAAAATACCCAGACCTGTCCATCTCAAGCAGCACTATCTCATTTTCCATCTTTTTATTGATCATAGCATAGTGAGAGTCCATTTTTTCTAGTCTGTTATCTGTTTTGGCTGTTTTCGTCTCTATAGTTTGTAGTCGCTCTTCATGGTTGATTAAGGTATTCTGGATCTCTTCAAATCTTTTGTGGAATTGCCTTGTCTTGTTTGTTAATGTTGTTACATCCGATTTTAATTTCTCAAGTACTTTACTTGAGCTTCCGGTGACATCACAGAGGCTGGAGCAAGCAAGGGATTCTCTCCCGAAGCTGACAGTTCCATTTGCTGTGTCTGGTGGCTGATTAAAGCCATTCACGAGCAGGAAAAGCTCGGGGAAAGTGAGGGGAGCATTCCAGCTCCAAAGAAGAGGTGCAAGCTACTGGAAGAAGCTGAGGAACTGTCCAGGACCGACGCATCAAGAGGATGCCTGGAATGGCGTCCCAAAGCCGTGGCTACATCTAAGCAGGAAGTCAAGACATCCCAGTAATCGCATTTAACTTAATTTGGTTTTAAATCGGAAGAAAAGAAAAACAAGGGAACTTTGAAAGGCATTCCTACCATGAACTTTGATTTTGCTCATCGTATTTAAGCTAAAATTAAGAAGGGTGGCAAAGGATTGTATGATAAAATGGGCACAAAACATTCAGGAACCAATAATGATGGAAACTTTGGAAAAAATATGGGTTAGAAATGTGAAATTTATGCAAGCACAAAATTTAAGAGAAAATTTTTATAAAATGTTTTATAGATGGCATTTAGATCCTAACAAGTTAGCTTGTATGTATCCGAATTTGCAATCTAAGTGTTGGAGATGTGATGATGCCACTTATTATCATATATGGTGGACTTGTAAAAAAGTTAAAGCACTTTGGATTAAAATATGGTGGATTATCCAAAATATTCTTAAAAAGAAGATAAAGTTTACTCCACAATTGTTTTTGCTGGGTATAATCACAGATTGTACGGTTATAGAGACTAAATTGATTTTAAATTTAATAACTGCAGCTAGACTTCTGGTGGCACAATATTGGAAGAAGGAAGATTTGCCTACTATTGAAGAATGGACATTAAAAGTAGTGAATTTGGCAGAAATGGCAAAAATTTCAGCTTATTTGAAAGATCATTCACAAGAAAGATATATATCGGAATGGAGAAGATGGATTGATTATATTCAAAACAAATATCGAACTAAAAAGTATCAAATAGCTTATGAATGAATAGAAAAATTGAGAGTATTTATATTTAGTTAAGTAAAAGGGGAGTTAAAATGTGAAGGGGGGGATAGGAATCCATAGTTAGCTAGTTTAGTTTAGTATATGATAGTTAATTGTTATACCATGTATTTTGTTCTGGGAAGTTCTGGGGGGTTTGAGGGGGGGTAAGGAAGGGAGGGGGGATGGGGAAATATTTGTAAAAAATTTTTTTTGTAAAACTCTTTAATAAAAAAAAAGAGAGACTTGTAGTTGACCACAATAAAGTCAAGAGAGCCCAGGAAAAAATTATGAAGTCCCTAGATCAAGAATTTGATGAGCTCTGTAAGAAGGGCAAAATAGAATGCATCTTCTTTGACAGCCATGTAGATGCAACTAAAGTTATGCTGAAAGCAAACAATTCAGACCAGCAATTCCCCAGTACCATCAAAGAAGAACATTATTCCGTGTGCAGTGAGCCGCGTGGAAGATATATTTATCATTTCATTCCAGAGAAAGGCTCAAAAACAGAAAAACAAAATCTGCTCAAGTGATTGCAGATTATCTGGTTTATTTCATGAAGAAGAAAGGCATTGACAAAAGCTTCAGGGCCATTGGAGGAGATTCTACAAACATTAATACTGACTGTGAAGGTGCTGCCATGCACTGGGTAGAAGGTCAAGCTTGATCTGGTGGTGTACACAAATGAGTTACCTCTACGACACTTAATCACAAAATTGAATGGGAAGACAACAAATGGGCAGGTAAAATTGGCAATACGCTAGACACTGCAACATAACTTGACATTGATCCTTCGTTCACCACAGTTTCAATTGGTGACCCTCTCATTTCACTGAGCGACAGTATTGTAAAGGATCTCTCTACTGATCAAGCGTATTGATATAGGGTCACACAGACAATAAGGACAGAACTTCCCACAGATCTGGCTCTTGTGGAAATTGGCCCCGTAAGTCATTCACATTGGTTGACAACTGCAAATAAGCTTTGTCGAATATGGGTTTCAAAAGATGGCTTTAAAGGCAAAACTCTCCAAAACTTAAGAATGATGGTGGAATACATTGTTGGGGTGTACTGCCCTTGCTGGTTCGACATCAAAGTAAAACATTCCTGGATTGAAGGTATGTGTTGTTCCAGTTGCAGCAAGTCATATTGCAAAAGGCGGCTACAGTACATGCTGTTTTGCCAATCATTCAGTGCTCAGCATGGCATGCTTTCAGTGAAATGATAATCCAGACAGTTGTGTTCAGATGATATTCAAGAGAGGAGAGCTGGTGTGCAAAAGTTCATTGACTTGAGAGGTGCAGACGATGATGCGCTGGAAGATTTTTCTGTACGTGCAAGAAAAATGCCTTTAATCAACAATAGAGCACCTACTCTGCTGGAGCTGATTCACTGGTCTGAAGGTGTATAAGAGGCACCTTTGATGTGCAAACTTACTATAGCGGAAATAAAGAAGTTCATTGATGAACCAATGCAAGTACCACAATGGCCCTGTCATGCCCAATGAATAGAGAGATTTGTGAAAAAGGTCACAGAGGTAGCAAGCAGAGTGTATACGTGTGAGGAATGTGAAGGTTTATATCAGAGGCTAAGAAGCAAGTCAGTGGCTGATGTCAGAAAACAAATCAAAACAAGACTTGATGAAATTGTTTAAATATTTTTGTAACTCAGATAATTGCTTTGTGATGCTAATTTTTGAAGCACAAAGTATAATTTTGAGAAGATACAGTTAACAGTATTTGGGTTACAAGACACTTGTGGGGTATATGATCAGATATGGATTTCCCATACCAAGCTAAACGTCGTGCAATTGCAAAAATAACCGCAAATTTGAATTCTTGGTGTAAAAACACATTTTTAGAACCCCTCAGTGAAAAAAAATTGCAAATTAATTTTCATTCCATTAAATGACATGTACTTCTTGCCAGTCTCTTCTTAAAAACCTCCAGTGAGGAAGCACCCACAACTTCTGAAAGCAGGCTGTTCCACTGGTTAATTGTTCTCACTGTTAGGAAGTTTCTTCTAAATTCCAGGTTGCTTCTCTCCTTGATTAGTTTCCATCCATTGTTTCTTGTCTTGCCCTCTGGTGCTTTGGAAAATAAGTTGACCCCCTCCTCTTTGTGGCAACCTCTCAAATACTGGAATATTGCTATCATGTTCCTCCTAATCGTTCTTTTCTTTTCTAGCCAAACACAAATCCTGCAACCATTCTTTGTATGTTTTTGTCTCCAGGCCTTTAATCATGTTAGTTGCTCTTCTTTGCATTTTTTCCACACTCTCAACAGCTTTTTTGTAATGTAGTGACTAAAACTGTATTCTAGGTGTGGCCTTACTAAACGGTACTAATATTTCATGTGATTTTGATTCTATGCCTCTGTTTATACAACCAAGGATTGTATTAGCTTGTTAGGCTACTGCTGCACTGTTGTTTCATATTTAAGCCTAGGACTCGCAGGTCCCTCTCAGAGTTACTGTTTTGGAGCAAGGTTTCACCTAATCTGTACTTATACCTTTGGTTTTTCCTGCCTATGTGTAAAACCTTGCTTTTCTCCACATTTTGTGTTTCATTCGCATTTCATTCACAGTTCATTTTGTAGGACGGAGCCCATTGCTCAAGTCTATCAAGATCTTTTTGGATCCTGAGCTTGTCTTCTGGGGCGTTGGTTATTCCTGCTAAATTAGTGTCATCTTCAAATTTGATGAGTTCCCCTTGTATTCCCTCATCTAAGCCACTTATGAAGATATTGAAGAGTACTGGGCCTAAGACAGAACCTTGTGATACCCCACTGCTTACTTCCCTGCATGTACTGTGTTTCCCCGAAAATAAGACCCTGTCTTTATATTTTTTTGAACCCTGAAATAAGCGCTTGGCCTTATTGCCATGTGCTCAAAAGCCCGATTGGGCTTATTATCAGGGGATGTCTTATTTTGGGGGAAACAGGGTAGATGTAGTACCATTAAGGACTACTCGTTGTGTACGGTTTGTCAGTCAGTTACAAATCCATCTGGTGATGATGCTGTCTTTCCCACATTTTTCTAGCTTACCAAGGAGTAGGTTGTGATATACTTTGTTGAATGCCTTACTGAAGTCTAAGTATACTCTGTCCACAACGTTTTGCTGATCAACTAATTTAGTCACTTTGTCAAAGAATGAAATAAGATTGGTTTGGCATGATTTTTAACAAACCCACGCTGGCTTTTAGTTATAACTTTTATTTATTTCTAGATGTGTGCAGATCTATTTTTTGATTAGGGTGTGTATATGTGTATATTCCTAGGTGTTGATGTTAGGCGGATTGGTCTGTAATTTCCTGGGTCTGTTTTTTTTTTTTTTTCCCTTCCTTTTTTGAGATGGGAAACACATCAGCTCTTTTCCAATCCTCAGGTAATTCCCCAATGTTCCAGGATTTTTGAAAGATATAGTACAATGGTTCTGAGATAACATTTGCCAATTCCTTCAGAACTCTGGGATGTAATCTGTCAGGTCCCAGTGAATTATATTCATCAAGCTCAAATAGGTGTTCTCTAACCATTTTCTTGCTTATTTTTATTTCTAGTCTGTCTTTTACAGTTATGTTTTTGGTAGGTTGGGCTATAGGATTTTTGTGTGTGCATGAAAACTGATGCAAAGAATGAGTTATGCAGTTCTGCTTTATCTCTGCGGTTATTTCCTTGCCATCTTCTCTCTTAAGTGGACCTGTTTCCTTGACCTTTTTCTTATTTATATGTTGAAAGAAACTCTTTTTTAAAATTATCTTTGACTTTTGTTGCAAATCTTTGTTCATTCTCAGTCTTTGTTTTCCTGATCTTGCAGATTCAGGCTGTCTGCTAATACTGTCTTACCACGTTTCCCAGAAAATAAGTCCTATCCCAAAAATAAGCCCTAGTATGTTTTCTGCATGTGCATCCAATATAACCTCTACCCCCAAAATAAACCCTATTTAAGCACCTGGCAGCCACCCACCTACCCATTCTGTCTGGTTGCTCGCAGTGCCGACATGAGGTGAGGTGGAGGGTGGAGCTGCTACACACACACTGGCTTATCTCAGAGCCCCCGCAGCCAGGCCATCCACGTCCTGACAACTGCCTCGCAGCAGCAGCAGCCATATACAGCAGGAGCCCATGTGGCCACCAGTCCATTTCTTCTGGCACCAGCACAGCACTGGAGCAGAAGGCTGAGTGATAGGGAGTTGTCCCGCACAGCTTTACCTCGAGGCCCCTGCAGCCAGGCTGTCCGTGCTGTGACAACTGCCTCACCTCATGGTGCTGGCTCCAACAGCCACATCCTTAAAGACCCTGTATGGCCGGGCCACTTCTGCTTGCTGGCGGCCACAACAGAGGAGGCTGAGCAATGCACCAGTGCCGCAGCCATGAGATGAGGGCATGTGGGGCAGCTCCACCCTCCCGCCTCGTGGCTGCGGCATTGGCGTGTCACCCAGCCTCCTGCTCCAGGGACATGCTGGTACTGGAAGAAGTGAGCAGGTGGCCACACAAGGTCTTACTGGACAGGGCTGTTGGAGCCACTGTCACGAGGCAAGGCAAGTGTCGGGGTGTGGATGGCCTGGCTGTGGGGGTCCTGAAGTAAGCCAGTGCGGGGCATGTGGGACAGCTCACTGAAAAGGAACAAGACATCTCCCAAAAATAAGCCCTAGTGCTTATTTTGGAGCCGAAAGAAAATAAGACCGGGTCTTATTTTCGAGGAAACATGGTAGTTATATGTCCTTCTTTTCATTTTTTGTACTTGTCCTTTTTGTCTTTTAGTTTATCAGAGATATCTTTATGCAACCATGCTGATTTCTTCTTGGATTTCTTGTTTTTCTTTTTCAGTGGTATTGTGGTGGATTGTGCCTTTCCCATGCTTCTTGAGTTGTTTTCCTCTTTAGGAAATTTTATCAATGGAATTTTTCTTAGGCTCGGAGTTCGTTAAAATCACCTCTTTTGAAGTTTAAAACACTGGCTGGATTATGTTCTATTGCTTTTGTTTGCATTATATTGAATTCCAATATGACGTGGTGAGTCTCACCCAAAGTTCTGGCAACTTCAACTCCCTCTATCATTTAGTAAGAATTAGGTCCAGTATAGCTTTTCCTCTAGTTCCCTCTTACCTTTTGGATGAAAACGTTATCAGCTAGGTTGGTTTGATCTCCCACTTGCTGCAGTGTTTGTCTCCCAGTTGGTATCAGGATAGTTAAAGTCTTCCATTACTACTGCTAATGGAAGTACTGCTAATAGTACTACTACTATTAATTAATTAATTAATTATTAATTATTTAGCAAAAAGTTCATCTATTTCTTCTACTTGGTTGGATAGCCTGTAGTATATGCCTATAGCAATGTCATTCTTTTTTTTTAATAATGACCCATATGGATTCTAGGTGGTTTTCATCCTTGGTTTTGTGGATATCTATAGAGATGTAGGATATCTGTAGAGATTTTATATATAATGCAATTTCACCTCCTCTTTTGTTCTGCCTGTTTCTTTTGAATAGTTTGTATCCTTTCATCAGTACATTCCAGTCATGAATTTCATCTCAACAACTTTTCAGTAATGGCAACTATATTTTAACTACCTTCATGTACTAATACTTCAACTTCACACTGTTTGTTCCCTAAACTTTGAGCGTTAGTGTATAGCCATTTAAGTCCTTTATGGGTCTTGGGTATGTTTCTTATATCTCCTACTTTGTATCTGGATTTTCCATCCTCTCCATCACTTTCTACTTCACTGTTTTTCCTTTCTTTCTTCATCTTCTTCCTCTCTACATCCTACCTCCTTATATGATTGGTTATCTAGTGATTTTTGTTTGGAATTAGGTTCTAAAGGTCTTGAAGATTTACCCCCTCCTCAATTTTAGTCTGAGCCAGTCATTTTCTGAATATATTCTTTCCAGTTCTTGTAAGGTTGACTCCATTCCTTGCCAGTAGTCCTTCATGTAGGTAATGCAGACCATGGTTTAGGAAACTAAAGTTTTCTTGATGACACCAGTTTTTAAGACAGTAGTTCATTTTTCAAATCCTTTGCTCCTGTGTTGGATGTTGGCCTTTTGTTCACTGTATAGATGAAAACACCACTTGAGCTTTAATTTTCTTCCCTAGCTGTTCATAATCTCGTTATTGTTTTTAGATTCATTGTTGTGTCATTGGTCCCCACGTATAGTAGAAGAGAGGGGTAGTAATCCGTGGGGTTGATTATTTTAGTAAGGTTCTCAAGTTACATCTTTAATTTTTGCTCCAGGGAGACAACATACCTCCCTAAATTGACTGTTCAGTCTGCAGACTATTGTTTCTGTTCCCCAAAGAACTGAATCTCCAATCACCAATATTTGCCTTTTTCCCTAGGAAAGTCTGGGATACTTTTCTTCCTGTCATAAGAATGCTGGGAATGTCTCCTTTTTAGAAACTATTGATGATGATATATGTGTATGCATATTTTCTTCCAGGGGGAGGCTATGAAAGCGATTGTTCAGTTTCAGAGGGGCTTTTCTGCAGTGGGCTAGGGTAGATAGTAGGGGCTTTGCCTAAACTATTTTCAGTCTATCATTGAAACACTTGAAGTATGGATTTACTATTATAAGCAGGAGGAGGAGGTGAAGAAAAATTAAAAAAGAAAAATGCCCAATGTTATCATGGCCTTCAAAACTAAGAAAACACGGAATAATTGAATATTTCCTAATCTTTTATTTTAAAATGATATATAAACTACAGGTAGTCCTCAATTTACAACAGTTTGCTTAGTGACCAAAGTTACAACGGCATTGAAAAAAATGACTTACGACAATTTTTCATACTTATGACAGTTGCAGCATTCCCAGGGTCATGTGATTTACATTCAGATGTTTGACAACTAACTCACATTTATGACAGTTGAGTGTCCCAGGGTCATATGGTCACCTTTTTCAACTTTCTGACAAGCAAAGCTAATGGGGAAACCATTAACCATTCACTTAACAACCATATTACTGATTTAACAACTGCAGTGATTCACTTAACAAATGTGGCAAAGAAAAGTTGTAAAATGGGGCTAAACTCACATAACAAATTTCTCATTTAGTAACATAAATTTTGGGCTCAAATATGGTTGTAAGTTAAGGACTACCTGTATTTAAGAAAGTATATGATGATACTTAGGTTTTAGTTCCCAGAATGATTTCTAATGCAATATACAGTAATGCAGGACAATTTAAACTTATCAGATCATTGCATTTTGTATACCCAGAGAACAAGTTAAAACAAGGCTGTCAAACTCGTGGCCTGCGGGCAGATTCCGTCACGCACTGGCCACCCCTGGTTTAGTGAAGAGGAAAAAAATCCAGATATGTCACGTGACAACTCCGTGACATGAATTTGACACCCCTGAGTTAAAAGGTCTCAAATGGAAGAACAAAAATGCAGATCATCTTGCAAGGGACCCTGACTCAAAAAAGAAGTAATCAATCCTTTTTTCAGGAGCTTGCTTTCACTTTTTACTTTGAAGTTGCTGGATGACTTACTGTCCTCTATTAGGCCTCAAAACACAGGGAGTAGGGTAGACATTGGTAGCAGCATACATTATTTATAAGTTTTATTTTCTTCTAATATTTCCATGTTTTTTATTCTAGGAAAAACAGGTTCCCATTGTTTTAATATTTCTGAATATTTTAAAATCTTTTTACTTCTGATACTGATGGATTTCAACTCCCAGTAGACTAACCAGCATGCCAAACAACAGGAATATGAAGATTTAGAGCTACTCTTTGCATGCGTGCACATGCACACGCACAAAAACATGCCAACTCTGTATGAAGAGACATATCTACTGCACAGAACTATTATTCATTAAAGGTTTTGGACTGTAATGAATACTGAATTTTTACACTTGTGAAACTGCTTAGGAGAAATTTAAGTGATGACATGGTGTTTATTATTAACATATTAAAAACTAGTTAGAAATATACGTAGGACATTAAGATATAATGAAAATTTCAAAATTAAACCCAGCAACATTCCATGTATGTAAATAAAAAATTATGCTCCTCAGAATCTCATCCTAATAACATCTCCCTCTGTCACACAACGCAATGTGGAGCCAGAGGGGAAAAAGGATCTATCCTGACTTTCCAAGACAATTATATGAGTTCTATAGTCTAGTATATAAATACTAGACTATAAGAAAAGAGCTCTCTCCATTAGATGCATTTTGAATAATTTAAAATCGAATATATTAAACTTACATTATTGGAAGTTAGCAATTGAGCATAGCATTACTTATAAACATGTGTTTTGTCTTTTAATTATATCACATACTACACATTTTGACATTTTAAAATGGTTAGCAGCATTGTAAAAGATAAAAGAGAGGTGAGACAGTTCTACCAATAATATTCATTTCATTGATGAATTCACCAGACTGAATTTAATCCAGTGAAATTTAGTTTTTAAAAGTGTATTTTTAATGGTTAATTATCCATAATCAGCACTGTAATACCGCCGCCTTCATAATGACTTAAATTTTAAACACTAAGTGCAATAAATGGAAACAATACTGTTAACTAATAAGACTGGGTAATATTGGGTAAGGTTTAAAAACTCCTATACAAACTGCTTGGGAAAAAAATCTTCCCATGATTCCTTCACAAGTGCCTTTCTATATTGGATTGTTCTTATATTATCCTTATAGTACTAAAACTCTTGTGTTTGAAACCTTTAACTGGGTGAAACAAGACATCATAGTGCAATAGCTTTTGAACCAATGTACCTCAAAAGGGCTAATTTACAGAATGTGTCAAAAATCTGGGACCCATGTCTCCCATGGGATTGAAACTTGGCAAATTTGTGGTTGTTTCATTGAAGCCCCAGGGCCACCCAGAGGTTCAGTGGACCACTACCAGTCGGCTATGTAGACCAATCCCACAATAACTATTGGAGTGAAGTCACAGTCAAACTGGAAGGAAGTTGGAAGCTGTTCCATCTCCCACTTCTACTCTTTCCCCTTAGTCATTCTGTTTCTGTTTAAGTAAATATCTCTGAAACAATAACCCAGTGGTTCATGGGTTGTCTAGTAGTCTTTTAAAGAAACTTTTTTTGAATCATTTCATATCTGAGATGAGGCCCATGGTCACCAAAATTTGGATGAAGGTGATTTACTGCCATTTCTAAAATACATACCTTAGTAGACTAGTAAGTCTACTAGTAAGCACATAAACAAATTTAAGATGAAGTGAGATTCTTTGTATTTTTTGATATTTTCAATGTTTTATATAATGTTTTAATGTAGGAGTGTCTCTGTATTATTTTACTTTAGGTATTATTGTTTTACTATTTTGTTATTTTTGTTTCTATTATTATCTCAAATATTTTGAAATACTTTTATTTAGTGGGTTGCCCCATTGCTGTATAAATATCCAGGGTACACAAGGTAATTTTACGTTACCCTGCTGCTTTCAGATACCAACCTTGCTACAACATCCAATGTTGCCATTCAATTTTGCCAATATTGAGCAGCATCAAAATTCGTCACATAATCACCAATCTTATAAACTATGTTTAATGAACACCTCCTTTGCCATATTAGAGAAACTGGTAAGTTGATATAGTCTTCCACATACTAATCTTTTATGTTCCCCTATACATACCGTATTTTTCGGAGTATAAGACGCACTTCCCTCCCCAAAAGTGGGTGGAAATGTTTGGGCGTCTTATAGAGCAAATGTTGCCTCTGCCTATCACCGCCTCCGTGCACCCCATTTTCAGCCTCCATGTGCCCATTTTTGACCACCTATCCCCACCGCCTGGAATGGGCCGAAACTGGGGTGTGCGGAGGCCGAAAATGGGGAGCACGGAGGTGGCGATAGGTGGTGGCGGTGATGGGCGACGAAGGGCAGTGGCGATCCTTGCAGCCTGGAACAGCTGATAGGCGGTATTCCGGGAGGCAGATCCAACCACCAATCAGCTGCTTGTGCTAAATCAGGCTGTGCTGAAGCTGACCAGGCTGTTTGCTGTTTGCTGCAAGGAGGCAAATTGCTGGGAGGCAGAGGCAGAATTTTTTTTCTTGTTTGCCTCCCGAAAAGCTAGGTGTGTCTTATAGTCTGGAGCGTCTTATAGTCTGAAAAATATGGTACCTATCCATTATTTTAGATTGTTTTTCTATATACTCTGTTTTTAATTTATATATCTTTTATATCTTCTAGCTTTTTATAATTTTTTATATTTTTATTTTTAGTCTGATCTATCCTCTGTGATTTTTGAATGACTGTACTCCACCTGTTTATACTGTTTTATGGTTGTAATAAAGATTTGATAGTAGGCTGTCCAGCTGAATTCTGTGTGGCTTCACAAAATTAAAAGAATAATAATGTTGAAATGTAATGTAAAAATTTTAGTTTAATGTGTGAAATAGAGCATGGTATCTTTAGAAGCAATGTGTGAAGCATGAATAATTAATGTACTTCTTTCAGGTATCATTTTGAGCACCCATGTCTGTGATTCTCAGTACATTGTTTCTTCATCTACACACACAGGATATGTATCATTACTCAACCTGTTTGCATTGGCTTGTCTAGAGACCTTCTCCAATCTTTTCATTCCTTTCCTAATAGCATCTGCATCAGATGAATGATGGAAAGCTGCAGGCCCATTATGAATTCCTGCATGAACTCCAGATGGAGATCCTCTGTAGATAAATATGCACAGTAATTTTCAGTGCCTCAGGCCAAAATTACATGTTATGATTTTTTTTTTAATGAACGTAGACATACCTTTGACTAGGCTCTAGACCAGGCTTTTCATTCAACTTTACATCTTTTCCTTCTATTTTAAGATTTTCTTTTTGTTGCTGTATCTGATCAAAAATAGCATGGTAGTGTTCATATGGTCCTCGACCAGGAACAGGTAAAGGCACAATAGCTCCTCCCCCACCAAAATACTGAGCCTATGAATGTAAAAAGAAGTTCTTGTTTGCTCCTCTTCACATTTGTAGTAACTATAAAAAGTAATTTCATATAGAAAGATAGGAGCTCCCAACCTTGATTTCACTACTTCCACCTATGCTAAGAACATTTCTCCATCCTTGCTCTCTGGCTCTGTTTATTCGTTCCATCTGGAGAAGAGGAGGAAAAATTAAAACTAGACTTTAGAATCCAATGAAAGTTCTGAAAACCGAACTTCCTGATTAATGTTTAAAGTCCAACATTTTACCCTTTCTTTTCCAAGTCTTCTCATTTGCTCAACCTTCATATCACTGATCTAAAAATTAAGGATGAAAATGTTTTTAATTAGCAGCAATCTAAGTTATTTAACATCCACAATTAATCATAAGAATGTTGCCGATTCCTATAATCTGTCAAAAAAATCAAAACAAAAATAGCAAAGCCTTAAATTTACCTGCTCACGCTGTTGTTTTTCCTCTAGCCTTTTCTTTTTAACTGCTTCCTGAAAAATGGAAACTGATTTAAAGTATGAATTATTATCATATTCTGATTAGGATAGTAATGACTCAATGGCACAAAGGTGTATTCTCATTTGGAAAATGGAAATATTCTATTGTAAGGAAATGAGGAAAGATTTCAAGATTTTTATTTATTGTTTTTAAAAGCTTCTAGCCTAATTTCTTATTTTCTTGTCTATATACCTCAAACATTTTCCTCCTTTCGTCTAGTAGTTTCCCTTTCTTCAATGGAGGTGGAGGGCCCTAAATAAAAAGTGAAACTGCAAATTAGCAAGAACTTACATATTACATATTGGGAATGTGAAATCAATAGTTTAAAATTAAACTTTACAATTATTGTTGTGGGCCCAGTGCATTTTTACTAATAAATAGATTAACTTTTCACAGATAAATTAGTAAAAGCTTATAGTTTACAAAGTCATCTTTATGTTTAGTTCTTAATGCTTTATTATTTTAATGTTATTTTAAATAATGACTTGTTTTATTCCTCAATTATCTGTTAAATGTAACCAAAAAAGATGGAAAGGAGTATTTTCAAATTAAATATTAGCAATTATCCTCTCGGACGATATGTAGGAACACAGGTAGTCCTTGACCTACAACCAATTGCTTAGAAACCATTCAAAGTTATGACGGACCTCTGCAGAGCTACTTATAACCTGGATCTGAAGTTTCAATAGCCGGGCTCCCCCCAGTCACATACCACATTTTGTGGCTTGGCAACCAGACTGTATTTATGGCCATTTTCAGCACCCTGCAGTCACACAATTTGTTTCCTCTGTAGAAAACTTGTGCTAACTTCCAGTTTCTGGCAAAAAAAGCCATGTGGACAAAGGATTTGCTTAACAACCATAGCATTCTCTTAACAACCACCACATGTGCTTAAATTGGGCATGGTAATGTTGTGACCCTCTGAACAACTGGCATGACTTATTACTGAAATTCCGGGCTTAAGTTTAGTCCATAAGTCAAGGACTACCCATATGATCCAATAAATCTTGTGAAATGAGTACCTTGCTTTGCTAAGCAATATTTGTTTAAGACCATATTCTACAGTTTACAGATTTAAAAAATTAACAAATGAATAGTTCTATCTTGTCTTTTTTAAAAAAAAAATGCTTATAAGAGCCATGACATTTTTCTAAAAACCACCTGTTAAATAGATTACCAAAGGGTTACAAAAGTCAGCACTGAAACTATGTTACAAGTTAACACAAAAGAAAATACAGTATGTCTGAATATATAGAACGTGTTGTTAATATAATATTCTATTTCCATATGAATGGAAACAGAATTTTAAAAATCCTAGTGATAATTAGGAAATATAATAAGCTCTCATTTCAGAATAATCATGGTATATATTCACTATTGAAAGCCTCAAGCACAGATCTTTTCTAAAAAACATTTATACCACATAACAGCCAAAGCATCTAAAAACAATTATACAACCTAAAACACCCAATCAAAAGTAATAACTGATCTGTTCAAAAGATGGGGTATTAAAACATGTATCTATGAGCAGATTAGACAAAAATATAACTTTGATGATATCTAAAGGCCATTAAAGAAAATGCCAACTCAGACAGGCTGTGGAGTTAATTCATTTGCATTTTTGCTGGTAGTACAATATAGACCAGATCTAACCTAGAAATTTAAACATGGTAATGTGTAATACAATGACTTTATTTCAAACGTTGCCTCTCCTCCTAGGAGATTCATCAACCTGCACACTCTTTTATCCACACATTTTCAACCTTTTATCAATCAGATGGGTCACACTACTCTGAAAATAAATGATTTATCCAAACTTATAACTAAGTGGCAACTGAACTTTATTCTTCTCAACCTTAATTTGATATAGTTAACTGTTAGTCGATTAAGTATTCATGTCCTACTTTGAATAGAGATATGAGGTCCAATAGTGAACATTTAACATAATATATTCCATATATTCCCATAATGTCACAATATATTCAGAAAGACCCACTTAAAACTGCATTATTTTGCACTTTTTGAAATTAAACACTTGGTTTCAATTAACCAGAACCTATTGGTTTTAGATATTATGTATTTTAGATTTCTCAGGAATATTTACTGGTAGGATTCTGAATTACTGCTGTTTTAAATAAGACAACTTATTTGAAAATGACACTAAAATGAAATTTCAGTATTGCTCTACGTCGCAGCTGTTTTAACCATTAATCTACAAATACCATGTTTCCTTGAAAATAAGACCGAACTGGAAAATAAGTCCTAGCATGATTTTTCCGGATGTTTGTAATATAAGCCCTATCCCAAAAATAAGCCCCAGTTAAGATAATCAGCCAGAGAGATGCATTTTAACCAAAAAATAAGTCCCAATGTGTCTTTTGGAGCAAAAATTAATATAAGACCCGGTCTTATTTTTGGGGAAACACAGTAGCTACATGTATTCATATACATTTAGTCAAATATGATGCATATTTCATCTACAATAAAAGACAAGTAAAAGTCAGTGGAAATATATATTACATATTTTGAATCAGCATTCAATATCAAACTAGGTGCAAAAACTAGTTATATACTATGTTTCAATTCCTGTTAGAGAATTTGTGGGTGAAATTATGACACTGAAAAGTGCAATGTAAAACACTTTCAGTAATAAATGTACTCTTTTTCTATCCCAAAGATTGAAAATACTTTTATTATTAAATAAGCTCTCACCTGTCTACATTTAGTTATAGGCTTCTCACAGAACTTCTTAGTTGAATCCCCAGATTTCTTAAGTATTAAAGGCACTCCATATTTAGCAGCAGGTCTGGTAATTTTGTGAGCAGGTGCAGCAGAGGCTAAGTTTTGCCCTTGGGCTGGTCTCTTTGCTATGCAAGAGAAAATAACAATGTCAACTCTTTGCACAAAATTGGATAGATAAAATATTGCGCATAGTAAAACAATATTGAGAGGAATATTCAGAAAATATTCATTAGCCTAACCTTATAGAATTAATCCCACTGATTTTCATATGCTTTAGAGGTATGCATAAGACTGAAATGTTTAAATGCATGCTGTAATCATATAGAAACTATACAATTCTCTTACTTTGACAAATAATGGAAAATTATTTATAATTTGAAGCTCCATAATGTACAAAAAGCAAAGATTAATATTTGCCTTACAAAAAGAATAACTGAACAAATCTAGCAGGAAATGTTGAATTGCAATTATTTGAATAACATACTATATTAAGACATTTTCAATTAACCAACTAAAGCAATAGTTTTATTAAGATCATAAAGTAGCTTGACAATGAAAGTTACTAAATCATCTCAAGAACAAAACTGTGGCCAATAATAGCTTCTCTTATACAGAGATTATCCAGAATCATAAATAAGGTTTTAGATTAAAGTTCTTAACTATGTAAGATTAATAAAATATTTCATGTACACAAAGCCATTGTTATGGTAATTGCTCAGATATCAGCTCAACAAAGATTTGTTTATTAATTGGTTATATATTTAGTTAGAATTACCTAGTTTATATATTACCTGGCCCAGCATGAGGTCCAAACTTCTGAAAAATTTTATGGCTAAATTCCTCTGCAATAAGCTAAAAGAACATGATTTTGAATAAAATATATGCAGTTAAAGTTAATTACAAAAATAAAACATTTAAAGTGATATCTATACTTGCATTTATGATAGAAAAAAATGCTGATATGACTTTGAAGATAAATTATTAAGAATACTAATATTAGTAAGCATTTATAACCTAATATCACATTCTGACAGCCATCATTTAGTTGTTTAATTGGGGAGACCCAGATTCAGGTCTACCTTCAGCTTACTTAAACACACTGAATAATTTTGGGTAGTCATTAACTCTCAATTCACTCTAACTCTTAAACCTGTATCTGTGAAGAAAAATGGGCAGTATGAAATGCTATTCTATGCCACTTTATAATCTTGACAAAATATAAACTTAATATATGAACAAATTATAAAGTCTCTTATTAAAGAGCCCACAGCCTGATTCAAAGACGATTATGTCTCTAAAACTGGAATATTTAGGCAGAAATTCTACACATGCAAACTTGCCATACTGATACTTAATAAGAACTCCATGTGTTTTTTGAAGATATTGAGTTTTGAACTGGACTTAAAATATTCCAAAATTTGCCACATCAGCTGTAACCAGTCAATGACTACTTCAGCTTCAACCACAACAATACAATAGATACAACAGCACACAATAGATACAAACTTAAAGTGAACCGCTCCAAACTCGATTGCAGAAAATACGACTTCAGCAACAGAGTGGTCAATGCCTGGAATGAACTACCTGACTGTGGTTTCATCGCAAACCCCACAAAATTTTAACCTGTCTACTGGTTTTTTTTTTTAATTTGATTTATATGCCGCCCTTCTCCGGAGACTCAGGGCGGCTTACAATGCGTTAAGCAATAGCCTTCATACTTTTGTATATTTATACAAAGTCAGCTTATTGCCCCCACAAACTGGGTCCTCATTTAACCTACCTTAGAAAGGATGGAAGTCTGAGTCAACCTTGAGCCTGGTAAGATTTGAACCTGCAGTAATTGCAGGCAGCTGTGTTAATAACAGGGTGCTTTAAACCACTGTACTACCAAGGCTCACCCCATTCCTAAAAGGTCTGTAAGAGGTGTGCATAAGAGCATCAGCATGCCTACCATCCCTATCCTAATGTTTCCTCTATTTGTATCTATTTTATGTATCCAATCTATGTTTATACTTATTACCTAATACATTCTTGACAAATAAACAAATAATAAAATAAATAATAAAATAAACTCTCAGGATGCCACTAGCTAATGGTTATTCAAACTGTAATTCAATAACCTAGAAGGCAACGAGGCTGGAAAAAGTTGGCTTCAAGTAAATATTTGGTTCTAGTAGAAGAGTATATAAGAGTAAACTCAGGCTTGAACTGTGAAGGTATTACCTGAGTAATAAAACAAGCAAGCAATCAAGCAAACGACTCCATAAATATTTGAGTCAAAATTAAGAATCAAGGTTACTTCCACATATGACATGACTACATGACTACATAGTAGCAATTGTAACAGCTTTTCAAAACCTTAGGCAAAATGTTGAAATAAAATTTAAATTTGAAATTATTAAACTCAATAGTAATTCAGCATATTCTGTAATTAGTTGGTATTAGCAGGGAGGCGGAACCGGTAAGATGGTTCTGCCCCAGGTGCCTCATGGAACCTGACAGGTTCCAGATGGAGCTTGGGCCATTTCCTGAGGCTCTGGCACATGCCTCGACTGAAACCTAGTGGCCGCCTGGGATAGGGCGGCCGCTGGAGCTCTGGATCGAGTCGTGCCTTTGTGGCCTCTGACCCAGCGCCAATCTCAATTGGCTCCTTGGTTCACCAAGGAGCTGAGGGAGATGAAGCGCCGGAAGACGCCTAGAGAGTAGTTGGAGGGCCAGTCTTTCTGAATCCGACCGAACACTAGTAAGATCCCATATTAGGAATTACCTAGTGGTGATAAAAGCAGTGAAATGTAGTTATTTTGCTGCTCTTATTGCATCATCCGATAACCGCCTGGCCGCCCTCTTTAGGGTGACCCGCTCCCTGCGCCACCAGGAAGCGCGGGAGGACCCCTTGGAGGGTAGAGCCGAGGATTTTGCTCAGTATCTGTATGACAAAATCACTCAGATTCAGGAAGATCTGGACTCCGACTGGGTACTCTCAGGGAGAGGGACTGGGGCAGGTCTTGAGAAT
Organism: Arizona elegans; assembly: GCA_022577455.1. NCBI lineage: Eukaryota > Metazoa > Chordata > Lepidosauria > Squamata > Colubridae > Arizona > Arizona elegans. Next base: position 54,872,250 of record JAKOOJ010000009.1, read on the forward strand.
GTTATCTGGGATGAGTTTGATCCTGCGACCCCTGAGGACGTGGACAGGATTCTGGGAAGACTGAACGCGACCACTTGTTTATTGGACCCGTGTCCGTCCTGGTTAGTGCTGGCTTCCCGGGAAGTGACATGAGGCTGGCTTCAGGGAATTATAAATGCTTCGTTGGGTGAGGGTGACTTTCCCGCCGCCTTGAAAGAGGCGGTGGTGTGGCCCCTCCTCAAGAAGCCTTCCCTGGACCCGGCAATGGGTCTCGCTTTGTGGCGAAGGTTGTTGAGAGCGTGGTTGCACAACAGTTCCCCCAGCACCTGGATGAAACAACGTATCTGGATCCGTTCCAGTCGGGCTTCAGGCCCGGGTACAGCACGGAAACGGCATTGGTCGCGTTGGTAGATGATCTCTGGAGGGCTCGGGACAGGGGGTGCTCCTCTGTCCTGGTCCTGTTAAATCTCTCAGCGGCTTTTGATACCATTGACCATGGTATCCTGCTGCACCGGTTGGAAGAGTTAGGGGTGGGAGGCACTGTGTTGCAGTGGTTCTCCTCCTTTCTCTCTGACCGGTTGCAGTCTGTGTTGACAGGGGGTCAGAGGTCGACCCCGAGGCTCCTCATATGCGGGGTGCCGCAAGGGTCGGTCCTCTCGCCCCTCCTGTTCAACATTTATGTGAAGCCGCTGGGTGAGATCATCCGTGGTTTCGGGGTGAAGTACCATCAGTACGCTGATGACACCCAGCTGTACATCTCCACCCCAGACCACCCCAAGGATGCCCTTGAAGTGATGTCCCGGTGCCTGGAGGCCATGCGGATCTGGATGGGGAGGAATAGGCTCAGGCTCAGCCCATCCAAGACCGAGTGGCTGTGGTTTCCGACGTCCCGATATAGTCAGTTGGTGCCATCACTGACTATTGGGGGCGAATCATTGGCCCCCACGGACAGGGCATGCAACTTGGGGGTCCTCCTGGATTCACGGCTGTCTTTAGAAGAGCACTTGACGGTCGTGACCGGGAGGATTTTTCATCAGGTTCGCCTGATCTGCCAGTTGCGTCCCTTTCTGGATCGGGATTCCTTATGCACAGTCACTCATGCGTCACTCGTCACCTCCTGCCTGGACTATTGTAATGCTCTCTACATGGGGCTCCCCTTGAGGAGCACCCGGAGGCTCCAACTGGCGCAGAGTGCAGCCACGTGGGTGGTAATGGGAGCGACATGGCGTTCCCATGTAACACCCCTCCTGCGCGAGCTGCACTGGCTCCCGGTGGTCTTCCGGGTGTGCTTCAAGGTTTTGGTCACCACCTTTAAAGTGCTCCATGGCTTAGGACCTGGGTACTTGTGGGACCACCTACTACCACCAATAGCCTCCCACTGGCCGGTACGCTCTCATAGAGAGGGGCTCCTCTGGGTGCCATCGGCCAAGCAATGTCGATTGGCGGCCCCCAGGGGGAGAGCCTTCTCTGTGGGGGCATCTACTATCTGGAACGAGCACCCCTCGGAGAGACGGAGGATCCCGGATCTGCGCACCTTCCACCGCGCTCTTAAGACCTTTTTATTCCACCAGGCGGGCCTGGCCTAACTTTCTCCCTCTTTTAAAATAATTTTTTATTTTTTAATATTTTTAATATTCAAAGTTTAATTTGTTTTAAATTGATTGGGTTTTTTTAATCTGTCTGGGCCAAACTATTTAATTCGATTTTATTTTTGCTTTTAAATTTTGTATGTATGTATTTTATTGTTGGTTGTTCACCGCCCTGAGTCCTTTGGGAGTAGGGCGGTATATAAATCAAATAAAAGTAAAGTAAAAGTAAAGTATTATTAAATCAAGTTTGATTTTCAGTGATTGTATGGCTAATGTTTTGTCAGCTTGATTTCTAATGGTCATAGCTGAGAAAATTCTAATCTTAAATTCCAATTATTCATTGTATTAGTTTTCTTTCCCTTTTTCTACTTTCCTCCATTTGCCAGGCATAGGCTTTTCTAATCCCACACCTGCTGATCTCATTTGCCCAAAATATGCAAGCTTCTGCTTGCTGATCATTACCTCAAGGTTACAGATTTTATTTAGTCCAAGACTAACTGATTCTTCTACCAGTCCACAGTTCTCTCAGTATGTCCTTCTCTCACTCCTTCTCAATATCTAGTTTTCTTAGTTGTACATCACCACTAGAAAAAAACTATTACTTTAAGTGTATTAATGTCATTGAAATACTCATCATTCCTTTCCCATCTAGAATTATTCTTCTACCTTTCCATCATCTTTCTGGGTTTTCTTCTACTTTTCCATTCAACTTTATTGTTTCTTAGGCAATAATCAAATCTACCTACTACCTTCACTTCTTCATCTTTAACTGAAGAGGCAAACTATAGGCTGTGTCTAGATCTGGCCAAAAAGTTGATTTCCCTGCTTCTAGTCCTCTACCTTAATCACTAACCAAACTGGCTTTCATAAGGATTTTACAAAGTTCTCATGCAGTTTTCCATTTGCTATAAAACTTTCAACTTTTCTCCCTTTTTTCCTTCTATTTGTTGACATTATTGGTTGACATATCTTTCCTTGCCCTTTCTTCCTTGTTGATGGAATTCTCTATTTAGTTTATTTCTATTTGCCTGAGGCTTTAACATTTTCCATTTTTCCCCTGGCTATCATAAATGGAGGCTTTTCCTCTTGGCCGGAGGGAAAAAATGCCTGTTTTCACTATATCTTTAAACATTTTATGAAATAAAATAATAATTGATATAATCACTGATAAAGGAATTTTTAATGGTTCTTGGAAGCAAAAAATTTAAAATGGACTTTTGAACTCACTGCCTAGACCTAAAGGTTCAAATACGTACCTGTGGTGTAAGAAATTTTTCAATGCGTTTAACTATAAACATTTTCTCCAATATGGAGTTGACAGATGGTCGATCTCTTGGATTTCTTTTAAATAACTGTGAAATCAGACTCCGAAGTTCATGGGAATAACGTGTAGAAACAGGAGGAAATGATCCAGAGATTATTTTGAGAACTAAATTTTTCATATTACCAGCTTCAAACTAGAGAGAAAAGTAGAATTTATTGGATAATAGAAATGCTGTTAAGTATACTTAGTGATATCATTAAGTTACTTTAAAATATATTTCAAAGTACTTTTTTCACCCAACAGGAAACTTTCACAAATATTTTTTTCAATATTTGCATATTATGTATATAAACTGGGAATTTTTAGAAGAACTAATCTAGATTAGATTAAATAAAAAAACCTGATCAGTCATTTTGTTCTGTAGTTTTCATCATATTCTGTATTTTTTCACAAATATGGAGGTGATTCACCTCTCACAGTGATTCAGAAATATAAAGAATGCAGTTGGCAAATATAAACTAATAAAACAGGCTCAACACAATTATTTCAAGGTTATATTTATACAAAAAACGGACACACTGAAACTAGGATTTATTTCAGTAAACATACTTAAATGGTGCAAATTACTGTAAGGAAGAAGGAACTTGACATATTAATAAATGTTAAACATGTTAATTTATGCTGAAAAGTTGATGAATGAAGGATGAATGAGTATAAATGGCTAACTTAAATCTTAACATTGCTAACTATAATCTCACATTTTGTGACCTTTTCTTTACAATATTATTCAAAGCATCTAAACTTGGGATCTGAACCCTCAAATAGTACCAGCTGTGTTTGGACATTCAAGTGATCCAACATACGTATAAAGTACAATAGCTTTTTATGTAAGAATGTAAGATTATATAAAAACACATTATTTATATTGTTAAAGCAAAATATTATTTGTCATGACAACTGAGAACATAGATAAAATAACTAAGGCAATTATTTATTTCTTCTCCAATACCCAATTACCAAAAATATTATCAGCAAGGGATACAAATGCTCAGAATAGGTGATTAAGAATATTAAACTTTAACTTACTGCATGTTTCAATGTACACATTTCATAAAGAACACAGCCAAGGGCCCACATGTCACTAAGAAACAAAAACAAATAGTACATTTACAATAGCAGCTAAAAATTCAATTTTGTCTTTGGTCCCTTCCATAAAAAAAGCTGTGCAGGAATATATTATACTCATCAGTTGTAGGAATATCATCTGATTGTTGTATGAGTTTGAGAACATGGAAAAACGCCACAGTTGAAATATACTGTTTTGGTTCACTTAGGTAAACAGGAAGAAATTATTAGATTCCTTATACTATACTAAAACAGAACATGGATTTATCAGTGAATCCAACCTGTAGTGTGTAAACCATGCTTATGATATAGCATTTTATGTGATCCAAGCAACTGTGACTTACTGATTGACTTTCAATGGTTAAATAAATAAATTGTGGCTCAGTGTACAATGGATTCAGATTGTAATCTAAGTACTATCTGCCTGCTTACTGCTTCTGTTCCACTTTCTCCTAGGCCAGGTGTCGGCAACCCGCGGCTCCAGAGCTGCATGCGGCTCTTTGGGCTCTCTGCTGTGGCTCCCTGTCCCATCACTGGTTGGCCCCGCCTCTCGCCCCTTTTATTTTTTTAGATATTTTTGGAAATCCAGGCTGGCTGAGGAACAATCACCAGCCACAGCGGAGGCTTCTCTTCGGGCGACCCTACTCCCCTTCCTCCTCTTGACCCCCTGGTGGGCTGTAGCTGAGCCAGGAGCATGCACACGCGTGGGTAGACCCTCCTCAAGGAAGCACCGAAGTGCAGGAAAGGTGCACGTGGGGCAGGCGGCCGCTCGCTTAAGGAGGATCTCCTCACACATGCACACACTCCTGACTCAGCCACAGCCCACCAGGGGCTCACAAGAGGAGGAGGGGGAGGAGAGTCACTGGAGAGTGCAGGAGCGAAGCGGCCCTGTACCTGCCTTCACGCCACATTTGCACGTAAAGCAGCCTTCACTTCCTGCCGCTTTGGACTGGAGTTCGCACCCTCTGCGCTCGGCCAAAGAGCTGCAGGGGGGACGACAACATGGCACAGCGATGGCCGGAGCCTCAGTGAAGGAGAGAAGCTGCATCCTGTTAAGACCCTCCTTAAGCACATGTGTCTTTGCTGAGCTTTGGCACTCAGTTGCGGAGGGTCTCCCCACGCATGCACATGCTCCTGGCTTAGCCACAGCTGGCCTGGGGGTCGCGAGAGGAGATGGAGTGGGGGAAGGAGGACGGTTGCCCGAAGGGAAGCCTCCGTTGCTGCTGGCGATCTTTCCTTAGCCAGCCTGGATTTCGAAAAAGAAGAAATAAAAGGAGTAGCAAAGTGCTCCAAGAAGAGCTTGCTGGCTTGGCCCAGCCACGGCTTTCCGAGAGAGAGACAGACACACAAACACACGGGGGGGGGGGGGGGGAGAGACATAGAGAGAGACATACAGAGTGATACACAGAGGGGGAGAGATAGGGGAAGATAGGGAGAGAGATACAGAGAGATACAGAAGGGGGGGAGAGATAGAGGGGGAGAGAGAGGGGAAGATAGGGAGAGGGGGAGAGAGAGACAGAGAGAATGGTTTTGTGGCTGGGTAGGCGTGGCTAGGCGGGTCATGTGATTGGGTGGGAGTGAGTGACATCAAGTTGGCCACGCCCACCCAGATTTTGTGGCTCCTGGTGTGTTTTTTTTTTCTGCGGGAAAGGGTCCAAATGGCTCTTTGAGTGTTTGATTGCTTTTTGTGATTGGACACACGATGAACTTGTCTTAGAGAGCATATACACCAAGACAAATTCCTTGTGTGTCCAATCATACTTGGCCAATAAAAAATTCTATTCTATTCTATTCTATTAAGGTTGCAGACCCCTGTCCTAGGCCATTTATTTCAGGCTCTAGAAAAAAATAAAATTCTATATTACTGAAGCAATACCAATCCGTTAGTGCCATAGTGAACTACACAGAATGAGATGGCTACTTGTGGAGAAATTTTGATTGTCAAATATATATAACGGTATTTTAAAATATTTACTATATACTTAGGTTTTCTAATTGTAGAACATATACTGCTTTATAGAGTCAGAACTACATATTACAGCTTTTTAGTAATCAAAAATTAGTTTTATTCCTTTATCTAAAAACTATTATATTAAGACTAAATAAAAGCACACTGATTTCTCTACAAAACTAAAATAAATCAAAGTTAAATGAGAACAAGCAAGTTGAAAAAAATGATAGCACAATAAAAAGTCATGGAAAATAGTTAAATGCTACCTTTTATTATTGTAAGGTTTATTCTCACAGATTTCTGGTGACAAGTAATATGGTGTTCCTATACAAGTTCGAGCAAGTTCCACTGTACTAAAATAAAAAAATAAAATATTAATCAAATAATCATCTTAATAATATTATTAGAATTGAGGCAATGGGGATTGTTTTAAAGTTACCTATTCAGAACTCTAGCTATTCCAAAGTCTCCCAACTGTATTGTTCCATCTTTGGTTAAAAATATATTCTGGAGTAGAAGAAAAAACATAATACTATTATTTTTTTTAAAAAAATATACACAAATTTGATTTTAACTCAGAATTTACAATTATAGTTAGAAACTACTCTTGGCTGAATGTCCATTATATTATTCGGAGATAACATAGAGTTTATAATGTTTAGTTTTGGCTTGTATTCTGTAAATCCAATCACTGTGGTTTAAAGATCCATTGTTTATAACATATGTTGTAGAAAATGAAACAATTTTGCTGTATTCAAACATGGCTACATAATGTGAAGCGCAAATCCAACAATTGTCCCAAACTTCTACAAGTGAAGCACGCTTGCATTTTTCCTATGCTATTTTCCAACCTTTTATTTTGAAGCAAATTAATGCACAAAATCAAGTCTTATGACTTAAAATGCATATCACTCTCTAAGCAGAAAAAAGATGCTTGATTAAACTTCAGAAGTCATCGAACTGTTTAACTACGATCATATAACAGTTAATATACAAATAGCATATTTTCAAAAGAAAGTTGTAGTCCTTCTGAGAGATGCAGTTAGACTTCACAGTGCTTTACAGCTCTCTCTAACTGGTTTAAGAGTCAGCATATTGCCCCTAACAATCTGGGTCTTCATTTTACCAACTTCAGAAGGATGGAAGGATGAGTTAACCTTGAGTGGGTGAAAAAATCTAAGATAAGATGAAATTAATACTAATTAATAAATGGGAGGAGTTTGATGCTGTGACTCCCGATGATGTGGACAGGATTTTGGGGAGACTTAGTGCGGCCACATGTTTACTGGACCCGTGTCCCTCCTGGTTGGTACTGGCTTCCCGGGAGGTTACACGAGGCTGGCTCCAGGGTGTTATCAACGCTTCGTTGAGTGAGGGTTACTTCCCCACCGCCTTGAAAGAGGCGGTGGTGAGGCCTCTCCTCAAGAAGCCATCCCTGGATCCAGCAATATTGGCCAACTACTGTCCTGTCTCCAACCTTCGCTTCATGGCGAAGGTTGTTGAGAGTGTGGTCGCACGACAGTTTCCGCAATTCCTGGAGGAAACATCTTATCTAGATCCGTTCCAGTCGGGTTTCAGGTCTGGGCACAGCACGGAAACGGCATTGGTCGCGTTGGTTGATGATCTCTGGAGGGCTCGGGACAGGGGTTGCTCCTCTGTTCTGGTCCTGTTAGACCTCTCAGCGGCTTTTGATACCATCGACCATGGTATCATGCTGCACCGGCTGGAAGAGTTGGGGGTGGGAGGCACCGTGTTACGGTGGTTCTCCTCCTTTCTCTCCGACCGGTCGCAGTTTGTGTTGGCAGGGGGGCAGAGGTCGACCTCGAGGCCTCTCATTTGTGGAGTGCCGCAGGGATCGGTCCTCTCGCCCCTTCTGTTCAACATTTATGTGAAGCCGCTAAGCGAGATCATCCGTGGCTTTGGGGTGAGATACCACCAGTACGCTGATGACACCCAGCTGTACATCTCCACCCCAGGCCACCCCAACAATGCCCTTGAAGTGATGTCCCAGTGCCTGGAGGCTGTGCGGATCTGGATGGGGAGGAACAGGCTCAAGCTCAACCCTTCCAAGACTGAGTGGCTATGGCTCCCGGCATCCCGATATAGTCAGTTGACTCCATCACTGACTATTGGGGGCGAGTCGTTGGCCCCCACAGAGAGGGCTCGCAATCTGGGAGTCCTCCTGGATATGCAGCTATCCTTGGAGGAACATCTGACGGCTGTAACCAGGGGGACCTTTTGTCAGGTTCGCCTGATTCGCCAGTTGCGGCCCTTTCTTGATCGGGATTCCCTGTGCACAGTCACTCATGCCCTCGTCACCTCTCGCCTTGACTACTGCAACGCTCTCTACATGGGGCTCCCCTTGAGGAGCACCCAGAGGCTCCAGCTGGTCCAGAACGCAGCAGCGCGGGTAGTGACGGGAGCAGCATGGCGCTCCCATGTAACACCGCTTCTGCGCGAGCTGCACTGGCTCCCGGTGGTCTTCCGGGTGCGCTTCAAGGTGTTGGTTATCACCTTTAAAGCGCTCCATGGCATAGGGCCTAGCTATCTTCGAGACCGCCTGCTGCTACCGACGACCTCCCATCGACCCGTGCGCTCCCACAGAGAGGGCCTCCTCGGGGTGCCATCAGCCAAACAGTGCAGGCTGGTGACCCCCAGGGGGAGGGCCTTCTCTGTGGGGGCACCTACCCTCTGGAATCAGCTGCCCCCAGAGATAAGGAGAATCCAAGACCTCAGTGCCTTCCGTCGTGCCCTTAAAACCCATTTTTTCAAGCAAGTCGGGCTGGCTTAAGAAGAAATTTTTAAATGTTTTAATTGGTAGTGAGTTTTAATTGGGCCAAATTTATATATCTTTTAATTGTTTTTTAATATTTGACCTGCATGTTTTTTAATTTTGGCTGTACACCGCCCTGAGTCCTCAGGGAGAAGGGCGGTATAGAAATTTAATAATAAATAAATAATAAATAAATGTTTTAAATTAATAAAACTTTTAAATTCATGATAGAACTAGGCTGCAATCCACTATGTCCAGCTGGGTGACTTTGGACCAGTCACTTTCTCTCAGCCCAATGCACCTCACAGATTTGCTGTTAGGGAAAAATAGGAGGAGAAACTGTTGTAAAAATAATAACGGTGGGAGATGGGATATAAATAAATAACAGTTGCTTCAAGACACCCCAGGCTGTCTCTGCATAGACCTTCATGCATAGCTGCTTTACTAATAGTGGAATTGTGTGCATGTACACAAACAGGAACAGAATTGAAGCCAACTGACAAGCTCTCCAAAGGATCTGTTTTAACAATTTGTTTTGTTTATGTTAAAATATTTAGTAAAGCTCCTCTTTTGAATACTTAGCAAAACTATAGTCTGTACATTGTTAACCTAACTAAACATCAGCTACATTATTTAACACTCATTTAACTTTCATTTATTGGACAACTTGTTCTTGAGAAGGCATTCTAGCCTAGAATTTTGGTTTCATATTTTGAGCTAAAAGTAGCTTAAGGCTCCTGCACTTCTGTTCATGGAAGTGGACGAAACTGAAAGTATGAACTTGGAAAACTTGCTGAAAACCTGCAGTTGAAGACAGGTTTGTTTGTAACCTTATTTAAATAAATTTGCTAATGCAAATAGGCATAAGAGGAAACAATAATTTATTTAAAATCTAGAACTTTAAAATCTCATAGCTACACATATAAAAAGAAGTTGGAAGAAAAACCATGAACTTGATATTTAGTACATCTCATTTTTGAAATACTATATTTCAACAATATAACTATTGCTTTGAACAAGCCATCTCTCCAGTTTGAAGAATTGTTCAGATCTGATTTATTTCATCAATAATTGTAAGCACAAGGTTTCAGCATACTTATTAAAATTCCACATAAAAATGGTTATATGTAACTTACCTGTGATTTTATATCTCGATGCAGAATTTTTCTATCATGTACGTGCTTCAGTGCTAAACATATTTGTACAAACCAATCCATGATCTATAGTTACAAAGAAATTACTTTTTGTTAGAAAATTATATTTTTAGTATGAGATTAAAATTAATATTTATCTCAGAGAGTTGCTGTTTTACTACTCTCAAAATTACTTTAATTTTTTTACAAAAAGAAAAAAATTCACAGATAGTATATTCCAGAGTACTGTATAAGTGAGGAATGGGAGCCTTTTTATAAACCTCCGAAAATTTACCATTCCAAAATGCTGCCAGTGCTCATAACATAATGAGTCCTTGTCTCTTCAAAGATAAGGAAAAGTAATAGAGAATGAAATTCCCATAGATGGGAATGTCAGCTTCATTAGCTCCTTTTCTTTCCTTTTGAAAAGAAGTGTCAAGCTAACATTCAGGTAGAAGCATCTTCAAATGGCTTATTTCCCTAAAACTGTATGTTGCTCATTGACAGAGCTTCAGGAGAGTGGAGGCTTTATAATAGTATCAGACCCACAAATATGGTAGCTCAGTAAAGTATTTTTTCCCTGGGTCAGTGTTTCCCAAACTTGGGAACTTCAAGATGTATGGACTTCAACTCCCAAAATCCCACAGCCAGCCATGCTGGATGGGGAATTCGGGGAGTTGAAGTCCACACTTCTTAAAGTTCCCAAGTTTGGGAAACACTGCCCTAGATTCAGTCACCACCATCAATCACCATTGTCCTTCTTTCTCCATCTCTATTTCCTTGTGCAGTCTTTTTGACTGCGAATCTGAAGCCAAGAACTGTCCTAAAGACAGCTCAGTGTCTACAGTTCCTAGCCATTGGAATGCACAACGTACATAGGCAAGATCACGTGGTTTCCAGTTTTTTTTCTTTTACAGTTATCAGCAGCAATTGGGTCTAGAATGTCTGATGCTAAGCAACATGGTCCTAAAGTGTAATATCACATGATTGTGTTGCTTAGTAACAGCAATTTCAGTACTTCTAGTTGCCACTGTTAAGCAAATCTCATGCTGTATGACATCACATGAACTGCTGGCTTTGACTTTGCTTGTCAGAAGCTGGCCTTGAAGGTTGCAAATGATGATCATGTGACAGTGGGGACACTGAGAAAGTCAGAATTATTTTGAGAACTAGTCATAAGTACCATTCATTCAGAACTATCATGTTTGAATGGTTGTTCAACAAGTGGTTGTTAAATGTGGCCTACCTGTATTCAAATTTACCAAGACTGAAAGAATCAATTTGAGTATCAGCAACCCATCATATATATTTTTTTTAAATTTGATTTATATGCCCCCCTTTTCCAAAGACTCAGGGCAGCTTACAATGCGTTAAGCAATAGCTTTCATACTTTTGTATATTTTACACAAAGTCAGCTTATTGCCTCCACAATCTGGGTCCTCATTTTACCTACCTTAGAAAGGATGGAAGGCTGAGTCAACCTTGAGCCTGGTGAGATTTGAACTTGCAGTAACTGCAGGCAGCTGATGTTAATAACAGTGCTTTAGTCTGCTGCGCTACCAGGGCTCTTGATTGATGCCTTACTTAGCGGTTAAAGATGCTGAACTTGTCAGCTGGAGAACTGACAGCCTGGGTTGGAGCCCCAAGCTCCACACAACAAGATGTTATTTGCCCCAACTCTTGCCCATCTAGCAGTTTGAAAGCATGCAAATGCAAGTAGATTAATAGATACTACTTCAGTGGGAAGTATAGCATCCTGTGCACCTTTGGCATATAGTCATACTGGCCACATGACCATGGAAAATGTTTTTGGACAATGCTGGTTCCCTCAGCCAAGAAACGGAGAGGAGCATTGTGCCTTAGCCTTGGACACAACTGACAGGTAAACTTTAACCTTTTTTATTGTTCTTTCAAGATCATGTTTATGCTTTCTTTTCTATGTTGTGACTTTTCATATTTTGTCCATTTTTAATGAAGTCATTAAAAATATGGTCAGTGACAATAAGAGCCTTGGTGGCGCAGCAGACTAAAGTGCTGTTAAGTAGCACCAGCTGCCTGCAATTACTGCAAGTTCGAATCTCACCAGGCTCAAGGTTGACTCAGCCTTCCATCCTTTCCAGGTAGGTAAAATGAGGACCCGGATTGTGGGGGCAATAAACTGACTTTGTATAAAAAAGAACACCACTTAGGGGGCCCGAAAGCCCTACTAAGGAGGTATATACTAAAGTATGAAGGCTATTGCTTAACGCATTATAAGCCGCCCTGAGTCTCCAGAGAAGGGCAGCATATAAATCGAACAAATAAATAAATAAATAAATAAATAAAGATTAAATATCTTTTCAACATAATTTTGCATATTCATGAATCAATCTCTTCTCTTTTCTAAGAAAGCAAAGCACACAAATTTTGTATTTAACACAAATTTTTCTAGACTTGTCAAAGCGACCTAGAAGCCACATGGTATCAGCTTCTTTGAAGGAATGTGCAGTTTTTCAGCTTTTGATGAGATGATGGTAACCAACTCAAGCAAACATAGCTAGATCTAACAATCTTAGACAAATATAATCCACTCTCCACATTTCCATTTCTTGGAAAGACGTTGGAGAGCGCAGCCAGGATTTAATTCCAGAGGATTCTGAGGAAGATTATTTGGACCTTTTCCAGTCAGGGTTCAGGCCAGGGTTCAGGTAATGGCATTAATTGTGCTTGTTGATGACCTATGGCGAAGCAGGGATAGGAAGGATGTGACCATACTTGTACTCCTTGATCATGCACCAGTTTTCGACACAATTGACCTTAATATCCTTTTGGACCAGCTTTCAGGACTGGGAGTAAGAAGCACCATTTTATGCGTTTGTCTCATTTCTCTATGGCTGGTTTCAATCAGTATTGGCAGGGAGGGAGAAATTACACACAGGGTTCTTCCAATTTAGCCCAACAGGATGGCTGTACTCCCACCAATAAAAGAATGTCATCTTCAGAATCAGGAAGCACAAGCTTTCTGGAATGATCTTACCCCAGAGATTTGTGTGATTTCCCACCTTTATATCATTCAGGAAATCACTGAATGATATAAAGAAGATCAAGTTGTTCTCCAGAGATTTTGGAATAGGATGATTGTAGAGCTCTTTTTTGTTTTTCTTTGTTTTATTTTGGTCTGAACTATTTTGTTGTTGTTTTGCTCTTCCGAGTGACTTTATTTGTTCTATGTTTTTTTAGTTGTGAGTCGCACCAAGAATCATTTAGAAGAAGGACAGCCTATAAAATAAATAAATATCCCAATTTCTATTACCTGGTCTTCTGAAAAAAAGACTCCTTTTTGTGCATTGATTTTTTTAAACAGATCTCCTCCTTCACAATAATCCATTACTATATAAAGGCAGCCAGCTTCTGTAACAAAGAAAAGAAAATAGTTGGTGTTTATTTATATTATATACTATTAATAAAGTAATTTCTTAGTTTCTCATTTCTAATAATTACATATTTTCAAGATAATGAAATAGATATGGTTACCTTATAATCATAACTCAATAACATTCTCTTAGAAATCTACTGATCAGCATTACAGGTAGTCCTTGAGTTACAAATGGAATGGAGCCTGCCCATTTCATTCATAGCTCAAGTGATCTTGAATGGGATCACTCCCCGCTTTCACCCACGCATTCGCTAATGGTTTGTTAAGTGCACATGAGGTATCTCAGGTGATGAAGGCCATGGGAGGGGGGGAGCTAGTGATGGAACAAGCCAAGGCCTCCTCAACCCACTAAGATACCTCATGATTCCCACTCCCTGCGGCGCTCGAGTCACCTTGCAAAGATCTGTCTCCTCTCCGCAGAAGAGTCAATGGAAGCTCCTGGGTGCAAAAAGTGTTTGCGGTGCCTAACTTCTACTCCTCCCTACTCCCCCAACTCCTTTCTGCCATCACCTGGATACTGTTCGACCAGATAGAGACTGGACGCTTCATCTGCGGGCAAATGGGGCCTTTGAAAACGGAGGGATTCGCTCCATTTTGAAATGCTCCATAGGCACTTATGAGACTTTTGAAAATGGAGGGAGTTGCTCCGTTTTGAAATGCCCCATAGAGGCCTATGAGGCCTTTGATAATGGAGGGATTCGCACTCTTTTGAAGCACCCCATAGACGCCTATGAGGCCTTTGAAAACAGAACAAATACCTTCATTTTGAAACACTCCATAGGCAGCTTTGAAGCCTTTGAAAATGGAGGGCAGGATGGGAGGGGGAAGTTGTGGGGAGCAGGGGCGGGGGGAATAGGGTGAATGTTGCAGACCTGCAATTGTTCATAAGGGCGAACAACTTGTGGTGCTGCAACATTCGTAATATTGGGACTTGCTTGTAAACACTAGGGGGCACTTATCTCATAACTTCAAACAGGTGCTAAATGAACACTCGTAACTGTACTTATTCCTCGTCAGGAATTAGCTGTACTTATTCCTCGTCAGCAGACATGGAATTGTAACATAGACAAGAAATTCAGCTAGAAAACCTGGGTAATAAAATTACTATTTAAGCAAATTCTGACAATTTCATATCTTTAATCGAGTTTGTGTTTAAGACTTCTATGCCCGACTTCAAAGTATCAGCTTATCATTACGACTTACCTTCAAATGATTCTCTGTACAAAACAATATTCGGATGTTTCATATTTGCCAAAACAGCTACTTCTCTTCTTGATTCTTCTCTTTCTTTATTTGACATCTTAAAAAAAGAAGCACTACTTCTTAAAATGTATTTGTAAATAGAATAATGAAAAGGAAACATAATTTGAGAGACATACCTTGGATATGTTAATTTCCTTAATAACATACTGTTTGCCATTTTCCTTTGCTTTAACCAGAATTGCTTTTCCAAAAGATCCTTCACCAATCTTTTGCACCTTAATATATTTGTCCATGGTAGCTTTTTAAGGCATCCTTATTCATAAGCTACGGAGAAAATCAGTTTATTCTTTTAGCATTTGTTAGATCAAAATTACATTCTAAACTGGTCTCTGAATCACTTAGTTTAATACTATCAAGATTTAAATATACTACAACCTGAATCCTTTTTTTTTGTTTCAGTTAAGCTATACTTAGCTTGTGTTCATTTGTTTGCTTTGTTTTATAGTTGTTTTTCAAAGAAGGGGAAGCGGAGAAATAATTGTCTTATTAATAATTTACAAAATATACAAACACTAGTAACAATTAGAGAATCCATATTATCTTCAAAGTAAAAAGAATTAGTTTTTATTTACAGCAAATTGCCAATAGAAAAGGGGTAATTCTGCATTATAAATCTCAAAATTTTCTGTTTTGGAAAAATTGAATGCCTCCATAAACCACTTGGTAAGATCTGCAACTATCCAAACTTCGAAGGGATTCAACTGTCATAAGCGAAAGAAGACAAATAATACAGTAATGAGAAATTTTAGAGCAGTGCAAAGCATTCAAATGGAGCTTCACAGAGTATATTGGTCCTCTTCAAATTAAGGTTTCTATGTCTTCAGGAATCAGAACCAGTTTGGTGTAGTGCAACAACAAATGTTAAGGCACCAGGCTAGAAACTGGAAGCCAATTGAGGGACCTTGGTCCAGTTAACTTGGGATGTCACATTGCCGTCATGTGATGTTTCAAGACGTTTTTCCTTTCACTGAGCTGGGGTAGGTATGGCCTGTGCATGATGCATCTGGCCTGCGGACCGCCAGTTTGACACTCCTGCGGTCTAAACCTTAGAAAGAAGGCAGTGAAAAACTATTTCTGAAAAACTTTGCCAAGAGCACTTCAGGGACTTTTCTAGGCAATTGCTAAGGTCAATGTAGCTATTTGAAGGTTTTCCACAATTTGCATATCTATGTATACATTCATTTTTGCTTCACTGCAATGGCATTTTCTGTACAAGCATACAGAGAGAGCATATAACCATATTGATCCTTACAAAAGATACACTAGCATAATGCTTCAAAGAGGATGCTTCACCTGCATTAATAAACTTTATGAAGCATCTGTTCTGACCTAGGCTTCCTTAGAAAGTATAAAGCACAATCTTAATCCTGCAAAACCTCTTTTATTTATACAACCGTAAATTACTTTTATTTACAGTTCGCAAGGCTTGATAAACAGTCTTTCAGAGGAAGGTTATTAATATCCACCTATCTCATGTGGAATGCTGCCAGAGAGCTAATTTCCAGACACAGGGCAAGGCCAAACTTGGCACAGTTACAAACAGAACTTTCAAATCTTGAATCGGCCAGATGAACTAATTGCTTCCTGCAAAAGCTCACAACCCATTCAGTCTTCTTTTATGTCTTATGGGAGGGGCCAATCATCTCCAAGCCTTACTTCAAATTGACTCTGTTTTCATAATTGTTCTTGTTGTCTGGCAGCTCTGCACATGCGCACACTGGGAACAGGCTCCCGCTATTCTTCTGCCTCGCTGCTGTCAAGACTCCAGAGGCTGCACATAACTATCAGATGGCCTTGGCCCCCTCTCTGCTTCCGATGCAGAGCCCTCGTCCAAGCTTTCCCCAGCCCCCAGGACTGGCCCAAATTCCTCCCAACCGCCTCAGTGTCTGACTCTGCTGCCAGCTGTGCTGGCCGCCGGCAGGCCACAACAGTATCCTGATAGCTTTCACAATTTTGAGTTTTTAAAAAATGGAAATTCAGTGTAACAATTTTGCTTTTAAAATCCAGAATTAAGGTTACTTTATGTTGCCACAAACCACCTAAAACAGAGAATTTAGAAACTGATCATGTACCAACATTTTTCTTTTGTGTTATCAGTTAAATGTGTAAACTCAGGGTAACCGGGATAGAAAAATTGCTCAGTTTGTCCTGATCCAGTATAACTTATACAGTATATAAACTTTTTAGATAACATTGCATAATGTCATTTCTCAGGATAAGGCACCTCACCAAAGCAATAATTTTTTAATTTTCTGCACTAGTATAGCTTGAATTAACCAAAGGTAGTTTAGATGCTTTGTTTGAACTATTTCATTAAGTCTGAATCTGAATCTCAGTTATGTAAATTAGTCCTATACATGTTTACCTAAATTAGGTTTATGCTAAATCAGTTATTTCCAACATTCAAGTCTTTGGGAATAGCTCCCAAGTAAAGTTTTGGGTTATCAATGAATATGTCTATAATTAATAGATTTAAATATTATTTTATATAATCTATGGGTAAAATAAGATATTTAACTGCCTTAAATTAAGCTATTAGGAATTAATCATATTTAGGGAATGAAAGTGCCTTGATATACTAGAATATTACCTATTGATTTTTGTGGATCTGGAGTTCTCTGTTTTCTCAGCTTATCCTCTTCCAATGTCTAACTATAGTGAAAGGTGGAACTGCTTTGCAGAAACTCAACCTTTACTAACTGATGAGTAGCAGAATGTATTAGTAGCAGTTTTATTCTACCTCAAAGGAATTAGTTTATAGGGAACCAAAATTTTATTCTAATTACCAATAAGCATTTATTGTATACCTGAAACTAATAATTAGGGTCATTGGGTAGAGAATTAGGATTTGGTAAATCTAATTCCCACAGCACCTACTAAGTGGGGAAAAAGAACGACCCAATGTCTGTTGATTTGAAAAAGTGAGAGGACAAGGACCAGAATCCAAGTATGCTGACTATTGAAGCAGGCCGAGGCACATGGCTTGATTTTCTGTTCTGCTAATTTTCTGCATATCTCAGTTGTGTGGAATAAGGCAACATTTAGCTGTGTCATGTCTACGAAACTGCTGGCATAAGTAAGCTCCAGAATATAGGGTTGAGTGTCTTGTATAGTCAATATACCTGATAACTATTAGATAAAAGGTTGCAAATAGAAGTCTCAATAAGAGAAACAGGCTTATTCAATCTGTTATACATTACAGCTATCCCTGTTCAAAACAAGCTACATTACTGTTTTAAGATAAAGGTTTGCTACTTGGATGCTTCTAGGTAGATCTTCCCCAACCCATCATATAAGACTGAGGGAGAAATTCCTCATGAGTTTGTTTATAACATGCAAGTCGTTTCTCTTTGATTTCAAAGAAAAAAAACGATTGCATTATACTAAACTGCAGTAAAAACATTTTCAAGGTTGTAACGAGTTTTTATATTCATCCTTGAATTCAACGTAACAGCAATTGATAGCACAAAGCGAGATTTTAACTTTTTCAGCAGACTTTCACGTTACGGTAGTTTCTGAATACTAATGAACGTTTAATAAGCTGTGGATAAGAATTCTTTAAATAATCATTTATATTACAATGTCTTCCGAAATTGCGTTCCCTGGTTTCCAACACAGCTACCCGACTCTGTGACTGGTAACCAGAGGCCTTCTCACTTCAGAATGATCACTGCAGTTCTGGCTTTGACACACCCATCCCGGAGAAAGAACTAAGACACAAAATTGAGGTAACTTACAAGCCAACAGCCGTGAGCGCTCCGTCCACCACGGAACAAATATCAAATCTGTTGTAATATGAGAAAAGCCATCCGAGACCCGCTACAAGAAGCTTTCCATGTCTCTGCACGACCTCATTAGAGAGCCCATCTCGTTCTTCAACTACTTCAACCGAGCCTCAACCTTTGGTCCCACCTCTTTCGGTTTGCTATAGGAAGGCGATCTAAACCTTTCTCTCTCATTGGACGAAACGGGACCTATGAGTTTGGATGTACCAGATAGGGAGCGCCACATTAATTGCTTACAGCTTCACCGTAGCAACGGCGAGGGAAAGACCACGTGACGACGTGGAAGCCTTAGAAAGGAGGGGGTCTCCAGCGCAGGCTGGATTAACGTAAAAGTCGTGTCTATTGCATATAGCATTTTACATTGCACGCGTTTCGATACTTTGCTAGCACTATGTGTACTAATTCAGAACCTTAATTCTTCCTATTATACTATTTCTTTTGCATATAAATTAACCGTTGATGAAATAGTTGACTAAATAAGATTATTTCTGAACCAGTTGTTTATACTTTATATGGCTTCATTGCTTTTTCTAATGAAAAATTCTTGATTCTACAAATGTAGAATTTAAGTATTAATTCCGTGGAAAACAAATAATCTTGTAATGTATTGAAGATAAGTAGCCCTAATGGGCATATTTAAAATAAGCACTCATTATAAATGAGCACAGTAGAGAATTCTAATTCTTTCCATATTAAGAATGATTAACTTTGTAGTGTTGGAAGAAACATCCTTCTAGGTTCTGCTCCAAGTGGGGAAACAGACACTGGAAACATGGAGACTGCTTGGAAAGATGGTTTAATGGTGGACAGGATCACATGGCTTGAGTTCCTGAACAGAAAAAGGGCAGATACAGTAAATCCTCGGGTTTTTATGCTCTCTCTGGCTCTGCATTTCTTGGGGCCCCGAAAGAGTATCCTGATTGGTTGTCAGACTCCCAGGGGGTGGGGCCTTGCTGGCTGATGGTCACATGTGCTTCCCAGGTCACATGTGGTGAGTTTCTGCTGCTATTGTGTAGAGGGCTAATCCTATCTTTGGCAATTCCTATTATGGCTCTGCCTGAAGGAGGTAGATCTTTGTTATGTAGAATAGACTGGCCCAAGCCTTAATGGCCCATTGACAAAGGGTGGGGGCAGGAAGGTGGGAGCTGTTTTGCCTGTAAAATATGCTTCTCATATTTCTCATCCAGGGAAATATAATATTCTGCCTTTTTCATATTTCCTAAAATATTTCACTCTTCCAGGAAAGGGGTGGGTGCTAACTTCCTACAGTAGGAAGTTAGCACCGACCCCTCCCCTAGAAGAATGAAATATTCTAGGAAATATTTTTTTTTATTGAAAAGTTTTATGAAAAATACAAACATTTTCACCCCCCCTTCCCCCCTCAATCCCCCCTCCCCTTCCCACCCTCCCCCCACCCCCCTCCCTAGACTGCCCAGAACAGCACAGGGTATAGCATTCACAAAACCAAGAACTAAAGTGTGCTAACAAATTATTACATTTCATGTTCTCCCTAGGTCCTTAACTCCTTATAACTGAGAAAAAACAAACATAAACTACTTAATATTATTTCATTCATAAGCTATATGAATCTTCTTATTCGGATATTTCTTCTGTATGTAATCAATCCATTTTCTCCATTCCGATATATATCTCTCATTTGAATGGTCTTTAAGGTATGATGAAATTTTTGCCATTTCCGCCAAATGCACAACTTTTAATGTCCATTCCTCAAGAGTAGGTGGATCTTCCTTCTTCCAGTACTGTGCCACCAGTAACCTGGCAGCCGTTATTAAGTTCAAAACCAGCTTAGTCTCTGTTACAGTACAATCCGTAACTATTCCCAACAGAAAAAACTGTGGTGTAAATTTAATTTTTTTCCTCAAAATATTTTGAATAATCCACCATATTTTTATCCAAAAAGCCTTAATCTTTTTACATGTCCACCATATATGGAAATATGTAGCATCTTCACATTCACATCGCCAACACTTGGGTTGTAAATTTGGATACACACAAACCAGTTTTTTTGGATCTAAATGCCATCTATAAAACATTTTGTAAAAATTCTCCCTTAAATTTTGTGCTTGTGTAAATCTTACATTTCTAACCCATATCTTTTCCCATGTTTCCATCATTATTGGTTCACCTACATTTTGTGCCCATTTTATCATACAATCCTTGACTAACTCTGTTTCTGAATCTATTTCCAGTAATGCATTGTACAACCTTTTTATGTGCATTTGACCTTCATCTCTTATTTGCTTTATCAAATTCTCATCCTGCTGCAAAATACCAATTTTTTGATCTTCTCTCCATTTGGCCAGCAGCTGTCCATATTGAAACCAAGTCTTAATAATCCCTTCTTCTTTTAGTTGTTCCATGGATTTTAACTGTAGTCTGACTCCTTCCTTATAAAGGAGTTCCTTATATGTAATCTTATCTTGCTTTTGCTCTAAATTTATGTTCTCTATCGCGTGTCTGGGTACTGTCCATATTGGTAACCTATCATTTAGTTTATATTTATACTTTTTCCAGACACGCAATAGAGCATTTCTTAATATATGACTTTTAAAAGTCTTATCTACTTTCTTATCATACACTAAGCAAGCATGCCAGCCATAAACCAAACTATATCCTTCAATATTCAATATCTTTTCTTCCGTTAAGTTTATCCAATCTGTGATTGCTGAGAGGGCAGCAGCTTCATAATACAATCTTAAATTGGGCATCTTAAGACCACCTCTTTCTCTAGTATCTTGCAATATCTTTTGTTTGACTCGTGGTTTCTTCCCTATCCACACAAATTTGTTTATGCCCTTCTGCCATTCCTTCAAGTTCTCATCTTTTTTAAGTATAGGTATCATTTGAAAAAGAAATAGAAATTTTGGTAAAATATTCATTTTTACAGCGGCTATCCTTCCCAGCAAAGACAGTTGTAGTTTTTTCCAGTTGTCCAACTCTTTCTGTATTTTGTGCCATAATGGTTCATAGTTGTACTGATATAATTTCGTATTTGCAGCCATAATATAAACCCCCAAATATTTAACCTTCTTAACTACTTCAAATCCTGTTAACCTTTCTATCGCTTCTTTTTGGCTCCTAACCATATTTTTAGCTATTATTTTTGTTTTAGCTGCATTTATTTTAAAGCCAGATACTTGTCCATATAAGCAGGTTATATCCATCAAGGCTGTAATCGATTGTACCGGTTGGGTTAAGGTAACAACCAGGTCATCCGCAAATGCTCGTACCTTGTATTCATGCTGTCTAATTTTAATTCCCTTAATTGTATTCATCTCGCGTATCTTGTTTAATAAAATTTCCAGCGTCAAAATAAACAATAATGGGGACAAAGGACAGCCTTGCCTTGTTCCTTTTTCTATGTTAAAAGCATCTGTTAAACCACCATTAACTATTATTTGCGCTGTTTGTTTTTGATATATTGCCTTAATAGATTGTACAAATTGTTCTCCAAATTGCATCCTTTCTATTAGTTTTAGTAAAAATTGCCAATTCAATCTATCAAAGGCTTTCTAGCATCCAAGAACACAAGCACTGCGGGGACCTGGTTGTTCCTTCCCAAATACTCTAATAAGTTAACAATTTGCCTTACATTACTCTTCATTTGTCTACCATTTATAAAACCAGTTTGATCATGGTGAATCATTTGCTGCATGACTGTCATTAATCTATTTGCCAAAATTTTAGCAAATATCTTATAGTCTGTATTTAATAATGAAATTGGCCTATAATTTTTAGGATCTGTATCGTCATGCCCTTCTTTTGGGATCAACGAGATAAATGCTTTCTTCCAAGTTGGAGGTACCTTTCCTCCCTGTTGTATATTGTTAAATAATTCTTTCAATGGTTCTATCATTTCCTCCTGTAGGGTTTTATAGTAAATAGCCATCAAACCATCCGTCCCAGGAGCTTTACCCACTTTCAACTGCTTAATTGCTAACGCAATTTCCTCGGAAGTTATCGATTGATTTAAACTATCCCTCTGCTCATTTGAAATTGTATAAATATTCTCTTTCTGCAAAAATCTATCTATATCTATATCTTTAATTTTATCACCAGTATACAGCCTCGAATAAAACTCTAAAAAAGATTTTTTAATCAATTGTTGCTCATAAACCTCTTTACCCTTATATTTTATTCTCTCTATTGTCCTTGATTTTTGCTTTTTCCTTAACATATATGCTAACCACCTGCCTGGTTTATTGGCATTGTAAAAAGTATTATGTTTTGCATATCTTAAATTAGTTGCCACTTGATCTGCTATTAACATATTAAATTGACCTTTCAATAAATTGATTGCCTCTTTAATTTTCTTATCCGTTGGATTAGCTACTAAAGCCCGTTCCTGTTTACTAATCTCATCTTCTAATTCTTTTCTTTTTGTCCCCTGTTTCTTTCTATATTTATTATTCAAATATATCAAAATTCCTCGCATATATGCCTTACTTTCATCCCATACCATTTCCATCGATGTGCCCTTTTCCATATTCATAACAAAAAATTCTTTCATAAATTTTTTACACTCTTTTACATTTTCTTCATACCTAAACAAATTATCATTTAACCTCCAGGACCTCCTAGGCCCTTTCTCATACTCCAATTCCAGCCAAACTGGACTATGGTCTGTCAATGTTCTTGAGCAAATCTTCGTATTTTTCACCCTAGATAAAAGATCGTTAGTAATTAGTATAAAATCAATCCTTGAAAAGGATTGCTGTCTATCTGAAAAAAAAGTAAAATCTTTTTCTTCCGGGTTTCTTTCACGCCAGATATCTCTCAACTCCCAGTCGTCCATCATTTCCCAAAACGCTTTGGGCAATTTTGCTCTTGTTAACATATTTTGTTTAGGTTCCTTCTTGTCTTTTTTAACGTCCAAAACACCATTCCAGTCGCCTAACAGGATACAAGTTTTATATGCCCACTGTGTCAATTTTGAGTGTAGTAAATTATAAAAGTTTTCTTGTTGTTGATTTGGGGCATAAACTCCGATTACAAGTATTTTTTCTCCTTTTACTAAAAGTTCTATCGCTAAAAATCTTCCTTGATCGTCTGCTTCAATTAATTTAGCAACTAAGTCTCTTTTCAAATATATAACTATACCATTTTTCTTTTCTGATGCTGCTGCTACGTAAGATGTACCAAGTCTTGCATTAATCAAATATTTTTGATCTTGTATTCTTATATGAGTCTCTTGTAAGCAAATTACTTCGTTCTTAAATTGCTTAAGATAGTGAAATATTTTTCTTCTTTTCTGTGGAGAATTCAAGCCATTAACATTCCAAGTCAAAAATCTAGTTCCCATCTCTGGGCCTTTGGAGCCTCTGAAGCAAGTCCTGATGCTCTGATCTCATTTGAGTTTTAGGTCTTGCTCCCCACACTGCTCCTGTTCTAGTAGTATCTTGAATCATTTCTTGAGTTGCCATCTGGGATTGTTGCTGTCTTAATTCTTCCTTGAGTCTAGCTGTCACCGATCTGGTCTGTCTTTGGTCCTTTGGTAACTGCGAGAAATCAATCAGCGCCAACTCTTGAGTAGCCATTTGGATTTGTAATATTTCTTCTTGATCAGCCAAAGCTCCCCCCTGAACTACTGTCAAGAGCTCTTCTGTCTCAGCTTCCATTCCTTCTTTCTTTCTTTTGCCTTCTAGTGATTTAGTTGGTTTGGGTGTGCCAGCCTTTAATACATTAGTATAAAAATCTCTTGCTTTCCAAATTGTATTAAGCCGATATCTCTCTCCTGAGTAAGTCACCACTAGTCCAGTTGGCACCTCCCATCTGTACTGTATCTGACGTTTTCTCAGCTCATCCACCAGAAAGGCATACTCCCTTCTAGCTCTCAAGATCTTAGGGGGGATTTCTTTCATTGTCATTACTTCCTGGCCTCCCACCCGAAGCTTGTTTTTAAAAGTAGCCTGTAAAATTTCGTTACGTACTCTCCTTGTAGTAAAATATATCACAATGTCTCTTGGTAGATGTTTCTGTCTAGCAATCCAGGAATTAACGCGGTACAGCTTGTCCATCTGCCAGCCCAGATCATTTTTTGACTCCCCCACCAGCGGTGCCAATGCCTCAGACATCATTTCTCTCAAATTCTCTTGTTTATTTTCCTTCACCCCTCTGAATCTTAAAGCAAATTCCATGTCTCTGTATTGTATCATTATTACGTCGTCTTCAGCCCTTTGAATTCTGTTTTGAGCTTCTCCTATTTTACTATCCAAAATTTCAGAAGATTGTTTAATTTCCTCAACTCTATCATCCACCATCTCAATATTGCCTGCCAGACACTTAAATGTCATTAATATATCATCCCTAATCCCCTGATTGCGAATTGCAATCTCATCTGACACAGCCTGTATCTTTTCATTAGTTTCCTTAATTTTTTCATTAGTTTCCTTAATTTTTTCATCAATCACATCAACAATTTTATTTTGGGTGATTTGGAGAGCTTGTTGCAACATTTCCAACGTTAGGGTCTGTGGATCCGCTGGAGGAGCAGAAACTTGTAATCTAGGAATATGAGCTGGGGAGCTACCAGCACTCCCAGTTCCTTTAGTAGGAACAGTTTTTACAGACTTTGAGGCCATTTCCAGTTTGAAATTAGTCTTTATATTTAATCAGAGTCAAAAAGAAGAGTTCCTCAAAAGATTTCCCAATATTAATTAACGTTTAAAATCCTCCTTCTGTCAGCACAAAAGCTTTTTTTTTTCCAGGCGAAGGGCTGCCAGCAAAACGAAACTTTTCCTGTAACTTTCCGTTTCCCCCACCCTTTCAAGCTTCAATCGCCATATTGTTGCAAAGTACTAAGTGATTACTTCCGAAGGAGGCTCTAGGCATTGGAGTTAGGTAAAAAATACTTGCAGTCTGATTTCTCCTTGCTCGTTCCGCCTGCTGTTAGTTCAAGATGTTAATTCCCTCATTTCCATTCAGCAAGATTGGTCGCGGCTTCTAATTCCGCTAATTAGCGGAGACGTCCCTGGTCTGGAGTGGCTTGACAGGCTTTTAGGAAGCGCGCGCCCTTCGCCCCCCAGGAGTTTTCCTAGGGCGTTCGAGGGGGTTCTACCTCCACCTGCCTGCTCTTCTCTCTCCCCTTTGCCCGGGGAGAGAATTTCAAGCCTCCAGACAGCGTTTGTCAGCTGCTCTGGGGCTTTAACGGAGCCAGGGAGCGGACGCTCTCAAAAGAACGTCTTTTGAGGCTCGCGGAGCCAAGCAGAAGTCCGAAATATTCTAGGAAATATTAAAAAGGCAGAATATTATAGCTCCCTGGATGAGAAAAGGAGATACATGCTCTTGGAAAGCAGCCCTCCACCTTTGTTAATAGCCCCAGAAAGATTGGGCCATCCTATTGTAGGAAGTTAGCATCCACCCCTCTCCTAGAAGAATTAAACATTTTAGGAAATATTAAAAAGGTAGAATATATTTCCCTGGATGAGAAATGGAGAAACATGTTTTAAAGACAAAGCAGCTTCCTGCCTCCCCCCATCTTTGTCAATGGACCATCATCTGCAACACAATAGGACCAATCTAGCAACAGAAACTCCCCACATGGGACCTGGGAAGATTACATCAGCCAGCAAGGCTAGCTAAGACCTCCACCCCTGAGAGTCTGATAACCAATCAGGATACCCTTCCTGGGCCCCAGGAAGTTCAGAGCCCGGAGAGGGCATAAAACCAAAGCACACTCAGCATCTCGGGCACCCCTTTTCTGTTCAGGAACTCAAACCATGTGATCCTGTCCACCATTAAACCATCTTTCCAAGCAGTCTCCATGTTTCCAGTGTCTTTTTCCCCACTTGGAGCTGAATCCAGAAGGATATTTCTTCCAACAATTTGGCTCCCACAGATGGGACTCCAAGCTAACCTAACCAATGGACCTGGCCCAGGTAAGCCTCCCTTGTTAGCAGCAGAGCCATTGAGTCTGTGGGTACGTTTTCATGGACCTTGGCCGTTTGGAACTAGGTTTTAAAGGGGTTTTGAGTGCTGAGCTCAAAGGCTGCTTGGAAAGAAGGTGAGTCCTTCTAAATTTTAATTTTAAAGCATGGAAAAGCATGGGAAATGTGTGTATGCCCGCATGTGTGTGAGGGCCCTCCTCCCAATCACAGCTGGATCTTGCTTCCTCTGTGCATTTCCTAACCACAGAAAGACCAACAGTCTGGCGAGCATGGGGTTTTGCCAGAGCACAGGACCTTCTGTTAGGGAAGGATGAAGTGTGTATGTGTGGGATTCCATCTGGACAACAGTCTGATTCCACCTCTTTGAGCGACCTTTAGCTGCACCTCTGCCTACCGCTAGTTCCACTGAGCCGTGACCAGTAGGATAGAGAAAGCAAGCGGGGGTCGCCGAATGTGGGACATTGTGTTTAAAGGGAACGGAAGCCGAGCGAACATTGAGCGAAAGTGAAAAGGGCAATAAAAGTAAAGGGAGTCCCTGGTGTATTTCAAGAAAGCAGCCCCAGTGTATGCGTATTGAGTAGGGAGGTGCTAGCACTAGCTGTAGGGGCAGCGAAGTCCTCCTGGATCCTTTTTTGATCCGCAAATCTAGACTAATTCCCTAACTAAGAAGGGGGCCCGTACTTTGTGAGGGAATTGAAGTTCTTCCCAGAACCTTTTTTCTGAAAACCAAAGGAGAGTCGCTGGCTACAGCCACAGCGAACCTTACATTTCAAGGATCATGGGAAGCAGTAGCTCGCAGGTGATGGAAAATCCCCTGGAAGAGTTGATTGTGGTTTAGGATGCCAGGCAGATGCCAGTCTTAACTGGCATGAGCAAAAACCAAGCCAGGAAATCGTGTAAAAAATGGGCTCTGCTAATAGATAACACTGGGAGACAAATTTGGCTAAATAAAGATACTTAAAAGTAAAGGGAAATGTATAAATAAGAATGTTGGGGTTTTTATTTGTTTTGTTTGTCTCTTTCTCTGTCTTCTATGCAACCATGTGGTATGTTTGTTAAGATTTGTGCCTTTCCTAATTTAACTGAGATTTATGGCGGGAATGATCAGTATGTGTGTAAATCTCAGAGTTCTGTTTTCCTTTCTTTGTCCTCCTTGTTTTTTTATGTGTATATCTAAGTCTTTGTGTGCCCTCGAGGTAGTTGTAACTGTAAAATGTATCTGATCACTAGAGACAAGAATTTTAAACTTTTAGAAAAAAAAAAGTTGAAACAATTAAAAATGGGGGAGAGAGAGAAAAAAGAACCTTTGCCCTGGGTTTGTCTGGCCAACAAGAACAGAGTAAAGAGAACTTTTCGTTTTATTTCTATTTTTCCCCCTCCTTCCATCTCTGTATCTTAAAGTAACAACTCAAGTTTATGAGGAAACGTTTTAAGTTCATTTACAACAACAAAAAAATCAGTCTTGTACTCACTGTGTTTAAATGGTTTTACCTGTTCATCTCTTCCCGAAGTATATGAATCCAGTTTTTCTTTCTCATCTGTTGTGTCTCCATTTTGTTGAAACTGCATTATCTGTTTAGTAACTGCATTACTGATGTGTTGTTTCTTTTCAAACTCTGCCTGCAAGCTATCTACTCCCCCCCCATCTCTAATCCTGTTACAATGCCCTTCCTGGGAAGTTTACCCACAAAGTGGGGGAGGGGACCCTATTCTCAGGTCTTTCAGGCCTGCACAAATGACTCTGCAACCTGTGTAAGCAGAGCCAATGGATCCAGTTATTGCCTCCAGAGGAGACCTTACATCTGTTTGAGCCAGGAATTGGGTTTGAATCCAGCCTCCACTGAAAGACGTCACAGCAACCAGAGTGGAGCAGACCTTCCCAAGCCTGACTGACCAGCCTTACCACCAAGCACGTCACCCAGCAGACGTGAAAGAAAAGACCCTGAGATGTACAAGAAAAGACCAGAAGACTCTTTTTAATCCCCAGAAGACAGCTGGAAAGACTATGGGGGAGGGTGGAAATTCATTGTAAGGTTTTCTTTCTTGTCTCATTTATATTGTAATCAGTTTATTGTAAGAATTGTATTTGGGAATGATTGCCACAGCAAGTTATGTACACCTTAGATTTCTGTCTGGTGGGGAGGAGAAATATGTCCAAAATCTTTGCATTGCCTGTATTGTAAAAGTAGCTGCATACACATGTACATACAGACACACCATTCAGAATTAGACTGAAACTATTCCCTTCACTTACCTCCATGCAAAGCTTCTCCTAGGTTGATTTTTACTCTGTGGCACTAAAAGCCCAAGTAGTCATATCTCCCTGCTAATTCCATGGGGGAGGGGGCAATCCCCCTCAGGCAATTCCCTCACTTGAAGAGATAGCAGAAAAAGTGATATCCAAAACCCAAGCCCTGACTGTGACTCACAAATGATGCTGCCCAGTTGCCCAGTAAAGAAAGATATGTTGCACTGGTGGTCTCATGAGTAGAAGTCCCAGGGTTCAGTGTGTGTAATAAAAAAATATCAAAAAAAAGGCCTGGATTGCACACTGACTAACCTCAATTTGGACTCACAAATCCTGGATGCACTAAAGTAAGAACTAGGGCAGGTTCACTAACCAACCCTTGGAAATGGGCAGCCTGCAATTTAAAGGAAAACCATGGCTGTGAAAAATTTTGGGACATGTGCTTGCTTGAAACCTGACTGGAAGCTCACAGAAAGTGATATCTGACATCTGAAATTAATTGGCATAGAAATTGGATAATGTAAAATTTCTTACCAGAAGTTTCCCCCTGGCTGCTAGACCTTCATGGTTGAAAGCTTTTGGGAGCCACTGAAGAAATTCTTTTCTGTTGCCTCTATCAATGTCTTCCCCTTTGCATCAGAACAATTAAAAGCACTCATCAAGTCTCCCTGATCTGATCAATTTTAATCTTTTGCCAAGAACATGTGTGTCCCACTCACATAAAAAAAAAAAAGAAAGAAAAAAGTAAAAAAAGGAGGGATTGTAGGAAGTTAGCACCCACCCTTCTCCTTGAAGAATGAAATATTTTAGGAAATATTACAGGACAAAAGGCAAAAAAAGAAAGAAAAAAAGAAAAACCCTTCTCTGCTCTTAACCAGTGTCAGGTCTGGTTGTTCTCTGCTTACCTGCTAAGGGGTGTGTGTGTGTGTGAGTGAGTGAGTGTGTGTACCAAATCAATCATCTAATGTGCAGTTATCCAATTTTGACCAGTGCTTAGAGAAAAAAATCAAGGGAAGGTCAGGAGGATGGAGGCCTGCCAAATTTCAGGGGGCAGAATGTTCCATAGGGCAGGATCTAGTAGTTTGGCTACCGTGTCTGATAGGACTGGTAGATGATCTCAGGGAAAGGTGGTCCTATAGATAACTTGGCCCTGTGCCTTATAGGGCTTTAAAGACGATGATTGGCATCTTGAATTGCACCCAAACTGGAAGCCAGTGCAGCTCACACAACAAAAACATTGCATGGGTAAATCAAGGGGCTTTCATTACCGTATATGCAGTTGCATTCTGTACAGTTGAAGTTTCCAGATAGTAAAGAGTATTGCACTAAACCCAAAGCAACAGGCTGATCTTATTTTCCATTTAATGTTTCATTTTGGTGATGCACCATTTTTCTTTCTTGTTTCTGATTTTGTATCCCAGTTATTCAGTTATAATTGCACATGTTCTGTACAGTTGTTGATTTGATTCTTACAGTGAGCTCGTGCTTATATTTGTTATTATAGTATTGAAATCTTTTAATACTTGTGCTAGCTCTTTGGAACAAGCTTCAATGCAGGAAATCTTATTCTACTGTTTTGGTGCTGTTGTAGATACTCAATTATTCTTTCTTTCAATTCATCTTCTTTTTAGTTAGAGGGCTTTGTTCATTCTGAGGAGGAGGAAGAGTGGAGAGTGCCTGATTTGGGAAGGAAAAACAATTCAACAGCTATGTTAGTTTGCAGAGGATTCAAGACCTACAACATTGGTGGGTTTCAAAAATTTTCACTACCAGTTCGATGGGTGTAGCTAGGTTGGGTGAGGCATGTGACTGAGTGGGAGTGGCCAACTTGATGTCACATGACCCTAGCCACACCCACAGGAAAAGGTAGGAAAATTTTTGGAATCTACCCCCACCCTCCCTTCACCAGTCCCCCACCCCGTTTCCCCTCCTTTAGCAATCTCCCTAGCTCTGCCTCTTTGTTCAGGCTGCTTACCTTCTGCAGCAGCTGATCCAGAGTCCGGAAGACAAGCTGACCAGAGTTTTCGGCAGCCCCCAGCCAGCCGCTGCTGCTGGAAAGCAGCTGGCAAAGAAACCTCCCAGCTGCCTCCTCTTTGAGAGCTGCTTTGTGGCTGTGGCGGCTGGCCACAGGCCGCTGAAAAGTACCGAAGATCACGGAAAAAGCTGCTGCCGCTGCCATGTTCTTTGCATGTGCGCATCCCATTGGACTTGCAAGGCAATGGGATGCGTGTGTGTGAAGAACATGGCAATGAACATGGCGGTAGGGGTGTGCGAGCGGCGACCGGGGGAACTGGCTGAATACCACCTCTGGCCTACAACCACATTAAAGTTTGTGCCTCACTGTGTGCCTAGTATGTTGTGGTGCCTTCAAGTCATTGTTGAGTCCTGGCAACTGCTTGGACAATGTTCCTACAATTTTCTTGACAAGATATCAGAAGAAACTTGCCATTGCCTTCATCCTACAGCTGAGAAAGAGTTACTGGCCCAAGGTCACACAGCTGGCTTTGTAGAACTCACAGTATTTCCAGGCAGCAACCCCTCCCCTCCCCCTCAAAAAACCCCTCCAGAAAACTAGTTTATTATTCTTTTTCCTAAAATGAGAGAAAAATATATTTTACCTATCTATACTTGCATACATACTTAATTTGGTTGATTGGGGTTTTGCTGCTCAAAGCATTTTCCAAAATATGGATTTTTGCTTGGAATGAATAGGGAACATTGTTTCCATAGGACATTAGCATCTTTTCTAATACTGCAATCCTATTGAGCAGGTCCATTAAGTTATGTTGGTTTGGCAAGTTGGGAGGTAGAAATTCTAGATTATTTTCAAAAAATAATTTTGAATCTCTGCTAGTGATTGTTGATTTTCATTTAGTTGGTCTACCCACCTTTGTCAATGGGCCATTAAGGCCTGAGCAAAGCTCACTCATTCCCCCCACCTTTGTCAATGGGCCATCATCTGCAACACAATAGGACCTATCTAACAATAGAAACTCCCCACGTGGGACCTGGGAAGATTACATCAGGCAGCAAGGCTAGCTAAGACCCCCATCCCCTGCGAGTCTGATAACCAATCAGGATACCCTTCCTGGGCCCCAGGAAGTTCAGAGCCCAGAGAGGGCATAAAACCAAAGCACACTCAGCATCTCGGGCACCCCTTTTCTGTTCAGGAACTCAAACCATGTGATCCTGTCCACCATTAAACCATCTTTCCGAGCAGTCTCCATGTTTCCAGTGTTTTTTTCCCCACTTGGAACTGAACCCAGAAGGATATTTCTTCCAACAATGGAAATATTCAGAAGGATATTTCTTACTACAATGGGAATATGTAGTAAGAGAAGGGAGAGAAAGAGAGGGGGGGAGAAGAAAAAGAGAAATGAAAGGGGGAGAAAGAGAAATGAGAGAGGGAAAGGGGGAGAGAAAGAGAGAGAAAGAAATGAGAAAATGATGGCGAGAATGAGAGGAAAAAAATGAGAGAGGAGGAGGAGAGGGAGAGACAAATGAGAGAGAGCTGGAGGGAGAGAAAGAGAGTAAAAAGAGGGAAACATGAGAGAGAAGAGGGAGAGAAAGAAAGAAAAAGAAAGGGAGAGGGAAAAGAGAGAAAAACAGAAATGAGAGAGAGAGAGAGAGACCCATGTCCCACAGAAGACATTGGAGCCACAAAACCTGGGTAGGCGTGACGGGGGTGGGGGGCTGGGGGTGTTTCATGTGATTGGCTGGGGTGACTGAGTTGGCCACACCCATCCAGGTTTTTCTATGGGAAAAGGGTCCAAATGGCTCTTTTGAGTGTTTAAGATTGCAGACCCCTGGGCTAGTCCATCCTCTCAACTGTTGCATACTGGGTTCCGTTGCTACGGCCTCTAGCGGCCGGGTTAATTATACATGAGTTCTTATTGGTTATTGTTGCTACAAGAGTTTTGATTGGTTAATACATTGACAGCTCGGTATATAAAAGGGAGCTGTCAAAGCGCGGGAGTTTATGTTCGTCCCTGTTAGAGATTGTTAATAAACGAGTGTTGTTACTGCACAGAGTCGCCTCAGATGACTGTTGACCCACAAATGTAATATTGGCGACGAGGATGGGATGTTCTGGCGACAAACATTGAGGCGGTAACGTAAATTTACAAGCCGAGGGGGGTGAATTGTAGAGGAACGCCTCACGAACAGTTAGCGAGTACAAGGCTGAGAATGGCATCCACCCAGAATTTCGCCCCATTCAACCCAGCGTTGGAGTCTTGGGAGGCGTTTGTAGCCAGATTTGATTGCTTCCTTATAGCTAATGACTACCGGGAGTTATCGAGCGAGAGGAAACGAGCATATTTTCTGAGTTTCTGTGGGGCAGAAATGTTTGAAACTGCCATGACACTGATGGCCCCTTTGTCTATTCATGCTGGGACCTGGAAGAGTTTATGACCAAGCTAAAGAAACATTACGCCCCCGCGCCGTCCCGGATAGCTCGCCGCCAGCATTTTTACCATCGGGACCAGGCTGAGGGGGAATCCATAAGCCAATATATCGCGGCATTGCGGAAGGCGGCCCGGCATTGCCAATTCATGGATTTGGATGATTATTTGTTAGACAGACAGGTTAGTGGTGTGAGAGACGAAAATCTGAAAAGACGTTTGATTGCCAAGTCCGAATTGACCTTCCAGGAAGCCGTGGATGAAGCGTGTGCAGCCGAATTAGCCGCGTTATCCCTGGCTGATTTCCCCAGGGGTCACGTGCCTAGCAAACAGAGAGTTGAACCAATACATTATAACGAAACACAGCTGAGCGATGAGGATGATGTGGGAGTGACCAGTGAAGTGGATCGAATTAAAGACACACAGCGCCCCAATAGACTAGCGGGACAATTGCAAAAGGGTTGTTGGAGCTGCGGGGGTGGACACTCAAGGGCTGTGTGCTGTTTAAAAGACGCACTATGCAGAAGGTGCGGTCAACGTGGCCACATCGCTCGTGTGTGTCGAGCACAAAATCTGGCGGAGCCGCCTCAGCCGACCCCCAGAGGAGATAGAAGAGTGCCTGTCAAGAGAGCGAGCGCGCAAAGCGGCCGCTCAATGTGGGGCCGGAATGATGGGGGGGTCAACGGCGTGTATCCCGCATGTGACATAACAGCACGGCCTAAGATTACCCTGGATGTTCAAATCGAGGGTCGGACCTGTCCAATGGAAGTGGACACGGGGTCAGCCAATTCGATTGTCTCCTGGAGCACGTTAAAACGCATGGTGCCCTCTATGGCTAAACACCGCCTAGACCCGTGCTGGCTGCAATTGCGGGACTACCAGGGAAACACCAATCTTGGGGACTGGACATTTCCGAGTTAAATTTAAAGACTTCTGCGGCAAGTTACCTTTAATCGTGGTAGAATCCCCTTTGCTGAGTTTATTAGGTCTTAATTGGTTTCAGGCACTAGGTCTCCAAATTCAAGGGGTAAACGCACTGCAGACGGCAGAACTGGACATGTTAGTTCAAGAATTTCCTGCAGTTTTTGATGGACAACTGGGATGTTATAAAGGCCCCCCAGTATCGTTTAGCCTGGATCCCATGGTTCCGCTGAGGCGTTTAAAACCCCGCAGGGTACCTTTCGCATTGCAGGAAAGAGTGGACGCCGAATTGGATAAATTGTTGGCACAGCGGGTGTTGGAGCCTGTAGAATATGCCCAATGGGAGACCCCAATTGTGACACCCATAAAAGCAGATGGCTCGATCCGCATCTGCGCGGACTATCGGGCAACGTTAAACAAGGCTCTCATGGGTCACGCTTATCCAGTTCCCGTGGTGCAGCATTTGCTGCACTCCCTGGGCCAGGGATCGGTTTTTGCTAAGCTAGACCTGGCCCAGGCATACCAACAATTACAGGTGGATGATCGCACAGCGGAGGCCCAGACAATTGTGACGCACCGGGGGGCTTTCCGGTGTCGCCGCCTGCAATTCGGGGTCAGTGTGGCCCCGGGGATTTTCCAGGGTATGATGGAGCGAATGTTGCAGGGCATCCCCAGGGTCATACCTTATTTTGACGACGTACTCGTCGCGGCAACCAGCACATCTGAATTGTTGGATAGATTACGTCGGGTCCTACGACGTTTTGAGGCTGCCGGACTAAAAGTTAACAAATCTAAATGCAAGGTAGCTGTGCGAGAAGTGGAATTCCTGGGATTTATGGTCGATGGCTCAGGCATCCACCCGACGGCTGCGAAGACGGCGGCCATCCGGGATGCGCCTACCCCCTGTTGCAAAGCCGATCTACAGGCCTTCCTTGGTCTCCTAAATTTTTATGCGGTTTTTCTTCCGCATAAAGCTTCGGTTGCAGAGCCTCTCCACTGCCTGCTTGACCAACAGACCGCATGGCGATGGGGCACCAAGGAAATGGAGGCGTTTCGGGCCGTAAAACGTCTACTTACCTCCAACTCTGTCCTCACGCAGTTCTCGACCCACCTTCCACTGACACTGGCCTGCGACGCCTCCCCGTTTGGGGTAGGGGTGGTATTGAGTCACAAGTTCCCGTCCGGCCGGGAACTACCGATAGCCTATTACTCCAGGACTTTAGCTCCAGCTGAGCGGAAGTACTCGCAGCTGGATAAGGAGGCCCTCGCCTTGGTGGCCGGAGTCAAACGTTTCCATCATTATTTGTACGGCCGGCCTTTTGTGCTGTATACCGACCATAAGCCTTTATTAGGTATCCTAGCGGCCGACCGGCAAGCTCCGCAAATTCTGCCTCCCCGTATGACTCGCTACTCTGTCTTTCTAGCCGTCTACTCGTACACGTTAACTTATCGCCCTGGACGAGACATGGCTCATGCGGACGCTTTGAGCCGCTGCCCTGTTCCTGACCTGCTCGAGGATCCAGTACCTATGTCGACAGTCCTACTGATTGAGGATTCATCGCTTCCGGTCACGGCGAGAGATGTCGCTCGCCTATCTGCCAAAGACCGAGTCCTGTCGCAAGTGCTTGATTGGATGGCCAGGGGCTGGCCTGCGGCTCCGTTCGCTCCTGAATTTCGGCTGTTTGCTTCAAGACGACTGGAACTATCCACCGTGGCCGGGTGCCTGTTGTGGGGCCACCGGGTGGTGATTCCGCCACCTCTGAGACGCTCTTTATTGCAACTACTACATCGGGGCCACCCGGGGTTGGTGCGCATGAAGGCACTGGCCCGCTGCTACATGTGGTGGCCACTGTTAGACCAAGACATTGCTGACTGGGTCTCTGATTGTTCGGCTTGTCAGGGGAACATGGCTATGCCCACCAGGGACCAGCCACGGGAGTGGGAGGTTCCTGGGGGGGGGCTGGTCCAGGTTACACATTGACCTGGTGGGCCCGGTGCAGGGTCAATCATTCTTGGTGGTGGCCGACGCATTCTCTAAGTGGGTTGAGATAGTTCCCATGCGTTCAACCACGTCGGAGGCTGTCATTCGGGCCTTACGGCACATGTTTGTCACCCATGGGCTGCCAGATGTCATAGTGTCCGACAATGGAACACAATTTACTTCAGCCGAGTTCGAGGGGTTTCTGGCACATAGGGGAATAAGACATTGTTTAATTTCTCCCTTCCACCCGTCCAGCAATGGTTTTTCTGAACGCGCCGTAAGATCGGCTAAGGAGGCGCTCCGTAAGATAGGGCAAGGGAATTGGCAGGACCGGGTGGAGGAATACCTAACGGTTTAGCATACGACCCCCTGCCAGTTAACTAATAAGAGCCCTGCTGAGCTGTTGATGGGCCGTAAGTTACACACATCTTTAGACAGACTACACCCTGCATACAGTATGACCAAACCAGTAGATTCCCATGTTAAGTACCGGCCTTACCAAATAGGGGAGCCAGTGTATGCCAGGAATTACGGGGGACAACCATTGTGGTTAGCGGGGCAGGTTGTGGGAATAGTTGGGCCTTGTTCATACCAAGTAGAAGTTGATCAAGGGAGAATTTGGAAACGACATAAGGACCAACTGCGGTCTAGGAGGGTATTTGCAACTGGTCAGGACGGAAGTGGGTACCCGAGCTCGTGGCCCAACACTGCGAATATGGACGTGTTAGCCCCACCGCAACCGGCAGAAATACACCCGCCAGATTTGCAGGCAGTGAGTGCCCCCGAGATAGTCGATCCCCCGGAAGAAGTGGAGGCCGGGGATGTTGGAAGCCAGGGAGTCACACAGGGCAGGGCGGCAGAGTCAAACCTGCCGTCGAACCAGCTGGAAGGGGTGGAGCCCAGGAGATCAGGGAGGGTCCGGCGGCACCCTGCGTATCTAAGTGATTACGCGTGACAGCGCACGCGCAAACTTGGTGGGAAGGAGTGTTGCATACTGGGTTCCGTTGCTACGGCCTCTAGCGGCCGGGTTAATTATACATGAGTTCTTATTGGTTATTGTTGCTACAAGAGTTTTGATTGGTTAATACATTGACAGCTCGGTATATAAAAGGGAGCTGTCAAAGCGCGGGAGTTTATGTTCGTCCCTGTTAGAGATTGTTAATAAACGAGTGTTGTTACTGCACAGAGTCGCCTCAGATGACTGTGGACCCACAAATGTAATATCAACCCTGGAAGGCGGCTATGGCAAATCACTTCCACAATCTTGTGGAGAAAATTTCAGGAACTAAACCTAGGCAATTTCCAAGAATCAACACTGATTCTAAGGCAAACAAACGTAAAATTGAGTTAAAAGTAGTGGTTTGCAATAATATTTAGGAAACTAATTGACATACATTTTGGGGAACGACAAACTGAATTTATTAAACTAAATGGGTATGTGTGTTAAAATGCAAGCTATATATTTTTATATCTTCTTCAAATTCGTGTCCTCCAGTTGTAGTTCAGGCTATTGGCTCCTACCTGGAGGTTCAAATCTTAAAACATCTGGCGGAAATGGGACTGAGAAACCCCTCGTTACTACAATATTCCTGGGTCAGCAAGTTTACGCTGGGTCTTTGACAAAACTGTTTAGGCGGATGCGCAAAGTCGCAAACCAATTGGAACGAGCCTTCTAGTGTCAGGCGCATTATAGAGTCCTTCTCTGCGCTTGCGCAGCACAGAAAGCTTACCTCTCCGTCAAAAAAAGCTTCTGTTATGTGAACGGCGTCGGAAATTGATTGGTTGGTAGGATTTGATCTCGAGAAGTTCGTTCTGCCTCTACAAAGTCCCGCCCCCTTTCTCGCAGAGTCCTGGTTTTTCTTCCCAGCTCAGGAGCAGGAGGATGTGCGAGATCCTCTCCGGGAATCACCAGGCGGCGCCACGCGGCCAGGTAGGGCGGATTTTAGCCTGGGCGCTAGATCGGGGAGAGAGATAGGAATCATTTTCAGAGACGCAATCGCAGAGTGTGACAAACATTATAGTAGATGTGCGTGACTGAAAGAGATGTGATTTATCTAGAGATGTTGCCGGCATCCTTCACCAGACACACACTCCTCCCTCCCCCTCCCGCCGCCATTTAACTGCAAGGGAGATGGTGATGGCAAGTCTGCCTTTCTATATATGTTACATCTAAAGCGGGAATGAAAAGACAAGATGAGGCATTGTCTCAAAGGCTCTGGCTGTTCTACCCTTGACTATAGTAGCAGGAGGTTAACTAATAAAGTTTTTCTCTGCGAAATGCTGAAGCAAGCGTTCCTCAACCTGGTGCTTTCTGTATGTGTTAGAACAAGTAGTTACTGAAAATTCTGGGAGTTACAGTCTTAGCACATTGGAAGTCATAGGTTGTGCTGTGATTCGTTTTTTTTTAAAAAGGCAGTATTTTACAAGGATTTTAAACTGTTGATTTCGATGCCGCTTTATTTTTTATTGTTCTCCTTTTCTCCTTTTTGGAAAAATGAGAGGAACTTTATATAGTATCTTATTGGACAAAATATCCCTACTGTATGGATGAAAAAGAAAAACAGTGGGCAATCTTTCTGGTATTCAGTAATTTCTTCCTTGTGCCATGAATATTCTTTTGGAATCTGTCCTGTGAGAGATGTCCTCATTAAGTTGCTGTTTGTATCTTGGGAATTGAATAATACATGTGGAAGATTAATTTTAAC
Source organism: Arizona elegans (assembly GCA_022577455.1). NCBI lineage: Eukaryota > Metazoa > Chordata > Lepidosauria > Squamata > Colubridae > Arizona > Arizona elegans. The sequence goes on from JAKOOJ010000009.1 coordinate 54,910,692, forward strand.
TGAATTAAAGAAGACATGCATAGGTAAATGTTTCTGTAGGATGCTTCCTACAATATTTCTTTTAAAATGTACTTGAAGCAGTGGGAAGGCAAAAGGAGGAGGAGGTTGTGATTTTTAGGCTATGCTTAATGATGCTGTCTGTTTTAATCAAAATCATTGGCTTGGTGTGACTTTGGAGACAGGTTAAGCCTAGCCACATATAGAATATATATGAAACTACTTCTGTAAGGCCATCTTTCACTAGAAAAGTTTTAATCCAATTGACTATGTGCTTGATCTTCTTTTGTTCCAAATTTTGAACCTAATTTTTAAGTTGCATAATCATTGTCCTCATACTTTCCTGCTAAGATATTTTTCTTTAGATCGCAGGATGTGGGACAGACCTATGCAGCTCAGCAAGGCACTATAGCTATTCTTAGAAGAATATAAACAATAGAGGGTTCTCCTTTTATTATGTCCCTTAACATACCAAAGATTTGGTATGTTAACTTTTTGATTAAAAAGTTTGATTAAGGAGTTCGATCCTGACCTGCTCAAGGTTGACTCAGCCTTCCATCCTTCCAAGGGTCAGTAAAATGAGGACCCAGATTGTTGGGGGCAATATGCTAACTCTGTAAACTACTTAGAGGGAGCTGTAAAGCACTATGAAGTGGTATATAAGACTACTCTTGCTACTAACAATCTGGAACTTTCTTTTTATTGTGCTTGTGGAATTGAATAGCTTTTAAGTTTGATAGTTTTTATTCAGTTTCTTATGGAGAAAAAAATATCTTCCTATCAGAGGTAATCAAAGTGTTAGGGTTAATAATACAAATAATCCAACCCTGCAGTACTATGGATACATAGTGTTGCTGTTAGGAATGCTAAACATATGAATTCTCAATAAGATTTTAATATAGTTTTTTGAAGTCATATGACACTCATGAGTTGTGATTATGTATGCATAATATAGCTGATGGTTATTCAAGAAGAATGAAATATATTGTAAAATACAGGGATTGAATATGGAATATTATACTAATTGGTTTGGCAACAACTTTGCTACTTTTCAGTTTTCTGGATTTCTTTAAATATAATTCAAGTTTTTTTCATTCTAGTTTTCAAAAGAACTTAATGAGGTTGGTTATGTGGGAGTCTAAGGCCAAAAAAATGAACCCAATTTTTTTACCCATGTTCTGAGAACTTTTTAAAACTATCATTTTCTCTGTCCTGAAAAGATTTGGAAACCTCTGGTCTGATTTGTACTTACTGTAATAACTGAAATATTAAAATTAAGTACGCCATAATATTCAGGTCCATCTATGTCTGAACCACTTAAGTGATACTGTTGATGTGCTTTCTCATGTCCTGGAGGGTGTGTAGGTCTGGATGAGAAGGAATTGACTTCAGCTCAACCTTAATAAGACTGAGTGACTGTGAGGTTTAAGGCCCCTCAAATCCAATGATTTTCTTAATTGATTCTGGATAGGTAACAATCAAGCAGATGGCAGCATGGTCAGGAGAACCTTTGCACAATTATGTCTTATGCACAGTTGTACCAGTTCCTAGATCGTATTACTTATGGTCACTCATGCCTTAGTTCTCTTCTACTTGTATTGCAATGTGCTATATGTCCTTGAAGAGCATTCTGAAGCTTCAACGGGTCCATCATACAGCAATATGTTCAGTATTAGACTTCCAAGGTATACCCATATAACACCTGTATAGTACAGGAAGTCCTTGAGTTGAAACAATTCATTTAGTGACTGTTCAAAGTTACAATGGCATTGAAAAAAGTGACTTATAAGTTTTTCATACTTACGACCGTTGTAGCATCCCCATGGTCATGTGATCAAAATTCTATATTTATGACAGTTGCAGTGTCCCAAGGTCATATGATCACCTTTTGCAACCTTCTGACAAGCAAAGTCAATGGGAAAGCAGATTCACTTAACAACCATGTTAGTAATTTAACAACTGCAGTGATTCACTTAACAACTGTGACAAGAGAGGTTGTAAAATGGCAAAATTCACTTAACAACTGTCTTGCTTAGGAACAGAAATTTGGGGCTCAGTTGTGCTCATAAGTCAAGGACTACTTTTTGGAGTCGGATAAAAAAGAGTAAACATGTTGATTCCAAGATTGCATGAATTCCACTTTTATGTATTATACATTAGTATAGTTAAATTTAAAAACAATAGACACGATTTTTGAAAAATAAATAGTATTTAATATTGGCTGAGATTCAGGGAACATTTTCCATGTTCTGGGCATAAAGATTTCACCAATTTCCCTCCCTGCAAATTGGCAAACAGCTTGCCAATGAGATATAAAGTTGCAAGGAAAACTTTCTACTTGCTGAAGGTTGAATGTCTTATGCTTATTATGCTTTAGTGAATTAGGGCAGTGGTGCAGTAAACTACAGATAACCATGACCACAATGGAGCCCAAAATTTCTTTTGTAAGCAAGACCATTGTTAAGTGAATTGTGCCCCATTTTATGATCTTTTTTTGCCACAGTTGTTAAGCAAATCACTGCAGTTAAGTGAATCATGCAGTTGTTAAATGAATCTGGCTTCCCCTATTGACTTCGCTTGTCATTAGCCAGCTGGGAAGGTTGCAAATGGTGATTACATGACCATGGGACACTGCAACTGTCATAAATATATGGCAGTTGTCAAGTATCTGAATTTTGATCGTGTGACCATGGGGATGCTGCACCATTCATAAGTGTGAAAAACAGTCATAGGTCACTTTTTGCAGTGCCGTTGTAACTTTGAATGGTCATTAAATGAATGACTGTAAGTCAAGGACTACTTGTATTGAAACTCAGGTGCTATAATTATGAAGATTTTCTGATAGGAAATTATGAATTAGTCAAATCACTATTAGATAAAATGTGCCCTCAGGAAATGTAGTATTTTCTTAAGCACACATTTAATAATTTCTGTAGATTTCAAAAAATGCTTTTGGCAGTGAAAATTATTTTTTGAAGTTCTGTAGTTTTTGTAGTATAAATAATACATTAAAGTCAAAATTTCATTAAAAAACTTAAATCTGCCTTTAAATAATTTTCAGCATCTGCTCTTGTGTGAATAATATTCTCTGTTAAAATAAGGGAGAACATTTGTAGCTCAGGGTTGACATGAGGGGGTCCTCTAAGCGTGGTTGTTTTCTTTCATACGTTTCATTGCCCGGACTAGATAACATTATCAGTGCTAGTGGACTAGCACAGGACTAACATTGATGATGTTACCTAGTTTGGCTAATGAAATGTCTGCAAGAAAACAACCAAGTTCAAAGAGTCTCAAGGACCCCTCACTCTCTGTTAATTATAGCTTCAGTGAAATATTCCATGTATAACATGTATATTACTTAAAAAATCCTTTTTGTTTTTCCTCTTTAAAAAGTTACATCTAATTATTTCTGTCTTCTTTTTTTTTATCTTACAAAGGGAAGCTAAATGGAGTCTGAACAACTGTTCCATAGAGGTTACTATAGAAATAGTTACAACAGCATAACTAGTGCTAGTAGTGATGAAGAATTGCTAGATGGAGCTGGTGTTATCATGGATTTCCAGACTTCTGAGGATGACAATTTATTAGATGGTGACATATGTATTGGTGAGTTTATATTACTGCAATATATTATTGCTATATTGTTTAATTAATTAATTTCATTTATATCTTCTAACACAGCAGTCCCTAACCTTTCTAATTTCCTGGACCTGCAGCAGCAGCAGTGGTGGCAGAGGTGGGGAGGGGATGGATTCATGAACACGACCTAGCTCCTGCACATGCACAAATGAAGCTTCGTGCACTCGCCCGCTACTTGCGCACCCCATTTCCCAATATGCAGCCCCTGCTCTAGCATTACTAATCTGGCATTGTGGTATAGCTTTTTTTAGAGATAGTGATGCATTCAGAATAGAAATTGACTTTTTTATATAAATGTAATATAAAATGAAACAAATAACTGTACTGATATGTCATTTGACTTTCTTGTGTTTGGAGCTACAACTTGAGCCCATAAATCCTAATGCCCCTTTCATTTCCTGGTTCTGATTTCTATAGTTTTAGATATAACCTTTAAATTGGGAAAACTATGATTAGTGCAAATCAGTTTGTCTCCAATTAGAATTGAAACCACGAACTGAATTAGGTCTTTGATTTAGATTTAGAGGCAAATTATGAGCTGTGATAACTATAATTGCTAAATTCAGATATCACAACTGTAGATAATAAAAAACCCAGAAGAATCTGGAAATGGAATGGAAGTATTTATTTATTTATTTATCTTGCTTATATGCCGCCCTCTCTCCGGAAAAGACTCAGGGTGGCTCACAGCAATAAAAACAGATAAAATCAATTTTAAGTGTTAAAAACCATTAAAACTCCCCTTAAAAACCCCTTCAGTCCAATCCGGCCTGGCGAAATAAGTAACACAAAGCAGGAACTTAAGCTTCATTTTGAGAGTATAACTTACTGATGCTGCAATCTGAGATAAAATGACTAGTTAATTGGGGAATGTTTACCAATTTCCCATGTGCAATAGTAGTTGTTTTCTGAGCAACCAGAAATATGATTTTAAACAATTTGCTTGTGACTGATAATAAAGAGATATGTTGTCTGTTTTGAATTAAACCAATTTACTAGAAATAGCATTCTTTTACTGTCAGAATAAATATCTAATAATTGCCATACTTAGCTACCATTTTTTTTGCACTATAAGACACTCCGGAGCTCCACAGTTGTTCTTACTGGGTATAACTACGGACTGTACAGTTGCAGAGACTAAATTGATTTTGAACTTGATAACAGCAGCAAGATTGTTGGTAGCACAACACTGGAAGAAGGACTTTTTGCCTACTATTGATGATTGGATATTGAAAGTAACTAATTTAGCTGAAATGGCTAAAATTTCAGCATATCTGAAGGATCACACACAAGAAAGGTATATACAGGACTGGAGAAGATGGATTGATTATATACAAAATAAGTATCAGACCAAAAAATATCAAATAGCTTATGAATGATTTCTTTTATTTGTATAAGCGCTATATAAGTGATATTAGAAGTATTATGTTTAAGAAATAGGATTTTATATATGGGGGGGTTAAGAATTTTTTTTTAGGGGGTGTTAGTTTGATGATTGGTTATGCAATTTAGCTTATTGTTAAAGGTCAATAGAAATACCTTGTGTTCTGCTCTGGGAAGTCGGGGAGGGGGAGGGGGGTTGGGAGGGAGGGTTGTGGGGAAATTGTGTTTGTTTTAAAACTTTTTCAATAAAAAAAAAAAAGACACTCCGGATCATAAGACGCACTTAGCTTTTCGGGAGGAAAACAATAAAAAAAATCTGCCTCTGCCTCCCAGCATCCATCGGTATTCATCTGGCTAGCGTCCTTGCAGCAAACAGCCTGGTCAGCTTCAGCACGTTATCATAGCCTGATTTAGCATGAGCAACTAATTGGTGGTTGGATCGGACTCCCAGAATACTGGCGATCAGCTGTGCCAGGCGGCGGGGATCGACGCCTCCGTGCGCCCCGTTTTCGGCCCATTCTAAGTGGCAGCAATCCCCACTGCCTGGAATGGGTCGAAAACGGGACTCAGGGAGGCCGAAAATGGCCAAAGGGTGGGGGCCAGTGGGTGGGTGGGGCTTCGGCAACATTCGTTCAATAAGATGCACAGACATTTTCACCCACTTTTTTGAGGGTGGGGTGCGTATTTAAATACGGTATTTTAAATCCAACCTATCTTATCACTAGTGGTATATTATCACAATGCATTCTGTGCTTCACAGTGTTATTGTTAACTGAAACTAGACATTCTGTGACCCATTGGGTCATCATCTCAGAAATATTTCCTTACAGATTCCTCAGCGCCTTCAAATCTTGATAAAACTATACAGTAAATTCCACCAAGTAAATTCCACCAGCATTATATCATAGATTTATGAAGACAATAATCACCTTGGCAAAAAGACATATTCGTTGAGGATTTAGTACATCCCAGGTTGGGAAAAAAAGATACTGAAGGACTCTATCAGGTATTCCTACAGAGCTGTGATCCGGAGATTGCTGATGATCTCTTACACAGCTTGGATGTAGCTTTATTTATTTATTTATTTATTATTTATTTATTATTCAAATTTCTATACCGCCCTTCTCCTTTCGGACTCAGGGCGGTGAACAGCCAAAATAAAAACATCTATACATAACATTACAGTTAAAAATAGAGTTAAAATAATTTATAAATTTGGCCCATAATTTAAAACTTGTCAATTTAAAATCAATATCAAAATTTTAAAACTAACCCTAAAATCAAGACAGATCGGCTAGCTTGACGTAAGAAATGGAAACAATATATAGAATCATGAAATTTCAGCAAATCCAGCAGGAAAGCTTGGAGCCTATTAAGGAAACTGGGAGAAGTTAGACAACCTACAGAACAAACACTCTATGTAACTCCTTACCAAGTAGCCACTTGAGTTGTATCTCTCTCCAAAGCTCCAAGGGTGAAAGGACACTGAAATCTCATCAAGAAAGCGCTTTCAGCTTTTTGGCGGACAGGCTGAACGCTTTCTGAGTATTCTTGTCCCTTCTCTGTAAAGGAAATTGATACTGCCATTGGTACTCTGGAATCCAGGAAACCCCCACTAACACATGCACAACATTTGCCCAACAGCTTTAACATCGATTCCCAATGGACTGCTGAACATCCATACATAGGAAGACATATAAATAACCCCACATGAACTGCCAGGCTTTGAACTACTATATCAGCAATGGACAACCCTGAATATGATTCAAGCCTCACATGGCATCTGCATAGTATGCTCCCCTCGGTGTAACTGGGGGGTCACACATCAAACTGTAGATCACATCCTGACTGGCTGTAAGTTGAGGGCACATACCAGTCCAGTATCTGATTTTTTAAATATAAACTATGTGCGTCAATGGTTAAATGGCCTAGATATTGGTACCTGAACTTGTATCTTTTGAATATTTATATTTTATTGTGTTTTACTAATCTAGGTGAAATGTTAATATATATTGTTAGTTTATGTATGATATGCCATATACTAAATAAATAAATAAATGCCTTCAACAATGTCAGAGCTTCTGAAAGTATTGGAAATATCTTTAAAAATTCAGGGAGATATTCAGAAATGTATCTGGCTTGAAAGTAGACCATGCTAAACTGTATTGCAAAGTCAAACAACGGAGTTGACCCCTGGAAGTGTTTTATGACCTTTTGTATTACATCATAAAATATTTTATGGTAATTTTTTATATCATAAAATATTTGCAAAATTTTCAAAATTTCAATTTCACAAGAGTCATGGGTCCTGGGTTTTGGACACATTCTGTAAATTAGCCCATTTGAGATACTTCAGGTCAAAAATTGTTGCCCTATCAAGCAACTATTTCACCTAGTTAAAGGTTATAGGAACTAGAGTTTTTATATATAGATAGATTTACTAAGATTTACTAAATGATAAGTAAAGGAAATAAATGATAAGTAAAGGAAATAAACTGGATATCCTGAGTAAACTTGGTTTATTTGTGACAAATAAAGTCGGAATGCTAATGCGAATCAAAGACGCGGCTACCGCACGCTTCGCCCAGCGTCTTTTTATATGGTCTTGCCTAAAGGCAGGCAGCTGTGCGGAGTTTCAGTTTCCCGCCGTCTCTCTTCGAGCGCACACCGATGACGTCATCCACGCTGTCTTCATTCATGCTGCTTCCCTCCGTGTCTTTCACACCCCCACGAGCCCCGTAAACACCCGTGCGCTGTAATGCCTATTTGCCAGCCTATCCCACCACCAGCACCCATGCAGCCTGCCTCAATCCCCCCCCACCCCGGTCAGGTAGGACGTCCACAGTTCAGCGTTCCTGCTCGTGGTGTCGAGTGCTTCTTGCCGCTCGACAGTTGAGCAATAATGCATGCTCCCTGAAATAATATTTAAAGCGGGATTGGCATTTTGTTTAACAATTAGAAGTAATTGATTTAAATAATTTAAATTCTAATTATTAAAGTTGTATATTTTGAGTCCTGTATTGAAGCTTTTATTTATATCATCAATCTTATACGTTAATTTTATATTTCTTATTGGTAAGAATTATTGATAAGAATCATTAAGATGATTATCTTATTGATAAATCTAATCATGGCTATATTACCATTGCTATATAAAAGTGGATATTAAAAGTGAGTAATAGAAAGCAAAACAGATTGATATAATGGACATTTAGTATCAATATGTAATTAATTCAGTTCTTAACATACTGCTACATCCTCTCCTTTTTAAACTTATATTTTACAAGACTTTTAAAAAACAAATAACAGACTCATATCCTGAATCCATCCATATTAAGGAATCCCTTTATTCTCCATAGTGGTGGAGAAAGCAGCCAGGAATGGGTTGTTCTCGTCTGTTCAGCTTGAAGGACTGAGTCTGTAGTTAAGTTAAATCCCGCTCCTGTTGCTAGGGATATCCAGCTTTTGTCTCAGTCCTTCAGACTAGACAGATGTCTCGGGCTGGTTCTCTTACCAAGATTTAATTAATTCCATTCCTGATTGCTGTTTTCCTTGACTTGTCTCTGTTTTCTCATTTGACTTGATTCTTCTCTTCTGTCCGTGAGTTACGGACACTTCGTTTCTGTGGAGATTTATTCCTCCTCTGCAGGCTTGCCTGCTCTCAAAGGGAGCCCACCCCCTGACCTTTTTTTCTGATATCTGCTCCGTTGAACTAGCAGGCGTTCCGGAGCACTGTGGGGCCTTGTGCCTCTCAGGGGGCTTGGATTTGAACAAGAGGAGCTCCACGCTCCCTGCAGCTATATAACTTCGGTGAGGAGCCTTGCGCTCCGTAGGGGCTGGATGGGCGGCCATTGGTTTTTCGATCTCCCTGGAGGTCGCCTGATGCGCAGGTCCGCTGGTGGAGCTTCGCGTTCCCATTATGCCCGCCAGTCTGCAGAAACTGCCCTTCCCAGCTTGGCGGCAGTGATTTCGGAGGGAGCCACTTCCTTTTTCCGCCTCAGGAGCATCGCGCTCCATTGCTCGCTGTTGGGAACCGTTTGGGACTTCAGGCTGCTATAAGCCATTTTGGAACTTTCAGGAGCTTTGTGCTCCATTTATTCCTGGCGGCTGCCATTTTGAGCTTCACACTCAAATTACTATTTAATTTATCACATTTCTGTGCCGCCCAACTCCCGAGGGATTATTAGCACATTTGCGCTCTGCAGGTGGCCTCTGTGCTTTGGCCAGAGCCACCTATTACTGCCGTCTGGCCTAGAGGTTGGAACCTCGCAATTTGACTGCCCAGGAACCCTTGTCCTCAAAGGTTTTCTATTGCTCCGCCTGTGGCGGCCATTTACAGCTTGCTTTTACCTCGCAATTGCTTGTGGCCATTTTGGAGGCCTACTTGGCACTGTTATTGGCCTGCCTTTCTCCAAGGGCAGCATCTGTCATCTTGTCCGGAGTCGGTGTCATCAGCTCTTTCACACACAACCTGTCCGGTGACCCTTCAGGAGGTTGACCACCAGGACCCGGACCTTCTGACGACAAGGGCCTCTTGCTGGAGCAGCCAGCATTTATCGGTCTTCTTCCTCCATCAGTTTTTAAAACTTTGCTCTTTAAAGCGTCTAAAGTGGCGCAACTTGAGCCTCCGGTGGCTGGGGAGGCTCGTCCGTCTCCTCAACATCCATTTAACCCTCCCTTCTTGGAGCCGGCCAAACCTGTGGACTCTGTCCCAGCACCTCCACTATTCCTGGATGTTATTCAATGCCAGTGGTCATCGCCTGGCTCTGCTCCGGTGCTTTCTTCTGCTGACAGGTGCTATTTTAATGTGGCATCCGATTTGGCAGCTTTGATGCAAGGTCCCATGGTAGATGACCCTATTGTAGCCTTGCTGCCTAACACTGCCATCCCGGGCAAATGGGACGAGGGTATCTGTCCTGAGGAATGCTGGTTGAACCAGGCTCTCCAACGAGCTCACCAAGGGGCTGCCTGGGCGATTAGAACTGCCACCACAGCCTCTTTCTTCAACAGAGCGACCTTGTTCTGGTTGAGTCAGCTCCAGGGCAAATTGCCTCCTGATGACTCAGGCTGCAGCAAGACTTAAATAAAATCATCACTGCAGTCCAATTCTCAGTAGACACCACCCTCAATTCTGCCCGCTTCTCTTTGAAGTCCATGGCTTCGATGGTGGTGGCATATCGACTAGTCTGACTCCGGCATTGGCAGGCGGACACCCGTCACAAGTGGCGTCTGGCTTCAGCCCCCTTTATGGGGGGCAAGATGTTTGGCTCCTCCTTAGATCTTTTCCTCGTGGAGTCGAAAGACAAGCGCAAGCCATCTTACCTTCATCTCAGCGTAAAACTGACTCTCAATTTTATTCCTTTTTCCGCAGGCCTCCTGTGAGGGGATCCTATTGGAGTGCTGGAACCTCCCATCCCCAGGGGTCCTTCGTGCCTAGACAGTGGGGAACCCAGGACAGGCTGTACCGAGGTAGAACATTCCCTGGTAAATGGTCCTTTCGAGGGGGAGGAAGTTGTCCTTTCCGCTGCCAATGCATGCCTGACGTTCCCACCAGAGGCAGGCTAGCTCTATTTGCTGACCAATGGGACGTTCTCACGTCGGACTCTTGGGTCAGGGATACGGTAAGATCTGGTCTATACCTTGAATTCCTCTCCACCCTCCCACCCCCCGAGGTTCTTTATTTGCTGTCCTGTCTCTAAAGACAGGCACAAAAAGGTCTTCATGGATTTGGCCATATGACATTCGAGCTATCCAAGAGGTACCAGAGAATCAGATGGGTCAGGGGTTCTATTCTTTACTATTTCTGCTTCCCAAGTCCTCAGGTGGGTGGAGACCGATTCTGGACCTCAAAAGACTGAACCGATACATTATTTATAAACAGTTCAAAGTGCAGTCTCTTCAATCTATTTTGGCTGGCATCAGGAAGGGCGACTTCCTCACTTCTATTGACTTCACTGAGGCTTATTTACACATCCCTATATTTTTCCCGCATTGCAAATATCTAAGGTTTTATTATGCCAGTACGCACTATCAGTACCGTGCCTTACCATTTGGATTTCTTCTGCACCCCGTGCCTTTACTAAGGTACTAGATGCCTTGGCGGCTCATCTTTGGACCATCCCTGTCTGTGTCCAATGTTACTTGGATGATATTTTAATTCAGTCCTCTTCTGAACATCTTTCCCTAGAGGATCTCCAAGTAACTATGCATTGCCTCAGGGAGCACGGTTTCTCTATTAGTATAGAGAAGAGCCACTTGGTTCCGTCGACACGTATGCTACATCCTGGGGCGATGATAGATTCTCTAGATGGTAAAGTCTACCTCTCTCAGGAGCGACAGGCCAGCTTTAAAGAACTCGTAGGTATAGTCCAGAGAGAACGTAAGGTTCCCCTGGCACTGCTGTGTACGCTCCTAGGCAAGATGGTTTCGGCCATCCACATTACCCCATGGGCTCGCCTTCATGCAAGAAAACTTTCAGAAGGCAGGCAAAGGCAATTCTCCAGCCGCGGTCCGGGTTCCCCCCAGCATCAGCAGGTCCCTCACCTGGTGGAGGTCTACGGCCGATCCAAGGGGTGGCTGTTCCACGAGCCTCACTATCTGGTGCTGACGACGGACTCAGGCCTCACTGGTTGGGGGGCACATCTCCAGACGCAGGTTGCTCAGGACAAATGGTTGGGCTGCAACCTATACTGGAGCATAAATTGGCTGGAGTTGCGTGTAGTCTATTTGGCCCTCCTGCACTTCCGGCAACTGGTCACGGACCAATGTGTTGGTTCTTACCAAGAATGTGACCACGAAGGCTCATATAAATAGCCAGGCGGGCACCAGATCCACAGGTCTGATGTTGGAGGCCTCCAGGCTGGCCTATGGGTGGAGCGTCACCTCTGTTCCTTGACAGTGGAGCACATCTCTGGGGCATCAACATGCAGGCAGACTGGCTCAGCCGGACAGCCATAGACTACGCAGAGAGGTGTCTGCACCTTCCATCTTCCGGAACCTCTCTTCCGCTCACAACAGTTTGTTTTCTGACCCAACGAGGATAATTATCAACAAACCTCTATCACAATGGTGCAGCTCCATGCCGAGAAGGTGCAGCTGCAGCAGCAAGTAGCTTTGTTAGCTGCACAGATGGCTCAGCTCCAAGCTACAGCTTCTCCCCGTCGAAAAGGTCATGTTGCCGTGCCAGACAAGTTTGATGGCACTCAAGCCATGTTTCCTGCTTTTATGGGACAATGCCAGCTTTTTATCAGCCTGAGAACGGAGGACTTCCCCACTGACTGGGATAAAGTAGGGTTTGTACTCAGCCTGTTCTGCAGCCTGCTGGTCCAGGCTAGTCCTCTGTAGGATGATTTCAGGGGGTTTTGTGAGCATCTCAGACTTATGTATGAGGACCCCATTAAAATGCAGACAGCCACCAGACGACTGAAGACCCTGAAGTAGAGCCGGAAACCGCTGCAGGAATATGTCAGTAAGTTTCGGCTCATTCGCCTGGAATGAGGCGGCCCTCATGGATGCATTCCAGGATGGCTTATCAGAGGAGTTGCAAGACGAGTTGGTCTGGGTTGATATCCCTCTGACCCTGAACATGCTGGTACATCTGTGCCTTAGGATCGACACCCAATTGCAGATACGCACCAGTCGCCATGCCTGCCAGGAAACCTGTGTGGTTCCAGTCAGGCGTGAGACCCTAGCTCCATGGGAGGAGCCCATGGAAATAGGTTCAGCCCGACACCGTCTGTCAGTGGCCAAAAAAAATAGACGACAATCAGGGGGGTTGTGCTTGTATTGCGGGCACATGGCCGCCTCTTGCCCAAAGAAACGATGAGAGGAGTCGGCTCCTGGACCTGCCCCAAAGCCACAGAAAACCCTGTCGGGAAACACCCTAAACCCAATCTAGGAGAGAACCTGGGTCAGGCGCGCACCAATACCAAGGCACGGCCTACCTTATAGGGTCGTTTCCGACAGAGGGGCTCAATTTACAGCCCAGTTTTGGAAAGGGCTGATGACGGCCTTGGACATGAAAATCTGCCTGTCATTGGCACATCATCCGGAAACCGATGGTGGGATAACTGAGAAAGTTATCGGCATTCTGGAGCAATACCTGTGCTGCTTTGTAAACCAACGACAAGATAATTGGTCGAACTATTTGGGAGTAGCAGAGTTTGCATTCAACAACTCGCAGCACACCTGTACACAACAACCCCTTTCCTGGCTAATGTGGGATATCTTCGATTCTTTCCCCTCGCGCAACTCGACTCTCCGGTACCAGCAGCTGATGACTATCTGAGTTGCAGGCCATCCATCAGTTGGTGCGATGGTATCTAGAGAAAGCCAAAGAGGACTATAAGAGAGTCATGGACCAATCTCAGAGGGCGCCGCCGCCATTGGCTGTGGGGGATTGGGTTTTTTTGTCCACCAGGCACCTTCCATCAGACTGGCTGATCAAGAAGCTAGACTACCGAGGGCACTTCCAGTTGGCGCCAGAGCGAACGGACGGGGAAATAGTGGGGCTTTTTGGAGCCCCGCGAAAACCCCGTCTATTAAGCCACCGCCGGCAGGTCTGCGGACCTACCCTGTCCTGGAGAGACAGGGGATTAGAGAGGGACCCCTCGGATGGCCGAGAGGACCGGGCAGGTTCCTTGGGGCCGGAGGATCGCCCTCTGTGCTGGCGGCGGTGGGAGAGGCAGCCATGGCGGCTGCCCCAAAGCTTCTGCAACCGGGACAAGCAAAGTGCAGGAGGATACACAGGAGCAAGATGTTTGAATGCCAGGTGAGTAGGACTAGCCCAGGTGGGATCAGTCTTCAAATATTTAATTACTAATAATGCCCTGGCCTTAACAGCAGCTAAGAATTATTTGGGCAAAAAACTCAAAACAATTAACAAGGAGAAAACCCATTAAAGGACAATAGTACTTATTGACTGCTTTTGGAATTTAATGTCCCTTTGGATGGATTTAAAATTTGATATTTTCTTGGTCCTTAATGAGAATGGATTAGCTTTGAAGAGGAAGAAGGAGAAGAGGAAACAAGCAGAATGTCTTTTTAAAGCTAGGAGAATAATAAGCGGAGGAAGCTAAAATGGTTGCCTGCTGAGAGGGAAAGTGCAAACTGCCGTTTTGGATTTCTTGCTGTTTAAAGAAGAAACTTTGTATCTTGCTTCCCGAACTGGATTATCTTGAGGAAAAACTAAGGAGGCTTGATTTTATATGTACTTAAACTGTTTTTGGACTACTTATGGATAGTTGGAAAGAGGAAATTAATTGGAACAATTAAAATTACTGATTAATGGTGTTGTAACAAAAAGGAGAAGGGCGTAGCCCCAGAAGAAGACATGATGATACCATATATGGAATACAAAAGAACTAAATCATTTAGTCTTTATAACTTTATTGATTTTAGAATTGAAAGGGGAAAAAAAGTTTGGACAGATTGGAGAAAGGAAAAAAACGGAATATACTGGGTAGCAAGATGAGAAAATTACCACAGTTTGATTAAAATGGATGTAAATACTTTCTATGTAATTGATGTTTAAATAATGTAAGGAGGAGAGTTCCTCTTGCTTCTTTCTCTCTTTTCTACTTTTTCTTTCCTTTTTAAAATATTTTCTTAACATATTCCTCTCTTTTTGTTTTTCTTTTTTTCCTTTTCTTTTTTTGAGTCTTTCTTTTTAATTTCTTCTGCTATACTTTTATTCCTTTTTTCTTCTCCCTTTCTCTTTCCTACTTTTACTTTTCATTATTACTATTAAGAGAAGGGATTCTCAAGGTGGGGAAAATGTGATTATAGAAAAACTATTAGAAATATGAAGATTATGAATGAATTTTTGATTATTAATAAGAATTGCTGATAGATTTAAAGACTACAGAAAATTGTTTTTTTTTAATGGTCTAAAATATTGTTCTTTATAGAAAATAAGAAAACGTGAATGAAGCTTTGAATATTACCAAGAATTGCTTATAGACTTTATGATTACTTTTAAAGTGAGAAATGTCATTATAGAAAAATTACAAAAAATGTGAATATTTTGAAAGAACTTTTTAAAAATAGGAAAGGAAAAAAGATGGCACTTAAGGGCATTTAAAACGAAAGTTACAAGTGAAAGTGATCGTTAAAACTGCAACATTGTAAAAGTGGCAAGAAAAAGATTTAAAGTGCTAGTGAAATGAAAAAGACTATGGTATTGATCTTAACTACTTTATACTTCTAAATTGTGTGGAAAATTATTGGATTTATTGACCTGATAGCTGAACAAATTTAAAAATAATTGGACTTTGAAAAAAAAGAAAATGGCTGGCACCTTTGAAAGTGTTAAAGGACTATTATTACACACACCAGCAAATATACAAATAAGAGCTATAATACATGAAATTTTTGAGTCACAAACCACTGCTTTACTGGAAAGTCTTAAAGGTTTTTTTGATGAAAGGTCTCAGGAAGAGGAAACTGTTTTGACTCAAAACATGGAGACAAAGGAGAATATAGAATCATTTCAAGGCTTGTTAGACAGTAGTGAGCTGTTGGAACAAGATGGGGCAGAAATTCAGTTTAATGTGACTTTTGACAAAAAGGATGCTTTCCAGACCAAGAGGGGAAAGCAAAGGAATCTGGAAGAGTTTAATCAGGAGGACTTGAGAGAGATTTATGGGGGTTTCAAATTAAATGAAATAACTTTAAGAAGACAAAAACTTTCGAAGAGACATCAACCTCAAATCCAAATTTTAAAATTCTCAAAAATAAAAGCAGGAGGAGGAGCAATGCTGAAGAAGAAAGAATTATCGAAGAAAAAGGACTGGAAAAAATACAGAAAGAAGGGAAGAACTGAAGATTAATCCTTTTTGGGGAGGATTTTGGCAATATGTCCCAGTGTCTGGAGGCCGTGCGGGTCTGGATGGGGAGGAACAGGCTTCGGCTCAACCCCTCCAAGACCGAGTGGCTGTGGATGCTGGCATCCCGGTATAGCCAGCTGGTGCCATCGCTGGCTATTGGGGGCGAGTCACTGACCCCCACAGAGGGGGCTCGCAACTTGGGCGTCCTCCTGGACACACGGCTGTCTTTAGAAGAGCATATGACGGCCGTGGCCAGGGGGGCTTTTTATCAGGTTCGCCTGATACGCCAGTTGCGCCCCTTTCTGGATCGGGACTCCTTGTGCACAGTCACTCATGCCTTGGTTACGCCACGCCTGGACTACTGTAACGCTCTCTACATGGGGCTCCCCCTGAGGAGCACCCGGAGGCTCCAGCTGGTGCAGAATGCGGCCGCGCGGGTGATTATGGGAGCGACGTGGCGCTCCCACGTAACACCTCTCCTGCGCGAGCTGCATTGGCTCCCGGTGGTCTTCCGGGTGCGCTTTAAGGTGTTGGTTCTCATCTTTAAAGCGCTCCATGGCTTAGGGCCAGGGTGTTTGCAAGACCGCCTGCTGCTACCGATAACCTCCCACCGGCCAATACGCTCTCACAGAGAGGGCCTCCTCGGGGTGCCGTCGGTCAGGCAATGTCGGCTGGCGGCCCCCAGGGGGCGAGCCTTCTCTGTGGGGGCACCCGCCCTGTGGAATGAGCTGCCTCCTGGAATACGATTGATCCCGGACATCCGGACCTTCCGTAAAGCCCTGAAGACATTTTTATTTCATCAAGCCGGCCTAGCCTAAATGGTTTTTAATTGGGATTTTAAACTTTATGGATTTGGGGTTTTAAATTGGGTAGCCAATGATTTAATTCTTTTAATTATCTTAACTTTTGTATTTGTATGTTTTTTAATTTTGGCTGTTCACCGCCCTGAGTCCCTTCTGCGAGAAGGGCGGTATACAAATTAAATAAATAAATCGGTTGAGAAGTTTAATTAAATTTGTATTTTTAAAGTTTATTCTAAGATAATATAAAGGAAATGTGTTATTACAATTGGTTCTGGATATAAAAATGATAGCTTCTTAAGAGTTATCGAGGTAAAAATGATAGCTTTTTAAGAGTTATCAAGGTATTAAAATGGTTAATTAAAAGTTTGAGGGACACCTTTCTGAAGGGTTTGAAATTTATATTTTGAGAAATGATTTAATGTCCTATTGATGTATTAAGACATTTTTAAAATGTTTAACATAAGATTATAGTATTTTAAGAAGTTATATGAGATAATATGTTTAAAGTTTTAAAATGTCTAATTTTATGAAGGATTAAAGAGGATAAATGTCTAATTTAGAACTTTATTAGGGAGCAATGTTGATTGAGGAAGAAGGACTGGAAAAAATATAGAAATGATTAAAAATTTAATGGATAGTTTCCTGAAGATTTTGAAATTTATATTTTGAGGAATGAAGTAAGAAGGTCTTATTGATGTATTAAGAGGTTTTTTAAAATGTTTAATATAAGATTATACTAGTTTAAAAGGTATATGTGATAAAATGTTTAAAGTTTTAAAATGTTTAATTTAGAATTTTTAATGCTGAATAGTTAGAAATTGATAATTGGTTTATGAAGGAATAAAGAGGATAAATGTTTAATTTAGAATCTTATTAGGGAGCAATGTTGAAAAAGAAAGGTGTTTGAGGGATGAAAATGAAATTTATCAATGTTTGTTAATGCTTGTAATATTGTTAAAGCTATTGGATTACATACCAAGAAAAAGGCTCTTATATTCAGGAAGAAAGAATTTAATCTAACTGATTTTGAGAATTTACAAAAGGGAGGTTGATGAATTTGCAAAAGAGGAGTTAAAGAGCGTGAGGGAGTTTTAAACTTTGTAGTAGGTTAGTATATTTTAGCTTTTGCTTGTTAAATGTTATACCCTGTTTTTGCTCTGGGAAGTCGGGGGTGGGTGGGGAGGGGAGGAGGGTTGGGTTGGGATAAAATTGTTGAATAGATAAAGGTACAAATATAAAAGTAAATGTGGGGGAAATGTTACAACAAATGAAATGATAATATCAAGATATGATAAGTATTGGAGGAGTAAGAGGAAAAAAGATGTATTCAGATGATACACTGATTGATTGATTATATATTGTATGTATGCGTGTTTATAAAATAAAAACTTTTCAAAATATATATATATAAGGTAAGGAATGGAGGAAAGCATCCCTAGAAAACAGCTAACTAAGCTGTAAACCAGCTAAAAATAAACTTAGGAGGAGTGGAGGAGACAATGCTGGAGACCAGTTAAAGCTAAACTGTGAACCAGCTAAACACAAGGTAAGGAGTGGAGGAAAGCATCCTTGGAAAACAGCTAATTATGCTGTGAACCAGCCAAAAATAAACTTAGGAGGAGACAATACTGGAGAGCAGTTAAAGCTAAACTGTGAACCAGCGAAATATAGGTTAGGAGTGGAGGGAAGCATCCCTGGAAAACAGTTGAAAAGCCGTTATCCAGCTAAAAATAAACCTAGGAGGAGTGAAGGAGAAAATGTTGGAAAGCAGTTAAAACCAAACTGTGATCCAGCCAATAAATAAGGTTAGGAGTGGAAGAAAGCATCCTTGGAAACCAGCTAATTAAGCTGCAATCCAGCTAAAAATAAACCTAGGAGGAGTGAAGGAGATATTTT